>CP053148.1:2704288-4056433 GCA_014607495.2 Carposina sasakii
TAAGGCTACTGTTATGCTTTAAAGATTGCCATTGGTAGGGAAATATACAGGCAGGGTTGTTACGTAGCTTGCAGTAGCAGATGCATCTTTCCTCGCCCGCGCACTCAAACACTCACAATTTAGACGGCGTTTAAGGGTTTTCCGGGAGGTGGGCAGCAGCGCCTCCAGTCATTTCCCACAGCAAAACTCTCCACTCCCAATATAAAATACTCTTCCCTTGGCCAATGACTAAATAGCCGTAAGGGTTTCCGGGAGGTGGGCAGCAGCGCGCTCCGGGTATATCGATACCTTGAGTCTCAAATGGCGTAATCACCATTTTGGCCAAAATGACTTTTGAATGCTATCTTACTCGATTTTTTCTCTCTATCGATCTGTCTAATCAGAGCTTTAAAATTCGCAAAAAAGTGGCGACTACAGCCCACGTGTTTAGTGTCGATAAACAAAGATTTTCCTATTTTGTAGACGTTACGACCTTTACGAAAAATAAATGCTAAAATTTCAGTCGATACACCAATTAAAATTACAATGATCTTTAAATGTGGCGTTTACAACTCAAGTTATTCAAATAATTTAAAATGAAATAGACATAATTTTGGTAATGGTGAATTACCTAAAAAATCCAATATTCATTATTACACTTGCTATTGATTTTAAAATTATCAATTCTCTTCATTTGCCTCTCTTTCAAGTGTTTTTCGTTATAAACAATCTAAAATAGATATTTGTAATGACTTTTTTTATTAAGTCAACTAGGCTGTTACAGATTACGCCATTTGAGACTCAAGGTATTTATCCAACATAGTCCAAAAATAACACCGCGGACACCAACCCACCTGCTCAGCGTGATGGAGTAGCCATGAGAAGTCCACTGCTGAACATAGACCTCCCCCAGGAACCTCCATTCCGCCCGCGACCTTTTTGGCTAGGTCGCCCGTTACCTACTGTGTGGTTACTATGGGTAAAACCCCACTTAACCTACCTGTAACAGCATAGTCCTGAGCTCGGATGTGTGCACCTTCCGCGTGAGTCGGTTTAACACCAGCTCTACGAACGACGGCAGGCAGTTGTCAATCTTGCCGGCGCACTGCAGCACCATCACCTCCAGCAGTTTGGCGGCAAACATCTCTGTTTCGTCATCTGCATCGGTGTTGGTGAACACCTGCAATATAATCCATCCTATTTGTGGATTGTTGATGATTTTTGATTACGGTCTATCAAGGAAGGGTAATCTTAGTTGGTGTTTTTGCCGGTTTTTGTTATGGTGGGTTATGGCAGCCAAGCCGAGCGTCTAAGAAGTGTTTAAAAATATTTTCTTTCATGCCCAAATCGAACATTAGGAGGTTTCGACTATTACTATTGATTAGACAGACGGTATGTTTCTACTATTAAAAGTAGTATGTACTACTATTTTAGTGAAGTGAGCAAGAATATCAAGAAACGCCAGAGATATTATTAATGTCAAAGATTTAAAATTTTTGTACACTCGCCTAAATTGCCAATTACCGGTCATAGGTACTTACACAAGAAATATATTTTTTGGAAAAAAAAAGAGCCAAATTTAGGGTGAATCGCAAAGCTTCGAACCAGATTTGATGTCTCCCTTCTACTAGATACAATCTAGAATTATGACAATTTGCGCACAGCGGAGAAACATGCATACATACAGTGTTCCCAAAATAGGGGGTCAGATGTAAAAGGTCAGTAGCCAAAACTGCAGGATCGCGATTGAGGTCCTACAGCCACGTTTAGCACAGTGGGGCCAGATTTAAATCAGTGACAAGTTGCTAGCTCATCGCCTGTCCTTAGCCAACTCTTACGACGTGCACGGAAGGAGATGCAGAAGAAAGGTCACGTTATTACCCGTTCCCTTACACTCTCCAAGGAACATGCGAATGCCCAACTTCCTACGCATAGTCGTTTCGGCTACAGATATTAATTTAATGATCAGTTGCTAGCTTATCGCCTGATGGAATACCCGAGTTTCCCAGTCTCTGAGTATGCGATATGAAATACTATGCTTAGACCAGACTAGACATATCCGATTTCATCTGTATCGGTCAAGCAATTTCTGAGGAGTTTCGTTACAAACACTGCGACGATAGAATTTTATTATGAAAGGTATTTTATTTATAGAAAAACAGTTTAATTATTCGCATTTCGCGCGCAGCAATGTAGACATCCAATAATTTCACAAATCGTCGAAACATAAATATGCAGCGACGGTATAAATATATAGATTTTGAAAGTCAAATTGGTTAAGCAGAATCGCAAGCATATACCAGGTGTAGGCTGGCCATTTGTTCTTCCTGATCAAAATGTGCATACATTAGTGAGTTCAGTTATCCTCGAATGAGGTAGGTCATCATTCGGAATCGGCTCGATATTAAGTTTGAATTGGTCAACTGTTTGGTATTATGTGCACTATATTCGTGTGAATACCGCGGACATATAGACAAGTTTTTGTCCGCAGCGACGCGTTGTCTTTCACGTGGACTACAATATGTGCTCTCTTCCATACTCCTAATGATATTGAATGCAAAATTTAAAAGATTGGTTGAGATTAGATTCATTTATTGCATGAGGTAACAAACAAACTTACTTTCGCATTAATAGCTATACCTTCGACATATAGATTGTTCATAAATACCTACTAAACCAAGGTAAGTAGGTACTTCAAATAAAATAACACAAGATTTATTTGCGCCAAACTTTATCGACTAAGCGACTATCGGCATAGCAACGACATTCAAAGCCCTTTAGCGGGGTTGTTTACATACATTCACAAAATATTTACACATATTCAAACACATCACAAAACAAAGTAAACAACCCCGAGGCGCTCATTAGGCGGCTTTATTTATTCCTGTTTTTGAGCAAATATAAAAGAAAAATGACTTAAGTACATATTTTATTTCAAAACATCTCCGTCCTAAGTTGTTGTACAATAACAAAAGCTTCGGACAATGTAAAATCGTGGGGATTTTAATTCTAAATAAATCGTTGAACTTATATTTTAATGTTTTTGCCAAATAAATATTTAATGTACTCTCTCCGGTAAAAACACGTGTAACTTAAATATAATTAGAACAAAGCTTTTACTCAGAAGTGGACGCCAGATGCTGTATAGACAGATAATAAAAATATTCTAACAAAAAGAAAAAACCTGAATCGGTAAAAAATACCCAGTGTCTCGAGAAAACCCATTTAAGAACGCGCCAAAGACATATACATACAAACAAACTTACATACATACATAGAAAAACATACCATCCTGGCGAAATATGGCTCAAAAGTGTACAGTGCAAAGCATTATGGGTCAATAGCTAATAAGGTAACTGCAGCCGTAGTGCGTCAATGTGATTGGTTAATCAAACGCATGCAGGCTTGCCGACTAATTGCTTGTGTGGGTAGGATAAAATTGAAATTGAGAATTTAGAATGAGACTGAAATTACGTAATTTTATTTTAGGACTTCACTGTTATACATCAGCTGCATCTAGTCCAATACAAGTCGACTTAAAAATTGTACTGACGATTTAAATCCTCGCAAACAGAGCCAAAAGATGTGAGAAAACAAATTCTGGAAAATGGGACTTTGGTCTGAGAGCCCATAGTCAATGAAATATACGGAGTTCCAATGGCGATTTTGTTGGGCTCGTAGTTACGATTGGAGATCGACCGTGTTATTACAAACAAAATTAAAACATTGTTTGAGCTAAATTTTGCCTATATTTGACAAATATTTCACACATTTTGCTGTTAATTGTCATTTTAAAACCATGTCTAGACGCAGTTTTGTAGTAACGCCGCTATATACAAAATTTTAACACACTATGTGATGTAATCAATATTTTAGGGCAACTATTTAATGAAAAACATACCGTCGAATTAATAACCTCTCTTGTTTTGTAACTCGGTTAAAAAGGAAAACTAATGCTGTATAAACACTCACCGTCTTAACCATGTTGAACATGGTCAGTATGTGGTATTCGTTGCACAGAAACGCGTCAGTATCCACCGTGATGTAATTATGTAGAACTGGCATCATGTCCGTGAAATAGTCGAAGCCTTCCTTCTCGAATACTTGGTAAAGAGTCTCTAACACCTTCCACAAATCTGCCGATATCGATTTCTCGGTCACACAGTAGAGGAGTGTCATAGCTTCTTCGTAGTATTCTGGAATAAGGTGATTTTATAAATGAAATTGTATGTATGTATTAATATATAAATGGAATATGTTGTTGCATACATCCTTGTTTTTTCTTTACTAATTATCAATATTTTGGTGAATTTTGAATAAGTACGTATATATTTATGTATTTGAAATATAAATAATGGTGGGTAATTATTTATATATTTTTTTAATACTTAGTAAAGGGTAGTTAATTCGGTAAGTAATGTTTGGGTTTAGAGGTTTAATAATTAGTTTTACTAATTTACTAATTTCTATAATCCTGAGGATGCCACGGTTGTTGGCGAAGAGATTATAATTTTTGACGCAATGTATCGATGCTAGGTGCTCGGTCTGGTTTCTCATGGCGAGAGTTAGTGCCGCAATTATGAGTATCAGATCCGAGGGTCAGTGGAGGACCCGGTGGTGGGCGCACATAACCAAGCAAAGATCGGCAAGACCTAGGGACGACATAACCAAGTCGGCAAGGCAAGAGGACCGGTTAAAGATGGCACTGGACAGGGAATACATGGCTATAAATAAGTAACACCTATGAGATAGAAACAGTAACATATCGCATGTAATCGCCAACTCACCGATAAAATTATGATGTATTATACTGGCGACAACACGGAGCACTGTCTTCTCAAGCTGTGCCATGATCTCCGGGCTGTCTCCCATAACGTTCAGCACCGTTTCCATTGTCGCTAACAATCCCATGGCTATTATCGCCTTCTCATCCGCTCCGGAGTCTGTTTCCACTACCGACGAGAATGTAGCGGCCAGATTCTCCATAATTTCAAACGCCATTGGCATTAGCTGCTCGCTGTAAAGCGGCACGATCTTTTGCAGCACGTTCGCTAAGCTGTCGTTTTCCGTCGTGCGTATTATAGCTAACAGCTCTCTGGTGACTTGCGTGATCTGCGGCTCGAGTAACTCGGTAACCGTTGGCTGGTGAGTGAACAGCATTTGTAACGCGATGGCCGCTTCGACTCTAACTGGCAACTCCCTGTCGGTTAGCAACGCGTTGACTGTCAAACGGACAGCTTCTACTAGTAATGCCTCGTTCTTATACTTGATATTGGCGTAGCAATGCAGTACCCAGCAGGCTCTAGCCCGCATAAATCCTAGGGTGTTGTGAAACTCCGGAAACACGTATTGACTGACAAGCGAGTCGATTTCATCCTTGTACATTTTCTTTTTGAGCAGCAGCTCGTTTAGCGAGCCGACCATGTGTAGGGCGCCGTCCTTTTGCCGCGGCCCGTACTCCCCGTTTTGACTGGTCAGAACTTGCATACACAGCTGCATAGTTCGACCCAGCATGTCTTTCCTCTTTTTACAGCAGGATATTAGTAAGATTTGCGCCGCCGTCACCGGTGAGACGAAGTCTTCAAATATGTCTAAGAAGGAAGGAATGATAAATAAATTAATATTCACACACTTCACAACACATTAACTTAGTCCCACGTTAAGGTCCCTAAGTTCTTGTGTCGTGGGTACTAAGCAACGGTATGTAAATACATAGTTAAATATGTAGAAACATCCATGACGCTGAAACAAACATCAATATTCATCATATCAATGTTTGCACCTACCGGGATTCGAACCTAGGACGTATGGCATCGCAGGCAGGGTCACTTCATTACATCAATCGGCCGTCCGAATGAATGATATATGTATACAAATATTAGTTGTAATATAAAGGTAAATGCTGTGTATATGTAATACTATAAAATTATTAATAAAGAAATGGAAAAAATTCCTCACCCGGGTGGGAATCGAACCCACGACCTCTGCATCCGCGTGTCATTGCTCTAACCACTGATATATAATACTGATATGAGTGATATGTAATATTGTTTCAATGTGTTCTACTGTGAGTGTATCTAAATAAATAAATAATACCTTTTTAATAGAGATATCCTTATTTCACAATCAGCGATCATGAGCGGTTGGCATAACTGACGCAACACATATCACTAACACTAATCGAGAATAAACAGTAAATTCCTTACCAAATTTCATCCTGATGTATTCCTGAGGGTCATTATTCCACAGTTCCTCATCTGACTCCGAGTACGACATCAACGGGAAGATGACTTCCTGGATGATCGCGAACATGTGAGGCTTCAGCAGTTTCCAGGAATGAGCGTGTGACACACTGCCGGACAAACATACATACTTATACATATTATGTAGCGGAGCCATCTACAGGACACAGGCAGAACCATATTTCTACTATCTTTATATTTATTTCTTTTTTAACTTTTTAATTTAATTTAATTAATTTTTTAATTTATTACTATATTATATTTCTTATTAGAACCATATCCTAGAACGCTATTGTCTCTTTCCAAATTCGATGTGCAATATCTACTGCCGCCGCGTACTCTAAAAAAGTTGAGATCCGTATCCGTATCGCGGATCTTAAGACCACATATCCTATTTTTAACAATCCTGCACACCACTAATACCAATACATGGGCCAAACAATAACTGGTGGCCCGGTGGGGCCGGAAGCGATTCCCTTTTCAACACGCCCACACATCTACACCCCCACACATCTACACACCCACACATCTACACATCTACACATGGCTGTGTTGACAAATGCGATAGACAGAACTGCAGAATCAAAATGGTACTGCCTCGTTGAGCATAGCCGGATCAGATTTCAAAGATTTGTGACAAGTTGCTAGCTTATTGCCTGAGAGGATGCCATTGAGTTCTTTTGTCGACTAAGCATGAGTCATAAACAATCTTTAATATTATAAAATTATTAATAAAGAAAATGGAAAAAATTCTTCACCCGAGTGGGAATCGAACCCACGACCTCTGCAACCGTGCTAGTGCTCTTACCATCTTTAATATCACATATTATTATGCAGTTAAAGACGTTGCACACTGCATCTGTGATATTTGATATACGCAGATTATAGAAGTTGATGTGTTGACAGAATGGGGATGATGACAGTTATTTTATTTGTATTTATGTCGAAAGATCATCAAATAAACCTTTGCGTAAGGAAAATCTTTGCTAGCGTGAAAACTTTCCTAAGATATAACATTTTTAAAATTGCAATTTTAGATTTTGTAAGCGCGAAAAATAACTTTTGTTCGACAGCTATTTTAACTTTTGCGTTTATAAATATGGTCACATAACTGGTGGTCATGAAATGTTGTAATTTTGAATTAACTTCACATTTTAAAAATAGACTTTCCCAAATAACTTTGAAGGCTTATTACTACCTCATTTGGACACTTAATCAAATTTGAATTTTACAGATGGGTATGATTTTGATGATTAATTCTGATAAGCATAAATTGTCAATAAGTTTCAAATATTGTCATCATCTCAATTATGTACACAAAGACATGATAATATTTAATGTAGTGTGGGTACACTTTGAATACAATTTTATTGGTACAATTCGACCGCCTTATTACAAATCTTCAAAACCAAATGAATGATTTAGCAAAAAATATACAACTATTAACGTATATTATACGTAATAGAAGGGTCGATTAGGACGCAATTATCAGGCATAGCTATGAAAAAAAATTAC
This sequence comes from Carposina sasakii, assembly GCA_014607495.2. Classification (NCBI taxonomy): domain Eukaryota; kingdom Metazoa; phylum Arthropoda; class Insecta; order Lepidoptera; family Carposinidae; genus Carposina; species Carposina sasakii. Next base: position 2,712,025 of record CP053148.1, read on the forward strand.
ACAGTACTAAAAGTAAAACCATACATAATAATAAAAAAAAAGAATTAATAGAACTTACCACTGATCAATATAACTTATCGTTTGCTGCAACACCCTCGGAGAAACATAAACCTTGTTTCTATATTGGTCTAGGACTTTCAGGAGTACCTCCAGGATGCCTCTCGTGAACGTGGTCAGGTACCATTCGGCAAACTGCACGTACTCTTCCCGGGTATTGAGTGGGCTTCCGTACCTGTTGGAAAGTTTTTACTTAGTGGAGACAAAACAACGGCATAAAAGTTATATCCGCAGTAGCTGTTGTTATGGATTCGTAGTCTCTTCACTACTCTCGGGCGCAGAGTTTTTACAAGGGCACCGTGAACTGGGAGTCATATTACGCTCAAAGTAAACAGAAACAGGACTGGAAGAAGAAAAGCATTTAAAGTTTTATTATGGTCAGCTCCCTCGACTTGATCATTTACGGACTTAAATGTATGTAGAAGTCATGTACTTTTGGTAAGGGCCCTACTTAAAACTTGGCCTTCCACCAGGGCAGCTCCATTCGCTCGTCCTCGTCCACCTGAAGGGTTTCCTCTGGCACTGGCATCTCCATCACCACTCGCAGCACTTCCATCCACTTTGTGAACACTTCTTTAGTTATAAGTTCTAGCGGCAAAATATACTGCGAAAGAAATCTCCATTTGAGTGTGACCTGATAACTCAGTTGGTTAGAGCGATGCACGGAATGCCAGAGGTCGTGAGTTCAAATCTCACTCGGGTGAAAAATGTTTCATTTTCTTATTAATATTTATAATATGTCATTAGAGATTCATTTGTTCTTGGTTAGTTTAAAAAATGAATTTCCTAACTACTCGTAGATGATTCCTAGCATACGAGTAAAACCTGAATAACATAGTCTTTAAAGTCTCTTTTATGATATTTATACAGGAACGTTACTTACTAGAGCGAAAGGATAAGACTGACTAGGGCAACAACCGTATGATGAATTTTGTGAGAGCGAGATGTCTCACTTTTAAACAACAAATCTACAGAGCTAAGTAATAACTAGGCAAGTGTTTCTACTTGGTGTATAAAAAGGGATTGTCAACCACTTCTATCAGCCCTAATTAATTCAGTCCTGGCTCGAGAACGAGTGTGTATTCTAATTTTTAAGTCTTTTTTTTACATGCAAACTACATACACTTAGTTTATCTAGTTATTAATAGCTTATATTTTATTGCATACAAATTTAAAATAGACACATAAATTACAAAGGTACTGGAGAAATGTACAATGGTGTGCTTATCTCTTCAAGAGATTTCTTCTAGCAGGACCAAAAGAAGTGAAGGAATAGAACAAAAGTAAAGGGTAACAGATGTGCACAAACAGAACTAGAAATTAAACAATGAACCTTAAAACTACTCAATAAACTACACATAATATACTTATAACAAATAAACTACATAAACGTACATACAATACACTTAATAAATATATACAATTTTTTTTTTTTTTTTTTATTTGGATAACATACAGCCTAATCACATAAGTGTACAGATAGGAAGAACAGGGCTAATTTATAATATACAATAATATAATACAATGGAAAGGTAAGAAACAAATATGGAAAATTATACTAACACAAGGTTAGGTAGTGCTCCTTTAGTTTTGCCTTAAAGGATTCGACACTCCTGCAATTTTTTGCCTTTGCTGTGAACGGTATCATTATACTGTCATAGTAGATAAAGGAGTGGCCGACAGTCGCAAGATGTTCAAATTATGCCTACTACCTAAAATTATAGCCTGAGATTTAGTAGGGTCAACAAGAAGGCCAAATGCCTTCGCCCAAGACAAGATGTTTCCCAGGTCTTCATTCATTCCCGTCACTGCTAACCCCACGTTATCAACCTTGAAATGTCTGTAAATCTGCAGATCGTCGGCATAAAGATGAAAGTAAGAAGAGACGACTTCAGTAATGGAATTAATAAAGATGGAGAAAAGAAGACGTGACAATACACTGCCTTGTGGTACACCTGCAGTGAGGTCACACCAGAGCGAGGCAGTACCACCAGAACGAATGAACTGCTGTCTGCCATATAAATAGGAATGAAACCATTCTATAGCCAGAGGAGATATGTTAAGCGAACAAAGGGTAGCAAGTAAAATGTCATGGTCTAACACTGTTGAAAGCACTACTCAAGTCCAGCAAAGTGAGGATTGTGAGTTGCTGGTTATCAGTAGCCCTTCGAACATCATCAGTAACTTGAATCAGAGCAGTTGCTGTACTGTGTCCAGATCAGAAATCCGGATTGGAAGGGGGATAAAAGGTTATTTTTTACTAAAAACGACGGATAGCTGTTGGTGCACTAAAGATTCGAGAGCTTTGGAAATAATAAGAAGGATTGAAATGGGACGGTACTGCGAGAAGGAAAAAAGATTAGATGTTTAATAACAGGAAAGGAATAACAAGTGCCTTTTCCAAGCAGAAGGAAAAGTGCTTACACTAAGGAAAAACTAAAAATATGCTCAATGATAGGAACCAGTTCATCAAGGATAGGATGAAGTATTTGAGAGCAAATCTCGTCAACACCAACAGCTTTGGAGGAAATGGCAAGGATGGCTTTCTTAATATCACTCGTGGAAATAGATTTGAAAGTAAAGGAGGAGCAATCGGGCTTCGGCTTATTATGTAGATTCGAAATAGAGAAAAAGGAAAAATGATTGTTAAGAGCATTAAGGCCAACGTTAACCATAGGAGTATCAGAACATTTGCCAATGCCATGGGACTTAAGAAATTTCCAAACTTGGTTGGGGCTATACTTTTCTATTGATTTTTATTTTTTTTTATTTTATTTTCTTTATTTAGGAAACCAAACAGCATTACATGATAATATATATTTATACAAATGTCTCTTAACATAAGCTAAAAGCTGGTATCCCTAGAGTAACTAAATATAAATCACCGAGAAGTAGTACTAATTTTTAACTTAACTATTTTTTTAAATTTTTTATTTCCTATTCAGCCGTTACACAGAGTAGATAGTTTTTAATAGTAAAGGCGTATAATGAATAATTGAACAATAATACATAAGTATTTAGTATTAAATTATGTTATAGATATCAGACCTCAGACTTAAGTACCTACAAAAAATGTAATGTAAGTTGTAAACTTACAAGTAACAACAACAATAATTAACTAATCATTATATTTGTGAAAAAGGTGAAATGTTTATTTATTGCGTATTAGACTAGTACGTAAGGCAGAACGAAGTTAACCAGGTCAAATAGTAGTAGGCACAAAATTGGGAAACAATTAAGGTAAGGTTTTGATAGTAGTTTATTTTAAAAAATAGTTTTAGAGTGACAAAATGGATCTATATCGTAGAAACGCAGATTATTGCTGGTGCAAATACGATTAATAGGTGAGTTTTGGGCGTATTTAGTATGCGTTAAAGCTGTAGCGAAAAACTGTGTATGTCTTGTGCGGTACACTGGCACTGAGAATTGAATCAAAGACAACAAGTGTGGACTGTCCAGTCGACCATGGAGTATGTCATGAAGCAGCAGTTGGTCGAGCAATAATCTGCGATCAGCTAAGGATAGAATTTTATTTGATGCATGTATATGTCGTCTTTTTTCATCTCTACACAAACGACTACATCTGTTACGTAAGTTTTTGTAAGTATCAAAATTCTCTAAGGAAGGGAAATGTTTATTTTTGCGTTTGGCGAGATCACGCTTTAACATAATCTTTTTTATGTTATCATTCAACCATGGCGCAGGAAGATGTTTTACTTTAACATTTTTTAGAGGAGCAAATTTATCAAATAGACCTATCAAAATATTATTAATATTATGAATTTTGGCATCAACAGTTTGACAATCAAGAACAGGAGACCAGTCAATAGCAGAAGTTTCACATTTAAGCGCTTCCAGATCCATGCTTTTAAAGCTGCGAAGTAGAAGAAACTTAGCCTTACGCTTAGGTGACTTCATTTTATACGAAAGGTAAATAAGGTCGTGATATGGAAAGGGAGCGTCAAGTTGACCGTGAGCAGAGAGCTTTTTTTAATTGGAGACAATAATGAGGTCAAGAAGAGAAGGAGGGCAGTGTGGAGCATGGTGAGTAGAAGAGAGAGGCAAGATATTCAAATTGAGAGAAGTGATTATAGAGTTAAGTTTACTGGAGCGAGACAGCGAGCGGTAGTCGTTCTTAATGGGACATGTATTAAAGTCGCCAAGGATAATTGTGTCGTCATAAAGAGGACAAAACGTGTCTAATAAAGATTCGAATAGCTCTGTGAATTTGAAGTTTAAAAGTGAGACATCTCGCTCTCGTCAAATTCATCATATGGGTGCAGGAGTTGCTTACCTTAATAAGGCCATAGAAGCATTTCAAGATCTGTTTCTGAATGAACACAGACTCGGCTGACGTTTCCGTCTGCAGGTTTAACATCAGGTTGTACAGCTGCGGCAGCAACAGGTTCATAGCCTCGATCAGTGGCGCCCTCTTGTCTCCATTCTGGTATTCATAGTTCTTGATCAACTGGTACAAACACAGAAGGGCACCCATCCACTGATTTGGGTCCGGGTTCTGGAGGTATATTGAGACTTTGTCGACAATCTGCGTCCATTTTGATGGGAAATCATGTTTGATGATGGTTTTCAGGCAAACACTGAGTTGCACCCTAATTATGTCAGGAGCCTGCACTATGGCTTCTATGATGCTATTCCTAATCATTGCGCGGTCTTGCTCGTGGACGCTGAAGGGGACTGGCTCGCCTTCCTCCACCTCTTTCTCCTGCCATCCTGAGGTCACGAGGTTCTTGAGGTACACAACGCCAGCTTGTCTCACGGGTATGGGTATGTCATTTTGCATAACCACTTGTAGGAGCGACGGCGCGAAGCCAATTATTTTGTGGATCTGCAACAAAGGTGAACTTTGGTACCGACCGACAGAGCCTGCACGGAAGACAAACATACATAATATGGGTAGCCAGGATCTTAAAGAAGCCTGAGGCACATTAAGCATAGCGGGGATAGATGTAAATGGTCAGTGACAAGTTGTTAGCTGACCTGACGGAATGCCCAAGTTCTTATGACATGCACGAAAAAAGACGCAGCTAATGTATTCTAGTGAAGCCCTGCATCAGTAAAGGACAATTTCAGTACAAGGAGTGGAGAACTTAAAATTATTGTAGGTGATTTGATGAGGTCAAATCGCACAAAGGAACCACAGAAGTTATATAGACGGCCGATTGGTGTAGTAGGTAGTGACCCTGCCTGCGACGCCATAGGCCCTGGGTTCGAATCCCGATAGTTGCAAACATTGATATGATGAATATCGATGTTTGTTTCCGAGTCATGGATGTCACCAAATATACCGTTGCTTAGTACCCACGACACAAGACCTTAGGGATCTTAATGTGGGACTAGGTTAATGTGTTGTGTAGTGTGTGAATATTTATAAAAAAAAAGAAGTAGAAGATTTGCATTCGCAGCCGCTTCTTTGTCACCAAACCTACACGAGGGTAAGACTATATTTTCTTATAAGATTTACTAGAGATTGTTTCTAATCTATACATATAAAAAAATGTAATGGATCGCTGTCTGTACATGGAAGATATATGAGAAAAAAATATTATAGAATACCTTTATCAACGCAATAGTACCCAAAACAATGATTTTTGGAATTTTTGTCTGTTTGTGCGTTTGTGCACGCTAATCTCAGAAACGGCTAAACAGATTTTGATGCAGTTTTCAGGAATATATTGTGACAGGTCCCACTTAAGATATAGGCTACTTTTTATCCCGGGTAAATGTTTTTATCCCGGATAATTTCGATATATATTTTTTTTTTCTGTAGTCCACGCGGACGAGTCGCGGGCGTCCACTAGTTTGTAATAAAATTCATGGCCACAATGGATAGAAATAAATATTGCTGAGATGTTAAGAATCACAGAAGAAGAGGATTCGCGTTCGCATCCACTTCTGATATAAACCTTCAGATGATGTTTTATCTGCATTTAAATAATTACATGCAATTAAGAGAAAAGGCAGATAAAAAATGGAAAAATTCATGATAAACCAGCGTCACATGTATATTGACGAGAATAACGGGACATATAAGAATACAAATTCGCTGTCCATAGTTATTTGCTTTCGCATTTTTCTTCATAAATAGGCAATGAGTTGGTCGCATATAGTTAAAGATCTTTAGGTTAGCGAGGTAATTTACGAATATTTCATTCTCGGTGGCAGTAACAGCAAACATTGTTATGCTAAATACGTTTGCTTTTCAGTTATGCATAGTTCTTTACCTGTTAGATTACAAATGGGTAGCTGCAAATACCAAACGATACGAGGCCTGACTAGGTTAATGGGTTGCGAAGATTGTGAATTTTTCAGTTATCCTGCGCTTGTGTACACAGCTTAGTGTCCAATCTTCTTCTATACATATAATAAAATTATAACGGATCAATGTTTGTGCACGCTAATCTCTGAAACGGCTGGACCGATTTCGATGCAGTTTTCAGGAACACTGGGTGTAAAAAGACAACTTTGTTCTTTTAATACCTCATATTCTTTGCAACATCACGATCATTTTTTTCTATGGAAGCACCCCTGGGAAACCACGGGTTTCCAAGATATTGAGGTCCAAATTTACATTAATATTATGTTTTTTTTACATAAATCCATCTGAATTTTTTTTCAAAGATACAATGTCAAAATAAAATGTTAGTTTTGTAGGTACATTTGTACTTTGCACATCAAACTAATACATAAAAAAATAACATCGGTTAAGTTACACGAGTTTAAAAGTTTGAAAAATTTAACAACCTAAAACATACAATTTTACCCATATTGAAGTATCTAATTGATTAAAATACTTTATTAATATCTGCATCTATTAATAAACAATTTTTATTGTTTAAAAGATTTGAAAAACGTCAAAGTTTATTTTGTTTGCAAAAAAAAATTTGTAGGTCTCTACTTGCTCAGCTTGTGCACCTAATTAATAGAAAGAGTACACTTAATTTACCTACCTACTTGTCATATTACCTATTAACTATATTATTTATTTTAGTTCAAGATATCTAATTAATGTAAAATACTTTATCTATATTTTTCTGCTAGCTCCTCTTCTGTTAATACAGAGGTTTTAGAGTCATTTATGACTTGCATCGAAATGTTGATATTAATGTGGACAATTTCTAATGGACACCCGTGTGGCCAACAATATATAACGTTTATAAAATAAGTCTTAAGGAAATTCTCATATGCATACTTCAACTTTTTTATAAATACCAAATACTTTTGCTTCTAGCCTAGACTCGTGAATTTGAGACATATCCACTTTATTCTTTCGCTGTATGAAATCAGTGCTACTATGACTCTACCTAATTCCGACCTCTGGTTATATAAAACATTTTTATTAATCAAATTGTGATCTTTGAAACCCTATTAAACCTGGTAGTTGACTGATGATAGTGAAGTTAAATAATTTACCCACCTTTCTAAAATTCGGAGCGTTTCAAAAATATTTTGCCGGCTCGTATTCTTGAATTCCAAGGGGAAACTTTATTCATTTTTTACGTAGAATATAAAAACGAAATATAAAAATTCATGCATATACCCACCCTATTACAGAGTTGCATCGTAAATTTTTCTGTTGATTACGCGGACAAACTATCATGGCAAACCTAAATTAAAGATAAGGTATACTTCCAAATGACATTTTAAACAATCGCGTGTAAAGTATGTGAATTTCTTGAGCAACAAATAAGAAATTGTACGCTATCAAGTTTTTGTTGTTCATTTCAAATCCGAAGCTGCATTTTATTTAAAACTAGGGATCCGCCTCGGCTTTGCACAGGTGTAATGCTCTTTCACATGGACAAAGACGTGGGCGGCCGTTATAGAAAAGTTTTTTTTTTTACTTTTTCAGGCATTAAAAAAAAAAAAATCTCTCCGTAAGAACCATCCTCGTACACCAAGGAATATTCTAAAAAAAGAATCAGCGAAATCGGTTCAGACGTTCTCGAGATTCGCGCTTAGCAACATATGGTGCGATAAAAAAAAAATTTAAATGTAACTGGTATGTACATAAGAATGTAAAAAAGTTATTTATTTTTATAGGAAAACTGCAAAAAATCCCCACCATGTGCACACAGTACCAAAATATGCCTATCTGATGTTCTAGCTAATCTCTGAAACGGCTGGACCGATTTTGACGGAACTTTCAGATATTCCCGAAATTGCAAAGGAAACGGCAAATAATAGATCCTCTGAAATTAATGCAGACGAAATCGCGGGCGGCTGCTAGTTTTACGCACTTTTGACTAAATTCACGTTGTATCGTTTGGCTGTGGATTGAAAAACCTTATTGGGGCTTACTGTATTGTTCTGACTATCTGATTGGGAAAATTCGATTTCTCGTAACAACGGGATACTTTGAGCAAAAACTCCCAGAGACATTATGCTTTTATTCTATACCAATACAGTATACCACATTATTAGGGTACCATACATTAAAAGGTAACCCTTATATAACTATTTTGCTATCTGTCTGTCAAGACTAGGGTTACCATATGACAGGCGTTTGCCGCATTTTCAAATTACGCGATATCCTTTTTTATTATTATCTGTTGTCTTTTACTTATTTATTACCTGCAGCGTTTTGCTTTAGACTGGCATTTTTCTGAAAAATCAGGCATTTTAGGTACCATGTACAGGCACCCCTCTATTTACATATGGTAACCCTAGTCAAGACCCTATTCCTCATGAACGCGTGGAGGTATCAAGCTTAAATTTATATCAAACTAGTGGACGCCCGCGAATCCGTCCGCGTGGACTACAGAAAAAACAAAACGTTGAAATTATCCCGGATAAAAACATTTTCCTGGGGTAAAATGTAGCCTATATGTTAAGTGGGACCTGTCACAATATATTACTGAAAACTGCATCGATATCGGTTCAAACTCACAGACAAACCGACATAAAATCCAAAAATCATTCTTTTGGGTAATATTGCGTTGATAAAGGTCTCCTATAATATATTTTACATTTCATATTGTTTCATTCATTTCATATTATATTCCATGTACAGACAGCGATCCGTAACATTTTTATTATTATGTAAATACATAGATATACTCAGAGATACTGTCGCTTGGAGCTGTGAAAAAATGAAACTCCTAAGCCTTTGTAGGTCTCTACTTGCTCAGCTTGTGCATTGTAGAATGAAACAACTATCATTAATACTTCCCGAAGAGTTAGCTACTTAATTCAAAAGTACCTACCTACTTGTCATCATGGAAAACATACCTATTACTATATTATTTATTTTAGTTCAATGATGTACTTTACTGGTTTTGTTAAAGTAATTGCTAATGTATTTCAGAAAACACAATTATTATAATTCTTCTTTGACCAAAAATGTTTACTACCACTACTTTTTCGTTCATGTAATTTCTAGCTTAAAGAACTTGGTATAGGTAGTTTTAAATTAGTTATATAAATTTTTACCTCTTCTGTTATATACAGAGGTCGGAATTAGGTAGAGTAATTTATGTACTTGCATCGAAATGTTGATATTAATGTGGACCTTCCCAGGATTTCTAATGGACAATCCCGTGTGGCCAACAATATTACAAATAAATAATAATAAAACCCTCAGAGATAGACAACTAAAACAAAGATAATTAACATAAAATGTTTATTAGTATTTAGGTACATTAGTTCACAATACAAATTATTAATAGTCTTAAGGAAATTCTCATACGCATACTTCAACTTTTTTATAAATACGAGCAAATACTTTTGCTTCTAGCCTAGACTCGTGAGGTTTTGCTTATTCAAACGGCCCATTAGAATCATTTGAGGCATATCCACTTTATTCTTTCGCTGTATGAAATCAGTGCAAGTACATAAATGACTCTACCTAATTCCGACCTCTGGTTATATAAAACATTTTTATTAATCAAATTGAACACTGATTTTTGAAACTTGACCTATTAAACCTGGTATATCGACTGATGTATAGTGAAGTTAAATAATTTACCCACCTTTCTATCTAAATTCATTATTTACACAAATAATTGATATTGTAAATATTGATACCTTGGACTGGCCAGAATAGAAAGCATTGTTTACACATTACGAAGTGCCGCTGCAGGAGTACCAAGCAAGAGTGAAAATACTGTTAATATGTTCATTGCAAGCAGATTTTCTTAGCATGCCAACATCAGTTCAAAGCCTAGTGCCAGAATGCAATCTCTATGTCACCTCTAGAAAAACAGTATGTGTTAAGTTGAAGGAAATACTTGATTTTATTTTGCACTTTACAACTGCACCAGGATTTTGCAATGTGTAAACAAGACTTTAAGTATATGACTTCACTATCAAATAAAGGTATTGACTGCCTGAGAATGGGTTTGCATCTGTTATTTCAATATTGCAGATTGAATAATGTACTTCACCCATGATAATTGGAGAAATTATCAGTTTAGTTTTTCACCTTAAAACCTTTTATCTCAAAGGTGAAGGTAAATTTACTCCAATTTAATTTGGCTAGGGGTACTTTAAAATTAAATACCTACTCAATTTACGTAGGCTAGTGTCTGAAAATAAATACAGTAGAAATCAACAAGTTCTAGTTTCCTATAATTTATGACTCAGTTTATAAATAAAATAGGTACCTACATAAACCAGAATAAGATCGTAGAAAGTATTTTATGCATTTACCCACAATTATTTCGAGGGGGGTTATAAGACCTTGCCGAAGATATGATCGACAGCTACTCAATATTCAATAATGATAGGAGAGAAATAGCTTTACTAGGGTAATTGCCTGCAGAACGATAAAAAGAAAATATAAATTCATATAATAGGTGAGTATGGTAAAACATGCTGTAAAATATCATTTACCAGCGCGGCATGTTGAACAGAAACCAAATCTGGGATCTACCAATACAATGGGATTACATACATTATGAAGATCATTGTAAATTTGTCGGGTAATCAAATTCCGAGCATGTGGATGATACATGAATCTTACCTGTGAGAGTTGTTCTTCGGCCTGCTGTCTCTGATTGGGGTCAATACTTGCTCGCAATATTTCGGTGAGTTTTCGTGAATCCATATTGATTCTTTTACTTAACAATTTCTAAATTCTATGAAGAGAAGGAGCCGCTGCCGGGTGTAGAAGTAAAAAAGGAATAAAAAAAAGATGACAGACAGACATAGAAGAAGTCTATGGCTGGTGTCTATGGTGAATCCAGTGTTGTCACAAAAAGGAAGGGGGTCTATTTTAAGATCACAGTAGATATTTAGACGCGGACGAACGGATTCGGCACCTGTCTGGGACAGGAATAAGTGGAATCATTCATTCAAACAATTGTAAAAAAATCAATCTGTCAGTAAAAAAAAACTTGGATTTGTTTCAGAATGATCCACCTTCTTTTTGAATTTTTGTAGTATTTTGTATCAATTTTCATTGCAAATAATTACAGTTTTATAATTACTTTCTAAATCAATTAGCCGGGTTCTGTGAAAATCGGTAAAATCTTGATGAATCAACCGATAATGCCGCCATTTGTGTGTCACAGTGTAAACACTTTATTTTACTGAAAAGAATGTAAATATTATAAGTAAATATGCGGTATAACAAGCAAGAGTTGTATGCGTTAGCGTCGCAAACTTCTCAAAACTTTGAACGGGAGGGTGTTTTAGTTCTTAAAGAAAAGCAGGATGGATTTTTTCGACGCGCAGAAGGTAAGTTAAAATTATGTTTATTATAGTTTTAACGGGCAATACTTATCATATCTTAAGTACGCAGGTTTTTGATTCATAGGCCTGCTAAAAGGTCTTTTATAAATACCAATAATTCATACGTCAAGAGTACCCTAAGCCGACGGGCGTGCATGAAGAATATCATGAAAGTAGATGAAGAGAAAGAGCTGTGTCATAACCATAGCAAATCAAAAAAATAGCCAAAATCTCTATAGAATCCTTCGAGAAGAGGTGTACTTTTATGTTTGTAACACAAGTATTGTTATTACTTCCTGGGGCTTTCTCAACAGAGCAGGAACTGTTATCACTACATATTATAAAACAAAGTCGATTTCTACTGTCTGTCCCTATGTATGTTTAGATCTTTCAAACTATGAAACCAATAAATTAATTTATAGGGTGTACCGTGCGATGGTTCAGACTACGTGGGAATTTGTTATTTTACCTGAAGGGCCCTGAACCATGGTATGAACCAATGGGAGTCATTGTGTTTGGACATCATCATGTGAAGGTGCAACCACAAGATGAAAATGGGCACTGGCCTTTTCACATAGGTATGGTGTAATATTTTCAATAATAAAGTTCGGCCTGTGCCAAATTTCTCCATAACTTTTATATGTGATTAAAAATAACCTCCTGTTTTGACAACATAGTCCGTAACAGACAGACAGACAGAGTTACTTTCGCATTTATAATATTAGTTGGGATTAAAAATAACACAACATAGTCCGTAAATCACACTACAGTCACCAGCCTGCCTTCTCATATAGTGACTGGGTAAAAACCCCTCTATAGCTGTAGCCTTGCAGCATATTATGCCCTGCGGGATGCCCATGTCTAGTGGTGGACTGCAATAGGCTGATGTGATAAGAGGAACACATACAATAACACCACACGTTGATTCTGACCGTCACAGGTAAACATATACTTAAACTTAGTCAGGTCTGTCCCTCTGCGTTCTTAACGCAAATGGCTGAAAGAGAAAGGGATATGTAGGACAAATTAAACTTTTAGGTTTAATTGTGACAGAATTGACCATAATGTTTTCATACACTAAACAACCATGTATCACCAATGTTCAAAGGAACTAATTGCTGAAACACACTAGCATTTTTTAAATTGCAGGATGGGATAATGGAGTGTGCTATAAAATGGCAACATTTCACGAGTCAGAGCGTATGTTGTGGCTTAAGGCAATTGAAATGGCACCGTATGACAAAATTACCTCCCAGGTGTCAGCCTTGAGAGAAAGACTGAATAAAATCAGACCAAACCTAGATATAGCTATGTACAGATTACAAAAAGGAATAGTACCAGGTAAGCATTATTTGTATCTTTAAAAATTTTACCTTGGTTACCGAAAATCGAAATCCCTAGCTGTGTCCACATCGAAGATATAGGAGGCGTAAAATATCCGCGAATAATTTCTAGAAAATAATGGAATGGCTGTGCTTGCTTTGCTCAAGACTGGGCTGTAGCACTACTATGCCCCCAGAAAGTTGTGGGCACATAATATTTGCTAATAACCTTACATGTAAGCATAACTTGGATGCTTTAAAATTTAAGAACTTGAACATATGCAATATTTCCAAAAAGCCCATTATTTGTGGGTAAGATTAATCTTATTGATTTTTGTTTGCCAAATCATAGATATTTCCATGTTGTATATTAAACCATTGCTTATAATGGATCTTATGGGGAAAGTTTGGTAACTTTCTGTTGTGTTTTTACACCTAAACTACTGGACAAATTTTAATGAAATTTAGTAGTAAAGATGCAGTTAGCCCTACAAAAGACTGTCATTAAGAAAGGGTACCTTTTATCACAATTATAGGTAATGGACATTTTGTATAAGACTTCATAATTGTAGTTTTAAGATAGCTTATCATTTGCATTATAATTCGGATTTCAAAGCTACTTTTCAGTATTGATAAATACTATTTCAGACATGAATGAAGTACCCCTGTGTGAACTGGCACTCTCGTGTGATAACCTACTATGTGATGCGTACGGTCACCCCCCATCTCCGGTTTGCATCATCTATGTCAAGTACCTTAAGGGACTTAGTGTTAGATATGGCTCTACCGAAATTGTTGAGGTTAGTAAAAAAATTTTTAAGGTGAGGTCTTGTGTCGTCGTACTAAGCAACGGTATATATGTCGCAGTAAAATAGATAAAGCCGTAATATAGTTATATCCATCAATAGTTATACGAATATTTTTATCGTATCGTAATTTTAGTATGAAAATATTTTTCGGCGGATCCGATTTCTTCGGTGTTAGGTTACATGTTTAAGTTTAAGACGATAACTATATTCCTAGTGAGATAGTAATGAATCGCTTTCGTATAACTATGTTACGGTATATAGTCATATCCCTAAAAAAAAAATTCAGGGTGGCTTATATATTGTCCACCTATATCATACGGAGTAAGTCTGTGAAAATATCTAGCGGTCTTACTCTGAAAACGGTTTTGACGCGTTTAAAGTTTCGGGAACGATTTACACTAAATTACTTTTTCAACTTACATCGTGTCATCTAAGCACCATATCTGCTTCGTCGTTTTCTTCCATTTGTATTATTATCTTAGGGTCCCAACACAATATAAGTCGAGAACAAAAGGGTGATACCAGAAACAGCTGCTACTCCGGCTCGTGCTTCGCCTAAACGCTCGGAACGTTCTTACTAATACGCTCATATCTCCGAAACTTATCGATTTGAAATTTTCATATTCTTGAATATCACATTCAAAAAATGAAAAAAAATTTTTTTTGAAAATCACCCCCTTAAGACGATAACGTGAGATAGTAATGAACGCTTTCGTCTAACTATGTTACGGTATATAGTCATATCCCTAGGGATATAACTATATTACGGCTTTATCTATCTTACTGCGACGTATACCTATACATAGATAAGTATACAAACATCCATGATTCGGAAACAAACAATGATATTCATTATTCATCATATCAATGTTTGCACCTACCGGGATTTGAACTCAGGACCTATAGAGTCGAAGGCAGGGCCACTACCTATTACACCAATCAGTCGTCAAATCAGCAATTACTATTAAATATACAATACGCGGCATAAGCTCAGAATTGCATTTGTATATGAGTGTAACTGTGTCGCGCTCTAGGCTGACGCACACCTACGTTGTCTATGTACGTACACTCACGCAAGTGCTGTGTTCCTAAACTTAGGTAGACTGCATATTTCGGTTATGTACATTCTGCGTATAATCTATAATTCGATAAAAGTTTGCAGAAATTTTCATTAGTGCGTTCTAGTCGTTAGAGTGCCGCTAACGTGTATTTGCGTCGTCGTCACACTAGGCGTTGCCCTGATGTCGGCACCCTTAGAAAATCTGCCGATAGCGAATTTGTCAGGACTCTAAAACCCAGGGCGATGCTTAAAAACTATCCAGGACAGCCCAAAAAGCAGGACATGTCCTGGGAAAACAGGACGGTTGGCAACCTTACCGCCTTGTTTAGCATACCGAGGCCAGTCATAAAAGATGAGTGACTAGTTAGCTCATCAGTATCTTTAGTCGACCCTTACAACATGCATATAAGGGGATGCAGCCGATGAAGGTGTTCTAGTAAACCAACTATATATAAGCAACTATAAACATGGAGTTGATTGTATGCTTATTTTACTAGTTACAAATAATTTTTTACATAAAACCGCTGTGATATAACTAACAATAGGTGTCCTTTATAGTAACTACTAACTGCTATAACTCATTTCAGAAAAGCAGTAACCCCTGTTTCTCGAAGACGATTCTGTTCCGTGCCAGTGACGGTCTCACAGGCCAGGCGATAGTCCGGATCGTTGTGTATGACGTGAAGGAACGGGTCTCCGAGACCGCGGTCCCTATAGGCTTTACATCGCTACAGTTAAGCACGATACAGGTGAGTTTGATAAATTTTTCCAGCCCTTAGACAGAAAAAAATTCTTCAAGGCCACAACAAGACGTTACTGCTTTCTTCAAAAACCTTAAGCCCCTCGACTGTTGTTTTTCTGATATTAGTGTCAGATTTTTTAAATTGTCGTTGATTTATCCACGCCGCAACAGAAAGTATAGGTAGATAGATGTCAAACGCATATTGTATAACACGCATTATTAGCAAACGGCTAGGCACTTTGAACAATATAGACGTAAAAATTCTTTTAGAGTTGTTATTTATGCAGTTCTAACATAATCTAACCTAATTAATTATCATCTAGGCAAATTATCTCCATCCAAAACCCATACTATTCAAAACGCCCAGTCAGTTTTTAATACGACATGCTATACAATATCCCTTCGAAATAAATATAGATAAAACTTTCACCAGGAAGCGCAAAGGCTACGAGTGGCGCTAGTAACCCGGGAAAACAAAACTGTCGGCTTCGTAACCATTAACGGCTGGAGTCTGGAGCCGTCATACGTCGGCACCAGCCCAAGCCACACCACCGATAAGAATATCGACATCCAAAAAGTGCTATGTCACCGCCGGTCGCAATCGTTACCTCCGCGACTGGGATTAAAGTTAAAGTTCCCGTGCTATGGTACGCTGTTGAAGCAGAATTTCGCTAATAGCACACAAGTAACGTACCGTTTTCATTCGGGCTTGGGAGGGGATATCACGGTGCACGAGGTTATGGCTGAAGCGAAGATTTGTTATCAATTCCCGATGCAGTTGCTGTGAGTATTAGAAATGTAACATATTAATAAGAAATATAATAGTAGCGCAGAAATCTCATCCTAAAACAGACATTAAAACTTATTGCGTGTTATGCTTTCATATCCCTTAAACCCTGCTGTCGACGCGCTAAATTACCGAACCCGGTTGTCAGTCGCGCGTCCGTCCGCGCCCTATCAGCGAGCGACGAAAGCGGTCGGACAGTTTTAGTTTTTCCTTGATTTCTAGCTATATATGTAATAAAACGAACTAAAAATGGGGGTTTACAATTAATTTGTATGTGGTGTAGGCCTGTAGGGAGTCTACCAGAACCAGTTAAATTTTAAAAGGGGTTTATGAGTAAAAAAGTTTGGGAACCCCTGCCTTAAAGCATTATACCTCCCATTAAGTTTCGCATGTTACCGCATTTGCACGATTTGGCAGCCAGAACGTCGGGTTACATTGGATTTAATTCAATGGATTCACTGAATTTTACTTCACTAATCTCTGCCACAAATAAGAAGCAGCCATATGTGCGCATAATTATTATAATTTCTATTGCACTTACTGTATTATTTTTTATAAATATTATTAAGAAAATGAAGAAAAAAATTCACCCGAGTGAGATTTGAACTCACGACCTATCGCAAACCGTAGCAAATTCGAAACTCCAGGACCTGACCCACCGCCGTAAAATTGCTGCCTTGTCAGTGTTTTGCAGGATACACTTTGGAGAGTGTGCGTGGGAACTTCACAATACAGTTCCACCAGCCCCTTTTCACCATCAGGATACTAGACGCAGACTAGCGTATTACCCTTATGTTGTTGATATCCCACCCATCCGCACCAAACGTTATGCTAACTCGTTTGTAATGCGAACGGCTAAGGAGTGGAATGCACTTCCTGCCGATGTATTTCCCGAGCACTACAACATTGGTCTCTTCAAATCTAGAGTGAATAGGCACTTTCTAGACAAACATGTACCACCCTAGGCCGCATCTTGCTTAACATCAGGCACGATGGCCGTCAAATGTTTGCCTAGCTAATTGTAAAAAAAACCGTGCTTTTGCTCTAACCAATTATCGGGTCAATTAACTCGGATGACGAATTTTACCAATTTTTTTATGTATATACATACTATGTAGTATCAACACGAGTGTGTTTATGAAATGGGTTAGCCAGCAGGGTCAGACTTGGTCAGTAATAAGTTGCCAGCTTTTTGCGAGAATGCCCAAGTTCCTTAGTCGACTCCGACATGCACTGAAGGAGATGCAGCTGATGTATTGTAATGAAGCCCCGCATCAGCAACGGATGTAGTTTGTATATTTGTGTATAGTTCATCGCTCAGTTTGAATCACAGAAGTTTTGAACATACAAACAGATAATTTATCAATGTAACTAACACGGAAACTAACAACAACATTACAGTGATATATACATACAACGAGAGAAAGAATTGCTGGAGGAATTGCTCTCAGTTGGTGAAATCAGTGGACAATGGCAGACGAGACAGTTGGACCTAGTGAACACACACGTCTCGTTGCTAAAACACTACTGTCACTCTAAAAAGTGCATGCAGCAAGTTGACAGCACTTACTTCAAAGCCAGCGCTAGGAAAGGTTGGTAGAAATGTTATAAAGGCCCGATTTTAGGAAAGTTTGGTAGAAATGTTATAAAGGCCCGATTTTAGGAAAGTTTGGTAGAAATGTTATTAAGGGCCGATTTAAGGAGCTTGGTAGAAATGTTATAAGAGCCGATTTTAGGAAAGATTGGTAAAAATGTTATTAAGGGTCGATTTTTACA
Organism: Carposina sasakii; assembly: GCA_014607495.2. Lineage (NCBI taxonomy): Eukaryota > Metazoa > Arthropoda > Insecta > Lepidoptera > Carposinidae > Carposina > Carposina sasakii. The sequence continues at coordinate 2,730,269 of CP053148.1, forward strand.
ATGGTCAGGTAGGCTATCTGAAGGATGAAGTTGATTATGTCTCTATCTTGATCAAGTTTTAGAGAAAGACAGCATCTTTATGGTAATAAGATGATGAAATGTTTATTTTATTTTTTGTTATATTCCTGTCTCAAATAAAGATTTCACTCATTTATCATTAATCAGTTACGATCACTAATTGAAACTTAACAAATGATAGTAGCATAATGCCTTCCAGTTTCAATGTATGTTCATTATTATGATATGAACTGTCAAAAAAGATTGCATACAGACAAGACAAACGAAATTGCATATTTTCCTCGGATTGATATTATATCTGAATAATAAAAAATATTTACTTATTATATAACATTTCCCAGCGGACGCGAGTCTCGAATTCGCGCCAATAAACATGCACATTCAACGCATGTGGGTTCACAACGACACGTTAAACAAGACAGGCTTTCATGACGTCATCACAGTCGGTGCCTTTGCGGTACATACGCATAAATCGCAGCGCCCTGTCGGACTTATACGGTAAGGAAATGTGTTGCTTTGCTTTTATCGCCAACAGTGACGCGGTTATAGATAGATGCGGGGTCGCATGATGTTATATTTGAGAAGTGGCACGAGTAAATATAAACGTAATACAAAACTGGTTTAGACCAGCTTTCACCCGACTGCACCAGAAGGAGAGTTATGTTTTTCAAGTTTCTTTTTTTTTGCAAATAAAATAAATTTAAGAAATCTTTAACACTATGTACAGCCTAAACGGCCTGTCAATCAATCAAATATTCTTTATTTGTGGATGTGTCGCATTAGAGCTTGTGAGAGTGACACTGGGTCAAAATATTTACGCGGTCAATGTTTTTTATTTAAATAATTGACCTCAATCTTTTTTTGTATCCCATCGCTATTTGCATCCCAGAACATATTATAATTCTCTTAAAAGGGCCTCTGCATCTCGGCTGCTACGGCTTGATGCAAACTTCTTTGTTACTTAGTCGACACTTACGTCATCCACGGAAGGAAATACAGCTGAAATATTCCAGTGAAGCCCCGCATCTGTACGCGATACGGCATATTATACAATAATTTATTAATATTTAGGTTATTGCAACAAATGAAAGAGCTGAGCAGTACAAACGCTGCGTACACGCACAAGATTCAGGTTGAATACGATAAGGTGCTCGCTATGAGACAGGTGAACGGGCAACTTATAACCGACATGGAGAGGATTAACATGATGCTACAGGCCAAGAGGAGAGATGACGTCATTGCGCTGCTTGAAGGTAAGTTTATTTAAATCATTTTATCATCTGTATACGGTCTAATATTATAAATGTGAAAATAACTATATGCTTGTCTGTCGCGCTTTCAAGTCAAAACTACTGAGCCGATTTAAACGAAATTTGGTACACAGGTAGTCTAGAGTAGAGGTTTGCAAATTTATTTCGTTTAACGCCCACTTTGAAAATCAGTAGCGTCCCCCATTTTTATTTCACCTTTTTTTTTTAAATTTAAAGAATTACAATTAGGTTCAGGGTGCCATTAAACCGGAGGGGTTTCACTTGGCGCCCTAAAATGCAATATAATATCAGTTGTGCTATTTTTTTCTGGGGCCTTAACTGCCCCTTCTGGGCCTCCAATGCCCACGAGGGGGCGTTATCGTCCACTTTGAGAAAGACTGCTCTAAAATTAGTTTATTATCGGCGATAAGCTAGAAAATTCTCGCTTCCCGCAGTCTGTCTGTCCCTATGTATGCTCAAAAACTACCCAACGAATTTTGATGTGTTTTTTTCAATAGAAAGATTAATTCAAGAGGTAGGTTTATATGTACAATTGGGGACCCGCCCCGGTTTCACACGAGTGTAATGCGCTTTCACGCGGATTGAGTCGTGTCATTTTATATACATATACTTCGTCTAAACCTTTACAATGTATGTAATTTCCAGGGATAAAGGGCAAAGTTAAGACGATGCTATCTCTCTGGGACCCGGCGGCTGTAGAGGAATCATTATCGTACATAAGATGGCCGCACGACGACGACAATAAGGACAACGAAATCCAGGTGCTTATACAAACTAGATGTAGCATAGAGAAGGCTCGGAGAAACGAACATAAGTGTGAAGTTGTTTTGGAGTAGTAGCTATGTATGACAATGTATGTCGTGCTAGGTGCTTGGATTTGGTTTCTAATTACTGTAGTTGCCTGTGATCGCAGTCATGAGTTGTTAGATTCGAGCGTCAGCGGAGGGTGTAGTAGACGAAAATGAGTTATTTTTTTTACTTTCCTCCAGTAACGACTGATACAAATCTATATATATATATATATATATACATATTTATTAATAATTTTACAAATCTGTATATTACTATGCATATAGTTTATCCATTTAGTATGTCATCTAAAAGTAACAAACATGCGTTTATATTTCCAGTATTGACGAGAATTATGAAAGTAGAGATTGTAAAGTTTAACCCCATTCCAGGCAAAATCAACAATAATGCGCATAATGGAACAGCTAAGCATATACGACGACTCGTCAGACTGCGACACATATGACGTGTCAAATATGTCCAGTTCCAGTTCTAAAGACACCTCGCCTACCGGAGACCAGCCGAGCCTGTCAGCCAGCGTACCAAATGTGTTCCAAAACATCACGGATTTACACTTCGATAATGATTACTTCTATAGCACGGAACGGAATAATTTGAACAATTCGTTCCGATCTATGCGATCGTCGATCAAGCCGAAGCGTGACGGGACGAGTTTGTCCTTCGATGGGTCCAAACGGCACGGTAGTATGCGCTCGTATGTCAAAAGTTCGGCGTCTCTGGGACAGGATGCGACTAAAGTTATGGACGGAGTGGGAAATGATAAGAGAAAGGTGAGAATTTTTTTTTCGGTAGGTTTTTGTTTATGATTATCTACTGCGAATGCACTAATATATAAATAAATAGCGTTAAATATAATAATATTAGATAAGGGAATAAAGTACATATCATTGACTTTTTTTTTTAGGTAAAAATAATTGTTAGTTATGCTAAGCGAATACCTATGTATGTTATGTTATGTACATGTATGAACTATTCTTGTGCTTGCGTATTTTATGGTGCCATGAAAGTAGATAAAGTGAAAATCTCATTACTGTCTTATATTCCCCTTTATCTATTTTTTTTTCTTGATTTGTGTGGTCTGTGCATGTGTACATGCCAAAAGCCAAATAAACGATTCTATTCTAAAGAGGTCTGTAAGACCATAGCAAATGGAGATCTGTACTGATCTCTGCCTACCCCCACGGGAAAGAGGCGTGATTTTATATATGTGTTTTGTGTGTATAAGCGATCTTGTTTTCAGCGATGTTAACATGACGTTCACGTAAAACCAACGGCCGTAGTTCATCTATGTGTAATGCCATAAACGTTCTATTCTTCTTTAAAATGGGTAAACCCCTATCGAGTGTATTCGTATAGTTCATCTTTAGGGGTATCAGATAATCAGTGAGTAGCAGCATGTGCGAAATCTATTCATATAATAAAAATGTAACGGATCGTTGTCTGTACATGGAAGATATATGAGAAAAAATATTACAGGAGACCGTTATTAACGCAATAGTACCCAAAACAATAGCTTTAGGAATTTTTGTCTGTTTGTCTTTGTGTTTGTGCATGCTAATCTCAGAAACGGCTGAACCACGGCCGATGCAGTTTTCAGGAATATATTGTGTCAGGTCCCACTTAACATATAGGCTACTTTTTATCCCGGGAAAATGTTTTTGTACCGGATAATTTCGACATTTTGTTTTTTTCTGTAGTCCACGCGGACGGAGTCGCGGGCGTCCACTAGTATTTAATATGAATATGAAGAGACTGTGTTACGTAAGATATCTTAATATCTGTGTTTTAAATTTGCGAAATAGTACGTTGTTATTTGCGAGTGTTTGCTGGCGATATCGTAAAACATGTCTGGCGATTGAATAAGATGTTATCGTATTATGATAATGGTAACACCGTATTTCGGTCATGGCGGCAAATTTCAACGGAGTTTAACTGCGCGGGAAAATATTATAGTGCACTGGTGTGTGCGCAGACACAGGATTTTATTATGTAACGCAGTACTAAATACAGAATCAAGTTTTGTTATAGTGCAGCTATCTTCAGCTAGGCGAGTAGAGGAGAATTAATCGAATATGTACAATTAGAATAGGCTTGACGCTGTACAAAAGCTGGCAACCTTGTGGCGTGCCCTGGGGGAAGCATACGTCCAGCAGTGGACCTCAAAGGGCTGATGTAATGTGATGGCAGACCAGCCTATACTCGCAATTTTTTCACGTTGTGATTTTTGTTGTAACTTTTTTAAAGAATATCATGAAAGTCCAGGATACATACGTAAAATCACGTATTTTACCTGGATAGGTAAACAGAGACCCGCCCCCTTATTACCTAACTAGCAAAAGCAAAGCGATAGCGAAAATTTTACAAAAATCGCTAATTGCTTGTCAAATTCGTATTACGTAAAATGAATTTCAAAGGAACTTTGACATTTCAAGGCGAATATTGTACAATTTTCGCTATCACTTTGCTTCGGCTTTGCTATTGGTTTTACGTAATAAGGGGCCAGGAACTTATTTTCTATGTTCGACTTCGTGATATTCTTGTAGCATTATCTTCGGTTTAGGGTACTCTTGATTTTATTAGATATCGAATCGCTTTTTTACAATTTGTTACGTCAATCGCAATCCTATTTCTAAAATTGTCACTTAGCTATACCCGAGGAGGGTTGGCGTCGGGCAGGCAGCCGGCCGTAAAACAAACGCCAAAACTTTGTCAATATGAGTTTCGAAAGAAAATATATTGTGCCGACCTGGTAAATATTAAGATAAGGGCAGGAAGATGATGTATCGTTATCCTACAGGGTCATAATGTGGAGCGTCGCGATTCGCTGCCGCCCCTTTGCGCGATAGATCCGGCGGTTAGAGAGAAAAACTTGACGTACTTGCGGCGAATTGCGCGAAACGTCGACGACGCGATGCAGGCTGTTGTCAAAGTGGTCAATGAATCGCTCAACAGTGCAGGTACGTTAAACGGTATTTATTTGTTGTGAATAGAAATCTTTCTTCAGAATAATTGCGATAAATATTGGTAATGTAATACTTATATATTGCCGCGTGGTGCCGGCAGAATAGAATTCGTACCACCCCGTGTCTGCCCGTGGGTATCGTACGAGGCGATTAAGGGTTTCAAGGAGGTGGGCAGCAGCACCTCCGTGTTGACAACATAGTCCAAAATACAAACTGCGGTCACCAACCCGCCTGCCCAGCGTGGTGACTATGGGTAAATACCCCCCATGGCAGTCTTGTGGCGTGCCTTGGGGGAGGCCTACGTCCAGCAGTGGACTGTAATAGGCTGATGATGATGATGATACTTATATATTGTGTTGGTACTCCCTCCAATGAATATTGACGGATTTTTCGAGACCTAATATCTAATTACGATCTTCGATCAACAAGTTCGTTGCAGTTGAAGAGTTTTTATAGTTTTTCTAATGTTACTTAAAGATGTAAGTACCTACGCTCATCTCAGAAACTACATTGGATGTCCAATTTACTTTTATCGGGAAAGGCTATCGGTTAATTCGTCCGGATAATTACGATTATTTTCTAGAACAGAGTTGTGAGTTTCAACAAACTACTACATGACATACTGGCAGTATGATACTGCTGTCTGACCCTGTATGCTTACATCTTTAAAACTACGTAACAGATTTTGGTATAAAAATACAAAGTTGTTCTTTTAATATCTCGTGTTCTTTGTAAGGTTACAAACATTTTGTTCCATGAAACCGACCGACCCCGGGAAAGCTTAAAAAATCAAGAAAATAAGTGGCATCCAAGGGCATTTTATAAAAACTTTTCTTCCAGCTATTTATACTATACTGTTTGAGCAAATTAATAAATGTTTTCCTACAGCGAACGTCGAAGACAACCTAGACCGCCTGATTTGCGAGTGCGATTCGCTTCGCTCGCTGCAGATGAGCTCCCGCGCTGGTTACGTCTGTCGCACGCGTCGCTGCGCCTGCGCTGCGAGGCGCCGCGCGTCGCGGGCGAACACGCCACCTTGCAGACTCGGAGAGACAGCTGCTTTTCACAAGCGGTTAGCTATAACTAAACATCTACAAAGTTTTTGGACTTAGGCTGCATTTCCTTAAGAGAAGATGGAAGCGTATGATATGCACCAATCAATTCTATTTCCAACATGTACTTTGGGTTGAATTCCGGCCCCACCGGGCCACTAGTTATTTGAGATTTGACTAGTGTATAGCTATCGGGATGAAAAATAACTTTGCCAATATGTAATTTAGAAAAGAGATGGTAAAATTCGTCATCCGAGTAGTTGACCCGGTAGCTCAGTGGTTAGAGCAACTAGCACGGTATGCAGTGGTCGTGGGTTCGATTCCCACTCGGGTGAAGAATTTTTTCCATTTCTTTATTAATAATTTTATAGCACTAGTTATTGTTTGGCCATGTATATATTCCAATAATTGTGACAAACTTTGACATTGGGTTTTAGGTTTTTTATAGGGCTGTAGTTTTGTCTTGCATCCGATAGTAGGCTACAGTACAAATTAATGTTACGGAACGTAGCAGCCAATAGGAGCGAGCCATAAACCAGCCATGATGAGATAGGCGTAGGGCATAGCATTTGTGACACAATTTTGCTAGTGGTCGCTAACCTTGTAATCGCTGTCTGATCCTAATTTGAAATTGGAACAAGCTGTGTAACCTTTTATTTTTCCGTTGTTACATTTACAAGAGGGAATCGAACTCAGTCGAAACAATCCCACATTATTATGTTTTGTGGATATAGTATGCATCCGTAGCGACGTAGTGCGGGGCCAGCTTTAGGACAATGTACACAATGCCATCGCGATTACTATTAATAAATATAAATAAATAAATATTCTCACATTACACAACACATTAACCTAGTCCCACATTAAGATCCCTAAGGTCTTGTGTCGTGGGTACTAAGCAACGGTATATAAATACATAGATAAGTATAGAAACATCCATGACTCGGCAACAAACATCGATTTTCATCATATCAATGTTTGCACCTACCGGGATTCGAACCCAGGACCTATGGCGTCGCATGCAGGGTCACTACTACTAATCGGCCTACTAGACTAATCGGCCGTCACTATACAGGATGTTTTTTTGTGGCCACCTTTAACAAAGGGTACGTATTCTATACATGAAATAAAGTAAGTTTATGCCAAAAAAAATGGTGGGAAAAAATTTTTTTTTTTTGAAAAAAATTTTTAAATTCCTTGATCGTGCGAAATTTATAGTGTCTAGTGTTTATGTTAGTTTTTTTTATAGACAGATATTAATTATTTTTCGTGAAAAAATCCTGCTACGCGCGTCTATGTGCATTTATGCAGAAAAACGCAGTCTATTTACTCAACTTTGGACCCTAATATTTTGGAAACCAGACACTTCCCAGGTATGCTTCCATGGAGAAAAATGATTGTGATGATGAGGAGATTCCGTAGTTTTCGGGAACGTTGACGACCTAAAATCATCCTGTATAGATGTTAGAATATTTAATGAAATTTGGGCAGCTATTATCAGAATAACTTTATTAGCTTGTGTAATTTGTAGACAATACAAAAAACTATACAAGGGTTGAATCTCGAGTTCGAAATGTCGAGCGTCAAATGTTGTGTATAGATTCTCTATTATTGACTTTTTTCTTGACGTTATTCGTTCAACAAATTCCTTTTGTTATATCCTGTGTTTATATACTTAAACCCTATCTTATGTAGTAAAAATATAATAAAAGTAACCTTTCCCTTCCCAGCTGACGACACTGACAACGGGTCTAATAAGCTGGCTGAGCGCGACGCCCACCGACGTGATAGTGAAGCTGCTAAGCAGCGGCCTGGGCCCGGTGTGCGGGTTCGAGTCCCTGCTGAGTCTGCACAGTACCGAGGCGGCTATGTGGGGCGATATGGCGGTCGCGGTCGAAGATATGCACACGGCTGCTATCTGTCTCACTCAGAGGACGCATAGGTTGGCTCTTTTACATAATATGCTTTTTGTAATGTTTTAATTTATTTACTTCTATCTTTTTCTTCTATGCTGCTTTGGGTGTGAAAAAAAAAAGTATAATACTACAGCTGCTTCTCTTCCCGGGCATACTGTACAAGTCAGTAGAGGGACAAGAGGGCTTTGGTGTTTTGTAGGCGATGGGCTGACCACCTGTCACTACTTACCGAACTTGTACATCTCAACTATACCCTAAAAATTGGTCAGAAGTGGCACCATGTGGTTCTATCGGCCCTTGGTGCTCTGCCTACCCTGTAAGAGATAAAGGCGTGATTATATATATATATATATATGTATGTATGTAATTTATTTATCTTTTAAATGATTTTACAACAGCTTACACTAGCTACAGGTAGGCATGCACTTATAAAGATAATATAAGGCCCGCGACTACGTTCGCGCGGTATTCGATTATCGCGCTTTGATGCCACCTACCGCAATAAAAAGTAGCCTATGTCCTTTCTCGGGCTCTAGACTATTTGTGTACCAAATTTCATAAAAATCAGTTTAGTCGTTTCGCCGTGAAAGACGTACAAACATACACACATACACACTTTCCCATTAATAATATTAGTATAGATTATGTAATCGCCCAGGGCGACCCCCCCAGCATTGCCATTTATGTTCTCTTTTGTTAATCGTCTTCCATCCATCTTCTCTAAATGACCAAACCATCAAAGCATACTGTTCTCTGTTATTGTCACTGAGTCCTATCTCAAAAGATCACTATTATATCGAGTACATTTATTATTTTCATCCATTTCATACAGCAACGCATCGATACCTCACGTGACGGGCACAAGGGGCGCCATCACGGTCCACATTCCTGTCTCCGACGCTCTCTACTCGACGTTAGCGAAAAAGGTAAGACTGAGGCCGCCTGCCCACCGGAGTGGAGCGAAGAAATAATAAACCAATTTAAAAATTTAATTTCTCCGTTTCTTCGCTCCGCAACCGCGCTCCACTCTCACTCATTCACAACTCTGCTGCGAAATACGAGTGGCGAAACCGCTGGATGAGTTGTAAAGTGATCGAAGAAACCGGCTGGGGAAAGAGAATAAAGTCAAATCGATGCGTCTGTGCTAGGCAATTGCGCTAGTGTTCCGCTTCTCCTACATATGGGAAAACAAAGCTATATGATATAGCTTTGTTTTAGACAAGTACGGTGGTATAGCCTATATCACCGTACTTGTCTAACCGCAATTCTCTATAACTGATCTTGAGAGATTTTTTGCATATCTCAGATTTAATCTTCAATTAATTGTTTTCATACTTAATTTTAAATTAGGAATAAAAGAATCCAAGATTATTTTTTATCTTTTGTATTGAAATAAGCCGTTGTATGTAGTATACATATATAGATATACAGGGTGTTTGTGACAGCCAGGCAAATATTGATACCATGATTCTGAGGCGGAAAACACTGAAAATTTTCGCAGGAAAATTCATTAATTTACTAAAAAAAATCATATTTTCAGAAAAAAAAGAATTGTTTCAAAATAAAATTTTAACCAAAAAATGTTGGTAAAGTGGGAGGCTTGTGAATTGGGAAATAGAAATGGTGGGTTGGCTGTTTGGGAAGTTGTCTTTTTAGGACAGTTGTCCAGGCAGATGATCCAGAAGGATTCTATTCTATTCTATTCTTTCCTCTGTTTGCAGCATCTAACATTCTCAGTAACGGCAGTATTCTTCAACATCGGAGTGAATGAAAAGGCGACGCTAGCCGAGGCGCTAGGTCAGACGTTGCCGCAATACCATTCGAATTGCGACAACTGGGACCGCCTCAGCAAATACTACAATAAATATACCAAGGTCATCACGCCCGATTTGTGCAGAAGTAAGTACAAATATCATTGACCGAAGCTGTGTAAGAAGGTAGTATGCGTGACGACTATCACTGACTAACAGACAATTTCAATAACCGATCTCCAGAGATTTTTTGCATTTTTAAAATTAAATCTTTAATTATTTTCATAAAAAAATTAAACTTGGAATTTAAAAAAATAAACCTAAGATTCTCTATAATATCTAGTATTGAAATTGGCCGTTAAACTGCCTTTCCACCAGAGATGTGCTATGCTTCGTTGCAACGGATGTACAATGAAAACGGTTTTTAAATTTAGATCAGAGCTAATTGGCTCGTGTTTATTTAGTCTATGCCTAGGGCTTCGTGAGTACAGTTTTTACGTCCGAGAAAAGTGTTTAGTAGAAATAAAAAAAAAAATAGACGTTTCACATCGCGCGGTTTACGCCATTTACTATGAACATAACCTGTTTTTAATTAGAACACATTGACACAAATAAAGAAAATATGTGTTTCCAGCGTCTTCATCTCGAACGAAGCCTCTAGAAGAAGTTATGGAGAACCTCCGAATAGCAATACACAGGAAAGTGCCAAAAAACGTCGAGATACTACAACTAGCTGCGCTTGCGACGCGACTTATGAACGGTCAGTATTCATAATGAAGTAAACGTAAAGTTCGTATCGGGATGAAAAAATAACGTTGCCAAAAACGTAATGTAAAGGAGATGGTCAATTTCGTCATCCGAGTTAATTGACCCGATAGCTCAGTTGTTTAGAGCAAAAGCACGGTTTGCAAGAGGTCGTGAGTTCAAATCTCACTCGGGGGATTTTTTTTTCATTTCTTAATAATATTTTAAATATACGAGTATAAACGTAAATAAAGTTACAAAACTGTTTAAAAATTACATTTGATAGCAAAATCTATGGAATATTTGTCAAAATTAGGCAACGTTTACCACAATGTACGTAGTTAATTATTGCTGTCGCGTTGCCCTGCAGAAATGCACAACCATTCTATCAAACGAAAGGCGAATTCGATTGCAAAATGTCGATATCTAAATAAAACGAAATGGAATGTCGGTGAAATTTAAACGAGTTTAAACAAGCCTTAAACCGTGGTTCACATGCTTTTTATTATGATTGCAGGAATACGATTCACGTCATGTAAAAGTGCTAAAGACCGGACGGGTATGTCGGTGACGTTGGAACAATGTTCTATACTGGCGGCTGAGTACCATCTAGCGGAACATGAAGTGAAGAAAGCGCTTAATATTATGAGAAGGTAACATACCTACATACATACAGGGTGATTTTTGGTCGTCAACGTCCCTGAAAACTACGGAATCTCCTCATCATCACGATCATTTTTCTCCATGGAAGCATAGCTGGGAAGTGTCTGGTTTACAAAATATTTGCGTCCAAAGTTGAGTAAATAGACTGCGTTTTTCTGTATAAATGCACATTGACGCGTATAGCAAGATTTTTTCATGAGAAATAATTAATATTTGTCTATGAAAAAACTATCATAAACACTGGACACTATAAATTTTGCCCGATCAAGTAATGAAAAAAAATCATCGTTTCCCAGCATATTTTTTGGCATAAACTTACTTTTTTTTATGTATAGAGTACGTACCCTTCGTTAAGGGTGGCAACGAAAAAACATCCTGTATACACACACACACAGCTTTGTTTCCTAAATGGGGTAGCAACTGCAGGTTCATTAAGATATCACACAGTCATGTTTTACATAGCAGGCTTTTAGAGGTAAACGATCAGTAACTAGTCGCTAGATTATTGCCTGAGAGACTGCCCGCGTTTATTAGTCGACGCTTACGACACGCACGCAAGGAGATGCAGCCGATTTATTCTAGTGAAGCCCCGCATCATCATCTTCCTGTTCTAACCCCATAATTAATGGAGTCGGCGCAATTTGGTTTCATTAGAAACTCATATTGCCAAGGGCCTGGCGTTTGTTTTAATGACCAGTTGTCAGCCTGACGCATAACCTCTTAGACTCCTAATCATATTTCTTGTATATCAATCTATACCCCGTTTTTTTTTTTTAAAGATAGAAATCTAATTTTCGAAGAAGCTTTGTGTGTAAACATTAGAACACTCATACTTGCGCATACTTGTAAGATATGAGTGAAGTTTGACGTTTTTCCATATTGATGTATAGGTATTGGAAATGTATACAAGCTGGAAACAGCGCTTCTTACTAAAAACTGCCTCCCGAAAATTTGACCGATTTGACCTTGAAAAACTAGACGGGGAAAAATTAGAGTGTACTCACAATTTAATTTTAATGGACATTTCATTCAATGACATTTCTACCACGAACAACCCAAGTAACACAGGAAGCATTTTAACAAACGGATAATTAACTTATGTAGAACTTAAGGTTCGTAGAAACTCTTATATGAGTTTACCGAGCATCTTGATGCTTTATATGAGCATTTTGAAACCATTATGATGCTTTACACTTTATAAGGGGTGGATAATGGCATATCAAAATGATTTTGTAATGCCTGTAGTTTTAGTGCATCAATACACAAAGCAGCTTTGCAGCTTTCAGCTGTTTTTAGTACATTTGGCTCTACAATTGCATTTTTAAGTAGGATATAAATGCTCAATGCTGTTTAGTAACATAAACATAAACCATTATGTCATGTAAATGCCATACAGCTTTTAGCTGTTTTTTATGTCTAAGGGTCTACAATAGCATTTTTGAATAGTAAGATAATGCCTAATGCTGCATAATAGCATAAACTTGTGCTATTATAATGCAGCGTAATTCCATTCTACAGCTTTGGGCTGTTTTAGTGCCCTTCGTTATATAATAGCACTTTTAACTAGTAAGGAAATGCCTAGTATTGCTAAGTAGCATAAACGTGAATCAATGTAATGCTTGCATTTTTGAAGGTCAACTGAGTTCTTTTAAACAGCTAATTTTTATGGTGGATACATAATAATTAATAAGTAAAGATTAGATTATCCGTTTCTAAAGAAAAGTAGGAATAATTGCAGAGAACCCAATGGAATTTGTATTGGCCTAAAAATAGGTAACATAAAATTTGCACAATTTACATTACACATTTACAAAATAAAAAAGGATGGTCTTAGCCATTGTGATATTGTCCGTGATCCTAAAGACCTGGAATGTAAATTGGTATATTTACGAGTACATAATTATGAATACTTATATTTCGTACCACTATTGCATACGTACAAATAAGAAACGTTGTTTTAAGTGCTTTAGTGTCTTATTTAGATTAAAGGGATTTAACAACTATTAAATAAATAACCATTAAATATCTTTTATTTTATATGCACAAGTTTTTCCATCGTTCTTCGAAGCTGAGCATAAAACGATAAATGTTTTTGTAATGAACGACAAATGTTTTGTGCTCTATCTGCCAGTAATTGATCCAGTGATATAATATTTCGGTAGCTGTAACGTTACTATAATCCATACGTGGGTTTCCTTGATTATCTGAAAATTTAAATTTTAGCACCTATACTAACTAGTGATTACAAAATTTACAGTGACAGGCGCCACCAAGCTAGGCGTTTAAACCTTTTCTGGGTCCACCTAAAGCTACGCAGAGAAAATTATCACTAAAATTAATCCGCTCAGTAAATGGCGGCAAAGCGAGACAGACAGAGTTACTTTCACATTTATAATGTTATACATGATAATAAAAAGTATAACATTTCAAAATAAATTCATTGTAGGGTCGGTCTCTTGTTATGGAAAAGTATGTGCACCCTACTCAAAAATATACAATACACAGAAAATGTTTAAAAAGTAGCTTCAGAAGCAAATATTGGGATTATGAGGATAAGCAACTAACAAAATAAAGTTTTGTGACAAATATTTAAAAAAGCAAGAGTGAATATTGCCTAAAATTTGCCGTTTAAGTTTTTGCCTAGGGCCATAGTTTGGAAATTCAATTTTGTACTTACGAGTGATATAATAAGTTGGATCCTGGATGCCACTCGCTTCTGCAACCACGAACAATACATTTCACTACTGTATTTATATCAATACCACCAAAATATCTCATTTAGTCCACACAAATATGCGAAGCGATTCAAACAAATCGACTTGACATGATTTGACAAAATTGTCATGTGCTACCCAGGGATACCATTACATAGCAACAGAACATTCCTTAAAATACAGAATTTTTGCTACCGCGAAGGTTTGTTTTACTATATTATGTACACTTTATTTATAATACAAATTACATTAAATACATTTCATTACTCTATTAAATATGTAAACATTTTCAAAACGAATCCAAGTTTTTCATGATAATATTATATTTATGCCTTTTTCAACGTCTTTACTTACATTATAGGGTATTTTTTTTCTGTGTAAGGGATCCCTTGTGGGAAAACAAGGGGGGGAGGCTGTCATTTTTTCATGTTTCAATTTCTTGTTCAGAGCTTGGAATCCATCCTAAGCCTGGCTACTAAAAAAGTTCAGTTTTGTGTTTGCGAAATCAGCTTCTTTAGGTTTTTTATAGTGCAAACTTCGCTGTTTAGGAACCATTGATGATAATAATGCACAAAACTGTACCTAATAAAAAACCCGATTTCGTTCTTTCGGATTCTTTCTATTTCTAAATAAAATGAGGTATAGTATAACCTATATACTATACTGAAGCGAAGGATGCCGACAGATTCCTACTATATTTTGGCCTATCAGAAGAATATAGTTGATGCTGTCTCTATGATGATCAAGCTTTAGAGAGAGAGAGAGACAGCATTAACTTTATTCTTCTGATAAGCTACCTGACGTTTGGATAAATGGGCCCGTACTAATATAACTATACTGAATACAGCGAAGGATGCCGTCGTGAGAACACGTACAAAAACATCGGCGTGAGGAAGTACGCCTTCACGAAAACTCAGGTGATGGCCTTACCGGAAGACTATAGGCCTCCGCCCGGCACGTACGGATCTTCGCAGACTTAAACTGGATACTTAGGTATATTACTGCAGTAAACGCAATATCGCGCTGCTTGGGTAATAAAAATCACGTACATAAGTAATGTAGGAAATGAAAGCAAATCATTTATGGTCAATATAGTCGATTCTGACCGTTACACTTAAAAATAAACTCAAAATTAGTCAAGTCTGTCCCTTTCCATAAATGGCTCGAGACAGAAAGGGACAGGTAGGACAAATTTTAAGTTTGGCTTTAAGTGTGACGGTCTGAATCCACCATAATTTTAATGTTACTAATAAACAATTGAAGAATAATACTGAGTTATTTAAAAATCTCTCGAGGTCGGTTATTGAAATCGGCTGTTAGCGAATATTTTCCCTAGTATTAACGCGCTGTCTAGTTTTGGTCACTGCAACTTCATTTGTGATTGTGTCTATAAATTAGTCACTTTAAAAAATTTTATATCGAAGAATATTGAATATACAGGATGATTTTTGGTCGTCAACGTTCCCAAAAACTACGGAATCTCCTCATCATCACGATAATTTTTCTCCATGGAAGCATACCTGGGAAGTTTCTGGTTTCCAAAATATTAGGGTCCAAAGTTGAGTAAATAAACTGCGTTTTTCTGCATAAATGCACATAAACGCGCGTAGCAAGATTTTTTCACGAGAAATAATTAATATCTGTCTATAAAAAAACTAACATAAACACTAGACACTATAAATTTCGCCAGATCAAGTAATTAAAAAAAAATTTGAAAAAAAAAAATTTTTCCCAGCATTTTTTTGGCATAAACTTACTTTATTTGATGTATAGAGTACGTACCCTTCGTTAAAGGTGGCCACAAAAAACACCTTGTATAAATAATGACTAAGATCAAATGACAATAAAATTGTTTGTTTACATTACCCCTTTTTTCTATGGAAACAAGGTATATTGTATGTAATTGTTTTAATAAATCGTTCGTATATTGTCCGTTTAATAGCCCCGCAGCGTAGAGATAGTGCGTTTACTGACAGTAAATTACTCTGTGACTAGGTGAGTGACAATCATTGTTGAGGTATTTGTACTATATTTTTGGTTTGAAATAATGCTACATTTGGTAATGTAATTTCTGGTTATCTTTTATGTCTAAAAGAGGTTATTGTTATTATAAATAGTAAAATTATGTTGGGTTATGCTATAGAACATATAGATAATACTGTCTACAACTGGTTTTTTTTATATTTATCAATCATATTTAATACAAATAACTTAAAATCCCTGTTAGTTATATGTGATACTTAATTTATTATTTAGTAATGTATGTACGTAATTGTATACAGTTCTAAAGTAAAGAGATGGGTTTTGGTTAACTTACCATGTTCCTAATTTAAGCAATAATGGAGTGTGTCAAAATAGGTTTAATTATTGAATATTTTATTTATACTTTCATTTTCATAATAGTTAGTATGTATACAATATTTAATTTTAACTACTTACTTACTTCAATATAATGACTCGTGTATGCTCTCTTTATTTTAGAACGTCTATAAGTTTTCATCACTTAGCCTTGTTTGTAGAACCTTTAAATATTCTTATCTCAGGCTATCTGGTCATATACAGAAGATGGGTCAAGCGTATCTGCACTGCAGGTACAGGCAAACCATAGACAAGCAACATTGTCTCGTTCAAGGACACGTCAAAATTACGACTATTTAAGGACGGATAAATGGTAGGGGCGTTCTCTTATGCAGTGTCACTGCTAAACCCCGATAAATGCATGTGCCTAAGTCAGATAACCTATCTGAAGAAGAAAGTTTATGCTGAAAAACAGCATCTTTCAGAAAAATTTACTCAATAATAAAACTTTATGAGTTTTGATGGATTGGAGCTGGAATTTAGACGCTTCCATTATTTATTGATAAATTCTGGCGCTAGTTTCCAAATCGACATGGGAAACGTTAAAATTCCATCTTCAATCGGTTCTCGCTATTAGATTAAATTAAACCAACGGTTAAGGGGTTATATCCACCTGCGAGGCAGAAAAAACGCGTTTTTTTGTGAATTTTTTCGAGGTAACAAATGGAAAAATGTACCAGAATTTAATGTACTTTAACAATCAGCGGTTTAGGATAGCTCCTGTAGAATTGTGCTTGGCGGTGAGCAAGATATCTCTGGTCCAAATTATCTGAGAAACCAAAAACCAAAAATTTTAGTTTTATAATAAATAAATACAGGTAATATCGAAGGTCTAGTCAAAATTTGATTTTTGACAAAATGATTTGAAAATTTTTCACTTCAAAGTGGCTTAAAAATCGAAATTATTGTCCAAAACCTTATTCCTTCGATCATTACCTGAAAATAAGTAAGTCGTGTGAAAATTTCCAGGTTAGAGAAATTTTCCTCACCGTTCTGAAAACACGGTTTTGAATAAACGCGTTTAAAGTAACGATTTACATACAACTTACATCGTGTCATCTATTCCAGCACCATAAGAGGAACCCTCTGTTCGTCGTTTGCTTCCATTTGTATTATTATCTTAGGGTCCCAAACACAATATAAGTCGAGAACAAAAGGGTAGAAGCTACCAGAAACAGCTGCTACTCCGGCTCGTGCTCCGCCTACTTTCGAACGCTCGGAGACGTTCTTACTAATACGCTCATATCTCCGAAACTAATTGTCGGATCATTTGAAATTTTCAGAGAATATTCTTGAATATATACATTCAAAAAATGAAAAAAAATCAAAATCGATTTTTTGAAAATCACAAGTGGATATAACCCCTTAATCTGTCGTGACAACCCTGAGTAAAATTGTGTATTTTTATAAGAAAAATTGCAAATAAAACTATTAGATTTGCAAAAATAAAGTAGATGAAAATAAGTAGTTCCAGTTAGACAGTTGTGAACCTTATATACATACGAATAAATTGTATAACTAAGTTGGTGCATAGATATAGTGCATAGATTACAGATAGATATACATATCGTTAGAGCGAGATGGGCAGTCACTGAAAAGGCGTGAGAAAAGAGGATAATAGATTAGTTTTACAAGCGATATAAGTAACATAATATGGTATGGTGATGTGTCCGTGAGTTCTACTTAAGTATACGGCATATTAAGCCCTTTTCCTTTTCCTGTGGAACACAGTTCCATACATGTCTATGCATAGAGGATATCTCCAGATGTAGGAGCACTAAATCGTATCGCATAGCACTGTTCTGATGATACGCGATCAGTATAATGACGTATTCCGTCACGAACGTGTACGAACCCTTAGAGACCCCCCAAACTGACGTCTGAGGGGTCTCTTAATAACACGATCGAAAATCTTCAAAAAATAAGCCAGAGTCTTATATGATAGCATTTTCTTGTATATTCCAAGAGCAATAAATGAGTAAATGAGGCTCTAGAAATGCTTTTTGTTACAATTTTCAAATGATAAACATCGATGGTCGTGTTGTTTTGATAATAATTGAATTTCGGGATAGTACTATGTGAGGTGGATTTAGACTGTAAAGTAAGACAATTGTATGTACCTACTTACATAGCAGTAATAATAGTATCCCTGTTCAGGGATTGTTTACCGGTTAATTTTCGAAACTTAATACCAGCAAGCACTTGGGGAGCATTTTATTACGGTTTAGCTCTACCTTAACCTCAAAATAAAGGTTTTGATCAAGGATGAAAATGATAAGGGTTTTGAATCAAATAACCGGTTAATTTGCTGCTGGCTTTGATCTCTGCGAAATGTAAGCAAGTCGTCTGGCCGCGGCGTATGAACGTAGGGTATCTATCGTTCTCGTTTTGGGAAGATGACAGGTTTATTAAGGTTTACGCTCTGAAGAAGACTCCTTTTCCAAAACCGGTAAAAACATGTTCTAATCGGTATTTATTTAACCGGTGTCAAGCCCTGTCCCTGGTACTAAGGCACTTAAGTAATAACTTAATACACATATACAGGCTGATAGCGGATAGTTAAATAAATCTATAGAGATATCGGATGAACGCAATTTAATTTTATAACGATGTAGTTATTGAATAAACGAAACTATAATAATCACCCAAAATAGGTATAATAAGTACTATATGAAACATAGACCAAATTCTTCCAATGCAGTTGCCAACCATAATTTCGTCATTAATTTTTAGGATGAAAAAAGTAAAAGTAGCAGTGCATTTAGCAATTTTGTTATTACAAGGTATATTTGTGACATTATGACTGGCGTTAGATTTTTTAATATGAAATCTGGCATAGGACATTATGTCTCATAACTTTTTTGATAATGTAACTCTTTTTCCCCGGAAGGGTATAAAATGGATATTTAGGTTTCAGCCGAAGCTTGAACCACATACGACATGCTTTATTACGGGATGTAAATCCAGCCAGCTTCCGTTTATGGGATTTGCAAAAGTTGTGACAACCGCAAATACCTGACTTGCAAGGCGTCCTGCCGTGCCCCCTCCCAAAAATTTTCAATTATCGCTGTGGCGTTGCTTCGGCTTTGCTTTTGCAAATTAGGTGATAGCCCTACCGATTTGTGTAACAATATAGTGCGTGTGGCGTTAGTCTTAGCTATACATGTAAAGGTACTTCGCTAAATCTGGCTTGGATTATCTGCTGGGACATTATTGGAAGATGCCCATCTTTCCCACGCAGGCTCATAAGTTTGACTATTTCAGCATCATTCCAATTCTTCACGTGACAATTCCAGTCTGGACCATCCAGACCGCTGTCG
Source organism: Carposina sasakii (assembly GCA_014607495.2). NCBI lineage: Eukaryota > Metazoa > Arthropoda > Insecta > Lepidoptera > Carposinidae > Carposina > Carposina sasakii. The sequence continues at coordinate 2,749,849 of CP053148.1, forward strand.
GTGGCAGGTTTGTTCGCAGGTCGGTCAAATGTATCTGTTAATTTGGGATTAGAAGTGGGGGGCGCAATGCTCTCTTTACCAGCTTCGTTTCTCAAAGAGGTCGTTCCCACATGGGTGCAACAATCTGGTGAGTTCCCCTTGAGTCTTCGAGATAATGAAGTATTCGTGGGATCAACGGTGGCGGGGGCAAAGTTTCTAACCCAACTGATTTTACTCGTTTAATCGGTACCTATACACCATTCACAAGTAGGTATAGGCTTTTCAACTACTGTATTGTGTTGAATTTTTTAATCAAACAACTGCCTTTCCGCAAACATATCTTGTTACATTTTAATTAACTGGCTAACTAACAGTAAGTTGGCTTTTAGGTATATAAAAAACATTTTTTAATTCGCATGCTCTGTATTATCTACGAGTACACAGGCACACTCACAGTGTGACTTCCTAACAGAATGTGAGCTTGCTCCCAAATCAATATACTATTCGTCTTGATTAAATTAGGTAGAAATACCGCTCTGAACACATTCACTGTTTTTTTTTGCATTGAGGGAAACTTATTTTTATTGGTGTGACGTTAGCCAAAATATGACACATTGGTTTTTAGGGATGAAGAAGCTGGACATGCTTGTAATTGCTTCTGTTCTTTAGAATATCTAAAGTTCCCCCAGCTTTGCGTTTCAAATCTTTGGTACTCTATCCCTTGTTTTAAAAGCAGAGGGTGTCGGCTTGCCTTCTATTTCGACTGTTTTGAATTCGCAGTCATTGTTTTCGCATTGACTCTTTGTTTCCGCATTTTCTTGAGCCTGTTTCAAGAAGTCTAACTGTTGCTACATCTCTTATATTTTAGCGTTTAGGTAACTCTCACGATTTAACGACGATTTATTAAACGTTTGTATTTGCTTTTTTGAAGTCTTGGAGTACCGCTGCCAAAAGATGGTTGGAATTTCCTTGTTCAATGCGGGAAGTGTTTCTGCATTTTTCGCGGTGTTCGCTGGAGTGCACGGATGCAAGGACTTCTTTTTCTTAAATATACCTATGAAATTCCGTTGCTTGTGATAATGTTTTTTCATTGGGACACCTAGTTTTTGTTGTTCTGATAGGAGTGATCTGAGATCTGATTTTTGTTACAGCATCCATAAGTTTAATGTAACAGCGATCGTCTATCTTTTGCATGTTCTATGTGGTGCATAGTATATCAGAGTTCTTCTTCGTAAGTCCCAGGTACAGAGTTTTCGCCTTATTTATCTATAGGTTTTCTCTGAAAGGGGATTTTAAAGGCTCTTGTCTTTATTAGGTATCGCAAATCTCAGCTTGGCTTCCATGATTTTCGAAATTTCCTTTCCAAATCTTGGTGAAAGAATAATTGTAAATTTTCTATATTCGCCAATCTTTAATTCTTTCTTCATGTAACTGACTAGTGCAGTCCAAGCTGTCGCATCTGCGTCCAGTGGCGGATACAAGCGACTTCGCCTAGGGTTTTAATTCCAACTGATGTTAGGGTTTTTTAATTTAATTTTATGGCTGCCACCTTGGCTGGATTAGACTAAAGGGGTGAGAAAGTTAAAAGTTAAGAGAAAAAGGGAGAGAGAACTTAATTTCAAGTGGTTCAAGCCGAAGGCTTAAACACCGAAATTTGTTAATTTTCCAACTGATAAAATCAAAGAACCCTTGAAGTCTTCGTTACTGTGTCACAAATATGCTGCATAATGTCCCAACGATAATGCACAATAATAATCCTGATAACCCTTCAAATGGTTGTTAAAATCACTTCATTATTTATTCTATATCAATATCAAAATAAAAAATGTCTCACCGAAATTGTGCCATATATCTTTCTTTAATATTCGTATTGAATAATGAATACAAGGAACATGTTCCAAATGATTACACAAATTTTATAAGGTACGCACTTTATAAAGTATTTGCTCTTTTTTATAAAGCAGAGCGGATGGAGGTGTCCCATTTTTGGTACACTTAGTACACATGAAATCGAGAATAGGTAATCACGAGTATATTATTCACGATCGCCACTACTATGTACGTACACCTACCTAAACTGACAACCGTTCACCAATCACTAAAACCATAACTTTGCTATAACTACAGTATTGTAATGAAATCTTCCAATTAATGTCGCAGTGCCAAAAATATAACTTACCATATAAATATAAATCGTCTATTTTGTAACACACCTACGGTTTTTTTACTCGGCTAAATATCATTTGTTCTAAAGCCAACTTCAATACAGTATACTTTTCTAGTTAATAGCACATATTATAAGTACTTCATCCAATCACAGTGAAAAGAGCAATAAGAAATACGCTTCCAGAATATAAATACTATTTTTTCTTTGTAAACGTCTTTATTTATATAACTTGCAACATTTTGTACGTACATGTAACTAAAAGTATTTCAAGGAGCGACAAATGCGTCAGGAGAGTTGGTTTAGGGGCATTTAAAGGTCTTTAGAAAAGTTTGCCTGCTTACGAATGCTTATATAAGCCACCTTACTGACCGGGCACTCTAATTTTATAAATATAAAAGCCACACTCCATATGGAAATTTCCTAACATCTTTAACTTTTCCTTGTATTGCTGTAAGTTGTATAAATAAACAGTAAATGTTTGTGTTGTAAGCATAATTTGAAAAGTACTTTGCTATAGCTTTTCTATAATATTGTTATGTGATAAAATAACGATCTGTTTCCTAGCATTCCTTTACGTAATGTTTACTTTTTCTATACTGTTCTACGTATTTTTATATTTCAGAGTTGTGTGACTATTTATTGTGTAGTTATCCTTAGGGCCAATTGTTTCAATGATCAGATTGCTTATCTGAAGGACAAGGATGCTGACATGACAAAACTAGATCAAGATAGACCTGATATCCTTCACATAAGTTATTAGGGGGGCGATTCCTCAAAACATTTTGAGCCGAAACGCAACCACCAACGAACTGTTAACGAAACGCGGTGCGTAAATGAGTAAAATGATCGTGATGATGAGATTCCGTAGTTTTCGGGAAGGTTGACGACCAAAAATCATCCTGTATTTACTCATCGCTGGAGTATTAAGATATATTTTAGCATGCAGTGGTCGCGAGTATGACAGAATAAAATCAAATATCTGTCTCGTGCTGAAATGTATCTAATTACGTCACCGTAAAGTAATTATTGCTTTGTTCTGAGCGTCCTGCAACGGTTTCGTTTCGGCTTCGTTCCAACTTGAGACCTTTCGTGAATTGGCCCCCTGACCATTGGAAAAATCAGCCCTAAGTAAAGTAAATAGGTTTTGTTGTTGCAAAATCAGACAAATGACTTATCTAATACAGATGGTCTATTTGTGTGTTTTGTGGTTCTATTAAGGGTTTTGATGTTATTTAAATAGTTGTTTTGTAATATTTGCAATCAGTCAGCGGCACGGTATGTTTAGAAGCTTCCAGAAAAGTGCACAAGATTAGGATTAGTTAGTTATTTTATTATTGTATATTTGGATTCCTCACTAAAGTACGGATGCAGACTACGAGTTATTTCGTATAATGACCTCTTCTTAGTTATTTTTGTAACTCTTAAATAAAAAAAACTGAAAAGAAAAAACAAGCACTTAGATGTCCGGTGGTCTAGAATTATACAGGATGTTTTTTTGTGGCCACCTTTAACGAAGGGTACGTATTCTATACATGAAATAAAGTAAGTTTATGCCAAAAAAAATGCAGGGAAATTTTTTATTTTTTTTTGCAAAAAAATATTTAAATTTCTTAATCGTGCTAAATTTATAGTGTCTAGTGTTTATGTTAGTTTTTTTATAGACAGATATTAATTATTTTTCGTGAAAAAATCCTGCTACGCGCGTCTATGTGCAGAAAAACGCAGTCTATTTACTCAACTTTGGACCCTAATATTTTGGAAACCAGACACTTCCCAGGTATGCTTCCATGGAGAAAAATGATCGTGATGATGAGGAGATTCCCGACGTTGACGACTAAAAATCAGTATAATATTATTATAGAATGAATACTGTAAAATACTATCAACATAACAACTAAATAGCCAGGATCCATTGAAATATTAGCTTGGCTGTCGGATAATGGATCGACCATTAGAAAATATTTTATGTTCTTCAATAGTATTCATTCCTTAATAATATTATATAATTCTAGACCACCGGACATCTAAGTGCTTGTTTTTTTTCTTTTCAGTTTTTTAAGCAGTCGGTTTTTTGGATTTTTTAAATTATGTTTTTTTATTTTATACTTTTTTGTTATGAGTACCTAGCTACTAATAGGCACGCTTCAAGAAACATGCTCGGCAGCAAAAAGTTTTCGTCTTGCTGTTGTCTAAAAACTTATATGTGAGAATGGTTGTTACGCAACTTTCAATCGATATAGATCCTAAACGGTTAGTCGAATCGAAAAATGTTGAGAGAAACCTAAAAATGATTTTTTAAATACCCCACTCGATATAGTTTGTCAACTTTTTTTTTCATTTTCACAAAATGGCGTCCAGTAGTCGCCATATTGGATTTTCACTAACGTCATGTCTTTAGTGACACTCGCCGGACTAAGAAGCATCGATTGACGTATGAATCATAAAAATCGGTCCGAGGCGTTTGGTCTGTGTAGTTCTTCAAAGGAACATACATACATACATAGGCTGTTAAACACAATACCACTCCTTTGCGTTGCGCAGTCGGGTAATAAAATATATTGTCGTCACGCTTGTATGTAACTGGCCTCGGTGCGATAGAGACGACAAAACATTTGTACGCTAATCACAGAGTGAGAGGTCATCCTTCGTTATCCACGTCCGTACTTTAACTGACGACGATCAAATAATAATTTAACTATCAAATAATTAATAGCAATATTTTAAATATTCTAGGCCATTCTAGGGTATCGCACAAAAATGATTACGATTCTAAAAAACGCTTTTAATACAATATCAATGTTTAGTTGAGTTTTAGGGAATGTTTATAGTGCTATGTTTATTTTGATTGCTGTAAATGTTTTAGTACCACTCATTTAATTTATTACTACTTTGTGACGTTGTGCGAAGTGTCATAATCTCAAATGTATTTTTTTTGACACAAATGAAAATTATGTCAGTACATAATAGAGATCACTTTGGACCGATTTTTTCAATAGTCAGATAGCCTATCTGGAGGATAAAGTTGTTGCTGTCTCTATTTTAATCAAGTTTCAGAGAAAGACAAATCCTTTAGATATGCTATTACCATAGAAAAAATTGGCATTTAGAATGATTCTTAGATGAATGATTTGCCCGTGGGATTCTAAATATGGTAAATCTACTATCTTATCTATACTACATTATTATGAAGGACCTTATGCTAAGTTGAAGGACATAGTGTGGGTACATTTTTGTGTTTAATATACAGTACATAAAATAAATGTTTTTCGATTCATCGTTAACTCAAGTTATGGTACCGTGTATATCTATGTTATAATTTGTCGCGAAACGTTGGTGAGATAAAAAGGCACAAAGCACATAGTATGTTAATTTAGCGATGTTTTAGAATTAGCTTGTTAGGCTTGTTAGAACTGGGCGGGAAAGTAGATTTTTAGCGATTTTCGCTTATTTTGATGTTTATACTATTGTTTCATTTGGCACCGATCTGTTGTATTGCTAAAACCGCGCGTCTTGCTAAAACCGCGCGTCTTGCTCGCGTTTAACATACATAATAATATACATACATACATATCGCACATTCGGTAAAACAAGGGCACAAAATTGTTTTTTGACATTTGTATCTTTGTTGTACCGAAGGTGCGCGATATAGGCTCGGCTGTGTTCTCAAATTGGTAGCCATAATTGGTAGCCAAAACTGCAGGATCCTATAAGAGATCCCACAGACACGTTTAGCATAGCGGGAACATATGTACCAACTAGTAAGCTGTAAACTAAGTTCAGTCTAGTACCTACTTAGTTTACAGCTTGGTTAGTTGTTGGTTGGCTTTTGTTTTGATGACCCACCGGGAGGGCAATTCGTGAAATTGAGCCGAAACGAAACCACTAACGAACCGTTAACGAAACGCGGTCCGAAGATATATATACCTACTTACCGCTTGAGTAATAAATAAGGTATATTTTTGCACGCATGGTCGCGAGTATGACAGAATAAAAACGAATGTCTGTCTCGTGCCGAAATGTGTCTAATTACGTCACCATAAATAAAGTAATTATTGCTTTGTTCTGAGCGTCTACAACGGTTCCGTTTCGGATTCGTTCCAACTCGAGACATTTCGAGAATTGGCCCCCAGTTAAGGGTTTAGCCAAACCTTTGGAAAAAACGGGCGAGAGATGTGACCTATAACATGGAATTATACGAACACTGTTGTTGAGTTTAATTTATATTGATCAACTGCATTTAATTTGGTAATATTTATACAAGTCTAAATATTATTGTTTTTTAAATACACTCATCGATATACAGTAATGTGATAAAGTGAATAAACAGAGTAATTAATAGAATCCACAGGATAGCATAATTAATTTAATAAGTTGAGTTACATAATCGTAATATCTGATATATTTATTTTCATCTTGTTTTTCTGTACTTAATATTTTTTTATTTGTAAGTCTTTTCTGTGATTATTATAAAATAAATGAATAATAATTATGTTTGCTTTTTGCTGTACTAGACTATTTAAGATTTTTGGTAACCTTATGGCTATATCTATGAAAAAGTCAATCAGTAGTAAGAACTAACATGAAAACCTAATCCTGAAGATGCCACGGGTGTTGGCGAAACATAATATGTCGATTTACATTTTTAATTGATTTTCGGATTAGCAGCTATGTACCTAGTTGTGGTTGCATGCTAGGTGCTTGGATCTGGCTTCTCGTTACGACTGTAGTGTCTTGTGTTCATGACCATGAGTCGGCAGATCCGAGGGTCAGCGGAGGGTGTAGGGGCCGGGGGTGGGCGAACCCTCGATGGCAATTTAAACTTCCGAATAGTAACGCCAGCACAAGTAGAATGACCTGCGAAACACGATATGATAAACCGATTTATCGACAATTAGCCTGTCAAAATACGATAAATACAGCCGCCATGTTGAATTCCGTATAGAGACTATACGATATCGTACGAATCGATATCCACGATGCATGGTCATGTTAGGGGGGCAGATACAACAAAATATTTTCCACTGGAATTCTCTATCACACTCATATCGGCGGCGCTCTACGGAGACACATAAGAAAAAATCTTGTAAACTATGTACTATAGGTAATTAAGGATCAATGTTAGAACCAAAAATGAAGTACACTACATCTCTGTAGGTATCCTATGTGTTTACCTGAGTCTGAGTTCAGTTTTTGAAGATATACAAACTTCGGAAGCGAAGCTACATGGGTGTTACACACACACACACACACACACACACACACACACACACACTTCAAAACACATTGACCTAGTCCCACATTAAGATCCCTAAGTTCTTGTGTCGTGGGTACTAAGCAACTTTGTAAAGTTAGTCAAAATGATAAATAATTGCAGAAACAACTTACATGGGCCCATGAAGAGATCATATTCCGGCTAAAGTTTTACTCAGGTTACCTGCGTATAAAACCATGCACACGCATAGATTCACACCACAAGTAATCAAAATAAAACTTATCTACCAGAAAACATTACTTTACGGACACATGCAAGCCATTTACAAATAATTTTTGACTCACAAGAAAATTACACCTGCACCCTTCCAGCTTTTCCCGCCCCAATCATCATCGTACTTTCCACAGCAATCAAAAAGGTTTTGCTCAAACTTGGCGTGTTTGACAATCAGCCGAAATATGACATATTCTGTCAGTGGTTGTCACTTTGTCACACCCTGACGCTGTCATTCTGTCACCATTAATCAGCCTTAAATGTTAGTAAACAAAATATCCATGAAAATTATTAAAAAGAATCCTGGTTATAGTTTTATTTGAAGTACCTACATAATATATTTGTACGTATAAATTACACCATGGGTACTATTATAAAACTGCTGGCTTTAGACAAATTTACAAGACTGCTCAAAATAATCGCTCAGAATGGAGGACCAATGGCTATTGGAAAATTGTGGAGAATGGACACCTTGAAAGTATGTACAAGTTTAAATATCTGTGGTTGTGTAGGTTAAGGCAGGCTCGCTTGGGAAAACATTAAATATATGATGAGTGATGATCAGTGGTCGGAGTAGGTATATTGAATTAAGGTCATTGTCATCAAACGTATATGTTAATATGGATACGCCTCCGAGTTTCCGGATTATTATGATAAAAATAAAATAAAAATACCGAAACTTCGAAATTATTACATGAAACTAGTTAAAAATGTATCGATACTCTCAACGCTATGCTACCATTTTTGGAAACTCCGGTACATTCCGGAAAAAATGCATGTCCATGTTATGATATCATGACGCAAGTATGTAAAATCAATATACCTACTCCGACCACTGGTGATGATGGGGAGATTCCGTAGGTATTCGGGAACATTGACGACCAAAAACATCCTGTATATCAAACATCAGCCTATTGCAGCAGCCTACTACAGAGACGTAGACCGTCCGCCATGTAGGTATCAGTATGTATATAGGTATATTTATTGTATATATTTTTTTAGGAAGGCAAGCTTATGGGAACCGACTCGTTCGGAAACAAGTATTATGAGAATAACAACTACATGATATCGAGGAGTCGCTGGGTGGAGTTTGCTAAACACGTGCGATGGGAGTATGACGCGTCTCAGGTAAGACGGGAAGCCTTCCGTAAGCTTTGATGAATCATGGAATCCACTTAAATTCGCCATCAGGTTGCTTAGACAAAGTATATTCTATAGACGTCGAAACGTTTGCTCCAATAGAAAGGCTTCATTTTAGCGCGTTCATCAAATCACGTGAAGACCGCTATTGCTGTGAGTGATATGACGACGAACGTCAGAGCGAAACGAACGATATAACTGTTGTCGAACTAAGCACCCAGCAAGCCTAAGCTATGATAAACCGATTTATCGAAATATTATCAACTGCTATCGTACCTTATGCTAGGGGGTGCTGGTTTTGAATACAACAAAGGTTGGCATGCGAACGTGAGTCGAGCAGCTTGACTCCTAACTGTAATTTAATTGTCTGGACCATGTGTGTTAGCAAGTAGGTCCCTAGACAAATAAAAGATCTTAAATCAAATGTGAGGAGTAAAATTGCAACGTCTGATCTCTGACAGTGCCTACTTATAAATTACATGCACTTACCAAATAGTAATAGCAAATTTCAACCACTAAGCAGTGGCACGACGCACATAGCAAACTCATATAGATGTGTGAGTGTCTGCCTCAGTAGTAACCAAATAGCTATATTAAATAGGCTATAGGCAATTACTATTTCATAGTTCCAAGATAATCTACAGAGTCCAGCACTATAGAAAAGGCTAAAAGTGCCTGTCACTTTATACTTCGATTCTACCTATAATAGGATGTCCGTTGCAAACTCTTAAATAGTAGGCTCTTCGCCAGGTGACCGCGGAATGGTACGGCTGGCTACACTACAAGACTGATCGGCTTCCCTCCGAAGACTGCGCCAAGGTTGTTCTGAAGAAATGCTGCTGGACCACCACGTGGATGCAACCCCACGTGGAGAATATGACGGGGACTCCGCTTGCTTTCTATCCTTATAGGACCACTAGACCACACATCGTGGTGTGGGATGGTGAGTGATAAGTAGTTATAGATTTAGGTACCCTCAGGTAACCAGCCCCCTTATTACCTAACTAGCAAAAGCAAAGCGACAGCGAAAATTGTACAAAAATCGCTGATTGCTTGTCAAATTCGTATTACGTAAAATGAATTTCAAAGGAACTTTGACATTTCAAGGCAAATATTGTACAATTTTCGCTATCGCTTTGCTTCGGCTTTGCTATTGCTATTACGTAATCAGGGGGCTGGTAGGTAGCCAGAACTGAAGTACCTTAGTTTTAAAGAAATCTTTAAAATTGTCCCTTTCTCTCAGAGATTTACCCTTAAAAATCTATGTATTCTCTATTGTTTCAGGAAGAAACGTTTGCAAGCGTAGCACCTAGGCCACCTATTTACCTTAAAAACCCCGGATAACAAACAATTACAACACTTTTCATTATTCATGTACTTTATTTAATTAATTCTAATATTTGTAGCTAGATTAACAATATACAATAACATATTCTTCCTACCGGCGGCATGTTGTTTTCTTTTTATTAGTAGCTAGGTGGTAGTACGGCACGGTTTTGTTATATAATATGTAGTAAGTAGTGATGATCGCTGTCAGTACATGGAAGATATATGAGATCTTTATCAACGCATTAGGACCCAAAAGAATGTTTTTTTTTTGGAATTTTTGTCTGTTTGTCGGTTTGTCTGTGCGTTTGTGCACGCTAATCTCAGAAACGGCTGAACCGATTTCGATGCAGTTTTCAAGAATATATTGTGACAGGTCCCACTTCACATACAGGCTGCTTTTTCGTTGCCACCCTTAACGAAGGGTAGGTACGTACTCTATAAATCAAATAAAGTAAGTTTTTAAAAAAATGCTGGGAAAAGATGTGAATTATGTACAAAAATAATTAATTACTCGACCGGGCGAAATTTATAGTGTCCAGTGTTTATGCTAGTTGTTTCATAGACATATATTAAGTCTATTTACTCAACTTTGGACCCTAATATCTTAGGAACCAGACACTTCCCAGGTATGCTTCTATAGAAAAAAAAATGATCGTGATGATGAGGAGATTCCGTAGTTTTCGGCCCCCTTATTACCTAACTAGCAAACGCAAAGCGATAGCGAAAGTTGTACAAAAATCGCTGATTTCTTGTCTTATTCGTATTACGTAAAATGAATTTCAAAGGAACTTTGACATTTCAAGGCGAATATTGTACAATTTTCGCAATTGCTTTGCTTCGGCTTTGCTATTGGTTTTACGTAATCAGGGGGCCGGATCGTTGACGACCAAAAGTCACCCTATATAGGCTACTTTTTACCACCTCGTAGTATCTCGGTAGGAATGAGACTCCTTTCAATTGGTCGCATTATTCTTTTATGCTTATAATGGACGTAGGTAATCAGCCTGACGATAAATGCGAGACATGTGGACAGGTGGACCTTTTATCGCTGCTAGAGTGAGTTTCAGCAAATACTTCCTTTGAATGCTGTCATTAGTTACTGTATGACTACATTAAACTGCGATGCGAAGTTTTGTGTACAAGCCCTTAATGCATATAAATTATGTTAGTTCCGAAATCAGGGATTTCTATGAAACGGGCTCTAGTAGGTAAGTAGAATGGTTACAACCACATTATCGAGTTTTGAAAGTTCCTAGTTCACTTGAAGCTCCGGGATTTACCTACTTAGTAAACATTAGAAATAGCATCTATAGTCGAAGCTCGGGAAATTTTGAAGTTAAATAAGTTAGAATCTGTATTAAACTCAAATATAGGATATAACTTTCTGACTTGTTAGGTACTAGTTTCGATATTTGAATCTGCAAAATATTTCATATCCACCTTTCTGCTAAGTTAAAGTTTGCTAAAGCTACCGATTATGCATTTTCCGAGACTGGTGGACTAGTTTAGTTACCTACCTACCTAATTGTTTTATCTAGGTTGTTTTAGTGCCGATTTTCCCCTCGACTTGGATCTGGCTGGTTGGCCCAATCATAATGAAAGTGTCTAGTAAGTACAATACCAGTAGCACTCGATATTTTTCTCCAAACCCATCCACTTGAGATTCTGCTCAGAGGTGGCAGTACCTATATGTATACCTACCTACATATATGTCGAAGACATGAACGTATAAAGAGTAACAGAGTGTTGTGACTACACAGAGTGAAGCATTCATAGTAAGCTCGGTAACGATATTCAATGGAGTAGGGATGTGTATTGACGAGTTATTCACACACACATACAAACCATATTAAGCTCGGCGCCTACTGGAAAATACGCACACGTGCCCAACGCGCCGCCGCCATTTCGGTGCTTCAATCTGTGCCAGTGACAGTATTACGTCCGTTGTTCTTTATACGTTCATGGTCGAAGGTAAATATTATATACACATTGTATTACAAAACTAGGCGTTAAAGATAGCATGGATTTTGTAAGGATCTCTTATCTTATATTATCTTATTCCTCTATGCTGCTACATACTCGTAGGTAAGAAGTCGAGACTCGTCTGCGAGAGGTCACACAATCACCTTATCACCATCGCCGAAGATTTATATTGTAGATACTTTTTTTTATTTAAGTATTAAATAAGGTATCTATATTGAATATCCAGGGCGTCGGTTGGATGCAGGCTGCTTCCGACCGGTCGGAGTGGAGGTTGTTGGGGGAGGCCTATGTCCAACAGTGGACTTCTCAGGGCTAAATCTCTTAGGCAAAATTTTGGAATTTCCCTGTGAAAATTTTCAATGAGTTTCGACTCAGAATCATGGTATGAAGTCACCAAATCAATACCTAGGTATTTACCTGACATTTCTGACAGAAACATTCTGTATATCAAATAATATTTTTATTTATAGGACAAAAAGCTTTTTTTATGATACGAGTAGGTAGCTAAGTATTTTGTTTTAAAAACGGGGCAATTATTAAATATTTCAGAAACATTTTGCATAATTTGTAATCACAAATTTATCCGAAAACTGGGTTATTCTAAAGTACCTAATTCGCACATTTTCAAAACTGGGATATATATTTTTTTTGTAATGAACTTTTTCTGAAAATTCAAGGGAGTTGTAGATTTTTTTTTGTAAGTATTTCAGTTTATTACTAGGTCTGTTTTACATTCTACGTAGCTTAGGTAAGAACTATGAAGTACTGAGAGGCACAGTGTCTTTGAACACTCATAAATTTAGTTCCATAAAAATCCGTGGGACATCGTTATCGAACGTAGCTGGATTTATTAATTTAGTAATAGGTCCGTGCGTGCGTAGGTACCTATCTATCTAGGTAACAGACATCTAGGTACGTAGGTACTAGACAGATAATATCTACGTATCTACTCTTCAGGCTTAGGTACTTATTTCTTTACGGTAAATAATGTAAGTAACTATGTACGTTCATAATTAATAAAATTTATATAAAAATTATAAAGAAACTATATACCTAGTAGGTACACAAGCAAAAAACCACTAAGTAAGTACGTCACATATATCTAGCTAAAAGCCACATACTAATATAGATAACAATCAACTACCAACAGTATACAAATATGCAGTATACCTATTGCCTACCTATTAATAATTCGCAAATTAAGAAAAAGATTTCTGTGCATTAGGTAACTCAAATACCTAAATGTAAACGTAACAAAATTAATTTTATTTACCACCCAAGCGAACTCACGCTTAAAAAGCTTAGCAATTCGTAAATAAAAACCCTGTGAAAACAGAGAAAGCTTACGCGCGGTAGCGTGAAAAGGATCGTAGAAAAAATCGTGGGGGAAAAACGTAGAAAAAATGTAGGTGTGTGTCTGGGCGTTTCGGCAGTAGTGGGGCGGTGGGGGGCGGGGCCTCCGACTGTGGACGCGAAGGCGCCCGAGTGGCCAGTCAGCCGCGGACCTCCGCGCGGTGCGTACGTCATGTCTCGCGAGTGAGTGTGTGTGGGGCCTGCGCCCAAACTAACGTTTACAAAATACAAAACGCTAAAATTGAACCCCAGATGGGAGTGTACGAGGAGAGGGGAGGGATGCACTGGGTATGAAATTTTTTATAAAAAAAAGTTTTGAAAACTTCCTGAAAAGTTTTACAGCGGTAGTTTTTAGTTGCAAATTAATCTCATTAGCATAATATTTTCAAGTCCTAATTAAATTGTTTGAAAGTAACCGGGCATTAAGATTGCGGAGGTGGGTAAAACTACCAAAGTTTGAAAACCTTTATAAGTCGGTAAATAAATCATCCGTTTTTGTGGGCGGCGCTTTTTATGAATAAATTAATCGGCACCTAGTAATATTTGTGTATGTTGGGTATGTAGGCAGGCTAGTAGAATACACATTACATATGTATCCTATCCTCATACGTATACCTACGCATAGCAAAATCGACTAAGCCGAAGTTTATACTTATATGCTTTTCATCAAAATAATATTTATATTATGAAATAAATCTTTAAATAATGTTGTTATCTAACTATCTACCTCATTGTAGGTAAATTTAGTAATTTTAATACAAAATATAATCATAATACCTAGTTAAGTAAATTATCTGACTACTAATAATGTATACTTACTCTGATCATATTTGATACTTAGGTAAGCATGAACATAAATTAACTAAATAAATAGCTTATCTCCAAGTTTTAACGAAAAGTTGGATAGGTACCTACTACCTGGTGATATAGGTAATTATATTTTTTTTTGTACAAAGTACAAAAAATTGTAATTTTGATTTTTTTCGAGCTTTTTTGCTCGACTTGGCGGGGGCACTGCCGTGCCTTTTGTACATAAACGTCAAGATAAAAGGATTCTTTAATAAAAAAAAATACTCAAAAACCAATAAATAAATTTTAATTGGTTAAATTAAATATAAATGTAAATAATATATATGAAAATTAAATAGATTTATTTAGCTTTTATGCTTTTATTAGGTATATTCATATAAATATGAAATTGATTAGAGGATTAGTGCGGTCCTCCCGATATCGGCACCGACGGCTTGAAGTTTTGTCTCATGGATTACTTATGGTATACTTTATTATAATATGGATATTTTATAGATAGTATGTATTATAACTCATTGTCGATTACTACAATAGGTAAATAAAACATATAATACTAAACCTACATTATATAATTTAGTTTTATCTAAATCTATAAGCAGATGAACTGGATAATCAGTAGATGTTTCAAATAGATGCCGTAATAAATATGTACTATAATTGCATTACTATACCTACTGTCGTTTACGCTAAACTTAAATATTGAGTAGATACGTAGGTAGGTATATAGGTGAGCTTATTCAACTACTTATTTTATCTATAGCTAAAATCTTTTGAGCTAATGCAGGGCTTCACTAGAATACATCGACTGCAGCTCCTCAATGCTTTTGATCGCCTAAGGAACTCATGGGCGTTTTCTCAGGCGATGAGCTAGCAACTTGTCATTGATCTTTTACAACTAGCCCCGCAATGCAAAATGTGGCTGCAGGATCTCCATAACGACCCTGCAGTTCCGGTTACCCAGTATTTGGGAATAGGTACAACCGTTATTGTCTGTGGGTATGAATAGTACCATACATGTAAAATATCTGTGTACATAATTTTTTATTTATTTTCGAATAGAAAATAAAGTTGTATTATACTACTTGATTCGAAAGAAGTACCTATACTATATTGATATTAAGTATTTATTTTATTGGTAGACACTTTGCTGGTGTATGTGCTACTTATGTATTGTAAATAAATATATTTGTGTTAATAGTACTGTTTGTGTCTTATGAAAATAAGAAAAATAAAATAAATTATCTTTTTTTTTGAAATTCGATGTTATGAGAGCAATGTTGTGTAAAGATTTCAATCTAAATACATACCGGTAGGGTATCATGTGTTGAATTTAAATATGATATACATATTATGTATAATGATAATTTAATTTTATTTGTATAAAAATGAGAATGTTCAAATTATTGTCACAAATTTACATACTAAACTTAAGCTTTTATATTCTACCTATATAATATTATTAATCGTGTCTGTAAAATTCACAATTCCCTCCGCCTCAAGAAATGTTCACCTGATTTTAAAACAAAATCGAAATTGTCTAAAAATCCTCATTGATTCAGCCGTCTTTCCAAGAAAAACAAAATACTCTCTTTAGAAAATAAACAAAAAAAATAAAACAGCTTGCTTCTAAAATGTACCGAGACCGAACTTTTATTTAAATACACTGTAATTTGATATCAAATGGTGCAAATATTTGTAAGTAATACAAATAACTATTTAGAAAAATATTTGCCAGTATGAATGATGTGGGTTCACGAATATGTTGAGTATTCGGTGCCGACGGGGGGTCTGAACGCGCCACGGGGGGCGGTATTACACAGTTTGGGGGTATGTGGACGTGATATTTAGTAACGAAGCTAATTTGATCACCGTTTAGATTTTTATTTGGTATTTTTACAACTTAAAACTAAATAATAAATGAAACTGTTCTTTTCCATTTTATTCGAATTTCAGGTAATTATTCGGTATAACAATTTTATTCAAAATATAGTTAATAATGTATCTATAAACAATTAGTATAGAATGATAGATATCGTGAAAAAGCATAACATAAAATATTAGGCCGATAAACCCTTTCGGTTTTGGAAAAGGCATGATGATGAGGATGATGAATGTATATGGGTAGGTAGTTCGTCTTTCTAACCAGAATCTAGGATATTATTCTTTCAGATCAGAACATTATTCAATAAAAATATGGGCGATGACGTCTCCTTCTGTTTTTATTATTCTCAATAATTCTCACACGGAAGTATTATTCTGCAAATTTATTTTTCATTAAAATTTATTAAACTAAAAACTCTTCTCTGCTTATTATTTGAATACATATATAATACATTTAAATAGAGTTTATTCTTTTTATTTTAAGCTTCCATAGTAGTCTCTCAAGATAAGTAGTTTATTTCGAAATGTATTTTCGGAGATGTACCTATAGTTTTATGTAAATAAATGATTAATGTCTTTATATCCATTAGGTTTTAGCAGGTTGAATTTTATCTTTTTTCCCAGAACGTAAAATTAAATAATACAATAAAGCTGACATGAGAACTCACTTTATGGTTTATTTTTTTTACGATAAGCTTAGGTTAAAGCTCTTCAGACATCCGCGATTTCTCTGTGATGAAACCAAAGAGCTGGCATCTCGCCTTTCTATGTACGAAACCATAGGGGTATCAGGATATAAGTCCATATATTTTATTTACCTAATAGTATTTAACTATCGTGCTACTTCAGTATAAATTACTAGTCTATCTATACCTACATACAGGGTGTTTTTTTGTGGCCACCTTTAACGAAGGGTACGTACTCTATACATCAAATAAAGTAAGTTTATGCCAAAAAATGCTGGCATTTTTTTTTTCAATTTTTTTTTTAATTACTTGATCTGGCGAAATTTATAGTGTCTAGTGTTTATGTTAGTTTTTTTATAGACAGATATTAATTATTTCTCGTGAAAAAATCTTGCTACGCGCGTCTATGTGCATTTATGCAGAAAAACGCAGTCTATTTACTCAACTTTGGACCCTAATATTTTGGAAACCAGACACTTCCCAGGTATGCTTCCATGGAGAAAAATGATTGTGATGATGAGGAAATTCCGTAGTTTTCGGAAACGTTGACGACCAAAAATCATCCTGTATAATAATCTGTAACGCAAGATGGTGTATAATGTAACGTAGACTACAAACAACTACATCTCTAATGAGTGTTATGACTGAATGTGGTATGTATGCCTAGAGAAAATAAAACTATTTTATTTCGCGGTGTAACGTTACGATTTTGTACAGAAAAGTCTTGTGAGCACCTACAGAGATATAAAGATGATATTGGCGAAATATGATAAACGTCAACTTTTCTCGGACTGCGTCGGTCTCGTACTTACCAGTAGTGTTCCGAAAGTGACGACGGAACTGAATATGAGGGAGCTTTATAATTAAATGGCGACCCGCTCCGCCTTAACACGGGTGCAATACTGATATCATAAATGTAAAATCACTCTATCTATTTTAAAAAAACGCAATCCGTTGCGTAGTTTAAAAGATCTAAGCCATACATAGGGACAACAACTTTGTTTTATATTATGTTATAGTGGACGACCGCGACTCCGTCCGCCTGGATGGCAGAAAAAAATAAAATCTCGATATTATCTGAAATGAAAACATTTTCCCGGGATCAAAAGTATCCTATATGTTAAGTGGGACCTGTTATAACATATTTCTGAAAACTGCATCGAAATCGGTTCAGCCGTTTCTGAGATTAGCGTGCACAAACATCGATCCGTTACAATTTTATTATATGTATAGATAGATAGATAGAAGATGATTACCCATGAATATGATGTGTACCAATACAATGTCAGTACTTACCTACAAAATAGGTATAGGTATAATATTAACTTAAATTTACAAAGGCTTACGTAACAATGGTTAGTTCAACTTTTATAAATATATTTAACTGTCTATCTGATAGATAAATATACGATTGTAGATAGAATATAAGTTACAAAAAGCGGCTCGGCGGATAACGACGGGTTAGCTGGAAGATATCTCTAAGAGAAAGCTGGTCTTGTACATTTCTTTCTTCAAAACTATTTATCAAAAGATATTTTTTGAAACTAAATGAAAATAAAAATTAATAAATGTGCCGCAGAGGTAGCGAAAGGAAGCGAAGTGTGGGGAAATACTACAGGCTACCTAAAATATATATAAACATATTAATATTACAAGACCACTCTGTCACCAGCCATTATGGGTATGCTGCAACTACAATACATAGCTAATTAAAAAGGAAGCAAAATAAACTTCTTAAAATTGAAGTCAGAAGCAATAGGAAGGTACTTATTGATAAGAAATAAATAGGTAGCTATCTAAAGGAATTTTTTAACTGTTTGCATGTACATACATAATGATCTCGGTAACTAATTAGAGGCATATTTAATTTTATTTTGACACTTTGCCCCTACTTTAGTGATATACATTTTACCTAGACATTCAATTAAGAAGTAAAATTAAGTGATAAGCAGATTATGATGAAATTGCTACAGTAGATACCTAGACCATCCTAAACATATCTAACATTGGGGAACTGCCCTGAAATATCTATTAGTGGGCTTTATAAGTAACTAGCTGTTGCCCGCGACGTCTCGTCCCTGTGGCCTACAGAATGTTGCTTATGTTTTTCTCCGTGCTCTCAACTAATAGTTATATGAAAAATTAATTTTATTTGTTTCAACTTACAATCGTATGCAAGCAAAGTAACGCATATACACTAGTTCAAGATTCCTAGAACTTTATCACTGGATCAGCGGAAATTACGATAACCTTTGCGTAAACTGCGCTGCGTAGTCAAAATACTATTATAATATAATACTATTTATTCTTAATATTAATTAATACCTACAGTATTTATATGCGTAATCTATTAAATAGCCTAATACGAATTTGAACTATTGACTCTATGCCTATCTGTGGCGTGGTAGTAGCATGTGATGTGAATTAAAAGAAATTATGAATGAGTCTCGTACGGTACGCGCGGGCAGACCCCTGCCTGCTTCTACTCTACTCCTCTACTCTGCCGGCACCACGCGGCTAGGGGTTTCCGGGAGATGGGCAAAGCGTGGTGACTATGGGCAAAACCCCCCCTGTAGCAGTAGCCTTGTGGCGTCTATCTATCTATCTAGGAAGAGTGTTCCTTTAGATGGTGGCGCTAGTTACTATGTGTATGAACACATTTTCTGTGATTCTGCTGTGATGTTAGCTTCGAAATCAGGCATAGGAATTATTTTAAGGAACGGATTCTAGTTTTTTCTGCAACCGATTAATACTTCGCCTTTCTTTGCTCGTTTGTTACATAAATCTTACTAGGAGAACATCGAGACTTTGTCCGCGCTCGAATTTTGGTAAATAACTTCTTATCGGATTCCTACGTGTCGGCGTCGTACTAAGAACATACATACATACATACAATCACGCCTTTATCCCTTATGGGGTAGGCAGAGCACTAAGGGCCGATAGAACCACATGGTGCCACTTCTGATCAATTTTGAGGGTATAGTTGAGATGTGCCGCGTGGTGCCGGCAGAGTAGAGTTTTTACCACCCCTACCTGCCCGTGGGTTTCATACGAGCCGATTAAGGGTTTCCGGGAGGTGGGCAGCAGCGCCTCCCGTACTGACAACATAGTCCGAAAATCACACTGCGGTCACCAACCCGCCTGCCAAGCGTGGTGACTATGGGCAAAACCCCCCTGTGGCAGTAGCCTTGTGGCGTGCCCTGGGGGAGGCCTATGTCCAGCAGTGGACTGCAATAGGCTGAAGAAGAAGAAGAAGAAGTTGAGATGTACAAGTTCGGTTAGTACTAAGAACACACCCTTCTTTCAGATCTCTAATATTAGACTCATTGCCGACGCCATAACTAATTAAATAAGGGAAGAAAGATGACTCTGATGACCTGTCATATACTGAAAACTATTTTGGAGATGCGTTTCCAAAAGTGTAGCTATCTCATATATAGAACATACTCGTACTCATGGTACCCTTCCCTCCGCAGTACACCTACTTTCGAATGTAAAATATTACCCAGTATTTATAGGTAATAGTGATTGTCTTTACAATGTTCTGTTGGACAATAGCGCTGTGCTTGTAAAGCTGTTAATATTCGCAAATACTGATGTTAATGTTCACAAGTTAATGTTAGAAGTACTTTGAGAGAATCGCCTTATGGGGAGACTATGATGGCGCCTCTAAAGAAATATCGTCAAGGATATCTTATTGGCTCTGTTCATGTGCGATTTCGAGGCATTTGAGAATAGGTTCTCTACTTAGATAGCATTATGCTTCATATAGGTTTTTGTTATACGAGTACCGTTTTAGTAACTGGTGCATTAGCAATTTAGATGGACGTTTTGGGAAAAAATCACATGACCATTTCGGAAACGGGCATTTGCTATTATACTCGTACCTAAACAGCATTTTGTTTTGATGAGAAAACGGTAGCAACATAGTATACCCCAGTTAGAAACTTCCGAAATGCAATGCCTGATTCGTATGTACATACCCGACATAATAATATACACACTAGGGTCGATTCCGGCAGTCACACATAAACCTAAATCTAATCTTAGCCAGGTCTATCTCTCTTCGTTCTTAACATAAATGGCTGAGAGAGAAAAGGACAGGTAGGACTAATTTTACGTTTAGGTTTAAGTGTGACTATCGGAATCGACCATAATATGGTGTTCCCAAAAATGGGATAGCTAAAACTGCAGGATCGCGAATGACATCCAATCCAGCCACGTCTATCATAACAGGGTCAGATGTAAATGATACAAGACACATACGATATACCATAGCACTATCAACTCGCCTAACTTTGCTAGGAACTATGTATCCAATCGGAGGCAATTTAGATACGGCTTGACACTAGTACACAGGTCGTTTAAAAATAGTCTAGTGAATAAACAAGAGTTAACTGTTTATTGTCTGGGCTTCACCTTGAGCTACGATTCAGTGTTTATACTGGCCAGCGTTATCGGGCCAAACATAACCTAATTCCTGGGAGGTCAGCTCTGGTGCATAGGTATGTGGGGTAAGGATAGATTATAGACACTAGGAAACCAGCTTATCCCAATATCCATTTTCTATAGTATGATATTTATGTTAGTTTTAATACTTTATAGTCGCTTGTTAGGTCCTATCGCCTCTGTTGACAGGAGTTGTGAGAATGAGCATATCACAATGTCCGTTGAAAAATTCTCTCAATATCCCTCTATGGAATCGGTGAAATATGTTTGCCGCTCTATACCTAGTTAGTGTCCGCGATGAAATCTTATGACCGCTGACGATGTTGTGTGAGTGGTTTTAAGGGAAAATTCTTGTTACTCACACACAGAGATTGTCTCCATTTACGCACAAAAGTATCTTCTAAATTAAGTCTAAAATTAAGTAGGCTTATAATTCTTATATCGAGGGAAATAAATATAACCCTTTGTAATTATAAAAAGCGAGATGCTGAACTTAATGATCCTCTAATGTTTTCTCTCCCCCTTATTCCTCTATGCCCCTGGACACCATTAAACCAGCCGTTTTCTTTCCAGCAACAGAGTGAGCGCTACCTATCGTCAGCCTACGAAACGGCGGGAGACTTGTCCCCGGTGGCCCCCGCGGCGTCCCCTGGCTCCCCCCGAGACTGCACTTCCTGCCGCAAGAGAGAGCCCCCGGACGAGGCAGCCCCCCCTCCTGAGGACGCCTGCGCTGGCTGCGGCTCCCGCATCACGGATAGATACTACCTGCTGGCTCTGGAACGGCATTGGCATATACCCTGCCTCCGTTGCTGTGAATGCAGGATGCCGCTGGACTCGGAGCAAAGGTGCTACTCGAGGGATAGCAATATCTACTGCAAGAATGATTATTACAGGTTAGTTAGTGTTCGTAGTTGTATGGCCACACTAAATATTGAAGGATTGCAAAGTTCATTAAAAAATGAGACGCTATTTTTACTGTATTGTAGGTATTTAGGAACAATTTAGGACTAAATGTACATAATTTCCTAGGTGTACGTACCTAGATTATCCTCAAAATAACGGTAAGTACCTAAATAATATCATGATCATTTAAAAAATATTGTTATTTATCACATTTTTTCAATTTGCAACGACGATAAATTTCCTCTCAATCTTTTTTTATAGATTTGTATATTCTTTACGATTCTTAAACCGACCCTTCAACTAGGAGACGAGAGGTGCACACGAGACTAGGAAATTTATTACCCTTTGAGCAAATTGAATCTACAGTTATAGCTGCAACTGGGAATAGAACACGTGTCCTCAAGTTAACCGCTCTTGACTTAACCCGTCATAGTAGGTAATTACTATGATCACTGCAACATATAATTCACGTATAAACTTATACTTACATATAATTTTTAATAGCTTTTGCACTTATTTATCTAGTGTCGTTATGTTTATGGTGATTTAACGAGTTGACACACGATTCTGTGGCACCTGCCGTATTCCGTCATATATCAGCCACTATTCTAAGTCCACTGTGTGACCCTGCTACTAATAAACCGCACGTAAAGTTACAACCTCGTTTTACTTAACTTATATGAAATACTAGATGGCGCCACAGTTCATAATAAAACGCGATAACATTTACTTTTATTGGATAACTGTAACCAGTAGACGTAAATTTTTATACTCAACGGCTATATAACCGATTTCGATGAAATTTTATATTTTTGAGAATGATAACTAACGCAATATTGTGTTGAGATTATCGTCTTCTTAACTATCACAAAGTTTATGAATTTTAGAACTTTAGTAGGTGTGTAATCTATACATATAATAAAAATGTAACGGATCGCTGTCTGTACATGGAAGATATATGAGAAAAAATATTATAGGAGACCTTTTTTAACGCAATAGAACCCAAAAACGATGATTTTTGGAATTTTTGTCTGTGCGTTTGTGCACGCTAATCTTGGAAACGGCTGAACCGATTTGGATGCAGTTTTCAGCAATATATTGTGACAGGTCGCACTTAACATATAGGCTACTTTTTATCCCGGATAATGTTTTTATCCCGGGAAAATATTTTTATCCCGGATAATTTCGACATTTTGTTTTTTCTGTAGTCCACGCGGACGGAGTCGCGGGCGTTCACTATTATAAATAAATCTATCAAAATTAAAGCTTTTATTAGTATTAGCATATTATTCCTCTATGGTATTAGTAAGGCCCTGAGAGTTTAAAATAGGAGTATGCTCGGACTAACATACAAATATAAAACCGTGTTCCAAAAAAAATTGATAACCAGAACTGCTGGATAGATGAATAAGATCATACAGTCACGTTTTAATATCACAGGTTCATATCAGTGACAAGATGCTAGCTAGCTACTTAATCACCTGAGATTAAGCCCCTGGGTTCCTTTTTGACTTTTACAAAATGCACGATAGGAGATTCAGCTGATGTATTCTAGTGAAGCCCCGCTTCAGCCCAAGCTAACTCAGACTAAGATGCCGTATACAGGATGTTTTTTTGTGGCCACCTTTAACGAAGGGTACGTATTCTATACATGAAATAAAGTAAGTTTATGCCAAAAAAATGCTGGGAAAAAAATATATTAACCCTTTTCTTGATAGTGTATCTGGGTAGATACAGTTAACTTTAAAAAATCATTTCAAAAATAATGTTGAGCGTTAAAGGAAACGTTATTTATTTTTAAACTGTGATATTATTTCTGAACGAATTTATGTCAAATTGACGTTTGTTCAAATAACGGTTACTTCATATTAGTTCAAAATGCCGAACGGACTAAGTGCTATCCCATGTAAAAAGGTAAGAATTATTACTTTTTATTATATTTTGTTCAATTAGGTGTATATATGTGCATGGTATGAGAAACTAGAATAATAGTCTAGTGTGGGGCATGAGGTTTTTTGAAGAAAAATTAACATTTTGTTTTGGAAATTAACTCTGAAATGTTATGTATCTCGCTGTGCACACTGCCTTGTTTACTAAAAAATTTTGTTTGATTGAAATGTATCTCGCTGTGCACATTACCATGTTCACTAATATTTTTGGTTTAAATAAAATGTATCTTGTAGTGCACATTGCCATGTAAGCTATTTACTTTTGATTAAACATAATGCATCTGTTAGTGCACTCTATTAAGTATTTCATAATAGAAAAATAACGATTTAATTAATATACAGTATAAGTAATGTGTGCGTTTTACGTTATTAAGAAAAAATATTAAAAAATAAAAAAGAAATGGTAGATTTTGATGTAGAATATTTACTTTTGAATACTCCTTATACACATGAACATGGATAAAAAATTACTTGCGGTGATTGTTGCTTTGCATGAAGGGTGAGCTTTGGGTGTTTGTTTCAGGGCGGAGTACAGCCATCTTTTGCAAGAGCAAAAAAAATTGTGCGCTAGTACCAAAATCAGGCAGAAAATCCATAAATGATGATTCATCATCTGAGTCTGGAAATGAAATACTGGACTTTCCACTTATACGGACATCAGATGATAATTCGTCACCTGCACCTCCATTGCCATCATCATTGGAAAACCTAAACCTTCTTTCTGATGACGAAATAGCTCCTTTTCAAGAAGCAGTCAATGCATCTCCATTGCAACCCTCTCCTTCGACACCAGTATCACAGCTAAATCTGCCACGTTCAACAGCGGTTCTGCCATCTCCACAGGTTTTGCCACACAATCCGCAATCTCCAACCATTTCACTATTTCCTGCTTCTCTACTGAGTTTAACTCGCTCAAGAGCTAGACAGCCTAGAATAATAGCACGTCCTAGATTAAGACCTAAAATGCCATCACTAAACTTTAGATGGACTCGATGTAAGTTTGCACATAGAGCCGAAACAGCGACCAATAACCTTCCAACAGAAGAAAACCTCAAGACTCCTTACGAATACTTTACCACCTTTCTACAAATGATATTCTAGACTATATTACACAACAAACGAACTTATATTCCACTCAAGAAACTGGCAAATCGTTGAATGTTACTATTGACTACATAAAAGATTTTATTGCAATAAATATGCTTATGGGAATTGTAGATATGCCAGCATATACAGATTATTGGTCCCTAGAGTTAGATACAAACCCATAGCCGATATTATGCCGCTTAAAAAATTTCAACAACTGCGTCGGTACATCCATTTCAACGATAACTTGTTGGATGACGGTGATCACTACTTCAAAATTAGACCACTTATTGAAAAGCTACGTGCCAACTTTTTAAAAACTCCTTACGAAAACAAATTTAGCATTGATGAGATGATGGTGCCATATAAGGGGAAAAAAGCTGGTAACCGTAAGCAATATGTCAAAAATAAACCGAAGAAGTGGGGCTACAAGATTTTTGTAAGAGCTTGATGATTTTATTATATACGGCGGTGGAGATACTTGTCGCTTAGCTGATTTGTCACCGGTAGAATCGTGTTTTGGACTAGGTGCTAAAATCGTAATAGCTTTATGCAAAACTATACCGGACCCAGCTTGTAAAGTTGTTTATTTCGATAACTTTTTTACCAGCCTTGAACTGATTCATTATCTACGGGTAGAGATGGGAAATTTTTCACTCGGCACTATTAGAAGCAATAGACTACGTGGTGCTGAGAAAAAACTTACTGCGGATAAAGAATTAAAAAAGAAACCACGAGGTTCCAACTCGCAGGTAGTTTGCAACAAAAATAAGGTGTGCGTCGTCAAGTGGTATGACAATAAATGTGTGACAACTGCAAGCAGTTATGTTGATGCACATCCTATAACAATTCAAAGATATGATAAGGAAAAAAAGGAGATCCACTGTACCTTGCCCGAAAATTATTAAACACTATAATGCACTAATGGGCGGGGTCGATTTAGCGGATATGCTAATAGCTTTATACAGGACAAAGTTAAAGGGGCACCGCTGGTATCTTCCCTTAGTTTCCCAGCTATTGGACATATGCGTGACCAATAGCTGGATATTGTATCGCAGAAACTTTATTGGCAAAACAATGAGCTTGAAAAAATTCAGGTTCTGTATGGTACAGAACCTATTATTACACGATCGGTCTATCCAAAAACAACCTGAAGACGTATCCCTTTAAAACTTATTAAGAAACCCATTGCTGCACGACCATCTTCAGATATTCGCTATGACCAAATTGATCATTTCCCAATTCTCGGCTCAAAGGCAAACTATGCATCAATGGTCAAACCACCGTTGCGTGCTCAAAGTGTAATGTGAGATTATGTTTTATGCCTATCAGAAATTGCTTTTTTAGTTTTCATAAGGTATAATTCACTTAAGTTTGTATTTGCGAATTTCATTAATAAAAAAATTAAAAAATGAATTTGTTGGAGCATTTTATTTTATTTCCTTATTTTGGCACTGTATCTTAATATATACATTCCATCTTGACTGTGATTTGTTACTTATTTGGCAATGTATCTCACGGGATACATTAGGTATCATGAAACTGAAAATAATGCGATTTTTTTTTCTATTTTTACCAGCATTCTAATAGATACTTAAATAAGTTTTCATAAAAAAAATATGCAATTTCAATTTTTTTTAATCTTGCCAAGTTAAGGGTTAAAAAAAAAAAAAAAAAATTATTCCTTGATCGTGCGAAATTTATAGTGTCTAGTGTTTATATTAGTTTTTTTATAGACAGATATTAATTATTTTTCGTGAAAAAATCCTGCTACGCGCGTCTATGTGCATTTATGCAGAAAAACGCAGTCTATTTACTCAACTTTGGACCCTAATATTTTGGAAACCAGACACTTCCCAGGTATGCTTCCATGGAGAAAAATGATCGTGATGATGAGGAGATTCCGTAGTTTTCGGGAACGTTGACGACCAAAAATCATCCTGTATTTTATAGACCAGGCGGGAGTGGCACTTTTGCTAATAATCTCAACAACGGCTGATTAAGTTTAGTAGGTGTGTGTGGAATTGGATTTAACAGACCCTTAATTTTCTATCTACCTATATACAGGGTGTAACAAAAGGGGTATGTTAAGCGAGAAGCTATGTAAATAGCCCACTAAAAGGAACCTATCTACAAAATTTCATACTCGAAATCACATGTTTAATTTTGCAGCTTGTATGGAGAATTTCTAATCAACTTAAAAATGTTCATACAATTTTGAAAAATAAACCTGTGATTTCGAGTCTCAAATTTTGGAAATAGGTCCTCTATAATGTTCTATTTACATAGCTTTTCGCTTAACATACCCTTTCTGTTACATCCTGTATAAATACATTATAGTTAATATTCTACGTACCTATGATCATTTTCTGTGTACTTTAGTGCGTAATATGTTTAGAAGCAGTTATGTTGATACTCTGTACCCACCGTAAAAATACAAGTAAACCAAAACCAAAAAACGTTTCAATTAAGGCCTATTAACACAAAGCACACAAGTTATGTCTTGGCCACTGTCATAAATTAAAAAAAAAATGCCTCAGTCCAATTCGCCAGGGGCACCAACACTCGCTTATCGCGCTATCTACCACCCACTGGGAGAACTTTAGGAGCCCGGCCATCTGACTTATGGAGGAAATGGTCTTGACAGATGGACTGATAAGCTAGCCTTGTGACTAGGTTTACAAATGTTACGTGTTTGTAGAGAATATGGAACGTTTTGGTTTTTGACGGCTTGGAATAGGTGGTAGGTTCTAACTCTATCAAGTTGCATACTAGACTACTCGTGAGTATCGCAATGTCGAAGAATTGACAATGGATTGTATCAGAATGAATCGTATCACAAATTCCGTTCTAAAATCAAAGATTCTCTCTAGTTCCTGGCTCTTTATTATTTTATTGTGTATAGTTTCTGTTTATGTCATAATCATAATATATAGAATGTTATATTTAAGGTGCAATACGAACATGCCCATAATTGGTATGCGCATAAGACAAAATACCTTATTGACTGTAATACTTTAATTTATATGTGTATACTGTTGGTGTGTCTTAATAATAAATAAATGAACGCTCAACTAGCCCCTCCAAATCTTCTTCCAAAGTCAATAAGTTCTATTTGATGCCTACTACTACTCAATGAAGGTATTTACTTAATAACTGAAGTGCACGCCTATAAACGATCTATAACTGTCTGTTCTGTAATTGTAGAACAGTATTTGCAAATCGTTTATATACCATTATACCTAGGCGAAGTTTCCACAGATATGTGTTTAGATTAGTTCGTCTAGACAACCCACTAGGTATTGAGCATTGTAGGCAATACGGTTGACAGCCATATTGATTTAATGTATTTGGTAGTTAAACCGACTGTGTAGATAACTAATATTAATTATCGGTCTAAGAACAAGAACTATAAGCTGGAGTACGAAAATCAGCTTATTCATTGTGATTTAGTTTTTTTAAACTTTACAACACATTGACCTAGTCTCACATTAGGACCCTTAAGGTCTTGTGTCGTGGGTACTAAGCGACGGTATATAAATACATAGATAAGTATAGAGACATCCATGACTCAGAAATAAACATCTTCATCATTATCAATGTTTGCACCTACCGGGATTGGAACCCAGGACTTACCTATGGCGTCGCAGGCAGGGCAACTACTAGCTACACCAATCGGCCGTCAGTTGACGAACTTGAATATTTTTGATAGCCATCGGAATGCTTGGTTGGTGTGGGTCAGTAATTGATCAATTCATCCATCTATATAAAAAAAGAATTTTACACCTGTCAAACACTGAACTCATTTAAATTAGAACTACTACAGTTAGCAAAAATGCACCCGCCTCCTTGTCTATACTGCACTACCTATTTGTCTAACGTTCTTGTATAAAAAAACTTGTTTTGGACTATAGATTGAGCGGTACTGTCGGTGGTAGGTAAGTTATAAGTGTAATAATATTGCTCTTATCCCATTGTTATTGGGGTCACAGTAATAAAGCTTCATTCGAAATCCATATTGTCAAAATTATGGCGTATCTATGATTTCGACCTTCTCTTTTAAATACATTAAATCAACATAATGAGAGGAATTCAAATACCCCGTAATAGACTTATCTAACTACGGTATATATAGGTAAGTGAATAATAGTATCTAAGGATGTCAAAGAGGTACACCTCGTCACTATAAAAATATATTTCTATTAATACCTACCTAAAATCATCCATATTCTTTAACTTTAAAAGCGACAGCTCAAGTGCTTTTTCTGTAATTTCCCTCCAATAAATATTATTTTTACCGACTCTAGCGACATTTTGAGATTATTTTAGTCGAAAGCAATATAATTAATTACCTACATGCATTAATAGAAGTGTTCTGCTTCTGAATGTATTACTAAGGTAGTCAGTCGTTGATGACGGAAGCCTGTTTTTTATATTATACCTATTACCCATCTCGAGAATTGGTCTAACTAAATTATACCGTAATTTTATATGTTGTGTGTTAAATTTGTTAATATAGTATATTTTTTTATGGAAAATATGCTTACATTTCTAAAAAAGTATAAAAAAATTGATTTCAAGTTTCGCTTATTTTGAGGTTATTAAATGATATATTCATTTACTAGTGGACACCCACGACTCCGTCCGCGCGGACTGCAGAAAAACAAAATGTCGAAATTATCTGGTTTCCTATAATATTTTTTCTCATATACCTTCCATGTAGGTACAGACAGCGATCCTTTACATTTTTATTATACTCGTATGTACTCTTATAGATTACTTACAGTTACAGCTAATTCGGAGTTCGGAGTGACTAAATGCATAAGAACAGTTGCATAAGGGAACATAAATCGCATGTTGTAGGTACATTTATTTCTCACTGTTTAGATTTTTTATTTTTGTTAATAAAAACCTCTGTATCTACATAGTATCTAGTACTGACTATTTAAATGAATTCTATATATCTTTCTCAAAAAAAAAAAAAAACTAAATCTACATCCAGAATAAACCAACTTTGCTATGCTGATATAAATCATGTCACACATTGCTACTTGGCCACAGTCCACGGCCTTTTAGGCATTATCCTTTGAAAGAAAGAAAGAAAGAAAACGTTTATTTTTCGCCACACACACACACACACATAAAAATTACAATCTAAAATATATAAAGTGGGTATAATACCGTAATCACTGCATTTAGGTACTATACATCAAAACATTATACACATATATACATATACATATATACATACACATATTATAAGTATATTTATATTAAAAATAACATAAAAATACCAAAAGTCATCAAAAGTAGACAATATAAAAGTGCGACGAAAAATTGGTCGCCACTCAGCATAATGTTATAGCATGAGATGCTATAACGCTGGTCTTCCGTGTCGCCAGTTAACTTGCCTAATGGACAAGTCGTAAATAATATAAAACTAAAGACAATATACTACAACAATACAAATAGAAACACAACACAAAATAAGCTACTTTCTTACAAAGCTTACAAATAAAAACGTAACAATACAAATTAAAAACGCTCCACAAATTAGTTACTACGCGACACAAAATTAGTTACTCACGTAGGTAAGTACTACTCAAATTTATAAAAATATTCAAATTTATACTCAAATTTATATATACTCAAATTTATAAAAATATTATAAAACGACTGCCTATGTCGCCTTTTGCAGGTCCAATAGAAACTTAGCTAAAGTCTTCTTAAAAGAGTAAGTCGATTTTAGGTTCCTAATAGGTGGTTCCTAAAAGCGTTTTGTGATGGCTAGATAGCAGACGGGTAGCAAAACGGAATGATCTGTTTGAGAACTTTAGCTTTTCATATAGATGTGGAGGTCTTTTATTGTTAATTACACCAAAAAGCATTGTAGAAAAATGAAGAGTCCTGCGGGATAACATGTTCAAAAGACTCAGACATGTCCGTATAAAATGCAGATTAGAGTGTGGACTTTCGGTGCTATTTATAAACCGTGTGTATAGCATAGGCCCCTTATTATCTAACTAGCAAAAGCAAAGCGATAGCGAAAATTGTACAAAAATCGCTGATTGCTTGACAAACTCGTATTACGTAAAATGAATTTCAAAGGCACTTTGACATTTCAAGGCGAATATTGTACAATTTTCGCTATCGCTTTGCTTCGGCTTTACTATTGCTTTTACGTAATCAGAGGGAGGTTAGTCATGCACTTGCTTAGCTTGACATTTGACAGCAAAATATATTCCAATATATTCTAATACAAAATATAGACCTACGGATACATTCATAAATAAATATAATGACGCCTTTATCCCTTACGGGGTAGGCAGAGCACCAAGGGCCGATAGGTACACATGGTGCCACTTCTGACCAATTTCGAGGGTATATAGGTAGTTGAGATGTACACGTTCGGTTAGTAGTGACAGATGGTCAGCCCATCGCCTACAAAACACCAAGACCCTCTTGTCCCTCTACTGACTTGTACAGTATACCCGGGAAGAGAAGCAGCTGTAGTATTATACGTTTTCTTTTCACTCCCAGGGCAGCATAGAAGAAACCTACTACATGTCTATGATTATTATACAGTTTAATAGATTATTACATTTATTACACAGATATTCCATAAATTTTGTTGCCAAAAGTTACGTATAACTTCAGCGTATAACGAAACTACAACTTTACACGCGGTTTATTTTAGTACAGATAGATTGTAATGTATTTTTCTTACGATTATTCTAGAGTATACATTATTTGGAGCTTCAAAGTCCAGTATTTTATTGATTTAATGATAGGTAGGTTTACCTATCTCCTGTCGGGCGGGTAAGACGGTAAATATATGAGTACCAAAATAAAACAGCGTCCTGTTGTATGTGTAATTAATTAAGCAATCATAGACTGTGTTTATCTGACCTGCTTATTTTCCTATACGAGTATTAGGTTAAAAAGTTATACCTGCATATACTGGGTGTAAAAAGACAACTTTGTTCTTTTAATACCTCGTATTCTTTGTAATATCACGATAATTTTTTTCCTTGGAAGCACCCCTGGGAAACCTCAGGTTTCCAAGATATTGAGGTCCAAAGCTACATGAATATTATAATTTTTTTTACAAAAAACCACCTGAAATCGGTTAACAAACATTTTTTTCAAAGATACCATGAAAAATTTTTATAGTGTTAGTTTTGTAGGTACATTTGTACTTTGACCATCAAACAAATACATTGCTTGCAATAAAATGACAGGATTTTATCATAATTTTTTTGTCGTTTCCCAGCGTTGGTTTCATAGAAGAAAATGATCGTAACCTTACAAAGAATACGAGGTATTAGAAAACATCGTTGTCTTTTTACACCCTCTATACACACGACTGTGTCCCATAAATGGGGTAGCCAGAAACTGCAGCACCATAAAGGAAACAAGAGAAATAACGGCACAGCTATTGTAGGAAACCATAGTTTATATCGAATTTTAAGTGGAGTTAATTCTTTGAACTATTACATGAGATAGTACAAGTGCCCTTGACTTTGACCTTATTATTTTTAATTAAATCATACCGGAGAAGCATTCAGAAAGTTTATAGTCTTACAAGCGGCCACCTACGAGTTCGTCCGCTTAAATATCAGAATTCTCGTTATTTCCCGTTCCCGTGATAATTTCGGGAAATCCTTTCTTATCGGATATACAAATAACTCTCCTAGTTTCAGTAGAAACTAAAACTCTTTCCTGGTAGAACCGATGGAAGGTTCTTTCACGGTTGCTATACAACGGCATAACTATCACAATAATAACGTTTCCAATAATGTAATTTCAAAAAGAGATGGTATAATTCGTCATCCGAGTAATTGACCCGGTGGCTCAGTGGTAAGAGCGCTGGCACGGAATGCAGAGGTCGTGGGTTCGATTCCCACCCGGGCGAGGAATTTTTTCCATTTCTTTATTAATAATTTTATAACTATCACAGACCAAAGCTAAAGTTACAACCTCGTTATACTTGATTTTTGACAGAAAAATATAGGGAATATCTGTCAAATTTAACTGAGAATACCTAGTTAAAAGCTTCTTATGTGTGCCCCCTAGTGTTGGTGTCTCAGGCTGCATCTTCCCAGCCTGGATGTTGTCACATGTCCGTCACCCGAGCCCCGCTATCTGATGTACGGTTTACAGCGGCTGGGGTCACAACTCAGTCTGTTATCACCTGCGACTCGGCCACGTATCATCTCTATGGCCCATCTCGACGGGGCGTCGGTGGTGTATGTGTTGGGCGGTAGCGAGGTAGCGGGCGATGTAGCGATTTTTATTATTTTTATGGGCCAATCAAATTAGACTAAAGAGATTTTATTCTCTGCTAAGAGCCTTGAGTGGTAGCGGGTGATATTATTGCGATTTTCTAGGGCCATTTAAACTAGGGTAGAGTTTTTCGTCTTCTTCTTAGTGCATGTCCGCACATGAATATTCCAGCTTTTTAATCACGCATACTGCACAGAAAATCATCGTCAGCTTTCACTTGCAATTTTGAAATGTTTCCTCAAAATTCCTGTTAGAGAGTTTGAATATGTTTAAATAAAAGATTTTTATTATTTCAGAAAGCTTTCTCACACCAATTTAAATTCCTATGCAATATTGCTCTATGTTGTCCCTTATTTATACAGAATGTAACAAAAAGGATATGTTGAGCGAAAAGCTATATAAATAGCCCATTATAGAGAACCTATCTTCAAAATAGCTTGAATCTCACAAAATCAGATGTTTATTTTTCAAGATTGTATGAAAATTGCTAAGATGCTTAAGAATTCTCCATACTATCTGAAAAAAAAATGTGATTTCGAGTCTCAAATTTTGTGGATAGGTTCTCTATAGTGGACTGTTAAGCTTTATGCTTAACATACCCTTTTTGTTACACCCTACATATCACATCGACATACAAGATAAAGCCACCAGCTTATGTCTTAGACCACACTGATCCCATAAACTCTTATAGGTATAATTTTTTATTTGGTAATAATTTACTAACTTTAACTGCTTTCGTCTATTAGTCATATTGATACTAAAGTTTTATGAATCAAGTTCCTCCTTTTTAGATTTTCTAGATCCTTATGGAAACTCCTTATAATACTTCAAAAAGCATATTAATAATAGCTAAAATTATAATCATGGTCAAAATGTTTGCATTGGTATGTGTGACGTAATTGTTTTCATTATGGGAATGAGATGTCGCTCTACATTGCCTATGTGCCGTCTCACTAACACAATGGAAACAATCTTGCTAGTAAAGTTCATGGTTCATTGTTATGCTTCTGAACTTAAATAAAATGACAGGAAATCCTGATTTTAATTACTTAATTAAACAATATAATACTGCAAAGTAATACTGCAAGTATAAATTTCACAATAGGATTATGTAATATAGGAGTATGGAAATAAACAAAGTCCACTGGAAACTGGTTAGAAAAAAAGCTTCTAAAGTTTTTTCAAACAAAACCAAAGCGTGTGACACTTCGGATTACCGAGCAAAATTGAGCAATTCGATTCCGACGATGTATCGATATCTATGATCGATGACGTCAGATCCAATCGATTCCAACATGAAGACGTAGGGTTATCAACTTTTTTTATAACAAATAAATGGAGTTTTAATAAGGTAATGTTCTGATGCGAGGCTTCACTGGATTAGATTAGCTGCATCTCCTTCCGTGCATGTCGTAAGGGTCTAAAGAACTAAAGGTTAACACATATTTCGTAGTACATATTTTTTTAAACGAATTATTATATTTTTACGTTTTAAATACATACTGACATAAAATACATTTTTGATAATTAACCTAATATAGCGTAAAAATAGTACATATTATCTATTTTATATTTATTTAGTTGTTTATTCAGGATCTTAAATACCCCTAAATATAGGTGTGCTATATTTCAGTAGGTATAGTTAAAAAACAGTATATTTTTCAATAATGCAGCAGACAACCCTATACCAATGTGAATGTTTTGTTTTTAGTAACGATTTGACACCGAGAGCTTTGATCGAAAGCCCGGCGCGGTTTGTACAGGCGCATACTGAAGTATACTTAACACGGGAGTTTATACAATTTGGGGTTTAGGTGTACTTCAATGAGGGAAAGGGTGTATTCTATACTTATCACTTTTCTTTTATGTGAAAATTAGGAGATTCAAGTTTTGAGCGTAGGTTTACTACTGTGGATTGGATTATACACGTTTCGGTCTTGACTTCAATTCAAACATGATACATTATATCTCTCGGTCTGTAAACAATATTACTAAAGGAATACTGCAAGAATTTAGGTACCTATCTTATAGACCGGGCGCGCCATTGAGCAAGCTTAGATAAAAAGCAATTATATAAATCTTCCTCAACAAATCTCTTATTTTGTAATCGTAAGACCAGTAAAAGTATTTTATTAGAAAATTGATATAGGAACTTTGGATCCCTTTCCGCCAAACTTTATTCAAATTTTAGCGAGATGAAAGGTCGTCCATATTTCTATATGCAAAAGATCATAATTATTTATGTAATCACAAATAAGTGATGATTACTGTATTAAAATCCGCTGAACGAATAAGCTACTCGTAGGATAGAAAACATCGAGTGATTCAACTACCCCTATTATGACTTATAATATGTTATCAACAACCACTCTAATATATTTAGTAACCAAATAGCTACGGAACTTCTGAATGTCGTTTGCCTCTTAATCTCAAATAACATTATCAAAGATATCATAAAGAAAGGGCAATGAGGAGATGCGATAAATCTAATGGTCACCATGAATTCAAAACTGGATGTTTTTTGTGGGAGCGATATTTCGCTTTACCCTGCTTATAGCGGCGTTATGCATGTGCAATGTCGGTATACCTATAAGTATAATAATGTCTCCGACCGTATTTCGGTCAAGACGGCCAATCTCTACGGTGTAATTAGCCTGGTGCGCAGGAGATATTGTAGTGCACAAGTGAGTGCCCAAGCATAGATGCACTCTCTATTCCGTCACTCGCACAGTCCGATAGGACGGAAATCCTAGACGATGGAAGAGAGATCAGTGGATTAATCTCCCCTGCTTTAATCAATCACCAACAATAGTAATAATAATTTAGGTTAATTATTATTATTAATTATTATTTAGGTTTCTAGTTGTAAGCTGTTTGTGCACATCTGTTACCCTATACATTTATTCTATTCCTTTACTTCTTTTGGTCTGCTGGAAGAAATCTCTTGAAGAGATCAGCACGCCAATGTACATTTCTCCTGTACCTATGTAATTTATGTATAAGTGTATATTTTTAATTTGTGTACACAAACATTTTTTTTATTATTCTTTATTGTACACATAATATTTAGTATAGACATTATGTTGAACCAGACATAAGTAGTACAAATAAATAATAAAAATAAAAATCTGTTTTTGTTAAATGATGTTGAACCAGAAATAGTACAAAGGCATTAGTACATTTTATACAGAAAATCATTTTACAATGTTAATGTGTAAAGGCATGCTTAATTGCTCATCCGTAATGGAGTTACTTTTCTCGGGTTATATTTTATACTTACCTACGTGGTTTTTTTGAACAATCATGTATGCCACCTCCTCATAGTCCTTGCTTAATGGTGGAAACAAGAAACAATAAAGGTGGGTCGTAAAGCCGGGCTTATTGTGTAAATCAGAGGCGGGCTCGACCGGACAGTGGGACGGATCGTAAACGTCTTCTGAGGGCAGCGGTGCTTAAACTGCGTTAGCAGAATTAGATTAAAGCCCTGAAGCACTTATCTATAGTATAAAATTAAGTTAAGAAATTTCTAGGATCTAGTTCCGGTCCCATAATCTTTTTGGTAATTTAAAATTACGTCCCTTTTACGTGACGTGTCTTACGGTGCTATTTATATACCGTGTGTAAAGTTGTCTTTAGCCTATTGCAGTCCACTGCTGGATGTAGGCCTTCCCCAAGGCGTACCATAAAGCTGCCCAAACGCCAAACGCCAAAACGCTGGGCAGGCGGGTCGGTGACTGCAGTCTGATTTTTAGACTATGTTGTCAGCACGGAAGGAAGGAAGGAATTGCCTCGTCGTCGTTTTGTGTCGTACGATACAAAACTATGTGGTACAAAACTTTACTTTGCCAGGACCACGCATTTGTAAAGTTATGCACCTGTTTAATACGATATTTGACAGCAATATTTATGGAATATCCGTCAAATTAATTGTTTAGCTTTTGCAATGTCATGTTTTACAAATCAAGACTAAGGTTTACACATTCAGTGCAAGTGTGAATGAAAATAAAATCTTGTGCATAAAAGTACTTCTAAAGTGTATTTTTAAAACTTACCTATTAATCAACATCAACAGTTTGAAAAACTCTGGTTGCCGCATACCAAATCTATCGCCTTGATTGGCTCTCCATTCAGATAGATTCTTAATAAAAAGGTGCACTTGTAAATTCAGAAGGTTATTTATTAAGTAGTTTTTATTATTTTCTCTTTGTTTACTTTCAAAATTAATTCGCCACACTGAATGAGAGTATTTAAAGTGAAGTGTGAGTGAGTGGACTGTTTACTGTAGCACCTCCGGGTGGTTTCCTTCTCTAAAGCCACTCAAAACAAACAAATGATTAATTAGCGTCATTACCAGTGGTCGGAGTAGGTATATTGAATTAAGGTCATTGACATCAAACGTATATGTTAATATGGATACGCCTCCGAGTTTCCGGATTATTATGATAAAAATAAAATAAAAATACCGAAACTTCGAAATTATTACATGAAACTAGTTAAAAATGTATCAATACTCTCAACGCTATGCTGCTAGTTTTTGGAAACTCCGGTACATTCCGAAAAAATGCATGTCCATGTTATGATATCATGACGCAAGTATGTAAAATCAATATACCTACTCCGACCACTGGTCATTACCCAAACGCACTAACAAACTATACGGTGAACCGCACTCTACCTATTTTGACCAAATTAAAAGTCCAGCGACATACTAAAAACTCGAGGAGCCTCAAAGGTCAGAATTACCATAAAACAATGTTATATTAATAACCGTTCCCGACCTTGGTGTGCTCCTAAATTTTGCATTCGACACCGTTATGCATAACAAGTGCTGGTGCTTAAGTTGATCGTACATCTGTCACTTCGAAAAATCAAAAAGCCGGACAGATCAGCCAGTTTGGCCGGACATTTGGATAAAAATGCCGGACACCCTACATTATTTAGGATTTTGTGCCTCATTAGATACTAAAATTACTGTCGCTGAATACGAAAACTCCACTAAAAATCGAACGATGACAATCATTGAACGAGCAAGTTGTAATTTTTACGGCTTTTTCGGGATAGACTGCGCTTGGCCACCCTCGGCACTTGCTAACTTATTTAAACATACCAATAAATAAAAGCGGTTCCGGGTAAAACTGGATTAAATCCTGAAGTCTTTGGGTATTAGGTACCTAAGTTTTCCATTATCTAGGTTTAATAAATATTTTAGCTTGATCTGCATACATAATTTCTAATTATGTACCTTAAACTTCACTTATAAGATTGCTTATATAAATACACACATACATAGGCACCCACTATCCCCTAAAGAGGTTGAGCAGAAGTGTGCACTAAAGAGGTTGGGCAGAAGTGTGCACTAAAGAGGTTGGGCAGAAGTGTGCACTAAAGAGGTTGGGCAGAAGTGTGCAATAACCCTTACTCAGCACCAGTTAACCTATTAAGTCTCACGTGGTAACTTATAATTAGAATATACGTAATGTGTTGATAACTGAGCGGTCACCTTTATTCCGGGTTTGTGGAGTCTCGAGTGTGGCTCCAGTGGGAACTGAACCTATTGTCTTATTACCTCTACGAGAACATCTTTAAAGATAACAGAATATGTTTTGATACTGCATGGGAAAATATGCACTGCTAGTAGATTTATTTGTTTATTGTTTTTTGGTACGACTTACACCGGTTTTATGGCAATTCATAGATTTTTTAATTAGTAAATAAGTTTATAAGTTTCTACCAGGGTGGACGGAGTTAGCAAAGAATCGAGACGTGGGGACTTAAAAAGGGGAAGCCTTTGCTGAGTAGTGGGACACAATTATCGTACAAACAAAAAAGCGAGTTTTAATAATAATGTGGATTAAGAAAACATGAAAGATGCAAAGTAAAAGAACTTAAGTTTCAAGACATTTCGTTGAGAGATGGTAGTACTATGTTCTCCTAAGTAATTTTTCAATAGTTGAGCGTCATATCATACAGGAGTATATCTGGCTGGGTTTGCTTCTTATATGACCATGGCTTCTTGGACTAACCAGTGTGATGGCCTCCAAAGTGATCGAAGCATTGAAGAGGAAGAAAACGTCTTGCCTCAAATCCTTGACGTAAGCACCATTAGGGTGCTTGCTGTGTGATGTTCTTGCTATCTACAGCTGCGACTTTGATGCAGCCATATCACTGATGAAAGAAATTTGACCTCCCAAGGCCACCAGAAGGGCTCTTTATAGACGATACCCGATGTTGCCGCGATAACAAATTTAATTTCTATGTGTACCTTTTTATGACTTCTCCCGGAGAGTGTTATCTCAAATCTTGTTGGTTTACCGACTTTATGAAAAGAGGTATTCATATTTTGATGTTTACTGTGATTCTCGTCATGGGATTGGTCTTTCGGCAAGGTCTTGCGACGTGTGCTAGTGTCGCTACTGTCTATGTGTTAAGCTGTTATTATGACCACTATAGGATTGGAAAGTTCCGTCGTCTTCCACCGGTTAAGATAAACTTGTAGCAGTGCAGTTGTGAAATGACAGGTTTTATTTGATTACTCTGTGTTCTTTTACATTTGATGACATATCGTAAATTAAACGGTTTAGTTATAGGCATGGTTGTTAGGAAATCGTTGAATATTTCACCTGCATTTATAACCAAGAATATTACGTACTTGCAGTCCGCTACGATTTGTTGTTGTAATAATTTCTAGATTTGACACTTAGTGACGTCATGCTGGTACCTTGTCAGACCTGTCTTGTGCTGTTTGAAATCATTTCAACAGTTATGTGCTGATGCAGGGCTTCACTAGAATACATCAGCCGCATCACTTTCCGTGCATGTCGTAAGAGTCAACTAAGCAATTCGGAAGAGTCAGGCGATAAGCTAGCGACTTGTCACT
This sequence comes from Carposina sasakii, assembly GCA_014607495.2. Lineage (NCBI taxonomy): Eukaryota > Metazoa > Arthropoda > Insecta > Lepidoptera > Carposinidae > Carposina > Carposina sasakii. Next base: position 2,790,212 of record CP053148.1, read on the forward strand.
AATCATTGACATCTGACCCAGCTATGTTAAATATGCCTGATTTCATATAAATAGTTAAAAGTAAACAAAATATGCGTGCTACAAAGATTTTTGATTGAATTACATAAGTAGCAGTGGAAAATTACATGTCTTTTCTTTATTAAAAAATCTCAAAGTTTTCACTTTGTGCGTATTTCTAATGAATTAAACATGAAATTACAATCATGTTTTACAGTCAACTAACATATTTTAAAACATAGTTTTATATGGTTATTGCTTTAAGCCTGATATATATGTTTTTACGTACATTTATGTCTATTGTTTGGACATGATAAATGCATTATGCATGCACATAATATTATGGTACTGTCGGCTCTAACTATATCTCAGTAAAATGCAAAATCGGTTGTCATGGTTTATGCATTTAATTTCCTGGCAGTGTGAGGAAGAAAGTATGGTTTTTAGAAATGAATAGATTTGGATCTTGATTATCTCTAGTTATATCAAACACATACTCGTACAGATCACTATTGCAGTCCACTGCTGGATGTACTATAGTAGGTCTCCCCCAGTGCCCGCCACAAGGCTAGCGCCCGCGCCAAAGGGGATATTTTGGGAATCAACCTTCACAGTCACCTTCATACATAGTTAGGACCTTACTAATAAAAAACTTCAAACTAGGTATAAGCTATTCACAGTTTAATTTAACTGAGATTCCATATATCTTTTTTTGTCAAAAATCAAGTTAGAGGTTGTAACTTTACGCTCGGTTTATTAGAAACAGGGTTAGCATTTGCATAATTTTAATATGCCCTACCATATTCTTATGGTGATGCCGGCATAGCCGCGTGGTGCCGGCAGAGTAGAATTCGTACCACCCCATATCTGCTCGTGGGTATCGTACGAGGCGATTGAGGGTTTCCGGAGAGGTGGGCAGTAGCGCCTCCCGTGTTGACAACATAGTCGAAAATACAAACCCGCCTGCCCAGCGTGGTGACTACGGGCAAAACCCCCCTGTGGAGTGCCCTGGGGGAGGCCTACGTCCAGCAGTGGACTGCAATAGGCTGATGATGATGATCTTATATAGTTGTAATTTTTAGTTTATTCTATCGCTCTTAAACAAATAAGAATTTCTTAATTTTAAATCCGTTTAAAGTTATTAATCGATTACAGTTAATGCGATCTGGCATTATAATCAGTATAAGCACTTAAGTCTTATCTATGTAAGTTTAAGAGATTTTTATGTAGTTTAATCCAATAGTTATACTACCGCCCTATTTTGTCAAGGAACACATGCTTACCAGAGTTGTTATGTATTGAGCATAGCATGGGTCCAGCATGAGTGTTTACCTCACTCCATACAGTTTACCGAGTCAAAATCTCAGCGAGCCGTGAGCGGTCTTAAATGTCAAATTACAATCTACATGACAACGGCATGTTTTACAAAAACACGTTTTTTTTACAAAGTAACGGGTTCGTACCCTATTTTAACTTTCTCACTAATCCCAAGAGGAAGTGCCTTTACATTGTAAATATCCACTGGACAGGGTATACAACGATGCATCAGAAAAACCAATGGCACCTAGTCTATGTCCGATCAGTAGCTATCAGACCATATCATCCACAAGTGAATATCATACACGACATCGTCATGATGTTAAATTGCTACCTACTGCCCAGTTTTAAGGTCTATTTTGAGCCAGTTTACTTCTTAGCGCCGATGTTTTTTGAGTTATTGCTCGAAATATGAGCGTTTTTGTTTTTACTTTCGTTCGAGGATAGGAGTGAAGAAAGTATGGTATGATGAATAGTTCGTTAAGTTCGCTATATTTTTCTTTGTACAAGGTCATATAATTTGAGCAGAGTTAAAAACGGAAAGTACTTAATTATTTTATCAATTTTTTCCTTTCATAGGAAATTATAAATCATAATTAATTCTAAGTATTTTTTGTCTTAATCTCGTTGGAAAAAAAAGTTTAAAAGATATTTTCTGAGAAAGATTATCAGATTATTTCGAGATATTTTTCAATGGAATTTATTTATTTAATCCATCTATCCGCCTTTATCAAAAAATATATATATTTAGTATTCAATACCTAAATAAAACATTCTAGGTAATTTCAGCTAGATACACTATTTGCATGGCAGTTTGAGAGTTATTTCTTAGCCTACCTAGTGTGCAAGTAAGTGCAGTCTGCTCTCCCTGGGCTGAAAGCTCGCGTGACGTCACGGTGCCTGCACTGACGGATTAGTCAGATCCGAGCCGCACACGCGAATACGTTTTTACGACGCCGATAGTCGCCGCAGACGGGCTACTAGATAGTGGTATTGTTATACATTTAATTTGGAAGTTAAGAAAATCAGTTAAGTAAATACTTTTTAAAAGGTGGCTTTTTTGTTGCTTATGTTACAAATAAAACTACAGAAATACTTATTCACTAAAATCGATGAAACGTTGGCATAATATATTTTTGTAATTATTGTGGTATGTTTTGGCAGTAATGAGATCGCGACGCGCTATTAAGAGTAAAGTAAAGTAAAAGTAAAGAAGGTGAATGAATTTGACTTGTTTTATTTATTATTATTATTATTTTTAATTATTATTTATTTTATTAATTATTGTTGGATGCAGGCTGCTTCCGACCGGACGGAGTGGAGGTTGTTGGGAGAGGCCTATGTCCAACAGTGGACTTCTCAGGTCTGTAAATGATAATGATGATTTATTCATTACATTGTGTCATATATGTAAACATTCACGTAATAAGCTCAAGAATATTTTGATAATTTTGATAATTAGCCTTATCCTGGCACATCCCGGATAGTCGCTCGTCTGCACCGGCCTTATAAGGTCATGAGACGGCTGTGTCCCACGGCCACACACGACAAGTTAATAGCTATGTTCTCAATTGTTTATTAAAAATATTATGTTGATAAGTGCAAAAAGTGCACTTCTTATAATGACAGTCTTTAATGTCCATAACGTTTATTCTGTGCCCAGCATGAAGTAATATTGGGTTCAATTATGTTCACAGTTTATATACAGGTTTTTAAAATTGTTCACTTTATCTATAGGTATTTACCTATATATTAAACTTTGTACTCCTATTTAAGGAAATTGTGGGAATGAATGAATGTGAAAAATAAAGTGAAAATTAATTTACGCTAGTTTTAAAATAAATAGGTCACTCTTTTTTAGTACAGCTAATTAAAAAAAAAACACTGTTCGTCGCTATTTTAAATAAGAAACACCATTTGTTTCTATTTTATGTAAAAGGGTGGGCGACCCAAAGATGATTTGATTTGAGAACATACACAACACAGCACCCGTATGATGAATTTGGTGGCAGCGAGATGTCTCACTTTAAACGTAAAATCCACAGATCTAAGTAATAACTAGACAAGGCAAGTGTTTCTACTTGGTGTGTAAAAAGGGATTGCAAACCACTTCTATCAGCCCTAATTCATTCAATCCTGTCTCGAGAACGGGTGTCTATTCTAATTCTTAAGTCTACTTTTTTTACATGCAAAGTACATACACTTAGTTTATCTAGTAATTAATAACTCTGTGAATTTGACGTTTAAAAGTGAGACATCTCGCTTTTACCAAATTCATCATACGGGTGCAGATGACTTCTCATAAAGCTCACTAAGTGCAACATAAAGTTATACAGGTACCTAAGGTAAACGGGTATGACATTTCGTATGGAAATGTCTCAGATTGTTGTCGGAGTAATAGTGTAAGTATGTATACTTAGAACAAGGATCTGTGTCTTACAACAACTGCTCGCCGTATTATTCCTCACGTTAAAATAAACTGTAATTACCATGGGATTACCTTTTTAATCTCTAAAAATAGTGTCAAGGTTTCCGAGTACTAGGCAAGTTATATGTATCATATGCGATATGTATCAGACGTGGGATCGACCATTGTGTATCATGTTCACACGGAGCTGTTCGGTCAGTCTGATTCCGCTACGGCTTTCGGCATAATATGTCCCGTGGACCAACGGTATTAACGATGTGGGTATTTTTTGCACGCACCGCATAGGCTATATTTCTATACAAGCAACTGCATGGGTACAATGCTGATACCATACATGTAAATCTTTCTCTTGAATCACTTTATCTAATTTAAAAAACCGCATCAAAATACAGACAGTGGGAATTTTGTTTTATTCTATGTTATGATGTGCTGTGCTAATACAGGATGTGTGTGACAGCCAGGCAAATACTGAAATACTGAAGAAGTACCTACTTTTGTTTTGAGTTATACGACAGTGTTATTACTCGCAGGAAATACTTTTAATTTGATTATCCGCAATGTTTGATTTACGCGCCAATTGTATCGGGTGCTCCTGTGACTAGTTAAATTAGCTTATTGGTTATATCTCCATTGGGGTTGATTAAAATTTTGACCTTTTATGGGATCAATTTTTTTTTCAAAATTATCGATAGTTGAAAATTTTGTTTTTAAGTCATTATCTGGGGCCTACTTAAACGAGCTACAAAATTTATTTCCTGAAAAAATCTCGGAAAATTTTGTAATTTTCCTGCGAAATTTTTTAGTGGTTTTCGCTTCAGAATCATGGTCTGAAAGCGCCATATCAATATTTGCCTGGCTGTCACAAACACCCTGTATATCGGGGGTGGCTGACTTGGTTAGACCCAAGATCTACAGCTCACTTCTGGAAATGAACCACCGTATTTCAGTGTTAGGTTAGGTTAGTAGTACGCACCTTGCCACTAACGACTGGACCAATAGATCGACCGGTTGGCCACCCCTGTAATAGGTATATTATTGAGCATTAAGATCAAGCCTATTTATGTAATGTCCTCTAGACCACATTTCGGTCACAGGTGGCCAATCGCAACTGAGATTAGCCAACTGCGTAGGAGATATAGTGCACAAGTGTGTGCGTAAACACATCTGTCATTTCTATCCTATCACTCTTTTAAATTTTGTAGTTTCTCTATATTGGATTATTTTTTATTTGGATATATGAACGTATGTTACCGGTACTCAGTCACCACTGTACTGGTGTGGATTAGATAATGAATAGTTTCTTAACATTAGACATTTTTTGTAGCATTTTGTTTAACATATCTTTTCAGTTATCTACACTTTGTAAGTAGGTATAATAACTATATTATAGTTAAAACGTGGGCTGAGAATGGTTTTGATTAAATAAAATACGATTATGTAATAAAACGTTCTGTGTAAGACTAAATTTATATTGTGCTCGGATATTTATGCAAACCTAACAATAAAATAATTATAAAAAGAGTATACTGCAATAAAAAGCGCAGTAAATTTACTAACGATTCTTCCTAAAACTTCATATTTTAGGAATGTCTTTCTCTCAAACATTTATTTTCACACGGTTTCACATATTTTATTATGTTTCACCGGCAAGCTAACATTTATATTTAATCCCACATAACAATAAAAAGATTGCGGTAATAATAAAATATGATTATAATATAATATTATATAATAAAAGCATACTTACTACGAAGGAGGAAATTGCTTACTCTCAATATGATTTAACTTGAAGGTTTATCAAAAATCAAAGAAAACGTTACAAACATCCAAACATTTTCACATACTTTCATTATCATACTTAGTATACTTATATAAAAATAACATAGCGCCACTTTGGTCGATATTACGTATACCAATTATTAAGTATACCAATCGACTTGGCCAAAAAGCCGGCGTCAAACTAGTTTATTTATATTTAAAATTATTAAGTATACCAATCGACTTGGCCAAAAAGCCGGCGTCAAACTAGTTTATTTATATTTCATTCGAAAAATGCTGGCGCTTTAGCGTTTCTGATCAGCAACGGCTTCCCGACTCTTAGTAGACCACACCTCGCAAAGCTACGCTTCTTCCCTTTCCATTTATAATATTAGCTGATTGTGGACTTAAATAACCTCATTTATTTTAAGAAAAACACCCGACTGCAAAAATATTTTGACCCAGTTACTCTCTAATGATACCTCTCAAGTTCAAATACGACAAGCCGCTTAGGCTCTATATAGAGCGTGCCAAACAAACATATACTCGAAAAACATAACCCTCCTTCTGCCACAGTCGGGTAAAAATACTGCATAAATAGGTCTATTTAACTTATTTTATTAGAAATTACGTTATTATTAAGTATGTTGGCTGGGCTTTACCACTCTTAATAGACCTCGCGTTCCTCCGCTATCTCCTGCTATACCAGAAGGTCCCTCTCCATTAATAATGTTAGCGACCTGTAAATCATTAAAAAATATCGGGTACACGGCGTACACGCAGCCAAAGTCGCAGCCAACCAGCCAGTTTAGTCGAGTAGTGTCGGAATCACGCGTCTAGAGACGGACAAGTTATCGAGTGTCCGGGTCATACTCGAGTTATCGGCTCGTCTTGGGCAACACATTCCGATTGTGTGTCACCTGTACCTTCAGAAATTTTTATTTGCGACGTCACCAATTTTACCTGATGGTGGGATAATGATCACGCGACCAGCGGGCCCTACACTCTCCACTGACTCTAGAAACTACAGTCGCAAGAAAAACCGTAGATTTTTCTATTTCCGATGTCATCAATTTTAGCTGATGGTGGAATATGATGAAGGTGCTGTATTCGCCCACCAGGGGGCCCTACACCCTAGACTCTGAAGACTCATGATTGCAATCACAGGTAAGTAACTAGAGTCTCGATTAGAAACTAAATCTATCTAGCCTATGTTTACCGCTTACCGTTTACGTACCGTGACGTTTGTAACGTCACCAGTTACTATGAGAAACCAGACCAGCAGGCTGACAATGTGTTTTGCAAAAGCAAATCAGTAGCAATCTAACATTGAAAATTGTACAATATTCCCGTTCTAATGTCTAATTACATTGAGATTGCTGTTACGTCCTACGTATTTTACAAGAAATAGTACAATTTTTGCTATCGCATTGCTTTTGGTAGATGGTTAATACGGGGTTCGAATCCTGATGGGACTTCACCTTGATGTTTCTACTCTGAATTCACCCATCACCGGGCCTTACGGCAATCGGTGAACCCCAGTGGGCCGAATAGCGAGGTCTGATACAATTTATATTATATTTACCCCTGGATCCAAATACTGGTGGGCAAATACCTTAAGGAAGTCATATCTATAAAGCAGATTAGAATACTGAAAGTGGCAGTGTAGCAGGGATTTGCAAGTCAAGATCGGAAAGTATTCATTGTGAAACTTAGTAGAAATAAGTAGAGCTAAGTATCAGCATTTAGTACTTTAGTAGATACTATGAATACAGGCAAGGGGAGATCTAGAGCTATAGTTACTATGTAAATATTTTGTAGAGAGAATTAGTGAAGAATCTACATAGAGATCTCTTAAATAATAGTCGTATCTAGAGATGGGCGCCGAGAATATTCCCAATCTTCTCGAAGTGGAAACTTCTGAGAAGATTGAGAAATTACCGGTAAGTTTCCGTATCTTCTCATTTTGGTGAGAAGATAAAATATTATTAAAAAATATTACTTTATTCATCAAAGATGCGTTTAAAATTGAAGTAGAATGCATTTTAGGCTACACACAAACATTGCCTACCTGGCGCACGTGCGATCAATAAAGTTTTTATCTTTAGAAGTTTACCGCATGAGATCTTTTGTACGTGGGTTTCTATTATTCTTCGTAGAATTTTGTTACAGTCTCGTATTCAAGTTTTCTGGGAAACTATTCGACCCTCATTAGTACGAAGCAGCTGTTTTATGACACTATGTGCTCAAACATGTCTTTTACTTCAGTCTGTTATTAGTCTTCTGATAGTCTACTGCTGTGCCGTATGTCTTGAAGGATACTGTTTCGATCACGCTTGTTTATTGGACTCTGATTCTCATTTATACGACGACTTGGCTTGTTAAATTGTTACTGTGACTGTTATCTGTGATTTCGACTATCAAAACCGGACACTGGTGAATACTTCTTGATTCGTAAGTACTTTTTATTTTATTATTTTAACATTTTGCAGACATTTAGAATATAACATAGAATCCTGTTGGTACTGTTACGACCGGGGAGTTTACCCATTAGCTCACTAGATGTCGCTAGTAGCAGAATAGAACGCAATATCATTTACTAGCATGTTCTGTTGTAGTCTCGGCGTGTTTAGTTTAAGTGTTGTTGAATGAACGCCCGAGAACGTTCCAGGCTTGCCCGGATAACATACGGGGTTTTTGTAGATGGGTCGCTCGGGTATATTCCCGAATGTTCGGGACCGAACGTCGAGCCGTATAAATACGGCGGATCTCGGCCGACGGAGTCAGTCTTAGTTCAATCTTTGAATAAGATTGGAAGCTAAATAAGCTAAGGAAAACGATACCAGCGATAGTGTATAGTGAAGAAGTTTACAGTGAACTATTGGAAGTGTCTTGTACTAGAGTTATAGTGATAAGTGCTGGAATTTTGTAACCTGCTCCACCTAATATAGAGTTCTAACACCTACGCTTACCTTTTAATCGGCAGCTCCGAATCACCCGTACCCAGTACGTAACAGTACCTTTGATTCTTCTTTATTTTGCAATCAATAAATGTTTTATTTTCATTATTTTTGTAAATAATCTGTACTCATTCTAATATAGAATAGATTTTATTGTACAAAATATATAGGTATTTATTCTAACCATATTCTAATTGCTCGTAATTTTTTATTTTCTATGTATTGTATGATCTTGTAAATTTATTTTTTGGGCAAATTTTTAAACATAAGAATATTAATCTTGTTTTCAGACTTAAACATGGGGAAGCCGAAAAAAGAAGTTATTTGGAAACATTTTAGAGTGAGAGATGACAAAACCATTATGTGCTCTCACTGTGACATTAAATACACTACTGCGAATGTAGTCAGAATGGAAAAACATTTGCAGAAATGTTTGAAATGTCCTGCTAACTTCAAAGCTGAGATATTAGAAACACTGTCGAAACCCAAAAAGAATGCTGATATTGTCAAAAAACCGTCAATACCAAGAAGTTTCAGAGTTGATGAAGGACAAAAGGAAAACGTTTCACCAAATGCAGAGAGTGCTACACTTATAATGCCATCAGCAAATCCACGAGTGAATCCGTTGGCAAAAGGAGACAAGCATGACTTAGATATGGCTTTATCCAAAGCTATATTTGTCACTGGGTCACCCTTCGTAATGGTGGAACATCCACTTTGGATTGAATTCTTTGAAAAACTTCAACCATTGTATACTCTGCCCTCCCGAAAAACATTGTCAACAACATACTTAGACAAGATTCATGGTGACATGCGGAAAGAGACAATTGAAGATCTCAGCATGCAGAGCTACCTACATCTGCAATGTGATGGTTGGAGCGATGTTCGCAATGAGGGTATAATAAACTTCCTAATTTCAAAACCAGAGCCAGTATTTGTGAAAAGCTTGGATACTGCCGACAATCGCCACACCAGTGAATATCTAGCTCAGGAAATACTGAAAGTTATGAACGAATACGGAAGAGATAAATTTTTTGCATTGGTGGGTGATAATGCCAAAAATATACAAAAAGCATTCAAGCTTGTAAAATATTCTCAACCGCACATAACCTATTTGAATTGTGCTGCACACACACTTAACTTATTATGTCATGACATTTTGCGCACAGAAAAATTGAAAATAGCTCTGGACATAGCCATTGAATGCGTTAAGTCGATAAAAAAAAGCCAAGTTTTAACTTCGATTCTGGCATCGGCGGTAAAGCAAAAACAGGCTGGAGAGACCCTGAAACTGCCATGCAAAACACGCTGGGGTTCATATTGCATTAGCTTGCAAAGCCTAATAAAAACTAAACTTGCCCTACAAACTTTAGCAGTCCATGAAAAGGCTTCAATGTTACCAACAAACACAAAACATAACTTGCTAAACGAAGAATTTTGGGATAAAACAAAACAAATTATTGATATTATAAAACCGGTAACGCAGGTTATTTTTAAACTTGAATCAGACAAGCTAAATATGCACACTGTTTTTCTGACATTGCGAAATATGAAGTCTGAACTGGAGTTCGCTTTGCTGCAGGTGAGTATGCTGAATGAAGATGAAAAGAATGACATTCTCATGGCAACATTCCATCGAATGGCAATGTGTATAAAACCAATACATCTAGCTGCCTACATGTTGGACCCAGCTACGCAAGGATCTGAACTGGATTCTGAAGAAGAGGTGGTAGCTATGGAATATATTCACACAATCGCAAATCAGCTCAACATAGACATTGCAGAAAATCTTGCAAGCTTTAGAGCGAAAGATGGAAGATTGTGGGGAAAAGCATTTGTATGGAAAAGTGTGACATCTATGAGCCCAACGACCTGGTGGAAAGGCATTTGCAGCTCCACTTCACTGAGTAAAATCGCTTTGCGTATTCTTACTGCGCCCTGTACATCAGCTGCTGTTGAGCGCTCTTTCAGTACACATGGGAGGATACATAATAAATTAAGAAACCGCATTACAGCTGAAAGAGCCGCCAAAATTGCATACGTTGCATATAACTGGAATTTATTAAACCGTAGTATCACATGTCCGGTTGAAGAAGAAGTGGAAGAAGATGAAGAATATTCCGTAAATTCTTCAGACAACGAGTCATCAAATGATGAAATCTCAGTCCTTATCGAGATTCCGTCGCTAGATGCTTCATTGTCAGTGGTGGCTGGTCCAAGTGGTACACAGCCGCACATGGAGTTTTTCGATTGCGATAATTTAGATAGTGATTCTGATTGAATTTTGTTAGTTTAATGTAATTTTGTTAATATTTGATTTGTTTCTTTATTGAAATTTTAAATAAATGTTTGTAATTTAATATGATACCTCGTTTTATTTATCTTTGCACATTTATATAGTTCAGAGGTTTTAATTACTGTTTTCATAAGACTGGATTAATTTGTTTAAAACAAATTAATAATACCTTCATATAAAATTACCTAGCCAGATATTTCAAGTACTGAAAACCATAGACACACATACACCTTTTAAAAACTTCATTCCAATGAAATCTCTCCCCTATCTCTAAACTACATCCCTGCCAAACTGCATCTTCAAATATAACGTAGTTTCTGCGATTTCGTTATGAGTGTGTTTCACTTACATAAAACTTAACCAATAATCCAGTTTAATAATCGTAAATACGGATACAAGTACACTGAGCTTAGTAAAAAACGCACATTTCTTGCATCTTAGACCAATAATATGCAAAAACTCCAATGAACAAAAAAATTTAATAGGAACATTTTATCTTCTCACCAAAATGAGAAGATACGGAAACTTACCGGGAGGATATCGGAAAGTTTCCACAAAATGGAAAGTTCTCGAGAAGTTGCCCATCTCTAGTCGTATCTAGTAGTAGAGGTCTCTCTTCAATTCAAATACAGCTCAGCGTTGCCAGTAATGCTTACTAAGACCACAGCTTATATCACAGTTCATAGGATTTTCCTTATAGAACACCATTTGAAGCAATTAGTTTATTCAATCTAAGTGAATTTGAAGGTCAATATCAACATTATTTGGACTATGCAGTGTTCCGTAACCATGTACTCAATATCATTTCGTTCCTTAAAATACTATAAATACCCACTAATGCTACTTACGTTGCTATCGTATACCTATACTACTCTACAGATATTCGTATTCATCATACCTATCCCTGGGTAAGAGAAGGACCTTTGTACCCAGCCCTATATAAGCTAGTTCAAGTTTTTATCCAACTGAGCTATGTAGGTATTTGAAGAATATGCCCAGTGTACTAAGTTCTGTACTTCTGAACTCTTGTTATATAACGTTTATTTCTATAATCGAAAACATACTCCAGTGTCTAACTATCAGGAGTTCTATGGCTTGCGTCCAGTTGTCATGGAGTGGCTATACCTTAGATGATGCAATCCGTAGAAAAAGTGTGGGATTGTACTGCGCAGTGGTCCTTCGGGCACGTGCTATCTTGGAGTTTGGACCCGTGACACCAGATACAGCCAGAATTTACAAAATAGATAAATATATTGTATACCTATACATAGCGGACTGGGTCATGATAGGTGATTACTATTTACGTAGCGGATAGGGTTGTCGACGGAAACAATTTTTATTATGTCGCACGTTTTCTTTTCGAGTTAGGCAAATACTTACTACAGCAATTTTCTTGTGTTTAGATATATATAAAGTTTAATATATTATTTATATATTGCGGCTAATCATTATCAATATTGATGATACATTTTTCTAGGACGATTACGTATTTTTGAAAATATAGGGCGTTCCCAGTAGGTATATAATTAAGTGGTACAGAAATTATGCGATATATATAATATAAGAACGGTTTGCTTGCCAATTTTTATTTATTTCGGAAAACAAACAGTGTACGTACATACTAAAATTTTAGTAGCTTTCCCTGAGACAGAGATATTGTACTGCTAGTTACTTATTAAACTTAATTTCTATTTTGTTATGTTATTGTTACAAGAAATTATACTAATGAAGGTTTAATCTTAATTAAAAAGCCGCATCCCACAACCCTAGTAGCAAGGTATAGCAGTGACCCCTGATAGCTTATCTATCTATTAGGTATGGGCGGGCTGCGCAGTGACATCACTTCTGTATATGAAGTTTCACTTAATTATCCATATATATAATTATTTTAGCTAATATTTCGTCACCTTAGATACGTCACACGTGGTGACTAGATATCTATCATGTATAGGCGGACTGACTACGATCGTCCGATTTATGAATCACGATATTTTAATTGAGATGCAAATGTAAACAATAATTTTATCTAATCTTATCGCTATATATATAAAAATAAACAATGGTTCTAATCGGTACAATGTAATATAATTAAAGTTAATGAGTTTGTTTAAACACATTTATTTTAGAGACGGATTTTAAAATTCTCTTGCTCAATGATGGGATTAGATGGGACATATGAAATTAATGGTCAATTACAATACTAGATAGATATTTAAGGCCGAATTGTTATTATTCGACTAGCTTTTTCAACTGACTTTGCCCGCGTAAACTTAGTTGCTCCGTTTACCAGCCAAAAACAGCTATACGAGTATGTTGTATTTAATTTAAGAGTATTAATTCCAAATTTAAAGAAATTTAATGAAAAGAATTATTATTTTGCATGTAAATAATTTTACTTTCAACACGCTTTAAGGTTAAAATTTTGTATTTTTATTTTATTTGGAAAATATACAGCCAATCACCTAAGTATACAGATAGGTAGAACAGGGCTATTTACATGTTTTCACCTATAATGGTGAATCCCTTCTTTGTAGACATACGTTTTAAAAAGAAGCTACGGTCCAAATTTGAAGTTTACACTATTAGCGGTTACGGCTGTGTCTATCTCCTTTTATAAATATACTGGGTGTAAAAAGACAACTTTGTTCATTTACTACTTCGTATTCTTTGTAACATTATGATATTTTTTTTCTATGGAAGCACCCCATCCAAGATATTGAGGTCCAAAGTTACATTAATATTTTTTTGACGTGAAACGTCTTTAAAATCGCGCCGACACATACGGGTACCAGGTTTAAAAACTGGACCGTAACGAAAAGGTCTATATCATCGTACCTTAATAATTAAAAAACTATTGGTCTTAGAAACAAAAATGTGGTGTAAATATTTCACTTATATAGTCAGCTCGCTGTTATGACATTGAGTTCGTGTCGGGGTCAAGCGGGGGGGCGGGGGAGGGATACTGCGATAACTGTGCGAAACCGGCGCTCACTCTTGTTTCTATTCAGTGTAACTCGTGACTCCGACTTTATAGCGTGGTGATTCTTTCGTGTGTTTGTCAAGTTTATTTGAACCGATTGATTTATACAAAAATAAGTGTAATTTGGACAGTATTTATATCTATACTAATATTATAAAGCTGAAGAGTTTGTTTGTTTGTTTGTTTGAACGCGCTAATCTCAGGAACTACTGGTCTGATTTGAAAAATTCTTTCAGTGTTAGATAGCCCATTTACCAAGGAAGGCTACAGTCTATACAACAACCTGCCCGGCTTCGCACGGGTACAACGCCCCCTCACGCGGACGAAGTCGTGGGCGGCTGCTATTTAAAATAACCAGAAAGTGACAATAAATATATAAACATTTGCTATGTATTTTATGTTTCTATTACGTACCTGTTCTTTTTTTATTAAAATACTTAAAACAGCGTCCATCTTGTTTTCATTTCAATCTTTTACTTTAAAAGCGATTCGCTAACATAGACGTTTCACGTTAAAACCAACGGCCGTGTGCCCCGACACAGCCCCACCCGCTTTTTACATAAATCTATCTGAAATCGGTTAACAAACATTTTTTTCAAAGATACCATGTCAAAATGTTATAATGTTAGATTTGTAGACGGTACATTTGTACTTTGCACATCAAACGAATACATTGCTTGCAATAAAATGACAATATTTTTTTTTGTTGTTTCCCAGGGTTGGTTCCATAGAAGAAAATTATCGTAACCTTATAATGAATACGAGGTATTAAAAAAATATTGCTGTCTTTTTACAGCCTGTATATATATCTGAAGTAGTTCTTCTCTTACAAAATCTCCCGGAGCAAAGTAGTTGACTTGGTTGGACCAGCACTTACCTCACATGACCTATTCTGGCCGCAAATGCCAATAAAATTGAGTTGTTGACTGTCAAAGTTTGGCAAATAAAATGCATAAATGAAGAAAGGAACTAAGCGTTTGTTACTGCGGAAACGTAACCAAATACCGGGCGATTAACAATGCGGTTTGTTTACAAATACAATGTGACCTATAAACATGGAGGCAGATGTTCCGAAGGGACTACTTTTTAGGGTTCCGTATAAAATAACTAGTGAACGCCCGCGACACGGTCCGCGTGGTGGAAAAAAGCAAAATGTCGAAATTGTAATAAAATTTTGATTTTATATTTCACATTTCACGTCTGCAATTTTTTTAAAGAGATACAATACAAAAAAAATCATTTTCACAAACGGATCGTGTCACAGAATGCATACAGGGATATAATTTTGAGCGTACAGAACCAAAACCAAAGCTCCGCGCTTCACCCCTGTCAATTCTTCGCTACCCTATTGTGATAGGGGCTATAATGCATAAGGAACTGTTGACAAATGAATGATGACAATTATATTGTTCGCTGACTCTATTGTGGTGAACGTCTCAATACATACATCATGTCCACGGCTTGCCCCGCTTCGGTTGTACAATTACTTGTTTGGCGTCTGCTGGTATTATTAGTTGTATTATTTGGGAACGTCTAAAATCTATAAGATTTATTTTAAGCAGGATTAAAATTTTATTATCTCTCGTACTTGGAAATTAGTAAAATCAATAATGTCTGTCTAATTATCGCGTACCGTGAAAAACCCTTTTAAAAATGTTCTCAGGTAATATTTATATCGTACTAGTGGACGCTCGGGATTCCGTCCGCGTGGACTGCAGAAAAAACAAAACGTCGAAATTATTCGAGATAAAAACATTTTCCCGGGATAAAAAGTAGGTTATATGTTAAGTGGGACCTGTCACAATATATTCCTGAAAACTGCATCGAAATCGGTTCAGCTGTTTCTGAGATTAGCGTGCACAAACATCGATCCGTTACAATTTTATTATATGTACTCGTATATACCTATATATTCATTTGCTAGTTCGAAATCAAAATAACGATATTATTATTGTGTAATTAGATATTCGACATGATGTTATAAAATAATTAATAGTACAATTATTTTTATTATAAGTAACCATGTTCCTGGTACACATGAGACTACTCACCTACCTTAAAACCACAAAAAATAAAACCATTTGTTTCAAACAAAAATATATATCTGCTTGTAATTTTATTTATACAAATATTTCTGAATAAAACGCGTACGTCAAATACAAAAGGTACGTGAAAGTAGCAATATAATGCGATTTAATACTTCAACGAGCCTCAATAGCTGCGGTGAGCATAAAAAATGTACTGAACCCTACTTGTAATGCGCGGTGATGAGCTTAAAGCTCTATACACACAATATGTCAGTTTATTACTTAGCCAGTCAAAGTTCAAAATCTTCTTCAAATTCGTCTTTTTTTAGAATCATGGTCATGAATGAAGCGGGGCAGTTTCTATTTTTTAAGCGAGATTTGAATCTAAACTGCGCTGCATTTCTACAGTTCAAAACCATCAAACTTTCAGAGCTCTTGCACACTGAAAAAAACCGAATGTTTCTCATCCAGTACGGAACGCTTACATCACGATGTTTTCTATAAAGCCACGGCGTTGGTGTGCCAGACTGCGGCACTTTACTTTAATCATTCACACTTCGCCGATTTGCTACACGGCACGGATACGTGCGTCTCGGTACGGTACGGATACATCACGACATCATCACGTTCTGCTGACACGTGAAGGGTGTTTGCTGTAAACACGCGTTGTAAAGGACGACCGCCAAACAAAACATTTTTAAATTTTTTTAGACGTCCATGGGCCACTACTTGACTGATCGAGTGTTGCCACTTCCACCAACTCATTTGACTGACTCGTTCTATCGTAATAAGGGCTTGTTTTTGTTCGATATTGTTTGTTTTCCCTTTTGAGTGTAAAATTATGAAATTGTATTTGTTTTTGGCTCGAAATAGAGGTGTTTTGTTTGTTTTATTAGGGCGAACATTGTTTTCTGGCGGGTTTTATAACGTGCTTGGGAAATGTTGAAGTACCGGCTTTATTAATTGTGACATGTTGATTGTTCGACGTTCTCGGTCTGCTTGATCACATATTTAATGTGGGTACCGCTTTTTCCTTATTTAAATGAAATGTTTTACCAACTTTATCAATAATTATAATCAAATAAATAAAGCAAGATGCCCATTACCTCTGCGTATGTTTCATTTTATATAGGGATATATTAGGGAAGTAGGGACTTCTTCATTTATATTGTAAAATTAAATATGAAATGAATGTGGAGATGTTTTTTACTCTTTCATACGTGGCAGAGCACTTGGAATAATATTTTTTATAACTTTATAGAGAATCGGACATTAGCTAATATTTTAAAAAATCTCGGGAGGGTTAAAAAGATGAAAACGATAACTCGGAAATTACAAATAACTATTACCTGCATAAACAGTTATTATTTCAAAAAATCCCGTTTCCCAAGCAGCGTGGGTCCGTGAGAATCGCGGGTCAACTCACGCTGGGGCCCGCTGCGGTCTTTATGCGGCTCAATGTGCGCCATGTCCCCATTGTCCCCTCCAGGGGGACCAGCGGGGAACCGCCGGGTGTTTATTTGGCAAATACAGAGCACGCCCCCCCCCGTGGCGTTTTTCTACCTATTTGTTGCCGATTCAAAGTTTTTCCTACGATGATGTAAGGGTCGTATTCTGGAGGGTTAAGGGTTACATTCCGGTCGTGTAACACGATAGGTGTGGCTCCGCTTCCGTGTGTTTACGTTTGATTTTTGTGTTTTTGTTGGTCGGGGTGTTGTGTAGTTTGGTAAGCTAATGTCGTTGATGTTTACTAGCTCAGCATGAGATAACTGAGATTTGTAAATCTGATTCATTCGCGTGAGAAATTAGATAGTTTTATGAAATTGCTAGTGAGTGTGTTAATGTAGGGCCTTACTAGAATACTTAGTTGCACCCCCTTCATGTCGTAGAAGTCGACTAAGGAACATAAGGGCAGATCTCTCAGATGAGCAGCTCTAGTAGCATGACCTGCGAATCACGATATGATAAACCGATTTATCGACATTTAGCCTGTCAAATTTACGATAAATATAGCCACCTTATTGAATTTTGTATAGAGACGATACGATATCGCACGATACGATATCCACGATGCGTGTTCATGCTAGGGGGGCTGGCAACTTGTAACTGATCTTTTAAGCCTGGTTTACATGTATTAAGTAGTCAAGTAGACAACTGAATTTTAACTTAATTTAAAGCGACTTAATTTTAAGTATGTGTCCATACGTATTTAAGTAGTTAAACTCTTTAGTCCACTCAATATGGACGAGCAACGACACAAGGAAGTCGTAAATTCTGTGCATAGATTTGTTATTATTAGTGAGATTTTGGAGAAAGTTAAAGATGAAATAATAAAAGAAATAACAACACCTAAAATTTTATTAATTTATTTCATATTATTATATCTATAATTTGTGCTTCTTATATTCCACAAGCATTCTTCCACAATCTTAAATGTAGTTTCTTCCGTCTACTTGGACATTTTTATAAAAAGAAACACAGGACGAAACACACTTACTTATGCATTTAACTAATTAACTAAATTGTACCTGTCCAAACGTGTCAAGTGATTAGCCACGCCCAATAACTTAATCTAAAAATAAAAAGAATTCTAATCTACTTGTTTAGTTGCATACTAAATTTTTACTTGCAACTTAATACTAAATTAGTTGTTTACATGCATAAGTGACTTCAAATTTAGTTAAAATTTAGTTACCTACTTGAATATGTGTAAACCAGGCATTACATCTGATATACCAAAGTATATCTGATATACCTAGATATACATACTCATAGATATTTCCTTTGGTAAAAGTAATTTTCGTATTATATTTTACAGTTTTGAATATACCTTTTGAAAATTGATACATTATAATGAATCAGCAACATAGTAGGTACCTACCCATGTATTATATAAAGGTTCCTTGAATAACAAACATTTAGAAACAGGGCCTAACATATCATAGAAATTATTGCCCCAGGCGGCACTTGTACTCACAATCTCTCTATCGGCAAACAGGCCACTAATCTAAGAAATACTCCTGTTATTCTAAAACCAATAGAAATAAATCCACTAATTAAAGCAATCCGTTTGAATTGAGATACATTTACGACGTTTTTTCAACAGTTATGAAAGCTTTTAACGTTACAATAACGTTATCGGCTGTAAAAAAAACTATTATCAGAACATGAAACGTATAAAATGCACTATAGTAGTGACACGTTGTGATAGCCAGTGGCTTTGGCGCTAGTATCAACGTAGTTTTAATAGAACACCATATATTTTCGATTAGTTTTACTATAACTTCGTCGGCCATGATATTTTTTTATAATGTTTAGTACTCGTTATAAAGTTTAAACGACATGTATTTGATGTACTACGCCATCGTTCATTTTATTTGTATTATATGACTGTAGCGTAAATTCGTATACTTTTAAAACTAGAGATAACGATGAGAAGTAGCAAGTGGTTGTAAAATAAACTTAATAAAATAACTACAATGGAGCCCATTCGTTATCCTCTACTATGGAGACTTTTGTACACTGCGGTGTCGAAAAGTATATGAATGAATGTATCTTATTTATTGACAGAACCTCAATAATTAATTAATTGTATATATAAATTCTTATAGCTATCTCCCTAGCATGACCACGCATCACGGATATCATATCGTACGATATCGTATCGTCTCTATACAAAATTCAACATGGCGGCTATATGTATGTATCGTACTTTGACAGGATAAATGTCGATAAATCGGTTTATCATATCGTATTTCTCAGGTCATGCTAGGCTTACTGAGTCGTATACATATGTGTCCTATCCATATCCTATCCTAATGTCCTTTGCTATTGGTTTGTTATTAGAAGAAATGAGCGTACTTATAATACAGGGTGTTTTTTTGTGGCCACCTTTAACGTAGGGTACGTATTCTATACATGAAATAAAGTAAGTTTATGCCAAAAAAAAATGCTGGGAATTTTTTATTTTTTTATTTTTTATTTTAAATTCCTTGATCGTGCGAAATTTATAGTGTCTAGTGTTTATGTTAGTTTTTTTATAGACAGATATTAATTATTTTTCGTGAAAAAATCCTGCTACGCGCGTCTATGTGCATTTATGCAGAAAAACGCAGTCTATTTACTCAACTTTGGACCCTAATATTTTGGAAACCAGACACATCCCAGGTATGCTTCCATGGAGAAAAATGATCGTGATGATGAGGAGATTCCGTAGTTTTTGGAAACGTTGACGACCAAAAATCATCCTGTATGTATCGTACTTTGACAGGATAAATGTCGATAAATCGGTTTATCATATCGTGTTTCGCAGGTCATGCTAGGCTTACTGAGTCGTATACATATGTGTCCTATCCATATCCTATCCTAATGTCCTTTGCTATTGGTTTGTTATTAGAAGAAATGAGCGTACTTATAATATACCTATACATACGAGCATATTCTCTACGAGTCTATTCGACATAAGTATACGCACTTATACGACTTTACGAAACTACCGTCAAATCGATATGAAATCAGGAATACTTAAGCATCGTATTGCCATATTTATATGCTCTCACACAAGACAAACAAGCGAAAAGACAATTTATTATGCGGCTTAGTCCACCGGCTTTTATAACGTAACTCGAGGAAGACATCGGCCAAAAGGTAATAAAGCTGTATCAGCCATAAACCATGTTTTCTGTACCATTCCGATTCTCAGCCGTAAATGACATTACTGTATAATGTTTACGTAAGTACCAATAAAATTAATATCGACCATTTGGAGTTGGTATTGTTACTGTGTGGAAATAACGGGGTTGTTAACGGGGTTGTTAACGGGGAAGACTAGAAATACAGACAAGTTGGTAACCATAACTATCGATAGTGGGTAAATAAAATAAAATTTGGCTGACATTCTTGTAAAAGCTATGATGGTCAAACAACAATCTCTATGTGCGCTAAGTTAGTTTGCGTGAAGTTAGACATTTGTAATAAAATTGATGATGTCTTTCTCTAAATAGAGGTAGCATCAGGAAAAATAGGTAAGTACCTATAACTAAATATTTCACGTTCGGGCCATATAAACATGTAAAAGATTTTTTTGTCTCTTTGATATTTTTCAACACAACAAACTGCGACTACTTTCCATATTTTGAGATAAAGATTGAAAAATTGAATAATCAGGTTACATATTAAAATCCTTCCTTTAGCCGAGTAAAAAACAAAAAAATTAATGTCGTTGATTAATTGTAAATGACATGAACGTATAAAGAACAACGGACGTAATGCTGTCAATGCACAGGTTGAAGCACCGTAATGGCGACGCGTTGCGTATGTATGCGTATTTTCTAGTAGGCGCCGAGCTTACTATGGTTTATAATGGTTTGGAATAACGCGTCAATACACATCCTTACTCCATGGAATATCGTTGCCGAGCTTACTATGAATGCTTCACTCTGTGTATTGACAACACTCTGTGCGTTATTCTTTATAGGTCCATGGTAAAAGGCTTATTTCTATGCAACAGATCGAGATAGATATAATTAAATTTTGAAACGAAACAATATGCGTACATATAATATAACCTTACTACTTTACGTAAACAGAAAGTCACAGCTTGTGTGATTTAAAAGGAATACAAAGATTCTCGGTGCAGGTTGTGTTAAATTTTCTTATGTGCTCTAGGGTACTCACAGTACAAGAAGCCTTGACTTTCCCTTTTACATGTCCAATAGAAAAGGATTAGAACTTGAAACTGCTTTTGATTTTACATATCATACTTGATAACTGACATGTACTGATAAATTTCCGACATTCGAACCTGTAGTTCAAGTACGACTTTACAATACTATAACTTGTACAACCACGTTTTAATAGTAGGCTCTATCTTGACGCTTCGAAAATAAAGTCCAGTTTAGAAGTACAACCGTGGCTTTTTTTACTCTTGTCGCATAGTGTTAGGTTTGTGGATGTTTTTTATTCAACAAATCTTATGACTGGCTCTCAATAAGAAATATTATTTATTGAGAGACAACATTCGATCATGCCGTGTGAAAATGTAGATACCAGCGCATTTTTGATATGTGGAGGTGTTACAATTGTTTTTTAAGAACTGACAGCATTTGATAACGAAGGCACGTATAAGCAGACGAAGTTGTTTGTCTAGTTTTACACTAAGTATAGCACAACTTACTTAAAGAGTGCCTAACCAATGACATTAATTAGATTAAACAATACTTAAATGTGTGTTATCTTCATAATCCCCCGTTGTCGTCTAAGTTTATTACACTTAAGTACCAAAAAAGTGGATATATTATCGACGACATTTTCCGCGCATTGCCGCGGTGTCCTCGCTCGTATTAACATTCACACTCATTACTATACGGCAATAACCATTCACTATTACACACTCGGACAGTTCCTTTAATAACCTGCATATGTAATGTGTATATACTTTTTTTTGTTCGCACGTGTAGCTTTTTCCTAAATGACTCGGAATATTAGCTTCATCGAGCATTGGCGTAATGGCGTATGCTCCGTGTATGGAAGTGTGATGTCTCGCAAATTGTAAAGAGTTTTCCATAAGTGGGAGTGAGAGGGTTGTATGCCATGTTTTGTGTCCGTTTTTGCCCTGTCGCCACTTCTTCGAACACGTTTTGTAATCGATTGTAAGTAATTTTACTGAACAGTGTGAATTAAGTTCTTGATGTTTGCTTGAAGACAGGTTGTGTGAATTTTATTCGAGTTTGCTTTAAGTCTTACGGCGGCGTTTGCATTGAAAGCTTGCTCAGTCTGTTGACATACTCAGTCAGCGGAAATATTGCAACCAGTATTTTCGCGACCGCGTGTTTGACTGGAAATCACGTTGGAAGATATATGAGAAAAAATATTAAAGGAGACCTCTATCAACCCTAACTTACCCAAAAGAATGATTTTTGGATTTTTTGTCTGTTTGTCGGTTTGTCTGTGCGTTTGTGCACGCTAATCTCAGAAACGGCTGAACTGATTTCGATGCAGTTTTCAGGAATATATTGTGACAGGTCCCACCTAACACTACTACTTTTTAACCCGGGAAAATGTTTTTATCCCGGATAATTTCTACATTTTATATTTTCTGTAGTCCACGAGGACGGAGTCGCTGTCCGCTAGTACATAATATATTTTAATTTGATTTTATTGATGTATTTGTTACCAGTAATAGGTATTTGAAATAAAGTAAAACGTAGCTGTCGATCTATGTAGAACCAATAATATAAGCTTGGGTAAACTTAGGTTTACCCATAATAGAAGCTTAGTAAAACTGAAAATGTGTTTCAAATAACTTATCGAACCAAACCATTTATAGAAGCCTCAATATAATAGAAGGTTTAGCTACAACCTAGTGTTGAATTGAGTCCAATCTATTTCGTAACTACGAAGGATTCGCACTCAAGGTTCCCAACCTTCACATCTACATTCATGTGCACAGACAAACATAACTTCTGCCCACGGGAATAACTTAAACTTAGACATTTTGGTGCATAAGTAGGCGACAGATGTAATCAGGCGCACACTTTATTCTATCTTGTCCCACGATTCAAGAATTTTCCCTCTTAACCCAAAGACTTAAAAACCACATCGTTGCCAAACAAGATCTGGTACACCGTACGTGCTGGGACGAAATATGACTTTAGCGAACGACCTACGACATTTTTGTTTTTAACTTCATTTGTATTCGTATTGAGCGGAAATTCTGACCTTACATCGCGAGTTCAAAGTTACAGGTGCTTTCAAATTGACTCGGTTTCGTACCGTAACTGCCTTTCTATTCGTTATTCTAATTAGGGTTTGTTTCTTTGACCTTAGTATGTTGTGCCTACATGTGAAATTTTTTGCTCTGTGACGCGTTTCTGACATCTTCTTATTATAGAGTAAAAAACTCGCTAAAAAAAACTGCTTATAATAATCCGGCTTTATTTAAGCTAACCTTTCTAATTGTCCGATTGGTCTAGTAGGTAGTGGTCCTGCCTGCGACGCTATAGGTCCTGGGTCGAAACCCGGTAGGTGCAAACATTGGTATGATGAATATCGATGTTTGTTTCCGAGTCATGGACGTTTCTATAGTTATCTATGTATTTATATGTATATCGTTGCTTAGTACCCACGACACAATACCTTAGGGATCTTAGTGTGGGACTTGTTAATGCGTTGTGAAAATTGTAATACCTACTTATCACTACATATTATAAAACAAAGTCGCTTTCTGCTGTCTGTCCCTATGTATGCTTAGATCTTTCAAACTATTTAGGGAACGGATTTTGATGCGGTTTTTTTTAATAGATAGAGTAATTCACAAGGAAGGTTTGTAATATATGACTAGGGACCTGTCCCGGCTTCGCACGGGGGTAATGCACTCTCACGCGGGCGAAGCCGTGGGCGGCCGCTAGTACTGCTGTAGACGCAAGAAGGGGTGCCGCTGAATAGTCTTTCCCAGACCCAAGAATTTTGGAATAAGTTGGTACTTATAACTAAGGTCAGCGCCTCCCCTTCTGCAAATTCTAGTTACCTCTAAGCTGCAACTCCAACAGTCCACTGGACATAGGCCTACCCCAGAACACCTCACAAGGCTACTTACCATAGGCGGGGGCTTTTGCCTATGGTAAGTAGCCTTGTGAGGTGCACTTTTTGCCTATAGTCACTATGCTGGGTAGGCGGGTGTTTGGCCACAGTGTGATTTTCAGACTACATATGTGTCAACACGGGAGGCGCTGCGACCCACCTCCCAGAAGCCCTTAATCGCATCTAATGATACCCACGGGCATACATAGGATGGTGCTAATTAAATTTTGCCGACACCACACTACTCTTATGTAGTAATAATCTTTATTAGAGTCTACATCAGCTGATTCTTCTATATTGTATGAGTCGACGAACGTATTGTATGAGTAGAAGTTCTTTTAATCGGTGAAGAGTTCTTATATGCTCGTAATGTTAATCGTGGCTGCAAAACCTCTTTAAAGATTCTTCAGTCCTGGCAAACCTTTTTCGGGTATTAATCGTGGCTGCAAAACCTCTTTCAAGATTCTTCAGTCCTGGCAAACCTTTTTCGGGTATACAGCTATGTGTATATGTCGTGGCCATATCGTTGAATTATTTATATCATGAAATGGTCAAAATGCCCTTGACCATATGATGATAATGAATTGATCATTTCATGAATCACTAAAATTAGCGTTAGTTAGGTCGATTTTTCTCAGCCATTACAATATATAGGAAAGTGATATTTCATAATCGAATTCTACACTATATAGGTATTATCTCACTTTCTGTGGTTCATAGACTTACGACGCATCGCATCGTGAATCGACGCCGCAGCATGTGTGGAAATCCTTAGTTACTCGTATGTGTGTCACATTTCTCTAGTCGATTTACCAACTTATTAGTAAATTGAAGATGTCGCCGTGTGTTACCGAACAAAATGATATTTCAACGTGGTGGCTGTAGTTCCTTTTTCTGTCACTTTGCAGATAATTTAGCAAACGCACACATTTCAATCACTCATAATAATCCGACTAATATTATAAACGCGAAAGTTTGTGACGATGTATGTATCTTTGTTGCTCTTTTGTGCAAAAACTACTGAATGAATTTTAATGAAACTTCACAATAATATAGCTTACATATAAGAATAACAGTGGACTTTGCTAGGATTACATTTTAGTTCAAGACCCTGTTACTTATAATATTTCATTTTTGTAAATAAAAATGAAATGTGTTTAAGTGTAAAAAAAAACACATATGCATTATCCCGGGCATAGAGGAATTTTTATCCCGGATAATTTCGACATTTTGTTTGTTTGTTCTGCAGTATGTACGATCGGGCGCGGACGGAGTTGCAGGCGTCCACTAGTGTCAAATATATAGGCAAAGTGTGAACGATGAACTATCCAATTTGAATTTGGAATGACTGTTACGTTGAAGCTTTGAGACATTGTTCGCGATCTATATACCTATAGATTTCAAGAAATCCGTGGGACTCGCAAATTGCGTAAAACTTTCTCGAAACTTTAATAAATAAACTCAGTAGGTACATGCGTTTTGGAATTATTATTAAGCACGGAGTCACCTTAACTATGTTTTCCTATCCCAAAGTGTCAACCTCGTACCCCAGGTAAAACGGTGCACCATCAATCCATTCTAATTTAGCTATGCGGCGTCTAAAATTATGATGCTAAGAATAAATCAGTCGGTCTGTGTATCCCCTACCACGGTTATGGGTTGATGTGACGCTCGTGTTTTGAATTCCTCCGATTTTGTGTTGAACTCGAACTCGAATTCGGTTTATTACCATGGACATAGATTATTAAGTCTATATAATAGGAACTCTTGTCGAATTTGTAGGTAGGCAAATGGTGGTCAAATTAAACCTTAATTAATTAATCTCTTAAATTATTTATGAACATAAATAGCCGATATGCGTTAAATATTTTAATAAGGTCATTCAATGTTGTTGCCATACCTACCCTTACCGACAAAAGTAGGTATATCAACGTTAAATATCTAGTCTCAAAAAGTTAAGGCGTCCACACATGGTACGGGTGGCGTGCGTGTCGCGGACGATTGGCGAGCGACACCGTGTCGACTGCGCGCCAACCTCAAACGTCGCGCGTTAATTAACAGCCGCACCATCTATCGGTGACGCCCTATCAATCTGCCGCGTCCCACCGCCGACTATTTGTCCGACGGATTGGGGCCAAGAGTTCGAGAGATCATTTGAGCCAACCATTCGGTTTGGTAGAGTTCGTGCTCATTTTAGGGATGAATTTTAATCATCCTCTTTTATCTGCGATAAAACACCACAGTCGCCTTTTAAGTTATTTTATAGAGAAGATGTAGCTGACAACATATTGTTTGGTTACTTTAATAGTTAGTCCGTAATTATAAATTATTAGATGAAGGTA
This sequence comes from Carposina sasakii, assembly GCA_014607495.2. NCBI lineage: Eukaryota > Metazoa > Arthropoda > Insecta > Lepidoptera > Carposinidae > Carposina > Carposina sasakii. The sequence continues at coordinate 2,816,897 of CP053148.1, forward strand.
TATAATTTTTCTACTTCTGCATTCATTACCATAATTTATAATTAATTATCCAATTTACTGTATCCATAAAGCAATTTTTTTGAGAAGTCTTCACTGAAGAGCATGAATAAACATGTCGGATTCGCTGTATAAAATATATGCTCCAATTATTGAGCGCGCATGTCTTTAAAATATATTATTTTTTACAATAACTTTCGTCAACCTTTCAGCGTGTACCGATATAATTGCCACCGTTACCGGTTTTCTTCCATTAAACTGGCGACAGAAAAAATGATAAGCGATTTTAATGTGCCGCTCATATTAAATTGATAAATTATCTGTATCCATCATCGTCGAGTGTAAGGCAACCTTAAGGGATAGGTCGTATTTCCGTGCCATATTTTGAAAGTCAGGGGAGTAATTCTTGAAATTTTTTGAGCCGAAACGCAACCACTAACGAACCGTTGACGAAACGCGGTGCATAGCAATATATGTATACTTACCGCTTGAGTAATAAGGTATATTTTAGCACGCATCGGTCGCGTGTATGACAAAATAAAAACAAATATCTGTCTCGCGCTGAAATATGTCTAATTACGTCACCATAAATTAATTATTGCTTTGTTCTGAGCGTCTACAACGGTTACATTTCGGCTTCGTTCCAACTCGTGACTATTCGAGAATTGGCCCCCAGAATATATTTACAATAACAGTTTTTTAAGAATCCAAGTGAAATTTCACCTGTCCACAACTTCAAAATACACCTAGTAATTCGATTGGTAAATTTAAAAATTAGTCTTTTGTCGTCAAAATGATAAAAGTAACTATTTTTTTATTTACTTGTCATATTCTCACAAAAACCTGAATTATGCTTTATTAGCCTTAAGGATTTGTTCATCCACCTGTCCCCTCATGAATTCCACCAGGGACGTTGCAAATGTCACACGTTGCATACACAACATGCACGTAACGCGCCAATAACTAGCTTTATTCATATTTATGAATTAGTTTTTTTAACGCAACCACTTTTTCAGAATGCATGTGTAATTTTCTTATTGTTAATGGCGGGGCCAAACTGGCTTTAACAACTTAATTATTGTATTTTTCATTACCATGTTGATTATATTAGTCTGAAGAAATAGATGAGTGTTTAAATTGGTATGCTATTTGTTATTAATTGTTTTTACATACATATCATTGGTTCTAGTAAAATATTTATAGCTACGTTTTAGTGTCTAAATACGCCGCATATGATATTCCTTGTACGAGTTCATTCCGTAGTAAGCTTCGATAGGTAATGTTAGTATCATTATACACGGTGTTTGTGATAGCCAGGCGACAAAATTGATACCATGACCTCAGACCATGATTCTGAGGCGGAAAACACTGAAAATTTGAAAAAGTTGCACAAAAAATAGCTTTAGTACCCTGCTTGTCCACAATCACAACTTCGGTCAAAGCTTAGGTACCGCAATACCAACCAATATACCAATATTCGGTATCGCTTCACAGCGCGACCGTAGCGCGGTACATCGGCGTGGCGTGACACATTATTTACAAATAAAGATCGGCGCGTCCATTGTGCGGGCCGTGGAGAATCGCCTCGTTTCAAAACCAATACCAGAACGTCGGTACCGGCTCTGGTATCGGATACCGAATTTTTAATTCGATCCTCGTTATGCTAACGCGACAGTATTGTTCCCTTTTTAATTTGCGCGTCGTTTGCTTTTTTTGTTGTTTCTTCTTCGCGGTATAGCTAATCGTATTAGCGTCGGGCGAGCGGAGTTTATGAGGGCGGCGCGGGCTTTCCTAAAGTTTGTTTGGGCGTAACAAACATTTTATCTATTTTTCTCAACTTTCAAAATTTGGTACGGGCTAGCTAAATATTAAAAGCCTCTTTCTTCTGTTTTTCGCGCTCGAAAAACAGAAATACATTAAATATTATGTGAAATTTAACTGTCTGGCTATCACGGTTCATGAGGATACATCCTGGCGAGAGACGGACAGCATAGGCAAAACAATAGAGTCTTTCTTCTTCACCTTAGATTTGTCTTTCGAACGAACTATAAAAAATATTCTATTAACCTGAATGATGTTTTCATTTTTTTTCTTCAATGTTTTTGACTCCTGGAATTATATAATAACTATATGTATAATTCCATTATTTAAAATAATAATCGCACAAGGTTTATACTGGGTATAAAAAGACAACTTTGTTCTTTTAATACCTCATATTCTTTGTAACATCACTGGTAACTTTGTAACACCACGGGTTTCCAAGATATTATTGAGGTCCAAAGTTACATTAATATTATCATTTTTTTACATATATCCATCTGAAATCGGTTTACAATTTTTTTTTTCAAAGATACCATGTCAAAATGTTATAATGTTAGTTTTGTAGGTACATTTGTACTTTGCGCATCATAATACATTGCTTGCAATAAAATGACAGTATTTTTTCATAATTTTTTTGTCCTTTCTCAGGGTTGGTTCCATAGAAGAAAATGATCGTAACCTTACAAAGAATACGAGGTATTAAAAAAACATTGTTGTCTTTTTACACCCTGTATGAACGGAAGTCACCAGAGTCTCTGTAGCCTTTCAATAGGTTTTTGAATAAACCCGACATATTTTAACTCCAAGTACAGATTAAAAAGTCAATTTAGATAGCATTAGTAATGCTACTAATGTAAAATTAATACATTCATGAATTAAATGTAAGTTTGTACATCTCAATTATAACCTCAAAATTGGTCAGAAGTGGCACCATGTGGTTCTATCGGCCCTTGGTGCTCTGCCTACCTAGGGATAAAGGCGTGATTATATGTATGTATGTATGTAAATGTAAGTTTTAGTTGTATGGCGTCTGGTATATTATGTATATGAAGCGCTAGAAGTTTTAGCTTTTGGTTTGCATTATCTATGGCAATTATCATTCATGATTATTACCACTTTAGCTTATCTAAGGCATTATGTTTTAGACGTGTCTATGGTAATCCTACAACTTCGGAAATTTAATAGAGTATGAAAGGTGCCGAGTGTCGATGTAACATAACAGTGCTTCATTTATGAGGCAAATTCTAAAAATTGTCGCTTTAGCAATGTGAGTTTCGAAAGAAACCATATTGCGCCGACCCCAAAATGAGGGATTTTCTGACAACTATTAAAAGTAAAAAAAATTAGTCCAAATCACCTGGATAGATGGCGAGAGCGCATCACCTACCCTAATCCCCCCACCTCACTCCTCAACCAAAGACATCAATATTCTTAAGCACTATAGATAGACAAAGCAGACTATAGTGTGCTGTACACGTCCGACTAAAAATCGGTCCGCTAGGAAACAAAACAAAAGATATAGCAGATACCTACCTTAGCATTGCTTGCATCTCTGCTAAATTAAAGGTATCTACCTATATACTCTACTACACGAGGGTTAATAGTTATAAGTATCTGTAGCATTTAATAATATAGGACGGGATGAAAGGCATATACTTACGTAGACTACTTGCACGCATATGTCTCCTAGGTATCTCTATTAAGATTATAATCTGATACCCCATGTCTTTAGCTATGTCTCCTAAACCGTCTTTAGAAAACCGACCGGATTATTTATTATCGGCTGTATACAGTCTGGCGGCGTAGCCAGCTTTAGTCATCAGTGCACAGTCTATTCACGGTTGTTATTTTAACTTGTCAGAAAATCCCTCATTACTGGGATAAGGGCAGGAAATGATGTACTATTTTTGGTGAACTATGTTATAATTAAGTAAATAAATAAAAACTTAGTCCCTTTTATTTCCAGTCGAATTATAGAAAAACTCCTATATAAAAAAATCCCTTATATTTTTTTGTAAATTTTCTTGAGTCTAGTTTAGATTGGTCGCATTGGTCATAGAGGAATAAGATGTTATAGAGTGCTACGAGTAATGTCATACTAACGGTTTCGATGCACCATTAGACTTTTCGGTGCCACACAATTCCAGTCCTTGTCACTTAGATTCTATTACTGTAATGTGTAGTAATGTACTGCATTACTAATGTATTGTAACGTTTCTAAGTGTCAAGGACTGGAAACTGTTAGTATGACATTAGCACTCTATATCTACATCTTATTCCTCTATGCATTGGTAGACAGTTATTTGAGTTTTCTCGAGTCTAGGGCTATCTAGTAAGTAAGGAGTATGAATCCTACATTATAGGTATAGGTATTAGGTATACCTATATTGTACCCCTACGATGATACAGATGAAAATTTATTACAACAACAATTTATAAGTACGAATTACATAAACAGGTCACTATGTTATTCGTAGCAGAACAAAACTTTTGTTCTAAATACGCGTTAGAGGCACAAATGCATCGTTGTGGAAACAGTTAGGAAATTCCCCTTTTGTATTGTAAACCTCCACCTGTTACCTGTATTTGTTCTGAAACAAACATTGTTTTTGGAAAGCTACTTATGTTAACAGCGAAGGTACAATTCTATGGTATTTTGGGAGAGTTTTAGAACTACTAATTTTAGGTAAGCTATATTTAGGCACCAGTGACGTAATACTTCATAAGTATGCAGCTGTTGCTGACGAATCGAAATAGGTTAGTAGGGGACAAAATGAAATGTTCTATTGTATTACAAATTTTTATACAAGGACGAGCTTAATGTTCAAGATACGAATAGTATAAAATACTCAAATCTAGCTTCATTTAGTTCCTTGACTATATAAAAATACCGCAGCATCTGATACTTAGGAACGTATTCAAAGATGAAGATAGTGGGTCGTGGACCACAGGGATGGCTCACTCGGGAATCGAATCAGCTATCTCCCATCTCGACCCCGGCTTTTAATTACCCACCTATAAGACACGGAATGGTTAATGTTTTCATTCCGAAAAATAGATTTTAGATAAGTAAATGATACTTCTGTATAAGCTTTTGTATGTGTTTATGCGCAATGCAAATAGGTACTACTGAATGGAAATGGAGATATTATGGGTAATATTGAATATTTGTTGGTTAATCTTACTGAGACTCCAAAAAGATCCTGTAGCGATTTTACTTAACGTACTGTATTTTTTCTGTATATATGACTACAAACTGCTCCAAGGCTACTGCCATGGTAGGGTTTTGCCCATAATCACCATGCGGGGCAGGCGGTTTAGTGACCACAGTGTGATTTTCGGACTATATTCGGATTAAATTGGCTACCCACCTCCAGGAAACCCTTAATTACTAACTATAATTTCTATAATAGCTCAGGATAATACAGCTGCTGTTTCCTTACAGATTGTACGGTGCAAAACGCTGCGCCCGATGCAACACGCCGATTTCGGCCTCCGAGTTGGTGATGCGCGCCAGAGACCTGGTCTTCCACGTGCACTGCTTCTCTTGCGCGCTGTGCAATGCACCCTTGACGAAGGGAGACACCTTCGGCATTAGAGATTCAGCTGTTTACTGCAGGTTGGTTAACGGTGGGCTTGTGCTTGTATTTTTAGTGGATTCCCTTGAGTGCTCTCGGGTAAGAGATACTTGGTTATACTTTTTTCTTTGAAATAAAAGTATCTGTTTTCGGTGGTGCTGCGCTTGTATTATTAGTGGATTCCCTTGAGTGATCTCGGTTAAGAGATAATAATAATACTCTTTTCTTTGACGTTTATGTAGAACAAAGAAACAATTTGAGAAAATAACACGCACATACTTTTTTTACATTATTAGTTTTCGATTTTCACGGATAGAACTAAGGTAGGATTCGATGGCTGCGTGCGACGACCCTTACGCTATTCATTTAACTAGATAGAGCGTTTTAAGTGTGGGTGGTCGTGTGACACATAACTCCCGTAAGGAACTTACGCGGGATTAAAAATGCTCATAATTATATTTCCTGAGCGTAACAGAAAGGGTAATCATATGAAAACAGGCCACTATGGGAACGGTTTAGATTTGAGATTCGAATCCACTTATTTATTTTTCCAGATAGTAGGTATGGTTCAAAACTCCTTAAAAGATTTTCAGTCTCATGTTTATATGTATATCATTTCTATGTTCCCTATAGTGGTCAGTTTCATAGTGGGTATTCGCTTAATTGCAAATAATTTACTACCAACATGATGTAAATAACTAAACATTGTTAACCAAACATTGTTAACCGCCAGCATAGGAACTTACAAGTATTATATCAAATCAGTAAGTTTATTCATTTTATATTCATGTAATTTTAACATCACATTGCCCATTCTAACACAATTAAATCAGCTTTACATTCCATTTCAATTTACGTGTTTATAATTTCACCATTAATTTCGAAATGAAATTTTACTCCATATTGTTTTCAGGCTACATTATGAAACAATGCCGGAGTACGGGCCGCACATGTCCGTGCCAGGGCCGCCGCAAATGTGCCCCGGGCCTTACTCGGGGCCTTCGGGGCCCCACTATCCCCCTTATCCGTCCCCCGAGTTCACCCGGGTGGACCCCGACGTTCCTAAGGGCCCGTTCTTCAACGGAGCCGCCGCCCCACCGCCACGGCAAAAAGGCCGGCCCAGGAAAAAGAAACCCAAAGACCAAGAAATCATGACGGCGAATCTCGGTGAGTCAACCCGCCTGTGTCACGCTCAGCGAATGAATGCGTTTTATATTCTCAAAAATACCATTTGTCAATGTTCTCTGTGACGGTATGTCTGGGCGCGATGAAGCGGCGCGTCGCCGGCCGCTCGCGTCTTAACCATCTCAATACACAAACCACGACCTCGTTACGCCGACAAAACGCTTACAATTTTATTAACACATTAAAGTCAAAACTGCACTTACCTCACCAGATTATCGGCGGCGACTTCCCGTGTGTTTTAAATTACTTTTTGGCTTTTCAAAGATATCGGAACCAGTATTTTTATCTCGGTGCCAGCACTCGGTACTCGTTCGCGTCGCGTCGTGACTCGATTCTTGACGATTTCAAAAATTAGTCTGTTTAGTATTGGCCGTTCCAAGTTTTTTCTCGAATCGAATGCTTAGTTATTCCACAGCGGTGAGTTAAAAAATTAAAGATATGAAAGAGTATAATATATTGTAAGTAGTAGCGGCGATGATAGGTTGCGGCGGACGTTTTTGCGCTCATTACCGCGTTAATGGTGCAAAAGTATTAATTGATACACATAAAAATTGCTCTGTACATGGTCGAACAGCTGCTTAACTGAGTTATTAAAGCGTACGATACGCCATCAATTGCGGATTAAATTCTTTGTAGAGCAAAATCCACACAAAGACTCGTGGAAGGGTAATGATTCTTAATTTAGACCGCATACGTGAGGTCTTATTTGTGGAACGAATCATTCTAAATACGACCCTAAGCTACTCGTAGGTTTGAAATAGCGCAAAATCAGGTTTCTCACGTGTTCGTCGGGGAGCTCGCGTGTTGCCAAGTTCATCATCCCGGGTCGATAGCAATGAACCTGCGGTGCGCCTGCGCCGGGACGCAGTCGCAAACTGTACTTAATAACATGCATCCGAATAACGAGTTACATTTTTTTACCGGAATGAAAACGTTAGCAGAATTTCCTTGTAATTATTTTGCGGGAAATTGTTATCCGTCTTCGAAAATCGCTTCTTGGAATTTGTAGAGGAAAAGCTTTCTGGCTTCATTGTTTTGGGCCTCTATATTAAAATACTTATGTAATATTGGTTCTGTTTTTTGTTCGAATCTATTTATATATTTATAACGTAGTAAAAGATGCAATTTATAAATAAACCTATAAGAGAAAGGTTTCGACAATAAAATCATCTTATAAGGCCTAAATCTACTATAATAATTTACTGTTATGGTGTACTAGCATTAAATTTACAGAGATCTGCATGCCTATTGGCTATATTTTTTGATAGTTCATAGTGATCATCACTCAATTGAAACTCAACAACTGAAAGTGGCATAATGCCTTATCTAAAGAAAATTTTGGCAACACACACATACATGTCACTTTCAGTTCAATAAGTTTCAATGAGTGATCATGACTATGAACTGTCAAAAAAGATAAAGCCAATACGGAGGCAGGTCTACATAGCATACAGGGTGTAGGAATCGGAATGATATTTTAGATAGATATATAAGTTCTTTGGAAATACACAAATTCTTATTTAATGGGAAGCTTAATGCCTCCCATGGCATTCTCTTTCAGCTAATATGGTTATCTGAGAGCATGATTTAAATACGTTTGGTTTTCATAAATCCAAGATCTGGACGGTTAGTTTACTAGTCACTGATGCGTTAAAGGCATGATTTGCCCTTTATATTTTATTATGGTATTTCGCAAACATATTTATTTGCTAAGTAAGGTTCTCCTCGATATTTCTTTTAACTCAAACCAACTCAGTTCTGCACAAAATATGCGATGGATTCGACCCAGTGTACCAAAGTCATTTAAATTTAACCATGACTTATTGCATTCCTTCGCAATCCCGAATGATTATCTCAATCGACAAGCAGCAAGAAGTGCAACAATAAAATTACTCGAATCCGAACGAGCTTGCACTTGGCACCTATATAGGTATACGTCAGTTTACTAGCCCAAAAAGGATTTATTAATTGTATTTTAATTTTACCCAGCCTCGGATACAGCCTCTACGTAGTCTCGTCATACGAGTTTTTGCGCTACGCTATAGTGTAGTAGGTAGGTCGATGCTGTTCCATGCAATTGTTGCCTGTTAAGTTGCATGGGGCTTGCATTTCTTAATCTAGCAAAGGAAATACGTTAAACAAATAAGAGAGTTAAGCTAGCGGCATACAAATCAATGATACACAGGTTAGTAACGTTACCGTTTAATAACTTTAATTATGTTAAGGAAATATATATTTACACAGCTCTCTTACTCGGCATGACGTTCCTGATCTTCTCTATAGTGGAACAGTGATACCATATTTAGATAAGGTTAAGAATCTAGGAATTACTATGGACCGTTTTCTATCTTGGTCGCCTCAGGTTGATGATGTGTGTAGAAAGGTGTTTGTCACTTTTCACTCCCTTAAGCGACTTCAAAGTTTTCTTCCTTTCAAAACCAAAATTTATTTGGCTCAATCCCTTATCCTCCCGTTACTTGACTATGCTGACGTTTGTTACCCCGATGCCAATGAGGAGCTGCTCGACAAACTTGAAAGACTTCAAAACTTGGGTATTCGTTACATCTACGGACTACGCAAGTATGATCACGTATCTCATTTTCGAAAAGAGCTGAAATGGCTCCCAATCAGATTTCGCCGGAATGCACACATCTTATCGCTTTTATATAAAATTCTTTATATGTCGATTTCTCCTACTTATTTAAGTGAACGTTTTGAATACCTTTTCTCACGGGAGCGACCCTTAAGGTCAATGACTGCTTCTCTACTCAAAACTCCACGACATAATTCCGGAGCCTATCGGTATTCTTTTACTGTATATGCAATTAGACTGTGGAACTCACTTCCGCACTCCATAAGAGACTCTCCGTCCATAGGCATTTTTAAAAATAGGCTAAGAAACTATTACCTATCTCTTCCTTAATTCTTTCACAGTGTTATTATCTGATATAGTTTGAATAGGTCACAATATAATGTTTGTATGTATTATATAGATAAATTAGTATGTAGTAGTATTATAGATATATATTTTATTATATATATATGTATGTCTCTATTATGTATGTATCTAAGTAGATAATTAAGTATTGTTATTATTTAGTAAATATATTTATTTTGTGTTAAGTTTATTTATATTTTAATACGTGTGCACATATGATATTCCTTTTATATATTATAAAATTTTCCTTTGTACTTAATGGTTTGCTGGAAGAAATCTCTTTTAGAGATAAGCTCGCCTTTGTACTATTTCTTTTACAACTTACTGTCTATGATAAAAATTTATGTGTACAATAAAGAATACTAAGAATACTAAGAAATTAACACTATTATACAAATAGCCAGATCAAATGGATATACAAGTAGTTCACAACTAATTTATAACCTGATTGATAAGAAGAAAAACATTTTTGTTAAACAAATGTTGTACCCAAAAATAGAAAAGATTACAAATATTTATACTGGTACATAGTTTATAATATGTTGGCTATATCTCAGAGATGATTGCAAAATCATTGAAATAACAAAACATCTTGGTGGCTTTCAAGACTTTTAATTCTTTAAATAGATTAATTAACACAAAACAAATATTACCAATTGATAAAAAATCAGGAGTTTATAGTTTACACTGTCCGGATTGCGATTCTATTTATATAGGTCAAACGGGTCGTAACTTCAAGATTAGGTACCAAGCATATCTGGCAGCTTACAGGAACAATTTCCCTGAAAAATCACACTTTGCCATACACTTGCTGGTTTCAAATAATAAAATTCCGAATGATCACAGTTTTGTTAGCCTATATACGTATGAAAAGGGCATTCGTCTATCTATTTTGGAACAATAGGAGATTTTGAAGGCTAAATATTCTGAGTGTAAACCTTTTAAATGAACAAGTTGAGTTTTCTTCTCCACTTTTAAATTTAATTGCTAGAGGTAGTTTCTGATAAAATTTAATTAATATTATAAATAAATAACCTAAGTATGTAATGGCTTGTCAATGTCAATAACAAATTTTGTTTTGTTGGCAATGGAATATGTTGTTGCATACATCCTTGTATTCCTTTGCTAATTTATCAATATTTTGGTGAATTTTTTCATTAAAATTTAACTAGATATTTGGTTTGTGTGCACAAATAGTATCTATTTATTTTAAATATAAATAATGGTGGGTAATTCTAATTATTTATATATTTTTTAATACTTAGTAGAGGGTACTTAATTTTTTGTAGGTAATGTGTTGGGTTTTAGAATTTCATAATAATTAGTGGTTTACTAATTTACTAATTTCTATAATCCTGAGGTTGCCACGGTTGTTGGCGAAACATATGTAGATTATTAATCTAGTTTTTGATTTCGGAATAGTGCAATGTATTGTCTTGCATGCTAGGTGCTCGGATCTGGTTTCTCGTGGCGATTGTAGTTAGTGCAAGTGCCTGTTTTCGCAGTTATGAGTTATCAGATCCGAGGGTCAGTGGAGGGTGTAGGGCCCGGTGGTGGGCGCACCCATAGTGAATGAAATAAGAGTCTAATAACTATGAAACGAGATTATTGAAATACTTATTATCTTACAAGCGAAAGCCCGTGACTTCGTTTGCGTAATCTACACTGGATGTAACAGAAAGGGTATGTTAAGCGAAAAGCTATGTAAATAGACCATTATACCTATCTACAAAATTTCAGACTCAAAATTACACGTTTAATTTTGCAGCTAGTATGGAGAATTTCTAAACAACTTAAGAATGTTCATACAATTATGAAAAATAAACATGTGATTTAAAGTCTCAAATTTTGGAAATAGGTTCTCTATAATGGTCTATTTACATAGCTTTTCGCTTAAAATACCCTTTCTGTTACATCCTGTATAGGTTACGCATACCCCTTTTGTTACACCCTGTATAGTCTGTGTCATTTTCAAGATAAATAAAAATCGTTCTAGTTATTTATGCGTGAAAGAGTGACAAACATACATCCTCTAAACCTTTCACATTTGTTCATTTAAAATGACTTGTCCTGAATGACTGATATATCTATCTACGCACAGCCACCGCTGATCACTACTGATCACCACTAATCACTACTGATCACCACTGATCTCTACTGATCACCACTGAAACCACAGATTTTTTTGAAAAGTGGAAGTTCTTTGAATGACGTAGGCATCCGATCCGAAAGGATTTTCCGTAATACCCACAGAAATGGCAATTCAAACATTACTCGCACAAAATGGTGGGCAGCCGCTGGTTTCTAACATAATATAGTAGATCTACCCATAAGGGGCAGTGGATGGTAAAGGCGTGGGAACAAGCCTTTCTCTGATTTTGGCACACGACACATAATTGATTCGACTGAAAATGGCTACCAGAAAAACTGTCCGAGCCAAAACGGGCTACGGCTATGGGAATTGCAGTAAAATCCGAGTAAAAAATTGACTTCAAGCTGAGCTTTGACCAATGGCAAATGTTACGTACAAAGATTACATTACAGGAAATACAGCTGATATATTCTTGAAACTCCGCATTAGTTCGGGAAATTTGTGTAATAAGTACATCCACTATTATACAGGGTGTAATGAAAGGGTATGTTAAGGAAATATCCCCCTGTAAGGAATAATTTTAGTCTCAAATTTAGTGGATAGTTTCTTTGCCGTGGGTTATTTTCATATCATTTCGCTTAATATACTCCTTTTGTTACATCATTTATACTGAGCCAGACGCTTGAAGTGGCGCCATACCAAGTTACATAAAGAGTTCAAGATCAAAACAATCGGCGCGTTTGTAAACTTTGTACCTTAAACGCTGTTTTTATATTGATTGCGCTCGAGAAAAAAATTCGAAGATAGTATAACCCGGCCGTTAACTGCTCGTTTTAATTTCCACTCACTCGTAACTTTACTTTGTACGCACGATTGTAAATTCCTCGCATACATAGTTGATATCGCAAGTACTATCGTATTAACATTAAAATTACCTTTTTTACATATGTATAGGTATGTTTTACTTATTCGGACTGCAGAAAGTAATATTTTCGAGCATGTTAGGTTCAGTAAGGGTACAGTCATATCATGGGATATTAGATAATATCCCATCCACACGATACAATTTTGAGTAGAATTTAACTAGATTTCGTATGCTTACTTGCATACGAAATATTAGATAATATCCCATCCACACTATAAATTTTTGGTGTCAAGTTGTTAGCTTATGGCTTGAGGGAATACCTGAGCCTACTTGACTTACAAAAGCTCGGAAGGAGATGCAGCTGATGTTTTTGTGAGACCCCGCATCAGTACAGGACTTTTATAAACGTAAAAAAACTGTAATTTCGCCTTAATTTGTAGGCCGTTAATAAGTCATACATAATATAAAAAACAATTTTGTACAGTGGGGTAAACACGAACCTTTTTACACGGCGTAACGTCTCGCTAACAAAATCTATGTGACTTGACAGTTTGGCGCTAGCGTTACGGACTATCGAGAGGTTCGTGCTCACCCCACAGATTTAAATCAATTTACTTAAGTGTTGATTTTTCCAAACGGCAGATAGCCTGTCAGAGGAATAAAGTTGATGCTGTCTCTCTCTCAAACTTGATCACAACAGAGACAGAATCAACTTTATTCCCATAATAGGCTATCTGACGTTTGGAAAAATCGACCCTAAATATTGTATTGATTACGAGTATTGAATTTTCAAAAGCAGAGTGTAATTTAAAAATGAGAGCTGATAGAAAAAACTAATGCTAAAATCGTAATTAGCACCCTTGATATGACGAAAAACCATTAACAAAAGCCTGGAATATTTTTCGGTGTTGACCAGTGTGTAATTTTCTAATTCAAGACACCACCATCTAAATATAGCACATAGACTATATTGTACATGGAAATGCGATTCCCGCCTCCTTACGATTTATATGTACATAGCAGGAATCAAACCTCGTATTACGTCCCTTCCCGTAGGGTGCGCACCCTACCACGGAAGGGAACGACGAAAATTAGCTGTAATTAATTCTGGTGATTTAGATAAAAATTAAATATAGCTACCACAAGAAGTGTCGTAGAAAGGGCCTTGGGTTGTTTGGTTGTGACTTGAGTTTACTGTGGACACTTTAAAAAAGTTTGAATATTAATATTAAAAAAAAAAATCTTTAAAATAAACGATAATATTTTCAAAGGTATATTAATTACATTTATATTTACGCAATTGGACCTTACTTTACTATAATAGGTTCTAGAAGAAATTTGTAGAGAGATATATTTTCAGTAGCACTAAAAATATACTGAGTACAAAAAATCTGAATAGATAATGTTTATTTACCAAATAGCATTAGTACGAGTATAAACAAATAAAAAAATCATAGTTAAGTCTAGTGGGTACAGAATTGGGATGTCCTTCTGTGTCTACATAGGCTAACCTGTGTTATAGACATCAGAGATTTCTTGAAAACTTAGTATGTAGTACCTATTTATAAAACAACAATATTATGTCAACATTCAATAATTATAATTATATTCATGTATTCACGGAACATGTTTTTAAAGGTTTTAAACTTGCCGTAAGTTTTACTACCGAGTTTGATAAGAATTTTACTGTCACATCCAAATGAAAATAAGGGTCGGTTCATATCTGACGAAAGATGCGTCGAGCGTATCTCCAGATACTCGTATAAGCAAACGCACTGACGTATCATCGGTTGAGTGTGAACGGTCGAGTGTTTTTCTAAAAATTTTGTCTGTTCTGGCGTTACGCGACTGATAATACGCGACGCATGTTCCGTCAGATATGAACCGACCCTTAATACTGATTTTTATAACACTATTAGAATAAAACAACGGGACTCCATTTTAACATCTTGATGTATTTTGTTTTTTATTTTTACGTTACATTTGAAACTGTTTTATCTTGGTTTAACTTTTTAACATTGTTTTTTAGTTTGTTACATTATCTGCTATTAAAATGAACCTAATGATTAAATGGCATTATTCGTAGATAACCTACCATAAGTACTTGTGGAATAAGTACAGTATTTTTTAATTATGTTCGTTTCATTATGAGGCCATGCCTAATACGAGTACCTTAGATACAATATTTTAAACAATACAAAAAAAAAACACTTAAGTTTTATTGAAGAAAAGAAGAATAATGAGACAACTTTATTCTTCATCATTATTCTTCGGCTGGCACGGTTTGCAGTTGTCGTGGGTTCGATTCCCACACGGGTGACGAATTTTTTCCATCTTTTTTATTAATAATTTTATAATATATAATATCTTGACCAAGATAAATTTATAAAAACATTTAAATTTTATTTAAAAAGTAGTTCAAATCACCGATCGATCCTAATGGAGAGTCACATTGATCCAAAAACAGCAATATACGAGTATCATCATACAGTAACCCATAAGCACAATTTAATTGTTCAGCATTTCAGTATTTGCCTGCTGTCACTCTCCCCCTGTAGAAAAGGTAAAGGTGCCACACTTTATTTGTTTCTATAATTGAGGCCACCAGAACCAGAGTGGCCCAAACGACAATTTGTGAAAATATTAGTTAAGCACGACAATGCCCCTTTCAAACCCCCCAAGCTCAAAGCCAGAGTGGCTCAAAGGTAATTTCAGTAAACAATCATAGATGACATAAAAAAAATATGTTGTGGCATCTTGATTCTTATTAAAATATTAATAGAGCATAGTATTTTGGCATATATCCACATATTCGTATTTTGTATTTGGGCCACTCTGGTTCTGGTGGCCTCAATTGTATGCGCTACGCGGATTCTTGATGAATCTATTGTAAAGATTACTCTACCTACAGGATATCTGTAAATTATCAGTAACAAGTTGCCAGGCCAGTTTATCGCCTAAGGTAATGCTCGAGTTCCTTGTATATCTTGCACTTGTATATCATTGGATTAATCAAAATAGGTAGTTTAGTTTGCAAGTGGGTCATAGATAAATCAAAGTGAGCTTACTGTTCTGTGTTCGCTATGACACGTAGGTGCGCGCACGCATCGCGGGGGCGTGCTCTACTCGTGTGACACCCACTGGCAGCGCGTGTGTCCTATCACTTCAAACTACATGTTATAGTATAGGTATCATAAAATCTTGAGGAAGATCATATTTTGTATGTTTAGGTTTAAGCGTGTTTTAAAATACAATCATGATCTGTTTATTGTCATGTTATAGCTTCTTTGATTGATAAGTTAGTTTGAAGTACTTATTTATAATAGCTAAATAACTATTGGTTTAGATTTCGAAATTAATTTTCAGATTTGATACATTTGTTTGTGCAGTGCTGATGCGTGGTATCTCTAGAAAACGTCAGTTGCATGTTGTAAGATTTTTTATGAAGTTCAGGGGCGTTCTGATGTACACCTGCTCCCCTAGCATGACCACTCATCGTGGATATCGTATCGTCTCTATACAATATTCAAATTTTACTCCACAGAATGTTTGAAGCGACTTGACCACACTTCGTATTACAACCGAACACATCGTGTAACACATAAAACCGGGTAGGGCAATCATCTTCAATAAAAGTCCAAAAATATAGGTATTAAAAATAAATATTTCGAGCATTTAGTTATAAAAGGCTAATTAAAAATTATAGTGGTTCAGGCTGGTTGAGTTGTGAAGAATGCTGCCTTAGAACCTGCGCAGACGCCCTCATGGCTCGGTTAAGATTTTTTTGTGCGGATGCGATTTGTCTTCGCTTTTTCATTTAATACTGACATTGTTGATTGAAAAAATCTTTGTTAAAACAATTGTCATATTTAGACCAAAAATTAGTAGGTACGTCAACCGTGCACAAGCTGTTCACTGGTATTAATTTAAGTGTATGTGCACATGTAATGCAATACATTATGTCAATGAAGGTAATTGTTGTTTATATTTTCTAAAATTGACACAAGCTAAAATCAAATAGGGTTGGCGCAAGGCAGGCAGCCGCCGTAAAACAAACGCCAAATCCTTGGCAATAATATATGACTTTCGAATGAAACCATATTGTACCGACTCATGCCATTAGTAATAGGATGAGGGCAAGAAGATGATAAGTGTAATTGTTATTTACTAGCATAGTTTATACACCTATGTGTACAAGTTACGTAATCAGTCTATACTGATTACGTAACTTGGAAAAGCATAGCCAAAGCAATGCAACCGCGGAAATTGTGAGTGTCACGTATGTGTGTCGTCCTCCCACTTCTTCCATTACCCAGCGTAATCCTAATCACACTCTCCTATTTTTCGCGATTCCATTGCTTTAGCTTTGATTTTGCTTTTGCAAGTTACGTGATTCCCCTGTCGAAATAATATGGACGTACAATCGCGTGCAAATTCCTTTACTTTGGACTCAACCTTCGATTTCTCGGAAGAAAAGTTATAAGTGTTTTTGCAAAACATACGCCATACAATATACTAGAAGGCTGTGTTTAAAAAGATGTTGGACGTAACTTAGTTTTCCGTCTAGACGAAAAGTAGTCCTTAGCAGTAAGATAATAGGGATGATTAACGTTGATTGTTAAGTTAGGTTATTTGTAACTTGGTTTGTGGTATTTGCGTTAGCATCGAAAACTTTATGAAGCGAAACATCCGTTGGTTGTAACGAGAGTTATTTTATTATCCACTAGCTGTAGCCCGCGACTTCACTCGCGTGAACTACAGAATGTAGCATAGGTATGTCCTTCTCCGTGCTCCCAACTATAGTAGGTATGCAAAATTTCAAGAAGATGAAATAAAGAGTTGAAAGTGAAGAGTTACAAACAAACAAACTTATTTTCGCATTTATAATAATTAGTAACCTACTGTTTGTTACGATTTTACAATAAAATGGTGTTAATAGATCACCGAAATATACAAACCAATTTTTTTAAATTGCGGCATTTTAATGACTTAATTGACTTATTTATCAATTATAAATGACTACCAAAATTAACCGCAAATATATTTAGCCAATTTGCCACACAACCACAAATATGCACTCTCCTTTACATCGGAGTTGCAGCTGATTACGTTCATTCACAAAATTATCCTACATTTGGAATAGATGACAATAAATATAAGTTTTTCTGTACCTTCCTTGTTTGGAAGGGCGCTGCCTATAAATTTCGTGGAAGAAAAAGAGAAGGGGCGCTTCCGACCTCGTAACGGGAGTAAATTAGGGCCCGTAATGAAGACGTCACATCTGCGCCCTAGTGTGGAGTTACCTTTACTTTTTTTTATTTTATACGGCGGCAACGGGAAAACACTTGAGTTCTACTGTAATTAGATATCGAGGTGATTTTATTGTATTCATCCTCTTTAGGGTTTTTTATGTTATGTGAAATTATTAAAGAGGAAAACGTTCTTATTTTTATTCGATAATACCATGTTTATAATCAAGTTATAGGTATTTTTATTTTGGTAATACTTCAAACGTTCCACTGAGAACCTGAACGCAAGGACTGTAGATAAACACACAATAGCGTATAATCAAATTGCTCTAAGTCGCATAAAGTACCTATACATTTAAAATACTACAGAACCACGACACTCTCACCTCACCTGCGTCTACTACCAAAGCTCTCGACTCGACTCGAACACCCATAAATATCCCATGACCATCCTGATTTATATAGTACCGCTGAAATATGTGGCCAGTACTTCACTGTTGTTTTTGTCTTTTTCTCTCTTTGACAGTTTAGACGATGGCAGATAGGGCCGACCGGTAGTTTAAAAAAAGTCGCTCAAAAAATACACGGCTAAAAGGTTTTTCCCTTTGTCCCTCGACTTTTTGATATTGATAACGACGACACGAAAGTTCGAGAAAGGGTTTTCGATATTTTTTTTTGTTTTATGTAAATCGATTGCATTCGCGCGCTTATACTCGTACTGCACAGGGATGTGAGTTGGTATATAAAGAATGCTACGAGTATGCGAGCAATGGGAGGGGGAGGAAAGGATGTACTACTATAGCTTATGAAATAATTAAAGTGAAAAATGTGTAACTTGTGTCTTTGTCTTAGTTATATTCTTATGTAATTAGTAGAGCTTGTCAATTTGTAGTTTTTTTTACTACTTACATTAAAATACGTAATTCATCGGTATAATTTCAATCCATAATTTTTCCCATGGCCCGTATTACGTCAACGTTCGACAGTCGATAGTCGATACGGAGTCGATCGCTCACGCGTATTGCTGAGAAGCCGTGGAGTTAATGTGATATCCATGTAGTGTCGTTTTGTAAACGCCGCTATCTCGGCCAAGACATCTGTATCAGTGGCAGCGGACCAATGGCTTTATTGACACCTTATTTATTACGCCGGCCGTTCGAGAATTTAGAAAAGTTTAGTTTACGTGTCGTTTGATTACGGAATACGGGACTAGATTGAGTTTGTTGTTTTTAATTTAATTATAGTGTAGGTATTGTATTACTTGTATGGTAAAGTTCATTTACACCAGCCACCTAAATCTCGGATGCTTGTCCTGATTAGCATGGTTAATTTTAAAAAAAGACCATAGTATCTTAGACAATATACCGACAGCGAAGTGCGCAAAGTTATCAAACCATTTCCACCAATAGCGGCAAGACTCCATAATATTATTTGACGCACTAAATGTAGGCTTGAATATTTGAGGAAATCATTTGATACCGTATAATTGTTTCATTAAGCTATCTATTACAAGTAGCCTGCGACTCGTCTTTCGTCTATTAGTAGGACTAGGAAGCAATACTCTAAAATATCTACTTGACAGTTTATTCATATACTACTTGAACTTTTAAGCCCATTATAGTTCGAGGGCATGAGTAGGATGCTAAGACTTGGCGCAAGCTTAGGTACTCCACTGCTCCTGATAACGTAATATTTCATATTAGATAGTAAAGATGTTGCTTCTCAAGGAGTAAGTATCTATAAGCAACTAGCAACCCGCCCCGGCTTCGCACGGGTTCAGTGCTGTTACTATACATATAAACCAGCATCTAGAATAACTCTGCATCAAAACTGTTGCGCAGTTTTAGATCTTCTAAACTGTATAGGGATAGACAGACAGCGGGAAACGGCATTTTTTTTTATATGTAGTGATTTTCTGCATCCCATTGTAGACTAAGTAACTGATTTACTCAGTGATGCTTTGATACTTAAGTTACAACTTGAGAAAGATTTAAGTTACTTCTCAGAATCGCATATTAGAGTCATTAGAACATTGGAAGTAATCATACTCATTAGGACTATTTTAATTAAACTTTTCTGAGTGCTGAGATAGCTGCACTTTTGGCCAGCAAGGCTCATTTAGTGTTTGGTATAGGACAGTCCCACTTCATTCTCTTCAACACAACAGTTATTTTCCAATGGTCGAGTGCGACTGAAGTTGGAGGCAACGACTAATGATATTGAATTATAGGAGTTAGCCTATTGTATTGTCGAGGAAGACAAACGTGGATTTTATTGTGCAGTCCGGTCTGATTGATGCTATGCTCGTTGAAGCCTGTAACTTAAGGACCATACACGATTTATTTAGTTAATTTATGTAAACCAATAAACCCGACAGTAAAACGAGTTGGCTCGTTAAATGGTGCTGCCATAGGGATGTTAGGACAGCTTGTCGATAAAATATTGCAATATAATATAATATAATATAAATTTTAATAAAAAATAATTGCTTATTCGATTAGATTTCATTGTGAGTTTTAATTGATTGTTTTAAAAGAGGTGCGATTATAGGCACTTTTGCTTTTGTGCAGCCATAAATTATTTTTTAATGCTTGTGACGTGGTGACTTGTTTATGGGTTGTTTAAAAAGACAATTATTGACAAGTAAATTACATTAAAATAATTAAAATTATTTTATGACCTATGGTTTTTGTTTGCAGATGTTATATTTTAATTAATAAAGGATTAAAATTGACACTATTTTAAATCAAATACTTACCTATTAAGTGGTATAATATTATTGTTATATCTAAATATAATTTAATGAATCATTCAGCAAATACAAAATAAATTTAAGCAAATCCTAACTATTTTTAAATTGATCTAAAATTTCCACGGTAAATCCAAATAAGTCATCTTACTTTCATGATTAGTAGCATCAAAACGACTATCGAGTAAAGTGTAATAACATCACTAATTAATAAAACTTTATACTAGTAATTCCAATAGCCCTGATACAATCAACGCTTGTAAACTCCGATTTTAGGTTGTAATAACTTGTGAATTATGGCCGGCGAGGCGGTTTACGCCGGCAAGGCCTTTTTTAGGGACTGCACACACGAAAATACGCCCTCTACTAACTAACACTGGGTCAATCAGAATAATTGAATACTACGAATACGGTTACAGAAAGATATACTGTAAAAATTTGGAAATAATAGAGTGTCCACTCTATATCCGTAAATGTTGACTGAAGTCTAGTTTAGTCGTATACGCTGTTTTTCACAAGAGTGTTGGAAATGCCTCCTTTTAGAAGATGCTATTAGAAGTTGTAAATAAATAAATATTTAAATAAATAAAGATTTGGCTAGTGTATAGCTATCGGGATGAAAAATAACGTTGCCAATATGTAATTTAGAAAAGAGATGGTAAAATTCGTCATCCGAGTAATTGACCCGGTAGTTCAGTGGTTAGAGCGCTAGCACGGTATGCAGAGGTCGTGGGTTCGATTCCCACTCGGGTGAGGAATTTTTCCATTTCTTTTTTAACAATATAATAATAAATAATATTCACATACATCACAACACATTAACCTAGTCCCACACTAAGATCCCAAAATGTCTTATCTACGATTTATTTTGCGTCTTATGTCGCGGTTACAACAGTAGGTTTTTAATACATGATAGTGATAATAATAAACTGCATTGTATCAGGTGAAATGAACAAAATAAAGAAAAAAATACATAGGTATATAACAAAAGGTAATTTATATTGCGTACGTTCCTTAGTGCTCTCGTTTATAATATCCTACTATCTTACTAATATTATAAACGCGAAAGTTTGTGAGTATGGATGGATAGATGGATGTTTGTTACTCTTTCACGTAAAAACGGCCAAATCGATTTTAATAAAATTTGGTATGGAGTTAGCTGGATTAACACATAGGCTTCTTTTTATCCGGGAAAATATTTTTATCCCGGATAATTTCGACATTTTGTACAGTTTTATATATACAAAAAATGTAAGGGATCGCTGTCTGTACATGGAAGATATATGAGAAAAAATATTATAAGAGACCTTTATCAACGCAATAGTACCTACACAAAAGAATGATTTTTGGAATTTTTGTCTGTTTGTCGGTTTGTTGTTTATCTGTGCGTTTGTGCACGCTAATGTCAGAAACGGCTGAACCAATTTCGATGCAGTTTTCAGTAATATATTGTGATATGTCCCACTTAACATATAGGCTACTTTTTATCCGGGAAAATGTTTTTATCCTGGATAATCGCGACATTTTGTTTTTTTTTTTCTGTAGTGCACGCGGACGGAGTCCACTACTAGTACTCTAAATATATTCGTTTCCATCATGAGTCTGGTCCATAGCTACGGTAGCTACCCCCCGGAGCTAGTTACGTGGCGCTGACACACGAGACATGCGTCGACGACGGCTACTTTTGTTGCCTAACAGGCCAAAGGAATTTTTAGTAAATAAAGATTTATATTTTTAGAAAAATGCCTTAAGTGGCTTCTTAGTCTTCTTACAGAACTTGAGTTGTAGTAGTTTCAAATTGATATAAGTGTTAATAAAAACAATTAGCAGAAGCGGAGGCGAATAGAATTTGCAGCTGAGAAAAGTTATTTTATTTCTACCAAAATATACGACTGGCTAGTGTATAAAACCGAGAATCTATATATATATCTATAATATCTAACGATATAAATAAATGGTATACAGATACAACTTGTAAACATCGTTAAATTGAGAAGGAACATAAAAATACGATATTATATTATCATATGATTATGCTGAGTTTATGATGAAGCACACAATCATCGGGTGATGATTTCACTATATTGATTCCTTGGTATGTTAACTTATCGATACGATGGGCTATTATATTTGATTAGGTATGTTGTTGTATATGTTTGAAACGGGATATAATATTCCAGTTTCAATGCACCGACAATACTTACCTACCCTTTACAGTTGTTTGGGGAATAATGTGTCTATACCTAAATACCGTTTGGTCTAATAGGTAGTGACCCTGCCTGCGACGCCATAGGTTCTGGGTTCGAATCCCGGTAGGTGCAAACATTGATATGATGAATATCGATGTTTGTTTCCGAGTCAAGGATGTTTCAATCTTATCTATGTATTTATATATCGTTGCTTAGTATCCACGACACAAGACCTTAGGGATCTTAATGAGGGACTTAGTTAATGTGTTGTGTAGTGTGTGTGAATATTATTTGTTTATTTTAATGAATGTCACATTGCAATACCCAAGGAGGGTAAAAACATACGCTATGGGTAATATGAGTTTCAATAGCAATATTATAGCGCCGTCCCATAAATAATGAGATGAAGGCAGATGATGTTGATGAAGTAAATCAAGATTACTTATAAGTACTTACTAATAGTTATGTAAATAGGTAAGTTTGCATACCTGTTCCTAATTTTGTGTGAAATGATACCAGTCTTGCCCAAATTTGGTAATGCGATGTTATTTAGTAGTAAATGACTCAAATCAGTTAAGTTATCATTTGGCTGCAACTTCCTCCACAGCGCTCATTCACCTCGTCACTAGCCCAGCTTTGGGAACATATGTTGACTATGATGGGCGATGGCAATGGCGCTAGTTTGTAATAATTTGACTGCTTTTTCATATATTACAATTTAGTTCCATCGTTATCCAAGTGCTACATCCTTAGTGCCAAGTCATTCAGATATGCCACTAAATACCGCAGGACGGACGCCTATCGTTTAGGAAATCTCCATTTTTTTTCATCCAACCCAAAACATGAATGGTGCGTACGATTTATGGAATCACAATGCTCTTTTTATAAGTCGCCCGAGTTTTTTGGGACCTTTTTTTGGAGGCCCAGCGTTATCTCTGTACATTTTGTGTCTTAATCTATTAATAATGTCTTCTTTTGCAGTAACGTTTTTGTTGCGATCTCTGTTATTGATAGTGATGTGCCTCGCCGACGTTACTATCGATGTTGTATTTTTTTAGCTTTCTGTGTTATGTTTTAAATTAAGAATAAAATAATGTATTAAGGTACTTAGATCTAATATTCTATTCTTTACGCATACATATTGTATGACTTCTCTTCTCAGAAACTTTTGAGTGAAGACACTAGAATGTAGAGACCTCATATGCTCTATCTACCTGAGAGTCATTTGTATGTATGTATAAACAAGATCTATAAGTACAACGGTTTCTTTTAGTCTATAATAATTATATTACAGAAATTACTCAAATCCAGGTTTAACTTTAGTGTTAGCTTCGTTGTTTCTTTATATTTTATTTTATTATTATTTTCATAAACTGCATTAATTCCTTTTTCATTAACTCGCTTCCAATATTTTGGTAAGTTAATCAAAATACCTCAATTAAGTGGAGCGTCAAAATAAATTAAAAAATGTCCGTCTTGGTTTCCTTCTTGACGCTATCAACCGGGCGCGGCACGAACGCCTCCAGCGACTTCAAACCTGGCTAATGTACCGTGACCTGCCTGCCCCCTCGATTTGTTTGTTTTAAGGGACCTATCGGGGGAGTTTGTCCAATTCGGGAGCTCAAATTAGATCGGTTTTTTGGTTTACACTGAACTGGTCGGTATTTAAATCACGTTCAGCGCCAACACTACACTGTCCGTCAACGGACGCATCGTAACTGCAATCTCTTTTGCGGCGTAATTTTTTTCAAGTTAAGTAGGTTAAAATAATAATAAATTTTGGGACTAGATTGTAATGGCAGGCATCAGATAGTCTCCCTATATGAAATAGCCCTTATTCCAGCCACCCAACATTCAACCCTATACCCCATTACCTTAGTTTTACATCGCACGACTTAGATCTGCACTTCAATAGTCTTTGCACATGACGTGGACCATCACCGGGTGTATCATATTGTGCGTTCGGTGATGGCATCCGCCATGTATATCCCATACCATATTAATGATCTCTTAAAAGGGCCTCTACATCTTGGCTATGGCCCGATGCACGCCTCTCAAAGGACCGGGGCTCTGTAGTCCCGTGAATTTCGAAAGAGATAATAATAAATTTTATTCACTAAGTAGCATTTTTGTTCCTACTTACAGACATATTAACAATTATTTTAGTGAGAGGTCTACAGATTTAGGATGTCCTTCTGTGTCTATACTAGGCTAACCTGTGTTATAGTATAGACCACAGAGACTTTTCCTTTACTTATCTAATAATTTGCTATCTTACCTTAGTTACCATTTAAAATATTAGGAAAAAACTAGAAAATAAGTACAAATGAGATCTTTGGAAAAGCTCAAAGAGTAAATGAAACATGCATTTCCTACGCAAAATCTGCCACTTAAACTAACATAAACTTTCGTCGTAAAATCAACGCTGTTCGCTTCAATAAATATTGTTGAAATTATGGTGTAATGTAGTAATTACTATAACATGTGAACTGTATTCAAAAGCGCGCCGCTCTTGGCGCGAATCGAGTGCGTCGTCATTCGCAAGTGAAACGAAACGCGACTTCTTGGTCCTTGCATAATTAGGAGCCGCACGGGCTAATTAGGTATTGTCTGGGCTCGGCCTTTGGGCGAAAGAAGTAGCTGTATTTTACCTGTAGTTCAACAAGTTTTGTATTATTCGAATTATCTATTCTTAGGGCAGAGTTTTCGAAATGCCAAATTGCTTATCTGAAGTTGATGATGTCTCTATAACTAACTAACTACTGTTATAGTCAATGTATGACTACAAAGTACTTAAAGCATACTGCTACGAGTAAAGCGTATGGCTTTTTCCCACTGCTAAGGACTTCCCCAACTCTCCTCATATCGTCGGGATCCACTCACATCTCCTGTCGATTTCCGCGCTATTGGCATAGCATAGGTACTCAATATTGAAGGTACTCGTACATTGATAGATATTAATACGTCCTGCAAGTAAAGAGCCAGCAAGAAAGTACTATATTACCTTCGAGTACTACGAGTACTCCATTACACTTCAAAGGCTGTTTCTATGCAGAACTTGTGCTTCAAAATGTTGCCACAGGAAACGTGGTCCCTCCTAATTGAATTTTATTTGAGAGAACGTACATAACGATGAAAACATTCTCCATCTCCATGTTTTGGAGTGGAAAATAATGTTTCCTAGCGAAATTGTATAATTCACATTCCTCTATGTTACGACCATAGTTGTTAGCTATTCGAAAGACCCTGTTATATTATGCACATTTTTTACATGCGTTAGAAACTAGGGATTTTTTTTTGAAATTTCGAGCTGTAATGATAAAAATATTTCGTTATGTTAAAATTTTATAAGTGTGAATTTTCCTAAAATTTACTATGGTGCGGCGTTTCAAGTTTAAAAATCGTCATCAATATTTCAGATAGAAATTGTCATGAAGCAAATTTTTCTATGCATAACTCATAAACCCAGACAGCAAAAGCTCTAGAAAACTGCAAGTGGCCTCCCGTACCACGTCGCGTATTTATTTACCGCCGCGTTTTATAGGTCATTAAAAGCGGTATGCTTTTACCGTCACGGATCCGTCACGGCTCCGTCACGCCAAGGCCCCGTGTCGGTAATATTGTGGAAACAATGACCAATATGCGTGTTACAGCCGCTTTACGATCCAAATACGATACTGAATTGTTTACAATTCAAAATCTGAACTGTTTACAATTCACCAGAGATTCGTGTGTAGGTGCCTTTAAAAGGTTACACGGTCCAGTGATAGGCTGTAATTTACTTAAGTCGGGGTTATTTAAAATTGGATAAACAAGCACTTCGTTCTTTTTTTATTTTTACAACAGAATTGAAGGGTTATTACGAAATTCCAGGAAGCGATTGCGGAAAGTAAATAAAAAATGTTTCTAAATTCTTGCACTCTCGTTTCGATACAATTAAAGTCACTTCAGAATTATTTTGTTTGTTGTCGTTAAAATTTCTGTAAACCGGTGAAAGAGATGACTAATATTTTCCATTAAAACCTTTATCTATAGGTACGAGTATATAACAACCGTACCAAGTCGTTAAACTCGACAATAACAATTAACATGAAAATTAGCATAATTAGCGCCACATGTAAATTTACATATCGACATTGACGATACAAACAATTAATATTGTGTGTTTACACATTTTTATCGTATTTGTATCGTTTTGATACAAATAGGTTACATTATACCAAACTAGCATAACTTGCGAGCGAACGTGATAATAAAATTGCCGATGCGAAATTCAAAATCAGAATTCTATTAAATCAAACATGGCCGCTGCATACTTATGTCATCTTTATTTGTGTAGAATTGAGCAGCGTCACTGTTCTTCTCTCATATCAGATTTGAACCCGGACTACTTGGAGATGGGGTTCCGTGGCGGCGGCGCCCTGGGTTCCACCTCGAGGACCAAGCGCATGCGCACCAGCTTCAAGCACCACCAGCTGCGCACCATGAAGTCCTACTTCGCCATCAACCATAACCCTGATGCGAAAGACCTCAAGCAACTGAGCCAGAAAACTGGACTACCTAAAAGAGTATTACAGGTAATTTACGTGCTAATTATCTATTTATATATTGTTGAACCGAAATTATACAGATTCAATATTGTTTTCAATGAAATTGAAACTCGGAATGTACTTCAATATTAATTGTAGATACAATGTGTCTAAAGAAACTACTTTAATTTTTATTGGTCCGTGTAATTTCATTTTTTTAACATTTTAATTGGCAATTTTCATTATTCATTTATAACCTAAAATACTTTATAAAGTACCTTATTAATGTTTAAAATAAAATAAATTAATAAATATTTATTTTAAAAGTAGAAGTGAATAATAACGAAAATGGCCGTTAAAATAAAAATATTACGAGTACATATTTTAGCTGTTTGGAACATATCAGTATAAATATTAGTCTTTTTTTTCAGCCGATAATTTTAAAATTTTCCGTAAAAAATAAATCGGTTTCGCGGTAAATTTTTACTCGTGTGTTTCAAACGGAAGACGGTAGCAAATGCGAATTTAATGTAAAGTAAGTATACGACATTGCTGGCTTTGTTTTTAACCACACTAACATCTTTTGCCGCGCGAACGTGTTCTAAATTATTTTTGAAAAAAGAACAATTTTATATGGCGTGACAACATGGCCGCCGGGGGTTATTCGCAACTGCAAAAAAGCGATACCGCAAAATGTCGAGTCAAATGTGATGCGATTGTCGATTTCTAAAAACATTCAGGTTGATTCACATTTTTATTTAGTTACACAAATTCGTTTTAACAGTTTCGAAAACTCGTCGGCTCGCATGTTTCTGCTCCGCTTACCTACAGATTATGTTTTTTAGGTTGTTTACGTGTAACAATGACGCTCGACACTATTTTTGGTCAGTTCAGAAAGTGTGAAATTTACTGCCGAGGCAAAATATTGTGTTACAAGATTTATATTGCAGAGATATGACATGGATAGTTAAAATAATTTTTGTTTTCGCATTTTCGTGGTGGCTTCAAGCGTGAAGGCGACGCATTGCTAGGTATCACAGGTAACGTATTCTACATTACTGATGAAGATGGATAGAAATATCTCGAATTGAAATTGCGGACGTTTTATATTTTTTGACATGCTAAGACATCATCGTTGTGGAAGCAAATAGCGGAAACGCCTTATGTTTTCCCGGAGCTGAATGGTGAAACAGTTACAGGTACCTAAGAGATGGCTTTTCCTAAAACTAGCTTAGATAACTTTCTTAGCTTAACTTTTTACATCAACGTAGCGTTAGTTTTTAGGTTCCGATGACTTCACTGATTATAATAGCCGGTCTTTAGTTAACCCAGTAGTGTCTTGTGTCTACCAAAAAGCCCGGCCACATGTGTCTGTCTTACTAAACGCTTCACTTCTCACACATCTGCGCCACCATTATGGGCTCCTCACTAACAGATTGGACACACACCGGCGTATCTCTGAACCATTTAGACCTTCATATTGCCTCTAATTTGTTGTCTTTGCGGCACTTTAATATAGGCCTCGCTGCGCTTCAAAGAGATCTCCTTTGTTTCAATAATTACTAGTTTCGTAACTATGCGCTTTCTATTTGGGAGCATAAAGGTTTTACTCATCAACGGTAGCTGTACCTACATTGTTCTGTTTTCAAACACGAAAATCTCTTTCGTAAAAGAAAGAATAATTTTATTCCTCTTTGGTATTAAACTCTCGATTTACATAATACTTTGCAGCGATGAAGGTAGTTGCAGGTTCTTTGCTTCAATCAAACCAACTTCTTTTCGCATAAAAAACTGGACAAATCTGGTTTGTCTTGTTTGAACGTCCTGATTCACCAGAATCATACTTTTAAATTGAGAATTGTCAATTGATATTCTCGGCAACTACGTTTGCTCTTGCAGCGGAGCATTCTTCGTTGTTTACTGCATTGTGTCGTCTGTGGTCAAAACCTATACATACCTATATCTTATGTAATCTACACAGAGTAGCGATATGAGACTATTTATGGGCAGTAGTTTAAGTTAGATTTTTTATAAAGTCTAAATAATTATTAAAGCATAGGTTGATTTGAAATCGATAGTATAAATTATAATTAGATAAATTATGTATTATTATTGTATAATTCATTAAAATTTTATACACAAAATACAGCATTAATATAATCGTCAGTCCTAAAAAATAAGGCGTACTGTAATAGAAGTACTGTTATTTATAGATTCGTTTTTGAATGGACCTACGACACCGTAAAATACGTATCGCTGTGCTACGAACGGTAGGCTTCGTCGGCAGCTTTTATCGAGCCTGAAGCGAGATAGCGAGCGAGGCATAAATAACCCCCCCACCAATTACAAGCAGAGGAGGCAAGGACCCCGCACCCTCCGAATATTGATCGAGATTTTTTTCAACAAAAAAGTCGTAACATCGCCATTTTGCCGAGATAAAGACTTCTTCCTTTTGAGTTTTCGAAATTTTAGGAACAGAAGCGATGCTTTATGGTTTATGTTTTGTATCTCTATCGACCGCCTATAATATATTGATAGGTAGATACTTCCCGCCCACCTACTTGGTTCTTTTACATTGAACCTTAAGCTTATAATATTACTATGTAGTAGTTACGTTTTTGTGCATAGGTATTTATTTTCATGTTTATTTAATGAGCAGAATAAGTATAGGTAGGTATTTACAGGTTCTTATAACAGGAACCACTTTATAGATACTTATTGGAAAACGAAATGAATGAAAAAAAATATAGCTTTAAGTGTTATCGAGATTTATAACTGTGAGCGAGTTTGCGTGATAATATCGATATTGGCAAGGAAAAAACGCTTAAACGCCATTTTGGTCGAAAATAAGATAAACATACCAATTTTCAATACACATTCACAGTCAGAATTGAAGAATTATAATGGAGATCCTATAGTACAAAAATATTTCTTTAAATAGGGTAGTTTTTTATTTGTATTTATATTGAAAGATCATAAAATAAAAGAAACATTTGCGGAAGAAAAACTTCGCTAGCGTGAAAACTTTCCGGGATATAACGATTTCAAAATCATACCTTATTACTACATCATTTGGACACATAATCAAATTGTAATTTTACAGATAGGTATGGTTTTGATAATTTATTCTGATAAGCATTAAAATGTTATTAAAATTCAACCATAGGAAACTACCCCATTAATTACCTCCCTGTGATCTAGCTAGAAAGAAATAATTTAAGAACACCTTATTTAGGCAGGTAACAATTAATAGTAGAATAGATTACTAATAGATACGAATTCGCGTACAAACCTTTTCGCGATATTCTATATATATATATATATATTTTTAGTCTATTCTAATATAGAGATAAACAAGTAATTTAAGTATTCCGATTCAAATTGTCACTTCACATTAACTAAAAAGCGTCCACACACTTATTCAATGAGTTACAGCTTGGCAAAAAAGAGTTTGACGTGGTGACAGGTGCTACTAAATATTTTGTTTAATGGAAACACCACTTCTCTGTCGAATAGGACAATTGTTACGCTTGTGTCATAAGCTAGTCACAATATTGCAACTAAATATTTCATACGTTTACTCCCTATATTTTGCTGAGTAACTATGAAAAAAATGAGCATATGAAATGTTGTGGCGCCCTCTTTTTTTCGATACTTTTTTGCCAGGCTGTACACACTGTAATCTTTTCAAATACTTATACAAAATACTGTGGTTAATACATTTGTAATAATATTGGGATAAACTAACCGCAAAATAAAAAACAAATGACCATGTAATTCTGACGAGGTTTCTTCATGAATGAAATTTGACGATATATTGCTTGTATTTTATACTCATTTCACTGCACATGTCCTTCCCAACTATAGCTATCTATATGTGGTGTGCACACAAGCTCACGATGCGCGGGCGCACATTTAGAACAAACCGCGCCATAATTCTCTCCTTGCGTGGCAATTACGTGATTTGTCACTCGCCCGGCTTTTGTTTTTTTCTTTACTTCATGAAAAATGTTCCCGACACAGGCATCAGTAATTAGTGACGGAAAGTGCCGTTCCTTGTTCAGTTTTACTGTGCGATCAATACTTGACATATTAAAATCGATATAAAAAATATTGTCCATCGGTTTTAATCGATTAAAATAGTACTTCTATTCAGTATTTACTTGATTATAAAACCTTCAAAATCAAGTTTTTATTTAATATTTTTTATAAGCTCTAGCGTTTGTATCTAAACCAATTAATCTACGTGATAGAAATAAAAAAAATGTTATTTTTAGACGATTTCATGGCTCGATTCGGCGGGCCATAAAAATGCCTGAAACGGCCCACAAATTACAGCAGCAACAGATACGGACACCCCAAGCCGAGCAATTAGCGACGGATGGTCACACCTCGACATTTGCCCAGATATAATTTTACTTTCTAAGTACATTTGTGACAATAATAAAACGCCACCCCTCATACAATTTTCAGCTTTGACGCAACCAAATTAGAGCGCGTTTTAGGTATTGTGGGGAGGATTCCACAATCAAACGTCTTTGTAATTAGTACGGCGCATCGCTTGACTCGCTCGGCTGGGCAGATAATTTCCGCTGTACGTTCAAAAGCCGACCATTTGTCATTCGGTCGCCGGAGCTCGCGCCCAACGGACGTGCCGACTCCCCACTAATTTATTCAAATATTATTTATTTAAGGAAAAGTCGACTATTAATCACATCTCTTCAGTTTTTATTTACATTCGGCGTGTTTGCGCGCCTTTGATCGTTTGTTTGTTTAGACATTTATTACGGCCCTGCTTACGTTTTTTGATGGTTGGTTACCGTGTTTCGCGGGAATTATTTGTTCACAAATATACTGATATTGTTGCTCTTAATATTTTATTTAGGGGCCTACGGTGAGTAAGGAAACAGTAAACAATGTTAAATAAACATACGGTTCTGATAAGCATTTTAATCGCTACATTAAGTTCTGTTGCAGCTACGAGGAAAATTGTTTTAATAATAAAATTGTACACGTAATAAAATACCTACAATTTCACCCGGCTTTATATACGTATTAGTTACAGCTATTTCACAATGAATTTCGATAACAAATAGGGAAGAACAATAAAAGAATTACAATCGCCATTTTGAACAATAGCGTGGCTCAAACGATTGGTTGCAGTTAAACCAAGTTCAAGTTTACATATTGACCGTCATCGGTCACTGTGTTGGATGACGCACACAGAGGTTAACTATCAAAGTGATAGAGGCATGTAACAGATGTATAACAGTCGGTCTAGACCGCCTAAATACTGACTAGACTAGATAGATCGATGATGATAGATGTTAGGGCGGCTTTGCTCTATGCTAATAACTTACGTTAGTACTAGATACAAAATTTGTGCGTCTAAATCCGGAATCCGGATAAATTTTGGTAGAACAGTTGGTTTTCATAGTGAAAAAAGGTAAATAGAACAAAAACTAATACCTTTTTCGACATGAAAGCCTACAACTTAATATACTAGTAGATTGTTATGGTCTGTCAAGCATAAGTTGGCGTTTCAGGGCTTTATGGCCACCAACGTGAAACTGGTTATGGTGATCGACAAAATCTAGGATAACTGTTAAGTCAGTAGGCGGTCCTTAATAGCTTAAGCGTCCGTTAACAGCTTAATGTAGGTTTGGCAGGAAAACCTGGAGCACTGAAATTTTTCATACAATGAACAACTAGCAATTTAGAATCACACACTAATTACAACATTAGTTATCTGTGTCATCATAAGCGATGGCCGTTAAGGCGGAGTTACACTGTGCGAGCTACTGTGGCGACAGTAAACTGTCCTGTTGCAGTAGCATGACCCGCGAAACACGTTGTTGGGAATACGAATAGCCTTCAATAATGGATCAGATTAATCTTAATAAATAAAACAAAGTTCTTTCGTATTTAAAGTAACCAAATTATTACTAATAATCCAAAGCGCTAAGGAGCAGCTTCTATGATATTATTTTATAATAAAAACAGAGCATGCATGTAACCTATTTGTACATCCGGAGGGGCAAACTGTTGTCTCTAAAATAACTTAAGCTTTATATCCTATCATCAACTTATGTACACAGTTATAACAATAAATAATTATCTTATCTAGATAAATAAATAAATAACTTGATATGACATTATCAAAATTAGTTAACAAGCTGCAACTCGCGCAGTGTAACAGTGGCTTTATTTACTCGCCGGATGCGCATGCTCAGTGATAGTGGTTAATGAGCCTGCAAGGGTGATTTTGAGGGGCTCAATGATACAGCGGGCTGTGCTATTATTTTGTTAGTATAACAAGTTGATCTTATTAATAAGATATTTTTGATTGTAAGTAGGTTTGTGGGCGAGCATTGCTCGGATGATAAATGCCTGTAAAAAATGTGAACTCGAATAACCGCTGTTACTTTCTACATATGCCAATAAAGATTTAGCCCGAAGTTTGCTTGATTGTATGAAATATTTCATTTGATCTCTTTGATTGGATATTAAGAGTACCTAAGCATTAGCAAAGTTATTGGCTCTACTAATTCAACAGTAAACCTAGCTCCAGCTACTAGTTATGGCAATAATTCAATTATAACATGGGAAACTACTAATAAATTCCGATACTTATTTAATCATACCGGCAGTTTATCGATAGTTTTCTTATACAGGATGTAACAAAAAGGGTATGTTAAGCGAAAAGCTATGTAAATAGCCCACTGTAGAGAACCTATCCACAAAATTTGAGACCCGAAATCACATGTTTATTTTTCCCGATAGTATGGAGAATTTTTAAATATCTCAGAAATTTTCATACAATCTTGAAAAATAAAAATGTGATTTCGAGTCTCAAATTTTGGAAATAGGTTCTCTATAGTGGGCTATTTACATAGCTTTTCGCTTAACATACCTTTTCTGTTACACCCTGTATAACAACCAGGGGTATGTGAGGAAGATTAGCTAATTGTCTAACCCCCTTATCATTAATCGTTAACGTAAACTTCAATCAAATGGCCATTGAAAAATAACTCTTTACAATATAAAACAACATACGTTTATCCCTCACTCGAGTGCCCTCAAGCGACCACTAAGAATACAAGCGTAATACGGTGTGGAGATCGTATCGCCACAGTATAGCCCTGGCCAGCATTCTCTTGTCTAACGCAACGTGGACGGTAGCCGTGATCCTATCGATATGACATATTGTCGCATGTCTGCGAGACTATTTCGGGATTATAGACACCATTAGTCAAACTAAATGTATTTCCAATGACCGTTGGCGACCTAGAGCTTGAGTCTTTTTGGGTGAAGCGATTGGTTTGAGTACTCACCTAGATAATATATTATTAGATTAGATATATTTAGTTTATTGGCCAAAAGTTATCTATGTAAGGATATAGTTGTATGACGGTTTGTTTATAATAACAAATTATAGGTAAATACATAATCATAAAAATATGTTTTTAAAATTCCTATCACAATATTTTGCAATAAGGTTAAAAAAGATATACCTTAATCGACTTATCAACCGTAAAAACAAGCGAAAGACGGGTTGAGATTTTATATGAAAGAAATTACGATCTCACACCGACGACAGTATATCTTATTCCGAGAAATGTTGCCATTAAAAATAAAAGAAAAGTCATAGACAATTTGCTCAAAACTGAATAACAATTATCTATGGTTCTAATTAGTAGCTGTCAATTAAACTTGCACAGAAGAGAAGGTCTCCAACAAATAGCTTCAATATATTACACGGGCGAGAGTCAAACGGACGACATTTATTAAATAATAACTAATAAAGATTTCACTATTAAAATGATTGTCTGAACTTGTAGCTGAAAAATTGCCTGTCTCTTTCAGTGCTGAGATTGATGACACGCTGAATTGAGACGTTGGCCTGTATAGATAGAGTTCATTCCACCTTGATGCTAACGATGGTGCGACTGGGAAAATAAATGGCTTGTCCAAAGCCCGCGATCTTATTTGTAGCTGCGCAGGAATGCGCGGTAAAAGTTATGAGAGAAAATAACAAGATAATTTCACTTATTTATGAACTTTGGAGTTGATGATAATTAACGATTAATACAATAACGAAGCTACTTGATAATTGTACGAGTAAATATTAATAACAAAAGCGGACGTTTTTAGCCAGTGCCACAGAGTGGCTACGTACTAATAGGTACATAAGGACCAGAGACATGGACATTATTTGATATTATTTGGAATAAATTGTAAAATCTCGCAAAGGCTTGGGAAGATCAAATCGTATTTATTATAAAGAGTTATAGCTAATATTTTGTAAATGACACCGATTTATATATACCCTTCTTAATGAATCGTTGAGTAAAGTTCGTAATTTTCCAACACCAGGTAAATAGGTACCATGCTAGTTGTGTTGCACCTCTTTACAATACGTATTCTGTGGCAGTATCTGACTAGTGGCATGCGATAGTCATTATTTTCGGAGGGTTCTCGACAATTACGCCTGTAATTCTATAACAATACAGACGTTTTTCACGTCCATGCTGAGGTTCCCTCGTGATTTAACGGTTCGTTGATGTTTTATTTACCCGCTCTTAATTTTTGAAGAAATTTCCTTTTTTTTTCTACAGACTATACAGAAATGTATAACTACTCACCTCTAAGCTTATTCAACATCATTAAAACTCTTCTTACTTAAGACGTAGGTATCTTTCTTGTATTTTTGTGGTATTGAACTTTAGTACAATCTGATTTTTAAACATTCTTGGGGTTACTTTTTAGACCCTCACTTATATGATTTTTGGTCGTCAACGTTCCCGAAAACTACGGAATCTCCTCATCATCACGATCATTTTTCTCCATGGAAGCATGCCTGGGAAGTGTCTGGTTTCCAAAATATCCAAAGGGTCCAGTAAATAGACTGCGTTTTTCTGCATAAATGCACATAGACGCGCGTAGCAGGATTTTTTCACGAAAAATAATTAATATCTGTCTATAAAAAAACTTACATAAACACTAGACACTATAAATTTCGCACGATCAAGGAATTTAAATTAAAAAAAAAAAAAAAATTCCCATCATTTTTTTGGCATAAACTTACTTTATTTAATAGAAAAATGGCGACGATGAGCGCCGTTCGAATCTCATCTATGATGTAAGTGAATGGAATCTAGTCATTCATAACTTACGTTTTGGACCACCGCACCGCGAGTTATCTAAGTATTTAAACGGTGACGCTTCACTATCAATCCTGCGACGGTTTTCACTCTTGTCATTCATTATTCATTCACTGAATATATTTATTTATTGTCTATGAACGTACTTATCTCACTTACACGTGTACACATGCGAAATGTTTATTTAGTTAAATAGTACTTAAGCTACTTTTGAAACTGTAAGTTCAATAACTAGGTTACCTACCTACAAACATACCTAAGTGTTATTTTTAGAAATATCACTCTAATTTTAGTTAGGTCTGAGTAGGCAAATATATTTGTTTGTAAACTCTATCATTAGCTCTACATTATGAAAATAGGAGTTGAGAAAATATGTTGTTTATTTATCGGTCATGATATACCTATGCAATAATATTATAGTTAGCTGTAGTACAAAAAATACATATAAATCAAATTTTAGTCGATCGTCGTACTTCATAAAATAAACATCGCAATACGAGTTTGGCTGAGAAAAAGTGGAACATTTAAATTTGGAATTATGCAACATGGTAGCGGCCATAACACGTGGGGCGTGGCCAAGACGCGGGCGCGCGCGATTGGCCGCGTGATTCGCGCGTCGTTGTCGTGGGAATGCACTGTTTGAATCTTCGAACATCGAACTATCTAACTATCGAATCATCAGCATCCAGCGTCACTGAAAAATGATCACGAAAAGACATCTTTTTGCACCTAACTCGTGAATTGTCTTAACAGTAATGTAAATTATTCAAATTATCTGTACCTAATGCTTGTGATTCCAGAGAATTGTAAGATAATGCGCGCGATTTGAATGGAATGGCGGAGGAACAACTTGGAGAAATGCTGCGCATGCGCGTCGCTGGGTGCTCGCTGGTGCGACCGTCACGCTCCGCGGTGGGCCGGCGAGTGATCACGCTAATTACAGATTAAATCTGCACCACGGAACGCAACCCACAAGGCCAGGTCCGCGGAACGCTCTCACGTGCCCCACAAAAACGCGCCGCAAAAGAAACAACGAGCTTCCGCGAGCGAATACAATCGCGAGCGTTTATCATCGGAGACAATCCGACGAGCGTCTCGTTTATTCGGCTTTTATTTGGCTCGGCGAAACCCTTTTTAAGGCGAACTGACTTTTTGCAGCGACGTTTCAATGCGCCCTATTTTCGTCTGCCGACACCAAAGATGTGTTTTTTGTTCGCAGGTCTGGTTCCAGAACGCGCGGGCGAAGTGGCGGCGTATGGTGACGAAGCAGGAAAGCAAGATGGCGGACAAGTGCTCCCCGGACGCTTCGATGGAGATGGACATGTACCACGGGCCCATGGGCTCGATCCAGTCGCTGCCCCCGCACAGCCCCCCTTACAGCGTGATGGGGGGCCCCCCAAGCCCCAATTCAATGGACTGTCCATAGCCCCTGTTTTGCGCCTTATGAGCGCCGTATTAGTGAACAATACTGTCAAAAGTGCGCTAATGACTATGCCGTTGTCATTTTAGTGTTGTCAAAAGTGACATTGTGACACGCGGACTGCAAACTCTGACTCCAAGTTTCTATACGAAAGTGAGCCATCTTTGGATAGGGGTAGAGTGTGATTTGATTGAATCTCAAAGGTTGTATGTAATGTAGTAAAAAGAAATTAATTCTACGTAAAAAAAACTTTATACATTGTTGATTTTATTTGTACAAAAAAGATCATCCTTTATCTACAAATCATATTACTCTTTAATTTAATAAAGATCTAAATGTGCATATTAATGTTTATCTACAAATCATATTACTCTTTAATTTAATAAAGATCTAAATGTGCATATTAATGTTTAAATGTCTATTTAAAAAAAATATTGTTCCAAAGTACAAGTGGTACTTATAAAATATTAGTTTTCTTTATAATGTAATATTAAATACTTGGAAACAAGGGTGATCTTATATAGGTAAATACATAATATATTACTGTCTCTGATATCTGTTTATAATGTACTTACCATTAACCATTGAAAGAAAAAAAATGTAAACAATTATTATTGGTAGGACATATTATAATATAATGCACTCCAGTCGGAAAGACAATTATTATTGGTAGGACATATTATAATATAATGCACTCCAGTCGGAAAGAAGGGGGTTATTCCGACAGACGCCAATAAACTAGTAGCGATATATCACACACGTAGCTTAGCGAATCAAACTCAAGAGTTTTTCTATTAATATATATAATTTATTTATTAAACTTAGATTTATATAGACCGTAAGATTAATTATAAAATGAACGTGAACATTTTTTCCATAGAATATTTTAAATAATTTAGTCTTATAAGATAGCCTGTTAAAATTGACAGTAATTGAAAGACCACAAATTCTATTATATTTCTTTTGTGACACAATTCTTATCGGAAAATCATATCTAATAGTATCTTAAGTAATTTTAAGTATTGCCTAAGTATAATAATCCGGTTAGTTATGCGCATTATTAGTTCCTTTCAGTAGATTATAATGATAACGAAGTAATAATCTGGAATATTTATTAATCGAATTATGTAGTTTCGATATATCGACTGCTGCCATGTAGGTATCGAATAATGTATCGAATCCTGGAAACAATAAAAATTTTCTTTTTTATGCCAACTTTACATTTACAGTAGAGTCCATGAATACCTACAAAAAGGCAAAATGAAGAAAATTCGGGATTTGTCGCAATTGTAGCACTCGATATACAGTCAGTACCACAAGTTAACGATTCGCTGTTGAAAATTAAAACTATCGTTTTTCGCGGTACATTATATACATACATAGAAAGGAGATATTAGCGAGAAACCCATCACCGGTCTAGGTAACTTTGTGGTACAAAACTACTAATAATGTGGTAATAACGACTCAGTAATTTAAATATTTAAACATGTAACGATAGTCGTGTAAAATTAAGGATTGTTTAGCTCATAGAACTTAAAATGGTATAAAGAGACATTTGTCAATCTCCATAGCTAATTTATTCCTGGACTAAAACTAATAACGATCTGTTAATAAAAATATTCCAACTTTACGCTTTATTCTTTTAAAATCTTTAATTATAATCAATTATATTCCAAAAGTTGGCATTCATTCAGCTATTTTAATTCAGAAAAGCTAGCACCTACGGACCGTATCTTTAAATTAAAGTAACTTAATTTTAATAATAATCCAAATACCTGAATACAATTTGAAGCAATTAGTTACGAAACACTCACACTGATAAGGATCGTGAGCATTTTGGAATTTAGGCAAATTAAAACGAAAATTATTTATCGCACGCTCTGGGGTCGAGCACGGAATAGGTCCCCCACGCAAGCCTGGGCGCGCAACCACAACCATCGACCAACCACCTTTAATAATCTTTAAGGCATCTTACTTTAAGGCTTAATATCGAAAAGAACAACATTATTTTTTCCCATGTAACTTAAAGCAGTAACTAACATCGCGTACAGAAGCTAAAATGTAAAATTACTGGCTGTCACATAGGCGCACTCTGTGTGCTTGACTTATGTTGTTTTAATTAAAACAATAAATAAGGCCGAGAGGCAGCTGGGCGGTTGGGTGGTCCGTGGATTCCTTTTCCGAAAATTCCGAGTGTTATCTATACGGGGAATATCTGTATTGCTTTTAACGTTGACTTTGAGAATACCTACCTAGAGCCTGCTTTGCGATATAACATTTTTAGTTTTTATCTGTACGTGGATTTTTTTTTATAAACATATATAGGTAATAGTTATCTTATAAGAGTAAAAAACTAGATTATAGGTAATAATTAGATAGGATAAATATCCGGATACTTCTGCCCAACCTCTTAGGGGGATCATGGGCACAACTGTATATATGTATGTATCAGAACATTTCATTCAATATTTTCCTGTAAATAGATTCTCATATAATCACGTTGTTATAGGATAGAATAGGTATCTGTCACACTGTAGGTATATAAAATATACACATCGTTCTTAAAATAGCAATTTAAACTGTTATAACTAATGCCTTGATCACACGTACCGAGTAAACGGGCGATACAGTCAATTTATTCTCGACCGAGACAGTGACACGGGCGAGTAGCTCACTCGGCCTAGTAAATAGAACAGGGTCCGAGTTACGGTCTTGCAACTCTGGCCGGCCGAGCGCTCGGCCGAGCACTCGCCAAAGTGTTCAGACGAACCGAGCACTCGGCCGAGTTCACTGTCTCGCCCGTTTACTCGGTACGTGTGATCAAGGCATAAGCTCGAAATCGGTAAGTTAACAATAGCCGACATATGAATTGTTATTTGCTGTTAGGCTAGACTGGATGTATGTTTGCTATGTAGATATAGCTGACAACAAAGTTGTATATCCACTTATCTACCATATATTAATGTACGAAGACGATTAGGTACATCATTTATACATACATACTAGTGGACGCCCGCGACTGCGTCCGCGTGGACTGCAGAAAAACTTGTTCTAGTTGACCGAATTGTAAATCTAAACACACACAAAAAATTTCATCAAAATCGGTCCAGCCGTTTAGATTAAATCAGATTAAATGCATTTGGAGAAGCTAAATTACATTACAGAATGTAAACTATAAACAGTTATGTACAATAATGATGGCATATGCAGTTATTTTATCAACAATTCTCGATTTTCCCGTTGAGACGCTCAAATATAACACAATATAACTAATAGTTGTAAAAGTACTCAATAACTTAACATAAGAAGAGCAGTAACTACCTATAGATCTGTAGGTTCGCATAATGTGTACGTACTTGCCTACTACCATACTACTTTTTCCCAATAAAACCATTTACTTTTGTTTTGTTGATACAGACTAATATAAATTGATACAGATAAAGACTTAATGCATTTTTGATTCGATCTTGCAGCCCCATTTGTACCCCATGCTACCCTATTTCGGTGACACGGCCGTATGTACCTATGTATGTTTTGTAAGATTAGTTTAAAACAAATCTATGAAATCAACAACAAATACGCGTCGGATTTTCCGTCAGATATGAACCAACCCTAAACGTGGGTTAGTTTAGATGACAATTGGGTAGTACAGATTGTTTTTTCGTTGCCACCGTTTACGGAGGACTCTACATATATCAAACAGTGGCGTAGCAAGGTAACTAGGGGCCTTGGGGCAAATAAAAAAATGGGGCCCCACTGCTATCTCAACTATCGATTATGAGCAATTTTTGCTTACTATCTTCTCTTTATCGCGCGTGACTAGACATTACCAAGAATTTTGAAGTTTACGAGTCCCATAATTGAAAGACTGCCTAGATAGATAATACATGCGCGAGCGTAGTGAGCGCGAATTTTTTTCTCATATTCACCATGTAACTTGTTTATTACTTCTAGAAAATTCAAGCTCTATTTGTATTTTAAGTTTTTTTTATCCATGATGTTTGCTTGAATCCAGCATTAAAAGTTTAAAAAGTAGGTAGTACTACCTGGATAAATGGCGTGATGAAATTCGTTTTGTCATTGGACACGTACCAGCAGCTATGAAGGGTGATGC
The DNA here is from genome assembly GCA_014607495.2 of Carposina sasakii. Lineage (NCBI taxonomy): Eukaryota > Metazoa > Arthropoda > Insecta > Lepidoptera > Carposinidae > Carposina > Carposina sasakii. Next base: position 2,858,787 of record CP053148.1, read on the forward strand.
GCTCACGCCTTTTATTTTTGACAGTTATTTTAACTTGTCAGAAAATCCCTCATTCCCGAGCGCATAAAAAAAAATCAAGTAGATACATTTAAAAGAGTTGGTACTGAATGTGGATAACTAAATGAGAGATTCCACAGACTATTCAAAACAGAGACATGACATGATATGATTGCGACTTTCTTATCAAAATTTTCTGCCAAGGTCAGAGAAGTGTGAAGTAATCGCAAGTCAAAAATGCTAAGAATTGCCCACCAGTCCCTTGTATAGTACAACCGCGTTAATCCGGGATTAGCAGAAAAAGCAGAGAATACTCTCAGTGTAAAGTCAACAATACTGGGCGTTTTTTTATCCGGTAGCAATGGAGAGTGTGAAGGGGATGTTAATTTGTGTAAACATTGTCTTTGCACTCGCTGTGTGTTTAGCAGATTAGCTAATACTACTCGTGATTTATCGAACGCCATGTTTACTGAGCAAACAGTGTTGAGAATAGGGCCCCGGAAATAATATGATAATATCTAATAAGCACTTAACCATTTTTATTATTTTAAAGTTATGTAGTGTGTGTCGCGGATGTAAAAGGCACATAGTACATACACTACAGATGTTCAATAGCATCGCAAAGCATTTGAAACAATCGTACAACTCTATAAAAACAATAATCGAAAAGCAATAAAATTTTGTACTGAACACTCCTATATTTGAACTGTATCACAAACAAATAACAATATTAATATCATTTCTATGAAAAGCAAATAGTATCTACTTACTTGCAATTAAATAGTATCTGCTTATAAAATTATTAATAAAGAAAAAAAAAAACTAAGAAACCAAATAGCTCCCGACAGACCACAAGAAATTGAACCGTTTTGGTACCGAAAACGGTCGCAGAAATCAATACAAAACAAAACACCGCCAAATGCGACGAGGCCCGTTATGTTCAGGACTCCCTCCCTTTCCCCCATGAGGAGGCTGCAGCCGCCTCTTTCCCTCCTGAATGGACTACCGGTTGAAGAAACGTGAGACCAGTTTTTGCAAAGCCACTGAGGTATGTACGGAACCCAAATTCAAGATATAGCAAGCGAAAAAACATATTAGTGGAGAACAAAGGGATGTAAGCCGTAATATCGTTGTATATGCTATGGATTTGCTTGGCATTTGATACTTTTTACGTTTTCTGCAGTGACCAGTCCTGGGAAGTGGAGACATCGTTGGACATTTTCCTTTTCTAAGAAGATTCATTGTTGGCATATTAAAGTTTGAAATCAGCGCTTAGTGGCGGTTTGGGATGGATGGTAGGAGGAGTATAATTATGTAAATAAATATACCTAATCAAATAGATTCGTTATGTAGGTACCTATTAGTAGTACCTATATCTATCTGTGCCTACGAATCAAATATTCCAACGCACCTAGTGACATTTTTAATGATTACCGACTCATACTATTTATTAGTTTGTACTAAGTCAAAAAACCTTATAAATAAACACTACAGTTATAAAGCGAAGGCGCCGCCGGCAAAAACCGGAGAAAAATGAGCGCGGCCAGAAATAGGGCACACCGCATCCGGGGGCAAGTTAATGGGGCGTGACCCAGGACAAGAAGTGGATGGGCAAAAAGTCAGAGGGCAAAAAGTAAACCGCACTTTTTCTGGTGTTACAGTCACGTGAGGTCATGTTTGTTTGCTTTGCGGAGTGTGAAGAGTGGATATCATAATCTTTGAGCTGATAATCCCTTTCATTAGTTCTTTCGGTAGTATTACACCTATTAGTAGTTTCATTTATATTCTCTTTCATGTAGATGTAAGTAGAAAAGACAATCGTCTATAATTTTGAAATGCATTATAGGTATACAGGATGATTTTTGGTCGTCAACGTTCCCGAAAACTACGGAATTTTCCTCGTCATACGATAATTTTTCTCCATGGGAAGTGTCTGGTTTCCAAAATATTAGGGTCCAAAGTTCATATAGACTACGTTTTTCTGCATAAATGCACATTGACGCGTGCAGCAAGATTTTTTCACGAGAAATAATTAATATCTGTCTATGAAAAAACTAGCATAAATACTGGATTTGGACTTTTTCAAAAAAATTTACATCGTTTCCCAGCATTTTTTTGGTATAAACTCACTTTATTTGATGTATAGAGTACGTACCTTTCGTTAAGGGTGGCAACGAAAAAACATCCCGCATAAACACAGCCTAAGCAGCTGAACTTGGAGACCTGAAACTTGTAGCGTGTGTTCTTTGTATGAAATAGGCAAAAGTACAATAAGATAGGATATTCCGAAATACCCACAGGAACGTGTATTCTATAATTTTCGCGGATGAAGTTGTGGACACCCGTTAGCATAATGAATCCTAATAGACACTTGTAGCAGGTTCATTAGGGGTCATCCATAAATTACGTCATATGAATGACTTTTTGCCTTTTTACATGATTTTTTGCCCCTCTCCCCCTTCTTGTCACTGCTGGTCACATTAGTGAGACCCCCCTCCCTAGTGTGACGTCACATTTAGCTTTTTTTGCAAATTTATATTTAGAGATTATGGAATGAAAATGTGACGTCACGAAATTTAGGACCCCTGCCACCACCTTGTCAAACAATGTCACAGTTTGATGACCTCCTCCCTCCCTCGTAACCTGTGACGTAATATATGGATGGCCCCTTATCACGTGTCTTTTTTTACGTCACAGTAACGATTATCTTCAAAATCCATCAACTAAGTCCTAGCTTACTCCGAGCTAAAACTCTCGGAATAAAGTTATGACATCTCTACTCCACATTTATTAAACTTAGGTAAGTTTAAACTCCACTTTCGACAGTGTATCTAGGCACAACACTTTAGCATTCAATATTTCTAGACGTGATTTAAAAATCGTTGTACATTGATTCATAGAGGTTAATTGAGGTGATTATTTCGGATAAATTAGGTATGGCATGTGCCGGGTAGATGGATAGCACACCTCGCCGTGATGCATCCAGCTGTGAGGTAAATAGATAACTTTTACTTTTAAGCTCAGAACCCAGTTGGGTCAAGTAGCGTAAAGTATTATTTAAAGTTTATTGCAAACTTCGTTTCATTTCGTCTACGGTGAAAATAATTTCCTATAAATTATAGCGGCTGGCATGGTTTGCAGTGGTCGTGGGTTCGATTCCCACTCGGATGAAGAATTTTTTCCATTTTCTTTATTAATAATTTTATAATATAAATTATTATTTTCTATAATATGTACTTTTAAGTTAACGTGACCAGAGTGGACATTATTATATACGTTGTCTCGGTGGAATCTTATCACGTGATCGGATTCTACGCTTTATTCATTTGATGATTCATTTGAGGCGAAACTGATATCGTCATCAAGGTATACGCAAAACCCTGATAAATTTCCACTTACAACGAATCATATGGTCAGAGTGGACTGACCCGATCATCTTGACTAAATTTTACAGCTTTTAAAGTTATACTACATATACAAGGTGTTAATTTAATTAAAGGGACATGTTAAACGAAAACCTATAATAGCCCAATATACCGGACCTAATCCCCAAAATTTCTAATTTGAAATCACGTGTTTATTTTTCTATATGCTATGGTGAATTCCTTAACAACTCAGGAATGTTAAAAAATTTTAGAAAATAAATAAATAATATAAAAAATTGCAGTATTTACAGTGTAAGTAAGCATAACCATATCAAAACTTCAATAGATCAAGTCCGAAGAGAGTCACTGACAAAATATTTTTGTTATACATCTAGATAAAATAATATAATCGATCAAATTAACTAAAGGTGTTGTCAAGAAGGGATAACACAAAAAAGATATGATACCGACTGATTGTCATCAACGTTTAGAAGGCAAACTTTTTTGTGCTTTTCAAGCCGATTTGAACCAGTGACAGTGGCGCTGTTGTTGTTCTTTCTGAATGAAAAACGTTGAAAGGTGATTAGTTAAATTTTTCACCACCTAGCAGAATAATGTGGTTTGCACTTGAAATGTTATCTACAATCTGTTAACTGCGATTTATGGGATATTGCAATTTAGGGGGTTTTGTAGAGCGGATATCCACCTGCTGGCCAATAATATCATCAAGATACAATAGGCAGTGGATTGTATGAACATTGTCTTTAATGTTTACAAGTAAACCTTAAGTAATAGCAGAAATGAGTAAGTAACTATAAGTAGATTTTTTTTTTGCCTTTTAATACACTGCTGTTATTACTGTAACATTAATTAAAAAATATCTATTTGATAAAAATGACGCGGATTCATAGAGAGCGGAAAATCACAACATTTTCATATAAAAACCGTTCTAGTGATGTATTACGACGCTGTATTACGACCACCAACTGACGGCACCGCTATGCTAGGAAACCGAATCATACAAAAACTCAACCTAGTTCACTCGATTAACTCATTGAGTATTCGATCCCACGGCGCTAACACACCTTTTATTAATTCTCTCAATGGTCAGATAATATCTAAATCACAATATTTTGGAGCCAGCGAGCATCGAACCGACGGCCCGATGGTGCGGTCAATGAATCAAAGGTAATTGATTGACTGCGCGCTGACTGCTGACTGCACACGACATCGTGTCAGAGGGATGCAGCGTAGAGTACATCAAACAGTACACTAACTGCATACAATTATTTTGTGTTTATGTTTGTGTCTTCTAACTGCAAACAATAATTTTGTTATTTTGTGTTCATGATTGTGTTTTTACTTTAAGTCAAGTAAGTACTTATTAAAGTCTTACATGAGGTCTATGCCCAGAAGTGGGACACCGTATAGGCGACTTTAAAAAACTATTATCCTCCTACAGTCAGGCAGGCATGATGCACTAAATGCGCCATCTTAGAACCCAATACAAAAATGAGCAGTGTAATCTTCTTGGGTAGATTGAAAGATACAATGACATTGCCATGCCAAGTCGAACATAGGCATAGATTCTATGTATTTTGGTACATATTTTCCTAAACGGTCACATAATAATATTTATCTGCATTATGTTCGAAAGAATATAAATAATTATTTTATTTATTATTAAGGGCCAATTTCAATACAAAAGTAACAAATCTCAGATTAGAAATTATATACGAAAACAATTTTATTGAAGATTAAATATAAAGTAGGTACGCAAAAAATCTCTCAAGACGGGTTATAGAAATAGGCTGTTAGTTCACATGGACTTGTTTCACTGTGCATATCGATTGCACACTGTAGCATGTCAACTGCGATGACAAGAACACGAGTTTTTGTCACTTTCGTGTAGGTAACGTGTTTTTTTGGTCACGTTCCCGATATCGGTTAGGAAGGAAATGTTTTTTGGAATATTTCTCAGCAAAAAATGTCGTTATGATTTGGATGACTTATGCACAAAATGTCATATTTAATGTTGTATTTTGTGACGAAGATGCGATTTCTGAAGTGTTTAGTTTTTAGATATACCTAAGCTGATAGAAAAAAAAAGTCTCTACACACTACATCCTATGATTGATTGATGTCTAAACATTATTATGCTAGAATATGACTACATCTGTTTCCGTGCATAGTAGGAGTCGATCAAGGAACTAGGACATACTAACAGATAAGCTAGCAACTTATCATCACTGATCAATTTCATCTGTCCCCCCCCCCTATGCTAAGCGTGGCTGTAGCGATCTCCTTTATGATCCTGCAGTCGTGTGTATATTATTATGTATTACTTAATTACTACTAACCACAAGCACTAAATTACTACAACATCTCAACTATACCCTCAAAATTGGTCAGAAGTGGCACCATGTGGTTCTATCGACCCTTGGTGCTCTGCCTACCCCGTAAGGGATAAAGGCGTGATAACATGTATGTATGTACTTATGTACTGAATTACGTGTCGGCAAATATAAGAAAAACTTTTTTCATTTGCAGTCTAAGTATTTTTTTATCGTGAAGTGTACAAATCCGAGTGTATTATTTTCATTCGATACACCGCTACAGAATCAGCTTAAATTCAATTCGCATCTATTAGTTCAATTGGTCCATCAATGCATTTGCCCGATTTGCCCGGACAGGCATGTAATTATGACATGCATGCTAACCCCGTGCAAGCGCAATTCCTCCATGTGATACTTGATTTTTCTCAGTTCTGTGGAAGTGGAAAAATACGGGCTGGTATTGTGTACCTGAACGCTACGGTTACCGTTTGACAATTTACCATGTTATTACAAAAAATGAAATCATTGTTTAAGCTTAACTACATTATCATTCACGTTTGCTTATAAATGTTTGACATGATTGCAAAAAACTTATGTAGTTCCGCACATTATAGATTAGTGATTAAAATCTTAAGTTTGCAATTCATACATTAAAATTGTCATACAAGATTCCATATTCGAAATCAAAAAAACAATGATGTTTTCTGATTCGATTTGACCAAATTCAAACATTCAAAATTTTTATTAATGGAACCCTCAAATAACATGCAAACATGCAACTTTACTGCCGTGTATATCCATATAAAATCACTGCATTCGCGTTTTAATGAACACCCGATTCGCTGAATAAAAACGTTTCCTAGCTCACTCTTATCAGGGTGCGTATTGTAGGGGTATCCCTAGAGTGGAGTGTCGAGTTTAGTGAGCCACGTGGCACGGCCCAGTGCCCTTTCCCGCCCTTTTTGAAGGGTCAAAAAACACGTAGCATGCCCTCTTCATAGACAATAGTTGTTCTTGTGAACAACCGTGTTTTAATACCATTATTAAATTCATTGTGCTATGCTCGGATGTGGGTGGGAATATTTGTGAACTCAGGTCTGAAGTGGTTTATTTTTTAATAGAATGAATGTACGAGAAATCAAGGAAAATTTAAACCTATGGGAAAAGGAAATCCTCTTTAAACAAATTTGGCGGAAATTACAGCCGTGTCTCCAGATAAATACTCCAATTGGATGCGCGTGCTCGTAATACATATTAGTTAGTAAAATTACATTAACACACAGAATATTAACATCGGCAGTTGCATCTGCTAATTGACATTTGGCAATTTTTTCACTGACAACAATTTAATTAAAATTGCTCGTGTGTTATAAGAACGCTATAAGATTGCTTATAAGAACATCCAATAGAAATATAGAATTAGTTACGTCACCAATGTAACAAATGTTCGATCAAGAATTATTTAAAATTTCTGAATTTTAATTCAAACTAATTACAGTTATATGGGTGGAAACTTTTAACTGGAATAGGTAGTAGAGATACCTACACCTGCGTTCAAACGCGATTACAAAAATAGCCCGAGCGCCACTGAACAGAAAGTAATCCCATCATATACCGGCTCATGGACGAAAAATATACAGGAGGAGGACTTACATTTGTCCAAAGTAACGTTGGCGAGACGTGTGCGTAATGTACCTATATGTGTTGTACGTACAATCACGCCCATTATCTTAAAAGTGGTTGAATAGAAGTGTCTTAATTACACAATTTTTCCAGTTAGCTTTTAAGTTCTATTGGTAAGGGGCGAGCCTACCGCCTACCTTTTGGCACAACGGCAAACGGATCCAAAGGATAGATTAAGTTAAATAGTTTCGAGTAGCACGTATTGTAGGTTAGGCGCTCAGATTGGGTTACTCGTATTTATTACGATCACGAGAGCCTCTGTGAGGTAGGTAGGTTAGCGGAGGGCAGAGAGTAAATATAATCTTTGGCAGAAGATGAAGGGCCCCGCCCGGTCTTTGTCAAACTTCAGTTCCAAATTTTAATTTCCGAACGGCAACGCTATTAAAATGTAGCAGTTGACGGACGGAGAACTATATTTTGTAGCTCATACTGCGCCATCTCATAATTGACTGTCCTGTAACATTGATAGAAGCACCTCCTTTCTGAACTTCGTTCATGGTAATCCCATCTCATACCCGCCAACTGATGTGGATAAATTGCAGGTGCACTATACGATAAAGATTATTAGCCTATGCTAGCCTTCGTCTGAGTTGACGCACTAGTTACTTACTGTAAATTTTGGTTGGCGTCAAGCAGGCAGCCGGCCGTAAAACAAATGCCAAATCATGACAATGTGAGTTTCAAAAGAAACTATATTGCGCTGAATAATAATGGGATAAGGTCAGGAAGATGTTTATTATGTATATAATTATAGGACGCCCGCGACTTCGTCGACTGCAGAAAAAACAAAATGTCGAAATTATCCGGGATAAAAATCAGCTAAGACCATACCAAATTTTATTAAAATTGCTCAATCCATCCATACTTGCAAACTTTTGCGTTTATAATATTAGTTTTAAAGATTTATTCACTTTTTACTTATGAAAATATAAAAACTCCATCCAATATTCTTCAATTGCCTACTAACTTAACTAAAATGAGAATGTCGATGTCTTCGCATCGAATTCGTATTGAATCTAAAATGAGTAACGTATGGGGCATTATAATAGGTAACTGGATTATAAATCTATTATTTGAATCCGGAGCGCTGCGAAGCTGAAAATAATCTCAATTATGAGGAGTTGCCGTGGTGATTATTGTTACCATAGGGTAACGCAGTTGGGTAACACAGGTGCTTCTAAGTTACCATGTGTAGTGGATTAATTATGAATATATTTTATAGCAGAAAATAGTTGACATTTCTTGCCAATACTTTGGTGTAGTTTTGTGTCATTAGAAAAAGTAGGTATCTATTTTCCCGCCTTTAGCATTATCCCTTACCTGCTATTAAATATAATTAACTAAATTATTATCTTAATTTAACGTATCTTTGACTATAAGGACCGTTTGTAGACGTCCGTGTTTTACAACGGACAACAGACCGTGTTTTTTGATGGATTCACAGTGGTATATAGCGCATTATAAATGTGTGTAAGTACATGCATTTAGTCTCAATTTTTCCGAAGCATGAGCAAATTAATTAATACATTAAATAAAATCAGTAGTACAAAGCCAAAAAAAAAATAAAGCCAGTGACTTAACATCAATCCTACGCTCCCCGATTAGAAGGCACATATTTTAACCATTGCGCTACCACCACCGCTTTCAAAGTCTACCATAATGTACTCATTTACCTACTCGTAACCACCAGCCCCGTATTAACCTCCAAAACAAACATTTAAACAAACTAATCCTCAAAAAATTCCCAAACCAAACAAACAACAAAACGCAAACCAACACCGAATCAGAACACAAACGCGCTTTATGAAACGCCACACGCGCGGACATTTCATAAAAAAAATATAATGTACGCGCGAATAAACATGCTAAATTACGGAAAAACAAATAAGCAGACTACGTTTCATACTATTCACATAGACAAAATCTGAACTACAATTTGTTGTACGCAAATTGTATTCTGTCACTAAACAACTAGCGCCGCGGTTACAGGAAGTATTTTTTGTAAGCCACTCTACGCGCTATTATTTGCTATTGGGAACCGAATCGCGTTCGGCACGCGTTCGGCACGCGTTGGCATGGCGCTGGTCCTCGGCTCGGATGCTAGTGGAGCTTAGAACTGTGGACATCCGCACCGCACTAATGAGGGGCGACTGTACATTGATCATATACTTTATAGAGATGATATGACTACTACTGAGTAAGAATTTCTACCGTTGAAAAGAGAACAAATATGGGTCTAATCTAAGCTGTGGGATTCACGGGTAAAGAATAACGTCGAATGTTGAATAGACTGAATAAAAAATGGCCGATTGGATGACATGAAATACACTCAACGTAAATAGGGACAATTTTATGTGATGAAAGAAAAATAACGCGCTAAACTTAAACGCAACAAAACTAACGCAAGACTCAACAGTCTCACATTTTTTTTAGATCCACATGAAATTGGTGACCATAATGTGTGGTCTTAGAGGCCCAATGATGGTTATGGCAGATTGACAGTGCCCTTCTTTGTACATCCAACTATATGTATCCAAAACTCTCCTTAGAGAGTAAGTATATTCTTTGATCCAAAATTTCGGAAAGACTGGTTGAGTAAATATAAAAACTAAAACTATTACCTTTCGAATTTATAATATTGGTTAGGATATCGAGCTGACTGCTTCCAGGTACTCTTTCTCAGTCGATATTGGTAGCCAAGCCCCTCTAGAGGGTTACATACTCGGTGACAGTATAAAGAGGTCTGCCAGGCCCGCCCTCCGTGCGTGTACTCACAATAGTTAGCTAAATGCGGCAATAGGATGTGGATTAGTGAAGAGATATTATCGCCCATATTGCTATAAACTACTCGGGTTTATCTCCCACTGCTAAATTACAATTAGTTTATATCAATTATGGTGCAAAAATTTATCCGATAATAATTTTGAAAAAAAAATTAAACACTGTTTAAGCTAAACATTTCCTTACTTTGACAGATGCGCAGAGGCAGCTCGTCCTAAGGAGCGCTGGTGCAGTGCACTCTCACCCACGAAGATTACATAGGCAACCTATATTTCTCTATACAGCGTGTAACAAAAGGGGTATGTTAAGTGAGAAGCTATGTAAATAGCCTAGTAAAAGGAAGCTACCCACCAAATTTCAAACTCGAAATACATGTTTATTTTTCCACACAGTACGGAGAATTCCTAAACAGCTCAGGAATGTTCATACAATTTAAAAAAATTACTAAAAAAAATAAAAAAAAATGGATTTGGAGTCTCAAATTTTGGAAATAGGTTCTCTATAGTGGGCCATTTACATAGCTTTCCGCTTAACATACCCTTTTTTGTTGTATATATAATTACGAGTATCTTTCAATTCTATTATGTTTATACAATAGTGTCTACGCGTTCGTCTCAAGTAAGTTGTAATCTTATGTATCTAGTGGAGCGCTAGTGATCGCGCTCTAATGAAACGAAATTTGGTACGATTCCTAGTACTGTATTCAATGAGTGCGGAGGAGACATACCGACATAGGCCGGCGCGTGACACAGAAGATTTCGTATGAAAAATTAGTCTTATCTGGAGCGCCGCTCACATTAATTCGTAGTGTGCGTTTGCGGCCACTAGATGTCGCTTAGTCCGAGTTAGAACGCGATATGGTGGTCCTTAATGTGTTTCATTAGGTCATCTAAATTTTTATAAGAGTGAGGTTGCATCATTTCATTCAGTAAGAGAGTAAACACGCGCGGCGTTTCCAAACTGCAATTTTGTATGCGTTCATATTTAAAAAAATGTGAACCCCCATCCAAAAATATCAAGAGCCGCCCCTGCAGATGCGCCATACATTTTGCCGTCAAATGTAATTTTTAGGCAGTGTCTAACTTTAGACGAGTTTTGTAATAACACCGTTAGATTTTTGTTATCTAAACAATAGAATAGTAAATTTCTGATTGCAAAAAAAAAAACATTCAAGAACTATTAAAATTGGTATTCGGAAATTATCATTGATGTCAATTTTTTTTAGTCTTCACGCAAAAAAATCCATCGCAACGAATACAACTATTAACCCCAAATAGGTTGTTTATGTCCAACGAATCACGTATCAGTCACGATCGGTATTCTATTACGGATCGGATTACACGGATAAAAAAGAAAAAATAATAATGGGCAGGCCACAATAGACACGTGGCGAGTAATAAGGCCGAAGCAGTAATGAGGAGAGGCACGTGTCGTGTGCACGGGCCCTAATGATGCCACCGCAACGAACGGCGAATGCGAATGCTTGTTTTTTTTCGAGTGCTCTATTTAAGTAGGCTTTTTTATGTTCTTAGCTCGAATATAGGTCTAAATGGTCGCGGAATATGTACTTACTATGTACAGTGAAACCTGGTTAAGTGGCACCTGGATAAATGAGAAACCTCTATTATTGAGAGTTGCAATGAAGTCCCGGTTCTTTTTCATTAAATTACCTCTGTTAATGGGACTTTTTGAACCTGGTTAAATAAGATTTGAATTCTAAGACTTTTTCGATGTTTACCTCTATAATTGAGACTCTGTAGCTCAATTACCTGTATAAGTGAGACAAATTAATCAGGTTTCAACACGTTTTGACGTGTTTGTTTACATACATTTAATGGAATAACGGCACATTTCGACCTCTGTTAGCGGGGGCCTCTGTAAATGAGACAACTATAAATTTAAACCTGCTTATTAGAAAACTGGATTATTGGAAACCCTCAATAATTGGTACATATGTCTTGGTCCCTTGAGATCCCAATTATCCAGGTTTCACTGTACTTTTGAAGTACTCAATCGAAATATGACCTATTCTATTCTTTCGGCATTCGCTTTGAGCATTTCAATTATCTTTCTTTATAATCCATTCCCTATTTCTTGGTTCAAAAATGTTACCGGTCCTATTGCACCTCACCTGTAAACTGGGATAGATCTAAAACGGAAACACGTTATCGTTAGACTATGCCAAGTTGAAATGTACAGAAAGAAATGAAAAATATGGTTTTATTTAGCTTCCTATAGATTTTTATTTATCTATTTAGCTCCGCTTATCTATAGGATGCAGACAGAACCTAAGTCCAAAGTCTAGAACGACATACCAATCGAAGTTTCTCACAATAATTGGAATAAGTATTATAAAAACAATAACTAGTGATCCAGTGGGGCCGTAAGTACTTCCCTTTTCACCACCCCTACAGCTATGTACTTCTGAAAATATAACATAGAGAGATAAAAAAAATAAAAACCGCATCCAAGTAACTGGTAACTGGCATACTCGCGACATGGGGAACTGGGCAATGTTTCAATAGAAAGTAAATAGTATAATAAGTACTTAGATGTAAGTGGTGGGGGACAAGGGTCACGCATAAACCACCCAGGGATTAAGTAATAAATAAAGTAAGTTTATGCCAAAAAAAATGCTGGGATTTTTTTTTTTAATTTTAAATTCCTTGATCGTGCGAAATTTATAGTGTCTAATGTTTTTGTTAGTTTTTTTATAGAGATATTAATTATTTTTCGTGAAAAAATCCTGCTACGCGCGTCTATGTGCATTTATGCAGAAAAACGCAGTCTATTTACTCAACTTTGGACCCTAATATTTTGGAAACCAGACACTTCCCAGGTATGCTTCCATGGAGAAAAATGATCGTGATGATGAGGAGATTCCGTAGTTTTCGGGAACGTTGACGACCAAAAATCATCCTGTATAAACATGTGATTACTAGTCTCAAATTTTGTGGTTAGATTCTCTGTAGTGAGCTATTTTTAAAGCATTTCGCGGTACTTACCCGTATTGACTGTTCAGCAGTTTCATGGCTGCAAATAATTATAATTATGATGCCCTTTACACCCTATTATATAGATTCGTAAAGATGTATCTGTTAAGTAATACTGCCGTTATCGGTGTACTGTACGTCTCTATCGAGGCACGTGTGAACGACTTTCCGTCGAACCTGTCATCATCGGTTACCAACCCTTTTTTTTAAGATCGGTCCGACACGATAAATCGTGGTGCAACTAACAAAATGTCCGTTTGTATCTAATAACAAAAAAATTGTGGACACCTTTTGTTTTGGGGCTAGAAAAAGTGCGGTATAGATGCAGCAGTGTCAAAATCAGAAACTCAGTAAAGAGTTATAGAAGCTGTCAAATAACAAACTAGAGCTTTAGGTGCAGTAACTTTAATCAAATCTCTGTTTAGGTGGTTCGACTCCTAGGATTAATGTCAGTTTTTCTAAAACTAATTGAGGAACTTAACCTAGTTGAAATATTAACTTTCAAATATTGAATTGCTTTGATTGATTTAAAAAATTTGGCAACTGCTCATTTACCAACGATCACAGAGAGTTTTCCATATAAATACATAATACTACAGATACATGGCTTAAATATAAATATATTTTTGTATATATAGAAATTTCTAACAAATAAAAATAAAAATCCACTCCAATTCGCTACTTTCATGGCTCAACAACCAAATCTCGACCAAAATCTTGCGTCAATCAGTAATAAATTTTATTTCAACTTTATAAAAGCTATATTCGCATAAAATAATGTACTCTGTCCGAGAAACATCTTGATATAATGGTGACCATATTTGATTAATGATTTCACCAAATTCAATTGACTTTTTTCAGATTTACTATTTTTGATAGATAGAAGTGTGAATACGATGATTGAGAAGTACGTACTATGTTAAAACATACATTCATACAGCGGTTTAGCTTAAAAAATTTTGGCTGCTTCAATCTCCGCATATGTGTTGACATATTATAATATATTTGTAAAATAAAAAAAAATCTGATTGCTTTAAAACCCCGCATCAGCACACATAGGTGTAACATATTAGTATAATAAAATAGCAAAAAACTATGTCTAATTAATAGCAACACCAAAAATAAACCGACCACAGTAAAAATATCTCAATAGAAGTTGTAACATTACAACTTAAAAAAAAACAAATAAACCCTAATAATAATTTATGACAGACCAGCATTGATAATACGTTGTATTTACTAACTTACAACCCCTTCGAGACTCACCCCTACTTGTGCAGTCATTTTTCTAGTACCGCTTTATTTGGGTAAGGGTGTGGTCCAAATTTTAGCGATTATTATAAGAGGTAGATATCTCTTATAATAACCGCTAACATTTTTATTACCACTAGATTCCATTTACCATTACTCATTGTAGGGAGGTTGATCAAATATAAATTAATGTAATAATAGTTACCGTATTATTATTAAATTCAGATTTTTTTTAAAATTCACACTTTGTAATCCTTAGTAATCCAGTTCTGGCAACCCCCTTTTAAGAACACAGCCGAGTGTATGTTCTATGTATATATATTGTTGTCCTTGAAGTAAGTACATAAATACTCACATACATACAGAAGGCCTCACCAACAAAAAAATTAACACGGTATAATCTAAACAACATTTAATTTTACTGTCGTGTTTAACCGTTAGAATAATTGCTATTAATTGGTTTAATTTGTTTTTCTTTTACTTACATGTTTACCCGCTCTAATTTTACAGGTCCGTTTCGCACTTTTAACTTTTTTAAAGCTTATAACTTATACCACACTTAAAGTTTGTGCGACAATAAAATATTACAGGTTAGGGTTGTCGACTGTTGACTTTATACTCGGATTTATTTATTTTTGTTTTTGAAACAACAATCACTAATGCGTTGAAATGATCGCATTGTGTTCGTACAGGCGAGCTTTATGTTCCTAGTATTGCAATTACTGTTCTGTACATAAATTAAGGTACTATACTCATAGAGTGTGTAATTTTTATTGCACACTGTTTAGTTATGGCTAGGTTATTATTCCCGTTGGGTTGATTTGGTTGTGTAACGGCTCTAGGCCCCAATTCTCACCAATCGCTCGATATGTCTACACTTGACATCATTGTCCATACAAATAGTTACCTAAAAACAAAATTGCGGATCGAAGATTTACTGATATTTTCCCTAGTATATGGCAGGTATAATACTACCAGCACTTGACATTCATCTCGAGATACTGTACAGCTCTGTCAATAACCCAACCTAAGCTAAATTTACTGTTGACATCAGCTGTTCAAGTATCCGTCATTTTATTCTTTGCATATTTGTATGAATAAATATGTCGAGTGCAGATATGTCGAGCGATAAGTGAAAATTCCAAGCTATGGTCCGCTGTCTTTTCATTAATCTTCTTCTCGGATTGGATGTTTGGATCGATTTTTGTGCATGCTAATCTCAGAAACGGCTTAACCGATTTCGATGCAGTTTTCAGGCATATGTTGTGACAGGTTCCAGTTAACATATAGGCTACTTTTTATCCCGCCAAAATGTTTTTATCCCGGATAATATTGATATTTTTTTTTGCAGTCCACGCGGACGGTTCGCGGGCGTCCATAATTAGTAAAAGACTGCAGTAAACCAAGCTATAACCACTTAACTTTTTTTCGCAGGTGAAAACTCACAAATGACTAGAGTTCTTAATAGATCAGTAAAAACTAGTTTATGTATGACTGTCATTATAAAATTAATTATTTACAACAAAAATAAAAATACCCTTTGCCATTTATATTCATATATCGTGCATATTTATAGCTGTTACCTACAAATATAAATATACAGGATGTAACAAAAAGGGTATGTTAAGCGAAAAGCTATGAAAATAGCTCACTATAGAGAACCTATTCCCAAAATTAAAGAATCGAAATCCAATGTTTATTTTTCCAGTTAGTATAAAGAATTCCTAAACAAGTCAGGAATATTCAAACGATCTTGAAAAATAAACATGTGATTTCAAGTCTCTAATTTTAGGAATAGGTTCTTTATAATGGGCTATATTCATAGCTTTTTGCTTAACATACCCTTTTTGTTACATCCTGTATACCCTTACTAGCGGACACCTACTACTTTGTCCGTGTAAAACAGTGAATTATTCCCGTCATTATTGAATTATGGAATATACTTTGTTTGTGTTAACCTAAACTCCTCAAGTATGTATGTATCTGTGATCGGACCAAAGAGTCGCATTGTCCCATATGAACTTTGGCCCACTTTTTTTGCCCCTTAGGAGTTCAAGTTATATTCCTTTAAGAGTGTAGGAGGGAGAAAGGATTTCCCGATGTCCCCACAGATTCAGTAAAAACGGCGAAAGAAGTCGTAGGCGTCTGCCATTAAAATAATAAACTTAGACATACGAGTATAATATAATATAATTTATAACAATAAGTCAACAAGTAATTTGACATTAGATGATAAGAGAATGCTTGAAATAAAAAAAACCTAGCAGGAAGGGGTTTGAGATCATTATTTGTAGAATTTAACCCCCTTGGCAACACAATGACCGGGGTAGATAGAAGGCATATGCCGGCATCCCCTAAAGCGTATTGTCAGATACTTGACGACGGTGAAGTATAGATAGATGAGGGGTGGAAAATATCTCTATTCTTTACCGTATAGATAAAAAATCTTTTTACAGGTATGAGTAATACGAGTATTATAAATGGACGTTTATTTATGTTCCGAACGAACTTAAGCCTTTGATGGTTAAATTTGGCATGTAGGTAATATAATTATACAGGGTGTAACAGAAAGGGTATGTTAAGCGAAAAGCTACCTAAATAGCCCACTATAGAGATCCTATTTCCAAAATTTGAGACTCGAAATCATATTTTTATTTTTCAAGATTGTATGGACATTCCTGAGTTGTTTCGGAATTCTTCATACAATCTTGAAAAATAAAAATAAGATTTCGAGTCTCAAATTTTGGAAATAGGATCTCTATAGTGGGCTATTTACATATCTTTTCGCTTAACATGCCCTTTCTGTTACACCCTGTATAAGTTTAGCATAGAATGGAATAGCATAAGGTATCTTGGTAAAATTGCTCTACCTACTACTCTTTACTAATTTTATAAACGAAAAATCTATGTACATATGTTAAGTCTTCAATTAACATAAAAGACATGGAACTTTATTTCTTCCATCAAAACGTAAAACTGCCATTTAAGTAAATGAAAATCTTCCCATAAAATAATGAAATAGCTACTAACTGCATTAATTCTGAACATAGTCTATCTGTCTAACAACCCATTCATTGAACATGAATTTAATGACAGACTCTCACGTATTAATTAAACGAACATGTTAGCACTTCAGCTTGATTATAATAACAATTGACTAAGAAAATTACTCTGGTAATTTGTTAGGAAGTATAAAAAAACATTGCCCTATCATTAAAGGCTTGCATTGCAAGCGCACACTGTACACGTATCCGTGACATCTATGTGCATATAGGCGAAGTATCCGTTTCTATGTTAAATGCACCGTAACGTGTAATATATGAATTCAATGATTAGATTAAATTTAAATTTTCGTAATTTGCAAAGGATGTGTTCCTTAAATAGTGTAGCCAGAACTGTGGGACTATGAAAGAGATACTTTTACAACCACGTTTACTTACAACAGGGCCAGAGCTAAAAGGTCAATGACTAGTTGTTAGCTTATCGCCTGAGAACGCGCCTGGTGTTTGTCATAAAATTGGTTTGCAAAAAAGTTACGGGCAACATCTAGTATAGGAAACAATATAAAAATGAGATGCTTTTTCTACCCAGCGGAAATAGAGGTAAACTTATCACTACCAGTATTAAGTCTTGTTAATTAATTAGCTCGTCTGCAAAGAACGTAGCGCCGCCGCGGCGCTGACCCCGGGTCAACTGACATTGCATTTGTGCCACCACCGGCAATTTGTCCAAGTTAATGACGTTTTCTGATATACCGTGCCCTTAACGATGACTCATTTTAGTTTCATAGAGCTAATTTGATACAATGTGCGGTGGTACAAACTGAATGTGAGATACAAGATACAGTACCTACGTAGGCTAAGAAAATATAGTCGTATTTTATTAATTAGGTTTTCGTCACTGGATCTTTCATATTTTTGCGAATTTTGTTCTCTAGCTATTATATATTTCCCAACTTAGATAGTTTAAATAACTAGGTATGTAGCGGTGATAGCCGAAGGATTAAGACGTGCGTCTTAATCGGACGGCCCGGAGTAGGTTCGATCCCAACCATGGGCCTGTACCACTGAATGTATTTCATGTACGTATTTCTATCTACGACTGCGCGACGCAGAGGAGTGGTAGTGTGTTTAACAGCCTATGTATGTCTGTATGTTCCTTTGAAGCACTATACAGACCAAACGCTTGTGGCGATTTTTATGATTCACACGTCAATCGATTCCTCTTAGTCCGGCGAGTGTCACTACATGTCGTTATTTTTCGATCCGACTGACCGCTTAGGATCTATATCGATTTAAAGTTGTGTAACAAGCATCTCGCATAAGTTAAAAACAACTGACAGCAGCAAGACGAAAACTTCTTGCATAGTCGGGATCCATTATCCGACAGCCAAGCTAATATTTCAATGGATCCTGGCTGTTCAGTTGTTATGTTACATCATTAGAAAATATTTTATTTTCTTCAATAGTATTCATTCCATAATAATACCTATTATAGAATTCTAGACCACCGGACATCTAAGTGCTTGTTTTCATCTTTTCAGTTTTTTTATTATTACATAGTTTAGTTCTTTTTAACGCAGTCGGGTTTTTGGATTTTTTAAATTATGTTTGTTATATTCCGAAATTGTCACTTAGGTTTGTGTCAGGCAGGCAGCCGGCCATAAAAACAAGTGCCAAATCGGCAATATAAGTTTATTGCCCATAAATAATGCAGTAAGACAGGAAGATGATGATGAGACAGTTAGTTTAAAATAAAAATCTTGGATAGCCCAGAGAGGAACATAAGCTACTCAAAAATTAATAAGATTGGCCGTACCAGTCCACGTTCAATAAATTGGCGAATAAAAATGTGTCCCCTATCATTAGAGTCAAGTAGCATACATCACGGGTTGCAATTTGACACAGGCGGGTAATGAAGCCATTGTCGCGGCGCTAACCAACCAATTGTTCCGTTCGCTGGGCATGTTAGATTAGGGTATGGATCATGCATGTGCAGAAGGGTAAGCAGTGGAGGTATGAATACCTATTTTGGGTTCAAAGATTTGGAGATGTCGTGAGGTTACTAAGGCCTACTTGCAGTAAAATTTTTAACACGTGATCTATGATTCGGTTGAAAGATGGCATGGCGTATTGTGTTGTATATTAATTCTCGATATAAGTAAATTGACCAAACCCGACATATTGAAAAAAAAAAATTCAGCTATTCCATACATTTCAGTGCAGTAATTATTCGAGATTGTATAGAACAACTGATTTTTTTCAATATTTCGGTGTTGGTCCCGTGAAAGATGTCTTTTTTTACCTACCTAGTTTTGTGTCAAAAGATAATCACAAATTTTGGATAGATCTTATATACATATTTAATATCTAAAATTGTAACGGATCGATTTCTGTACATGGAAAATATATTGAAAAAATTATTATGGGCGGCCTTTATACACGAAAGAGAACCCAAAACAATGTATTTCCATTTTCTCTGTTTGTATATTATCTTCATTATTAGTCTTCTATGCTGCTCTGGGAGTGAAAAAATAACGTGTAATACTGCAGCTGCTTCTCTTCCCGGGCATACTGTACAAGCCAGTAGTGGGACAAGAGGGTCTTGGTGTTTTGTAGGCGATGGGCTGACCACCTGTCACTACTAACCGAACTTGTACATCTCAACTATACCCTAAAAATTGGTCAGAAGTGGCACCATGTGGTTCTATCGGCCTTTAGTGCTCTGCCTACCCCGTAAGGAATAGAGGCGTGATTATATGTATGTATATTATCTGTATGTTTGTGCATGCTTATCTCAGAAACGGGTAAACTGATTTCGCTGCAGATTTCAGGAATACATTGTGACAAGTCCCACTTAACATATAGGCCACTTTTTATCCCGGTAAAATGTTTTTATCCCGGATAATTTCGACATTTTGTTTTTTCTGCAGACCACGCGGACGCTGTCATGAGCGTCCACTAGTGAATAATAAAGTACAGTTTGCTTAAGCAAATAATATTTATTGTTATTACGAACAGATAAAATTTTGTACAAAAGATGCAATTACAGTAATGCCAATTTGATTAACGAGCGTGTACGTAATTCGAGACGTACTGGGCAGTTAATTATCCAACTTGAACATACTGATAAACTAACTTAACGAATTAACTATCCTAAAGGCAAATGCCGCTGGGCTATTGCCTAATTTTCAGTACTTGCTTCGGCTTTGCTATTGCAAGTTACGTAATAGCCCTGCAGAGTATTATCACAATTTTATCATTTTCTCCAAATTATATTTTACTAGCGGCCGCCCACGACTACGCCCGGTTCGCGCAAAAGGGAATTTTGTATCAGTACCTGTGCAAAGCTGGGCGAGTCGCTAGTTATACATATTTATAAACTTAAAAAAAAACGCATCTAAACCGTTGCGTGTGAGTGACAGCCAGGCAAATACTGAACAAGTAGGTACCATTGTGTCATATGACAGTGTTATTACTCGCAGAAAATGTATTGTTTAATTGTTTCTCAGTAATTTTTGCTCTCCGCACCAATTGTATCGGGCGAGCCTGTGACAAATTAAATGGACTTATATAATGGAGAGCTCCATTAGGGTTGATCAGTTATTTGAACTTTTTTAGGGCAACTTATTTTTGAAAACCATCTTTTGGTTAAAATTTTATTTTTAAGTCAGTATCTAAGTCCTAATTAAACGAACTCAACAATTTTTTTTTGAAGATATGAAAACAACGTCGGAAAATTTTCATGGTCTGAAGTCACGATATCAATATTTGCCTGGCTGTCACAAGCACCATGTATATAGGGATAGACAGAGAGCGGGAATAAACTTTGTTTTATACCACGTTATGTCTATTCTGTAACGTCCCTTCTCTTTGACCCAACCCTAACATTTAATTCCATATGGTTTTCACCCATTTCAATACACATGATAATCAGTTGTTTTGAAATATGGCCGTCAATTTGTGTGTACCGAAGTGCCGCGGCTTATTACTCACTTCCTAGCAGAACCGCATCATTAACAACACAGCAATCGTGTTGTAAAATTGTTATTGTTGTTCGCCTTTTATTAACTAGGAAGGGTTGATTGATTTATATTCTGGAGTATCTATCTGTTGATCTAACCGTTTGTTTGTTCGGGTCATTTAAACTTGTTGATTTCTTTATTATTTTCAATAGTTGTAATAAAATGAGCAAACCTTTTTTAGAGGAAGTATTTATTCTTACTATTCTACTAATTCTTCAATCGGGTGAAGAATTTTTTCCATTTTCTATATTAACAATTTTATAATATACCTATATAATATCTTAACTAAGATAAATTTATAAAAACACTTCTCCATTAATATAATCCGTTCTAAATAATAATATAACTTACATAGGTGTCTATACACACACGTCTGTGGTCCGGAAATGGGGTAGTCAGATCTGCAGGGTCATAAACGTAATCCCACAGTCACATTTAGCATAGCGCGGACAGATATGATCACAAGTTGTCGCCAAGTTCCTTATTCTACTCTTACGATATGCACGGAAGGAGATGCAGCTGATCTATTCTAATGAAGCCCCGCATCAGCACAGATTGATATAACTTGGTAAAACATTACTTATCTATGTATTTATATACCGTTGCTTAGTACCCACGACACAAGACCTTAGGGATCTTAATGTGGGACTAGGTTAATGTGTAGTGTTTGTAAATATTTATATTTATCATTACTTCTAAACAAGGCTAGGAACAACATACTCTCCTACCACGGGGCTATGCACCTAGATAGTCGACTTTTATAATAATAAAAGAATAATAAAAGAAACATGTATTCAATGAGCATTTTTTTATATGCTGATTGGCTGTACTAATAAAATTCTCTACGGAGCCCAACTCATTGAGGCGTTGTAACATCCTAGTAACTGTAGTTACTGTCAATACCTATCAAATAAAACACATTCTAAGAACTAATGATTCTACCACACTTTTCAAAAACAATTACCACAAATATTTTTTGTCATTTTTTGCGGAACGCGTTGCCGAATTACGACAAAAAAGCTACAACTCAAAAAAGCGGCTTCTTCTGAACATAATGCAAATGCGACATTATCTTGACATTTTAACGACGCGCTATCAGTTTGAGTGGCAGGTCAGGAACAGGTGCGATCAAAGAATCGACCTGCAATGGCTCCAGTAGTTCAAAACAACTTTGCCCAGCCACCCTTGTTGAAATGTTCAAAGGTGCGTGGTGTAAAATGAACTGTATTTTTATTATGTTAGTATTTTTACCCGACTGTGTAAGAAGGAGGGTTATGTTTTTCGAGTATATTTGTATGTATGTAGAATAGTATTTTTATCCAAGAATAGTATTTTTAATGCGTTTGAACTGTATCTTTTATGCAAGAGCTGTAGGTATTTCTTATATTAATTTCACGTGATTAATGGTGTACTCGCGATTGCAGTATGCTAAAGATAGAAATAGGATATCCACGAAAGATTTAGAAGATATAGATTTAGAAGATTTTGAAGATCTAGAAGAAATAGGATATATTTTGTGTCGACTACTTTTATAAGTTATTCGTGTAATTATTTATCTGTCGATGGAACTTCTGAACCGCAACTTACGAGTAAATAGCCGTGTTTTTACAAAAAGCTTTTGATATTTAATTAAAAATAATCTCTAATGTGCCGCGTGGTACCGGCAGAGTAGAATTCGTACCACTCCATGTCTGCCTGTGGGTATCGTACGAGGCGATTAAGGGTTTCCGGGAGGTGGGCAGCAGCGCCTCCCGTGTTGACAACATAGTCCAAAATACAAACTGCGGTCACCAACCCGTCTGCCCAGCGTGGCGACTATGGGCAAATACCCCCCCATGGCAGTCTTGTGGCGTGCCCTGGGGGAGGCCTACGTCCATCAGTGGACTGCAATAGGCTGATGATGATGATGAATCTCTAATTTAGTCTTTTGTTTGTGAATCTATACACATTATTCACAAATATAACCGCGTGCAGGTAACTATCATTTCAATTTAATATAAAAAAATTAAACAAATTAATTACAATAACCAATAAACAAAGTTACTCTTTATAATATGAATGTATACATATCAGCAACAAATACGTTTCCCCTTGCAAATCAAGTGACCCTCGAGCTCTGACTCCCAGTTGGGTTATCCGGGACAAAAAGGGATTAGTACGGATTTTCCACCCTCGCCACCTGGGGGTTGCTAGCATGCGTAAAATGACCAAATAATTGCACCCCGATTCTATTAGGGATAGTTTTGAATTTGCAGCGTTACCTGTTTTAATTGGATTAGGAATATTTGCTGAGATTTTGATGAAAATAATTGTGTTTTATTTTTTAACTAATATTTCACTACATCAAATGTAGAGTCGTTAAATAAATAAAAAAAGTAAATACCTGAATTAAGACAGTATAACAGCCAATTGCAATAATAGAGATCGAAATACATACATATAATCATGCCTTTATCCCATACGGGGTAGGCAGAGCATCAAGGGCCGATAGAATCACATGGTGCCAGATCTGACCAATTTTGAGGTTATAGTTGAAATAAAAATTATTGAATATTAAACCTGAGAATATTGAAAATAATGTTTTATTATGTTGTGTATTATCAAGAATAATATATAAACTTGCCAAGAAAATCGCCCTTACCCTGTAGTGGAACACAGTTTAGACTATTTAAAAAAATCACTATCCATCTTTCATCAGCAACAAAACAAATACATACATAATTAAATAAGTACCTACACAATTTTGAACCAGGAAGAGTAAGAAAAGCACGTTAGATACAGCTAGATAACCACGGCGCGGGCGCATCCGAGGAGAGCTATTCTCAAAACGGGCGAAACATCAGCGACACGTTCTTATCGCGAGCGTGTGCGATCGACGCGCGATATCGCACCGCGCCCGCGCCTACAACGCGATTCACCTAACAGTTCCTTTAATTCGCGGCGCTAGTTGTCTACTCCACTACATGTAATTTATTTAACTGCATACTAAGAATTTAGTTCCAAAATCACCCACGGGAACTGTTATAAAACGTGCCACATCGCTGGAGATCATCGCACTTTTCTTTATGGGACACACATGTCACTGTTTGATAATACTGCAGGGCATGAGAAAGGAGAAGTTTGTTTGTGTATCATAAACATTATGCTATTTGCGTATTTTATGTCAATGTAATTATTAATGAATATAGAATCATACAAGAATGTATCAGTTGCATCTTTTCCGCGCATGTCATAGGAGTCGCATAACTGATGCACTGGATTTTTTTACATATGAGCTATAATAAATATGGCTATACCAGTGGACGCCCGCGATTTCGTCCGCGTGGACTGCAGAAAAAACAAAATGTCGAAATTATCCGGGATAAAAATATTTTCCCTGGATAAAAAGTAGCCTATGTGTTAATCCAGGGTGTCGGCAAACTCCATACATACCTACATAATTTTATTAAAATCGCTACAGCCGTTTTTACGTGAAAGAGTACTTGCAAACTTTCGCGTTTATAATATTAGTAGGTTAATATCCTCCGTAATCCGCAGTTAAAGTTTCGCCATTTTGGAAACACACCGTGTTCTAGATCATTATTTAAATGGCTACTAACAGACAAATTACACGTAATATCCAAGTGTTTAATTTAATCAATAAACCAAAAAATCACTTCATCTTCCTGAAGTTTTTATCGGATGATTTAGGTTTTTTTCAACCTCGCCGGGAAGGCGTCGGACCCTATTGAACTACTCATTTCACACTCGTAGAAAACACACATAATTACATTATTCGACAGTCTTCGTTTTTTGTTGGACACAAATTATGAGCGAACGGAATTATTTTGAGGAGGCCATGATTGTAGGCTGGCGGGTGACGCAGCAGTTTTGCGATACAGCCGGGGGTGGATTCTTGAAGCTCTTTTTTGTAACGTGATTTAATAATGTTATATTATTTACTTAACTATTAGGTTACTTTATAAGGCAAGTCACCAGCGGCGCCTGCGATTTGTCATACATAGATTATAGGAAACCGTCAAACGGTGTGTAGTTTTTGAGAAATTGTGATGATTTTGGTTGGATTGTTAATTATACTCGAAACCATAATTCGAGAGACTAGTTTGACAGTTCATTTTAGACAAGTGTTGCCATGGTCGGGCTAATGCTGTTTGTATCGATATTTTAAAACTACAGATTGGTATTTTACGTATATATATATTTATTAAAACAATCAAATTGTTAATTAATTTACAGTGCGAGGTATAATATTACAATACAATTCAAGAAAAATGGTTGTTTGTATTTTTGGTGTTCATAATATTATTTATTACATCACATTTACGGTACGTTTTTGCAATTCGTACAACAGTATTTGGGTTCCAACATGAAAACTTATTCTTCGTTGTAGTTAAAATGATCTGTAATATGAAATTTTGTCAATTTAAACAATTTATACAATCAAGTCTTATCTGATTATAATCATATCGACAATTATCGACATCGTCGATAATTCATTAATAATTAACGTCACTATTTAATTTCTTCTAATTCTGGTAACCCTTCATCTGTCACTTAGTTGTCAAACTAGTATCTCGAATTATGGTTTTTAGTATAGTAGGTAACCCACACTACCTATACTTACTCCTAGGAAGTAAAACATACGTTACCTATTTCAGTTCACCTAATTTAATTTACAATATTTGTGAGTATACCAAAAACCAATCCTAACTTTTCATTTTCTGCGAGTCCAGAATACGTTTCAGGCGCGCTTTGCTGTCAGCACAGCGCCCCGGCGGCAGTTGGTCGACAACTCGACACACACTTGTGCCGTGTGTCGAGTTGCGCGCTTGACGTACAGCCTGCATCCCTTTACCTTTCCCGCGGAATCGATAAAAAAACATAACCACGATTTCATTGTTGCGCTATAGCCGCCGATTTTGGTACGCGACATTTTTTCTTGCTTCGTAACTGTTTATAAACACAATGTGTAACACTCGTAACATGGCTTAATGTATTAAATACATAATAATGTGCTTAAGTACTTAATATTAAGTTCAAACAACGGATTTTATCAATAAAGACTGACTGATCTCCATAAATCATGTTTTTTTTTTCCAAAAAAGCTTATTATGTGTCGTAATAGTAAAACCACAGACACGGCGGTGTTCCCGAAATGGGGTAGCCAGAACTTCAGAATTATAAGGGAGATCTCACAGTTACATTTAGCATATTAATGATCAGTTGCTTGCTTATCGTCTGAGAGAATATCCGAGTTTCTTACAACATGGTAAAGGCTGTCTTACAATGTGTGTAAAAATATATAACAAATTACCAAACGACCTAAAATTAATAAATAGTGAACTATTTAATATTTAAAATTAGACTACGCAAGTGGCTTCACGAAAAAAACTTTTATAATTTAGAAGATTTTAGGAACAAAGTTTAGGTACCAATTATTATTTGACATTGTAATGATAAATTTAATTTAATATAGTTTAGTTTACCTACTTTATAATTTGTATGCTAAGTTTAATTGGCTAGACATAAGGACAATTTTTTATATTTGACATTTTAATTTACTATGTTTAGTTACAAATAAAGATTTATCTATCTCCTGCACGGAAGGAGATGCTGATGTATTCTACTGAAGCCCCGCGTCAGCACCTGAAATGTCTTACTAATATTACGAGTATAAACGTGAAAGTTTGTGAGTGTGGATGGAAGGATGGATGTTTATTACTCTTTCACGTCAAAATGGCTGGAGCGATTTTAATAAAATTTGGTATGGGGTTAGCTGGCACCCTGGATTAACACATAGGTTACTTTTTATCCTGGGAAAATATTTTTATCTCGTATAATTTCGACAATTTGTTTTTTTCTGCAGTCCACGCGGACGAAGTCGCGGGCGTCCACTAGTATAAAATAAAATGTACAAAATGCTGTTTACTTTTCTATTTATCGTTCCTATTTAGTAGATTGTTTGCATAAAAGCGTTTTCTCCAATTTTCTTTTCCAATTAAGTTTTATTGGAAATTTTCCCGGACCATGATTAAAATAAAAAAGTCCCTATTTTATTTTTTGAAATCTTTTATAACTAACCTAATAAAGTATATTTTTTTAACTCGCAGCTTGTGTTTGCTATAGTCATAATATACAGGATGATTTTTGGTCGTCAACGTTTCCGAAAACTACGGAATTTCCTCATCATCACGATCATTTTCCCCATACCTGGAAAGTGTATGGTTTCCAAAATATTAGGGTGCAAAGTTGAGTAAATAGACTGCGTTTTTCTACATAAATGCACATTGACGCGTGTAGCAAGACTTTTTCACGAGAAATAATTAATATCTGTCTATGAAAAAACTAGCATAAACACTGGACACTATGAATTTCGCACGTGAAGTAAAAAATAAAAAAATTTACATCGTTTTCCAGCATTTTTTGGCATAAACTTACTTTATTTGATGTATAGAGTACGTATCCGTCGTTAAGGGTGTCAACGAAAAAACATCCTCTATATGTCTGTCTGTTCGTATTTTGCGTCAAGTGAAAAAAAAACGACATAAAAGCTTTTGTCATGCAATCCATACAAAAACATAAATTCACGACATCCAAACGACATTGCATGCTATGTCCGCACAAAATCACATACATTAAGCTCTATTACACGCTAAATATAATATAGGTAAGTATCTTTAATATCAGAACAAGCTCCCGATAATGAAAGCCTTAGAATTCTAAGAACCAGCTTCTAAGCTACGTAAGTACAAAGTTATATGACAAAATTTTGTATGATAAATTCTATGGGCCTATGAAGACTTTAGAAAACTTATCAAAAATTTATTGACATCGGGTGTCCATCAAATCCATTCGAATTGAATGGTCATGGAGAATCTTTATATTTAGCGTTCCTTTAGTCTGTAAGACATCAACTAGTAGGTAGAGCGACTTTTACCTCTGTTATGCTAATCACCTTTAGTAAATGCTGTTATTCTCATACCATTTTTTGAATATCCCACTTTTTGGCAAGGCCTTCCCGAATTGAGCCTACACTTGCCTTGTCTATATAGACTCACACTAGCTGAAACTTATGTCCTCATTCTTCCCCTACGTCGGTTTTCGTCTATAGGCACCCTGCCAGTGGCTATCTTTGCCCATCTGTCTGGGTGCATTCGACTTACGACTCGACTTAATAAATTTTTTTAATATATTTTCATACTGAACCATGTCCGAAATGACTTTATAGTCTCCGTATATAAAGGCCCATAATGACAAAACTACCAGTCTTACTGAACAATACTATTCAAGCTCAGCTTCGCTTGTTCATGCCCGATGTGGACAATGTCTTCGTATCCATAGTTCAATTAAGATCTTATTCGAAGACTTTCTTCGATACTATTAAGATTGCGTAACTTGCTGTCTGTTTAAAAAAGTACCTAGTGACTTGCTTTGCTACATAGTTATTGTATTACTATTTATAGACAAATTACTACTTCTACTGTATTTTTTTTTTTGAAATATTTACACAAAATAAAGACAAGCAGGCGTTTACAGGTAAGCAAAGTAAATAATGGGTATATTTTTAATTTATATTAATATTTACTAAATTGCTTTCTTAAAAAAATATTTTATATAAGACCTAAAATATTTTAAAATAATAATCCAATTTTTCAAACACCTTCTGCAATTATGCCGAAGGCGGAAAGCACACTCCCTCGACTAAGGAAAAAATACGTCTGTAAATACCAGGGAAGCTTTATCAGCATCATGGCTGTGCTTATGTCGTGACTTGCAGCACCCGTAACGGCGCTGAATACCTATCACAGATGAAGACGCTTCAAGTAGCCACGACGTCATTTATCAGGGTATGACAGACCATGCCGGCGACTAGAGACTTGTGGATAAGGCTTGGAAGAAAGATAGTATATTTAGCTATAGAATACCAATGATGTGAATACCAAAAATATGAGAAGCGATTGAGCTATTGTGGTTGTTTAGACTGCATGGTATTTACAAGAAATACGGGACTAGAGCATTTATCGTAATTTCCCTGAAGCGCAATTTAAACATGTCTGTCTAGTCTACCATATTGACTTTTCTTACCAACTACCTAGAAAAATTTAAATAAGTATGTAGGTAGAGGATCCTTAATTTTTATTTATCGCGAATCGGTGCGTTCGATGTTCAGTTTCGAGATTTCGACAAGGTTTTAGCTTAGTATTATAGGTATAGCCATAGTAGAAAATGAGGTAATATGTATTAACAAAATTACAACAAGGTATGAGCTTGCAAATATTTAGAGGAAACAACTTGTAAATCGACAAAGGCATACAAAATTACAGTTTGCAGCGGCACTACCCTGTCAGTTAATTTTAACCTTACCCAGTAAGGTTAACTGTTCCAATTTAACTGAGCCAGAAGTGAACTTTGCCTGGCCATAGAAATATGGCGTAACTACGCTGTCAACTTGTTCATAGCAATGGCGGCGCTTCTGAAACTTTTCGTGCCGAATATTTGTTGGTAACAGTGGTAACTGGTAACTGGTAACTGGTAACCTACTGCCGAAAATGTTTGCGACTAATTTTAGTTAGGTTACGGTTGTGGATGGAACAATTTTATTTATATGAGTTGTGATTGTTGGCACCTACAAGGTTTTATTGTAGGTAACTAATCTCATAGTGTCGTTGTTCTTACTTTTATTATACATATAACGTCATAATGCCAAAATGTAATTGGTTGGATGCTTTATGTTGACGTAAACGAGTTCGAATTGCTTTTCTATTAGTTTAATACTCTTCAGACGCTTGTTAGGTCCCTCCGGTACACAGATTGGGTGATCTGTGCTCCGGTATTTTCTATGCTTTGTTCGCATTTTTCTGATCTCTACACGCTGGCTTACAGGAGTTGCAGTGGCGGGACTGGGTGGTGTGCCAATCCCAGTATTGTTTCGCATTGACGTTCGTTGTTGTAACAGTAATCACGTGATTACGAACACGCGAAAAAGGCGGCTTCCTATTGGAGTAATCTTAGATGGTGAACCTCTATCGATTCCACGAGATATACTACCTATGTTATTTTGTCAAAGCCCCTGACTTCAAGTCTTAAGTTTGAAAACAAAGTTTTTCTTGTCATATCCACTATGAGGAGTCCGCGGTGAAATCGCAGTGGCCGGCACCATGAGTCGGCAGTACATCGTCCGATTGAAACATCACTGCGAGCGTAGTTGTTCTTTACAAGTCTTGCTGGGTTGCCAACTGGCGGGAAACTGGTTAAAAATGACGAGATCTTGGCGATATTTTGACATAAAGTTGTTACATGTTTTACAAAAGGTCACCATATGAAATTCTGCGACGACCATCAAAATTTGATTTCAATAATTTTTATCAATATAACAAGTACAGAATGATCCATAAAAATTTGTTGATAAACACAAAAAACAGTCTAGCTCTGTAATTACTTCTACAAATATACTGAGAAAAAATACACAAAATATATAAAAGGAAATCGAGAATTTTATTTAGGCAGCTCGCAGTTACTGCCGGCAACACCGGCGCAAGAGTTGTGAATAGTGTGCACTTCCCGTGTTCGCGGCGCTGGTGGCTAGATCTAATGATAATCGTTATTGATGATTGCGACTGAATATATAGTTTTTGTTGCTCCTGTGCATTGTGGCTTAATTGACAAGCAACCTAGTTTAATTATCTAGTAAACTTATAACATGGTCTCATAATTGACTCTGAATTTTATTTAATATTTACCTACTACATATATGTGCAAACGACATAAGGTAGCCTATTTAAGTGTCACGTAGTCGTAAGCCTACCAGCACTTTTTGGACACAAGTACAAAAATATTGCTATTGGTCATGAATTCAATGATGCCGATTAGCAATCGTACAAACATCCATTCTCAGACACAATAGTGCGATCATTCTACTATAATACTAGTGCGATTCAACCCTCGGGGCACCTATAACTTGTACCAAGCGGAGGTAGTTGAAAAAACTGGCAACTCACTACGATTTCGGCAGTGACGCTGCACCATGGATTCCTCGCGCACAATGGCGTTCTCTAATAATAAAGAGTTAACGTGTCGGTCTGTTGATTGAGCGATTCATGATGCCGGCAGGTGGAAAAAAAAATAACTGAAAGTATTTATTTAGTTTATCTTATTAGGATTTATATCGAAATATAGGAGTGAGGTGAATTATAGGTAGACGCGAACTCAAAGATAATATTTAAAAAAAATGGCACTAGTGAATTTATGTCACGAATTAACTGTTTTAGATTAAATATTTAGACCTAAATCTTATGTAAATAGTTAGTT
Organism: Carposina sasakii; assembly: GCA_014607495.2. Taxonomy (NCBI): domain Eukaryota; kingdom Metazoa; phylum Arthropoda; class Insecta; order Lepidoptera; family Carposinidae; genus Carposina; species Carposina sasakii. The sequence goes on from CP053148.1 coordinate 2,890,525, forward strand.
TTTCTTGAATATTTGCACATAGTCATAGAGTTGGGATTGCGGAGAAAGACATAGGCTCTCTACCTATATTATGTAGTCCGCCCGGACGAAGTTTTTGTAGAGTAGTATCATAAAAATGTAGCACTCGAAATAATAAATAACTGTTTCTTTAAATAACATATCTATGTGTAGATTGTGTAAAAATATACAATGTTGAAGTGTCATATACGTCCTAAACTCGTAAAAAAACATATACCACAAACCCCATTTTTTTAACGCATAAAAAGTAAAAAAATGATATCGAAAGTGAACCCGAACTTCCCATTGCAATCCATCAAAACACGTACCTACTGAAAAACGTACGACCTCTCGGTAATGAATTATTACAAAGCAACAAAAATAATGCTATATCCCTTAAATAAAATCTTCTAAACACTCACATAATAAAGTTAAAACTCGCTCGCCCAGCTGTTCCGATAAATTTGTAAAATCAAAGGAAACCAAATCCTTAGTTTACCGTTTAGGGACTCAATGGCGAAGTTTTTCTTACTAAGGCAAATATATCATAAATTATGACAAGTAACACCCACTCTTTGACTGAAGAAACCAACTTGGGAATCGGTTTCACGGTGAAGCTCTACTACGGGTACTAATAGAGGATATGATTTTTCATCAACTTCTCGAACTAATTATTTTATTTCACAACAAATTCATTTGTTGCTTAGGTATGCGGAGAGGAAAAATTAACACCGTTATGAGGACCTTAAAGAGGTGGAAAATATTTTTATTTATTTTATTTTAGGTGTATTCATAGCATAATTTTGTTCCATTCAATCATATTAGTAGGGTCATCTAATATAATTCAATTTTCATGCAGATGGCGATTTACCATTCTCCTTTAACCATGTTAAAAGGAATCATTGCATGGTAAAAATTAGTTCGTCAAAGCGTTTGCTGGTTTACTCACACCTTCCACTTAGCGACGCGGCGCTTTGTAACAAAAGTTTGTCGGTTTGTAACATAACTTTGATGCTTTGTAACAAAACTTTGACGCTTTGTTACAACCAGCTGCAATTTGGTATGAAACTATAAATGCATCGAAATTGGATCATTCTATTCTATCTAAAATAAAGTTAGCGAACTATTATACAGTTTTGGTTCTCCGGTATGAAATTTTATGTTCAGAGGGAAATACTCGTAGTGTCACAATAGAAACATATTTGTTATGATATACTAATATTTCTGTAAAATAAATACGAAGAACATCAAGCTAAAACTAGACTTTAGATCGCCACTTAAATAACTAAAAAATCTTTAAATATGACATTATTGATCTAATTCTTGGTTTTTCTTACTTGTTTTAAGTTGCTTATAAAAGTCTTATAATATTGAAAATAATACTGTCTAATATTAACTTGAAAGTTGAAACTATAGTAACACCCCAGTAACATGATGCTGCACGAGGCGCCGCCGCCGTCTGCGCTTTCTCCACTCGTGCGCATCGCCACTAACACATATAGTGGTGACTGGCTACATCCTTATGACGAAGGCACAAAGTTCAAAGTAACTGGCTGAACAACAAGTCTAAAGTGGCAAGGTGTGGCTGTTTGTTCTAATCTTTTACCGCCAGTTCCGAAGTTTACTAGCGCCTGTATTTTTGGGGTAGTGACGAGTCTGAATGAAATATGTATAATAATGAAATTTAACTTGCAAGATTTGGTTTCAGACAACGGGACAGGTGAAACTAAATAAAAGATTACACTTAAACTTACTTCCGAATTTACAATATTAATTTAGATTAGACTGATTGGAGGGATACAGAATACAGACCATAAAGTTGTCTTTCTATTATGCTATGCTGCGTGTGATATCCGCCAATCGTATTCATTGGTCCATGATATCGATGAGTTTATAATAACGTAGTACATCTCTCGTGGAAAGGCAGCCTTACACTCTGGATTCAGCTTGGCAACTAAAGTTACGACGTATGAGTACGCCGTTCAAAGGTATTAATCTCCGGTATTAGTCGGGTATTCTTTTATAGGTATAATTACTTTGAATCACGAACAGGGAATAAAAAGTATAGCCGCTCACAACACTGTATGCTGTCGGCGGCTCAAAGTAGGAATTTAACTGCATCACTAAATTCTACATTATACGAAAACTTCCCAAGACAAACCCATTTAAAGCGGGCATGGAATTTCTATGCAAATCTCTACAGGTTCAAAACCATGTTAATAATACTCATAGAGCTGATATAAGCAAGATGACTCAGACTAAGTTACCGATATAACATTTACGTCCATATCATTAGTCGTTTACTAAACTCCAAAACTTCTTTACCATGTTAAATTAACCTTTAGGTCGATGACGCAAGGTTTAACCTCCTTGAGTGAGGATATCCTCAAATATGTTTGAGAATACCATCATTATTCGCATTTCAAAGGATAAACTCAATTTGCAAATCCTTACTGAAATCATACATACAAAACTGTTTTGTATACTACTATTCAATCAAGTCTGGACCGCTAAACAAATTTACATGAAAATGTGCTCGCTCATAGGCTATAGGTAGGTACTTAGGTCTTGTAACTAGGTAACTGTCGCCGGCGGAAAGATGAGGAAGTAAAATGAATCTATGGAGGACCTATAGATTTGTGACACTGGTCAAATTAGCCCTCAACTTTTGGTATTGCTAATGGTAATTGTACGTTAAGGTATCCGTCCACTGAACCATCTGTTCAAATGCTCGATATCAAGCTGTTGGATGCTATTGAAAATATCATATGAGGTCCCACTGTCATGTTAAGTATAGCGGTGTCAGCGAAAAGTAATCTAACCTAACGCCCGAGAGAATAAAAATATTATCACTATAAAATCTATTATCACTATTTACTCAAATAAATAATTAATTTATTGATCCTGGGACATAATATAATCTCTACGGTCTATTCTATATGTAGCGATAGAAATTCCCTACCTATATAATATACGCTCGCCGCGTGGTGCCGGCAGAGTAGAATTCGTACCACCCCATGTCTGCCCGTAGGTATCGTACGAGGCGATTAAGGGTTCCCGGGAGGTGGGCAGCAGCACCTCCCGTTTTTGACAACATAGTCCAAAATACAAACTGCGGTCACCAACCAGTCTGCCCAGCGCGGTGACTATAAGTAAATACCCCTTATGGCAGTCTTGTGGCGTGCCCTGGGGCAGGCATACGTCCAGCAGTGGACTGCAATAGGCTGATGATGATGATGATAATATACGCTCGCTCAGTGTTATCTATTTCAATGCTGTCATTACTAAAATTATAGCATGTTCCTATTCTATATCAGAAACATAACTAATAATAACTATGTAATAAAATCTCTCCATCTAAAGTTATATCAGCCCCCCTAGCATGACCACGCATCATGGATATCGTATCGTCTCTATACAAAATTCAACATGGGGGTTTTTTTATCGTAATTTGACAGGCTAATAAATCGGTTTATATAAATCTGTTTCGCAGGTCATGTTACTAGAGCAGCCCCCCTAGCATGACCACGCATCGTGGATATCGTATCGTCTCTATACAAAATTTGACATGGCGGGCGGCAATATTTGTCGTATTTTTACAGGTTAAATGTTGATAAATCGGTTTATTATATGGTTTTTCGCAGGTCATGCTACTTGAGCAGGAAAGGTTTCGCAATGATAGCCTGGGATTTATCACCTATCGAATATGAAATGAAAATATTTGTAGCCGGTAGACAAACTAACAGGGAATAACCAAATTTCGAAATACAGGAGCAATATACAGATTTTGAGTTTGAAATCTGTGAATTCGATATCGAGTATGGCTGTTACGAGTAGTTTAAGTAGGCCAAAAGGAAGGGATTTTAGCAGTCTACCTATATGTATTTATTTTTACGTGTGTCCCACAATCATACTATTGTTCCAATTACAGTTTTTTTTATAATAGTGCGAATATCTAGTTATTTGATTAATAATCCACAAATAGGCTGTATAAATTACTCACGTAACTAAGAATAGGTACTTAGTCTGAATGCGACTCATGAAGGAGACAAATACGAGTAAAAATAAATTTGTGAATAGAAGTTGCTTCAAAAGTGTGCGTGATTATGGGTTCTAGAGAACTTGTTCTTCTATGATAGATAACACATTAACCTAGGCCCACTATTCATAAGGATTACACGGTGGTGAGCACAAAAGCTTATAACTTCACAGGCTAAATACTTTTTATTTACATTTTAGACAATAACGAATACTGCACTATCGATCTATTGTCCAAAGTGTAACAGTTACAAATATTTCAATCAGGAGGCTGCCCGGGGATGTGCCCACATAGGTACAAATATCCCGAGGGGCCCATTTATATGAGTTATGGCCTAACAGCTTGGGTGGGTCCATTCGTAGTTGAAAGTAATAGATATGGTAACCTTACATTGAAATTTTCTGATTTCCTTCCGATTTGATATGTTTCTTTTAGAATTTGGGAAATACTTTTATAAAATCGGTAACATGAAATGCTCATAAAAAGGAATCTTCACATCAAGATCAAACAAAAAGTATAAGGTTTAAATACTCCTTTTTATTTATCCATGTGGCGGTACATGCATGCATATTCGCAGTTTCAGCTCGTAATTTTGATTTTCGCTCTATCATACAATTTTAAATAATTATTCTTGCCACTTAATCTTAATTTAGATATGTACGCAACGTTACGGTAAAAACTCTTTGAAAGCAAATATTTTTTTGTTAAATTTGACTGTAGAGATGTTATTGTACCATAAGCTTTATTATTTACTTATTGAAAAAAGATGTTTTAATTTTTTTAATTCATACAGATAAACAGATAGCCAAAACCTTGACAAAAACAGACAATGTACGTGGGATGGATCCTTCTATTAGTATTTACGCAAAATCATATCTATTTCCTTCATATATCAGTGGAGGTTGCCTTAGGGAAGAAGTGGCATGTGGTGATTGTTTGTGAAGAGAAGGTTGTCAATACAAGCCCTGGTTAAGTTAGATCTTACATCCGTTAACAAGGTTTTTTACAATAACGTAGAGACAAACTAAAAGCATCTTTACCTTTCTACTACGAGTACAGTAGCATAATATTATAAACGTAGAGTAGAGATGGTCTTACCGACAATTTCTATAACTGACCTTGAGAGGAATAAAATAACCAAGATTCTTTTTGATCTCTCGTATTGAAATTGGCCGTAAGTCTGTTGCAAGGTGTAGGTATGGAGATATTTTGGAAAATTATCAGTTTATGGTCTTAAGGAGCAGACCAAAGTTTTTAAAGAAATAGTTACAAGTTAAGTAATTTAACATTGTGTAACAAAAGCAGATATCAACAGACACAATATCAACAGACACAATATCAACAGACACAATATCAACAGACACAATATCAACAGCACGACTAGTATAAAAACATCAATGACTTGAAAATACAAATTAATACTAGTTAAATTATTGTTTCTATAGCGGTGCAGTCATATTATAGAGGCCGTACGTTACTTATTTGTCCTGAACGGGATTCAAACTCCAAGTACGTGAACAGGCAATTTTAAAACCTAACCGATCTTGAGATTTTTTTTTTCTATATCTCTGATTAAATATCTTCTTTGAAAATTTGGAATATAAAGTACCTACCGATATTTTATTCTATCTCTATATAGTATTGAAATGGGCCACTTTCAACTATTACTATCATACTTTGAACTTTAATCACTGTGCGTAATCAATTCGAAACATACAAAATGAATCAAACGATCGACTTAACTGCCGCAAAATTATGATGGTTACGAGTATATGTTAAAATTACAATCGCACAAGTATAGCTATTAAACTTAACTATAGCATTTTAATGGTACGCCAAAAGATTAGCCAAGCTCGCATGCGTAGCTCTGGTTCTTTCATATTTTAGGGTTCGTTGGGCTTAATTCAACCTCACTCGAAGGCGTTCTTAAAACCTTTTTTCGCTTATAAGAACATCACAGCATTTTATTAACAGATTCTACCTATTCATATATACACGACTGTGCTCCAATAGAATGGCCAGAACTGCAGGATTACGAGGGAGATCGCAGCTACGTTTAGAATATCGAGGTCAGATGTATAAAATAGTGACAAGATGCTAGGTTTACCTTCGATAATGCCCCTGAGTTCTCTAGTCGACTCTTAAGATATGAACAGAAGGAGATGCAGTTGATAAATTGATATTTTAGTAAAGCTCTAAATCTGCGCGAGATATCCAACCTATTAGGTACTTAGCTAAGCCAACTTGAATAGATCAATAAAAAAAATAAACGCAACTCAAATTACTGCCGCTCTAAATAAGATAAAGAAAGCAGGGGAAGCCTGGAGCGAATTCAAGTAATGAGGTTTAGGTAGTTGGTGTACTTATGTAAATTATTACAATTAACCTCGAAAGAAATCTATTTTTGTTAATTTTATTTACATTTCATTTACTCTATGGCATACTAAGTTAGTATGCCATAGAGCAAATGTAATCTCAATAAAATTAACAAAAATAGATATTATTTCGATTCACGTTACTTAGTACGTATTACTAAGTAACGTGATTACATTGAAATGAGCATTCTCAACATTATAAAAACCCCTTTTATTTGTATTGATTAAAATTTGCGAGTGCTAGAAATAATTAGATCGATTCCCCCTTTTGCTATTAGCTTGTTGTTGTTTTCAACATTAGCGTGTAGTTTATAATATCTAACATCTGAATAGTAAATAAGTTACACAAAAAAAATAATATAGTTACGGAACCCAGTAATTACATACTACGACACACGCTCGTAAGCCTTTATCTTTTCGAATATAAGAGGTGTTGTAAAATTTTAAATATTCGAGTAAGTATAGGCTTTGTAATGGCCTTTTAGCCATTAAACTAAATATTTTAATCTAAAGCTGATGTTTGTTTAATATTTTGAGTTTTATTTTGACCATCATCTCGAAAGAGTTTAACTACGAATTCGGGATGTTCTCTCATTTGTTTTTACAATATGAAAATAAATTAGTAATACTCCATTTGTTTTTTTCTCTCTTATGATATACGATGAGGTATGGAGTGTATAATTTTAAAATCGCTTCGTAAAGGTTTACTTTTCGTTGTTTGTATCATATTGTTCGTTCAGATGGTATATTTGCGGTCTCATTTCATCATGAGATCTTCGCATCAAATGCTTAGGTAATCATTATCTGTGTATTTTCCCGTGAAAGTTTTACTTTTACTGTCATAAATAGAAATAGACCAATGGTATTATTATAAAACCACGTCTAGAGTTAGTCTCAGTTTAAAAATGATATTTAACAGCTAGAAGTGTGTAATATCTGTCAAATACGGAGAATGCTAAGTTTTAGCAATGTTTATATTCTGTTATATTAGAAGGGTTGTGTAATAGACGTAATTTAAAATAAATCCTAAGATTAAATAGTGCAAACGGGGATAAGATTAGGTAATCAAAATTTTTATGATTTTAAAGACACTCCTGACAGTTTCAAAAAACTTCTGGATGCTTAGACAATGTATCAGCACTTGGCATCGACATTTGTCGCAACACTCCCATCAATAATGGTAGGACTTCATAACATGACTTGACGAACGCGAAAATGAAGGTAGCATACGTGTCGATGACGAACCTTCAGATCGAGAGATAATAGGTATTGCTTCTAACGCTCCATGAAAATAAAGTATAATGGCTTACTCCTTTAAGCATTAATTACCTTCATAAATTACTTATCCTCACTAACATTATAAATGCAAAAGTAACTGTCTGTCTGTCTCGTTTTCGCGTCAAAATTACTGAGCCGAATGAAATAAAATTTTGTGCAAAGACAGTCTAAAGCCTAAAAAAGGATGTAGGCAAATTTTTATCCCGGAAAAATATATTCATCCCAAATAATTTCGACTTTTGGTTTTTTCTCCAGTCCGCGCGGATAGAGTCGCGAGCGTCCACGAGTTAAGTTACATTACATTATAAACCACCTGAATTTTATTGACATGTTTTACAGCATTACTTCTCACAATAATAGAAAAGCTGAAACTGTCTCAAATAACCTCTACTTTTGACTGGTAGAGTATAAAATCGATTGCAAATCGGTATCCATTAAACGGATTCAACTCAAGAACTGAAGCAAGTAATTAAGTGATAAATTACTTACTTTAGATTTGATGTGAATTATTGGCGGGCTTTAATATGTTATCGCGGGAAAAGTATTCATGTGTTGATGTAGAAAAACAGCTACATTTTATACAGTGCATGACACGGATTTACGAGGGGACTAAGAAACTCAGCTACCTCTCTGGGGGCCAATTCTCGAAATATCTTAAGTTGGAACGCAGCCGAAATGGAACCGTTGTAGACCACAGAACAGGTAATTTGTAGACGCTCCGAAGTGGTTTTTTCTTTCTTTCGTTAGTGGTTGCGTTTCGGTTCAAAATATTTGGAGAATTGCCCTCTTGGTGGGCAATTCTTGTAATTTTTTTGAGTCGAAAACCAACCACTAAAGAACCGTTAACAAAACGTGGTGCAAGCAATATAAACTAACCGCTTGAGTAAGTAGTCACGAGTATGACAGAATAAAAACAAATATCTGTCTCGTGCTGAAATTTGTCTAATTACCTCTACGTAAAGTAATTATTGCCTCGTACCGAGCTTCTACAACAGTTTCGTTTCGGCTTCGTTCCAGCTCGAGACTTTTCGAGAATTGCCCCCCCAGCCCCCAGATCTTTTACATCTGGCCCCACTATGGTAAACATGGCTGTAGGAGTTCCTTTATGATAGTATCCCATTTTGGTAATACAGTCATATGTGGCCTATGTAACAGTGGTAGATTTGGCCAAATACAAACCCTTTTGTTTGTAACCCTAATGATATGCTCTATACTACTCTTTACGATAAATTCTAGGAAAACCTACCTTTGGGATGCAGATGTAAATATATAACCTTCTCAACTATACAGGTTGTTTTTTGGTCGTCAACGTTCCCGAATACTGCGGAATCTCCTCATCGTCACGATCATTTTTCTCTATGGAAAGTGGCAGCGAAAAAACATTCTGTATACTTATATCTTCATAAAAAAATTATGGGACTGCTACCATAAACAAGTCGTGGTTTATTCCCCTATCTTCAAATATCTTTGCACCACTAAATATTTTTACTATTAAATAATAACGAGGCTCAGATGACGGAGCCAGATGTGATAGTGAAACTATTTAGGGTCTTAAGCCCGGATTTTGGCTTAAAATCTATTTAATGAATCTCCCATAAAAGTTTACCATCCCTAAAAATATCATTCGGCGGTGACATTTTCAAAATTGGTTTAACCTTCTCAGGATCTGCACTAATACTGTTATTGTCAATGGCGGGAGTCGGTTTTTCTCTCAAAAAAAATCTCTAGTTCTGGCCAAAAGCCCAAGCGCAGATCACCGAACAGCCTGGGAATATAGTAAACACATACTATTCGGAGATAAAACTCGTCAACACACTATAACCTCAATTGATACCTTCCAAGAAAACTATATGTAGCAGCATCGTCCACGTTTACATTACTGCCGGCTATAGCACCATAAACTGTTCTAACCATGAATGCAGGACAGAGGAGAGGTGATATAACAGCTTTGTATCTATCTATCTGATTCCATTATCACCTAGCTATTTATCTAATCCATTGAATTTTAAATAAATGGGATGGACTTTTGCTACCGTTCGTACTCGAAAACAGCTAGACCTTAGCGAACCGCTAAGGAGTGGAATGCACTTCCTGTGGATGTATTTCCCGAGCACTACAACATTGATCTCTTCAAAGCTAGAGTGAATAGGCACTTTCTAGGCAAACATGTGCCACCTTAGGCCGCATCATGCTTAACATCAGGCACGATATGGCGGTCAAATGTTTGCCTATCTATAGATAATTGTAAAAAAATATATATAGAGCGTGCTTTACAATATATGATCCGTAAGCACAGATATGAATCATATGGCCGTGTCGCTATCAATCAGTAGAAAAACGAGGTAATTTAGCTTACGGTGAGCACAATAGAAAAATATGATACAGACCTAGAACTTATTTTGAACTAATGGTACACAGCTTTGTTTTGGCGATCAGTAGGGTAAGCATGAACTTTTATACGCGGCGTAATGTTGTCGACTCGCAAACAAAATCTATAAGATTTGACAGTTTGACTATACTCATAGCGTTAGGGACTATCGAGAGGTTCGTGCTTGCAACATTTCTAGCTAGCAAGTGAAGTTGTTAATAGTTTCACCGTTGAATAGTTAATCGGAAGAGCCCATAATGGAAGAAAAATGTTAGCCATTGTTTGGTTTTTACTGCTATTTAGATGTCTAAGGTCTATGTTGATGATAGCATCTCCTCGTCACTCTTATTTAATACCTCTAACCCAGCATCGGCCGGCAATTAACAGCAAACAATCGAACTTTACAATACAAAAACTCGATCTCGATAATAAAACACGAGTGGATAACTAAAAAAAGGTAGTATAATTGTAGCTCATAAAACTACGTTTTTACTAATACTACCGACGTAGTGAAAAAGGTTTACGGTGTGGCAATATCTACTTAGATTGTGAATTGATTTGTTGTATATATTTTCGACTATAAAAATGTTACGGATATGCGACTAGTAGATGAAGATATTTTATAGAGCGATAATAAATCGACACAGCAATGGTTTCGTCAGTGGTAATATGATAGGGTTTATGAACATTTGGATCCTGGTTCCATTTTTGGCAGTATAGTTGCCTAATCAGTGGGTAAAAGCGATGGATAATATCGAGGGTAGTTCCGGTATAACGAAAAAGTAAGTGTTTTCTAACTGTGTCGGCATTTGTAACCTAAACCTAACTTACCAGCTAAAGACTTCAAGCCAAGGGTTTCTCGTGTCACTTACCTGAGTTTATCATCTTTATATTTTCAGACATTCCTCATTCTTATAAGATATTCTTTATTAAGGGAAGTGAAAAACACAATACGCAACTTTAGCAGCACAAGGGCACAATTGAATTTTCAACAATTTTGCCACTGTCCTACCCAATGTGCGAATAGGTTAGATTATTTCGTAACAAGTCGATCACGTATTACAATGAAAATGGTTTTAAAATTGCTGCTCTATAAAATGGACAAAATCCATTTCCTATAACTACAATCGATTTGAGTGTTACACCGTTCTTCAACAACATTTATACCTGGGTACTATTATTTTCCTAACACTTAGTGCATATAAAATGCACTAACGATGTACGTACGCCTAATGGTAGGGTAGTTATCAAATTACTGCATTTTTAAGCTGCACATTGTAGGAAATAATAGCAGCATGTTGTAAATTACAGCTTAATACAGGTATTGAGTGATAGCACCTTAAACTCGAATGCTTATACCACAGGAAACACGATGTCTGTCGGTAAACGTAAAAGTTAACGTTTAGGAATAATAGACACCACATAATAAAAACAAAAAAAAAATACCAGCTTTTGATGTTGGCATATAACTATAGATTCTATTCTATTATATCTACATCTCCAAACTCCGACAATACCAAAAACAAATCGCCATAATATTTCTCAAGCGCTTTTAAAACCATTAGTGTATTGGTGAATCGGATATCCATAAGTTATTGTCTCATAATTCCGTTCGCGAAGTTTGAAACAAAAAGCATACTAAAAAGAAATTAACAGTGAAATGAAGTGTTAATTGTGTACGTACATTGAAAAATGATCAACATATGTTATATAAATAGTCATAAATAATGTCTCAAAATTCAGTTTAAATAATAATAAGTGCAAGAGAACAAAAATTAAAAATCAACAAGGTTATTAATTTCGTGTTCGGCGAAGGTGTGAGATGAGATGACAGCGCAAGCCGTAGAGCAGAATTGACGCTAGAAATATTTGGCAATAGGTTATAATGTCAAGAAACTATTTTTAATATATTATTGAGGTTATGATGCTATTAAGAGAGTATTATATTCTTTGGTTGCTATCGTGTCAGGTCATCAGAGGGGTAAGCACGAACCTCTCAATAGTCCGTAACGCTATCGTCCAACTGTCAAATCACATAGATTTTGCTAGCGAGTCGCTAGCGTTACGGCGCGTAAAAAGGTTCGTGCTTACCGCTCAGATCGTGTATGCCATGTCAACGATAAACACTGAGATTGACAAGCCAGTTTTTCTAAATTGATTTGGCTATGCCACAACTTTTTCCTGACGATGATAGCGTCATAAAATAAATATTGATTTATTAAAAAATATTAAAATATCATCATATTTTTATTATCTAACTACATAAAAATGTTCAAAAACACTATTTCTCGAAATGGCTTTTGAATTAGATGACTTAAAAAAATAATAATGCCCATTTTAGTAGTCGTGTGTACCTATACATTATGTATTATCTGTTTTATAATAGTTAACACCATGACCATGAACTAGAGAATAAATTATTAAGCAGACCCTATGGTATAATACCTAGTCTGTCCACAGGCAGTAATACCTACAGAGACCGTTCATAGAATAACTTCTAACATCATCAATCTTTCATTCAACACCTTTCATATATACACAAAAAATTTTAACATACCAAGCAACTAGCGCTGTAATAAAAATTAACAAAATTATTTATTTCAGTAAAAAAACCATATTAGCATTACTACACTAGTAAATTGTCAGTGAATAAACTGAAAACACAAATGGTATATTATTATAAAACATATATTATTATAACAATAGGAACATCGTAATAAGTATATTAGGTTACAATAAAATAAAATATCATTCTTTAAAAATGTTATGTAATTAGTATATTCAGAATAGTGGTGATGAGTAAATAATAGAGAGCTTTAATTCTAATTTATCATTTTGGGAAACTCATGGGGAACTCTACGTATAATATTAAAAGTGTATTATCCACTCTACCGCACTCCTGTTTCTACTTCAATTCCACTCCAAGTTTGACTTACGAGCGGACTCTAAATTACTGGCGAGCACTCATTACAGACTCGTTCCGATTTGCATAACTATTGGATGTGTGTTTAGAGTCTGATGTATGGCGCGATCGACTGCGTTATTGTTTTATTTTGCACTCTCACAACAGCGAGGGAGGTTCGATGAATCATTAATTAATCGAAATCAAAATTGAGTTATTAAGGTGAGATTTCTGTCACTTTACCTTCATCTAACTGCCTTTTTATTTGGGTCAGCTCAATAATTTTTGCCTCGAAAATTTTTTGAATCTAAATTTTTTTTTTATATTTTAAGATCGGCCCACCACTGATTCTTGCTGCTGCACCTCCTGTAACAACAGAGCCGACCAGAAAATTGCAAATAAGGCATAGAAATCCCTGGGAGATTTAACTAGCGACTTTAAAATATGAGTACTTATAAGAAATAACTGAAGGAGCATTATATTACAAGTGCACAATAGTTTTTATACTATCTATAGGTTACTATGCCAATAATAGACTAGCAGTATGTATAACTATTAATTTGCTATTTTTGTCCTTACTTAGGAATTTCATTGTGAATCTGACGCATATACTCGTATGATCGATGTTACTAGAAACACTTTTTTAAATAAAACATTCAATCGTTTTCGATCAAAATTTAAATTCCGAATAAAAATTCTTTCAACATAGAAATAAAATTGAACATAATTTGAAATTGTCCAGCATCTATTTTGTCTTGGAGCTTACGTGGTCGTACTACATTATTATCATAAGCTTTTATTTTGTTTCACCTGTCCCGTTGTCTGTTACCAAATCTTGCAAGTTAAATTTAATCCATTTCCCGGTTTCCGATTGAGCCGAAATTTTGTATGCATGTAAAAATCGTATGACAATACAATATTATTATAACATAGAGCTGATCTGATGATGGAGCTGGAAGATGGCCATAAGACCTCCGTAATTAAACGACGCAACCCCATCGAGTTTGGGCTCGTTTGGTCCGGTTGAGTTCATTTTATTAAGAAATAATTAAAGCTCGTTTTAAAAAAGGTTTTTTTTACGTAACTGAAGCTTATTTTATGGTCAGGTTACATCTCAGTTGATGTTAAAACATACAAACCGGATTTCTATATATTTTCCATCTGTTTGGTAGTTTCGTGAAATTTACGTTAATGGTCGATGTAAAGAGAGTTAGTAAAAGTTGTATTTAGAAAAAAAAAAAATACTTTGTGCAGTCTGAGTGTAAATATGATATTGAAAATGAATGTTATGAATTAATGTTAGTTAACCTTTCATGGATATTTCACTATTTTCCTTGTCCAAGCATAAATTTATAAACAAATTCGTTTCTTTAGTTAAAGTGAACGGAATCGTAGGTGTCTGCTACTCGTCTTATGATTCCACAAACCACAAAAAGTTCACAATAGTAAAAACTAAAATTACCGCTCATGATTAAACACCCTAAAATAACACTTGATAATATAATGACACTTGAAAAAAAAAGGCCGCCATAAGAATAGAGTTGTAAACTATGACATCAGAAACGCACCGAAATTGTATTGTTGAATGTTTGATCTGAAACGTTATATCGATCGTGTACCTACAGGACGCCACACTTACTTTGTGGTTTCAACTTTTATGTTAATTGCATAGATTTTGTCGTTGAACGGTTCGTAAATAGTTCGATCTTGATGAAATTTTAGCTGTGTTTAGCTTTAAATGTTATGTCATGTCTAACCAAATAAACTCTCTTCACAAAGTTTATAGAACTAATTACGTACATAGGTAACGCTAAATCGGCAATGGCGTCACTGCCAATTCTAGTGGCGCGGCGCCGCAACGCCATACTTGGTGACAATGATGTATTAAATCTAAAAAACTCTTAATTTAAAAAAATGTTGGAAACCAGACGGCCTTAATAAGAATATATTTACTCTCTAACGAGAGATTGTATATGTAAGATATTACATTTTGATGTTCAATTCAAAGAGATTACTCTTGCAAACAACACGCGTCAATCTGAAAGCAGTTTTAAAATCAAAATGTCTGTCGTTGATGTCGATATATTAATATCTTTGGTTCAAGAACGCTTGTTTGTGGGATTCTAGTGACGAAACTTATAAAGGCAAATTTATAAAACATGAGGCATGGAAAAGCATTTGTAAAATCATTTATGATAATCAATCATCAAACAGTTATCTTTACAAATCAGAGAGACGTCTATCCATACTCAAAAATCATGGTTACCCTACCGTATAACAGTAAAACGCTCTTTTTTGCGGCGCGCCGTAAGGCCGTAATGCAAACTGCCGAATTTAGCGTTGCGACGCCGCAACGCGGTTGTGTTTCGGCCCTAAAAGGTGAAAGACTTTTGTTTTTTATTTCAAGGTACTCGTACATATGTATGGCATATATCAGAAAAAAAAAACAATTTTCGGGAAAAGGATGTCAATTAACGCTTTCGGCCACTCTTATTTCAAATTTTCATCTAATTCTATGAACACACACGCCCGCGTTAAAAATAGATACAAAACTTTGTTGCTCCTAAAACTTAACTAAAACCATCCTCAAGTGTTTTTCTTCGGCACCAAAAAGGCAAATATAAGACATAAATACAACCGAATGGTGCTCAATAAAACCCAGGGTCCTTATTTTAAAATTAAAAGGTTCTCAGAAGCCAGCGCCAAACACGTCGCAAGAGGTTTTGACGAAAAAGTTTTGACATCTCGTTCCATCGACGGAATACGAGTACTGCTAGAAATCTGTTTCATAAATAACTGCCAAACTCCCATGTAGCCAAATAATTCCTTTGAACGATGGCGCTAGTTACTATGTGTACTGTGTGACTACATTTATCTGTGTTACCTAATGCATACAAAAAGTGCAGTTATTATACGATGTAGTCATACAAAGACGGCCGATTGGTCTAGTAGGTAGTGACCCTGCCTACGACGCTTTAGGTCCTGGGTTCGAATCCCGGTAGGTGTAAACATTGATATGATGAATGTTGATGTTTGTTTCCGAGTCATGGATGTTTCTATACTTGTCTATGTATTTATATACCGTTACTTAGTACCCACGACACAAGACCTTAGGGATCTCAGTGTGGGACTAGGTTAATGTGTTGTGTAGTGTGTGAATATTAAAAAAAAAGAGCATCTACTGCGATCACACTCTAATGCAAATGACATAGCTGAGGGATATTAATTATCAATTTTACTTACGTATTACCGTATCAGACAATGTGACATCGTTTGGCATCGACGCGTGTTGTTGCAACGGTTGCAACACACCCACCATTAGTAGGTATTAGATGTCACGTGACTTAACGAACGCGGGAAAAAGCCCAGTTTAGAGCAAACGTGTCGGTGACAAACCTTTACCGATTCGAAAGTTACTTTTTCTGAGACCCCAGTAGCACACCGATCTTGACAGATTTTTTGCGTATCTCAGATTCGATCGTCAATTTTATTTTTGTTATACATAATTAAATACTAGTGTAAAAAAATCTGAGATTCCTTTTAAGTTATGAAATTGGCCGATAAACCTATGGCTTTTAATTCGTTTGTTAAAAATGGTCATAGTTTTAATCGTTGTAAATAATCAAATATAACAAATTTCATTGTATCTTCAAAATTTACGATAATTAAACTATGCATATATCTATAATGAAATCAAGCCTAGGACCGTATAAGTCGGGAGTAATTTCGAATACAACAACCAACGTAAAGAACATATAAATATGCTATCTCCATAAAACAGAATGGGTTCTCTCGTTTTTAATCTTGGAAATAAAGTTCAAGTTATTAAAATTGCAACAATTGTACAAGGAAAGTACTACATTATCTCAAAATAGAATGTGTAGACATCTCGGATGTTTTTATTCCAAATACGAGTATGATATTTTGTTTAAAAATAATTGAAGATTCAATATGAAATATGAAGGTGAATTCCAAGATTGCTTATTTAAATTGGCTGTTTTAAAGGTTCACTTAAATTTTGTCTGCTTTTCCCTACTCGCCCTTTTACGTAATTAGTTACTTATGTATTAAAATTTTGTGAAATTTGTATATTTTAATATTTATCATGACCATATTAAGTCCTGAACATGGGTCTGTCTCAAATCTTATTATTAGATACTTACTCGAATTTTATGAGAATCTAACGAAAAAGCAGGAAAATGATCAAGAAGATGTGTACTACAGTTGTCATTATAATATGACAATGAAGTTATTTGAGATGACGGTCTAATAATCACGGAGTGGAGGTGATGATAATGATGGCCTACGGAGATAGCTTGCAAACGGAGGGCATGGAAACGAATATAACTCGTAAATGGCTGTTGTTTAAATAATTATCGTTGGCAATAAGTTTATTGTTCGCCGGCAAGTGTGAAGCGGTAGCGGGAAGCGAGGTAGATAGATCTTTATTGTACTAAAAAAATATTGTACAAAGGCGGGCTTAATACCTTCTATGGCATTCTCTACCAGCTAACCTGGTTACTTGACAATAATAATTAGAATATAATAATTATGGTGAAGGTTTAAGGCGCGGAATGTCATTGGAGTTGAACGGCGCTTCCTTAAATGTTCTTTCTATTATTTTGTAATTGAGGCAATTGAGAAAATTAATAATCACACAAAACTTCACAACATCTAAAGTCTTGTGTCGTGGGTATCTACTAACAAAGGTATATAGTAAATGCATAGTACCTACCTATAGAAACGTCTATGACTCGAAAACAAACATTGATATTGATCATATAAATGTTTGTAGCCACCGGGATTCGAACCTAGGCCTATGGCGTTAAAGGTAGGGTAACTACCAACTACGAGTATACCAATCATCCGTATTTTTTTTGCAAAATTTTGTCATTATCAATCGTATCGCTTTAGAGCTGATTTTTGTAATGGTCAGAAAGTTAATCAGACGGATAAAATTGAATAAGTTTATTAGAAAGACTGGATCAAGATCCTTCAGATAGGTTATCTTTATTGATACATATTCCCTAAGGCCTCAAGTGTATTCCATGCTATGATAAATAAATGTCAATAAATATCAGCATAAAATAAAATTTATATTTGCATTTTCCTCCTCTACAAAAAATCTATCTTTAAAATAACAAAGCCATGTTCAAGATAAAGCGCAAAGAGAACTAAAACTGTAATGAAGCAATCATGGCCTTTCTAATTTGTTTTTACTACGGTAAAAGAGCTTTATGGCGATGTATAGTTAGTGTACTGGCATTCGAGAATACAGAGCATTTATTTCGTCTCGAGAATTTATATTCTAACATGACTGGTCGACATTGAACCTTCTTAAAAACTGATTTGATCGAACCAATAAAAAATAACATTGAAGGGATCTGGATACTTAGACAATGTAACATCGTTTGGCTCCGACGTTGTTGTCGCAACATCATCACTTGAATTGACGAACGCACGAATATGATAGCTTCCTATTAGAATAAACGTGTCGGTGATGAATCAAATCGATTCGATCGAGACATAATGTTACTTCGTCTAAAGCCCCTGTAATAAAAATATAACGAATTTAGTATCTAACGAAACTTTGAGCGCACCTACATAAAAAAAATCGTCTAAAAATGAGAAGTGTGAACTGCAATAAAATTTACCTGCTGAAGAAGCAGGTGAACAATGAATGAGTAGTTATCAGGATTCTGTACCTAAAAAAAGCCCTTATAGGATCGTTTTGTTATCCGTTTATTAGGGTACCGCTAAACAAAAAGTAATTGAAGGTGTATTCAAAGGAAAAACTAGTTTTAGCAGAACCGAATCGACTACCCGAATCCAGTCTTCAGTGACTATATTAATTTATTTTAATCGATCGATGCTCCTAATACCAATGGTTGATTATTATCGTTTTCCTTAATAGCAAAACAAACCTACGTATAGTTTACATATTATTATAGGTTGAACTTTACCTTTTTATCTTAAATAGCATAGTTTGATATCAAATTGTGAATCTTAGATTATTGTGTACCTAATTGGTAACAAAAAAAAATACAAAAAGCACATTTAATGATACTTATATAGACGTTTTATACAATTACATATATTTTTCAATTAAAAAGGCTTGGCTTTGCTTATATCAAATTATGACAATCATGTAACGCCCTGCCTCATACACATGACCATATTTTAGGCGCTGACATAAATTATGTAATATTAACGTCTATATATCTCTATTTCTCTAATTATTACCCTTGACCTTCCAGTAAAAGCTATGATGGTCAACCGACCTCCCGCACTAGTAAACCTAAACACTAAATAGCCCTACGTAGCTATAAGTTAGTTACAGATATTTCTTCCTTTTCTCAAAAGTTCTCCCATACAAAAATATTTCACGGAACCCCTAAGATGCGAGTTCTACTCCACGTTTTTTCCCAACCTCCAAGTGTTAACTCAGCGTCAAGTAACTCGACGATAATTGCGGGGTGTAGCTGTTATAAAGGTTGGAAATTATATCCAGTTCGGTTTGTTCGAATTAATTAGGTTTTTACTTGTCTCAGGGTACGAATTAGTGGGGCTACTGTTAAATTGTTCGTGACCTGAACAGCGGGCTTGCGAGGGAAGTCATAATTGAAATACTGGATTATATTTTATGATAGACAGAAGCAGAGATACTCGGCTCTATGTTATCAAATAGTCCTGTATAGATGCGGGGATTCACTAAAGCCGTAAGACTCGACTAAGGAATTTTGGCATTCTTTCAGGTAATAAGCTAGTAAGTCTCGTGATCGAGGCAGGGATATCTGTATCACTTAACTGTCGCGAGATGTTGACTAGGCCTCCCCAACAACCTCCACTCCGACCGGCGGAAGCGCGCATCCAACCGCCGTTGAAGGATTTTAATGCATGTTTTGTGTGCGCCATACGTCATAGAACTTGCATGGCCATCAGTATTGTGCTACAATGTATAATCATTATTCTACTTTTTAATACATGTGATGTTGGTGTGCCTAATCTTAATAAATAAATAAATAAATAAATAAACTTGTCACTGATTGATAATTGATAATAATTATCATTAACAATTATTATCCCTACTATAGTAAGCTGTTCTGGCTAACCCATTTCGGGAGTGCAGCCTTGTGCATATGTAATGCATGTATCTAAATTTTTTTAGTATTTCACCTTGATCGAATACAATATCTGTAAACTGCCTAATCGTGTCACGCTCGTATTATATGTGGTATCTCCTACCTTCCCTTGAGGGTTAGTAGAATCAGACGTTACTGACACATGTATTTTGTTTTAATAAACATTCTAATTACATGGGGTAAAAGCGCTTGTACGATAAAAAATTGATATACCAGAAATTTTGAATTTTCCTTCACTAAAGCCAAATATCATAGCTAGCTTTAGCCAGCCTAACTCTAGAAGAGTTGACCTACGAAAGTCGAAACTACCCTTTCCCAAAATAGGCGCCACATGCGAGCTGTCTCCACGTAACCCGAGCTGGTTGATGTCGCCGCCTTTGTCACCCGAGCCCGATACTGTTAGTGGAGCTACACCGACAGTTACAGTTATAGGACACTTCGCACACACCGCTTCTGGTGTTTAGGTTATTTGTTGTTTAGCCGTAGTTAGTGATATCGGCCGAGTCAAGAACCTCATTTTTTGGAACAGCTAATATCAAACCGTACATATAGGTACGGCCAATTGTCTAGGCATCGAAATGAATTTAATTTTTTTATCACATATTTCATCATCTGAGATGTGCCAAAAAACTCTTCAGGTCGCTGATTGCAATAAACCTACATTAAATAGGCATTTAAATAATCTACGGATTTATTTCGTTCTCTATATATTACATATTATATATTACATTATATTTATATTTATCTTCTATGCTGCCCTGGGAGTGAAAAAAAAAACGTATAATACTACAGCTGCTTCTCTTCCTGAGCATACTGTACAAGTCAGTAGAGGGACAAGTGGGTCTTGGTGTTTGGTAGGCGATGGGCTGACCACCTGTCACTACTATCCGATATTGTACATCTCAACTATACCCTCAAAATTAGTCAGAAGTGGCACCATGTGGTTCTATCCGCCCTTGGTGCTCTGTTTACCCAGTAAGGGATAAAGGCGTATGTATGTAATACTCGTATTACATAGATAGACAGCATCAACTTTATCTTTCAAAAAGGCTATCTGACCGCTCTCTCCCACTTTTAAGTATTTGGTTTCAAAGCAAAAAGCAAAAAGGCTGCCGACTTTACAGTACCAAAATGTAAAAAGTAGTTTTACGGCCGCTATATGGCGGCACCGCTATCCCTGTCACAAGGCTACTTGCTAATTGGGGGGTTTTGTCCATAGTTCACCACGCTGGGCAGGCGAGTTGGTGAGCGCACTGTGATTTTCGCACTATGTTGCTGAGAAACCCTTAATGTGGCATATTCAAGGGGTGGTACTATTCTACTCTGCCGACACCACACGGCTTACGTACTTGAATCATCATCAGCCTATTGCAGTCCACTGGACGTAGGCCTCCCCCAGGGCACGCCACAAGATTGCCATGGGGGTATTTGCCCATAGCCACCACGCAGGGCAGGCAGGTTAGTGACCGCAGTTTGTATTTTGGACTATGTTGTCAACACGGGAGGCGCTGCTGCCAACCTTCCGGAAACCCTTAATCGTCTCGTACGATATCCACGGGTAGACATGGGGTGGTACGAATTCTACTCTGCCGGCACCACGCAGCCACGTACTTGACTACTAAAGGTTAACTCAGCTAAATCCAATATGTCATAAAACAATTAACAAAATCAGAAATTTAAAAAAAAACACGTCAATGGGTCATTTCATATCCTCTTCTACTTTCATTAAAGTGCTTTTTTTTAACTTGACACCAAAACCTGCACATTTTAATTTTATAATTGAACTGAAATTCTGTTGGTTAAGACAATGGTCGCTTCACCACTTACCACTTAGAGGGTGACACGTCGAAAATTCCCGTTTTGGAGATCAGCTTGCATTTTACCGTTTCCAGTTTGAGGGATCTGTAAGAGCGACAACAAGTTTTTGCATCACGAAGATTCCATGGAAAAATATCTGATACCAGGTCATGAGCAGGTTTGATTCCATTGTGGAAGCGAGATGTAAGTAGTATGTAGTATGAACATGTCATACGTTCATCGACATTCATTATGACAATATAAGTTGAGTATATCTAATATTAATAATAATAATAATAAAATTCTTTATTGGACATTTAAATATTGTACATGGGCGAACTTAATGCTATGTAGTATTCTCTACCAGTTAACCACTATTTCTGGCGAGAATGTGTAAGTAGTGCAATGGAGCAAAAACAAATTGAAAATAAAAATAAAAATTATGGATAGGTAAGTACATAAACATAAATATTAAAGTACAAATTTTTAAAAGCAAATGGAAAATAAAAATATCGATACATATATTATATATATTACGTGAAATTTTTACTCAATTTGTGCAAATCTATTCTATGTCATATAATAAAAATGTAACGGATCGCTGTCTGTACATGGAAGATATATAGGAGAACTTAATCAACGCAATAGTATATAAAAAAAAAGATTTTTTTATTTTTTATCTGTTTGTCGGTTTGTCTGTGCGTTTGTGCACGCTAATCTCAGATCGGCTGAACCGATTTTAATGCAGTTTTCAGGGATATATTATGATAGGTCCCACTTAACATAATTTCGACAACGGATAATTTCGACATTTTGTTTTTCTGTAGTCCACGCGGACGGAGTCGCGTGCGTCTACTAGTATAGCATAAAATCTTAATGAAATCCCAACTATCCCAACTAATATTATAAATGCGAAAGTAACTCTGTCTGTCTGTCTGTCTGTCTGTTACGCTTTCCCGCTTAAACCTCGCAACCGATTTTGATGAAATTTGGTACAGACAATCTTTAGACCCTGAGACAGAACATAGGCTACTTTTTATTTCGAAAAAAGGGATGAAGGGGTTGAAATAGAGGTTGAAAGTTTGTATGGGATTTCTTAATTTTAAAAGATAAAACCATGAAACTTTATATTTAAGCACTTGATAAGAAATCATTAAACATTTGTTCTAGCATTTTTGAAATTTCGACCAGCTAAGGGGTGAAATAAGGGTTGAAAGTTAGTATGCAAGTTCGTCAAATATCACGTCATAAGAAACAAAAAATCGTTTGTTCTAGCATTTTGAAATTTTTACCAGTTTGGGGGTGAAATAGGGGTTGAATTGAAGATAAGACCATGAATCTTGGTACGTAGGTCTCAAAGGATGTGCAGAATTTTTCTACAAACGGAATAATATTATAAACGCGAAAGTTTGTAAGTATGGATGGATGGATGGATGGGTGTTTGTTACTCTTTAACGTAAAAACGGCTGGAGCGATTTCAATAAAATTTGGTATGGAGTTAGCTGGCACCCTGGATTAACCCACAGGCTACTTTTTATCCCGGGAAAATGATTTTATCCCGGATAATTTAGACGTTTTGTTTTTTCTGCAGTCCACGCGGACGAAGTCGCGGGCGTCCACTAGTAATTTATATAAAGAAAAAAACCCGACTGCGTAATAATTTTGACACAGTGTTTCTCTCGTAGACGTATCTAATGACACCTCTCAAGATCGAATGCGAGAAGCCGTTTAGAGTATGCCAAAAAATATAGATACATACATACACTTGAAAAACATAACCTTCCTTCTGAAGTTCTGACACAGTCGGATAATAAACTAAAGTCAATCAAACAAAAACTACGGAACAGGCCAATAACATACAACCTAAAACCGCCTCAACTCGTCACATAATTGTACTCTAGAAGGCGTATCTACAATTGATATTAATTTCATGTGCGGCAATGGGCAAAAAATGTCGCCCTCCGATCACAAGATAGCCTTGCCACTGAGCTTTTTGCCTCAATCCCGTCCAATTTATTCACCGTTCGTATATGGTGTGCGGACGTGGGTCGGTTTTTGCGGCGTACGGAACCATCGCGCGGTTTTTTGCTCGCGCTTGAGTGAATTATTAGCATAATATGGAATTGTTATTTGCTTTCTTGCTTTGTGTCGGATTTGTATTGCTACCACTCCGGCAATTTCTTTTGAATAAATCATTATCTTCACAATAGTATCTAGGAAGCAGGAAGAATCTGTAAGGATATAACTTTGAGTACGAGTACATTTAGCTAGAGCGCGCTTTACTATTGATCTGTGGGCGCAGATATGAAACTATATGCGAATTTTAGCTATGTACTCGTAAACGATAGCTGTTTACACATACCTGTGTACATATATGTATACATATTATATGTGTATATATATACGGCTGTTTCAAAAATGGTATAACCAGATCATAAAGGGATTTTTTAAAAATATTGTCTTTAACATTTTTACCAAGGGCTATATAAAAACTATATACAGATCGCTACATAAAAACCTGCTATACCCACAAACAAGTGATTTATTAAATAAAAAAAAAATAACCAAAAAATATAACTTGTGTAAATTATACGCAACATTTCAAATCTAACACAACAAGCGTGTATAAAATTCCTTTGAAACTAATTATAATTACTCACGAAAATATGCCTTCCTCCTTTGAGTTAGGGGCGAATCTTGACGGCATCCGTCGACAGCTGTATAATTGTTGCCGTATAACGAGATGAAAGCAATGGCGTCTATTTTTGGGAAACGAACGGTTTTGAGACATACACGCGGGAAAAATGAAAAGCCTACACGAAAAATGTTTTTGCGTATCGCACTTCTAGTGCAAAACGGAGTTAACTTAAAATAACGCAAAAATATTTTTGAATCTGCTTGGCAAGTATAGGTACTAAATAATAATTATTCAATTATTTGTAAGTGGTATTATTGTATTTTTATATTATTTTTTGAATATGTACGATGAATAAGTCTAATAGTAACCCATCTGTGTAGCTGTTTTGTCTGTTAGCTTTCCCAAAAATCTTTATTAAAATTTGCTCAGATTCATTGTATTTTTTTCATTATCCTAGGAAATAATGGTAATTATTAAAAATTGTGATTTACTTACTTATCTACCTATATACCTATGAGTACCCATTATAGTTTATAACTTTCCTTTTTAGCATAACAATAGGTAGCTAACTAAGAACCCTTAATAAAATATAACATAACGGACGAGAAAAATAACTATATATATTTTAATTAAATTATCAACTCAACGAACTGTGTGTATCGCTCCTAATTATTATAAATCTGTCACCAAGTTACACTTATTTATGGTAAATCAGAAATGTATAGATGTCACTTCATACACTGTATCTTTATTATAAGTCAAAGAAATGTCCCCCCCATTCTGGAGAAGCAGTGCATTAGAGGCGCAGGGAGGAAACATGCTGTAGTTTATTTTGTGTTATAAATTTGTGAACAAGTGTTATTGTTGTTAATTACTTGTTTCAGTGAGCTTTGGTTCTTGATTTTGGTGAATAAATATCTTTGTGTGTATCAACTCTATTGTTATTTGAAGTTTGTGTGTTGAGCAAAAATTGGTGTTATTCAGCTTAGGTGCTAGGTGTTGTGTAAAGCCTAAAAGAATTTGTATCGCAGTTCCTAAGCAAGTATTGCAAATATCCTTACAAATATTATGAATGCGAAAGTTTATTTGCTTACCAGTTCCGGCTTTAATTACTCTATTAGTTACCTACCTACATTCTGTTTGTCCTGGTTTTTTTTTCTTTAGATAGGAAAAGAGATCTGGATTTAGTTCTTTCGCGATGTGCCATTCGTACGTTTACGATACGTTTGAGAGGTTAACTTAAGGTTAATTTAAGATCTTTAACAGAGGTGGTATAGGTGGAGATAGCCCAGTGGTTAATACGTGCACCTTCCAAGCGGGAGGCGTAAGTTCGATCCCAGTCACGGGCCTGTACCAATGAATTTATTTCATGTACAGATTTTAAAGTTGCAAAATTGTCACTTAGCTCGTGCCTCGGAAAGCACGTAAAACCGTTGGTCCTGCGCCTGATCTCTCTCCGGTCGTGTCGGCTTTCCGTCCCATCGGACTATGAGAGTAACGGAATAGAGAGTGCATCTGTGTTTGCGCACACACTTGTGCACTATAATATCTCCTGAGTACCTGGCCAATCTTCGTAGAGATTGGTCGCTTTGACCGAAATACGGTCATCATAGGTGGTATTAAGTATATTATTATGATTTGGCTTATGTATAGCTATCGGGATGAAAAATAACGTTTCCAATAATGTAATTTCAAAAAGAGATGGTAAAATTCGTCATCCGAGTAATTGACCCGGTGGCTTAGTGGTAAGAGCACTGGCACGCGGAATGCAGAGGTCGTGGGTTCGATTCCCACCCGGGTGAGGAATTTTTTCCATTTCTTTATTAATAATTTTATAATATATTATTTCTTTCTTAATTTCCTTGATTTAAATTCTATCTTTGTTTAATGTCTAGGTATATCGCTATTATTCTGCATATTGAAATGGTTATGGGATTATCAAAATACTAGTTAATATCGATAACAGCCCGGTAAGTCTACGTATACTTACAGTTACGAGTAGAAACCATAACGCTAACGTTAATTTAAACAGAGTCAAACAAATTAAGGTCAAATAAAATTCAATATTGCTTATTAAAAACTAAAAGTATATTTATGTCATTGTTTTAAAAATAAAATTAATTAAATGGACCGGAAGTAGGCGATAGGTTATCGGGGAGCCGATCGCGGCGCCTTGTGAAGGCGAGGCGAAGCTTACTGCTAGAAATATTTATTGTTACAATAATAGAAATTATATCGCGCGGTGGAATTTTAGGGAGATGCTACAACCGTACGAAGATTTAGATTTTTTAGCGTTTTTTTTACTTTTTGCATTGCGGACGATATCGCGAAAGTGCTTTAGTTTTATTTAGACATCTTTTGGTCTTAAATAAAATCTTGATTAACTTACATCGAAGTGGTTATTCGATTTGACTCGCTTAAAATTAGCAAGCTTTTTAATCTATCAAGACAAAACTAACAATCAAGATATCTTTTCGTAATCTCATAAAAATCAGTAGAAAATTGCACAAAATTTTGTATTTGTTGAAATACCTAAATGTTAGACTATAAAACAGTTATTATAATATTTTTACCACCTATTACCACTAATGGATTGTGTAGATGAGGTAGTAAAAAAATATATAACATTTAGCTATCCACCTTAAACCTACAACATAGCTATCATGCACAAGCTAACATGATAAATGTAAAAAAAAATCCCATAAACTCTTTATTTACCAATGACCTAGCTCATACTTTAGCCCATATAAGCACACGTCATTCAACTCCATATAGAAACATTAGCACAAAAAACGTTAATACAATTTAAAATTTTAATTCCTCATTTAAAAATGAATACTCAATTGGAAAATTGCTATATTTGCCCTAGGCGGTAGGTACCTACCACATTCTACACATACTATATTATTATAATTGAATTCCATTGGCTAGGTAATGACTTGATTAGCATCGGAACTGTACCAAATACTACCTTTTTAATTAAGAATCTCAACCAGTTAAAGCGATGAGCTATTACCAGAGCTTACGGTACAATAATGTTGTAGAGTCAAATACTAAGGTTGGAAATTTCTTATGCCTGGTCACATGTTCTATCTCTTTAAAATTACTGCCTTTTTATAAAGTAAAAACAAAAACAATGCTGGAAAGAAAAAAATTGAGAAATTAGGTTGTATTAGATCTCTATATCGGCTTTCAATTATACTTTGTTACTAAACCTTCAAACTGTACAGTTTCCATTTACTAGCAAAGCATTCCCTGGCTGCTTACCTTTCTCTCCGCAGGTGGTAGCATCTGCTCTGTGAATATCCACATTTTTTTATTAATTTAAAACTAAAACAAAATGTTGTTTTCATATTTACAATACATTAATTAGTGTTATCTGTTCGTTGATCGTTAGTTTTTGTCCAGACTATGCAGGAATCCTTCGTTTCTGACGATTTAGGAGATACAACAATCAAACTGTAGTTTCTTTGATGGAAATCGGGCTATTTGATGTTTTTAGAATTACAACCGACTTTATAGATCTGGGAACAGATCAATTGTTTGATAGGAGTACTGGCTCCCTTATAGTGAGAATAGAGACAATCTTCTCTCGGTGCTGTAAGTTATCTAGGTATCTAGGTATTGTCTTGTGTAGTAGGTAGGTACACTATAATAGTAAGATGCCTACCTAATAGCTGCACACACATTGAATGCTATCAAACGTTATTATCCGTATCTAAGTTTAATTCTCCAACTGGTGTTAGCCAAACACCTACGCCTTGCACCCTTTACTGATACTTGAATTTGACAACTTATGTTTCAAGAACCTTCGATCAAATATTGTTGATCGAAGTCAAGAACGATATCGATAAAATAGATACATTTAAAAATATTATCACTGTGGTAAAATATTATGATTTTCTTATTTAATAGTTAGATAAAAAGAAGGTACCTTGGTACAATAAATTTATATGGCAGCAAATTCTGTAATGGTAGCTATCGCCATCTATCGACGCATTTAAAGACTTCTCTTCAGCTAATGAAAGCTCTAGACTTAATTTTATTTTTTAAACAACTTTATACGGATACTTAGAATAAATAAGTAAATAAATGTAATATAAAGGTAGGTATTAAATTAAAATTAATAAAAAGTCATCAATGAGAAAAATCCTGTTATTTCTAAATAAACACTATTACTTATGCACAAATCTCTTTGGTGTTATTAAAATTATATTTTTGTCTTTCATACAAAATTCAGAACTAAAGGCACAGATAAACAAAATAATCTAAACTTTACCGCGTAAATGTTCATCGTCTCTATCCGATCATACAATTTTTTCCCGCCAAAAAAGGACGGGTATACTAATGCGGGTTGACTCGTTTCGTTTTTAACGTAGGCCGGGTTTTGATTGGTGGGTCGCGCTAGAGGCGTGGCAACGTCGCCTCGTCGCCCCTTCGAGACATCCGGCGGTATGAAACAGTGCCGCTTTCGGAACAGTTGAATTACGTTATTCAACTGGCCGGCAAAAATTTCCAACGCGACGTTGCCAGCTTTCTAGGACTTAGGAGGTAAATTAATTGAATTAAGTTTATTTTATGTGTCATAATTATGGTGTGAGTAGCGTATCATTGTTTATAGTTGGCATTTAATGATGGGGTATTTTTAAAGGGATTTTCATGTTTTTGTGGAGTGTTTTGGAACATGAGTTTTATTTTTCAGATAGAGTAGGTATTTTTACTTTTGTAAGACAATTACAAATTAGAAAATATTTTTATTGCACATTTTCTAAACGACTTCTTATAAGGTTTAGAATAGGGTGGCATATAGCATAAAAGATAAAGATTTCCCTGGTTATTTGTATAACTAGATGAAACCTGAGTATTGACATCATTAATATCCGCTACCTGTACGGAGGAAGGAAAATAGCTCAAATTCACGATAATCAATCTAAGATCACATTAGAATTTCATACACGTAGTAATTATGTATTTTATTTACTAGGAATTTTTAACTGACAGATAATTCGATGACTTTTTAGATATATGACACTTTAAGTGGTTGATGTCGACAGGTATCATCTATACGCATTCGAAATAATCACATGTGTTAAAATGACAAGCTAGAGTAGCATTTTTCTTACATCATGCCTTAGCCATCTCAGCCTCCCTAGCATGACCACGCGTCGTGGATATCGTATCGCACAATATCGTATTGTCCCTAAACAAAATTCAACATGGCTATATTTATCGTATTTTGACAGGCTAAATGTCTCGATAAATCGGTTTATCATATCGTGTTTCACAGGTCATGCTACTTGAACAGTTGTTATAGACTAATAGCCTAAGACAGAACTCTGAGATTTGCAATATACAGCCAGTTTGCCAAACACAAATAAATTCTATTGATTTATACGCCTTGCTCTTTCTTGCACATTAGACTTGCTCCACGTGAGATGAAGAGATTGTAGGTATGTGTATACTACGTCGAAGGTCCTGGGTTCGAATCCTGGTGCATAAGGCACTGTTGATTGATTGATAGTACAATGATTGAATTGATGTTTATTTTGTTGTCTTCAATGTTTTCATTTTAAGCACTTATTGTAGACTGTAAAGTTTGGGGGAATATTTACCTACATTATTTATTTTTGAGCTTTTTGTGCTTACATTTTTCTTCATATACCACATATTTATAGGAGCACACATGAGGCTTATGGATAAAACATTTTTTTCTGGAGGTTTGCACCGTTTCTCGATTGAATCGATATTCGTGTTATACCTATTTCCTCAAGTAGCAGATCTAGTGTAACTGCCATTGGAGAATAGGTACCTATGTAACGAACGTAAATGCGGGATGACGACTGAACACGTGAACATTTGGTAGATATCTATCACTATTAAGGTAAATAAACCCACCGACTATTAGCTATATTATTAATCATAAAATCGGCGCCTGTGCTGATGCAGAGCTTCTCTAGGATACATCAGCTGCATCACCTCCTTGCATGTCGTTAAGAGTCGAGTAAGAAATTTAGGGGCATTCTCCCAGGCAATTATAGCCTTTATCGCACATTGATCATTTACATCGGACTCAGCAATGTAAAACGTGTCTGTGGAATCCTTTATGATCCTGTAGTTAAGGCGATCCCATTTCGGGAACACAGCTGTGTGTATATATATATATATGTAGTAAGTATGTACCTATATATGTAGTAGGTATGTACACTGGGTGTAAAAAGACAACTTTGTTCTTTTAATACCTCGTATTATTTGTAACATCACGTACATTTTTTTCTATGGAAGCACCCCTGGGAAACCACGGGTTTCCAAGATATTGAGGTCCAAAGTTACATTAATATTATCTTTTTTTTTTTACATAAATCCATCTGAAATTGGTTAACGAACATTTTTTTTCAAAGATACCATGTCAAAATGTTAGTTTTGTAGGTACATTTGTACTTTTAGCATCAAACGAATACATTGCTTGCAATAAAATGTCAGTATTTTTTCATATTTTTTTTTGTCTTTTCCCAGGGTTGGTTCCATAGAAGAAAATGATCATAACCTTACAAAGAATATGAGGCATCATCGTTGTCTTTTTACACCCAGTATGTAGTAGGTATGCTTAGAAGAAGCAGTTTGACGTCTGCCAGTTTGCTACCGTAAATTAAAAAATGTCTGAAGAGCTTTCAATGAACTTTCATAGATAAATTACATGCGTAAACTACTCCGTAAGTCTGTCTAATTAATTTGTTTACCGCTAAAGGTATAATAGAAAAGAAGAAGAAAGTAGGTAAACCAATGCTACTTTAAAATAATAAAAAGAGTGCTTAAAAATTCCATTGATATTGATCAAATTGTAACAAATACCTATCTGTCACGTACGAATTTACCAGAAGGTATACTAGAAATACTCACCTATTTTTAGTAACAAGGGTTCTTGCACGAAAACATTGATTGCGCAAGTCTTGGCAATCCCTTCCACAAAATTTAGGTGTTGAAATGAAATGTTGATTTTTCAAAGTTCACACAATCTTGGAAGGATTCAGTTTGATATAAAGTCTTAAATTATTTATATAGCATTTCGAATTACATACTTCTTCTGTAAGTAATATAACATTCAGCCTATTCTGTGGTACAGGTCCTCTCATAGTAGATACTCTGTAACTTTATTTGATACAAAAGCTTCAAGCGCGGTCAGAATTTCGGGAAATTCCCCAGACAGCATAGAGGGCGAAAAATCGACATCACAACCCTCAACGGGTCGCATTTTCGGAGGTCCCCGTGATACGCCCCCAAAGCCACCCTCTCCCTCGCTCGGTGCATTTCGTCAACATTTCGCAGTTTTTTGTCACAAGCCGTGGTGTGGTGTTCATTGTCTGTACTCTCGTGAAAAAAAAGCCGCGAAATTGTCAACTGAAAAAAAAAATGCATTGGATTCCATTGTACACGTGAGTCAGTGTTTTGTTATTGTTAACTTCTCTAATTTTGACCATGTTACGGCCTATAATGGTTAATAGTAACAGGTTAATAAGGTCAGGTTAAAATTAGTCACTTTTCGAAATATTTAAACCTATTTTCCAACGCTTAAAAATATGTTAGTTTAGTTTAGCCCACATTATTTAAGACAATTTTTCACATATCTGCTTACTGAAAACTATGCACATAACAATACAATAAGTACATGAAAACTGGCTCAACTGTGTGACCTTAGCTAAGCTATTCTTGTTTAGTTGGCGGTGGACGATCGGCTTATATCTATCTAATGTTATTAGAAGGTAAGCAAAAGCCCAGTTTTTTCTTCCCACAATCTTTATTATTTTCTGGGAAATATGCCACTCTTTCCTTTTATCCATAAATTTCCCTTTCAATATTAGGTATCTACCTAAATATTGAATATTATATAGTAGCAACAAAATACGAACCTCAAACCTTTGAATAAAAAGAAATCCTTCTCTAAGCTCAATAAAATATCGGTTTCTCTTTGACTATTTTTTTTTTTAAATTTAGTTTTTCTCAGAAACTATTCAAATGATTTGGTCGGCTCATTCCTAGTAATCTTTTTATTTTTAAAGATGATATTTTTTCACTTACGAATCCCTAATGATGTTCGAATATTTTTCAGTAGGTATGTACATAGGTAGCCAGGATATTGTTAAAGGACTAATTAGGTAGGTATAAAAAAAACTAGTTACTAAGATAGACTTTTGGCCACGTTGCCAGCGTTTATCAATAAATAAAATTTCACCGGTTCATGAGCCCATAAAGAGATCCTATTCCGACTAAGATTTTGATTATCTTGCCTGCTTATGAAGCCATGCACATGCACTGGATTCACATCACTAAAAGTTTAACATAATAAATAGGAAAATATTCAAAGTCTTTAGGTACCTACTAGAAAATGTGAAAAGAGCCGAGAGTTAAATTCCCTCTCTCGATATTCTCAAGTTTTCCTTGTAATATGAAATGGATTGAAATTTTCTTGGAACATAATATTTAAGTTGAATATTCTAAGATAGGTGCTCACTATCAGTACTACAATTAATACTAGTTAATAGTAGTGTACCGGCTTTTACTATTTACCATTTCTTTAAGGTAGTAAATTTATCTATTACATGAATAAATTGTACATACGAGTACATATAACCTATCATATTATCACCAATAACGCTGGGCAAAACTGTGCAAAATTAGCCACGTTTCACCTGTAAGCTTATTTAAGTCCAGCTTGCAGGGGTGAGCCTACCATCACTAAATAAATCGTAGATGATAAAAAACCATGCATACATATTCACGAAATATCCTAGAAGATTAAACTTTGAACAGTCAAAACGATATGCCCAGTAATTAAATGCTTTAACAATTAAAACTTATTTTTTCTAGATCGTTTCACAAGGGCCCAGTTTTATGGTGACCATAAATTTCGATGCAAACAAATAAAGTAACAAACGCATTTTATAGGTTTTTTTACAGCCTGTACTAAACCTTAGGCTGATAATCCTTATCGAACAGTAACTAACTGCACTGAAAACACTATGTATTAAAATATAATTACAAGAGTTATTTTGTTTTGCGATTAGATAAAATGTTACGGATTTATTTTATTATCGTTTTTTTTTTCGTTGAGATAAGTTTCTAAAAATTTATTAATATTTCAGAATTTGTTGTAAATTATTTTATTATTTTGGTTTTTATTCTTTTGTAACGTTTTACATATCCCTTAGTATTTTATTTATGTTTAGTTTTAATATTAGGATGACTTATATTGTTTTTGTAAAAAATAATATTAAAATTTATGATACTCCACTTTAATATGAAACGTGCGACATCTTGTATTTAGGTAAAGCACGTCCGCATGTTCTATGCTATATATACATATATATTTTAACTAATCATCAATTTTATTTATTAACGTGTTTTGTAATTAATAAATAAGGTATTGGTAGTCTGCACCAGCACTTCTTTAACATAATAAATACCTACCATATACCTACCCGTAAATATTTATATAACCGTCATCATACGGCATCCAACTATAAGTCCAAAATTTACTAAAGAATACTATTAATTAAAAAGTCTGTTCGTCACGCATTATAATCGAGATCCCCATATGAAATATAACATTTAGAGTAACTCAAGTTTATACAGCTTACAGCGATCGTAACTTCACCAAAATCCCCAATATAGTGTTAAATTATATTAAACGTGTAGACACGTCTATGTTTGCTGTACAGACGCCTGCACGACATACCGAAGTCTTTAATTAGGTAAATTTTACCAACTTAAATTTTCCGATGTCAAACGTAGCTTTTGTTGGTTCGTGTATAGTTGTAGGAGTTTCAGGACTGCCGGAATACCTTGTTATTTTCACGAGCGTAGACATAATCTTGATTTTTTGAATTCTGTTCATGTATTATATGTGTAATTCCATTGTAAAGCCAGTTGGCTCGCATAATATGATTTATTCGAGTAAAATTAACTTTTATGTGCGCAATGTACACATCCATGTCAAGTAGGTGCCTGTAACTGTTCTCTTAGCACCTATTTAGAAATTCTTTGAGTAATATTGCTCTCATTACCATCCTTTTCAGACATTAACGCTGAATGGACACGGCTGTTTTTTTTTTAATGAGGTAGCCAGAACTGCAGAATAAAAAAAAACATAGGGACGAATTGATAACCTCTCTTTTTGAAGTCGGTTAATAAAGGAGATTTAGCATAACGGTGACAGATGTAATTTGTAATCTTAATATATATAAATCTCCTGTCACGATGTTTGTCCGCGATGGACTCCTAAACTACTTAACCGATTTTAAATTAAATTGGCACACCGTGAGCAGTCTGGTCCAACTTGAGAGATAGGATAGCTTAGATCTTTAATTATAGTCGCTCTTAATATATATAAATCTCCTGTCACGATGTTTGTCCGCGATGGACTCCTAAACTACTTAACCGATTTTAAATTAAATTGGCACACCGTGAGCAGTCTGGTCCAACTTGAGAGATAGGATAGCGTAGATCTTTAATTATAGTCGCAATTTTATTTTATTGCAAATTATTTGTCTATAATTAATTGACAGTCACAATTATCTGTTAACTCCAAAAGATTCTAACAGATGTCGATACTTTTCGACTGGATTGAGTAAGTAATCAATAGATGGCACTGCTATGGTAAACCGACAAACGTGTCATATAAGCTACAATTCAATTTCCACGCGGACGAAGTCGCGGGCGTCCACTAGTAATGTAATAAAATTATCAGCGACAAGTTGCTAGCTCATCGCCCAACTACAACTCTTACGTATGCACGGAAGGAGATGCATCTGATATATTCTAGTGAAGCCCCGCATCAGCACAGGAAGAGTCTTAAATCTGAATAGCTTTACAAAAAATCTATTTACCCGCAAAATGTTCTTTAGCCGTGTCCACTAGATCTTATTTTGATACCCTTACTCGACTCTCCGACTTCACTCTGGTGAAGTATCTATCTTGGAGTATCACATGCACCATTTAAAATGCACGCACACGGCACATTAAATGTATCTAAGACTCTCAAGCAACCGTGAAACGAACGTTCATGTGGAAGCTCTTATACATAGAGCATTTGTGTACTGCGTCGAATCTAGGAGTTGTGCTCTTAAATCTGTCATATAACAGTGTAGTTGGCGGCTTATGACAAATAGTCATTTAAATAGTTATTAAACTTATCGATGCTTAAAATCTTCACTATATTAATGCTTTCACGAAAATAACATTTAAGTATTAAGCCAAGCAAGTTCACAAGTAGTGAACATGTATATCAGTTCAGTCTAGATATTAAAGAATAAGCATCACCCTTATAAGATAAATAGATAGAGCAATAGAGCAAGAGAGAATAGACCGTAATAACATATTTAAATCTTCGATTAGCAATTAGCAAGTATAGCCCGTATAATCCCATAATTATAGTTTTATATAACCAGGCTCACTTGCAGGAAAATGCATCAATCTAAATTTTGGTCATTTAAATCGCGAATTTTTACATCATCATCGTCAGCCTATTGCAGTCCACTGCTGGACGTAGGCCTCCCCAGTATACGCCACATGACTCGATCTCCCATTTTTGCCATCCAGTCACTACCAGCCGTCCTCTTTAAGTCATGTCGTCTTGTTTTTTCTCAAATAAATAGAAAATTTTATCTAATGTTTTAGAGTTTTAGCAAGTAGCCCCTAGAAGTGTACAATTTAAAAGTAATATATGTTTTTAAAAGCGCTAGAGTGCAGAACTACTGGAACAGAATTGAAAAAATAATACATACCTAGCCTTAACACAGACAGTACTAGTAGTACAATGTTTTAGTCACAAATATCTATCCCAGTCGGGATTCGAACCTCTAATTCTAATGGTCATATATCGGAGTCAAAAAGGTGACCAATTCGACTTCATGTTTCGATAAAATTTGTAATTTCTCGCACCTAATTGAGTGCACTGTTAGGTACACCATGTATTTTAACAAGGCGTTAAGGTGTTAATAACTGCTTTTTATTGTAATCGGGTAATGGGGAAGTAATTAAATTTTAATCTTAGCGCGATATTTATTACGTATTAATAGATTTCTATGAAACTGGATAAAATTTTCAATAGAAACGGCTAAACTTATATTAGAAAAAGGTCCTGTAAGTACGATTAATTAAAACCATTAAAACCCATAATTAAAAATTATATGTAATTGATATTTCTTTTTCAATTAATATTAGTGTGGGAGGTATTTTTCAAAGTAGGTAGTTTAAAAACTTGTAATAATTATCTATTTATACTTTTTTAAGAGAACAATAATATAGTTTGGCTGTTTAGCAATAAACCGCAATAAAATATATTTTGAGGACATTAAAATGGTCTACTTTGTATTTTCTTTGTTTACAGTTTCTGATTGTATCTACCGGTGGATACGTACAGGTGGAGATAAAAGCTTTTAACTTTAATCTCTTTATATATGTATTATAATATCGTTGAATGATATAAAACTAAATTGTTGAAATGATGCGGTTTTGAAATATTATACCTAATAAATAAATAGCGGTAACTAATTGATTTGCCATCACTGTCGCGTGGTTATCCCATTGAACTTATTTCATGTATCTATCTACATAAGCATGGATATTAAAGTGTTAAAACTATTAATTAGCCGTAGTGACATTATATTCACCGCGTAACCTAGATGCAGCTAATATATTGTAGTGAAGTCCCGCATCAGCACAACATCTACTATTAATTATTATTTTAAACATTCTCTTTATAACTAATACAATATAAACTTAAATAGCCGATTGAAAAATAAACAATGATTTTACGAAAAGCTTGTGCACCCGTCAGTACCCACTGCTCTTGGCTATGGGCGGGCCGCGTCACGAGCGTCGCGCAGCCGGGCCGCGAAAATTATGCGCGAGCTAACGACATGAGAACTCGCCTTTTGAAGGAATAGTTTAGGGAACTTGGTCAGCTGCACCAGTTTATTAAAAAAAAGATTGTCGTTATTCAGAATTGGCTGGCTTTAATGGGGTATTTTACACCATGTATGAAACAATATAGAAATTATGATATTTTTATAATAGATTTTGTATAAAACAGACGAGAAAAGTCAGTATCTATTCATAAAAATACGAATTAATATTAATAATTCAATTTTTTAAATCCTCAAATGTTAAAACAGCAATGTAAGTAAGTACTATTATCAAGTTTAGCCTAAAATTATGTACAATACCAAATATACAACACGATAATACGTTTGTTTACTATTCCAATCTAACATAACCTATTTTTAACAGTTAACAGGTCCGGAAGGGAAAGTTACGGGGTCGACGCTATAGGATACGTACAGCTCAAGTTTCAAGCTAAAATATTAAATTTATATTATGAAATTATATGTTTATATTAATGAAATGTCAAATCACTACATAGATTATCTCAGTACAATCAAGTAACCAAAAGGTACCCATATTATTATATATAAAATTCTCGTGTCACAGTGTTAGTTACCATACTCCTCCGAAACGGCTTGACCGATTCTTATGAAATTTTATATGCATATTCAGTAGGTCTGAGAATCGGCTACTATCTATTTTTCATAACCCTTCTACGCAATAAGCGACATCCACGCGAGCGGAGCCGCTGACAACAGCTAGTAACCTATTAAAACATTACAATAATTTGAAGAAGGTTGTTTTATTAACATGAGTGAATTTGTTTATTCGATAATTAGTTTACCATTAGAACACATACTTACTTCAAAGTGATCTTCACAGAAATACAGTATAGTCTTGGTGGATAATGATTTTGGATCTCTCCTTGCCTGCTTCAACCAAGTCTTTCTCATTTTGATGTTATTACCCGACTGCACGACGCAAAGGAGTGGTATTGTGTTTAATTTGGCATTTGAATCCACAGGTTTTCTGGAGTTTTTATGCTTGTATTTTTGCAATCACGTGCAATCACTATTTATAACGCATTACTTCTTACTTTCGCAGTCGTAATCAAAGAAAGTAAATTACATATAATCTTTACGCTTCGGTCGTACGAAATGGATTGACGTCACAGGTTGAAATATTATGGCCGCTAACGTTTCAGCGCGAGGTTTGAGAATCATAAATTAATATCAGCTTTTAAGGCATTTGCTGCTTTTATGAAAATTTAATGAATATTGTTCTAGTTTGTATATTGTAAATATTGTACCTCAGGATTGCATACATATAGCATACATATAATCACGCCTTTATCCCTTACGGGGTAGGCAG
Organism: Carposina sasakii; assembly: GCA_014607495.2. NCBI lineage: Eukaryota > Metazoa > Arthropoda > Insecta > Lepidoptera > Carposinidae > Carposina > Carposina sasakii. Next base: position 2,929,311 of record CP053148.1, read on the forward strand.
AGCACCAAAGGCCGATAGAAACCACATGGTGCCACTTCTGACCAATTTTGAGGGTATAGTTGAGATGTACAAGTTCGGTTAGTAGTGACAGGTGGTCAGCCCATCGCCTACAAAACACCAAGACCCTCTTGTCCCTCTACTGACTTGTATAGTATGCTCGGGAAGAGAAGCAGCTGTAGTATTATACTTTTTTTTCACTCCCAGAGCAGCATAGAAGACTTAGACATAGGATTTTGTTATCCCTACTTAGGGCACACGCTCTATTATTCAAAGTACCTATGTAAAAATACTCGAGTTGCGGCAATATTTTAAGTATTGTCTATAATGTTTAGTAGATAATTTAGGAAATAATTATGAATAATAATCAATGCACTAAAAAGTTTTCAATTATCTATAGGTATGTATTAAACATTGATGTTAAATACGGAACCGTATATATCTCGTTGCTGCGCTACAAAGCCAACAAAGAGCACCTGCAACTGAAGTGCTCTGTGCAAATCAGGCTTAACGTGAGAACTGAGACATTAGTTGCCGTCGAGTGGCTGTAAGAGACGTCTTACAAACGAGCTTATTATTCCTAAGCTCGGTTGATTTATCTGTGTATTTCGGATACTGATCTAATATACAAATGTATTATACAACAGCTTTGATTTGTCGATTATTTTGCTAGTATAAACAATTATAACAGTTATTATATTCGTAACACGTAATGTTTGTGACATGTTAGTTACTATTACTCGTACTAGCTAACTCGTACTAGCTAACTCGTACTAGCTAACAAGCTAACTTGTGTGCCATGATTTCTTACCTGTATATAGGTAGTATGAGTATAACAAGAGCGCACATTCATTATAATTTGTACTTATTCCCTTGAAGAGAGATATTACTCTGTACTTTTTGATATAGCAGTATTTTTTCTTTGTTGAGTGTTTTTGAAGATTTAGCCAATGGGGATTAAATATGGGCTTTGGTTTAGAGTGGTATGTACTATCATAATTAAAATAATGATGATTAATTTTACTAGTTTAAAATAGCTAATAGACTAAATCATGGAGGTAGAAACTACCCACTAACAAACTTTTCAAAAGCAATACAATAGCAATTATCGGTGATCGCTTAAAAAGATCTTAAAAAAAAAATAGCATAGCTTCCCAACTAGCACAACTGCACATTTTGTGGTATTGCATTGCATATAAAAGCTACAAATAAAATTGGTTATCACCAAGATGAAATTAATTCTAACTAAACTCGGGTTCTTAGAATAATGATTCGCTCCGGCGAAGACCAATCATTAATCTAAAGTTGGGTTATTCCCTTGTTATTCTGTGCCCGAGTACAGAATACTGAACCTTGCTGAATAAAGTACGCTGTACATGTTTTTACTGATTCACAAACTTTGCACCTTAGCCACGCACCGATTCCGAATGTAGATATAAGTGTAAAGGTCGCCTGCCTGCATAATTTTACCTGCATTGTGTTACCTCGTGATTTTCCCATTACCAACCACCTTTTGTCTTGTCCACCTATTGTTGTTCAAATTACTGAAGTATTCTAGATTTTTGTGGCTAAATTTGTTTGGGATATATAAGTTTGGATAGAGGAAAATGCGCCTTGTTTCTGGATTAATCTTACCTTGAGCAGTCACCTTCTCTTTACTTTATGTCTCCAGTCTTGACACGATGTCTCATTCTGTTTATACCACGTTTATACCATAGACTTAGGAAATATAGTACCTATTCTCTATGGTTTATACCAAATCGAAAATCGGAATTTAAAAGAAAACTTCACACATCAGGTCCTGGTATTCACCTACCTTTGCTTAGAGATGTATAATTATTGTACATTGCTATGGATCCATTTTTTTTACCACCAATGAATCGGCGGATATCACACGCACCCCTAGAAACGTAACGGAGCACATCTCTGGTGGAAAGGTAGACTTCAAGTCTCGTCAAGCATTGGGTGCAAACATTTGACGATGAGTGGCTTAAAAACCATCAAGATAATTACATACATACATATAATCACGCCTTTATCCCTTATGAGGTAGGCAGAGCACCAAGGGCAGAACCACATGGTGCCACTTCTGACCAATTTTGAGGGTATAGTTGAGATGTACAAGTTCGGTTAGTAGTGACAGGTGGTCAACCCATCGCCTACTAAACACCAAGACCCTCTTGTCCCTCTACTGACTATTTATTTATTTATTCAGATAATCTATATAATACTATACAGTATGCCCGGGAAGCAGCTGTAGTATTATACGTTTTTTTTCACTCCCAGAGCATCATAGAAGATGATAATTAGATTCTCTTTATTCCAAAGACAATCAGAAGCTACTTCCCAGACGTCTTACGATTACTAGAGATCGAGATGAAATTCGCAGATCGTGGAAATCTTCATTTGATTTTACACATGATTTGACTTTGAAATCATATATTATGTGGCTAAATCCCAAATAATTCCAGTATAAGATATTATTGTAAAATATAATTATCTAAGTTTGTCATGACATAAAAAAACTTTACATTATTTATTCTACCCTCAAGATATGACTTGCTATATATTTCAGTCTATCTATACATACTTTGTATACATGATATAAATACCCATTGATATAAATACTAAAATGCGACATCGCCCGCGCAGTCACGAACAAAACAAAAACTAGGCAACTCGAAGAACTTCCATTGTCTGGGCAAAGAGAAATAAATAATTTAGAAAAAAACAACCCGTAGAATCTTGTAGGCGTCCCATTGTATGGGATATAGGAATATAAAATGATATGGTAAACAGGAGTACGAGTCGTATGGACAGGCGGTGCCTGTTTCATATTTACTGCCTTTTGAATGGTGGACCTGATGATGGTACCGGTTTAGATTATTTGATTTGAATATTATGTTTGTATGGTGATTTCCTAGAAAATTTGAAATGGAAGCCACTTAATGGGAAAAGGATTTGGACATCGTTTAAGATAAATATTGCCTAAATTAGACAGATAAACATTTTGTTGTGATTTTTTAATATAACATCGTTATATTTTAAATTGAACTACTTTCAGAAAATATGCGAGGCTTTAGGTGGAAAGTGCGTGGTAGTACAGTTATTGCAAATCATAGGAATATTATTCAGGTCATTAACCTACTGCAAGGTAGGGAAACAATCAGTGGATACTATGCTAATTATAAACTACCTAATTTATAAAATTTTGATATTGATGTCAGATGTATTTTGCAAATAAACTAAAGTCACCATCTAGGAATTGATATCCTGAAGTCAAACTGAAGCACATATAGGTATTAGTCTATTACTCTGGTAGGTACCTTGTAAGCTCGAAGCATCAAAGGTTCCGGGAAATAATACCAAATACATTTTTTTTTTAAACGAAAAACCGATTTCCTCCCAAAACTCGAGCTTACTAAAGTAAAATTTTACTAAAGGGCAAATATATATTGCATTAAGCCGTGTACGAAGTTTAGAAGGCATAATAATGTCAGATTTATATGCCAGCAAATGATTAAATAGGCCACATGACAAAAGAGAGAAATGAGTAGGCTTCGAAACTTTACGTCTGACAATATAAGCAACATATAATTACACTCCTTCTTCCTGCCCTGTTCCCAATCATTTGGGGTCGGTGCAATATGTAGGTACTCTTCTTTCATTCATCCCTATTATCCGTCATCTCGTTATTCTCATGTCTACCTCTTCCTCTATAACCATCTTACTTCGGACACGGCTTAACGCAACATATAATTTCACCATTTAACATAATTATCTTCATCTTCTTAAGCCTATTGCAGTCCACTACTGAACGTAGGCCTCCCCCTGCCATAGGGGGATTTTGTTACTAAAAAGTTCCACTATCTGTTTTTCGGCGGCTCCATCATCAGACCCTCGTTTGCTTTATATTATGTGTAGCTGACCAAAATTCTCTATAGAAATCTAAAAACGGACTACTCGTGCCTTTTATATTTGAGGATATCCCTAGATTCCTTAGAGGTTCCATCATCAGATATTTATATGTAGGTGATCAAAACGCTCAGTAAAAGTATAAAAACAGACTACATGTGCCTACAATATTTGAGGATTGCCCTCGATTTCTCCAAGATCCCATCATCAGATCCTGACATAGTGAATATGGGACCAACTTGGAAGCATACCATGACAAATTATAAAAAAAATTAAATCGGTTCATAAATGACGGAGTTCTGAGGTAACACAAAAAAAAACATACAGAACTCTCTTTTTTGAAGTCGGTTAAAAAGAACTAATCAGGTAATATGATACCGATCCGGTGGATCCGCATCTTGAACAATCTGATTATCTGTATTTATATCTTCTATATTATCCTTACGTGTGTTACTGCTGCATGAATTACTTCTAACCAAGTAACTCGGGCATTCTCTTAGGCCATAAGCTATCAACTTTGTTACCAATCATTCAGATCTGTCCCTGCTATGCTAAATTATTCTTTCCCAATCCTTTCATATGCCAAAATACTTGTTTATTTACTCATTATTTTTCTGTAATACAAATGTCTTGCAGTGACGAAACGGGCCAGCCTATTTTAAATGAGGGCGGTGAGAGATAAGCTTAATTGCATAAATATGTTAAACTTATTGACTATATGAGACAATGATCTCTCAGTGACAAAAAGCTCGGCAAAAATGCTGGACTTGAGATAATGAAAACAGCTCTATATAAATTGTACAGCTACTAGCCCTTCCGGCAGTTTTACCGGCCCGGCAGAACTTCCGGTCCGGCGTAGTGTGAACCCGCCTTTAGATGGAATTTTTTTTTTCATCCGTCTTTTCCTTTTTCCACTGTAGCCATCCACATTCATGAGTCCATTTAATATTAAAGAATTCATAACGTTATATTATTCCACAAAAAGTTGTCCACCCATGGTCTGAAACGTTGCGAGCACGCAGCCATTAACTTTTAAGATAAAACTCAGCGATTGGCACAGTGCGTTGCATTCAGTAAGGTAACAATTTTCGCTGTGTGATGTTATACTATGCTTTTACTTGCTCATTTTATTTTGCTTGCAGTGTGCTTATATGATACTTGGGGCCGATTGTTTTCAATGGTCCGGAAGCCTATCTGAAAGATAACGTTAATGATTAAGGACTTATTTTCCCTACGCATAGTCTATCCGAAAGATGAAATTGTTTCTATCTTTCTCTAAAATTTTCAGGATTGAGACAGCATAACATTTATCCTTCAGATTGTCTGTCCGACCATTGGGAAAGTCAGGTGTGTTAGCAGGTGAAAATATAGCAAACAAATAAAATAACTTACTTTCGCATATCATATAACATTCAAGTAATATACTGATACTCATACAGATTAATAATAAATAAATAAATATTGTTTATTTCAGGAAAAAATCCCATATTAGCATTACATTGTAAATTGTCAGTGCTTACAAAATAAAAATACAATTGGTATTCCAAATACTAAAAAACATATTATTATAAATTAATATAACAATATGCATATCGTATGTAATAAGTGTATTAGGTATACAATAAAATAAAATGTCATTCTTTATGTAATTTGTATAGAATCTCAGTTCAGAATAGTGATAATGAGTAAGTGGTCAAGCTCTGCATTAATACAGCCTTCCATTTTGTTTCAGATTCTCCACATCCACATAAACCCTCAGAAACTATAATGCAGTCCATGCCAGCTACTAATGGGGGGGAGACTATTGTGAAAGGGGAACTGAGTCTCGTTATTTGAGATACAGAGTCCACTTTGGGTGGCACGAGCGATCAGGAAGCCATGCTGAAGGAACGAGAAAGCTTGGAGGGATTACCAACTGTGCCTGACGAGTGTGCAGGATGCGGGGGTAGGATACAAGATAGGTCAGTTCACCTCTACTTATCATCCTAAAGAAATATTGTTGTCTAAAGAAATAATGTGATCAGGGTGGATATTATATATACGTTGCCTCGGTGGAATCTGATCACGCGATCGGATTCTACTTTTCATTCGTTTAATTTGAGGCGAAACAGATATCGTGATCAGAGTGTAATGCATGATCAGTTTCCACTTGCAACGGATCATATGATTAGAGTGGACTAACCCAGAAATGGGTAGAAATATCTATGCACAGGTACAGCTGTTATAAACTCTAAAGCTGTTTTAAAAGTCAGGAAACCACACTTTCGGCTCCATAACAGAATAGACATGGCAATCACTAGTCTAAACTAAACCCAGGTACTACCTGCTGGCAGTGGATCGCCAGTGGCACGGCTCCTGCCTCCGCTGCTGCGAGTGCCGATTGCCGCTGGACTCCGAGCTGTCTTGCTTCTCAAGGGATGGAAACATCTACTGCAAGGAGGACTATTACAGGTAACACAATGGCTTTAACGTTATTTGTACGTTAAAAATGTATTTCAGCAAATAAAGTATCACTTGTATTTTCAATTGAATACCGGTCTATTTTTATCTTATTTCATTATATTTCTACAACCTATATAGTTATTCATACTTTTTATGTGATAAAGTTGTTGGAATATAGCCTCTCATTTGAGAGAGGAATGGAAAATGACAAATATTAGTTTTATGTGATGTCTTTTTATATTTTCTAAATTTATATTCTTGTCGTGTGGGAATGTATCACATTATGTTTATTTTGCGAGTTTTTCTTTCAACATGTTCTGCTAGCGTTTTTATATTTATGGCGAATTATTTGTAATTTTACCAAACTTGGTCGTGAGTTTAATTTTCAGCAAGGAAATCGTAATGACCAAGTCTCTTTTCACTGCAGGGCAGGACTTATTAGTTATATCTAAGTAAAGATTTTGCATTTGTATTTTCAGTTCTAACTATAATATAAGTAAAACCTGTAAGTAAAACATGAGTAAAACAATTGTTTTTGCCGGTATATTTAGTAAACTGTCAAAAAACAGAATTTAATGATGTTGATAGCCATATGTCAATTGAAGCAGGAATAACAAACATTTTCTAACAAAACTTGGCTGACAGGTTATGATGAAGTAAATATGCCACTCATTTGGCTAAACGAATATAAAGGGAAACTCTGGACTTTATGCCATAACAGGGTTGGACATGTCAATCTATTTGCTTGCTGCGTAGACACTAGCGACAATAATAAAGGGACACCTATGCTATAAGGTACAATACGTTACAGCCGGAGTTTCCCACACATGTACGAGCAATATAAAGATGTTATGTTATTGTGTATAAATATTTGAAGTATTAGGTAAGAAGTTTCATGCAGCATAGATTTTGACTGTAAGTCCTAGTAAGCAGGATATCAGACAAGCTCTCTCTCTTTGAGATTGTATTATCTTATAACAATATTAGATACTATAAAATTATTAAATACATCACACACATCTTTATCTTCCTGCCCTTATCTCATTATTTATGGGGTCAGTGCAATATGGTTTCTTTTATAGTTTTACGGCCGGCTGCTTGCCTGACGTCAACCCTTCTCGGGTATAGCTAAGTGATAATTTTTAGAAAAGTCCGCACCTACATGAAATAACTTCAGTGGTACAGGCCCGTGACTGGGATCGAACTCACGCCTCCCAACTGAAAGGCGCACGTTTTCACCTTTGGGCTATCACCCCACACATCTCCACGAAAAAAAATATTAAAAAATCTATAACCAGAAATTTTTCAAGAGACCTTCTTGTAGAGTACTCTCAAAAATATCCCTTGAAAAAATCCGCAATATTTTCCGCTACAAAACATATCCTTTATTATCCCTGTTTATCTTCCATCCCCTATCATTATCGTGCCACCCTTTAGCAGACATCTCGATGTTATCGCTAAAGTGTCAAGGGTGAACTTGACATTTTGATTTCATAAATATTTCATCCCCCCACCCTTATTATGCAGCATATGGTATAATTGCCATTGTGGCTAGTTGTTATGCCAAATTTGGGGGTTGTAATGGTAAGGATCATATTGATTGATTGTAATGATTATATTTCGATAATACGTTTATCTTATGTGTCTGAAAATAAATGTGTTAATATTTTCTATAAGAGGAGGATGATTGTCTTCTATGAGGAGAATAATAAGATAGAATCTTATCAACAGGAGGTAAAAGATAGTGCTGATGTTTTCGGGTTGGATACACCTGTGTCTTATCTAGTAATACGAGAGTAACAAGTAATTCTATCATAGAATTGTAGATACCTTAGATCAGGGATTCCCAAACTTTTTTTCTCATAGACCCCTTTCAAAAGTTAACTGATTCTCGTGGACCCCCTACAGGCCTACACCACATACAAATTAATTGTGAAGCCCCATTTTTTCACGCCAACGCCAAGACCCCCATCAAGTCTCCTGTGGACCCCTGGGGGTCCACCTGGACCACTTTGGGAACCACTGCCTTAGATTAATGATTGGTCATCGCTCAGTGAATCATTATTCTAAAGTAGATACCAAGTTCCTGCCTTCAATGGTACAAATGTAAGTTATATTCAAAAAGGAATACTTCTTCTACAAAAACCACAGAGGTTGGCGAGATTGTCATGCCACCAGCGCCTGCAAACCCAAACTTTGTTCCAGATTGTTTTGCGTGAAACGCTGCGCCCGCTGCGGGAACGGGATAACACCAAACGAGCTGGTCATGAGAGCGAGGGAGATGGTCTACCACCTGACCTGCTTCACGTGCGTCGCCTGCGGGAACCTGTTGTCGAAGGGCGACGTGTTCGGCATGCGCGATGGACTGGTCTACTGCAGGCCTCATTACGACAGCGCCTGTCTTGATGACTACTGTGATGATGATGTTAACAGCGTTTATGGAAGGTGAATGGGTATTTTATTCTGATGTTTTACAATATGTGTTGGATGGAAGTGAAATGGGGAATGTATCAGCTGGGTTAAGGCAGAGGATTTCCTTTCGAAACTTAAACAAGTATCGCAATAAATCGTAAGGGTAATTTTTTAAGATTGGTTTCCCACCATGTGTGACACATGACTGTATCTATTAGTTTAAAGAACAAGGGAAAATAATGTTTTAATCGGAATTGTCTACAGATCATCCAAGATTTTGACTAGTGGTATATTATGGGTATAAAATAGACAACAACAAATAAATACCTAAGGTCTAGCATCGTGGGTACTAATCAACGTATAAATTAGGTATAAAAACATGCATGAACCGGAAACAAACTACTACTACACCAACTACACCGATCGGCCGTCATGTCACGGCCGATACAACTTCGCAACAGAACAAATTATAACACTATATATATATATTATAACCCTATCACCAGAATGTGTCGAACTTATAATGATACTGTTGCACAACATCCTTCTGGATATTTTCGAAAGTAGACTCCATAGATTTAAGAAATTAATTTATATGACAATTTGCACTAAATAGCTAAAAAAAAATGTTAATAGTTTAACATTTTCTTTTGTTGTTATTTTTATTTTTTCTAAATTTAAATTGTGTTTATTTTCTTTTTCTAATGATGTGATGCACTTAGAACATATTGTGTATTAATGTGCCAACATTGTAAAGAGTTACAGTCTAGTTTAATTTTATGAATGTGTAGGATTATATTAATTACAGATTGTAACTTGTTTTGTTAGCCAAATAAAATAAAAATAAATAAATAACATCAAATGGCGCTTAGTAAATATACCGTTTGTACAAAATACAAACTAGTCACTATTTAACTATGCTGTATGTACTTTATAATGAAAGTGAGAACTCCATTCCGACTCATCGTTAAATGTTTTTTCCAAGGATCGTCCTAGGTTTTTTCTTGCCAATTAGATGCGCCATTGATCATTCCTCCAGTAAACTCCAGGAAGTTCATTGGTCTGGAATTTAAGCGAAAAAATGTTTATTGGAATTCCTTTATAAACTCGATCATGATGAGAAATAGTTGGTTTGGATTTGCTACCGTATTTTTATTTTACTTTGGTTTATTAATTATCGAGAATCTGAGACAGAATCTGTGGTTCATCAATCTGGGTGTAGTAAATTTTAACTAATTTGAACCCCTTACAAAATTTACGTAAACAACATTACGTATAACAGTATGTATTAGTGCGTCAGCTATCCCCTGATTAATTTTTTCTTAATCACTTCAAAAATCTGTTAAATCACACGTATAAACTTATTATATCTAACAGTTTTTTCTGTAAAATAGTAATATAACGAAAAACCACACTAGGGCATCGATGTGGAAATCAGTGTAACACAATCATGTGCACAAAAACTATGCTGCTTATAAGCTGAAACTACCTATATATAGGTAACTAAACGTTTTCCTCCAGGTGTCAAGACATGCATAGTGAAGGTGACTCCCCTTCGCAGTATTTCTCAGGAGGTACCAGTACCAAAGGTCGACCTCGCAAGAGAAAGGTGGTCCAAGGTTCTCCCGAAGACATGCAAGTTCAGACCATGCGGATGGCCAGCACCGCTCTGGGTAAGGTCCCCTTTTAATCCTCTTATAACTTAAAAAAAACCTTAATTAAAATATGCTCGTGCGAATTATGTCTCTGCGAGTTCTTTTCAATGTTGAAAGAAAAACTGCCTCTTAATTAATTTGTAAAGATCGCCAGCGCGCCTTCAAAGAAGCTCCAACTTATGAGTTACCCTCGTGTTTTACTTAAACATACTTTGAAGCGTCTCGCAGCAAAGAAAGGGCTTTGCACAAAACATTCAAGCGTATTCCAGACAAGTAAATTGTAGACACTACTCCAAGCGCTTTGCAAAATATATATTTCATCGCTTAAAATTTTGCAACCTCAGAAGGGAAGTCGTGCCTTCCCAGCGTCCCTGATGTCAATTCATCCAGTTCCAAGTATAATCACGACTAATGAATAGACGTCGGATTGCCTGATGTAGGTTGTTCTCTTTCTTGCACGGTGCTGATCCGAAAGTTGGAGCGAGAGCCGCGTATTTTTAAGGGTTGGGTGGTTAGTAAGGGGTCGTTGGCGTGGATTATTCTTTATAGCGACGAAACGCGATGTAGGTACCCATTGAGTTGAATTCAGGTTGTGTGACTCCCCGACGCGGCTTGTGATCGCGAATGAATGGACAAGGGACTAGGTCCTTCGGTGTACCTACACGTTTTCCGTTAATCGATAGGTAGTCTTGTTTCATAGCAAATTTACCGGTGACTCATGAAACCTCGGGTACCGAACTATTACCTACAAAGGTAACACTACAAAGGGGCATTGTTGGTAGACGAGTTTAGAATAACCTTGTTACACATGTCCCGATTCCCGATGTAAACGCTGAACCTTTCTTCTAGTTCTGAAACTCCTGAACTATCTAATTTGCATTTTGGGTTTAACAGACCTCAATATGGTGAGTAAGACGAGGTCAAAGATGAAAGCATGTTGATCGTGTATACTAATTTCCTAAAATAACAGCAAATCGCTTACAACTGTATCCATGCCCTTTAAGTTTATTTCTGCATAAAAAAGGATGTAGTTTTATTAAATAATGTTAATGAAAAGCTCGAATTCCAACGTCTACTTACAGTAATATATCGCCACTACATAATTAGTTAGGTATTTGTTCAAAAATACCTACGGTACTTCACTTGTTTGTTCGGTTTTATCGGATCAAACCATCTTTTCACACTCTACCCCTTTTAAAATTAAATTATTTGCTGTAAAATAATACAGTCAAACCAACCTAATCTGTGACCTGAAGGCGGCGACACTGTTGTTTTTGAATTGCCAAACCGAATAACATTTCAACGTAGTAGCCGCAGTTCCCTTTTAGGCCACTTCACAGATGAGTTGTTAGATCTGTACCCTTTTTTATCTTACATCAATTTTCTAAGCACAGGCTGATTCGCTATGTTTGCACAACAGCGCCACTTGAGACGTGACGGCGATAATGGTAACTAAAGGCATAAGTGGATTACGTGCTTTATCTGCAATAGGTGTTTAATCGATACCATGTAAAAACATGGGAAGCTAGCATGACATCTATGATCTGATTTGGTGGTTTGCTTACATTTCGTCACCTTCCCGTGTTGACTCTCAAAAATTAGGAGTGAAAATTCTTATCAAAAGTCATTTAGCATTTTTATACGTTACGTTAAATAATTTAATCACGACCTGACACCAGCGATTGAATTTAAGTTTCAGTTTGTACCTATACACGTAAATATTTTGACATATCCAGATGACGAAATAAACTGGTGATACAATTTTCGAGATTCACGATCTAGGCATACCTACCTGTGTCCGTTTGTCCAGTCTTTTATGTCTGGTTAGTGAATAGCCCGTGAAATTTGTTATCTGCTGTCAGAAGTTTCCATTTTTTCCTCCGATTCAGAAAAACTTATATTCGAGTCTTAGATGTGAATTCAAGTGAAGAGCCTTGACATAGTTCTCACATAATTAAAATGAGTTGGTTTATTTATATATAAATAAAGGTAAATAAAATGAATCAGCGGTGTTCGAGTTAGAAATCACTTGAACTACTTCTCTTGAAAAATATAGCGATCAGCGAATTTTGTATAATTTTGGCTATCGCGTTGCTTTAGCTAGATAGAAATAAGGGGCCCGTTTTGGCGTGTAGGATGCGTGGGAGGACGCCACACATACGTCACACTCAGAATTTTCGCGGTCGCATTGCTTCTTTAGCTTTGCTTTTGCAAGTAACGTAATCAGCCTACGGAAAGTATTTGCATTGGCAGGAAGATTTTCCATTTTTTTCACTTGACAGTGCAAATACTTGTATGTTATTTATTTATGTTTAGATACAGCCTACATGTATATTACCAGTACCAGTCTCACATCAAGTGTAGTGCAGTTGGTATCTTTTACGAGCCTACCAAAATTTTATTATGTGCGTTGGCCCAATTTTTGAGATCATGCGGGTAAATTAGCTAGACTGTGCCCACTTGCTAGTTATAATAATATGTATTAGGGCCAATTTTTCCACGGTCAGATACTGCTTATCTGAAGGGTAGTTGCTATCATTCTCTAAAACTCGATCAAGATTCAAGATAGAGACAGCGTAGATCAACTTTAAACATCCGATAGGCTATCTGATCATTGGATAAATCGGCCCTAATTGATATATTAAAGTAGAAGAGAGAAGTTGTTTCACTATGTACAAATTGTTATTTATTGTTTCAAAATATGTGTAAGTATGCAGTTATGAATAAAAAATATGATTATTGAAAATTCTTCATTTCCGCATTCACCGCATCTTTAAAGCATAGAGAAATAATAAATGCTAACTATGGGTAAACCCCCCCCTATGGCAATAGCCTTGTGGCCTGGGGTGAAGCCTACGTCCAGCAATGGACTGCAGTAAGCTATTGAGATGTGTGATATGATGTCCTAGGATAGTGTTGCCGTTATAAACCAGCCTTGAAGGAATATTTCACATAATATCGTCACCGTAAAAAGGGCGTGGTTTTACGTAGGTTTTACGTGCATTACCGTTTAGAGGACCTACTTTGACAGACAGATACGACTGCTTATTTTTCAATGAAATTTTATTTTGTGAAAATATTTACTTGCCACCGCTAAGTTCTAAAAATTGCGCCGTACAATGGCGCCTATGCCTGTAATAAAACACATTCTACCTGGCTCCTTTATTTTTTTATTACCAAGCGTTAATATCGATGTATTTACGATGCCGACTCTGGTCGACTCTCCATATTCTGTAACATGTTAATTTTGTCTATAAAAACAAAACATCGGGTTTTGTGGGAAAACGAATTCGTCAAGTTTTTTTATGTTACATACGTACTGGCTATATTGTAAAGCTCTCTCTTTTGAAAATCCACTCAAAGCCACATCATATTATTTTCATCAAAACTTTAAGTTCTACTCGTACCTGTGTATAGGTAGGTACTATATTTATGAAAAAAATAATCGAATAAATATTGGGAAGCTTATTTTACAATTAGCCGACAGACCCACTAATAACGGCTAAACTGTACAAATTTAATCTATAAAACTTAAATAACGTATATCATTACCGGACTACAAAAAACAGCCGCATGACAAACGGAATTCACATGCACATTTCAAAAACTAACACAAGCCTACTTCCTAAAAGCACAAAAAAAAGAACAATAAAAAATAATTGACTTCCACACGAACTAATGTCCGAAACCGCGCGTAAATTACTCAACCTATCTAATATATTTAATTATAAAATTAATAATTAGCTGTTCCCGCAGGAACACCCGAGTAGGTTAGGGCGAGAAATTCATAAATTAAAAACGCACTCGTTTGTTGTCTTACCTCATTTTTTTATGATGCCACCAAGCTGGCCATTATACGTTATCGCTTAGATCGAAACTGTGGCCAATTATCGTTACATTTATCAAGCAGTGTTATTTGTTTTGACAGCCATGTAAGTGGGTCTGGCGATGGCGGTCAGTGGGTGCGTGTGGCATTGTCAGCTTGATTTGAGGTGATGGATCGTCATTTTCCTTCCCCATTTCATGTTTTCTAATGAGATATCTAGAGGTACCTAGAAATCGAGTTTATTCGGCAAATTATTTGATTCTATCTCTTTTTATTAAAATAATAATAATAATAGTAGTTTTTAACAGTGATGAGTGAGCCAGCCTTAAGTTAAATAAAAAACATTTCAAATATCACAACACGAGGACTAGCAAAATGAATAGAAAAGAAAAGCCATTTTTAGTGTAGGACTGATTGTATTTATTGTTTTACCTCATTGTATTTTAATTTCTTTTATCAGTAAATATACGATGGTAAATTTAATTACTTGTCTATAACAGATACTTCAACTCTTACCTATGAAAAATTACGCACATTTTTATAATAGGTACGCGAAACAAATAACAGTAAAATTAATGCAAATAGAACTACACAGGTACACACAAGTTGTTACTTTATTTGGTTTTGTTACTTTTTAATGGTTTGTTTTAAATTAATTTCACACGAAGTATTATTTTTACAATTATGCTAGAGATGAGACGCCCATGACCTGTAACAATATTTATATAAAGATATGAAGTAAAAGATAACATCAGTAATATAGGAAAGAATAATAAAAAGGTGTCTGTTCATCCAGTCTACTCGTATATCCCAGTATTTAATATTAAGGCGCTTTCATGTTTATGAAAATTATTATTTAACTGACTCTATAATAACTATGGGGGTTAAAAGCTGAATATTATTTTCCATATTATGTAGATAAGCACGTTTTATTGCTTCATGTACATTGCGATTGTATTTATGACTGCAAAATATTATAATAAAAACTCGTGGTGTGAAAAAATTAAAAAGTTATTTTTTAATAATAGCAGACTATGTTTTCTAAAGTGTACCTAAGTAAAGCTGTAACTGTGATGACTACTGCTAAATACGGTGCAGATAGATATCTCAAAAACGACGGTTGCATATATAAGTTACGCTTATTATAACCCACAAGTTATGGTTTATAATAACATATATGCCATTTACGGTAGCAGAAGTGTTTTAAATTCGTTACAGTAACAGCTTTTGGCAATATAAATCATTATCATAAACATTCCTACAAAGTTATGAATTAAAATTCAAGTTAAATGAATTCTAACGGAGAGTAATCACCAAAAACAAGAGCAGACTGAAATGGCTCAACTGACAAAACATAACTAAGAACCTTTCTAGTTTTAATAGATGTATAAAACTAGAAAGGCTCTTAGTTATATTTTTAGTTTAGTTTTTTATTTGTCACAATTTGTTTATTAAAATGTTTAATTTTTAATTTAAGGGACTTTGTACCTATTTTAAGTTTTCTAATGTATAAAGAATAATAAATAGTAAATAATAAATAAAGTTTGTAAATTTTGTTTGTCTAAAATATACTTCACCTAAAAGTAGCACCCGTGTAACTTTTGTGAATCCTACGATATAGGTTCTCCTAGTGTAGAATTCTCTGTAAAACCAAAATATTTTTGAATGCATTTTTGGAAATAAACCCTTTTTTACTTTACTTTACTTTTCCTTTTTTTTTTACTTAACTAGATACTTTATTATACTGATCAAACTGGCCCTTAGATCTAGCATTATAATTTTTTATCAGCCAAAGCTCTCTCTTTTGACTTCGGGTCACAAGTCCTATGTTCGTCACTCCGAATAATGTGTACTGGCAAAAAGTTGGAATCTATCCCGTGGTCCACCGCAGTATCCGCATCCGTTTCCTGTGCACTGCACTAGATGGCGTTAAATTAAGGATGTGGCCATGATACGGTTGTTAGAGAGAGGAGATGAGCAGCGAATTTTGATCGATCTAGTATAATCAAGTAAAGTAGAAAGAGCAGTATTGTAGTTTAGTTCTATGCTACGTCCATTATTGTGTTACTAATACCTCATGTACCTATGACTTAAGAAGATAGAAAAAATAAATAATAGTAGGTACCTACCTACCTACTGCGATTTGACGGTTAAAGAAAATTATAATTGCGTTTCAGTGGCCATTAATGGCTCGTAATGGATTTTTGCACCTACTGTGTGTAAAGATTCCTATAATACCTTGCAGGTAACCTTCATGCCTTTACTGGGATGAAACCTACGTCATAAGTCATCCTGGACATTCCAGGATCATATGTCCAAAGATAGTAGACATTTCACCCAATTCTTGTGTTCCAGAAATCCTGCACCGCGGTGACCTATCATCATCAATGGAGTCCCTAGCATACGACTCCTCGGTCGCGTCACCAGGCAGCGTCTCCAGCCACACGCAGCGTACCAAGCGCATGCGCACCAGTTTCAAGCACCACCAGCTGCGCACCATGAAGTCCTATTTCGCCATCAACCAGAACCCTGACGCTAAGGACCTGAAGCAACTGGCTCAGAAGACTGGCTTGTCCAAGAGGGTTTTGCAGGTTGGTGTTGAGATTTATGTTCAGAATAAGTAGACTCCATTTATCTTAACATCTAAAGGTGATGATGTGATTATGATCATTTTGTATGACTCTGGCCATATTCTGGAGTATGTTTTTTGGGTAATAGTGCCGCAGGTAGGTTATTGGTTTGGTTCTTGGGTACTTTGAGATTGCCACATTTACCTTTCTTTTCAATCTTCGTGAACCTTAGCTATCAACACTCCTCAAGTGACATAGGCCACGGCTAAGGAGTGGAATGCACTTCCTGCCGATGTATTTCTCCGAGCACTACAACATTGGTCTCTTCAAAGATAGAGTGAATAGGCACTTTCTAGGCAAACATGTACCACCCTAGGCCGCATCTTGCTTAACATCAGGCACGATGGCGGTCAAATGTTTGCCTAGCTAACTGTAAAAAAAAGTTACATCTGTTACTTCAAGATTTTTTAAGTCAATCTAAGTCTTAAGCTATCTTCTGTATTCAGGTCTGGTTCCAAAACGCTCGAGCCAAATGGCGTCGTAACATCATGAGGCAGGAGTCCAACCATGGAACCATCACGAATCAGAACGGACACTCGAGCAACGGTAACCAACCACCGATCACGCCGCTGATGATGTCGGAACCAATGCAGCCAATCGAAGACCTACGCGTCCACACTCCTCATCCGATGGCGTTTAATGAAATGTACTGACATACGGAGGAATTTGATCAAGAGTACGAAATGTGCTCTAATTCGGTGTGAGTGGTAATTATTTTCTCCAACCACTGTTAAAAAAGTGTAAGTTCTTTTTATATACCTAGGAACTTACACTGTATAGACGTAAAAACGACTCCACCAGCGTGCATGCAAGCATACGCTCTAGAAGGCCCAAAGATTTGGAGCCTTTTCACATTTAGTTGCAAGTAGAACGACAGCATGCTCAGAAGCCACAAGCTTCCACGCAAAAATAGCAGGCTGTCCAAAGAACATCATTCGGCATTGACGTTCGTCGTCGTTACATTTCTCCAATAGCGGCTAGACTGCATCACGTGATTTGACGAATATGCGAAAATGAAGGCCCTATTAGAGCAAACGTGTCGATGAATAATCTCTATCGATTTGATCTACAAATAATATAACTTTGTCCAAGCCCTCAGTGCTTGCATTAGGATGCTTAGTCCTTAGAGGGTTCTATTAAAATCAAATGTTAGTAGCATCGATGTTTATTATTTTAAGTATTCTACTTTGTATAAAACGTTCCTATAATTTTGACATAAGTATAGATAGTTAAGAGTGCATTCTATATCATTTACTTTTCAAGGTTTCACGAAAATTGAAATCCTTTTCAATTTAATTTACTATATTAACTCATTCCATAAAATATTAATTTAATATAATAATGTATATTTGTAGGTTTTTTATTATTATACATTTCTCTTAATTATTATTGTTGTGTTGACAACATAGTCCAAAATACAAACTGCGGTCACCAACCCGCCTGCCCTGCGTGGTGACTATGGGCAAATACCCTCCGTGGCAGTCTTGTGGCGTGCCCTGGGCAGACGGGAGGCCTACGTCCAGCAGTGGACTGTAATAGGATGATTATTGTTCTTGTAGGTGTACAATATGAGTGATAAATAGAACAGTTACTATTTTTCGAAATTATCGTACATATAATATGTTTTGGTAATTATTACATAGATATTAAATTTTATCAATATTTGATTTATTAAAATATAATGTTTATTATATTATCATCTCATCAAACATAAGTGATGATCTAAATATTATAATAGATTACCAGCATTATTTTTATTAGGTTCGAAATCATAATAAAATAAAGTTTGATATTTTTGTAAATAGTAGGAACGTCATTTTGTACACCTCTCTCAACTTACAGTATAGCCATTAAAAGCATACAATGTAATAATATAACAATCCAAATCTCATGCAGTAACTATATATATCGTGTGTTTTTTTAATAATAGTAAATAGATTTGTAGAGAAGTACCCTTTGTAAATAAAGTGATACTAGTCAAAATAAATAAAACCACGTAGAGCCCTCTTCTATTAATAACTATGTTTAGCCAATAAGCTGTATAGGCATATATTTTACACGTTATTTAAGTGTGTATAATTAATTTTTCAGCGGATGAATTTCGTTACAAGTAATGATTTTAGTTAATACGTAGTTCACGTATATATATATAATATTATATATGTAATATAATATTATACATCTTTGGAAATCAAGTTTCCAAAATTATTACAAAAATATAATTTAAAGTCACGATATAAAAAATGGCTTGATGGGTAATCAATGGTGGATGTAAAATACATTTTGGCAAAAAGTACAGTGCCCTTAACATTCCTTAGATACCCACACATGTAAGAAATAACACTAAAACGTAATATGTAAATATTTCAACATACATAATATTTTTATTACATTAATAATCAGTATAAGGTATATAATATAAAAACAGCATATTTAGTTATATTATAGTATTGCTCTCAAAGTTTGCTTTACGAGTACCTACAATAATCTCAAAACTAATTAACATTCTTTTTCGGCGACTTAGCGCAAGTCGGCTCAGGATTTATAGGTGAGCACTTTGTAGCAAATAAGTTTTTTGATTTAAATCATAAGTTGGTAACTACTAAAAAGTGAATAGATTTTTAGGAATTAGGAAGATGACCTATTTATTATTCATTCCATCGAATTTTAAAAATAACGAACACTAATTATGGAACACCCGTGAAACTAAATTACTAGTAAGTACTTGATCTTATAATGTAAGTTCATCAATAGCCAATAGTTATAGGTCATATTAAATGATAATACATGGATTATCAATAGGTTATTGTAGAATAGGGACTTAGTCAATACCTACTGTTACTTTAGTACATACGAGTACTACGAATGTGTGATTCCTATACTTATCTACTGACCTAAAACATCCGAAAGGTAACAGAGTTGTTTTCACGTAGTTTTGAAAGAAAAATTTGGCGATTGATACTTTGATATCGGTACATTATTAAAAACTTTTAACTAAGTACATCGAAATCGTTTTCGTAAGCTAGTCGACAGTATATAATATCTATTTGGTCATAGAACCTTTTAATTTATAAAACGTAAATAACACAGTTAAAATTTCAGTTCCATTTAAAAATTCTTATATAGCTGTAACAGTTAACAACACTACCGGCGAAGACGTGAAAAAAAGTGCAAAACAAACATACAGGAGTTTATAGTATTTTGGGTATAGGAACAGGTCATTTCCATAACAAGTTATAATATAAATTAAATAACATAACATAAATAATACAAAAATATTTCAGTGAAATGAGTGCCAAATTGTAAGTAATGATTTTTTTTTTAAAGTGCACGAGGTTGGAAGAAACGCAACTAAGTACTTAGTTAGTCCAGGGTTGCTTTTCATGCAAAACGCTACGGATTTTCTGTCACATTACACATTGCAATACACTAGGAGTTCTCTAAAATAAAGAAGAGATGCTTACTGGAAAATTAACATTATGTCATCGCGATGAGTATAGTAAAAACTATAAAAGATGCCACAGTACGACCGAATCGACTAACGATAAGTAAGCTGCATGTTAGAATATAATAATTAGGTATTATATTAGTTTATTTTCATGAATGTTACGTAATTATTGGCGTATTGGTTAATTCAAGTAAAGAAACTATTTTCTATGTAAAAATACGAAAAGATTTTTAATGTTGATCGAATAGAATTCATTGACTGGTAGCTCCAAATAGGTCTGCAATAAGTACTGCAAAAAATTAGCGCAACATGGCTATCATACCCTTTACAAACCTGTTAACAAATAAATTCTAGCTTTGAAAAATCTGGAAAACTAAAGACCTATGTTAGTGGTCAGATTGTGTGTAGTAATTTTTAATAAAATTCACACGATTTTCATAAAATTTACACGATTCAAATTTACGTTGAATATTATATTAAAAAAATTTGGTAGGTATATTGCTTTGCAAAATAAACTGAATGATAATTATTATTATGACAGGCGCCACAATTTTGTTTTTGTCTGCATTTCTAGCATTACCTACTGTATTGTTGCAGCACAGATCTTTTCTATTTTTTTGTGATCTTTATAAATATATAAATTTAAGTACTTAATATATTTTAGTAAAGAACGTCGGTATGATTATGTTTGTTACTTTTTAACTAATAATTTTACATCAGTTCTAAGGTACTTTTGTAATTTTCCTCATTTTACCTAGCTACATATTAATATCATTGATTTATTTATATTATTTTTTTAATTGTTATTTTTTTATTAATTTAGTGAAAATAAGGTAGGTAGTTATGCTACAAGTAGGTATTATTTATACATACATAGCATGTTTTATACATTATAATATTGTATAGTTTAATTATTTAATAATGAACTTATAACTTATTAAGATGTTTATCAATAAGTGTAAGCGGTTATTATGTTAATTCTACAAAATATTAAAAATAATACTTAATGTCAAAGGCAATTAGTATTTTAAACATAATATTATGTGCATAAAATCAGAAGTTGCATACTATGCGGTGGCTGGAAAAAAAAATATGGTGAACTATCAACTCTACTCTAATACATCGCTTGTATTTGAGATTGTTTAGATATCATTATAATTTCTGTTAAAAATCAACTGAATTAAGTTTTATTTGGCTTGATTCGCTACCGCACTGCCATAACAGCGTTTGGGAATATTTACATGTTTTTCGACGAAAAATCGATACCTTTTCAATGCTATGGCAAATGAATCGATTTTTCGTCTTAAAATATCGCGATTTGTATGATCACGATCACTTGACTGCAGTCCTCTTAATTAACTCAAAGAATGGTTATATCTATAATTTTGATTTGTAATTAGGTATACAGTTTTAGGTTTTAGTATTAACTTTAGTATTGTTAGTAGAACTTAGCCCTAGAACCTATAATATACTCTCAAAATTAATATATTGAAATAACTGTATAGATTGTGCGTTTTATTAGACATGTACTGTGTTCATTAGAAATACATCAGTCGCATCTTCCGTGCACGACGTTAGAGTCGACTAAGGAAAGGGGCGTTCTCTCCTCTACCTCCTAAATCTGGCTCCACAATAGTAAACGTGGCTGTGGGATCTCCTCGTGTACCTACCTTGTGTAAACGACCGTGTGTACCTACATGTATTTATTTGGCTTATTTATTAAAAACAAATCCATACAGGATGAAAAACAGAATATCGGTCAGAATTCAAACAGAAATAAACGAATTCTGATCACAAAACGCACGCTATCAGCTCGTTATCGACAAACGTGGAATATTCGAGATTTTTTGAAAACAAAAACGTAAAACTGTCTTAATTAAAACTGTGTCGTTCGTCCATAAATCTGGGGCGGTGTTATTTTAACTAGACAACATATTTGGCGGTGCCAGTTGTCGGCCACCGTGTGGTGGACGCGGGTTTAAATCTATCCAGCGGTGATTTGTGATCTATTATCACCTATTTATACCTTTAATATGACCGCAAGGCTTGATTTAGATCATTTGCATACAGGAACATACACTTCTTCGTGCAAGGAAAGGGGCTTTAAATTTATTATTCCTTCTAAAAAGTCATCATCATCATATAGCCGTAGGTCATCGATTTAGAATACTAAATTTATGAATCGGTATTCTAAATCGATACCGTAGGTAGTCTACTGCTGCGCATAGGCGTCTCCCAATAAATAATAATATTAAATATTCACACACTTCACAACACATTAACTTAGTTCCACATTAAGATCCCTAAGGTCTTGTGTCGTGGGTACTAAACAACGGTATATAAATACATAGATAAGTATAGAAACATCCATGACTCGGAAACAAACATCAATATTCATCATATTATCAATATTTGCACCTACCCGGGATTCGAACCCAGGACCTATGGCGCTGCAGGCAGGGCCACTTCCTACTACACCAATCGGCCGTCAAAGACCACCACTACGACCGATTGAAAGTGGTTTGCATCATCAAATCCATCAAACCAAATCATGATTTAAGTTATTTCAATGAATACCTACTCATCTAGTAATTAAGAAAAATATACAAAGCAAATACATTACAGAATACTTATTGACTAATTAACGTCTAATGGCTGAATCCCTGGCTGAATCCGCGGTGCAAAAAGATGCCCTAGACGCTAGCGACATTGCCACGCTGGATGGACGAGGCACAATCGCATCTTTTGGAACGAAGTTCCTTACGGCAGGCTTGGAGGAGATAGGGATTTTGCTGCGCGACCGAACTGAAAAAAATGTGATAGTAAAACCGTAAGAAAAAGTGCGTGGAATAAAACCGTTAAATGAGACGTGCGCAGGCGCGACAGTCGTATACACAAGCGAGTAGTGTATAATACCTTTCTCTTTCTCCCTCTTTCTTTTCGTTCTCTCATCCCTTCTCTCTCTATTACTACTCCACCCCGCCAATGCATAGTATATACTCATGAATTCATGGACAAGCACGTGGCGAATACTCATATTATAGATACATTTTAAACCTAAATAAAATTGAGCACGATTTTTCTTTTGCAAATTGTGTCGATTCTACATTAGCCGAAGGAACTTCGTTCCTACCTGGTGTCCCACGACACCACATTTAATTTGTCTTGTAATCCCTTCATTTAAAGTCCTTGCATCGTGTATTTGGCTCGCCTACATCATCTCATCATCTGTGGAAGGAGGGGTTGCTTCTTGATTTTTTGTAGAATCATAAGAGAAAATTCTTTCACCATAATAATCTTGACAATAATTAAAAAAAAAATAGAACATCAAAAATCTATCAATCAAAAGATTTGTTTATAAACTTTACCGAACTTTATATCCTAAACTTTTAAAAGCCTCAGGAGTTGGAGTTAGCTGCAATATTTTCTGTGTAGTGAAGAGCAATCAAGAGATATACAATGCAACAGCGAAGACTTAGGTCGAAGATGTCTAGACCACCATCTTATAGAATTGAGAGCGATTTTAACCCTGATGCGATGCCACAGTACTTTCAGGTATTTACTAAATAGTGGATGCCAGCGACTTCGTTCGTATAAACTTATAAGGCTTCCTGTTCTTTTTAAGCCTGTGAGAAACACCACATGGCCTGTGGCCACACAAAGAACACATCCCCCAAGTTTCACGTCTCCAAGACCAGCGGTTTAGGTTGTGCGTTAATCCGTCAGTCATTCAGGATCTATAAACACGTCACTGTTCAGGACAAAGCTTTTACAGCATCTATTCTACAGAGTGTAAAAAAGGAGCAGTAATACTTAAGGGATTATATAGGGTTAATTTTAAAACATTAATAACCTCGCAGGACTAGATAGCTAAAATCATAAACAATAACATTTGTTCTACGAGTTTTATCATAACTCAATACATTGATTTAAAATGATTTTCCAAGCTTTTATTGTACTATCGTGACATTTGTAAGTCTATGTTCCATTCGTAGGTATACGATAAGGTTGACGCCCGCGATCTCGCGCGCCTCAGTATTTGTACAGACTTAAGAACATTCAGAGGTAATATTTAATTGATATTTATTTTTGTATGAAAGTATAATGTGACAAATTATCAAAACTCGTAGAACAAATGTTGTTGTTTATGATGGTAGCTTGCGAGGTTATTGATGTTTTAAAATTAAACCTGTATACTATAATAAGGGTAATCTATCTACAAAATTTGAGACCTGAAATCACATGTTTATTTTTCCAGATAGTATGGAGAAATACCTAATCAACTCAGGAATGTTCATACAATCTTGAAATATAAATATGTCATTTCGAGTCTAAAATTTTGTGGATAGATTATACATACACATCACTTGGTCTATAAGACCCTTAAGTATTAGTGATCCTTTTTTACACCCTGTATACCTATATCATCCTAATACTGTGTTATGCAGTTTTACTATAAAGCAATGCAGACGCAAAACCTACACAGAACTGAGGTTCCTGTCAGAACATAAATCTCAGTTATTTCCAGATATCCGTGAACATATTGGAAGCGCGCAAGTTGATGTGGTCGAGTCCGCAGACCAACAATTCGTACGTGGTCGTCATTTTGGGAAAAAGGAAACACAGAACCTCAGTAATTAAAAATATGGACGAACCGTTTTACAAAGAGGTGATTTTGTTCAGATATTTGTCAGCTAGCCATGATACCTCAAATATGCCAAATACTACTTTTTTTGGCACTGAGGTAGCAGTGCCAAAAAATATGCAAAATTTATTTTATTAATGTATGAATCTTTTCCATAGACCTATTAATGTACAATATGTATTTAATTGTGAACGTAGTTACGTTATGCATAGTTATGCTTTACGTTTATGAGCCACAAATTGTCCAATTTGGTAAAATCTCATTTCATTTATGATTTTAGTCAGATATCTAGTAACTAGTTTGATATGTAATATCTTGCTAGGTAACAACCTGGTATTTTAAGGTAAAGGCGATTGTGAAAATTGAAAGAAAACGGAAATCTATTTTCTCTGCATTTTTGGGTGTGGCCTACATTTGAACCCCAATCTTAACTAATAACTAATAGCAAGTTGATACCTAAATACAGTGAACAAAGTTCTGTCTCCCCAACATTTAATCCAAAATATATTGTTCCCAATCTAATATCGCAATAGTTTAGATAAGCTTGATTCGAAAAACACAAACTTACAAAATAAAGTTCTATGCCCTCAGCATTTCATATTTGAGATGTACTCGAGTGTGCACGACCTGCAGCGGTCTAGTCTATGGCTAGCTGTGATGGAGCCTCGATGCTGTGCACCAGCGCGGGTCCTCGGTGAAACCAGCGTGGACCTTGGCGCCATTTGGGCACAACCACGTCAGTATGCATGTCACTTGTGTTGTTATAAGGTAGAGAAAAACTCTGGGTAGAGCTCTCAAAGCTCTGCGAGATTGATTTGGATAGTGAGTGAAATAATGCACTTATCTAACTAAAGTTGTTGTTTATAATGCTGCTGAGTATACGATAACAGATGTTGTAAAACTCTATCCATCGACTTGGGTGCCTTTGTCAATTTCAAAAACCTATTCAACTACAGTTAGTACTTTTTGTGGAGAGTTTGCTGTGATATATTAACAAGGCGCTAGGTTGCCGTAGCCGTATCTACCTAACCTGTAAAATTGTATTGTATGTATAGGTATGTACCTATTAAGTATTATGATGATGACGATATGCTAGTCAGTGATGAAACAGCTTATGTATAAATTATATTATGTATACTTACTTATAAGTCAATCAAAAGCTGCGTATATCTATATTTTCCCAGCTATCGCATATCATTACGTTATTTTATTGAACAGGAAGGTTTCAAAATAAAGCAGTTGTAGGTATACTTACTTTCCTCAAAGAAGGCGGCGGGCAAAAATGGAAGATCAAGCCTTGTGGTGTGCCCTGAGGGAGGCCTACCTGAAGTCTGAGGATGATCCTTTCTTTGGTTTTCAGAAACAATTTTACAACGTTTTATAGATTTTAATAACTTTTAGATCACCAAGTTCTGCATAAATGGGCCCAGCTCAGCCAAGCTCGCAGCACATCGTCTGGACCCGTTGGCTTCCTTAAGGTGGACATCTCCATTATCTTCAGGGATTTTCAGGCCAGCATAGTGAATATGCCGTTTGAGGAGAAGATTCATGAGTTAGATATGCCTACTTATACTCTTTTTCTTAGGTTTTAACCTTAAAACCTTGATAGCGTAAGACAATTTTTATTCCTGCGACTTTATCCGTGATAGTCCATCTAAGTAGGTATAAAATAGTACCTTCCAACTTTATGTTTGTAACATTTCAAGAAGATTGCTTTAGTAAATAAAGCGTTACAAATAATCAAACTTACTTTGACATTTATAACATTCTCGTAAGTTGGAATACTGTAATCATAGTAAAATAAGCGGAAATCCTAAGTATGCTAATGGTAATTTTACATATGGTACATAATAATATAATCACGCCTTTATCCCTTACGGGGTAGGCGGAGCACTAAGGGCCGATAGAACCACATGGTGCCACTTCTGACCAATTTTGAGGGTACCTACAAGTTCGGTTAGTAGGTGACAGGTGGTCAGCCCATCGCCTACAAAACCAAGACCCTCTTGTCTTGTCCCTCTACTGTAATTTTACAAAGTTCACAATTGTATTTTTTTATAAACTTATTTAGTTGTAATTATAAACTTATTTACTTATTTAGTTTATGTTGTTTTTTTGCAGAAATCTAATACAGCCTTTAGTGCAAGAGCAACAGAAAGCGAATTATCTCGTCACGGTATATAGTGCCTACGGGTTGCCCTTCGCCACCCAAACCCATGGCGACCGCAAGATGGAAAAGCCCCCAAATACGCTGGTCAGAGTGTCGTTTTGTGGACTTACGGTTTGTAAAAAACTGTATTAATTGTCCTATGGGTTTTTTTTTCTAATATTTTACTGAGGATAAGGAAATCCAGCTACATTTACAACAGGGGATGCTACAGTCAAACTACTAACGCCATCTACGAGATGGTGCACTATGTTCACTAGAATAAACGCATTTTCGGGGTCTCCACAGGGGGACTCTCTGTACTCTCGTACGGCGTGTACTGAATTCCAAGACAGGTAGGTAGATGGCGCTAAAACAAAAAATCTTTCTTAGATAAATAGTAATTTCTTTATGCGAGAAGAAGAAATTTATAATTTTGTATCCACTTAATGTGCCCACAGAAAACTAGCAAATAATTGTGTTATTTTGGAGGTATTTTCAAAGTAAAAAGTAGGCATAATCCATATCTCGCTTATATCTACTAGCCCTAATGACTCCACATCTCTGCTAGACACACAGCTAACTAAAATATGTATATTTCAGGCTAAAACAGCAGTCCAGCCTAGAAGCAATAACCCAAAATACTGTGAACAGATCTCCATGGTTGAGCTTTTTCCCAATGTGAGTGACCTGATCAGGCTGGAGGTGTGGTCTACCGAAGGTGGCATGAACAGGGTCCTCGCCAGTACTCATCTGAAAATGGGGGATATATCTTGTGATGGAGAAAATGGTATGTTATTAAAACAAGTACTTGAGTGCTACTGCATGACTTTGGGCACACAGGTACGTCTGTATTCTTAGAGGTAACCTTTCTATGGAGAGCACTCTAGGGAGGGATGGCAGTAATTTGTTTCATCATCATCATCATTATCAGCCTATTGCAGTCCACTGCTAGACGTAGGCCTACCCCAGGGCATGCCACAAGACTGCCATAGGGGGTATGTGCCCATAGTCACCACGCTAGGAAGGAGGGTTGGTGACCGCAGTTTGTATTTTGGACTGTGTTGTCAACACGGGAGGCACTGCTGCCCACCTCCCGGAATCCCTTAATCGCCTAGTACGATACCCACGGGCAGATATGGGGTGGTACAAATTCTACTCTGTCGGCACCACGCGGCCAGTAATTTGTTTACTTTTAACAAATTGTTGCTATTTAATATACAACATATTAAATATAGCCTTTCACATTCATCAATATCATTATACTAAGTACTATTACATGAAGAATTGCGACCTATATTAAAGGTATACTTAAGCACGTCACTTCAATTAAATTTTCGTGTAGGTTGACTCCTCCCAGCATTCTTTTTAAGGTTTCCTCCCCACTTTCGGACCGTCTCTGCTCCACATGTACGGCACCTCCAGTACTGCGTCTCTGGGGTCAACGGGTGAAGATGGGCCCTACCACCGTGGCGCGTTAGTGGTGGCTTTAAGGACGGTAGTGCCTTATTATCAGCAACCAGTAAGATGTACCAGCGTGGAGCCAGCCACTCCTTTTGTACCGGTAAGCGAATTTGCGAATGACATTCACGACCACCGAAAGTTACAACGACAGGTCTTTTTGACAGTTAGAAATTAAGGAAATAGAGAGTTAGTGAGACTTATTTTAGAGTAAGCAATGTTTGATAGTCCAGATTTTAGTGACCTTTGATAAATAAAAGGAATTTCCTGTAGAATGTCAATAGAAAGCTTCTAATAATATATTCTCAATGACGTTTTTCCAAACATGTTTTTAGGAAGCCATGTGGACATCTGAGGACTTTTCAATATTATGCCCAATTTTCGAATTGTCCATGCTAGATAAGAAAATAGCGGGAAAACATTGTGGAGTTGCTATCACTATTGGGGACGTTATCACGAGCAAATCAGATGATGGTAGGTTAAATCTCGTTTCAATATGCGATACCTCTCGGTTGACTATGGATTCCATGTTTCATGTATGAACAGTTGGATCCATGTCTTAAAAAATTAAATTAATGTATTAATTTATTTATTTTTACCATTCCAGAATTTATGAACATGATGAATGAGATAAGTAAATACTTCTATGTTATTAATTTCGCTTATTTGATTAATTTAGCTTTTGACAAATATTCTCTTTATTAATTTATGAGAGTAAGAACTAGCTTGGTGATGTGAATTATACATTAATGTACAAAACTACTACGAGTCCAGTGATGCGATGCCGGGGAAAATTATTCATAGATTGCGTCATTTTATCAGCCACTGTGATGAAGTAAACCACTTCACTAAGCAAAACCTGGAGAACCCTTAACAGCCCAGCTAAATTTTGAGAGATATGAAAATACCGTCTTAAAGATTCAACATTTTAAAAGAATTCTTCCCTGTTAAGTATTTTTGAACAATTAATAAATCACAAAACCACGTTGGAATGAGTCAAACTGCTTTTCACACGGCCAATTATTGATGGGTTGCGGAAAAATCATACACAAGAAAATAATATAATTTACGCAAAGTACTTTATATACGTTTGTTGACGCGGACGAAGTCGCGGGCAACAGCTAGTGTACAAATATACGAGTATGCATGCCCATAGATTGTCATTTCAGCCACGTGGAAGTCCACTTC
This sequence comes from Carposina sasakii, assembly GCA_014607495.2. NCBI lineage: Eukaryota > Metazoa > Arthropoda > Insecta > Lepidoptera > Carposinidae > Carposina > Carposina sasakii. The sequence continues at coordinate 2,959,076 of CP053148.1, forward strand.
TAAGAGCTCGAATAATGTGAGAAAAATTTTGATGAATCCATAATGCTATACAATTAATACGGCATACTATACAGGAAGGAAGTAGTAAAGACACCACATTATGGTTACATACACTTCCCGAGCAACTTCCCGGTACTGCAGTTGGCTACAAGACTTCCGGACTTCCGTCATAGGATGTACAGGAACAATATGATCTACGGAATTGTTAATGAGCTGGTAATAGTTTGGTTATAGAAAAAATACTAACGATAGACTGCATCTACGTCAACTATAAATAAGGGCCAATTTTTCCAATGGTCAGATAGTCTATCTCAAGGATAAAGTGAATTCAGTCTCTCTTGATCGTGATTTAGAGAAAGACAGCATCAAATTTATTCTTCAGATAGGAGATATCCTATTATTCTATGATCACTACAAAATCGACCATTAACATTTTTACAAGGATTTAAATGCACATGGAGATGTTTTATATGTATAAATTATAACATTTCTAAATTACATAATGTTCTCAAATATAGTTTATCTTCTTTTCAGACAACAGGGATACGTGATGCAGAAAACCGCATGAAATACAAAGACACGAATTTCGAGGAGTTATTGATTGAATTAAATAAAGTTCGAGAAGACGCTATAGGCAATATTTCAAAATTCCTTGATATACTCCAATATTCGAATAGTAACGAGTCGTGCGGAGATTCTAATCGAACGTATAACACTGACTTAGATCAGAAGCAAATGTCGTTACAAAGGGAAGAAATTGTAAGTTTCAAAAAGCAATCCATTTTTGTACTTACAAAAGTCCAGATTTAACACTGATAGGTAACTTTTTTCCAGCAACCATAGTTTTAAAATATATAATAAGACCAGACACAAACAATATACTGCAAGAATTTTATAAAATAGAGTTTTATTATACAGCTGACCGTTAGTCAATTGATCCAATCTATAATTTAATTACTCTATCCACAGGAGAAGATAGTAAGCCGAATATCCATAGTTCCCTCTCAGAATAGCGTTAATGATGAGAGGATCAACACAAGTGTTACTTTCTGCATGTGCCCAGCCAAGAAGGACGCGAAGAAGTTGCTGGCGGAACTAAAACAGTTCAACGAAAGTATTAGATCTGTCATTTATAACGTAAGTTATTCTATGAACTTATATTTAGGTATTTGAATGATGGTGGCTTTTTTGACAAATGGATTAATATCACAAATAGGAAAATTTAATATGACGATAGAAGCTTATTCGCGCTTTTTCTAAAAGGGAATTTAGTATTAATTTACTCCAATCTTCTCTCTATAGATTGGAGTAAATTCATACTAATTTCCCAACTTCAAATGGCTACCAATTACCTGAATGAAAAGTACCCAAGGAACAACCAGTTGAGCATAGCAGTTTAGCCGTTGGTCCGAAAGGATTGACATATGATGACCCACTACATCAAATTTCTCCGGGACACATAATATAACACCTTCCTATGATCGATTTTTGAAGCCATTTGTGCAGAAAATTGAGACAAATTCATATGTGTAGACTACTGAAGGATGGCCGGATATTGTCATCTGGCTCTTGAATGGTGGATCTCGAGTGGCTTATTGTAAAGTGTCACCGGCTGACGTCATTTTCTCAGTTATAAGCGAGCAAAGTGGCAAATATTGTGGACGAATTCAGACTATTTATATGAAGGTAGGGTCACTTTTTTGCTCTAGATATAATATTTCTCTTGCTTCGATTGGTAACTATTTTTTCCATATTGATCCTAGAATCTACAAGTTTTTGACTTATAGACTGTTCTACCCTTTGTTCTCTACCCTTTCCCACATCGTTAGTTAGTTTTTTTATTTAAGTTTAAGCTGCAATAATGCATATTTTATTGTAATTTTTTTATTTCTATAATACTTAGTTCCATCATTACCAAATCTTTTTATGTAAACATTTTTAGCCACTAAAATGTCCAAAGCACATGAGCACTTTAGCTACCGGTTGTTTCTGTATCGCCGCTAAAGTAGAGTTGATGCTCTGGATGGGCCTTTATAGGCAAATCTCAGTTTTTGAAGAATTCCTTCCTCGGGGCTATAATCTAATCGTGAAAGGATTTGATAAGACCGTCAGAACAGGTACCATGGTGAGTTTGAAGTTAATAACAAGTTTATACCCTATCGATTCCCTACTGGTACCTTTCTATTACCTTACTGGAATTGGTTATATTGTATCTTTATCTAGTTAAAGATCCTAATTGCAGATGATTGAATGCAGAACGTATATATACAAAGCGAAAATATTTGGAGAATCTGCACCATGTACTGATTGCGCGTCCAATTTCTACGTCAGAATCAATGTTTTTAACTCATCGAAAGAGACTCAGGTATGAATTTTAGGAATTACGAACGCTATTAAATTATATAGCTCTATCAGTAGATACTTATTATGCCTTACTTACACTATCGTAATTTCATACTCCAGTTTAGCATTTTAGACACGCGTAACTTGATGTTTACATTGTTAAAAAAAATATCTTGTTGATAACTTGTACCCGTTTCATGTTTATTTCCGATATAAGTTTATATGGTTTAGTCCACATCCATTAGTACTTACTACTATAATATGAATAGACTATGAAGATTTTGTTTGCGATAGCAATATGAGAATGTACCGAACTGTTTAATTTTTAGGAGCAGCCTTCACTAACCCCAACTTGGGATCAAGTGCTACGCATACGCAGAATGATATGCTCAACAAGAGATAGACTCTACTCCAGTCCACCAAGAGTTATGGTAGAAGTGTTTAATAATAACGGAATGGTAAGTCATGAAATATCGACAATATTCAATGATAATTTATTCCAATAACAAATAATGTATTAGTGCTTTAGAATCTGGCGTTATGAGACATCTAATTTAACATTTATTTTTTATACTATTAACTTACTGTCCAACGTTTAAAATAGGTATCTAAAATTCAAATTTGTTCTTTCAGAATTTTCCTGATTTAGTCGGACGCTTCCAAATTCAGGCGGCATTTGATTTGAAACAAGACGGAGCGGGAGACTCCTCGAAACTTCGGTGGTACAGCATACACAGAGGTGTTGAGATTACTGGACAGGTCCTCATGAGTGTACATTTGAAACAGGTGAAACTAAACCATCCTTTTCATTCCTCAGACTCCCATATTAGATTAGATTCATTTATTGCATGTCACAGGTTATACAGGATGATTTTTGGTCGTCAACGTTCCCGAAAACTACGGAATCTCCTCATCATCACGATCATTTTTCTCCATGGAAGCATACCTGGGAAGTGTCTGGTTTCCAAAATATTAGGGTCCAAAGTTGAGTAAATAGACTGCGTTTTTCTGCATAAATGCACATAGACGCGCGTAGCAGGATTTTTTCACGAAAAATAATTAATATCTGTCTATAAAAAAACTAACATAAACACTAGACACTATAAATTTCGCACGATCAAGGAATTTAAAAAATTAAAAAAAAAAATTATAAATTTTTTGGCATAAACTTACTTTATTTCATGTATAGAGTACGTACCCTTCGTTAAAGGTGGCCACAAAAAAACACCCTGTATAGATGTTACATAAAATTAAATATAGTAGGTACATGTGACGCCCTGTAATTATTACCTTACGTTACCTTAGCGATCTGAGAGAAAGTGTCTTAATGTGACTTATTGATGTGAGTAAATCAAGAAACCTACCGGCTATACTTGTCAGCTATTACCGTGATAGCCGTAATATTTATAGAAGCATTAACATTATATACTTGAGTCTTATCTGGGTTCTTGAACCAAAGGCGGTTGTTTGATTTTTTTTGTATAGCAGTAATTATGACATAGAAACACTCCATTTTAGATTGCAGAAAAAGTTATAAAGACTACTGAGTACTACCTAAACCCAGAAGAGGTAGTACACTCACAAGATAATGATAGAAATATTGAAAGTCGAATAGAACGTATTCCAAGTCATATTGTACCGAAAAGCGCTTCCTGTAAGTAAGTACAATGATAAAATATTTTTACAAATTGATAATAATAATTTTTTTAAAGTCTTTCATTATCAAATTATTAAACTTTTCACAGGGTCGATGTCTACTGGTGGGGTCTACGAAATGTCAAAAATACAAAAAAGCCTTGCGTTGTATTAGAATTGGATGATTTAACCATCAAATCGGAAATCATTTCCGAAGGCAAACCAAACTGTAATTTTCCACACGGTAAAGTGTCCCAGACGTTCGATGGCACCTTTTTTGAATCGTCATGTTCGATGTTCAACGTAAGGCTGTATGATAGCAGCACCTTTGGCAGAACTTTGTTCTTAGCCACGAATCATTTGAAGAACCCCGATAACTATGTTGTCACATGGATGAATAAGTATGAAAGGGACAGTTCCTTGAAAAGTCTTACTTTGAAAGCGTCTAATTCCTCCCAAGGTTCGTAATTTAAAGACTAGTTCCGATAGATATAAATATTCAAATAGTAATTTTACTAGCTCGTTGCTTGGTATTCAATAAGATAGAGCTGTCGGATAGACATGAACCTTTTTGTATGCGCCGTAACGCTATCGACTCGCAAGCAAAATCTGTTTCAATTATTCCAGGAAGCTACAAACTCCGAACCAGCAAAAGTTGCCTTAGCAACGATTTCTCGAAACAAATTAACGGTTGCATGTTAGGAGAAAAACCGAGTACTAAAACATCGCTGATTAGGAAGGTGCTGTTCAAGCAACCTACAGAAGAAGAATACACACTGTTACCTGTAGCTATCAAGGATCAGAATTATGTGATTCAGAAGAATTCGAAATGTAATTTGGTGAAAAGCTGGTGGGTCAGATATTATTATTCTTCCGAGGTATAACTTTGTTCAGATTTTTTTTATTTTCATTTTATTAATGTTTGTGGTCCGTCCGAAGCCTGTAAAATTATAGCCATTTTTAAGACAGTGTGCTTCAAGACTATGTATTTTATCAGCGGCGGCGGATTCTTTTTCTTCAATGTTTTTGATCATGCAAAGATTTATGTTTGTTCTATTGAATTTTATTTTCAGGATCAAGTAATAGATGATGAAATCAACATAAACAAAATAAAAGTTAGTACAAATAGTGATTGATATTTGCTATAATAAGTAATTAAATGTCAGTGTACGTACAGTACAGAATACAAATAGATTAAATTATTAATGATTGATAAAAATAGTACCAGTAATATTTTCAGATTTACGATTCGGAACTGGAACGCCAGCCAGAATTTGCTAAATTCAGGGATTGGTGCACAAGTGTCAAACTTTACTCTGGCCAAAAGTCGGGCATTCCCGAAAAAGATAAGGAAGTGTTTTGCGGCATTCTCAAATTTGGCATAGCCATGTATAAGTGGCCACCACCTGAGAACACAGTCGCTGTTAGTCCTAGTGGAGTTGAGTTATGTAAAAGGTATACAAGTATTATGAAGATTGATAGGCTCCACTTGCACTAAATCATAGAGTTCATTAAATCCGTAAATTATCGCGGGTTTTCATATATAGGAAACAGGCATCGTTTGTGGCAGGTCTCATCTACAATTCATAAAAACGTTGTATAAGGAGTTGGTTTAAAAGGTCTTAATGATATAAAAGTAAACTCAACCTATATCAGAACTAGAATGAATATTGATATATTTAAATTAATATGATTGCAGTTTCTTCGACGATTACCCAAGAAATGATCCTCAAAACTTTCTTGTGCGAGTATACATCGTAAAAGGAATCGAGTTGATGTCTAAAGATTTCACTGGAAAATCGGATCCCTATGTTATTATAACATGCGGAAAGAAACAACTCGGAGATCGATATGAATATGTGTCTAAAAATCTCAACCCGGTTTTTGGAAGGCATGTACAGTTCTACATTCGATTTGATTTTCTTCAGTGTAAAAGATACCATATCTGCAGTAGCCGATTTACTGTCCTACAGAGGTACTTAAGAGGCATATCTGTTAGGGATGTGTCATTTATTAGTATTATTACATACGGTGCTGCACGCTAGTTCTGTCTTCTTGAACTTGGCTAGACACGGTACAGCGTGTCTTGATTCTACGTTTTGTAACCATTCGTCCATCCATTGAACGTAAGAAAAAGTACTTAAGTTTTCGGATATTCAGATAATTTTACATACATATAATCACGCCTTTACCCCTTACGGGGTAGGCAGAGCACCAAGGGCCGATAGAACCACATGGTACCACTTCTGATCAATTTTGAGGGTATAGTTGAGATTAGTGGACGCCCGCGACTTCGTCCACGTGGACTACAGAAAAAAACAAAATGTCGAAATTATCCGGGATAAAAACATTTTCCCGGGATAAAAAGTAGCCTATATGTTAAGCGGGATCTGTAACAATATATTCCTGAAAACTGCATCGAAATTGGTTTAGCCTTTTCTGAGATTAGAGTGCACAAACGCACAGACAAACAGACAAACCGACAGACAAAAATTCCAAAAATCATTCTTTTGGGTACTATTGCGTTAATAAAGGTCTCCTATAATATTTTTCTCATATATCTTCCATGTACAGACCAAGAGAAGCAGCTGTTGTATTACAGCAGCATAGAATATAGATAATTTTAAAGAATTTTAAAACTATGATAGGTAATTTTAGACCAATATTTATGGAGTTTTATTGATTGACTATTAGAGTGTACGAGTTCCGCTGTAATTTACCCGATGATTATCTTCTCAAGTATCTGTATATGACTACGAAGATGTACCTCCAGACCAACTGATCGGATCCACAGAAATTGATTTGGAAGATCGCATCTATACTAAACATAGAGCTAGAGTCGGCTTGGCTTCAGAGTATAATACGTAAGTTTCTACAATCTAAAATAATAGAATATGACACAAAATGCCTGTCTGAGTTTGTTTTTCTTCCTACACAAATATCTTAGGGAGATACCATATCAAGTATTCAGGAGTAGCTAATACTTAGATACATACGTTAACGTAAGGCTACTACATTCTCATACTACATACTATTCTGTCATATTGTTATAGTTCAGGCCCTGATAGATGGAGAGACAGTATTAAACCGTCACACATTTTGGAAGAAGTATGTTCGAGTAACCATCTACCATCACCGCTGTATACTGATCCATATACAGTGCTAGTCAATGGTGTGGAATATAAAGCACCTGAAGGTAATAGCATACTTACCAGATATGTATGTATAGTATCTCTATTAGTTTTAATACTTAGTCGCTTATTAGGTCCCCGCGGGATTTTCTATGCTTTGGAAAATGTATTTTATGCTTTAGGCTCTGTGGTGGTGAGATAAGTAAAAGTATCTCTCAATGAAGTTATAATGTGAAAATCAATGGTAGTACGTATGGGTTAAGTGAATTTAAAGCAGCGTCACACTGCCCTTTTAGAGTAATATGACACAACTGCAAAAATCTTCATAATAAACGACGATTAGAAGATAAATTACAAACGATTTTTTAATTATGGTACTTTTTTGGACTCTATCATTAGTAGGTACTTTTAAATGAGAGACATTAATATTGGGGATTAAGGATTTGTTTTTGTAATCCCGAATGATATGCTAGGCTTGAGCTTCATCGTAGCAATTAGGTACTTTCTTATTTAAGTGCTTACTTAAAGGTTTAAGGTTCTTTACACTCTGCTTCTACTCGTATTTGTTTTTTAGACATGGTGCATTCTTCTCCAGCAATTTGCAAGGAGTACATTTGTCTGACCGTTCTTCAACAATGGCAGACGCTACCTGTTTGGGGTTACAAACTAGTTCCAGAACATATTGAAACCAGAAGTTTGTACCATCCCGATAAACATGGATTTGAACAGGTTAACAATATTAGTGTCCTGTGTTGATGCGGGGCTTTACTGGAAGACATAAGATGCATCTCCTACCGTGTATGTCATAAGATTTAGCCAAGGAACTCGGATATTCTTTCAGGCGAAAAGCTAGCTACTATTCACTAACCATTTACATCTATCTCCGCGTGGCTGTGGATCTCCTTTAGGATCCTCCAGTTCTGGATACCCTATTTTGGGAACACAGCCGTGTGTATATGTAATATATATATGTATGTATGTTACAATATTATCCTGATTTCTACATAATTAACATTAACTGGCCAGTATTTTGGGCAAATAATTAGCCTCGCCATCCAGCGGGGCAATGCGGCCAGCCTTTTGACCACGTTGCTAACGGTGGAGGAGTTGCAGGCAATTTTCTATTTGTAAATATGTTTAATATTTAGGTTTTTTTTCTGTATTTACAATAAATAACTAACATCATCAAATGAAGAATGAATAAAATTTTCCTGGATAAGTTTTCTTCTTCTTCAACCTATTGCAGTCCACTGCTGGACGTAGGCCTCCCCCAGGGCACGCCACAAGGCTACTGGCACATGGGGGGTTTTGCCCATAGTCACCACGCTGGGCAGCCGGGTTGGTGGCCGCAGTGTAATTTTCGGACTATGTTGTCAGTACGGGAGGCGCTGCTGCCCACCTCCCGGAAACCCTTAATCGCCTCGCACGATACACACGGGCAGGCAGGGGTGGTACAAACTCTACTCTGCCGGCACCACGCGGCGGCGGATAAGTTTTAGTTTGCATAAAATACTTCATAAATATTGAGGAAATTTATTATACATATAATACATACTTACGCCAAACTTATAACTATTGATACGTTATATTACAGGGTAAAATTCAAATGTGGATAGATATATATCCATTAGGCAACGGAGCATTTATTCCTCGCGCAACTGACATCTCTGCGCATAAGACAGATTCGTATGAACTAAGACTTGACGTAGGTGATCTAAAAGATGCACGGTATATGAAAACATCGGATAAAGCCAAAAGTAACCTACTAGTTAAGGCGTGAGTATTAATTTGGGATGGTTCCCGTCTACCTACATGTACAAACCCAGACGTAAGTGAATTACAATCTATCATCTTCGTTTGAGCATACTCTTATCTCGAACACTATTTCATCTCCAAGTAGGACGTGGTCGTCCTTGGCGCAAAAATACGCTTCGGGTTGCGGGCCTTGGGGTAACCCTTGTGCCCGGGCAAAATTCTCGGCGTGCGACAATGCGCCGGTAACTTAAGTGGCCCTTAAAGGGGGCCACATGGGCCAGAGAGTCTGACCCATTTGGGAAGGGAAAGATGCGGCTGGCCGGGGGGACGCGGGCCGGGCTAGTCGACCCCTGGTATTACCAGGGTGCTCCCGGCCATTTGAGCTGCCACTGCCGCTGGCCAGTTTGCGAAAGAAGATATCAATTCATTCACAGATTTTTACGAATAAGAAAATTCATTTAGAAAATTTCACTGGTGTGGATTGATTAATGTAATTTATAAGATACTAAAATTATGGTTTCAGGTGGCTTGGCACAAAGGAAAATTTGCAGAAATCTGATATATTCTTCTCTTCCAAGGCTGGAGAAGTCATGTTTAATTGGAAAATGATCTTTAGGTTCCAGTACATATTCTCGGATAGACGGGTACCTATTTCTATCTATCTGTTTATTTACATTGAATGCCACTTTTTAATTTGAAGGTACTCGTGGGTCCTTCACGTAGTATATATCCCAAAGGCGTAGGCAGAGAATACACTAGACAGGCACTACTAGAGACTACAGATCTACATTTCGTACGTTCCAAACACTCTTATATTTCTTCTCATACTTCTTTTGCCGCGTCCACATACAATAACACGCTGGATACCAAAATGATCGATTAATCCCACCGGTGATGTTCATGGCCACACACAGAAGAAAACGTGATCTGATTTAAACTTAAATTTTCATATTTAATGAAAAAAGTAAAATATCAATAAGGTCATTCTCATTATGTTAATGTTATTTAAAACACATATTTGTATGCAGCTATTCTTCCGAGAAATTGGAGCATTTACGGAATACGAAGAGACAGCGCCTCCTTACTTACACCTGGTTATTGTACAGTATGATGAGAGGAAAAGAAGGGAAGATGCTATAGGTATGGATACTCATGATTTTGTAAATCACCTAGGTGTTTCGACTGAGGGGGCAAGTAGGACACAAATTGACTTGTGATTATATACAGTTTTGGACTTTTTCTGCTTCTGCCTTTCATAGCCCACTAGGTCCTAACTCCGCTGACTCTCAGATCTGATATCTCGTGATCACGATCACTATCAACTACAATCGTGATGGGAAACTAAATCCGACTGGGTACCTAGCAATACGTATATAGCGGCTACTCCAAATAACGCAGTGGTGGTCGAGCCCGTGTCGATAATTTGAATTTCCGAATTAGTAACGTCTCATCACATCGTCATCAGTCTATTGCAGTCCACTGCTAGACGTAGGCCTCCTCCAGGACACGCTACAAGGCTGTGCACTGCCATGGGGGGTTTTTGCCCACAGTCACCACCCCACCATGGGCAGGCGGGTTGGTGAAGTCCTCTGAGAAGCTAAGTTAGGGCACGCTTATCTGAAATATGAACTGAACTATTTATTTATACACATTTTTTCTGGTTTTTAGGAAAATTAAGCTTAGATTTGAACTCCATGCCGTTTGGCGCATATGATTATGACCTAGTATCGATCGAAGACAATGATACAAGCAGTAAGAAAATAAATCTGTTTATCGCAAGAAATATCAAAGGTTGGTTTCCGTTGGAAGCCACTGATGTGATGACGGGAAATAAAGTTGCAGCTGTAAGTATGTTATAAGAATTATATCACAATCGTAGAGATTCACGTAGGTACTATATACCTTGTAAATACAAAATAAAGTAAGTTTATGCCAAAAAAAATGCTGGGAGATCGTGCCAGTGTTAGTATGTTAGTCCGTGAATCCTGCTACGCGCGTCTATGTGCATTTATGCAGACGCAGTAGAACCCTAATATTTTGGAAACCAGACACTTCCCAGGTAGCTTCATGGAGAAAAATAAGTGAGGAGATTCAAACGTTGACGATCATCCTGTAGTCAGGAGTAGATCCTAATGTCAACGTAGGTACGTCCTTTTATTCCCAAAGTGGTTACTCAGAAATAAGCAAATTACACACTCATTGTTAACCAGCAAGTCCTTCGCGAAAAAAAATCCAATTGTCGCTTTTTAGAAATCCATAATAAACAAAATCATAACGTATAATTTTAGGGAGCGATTGACTTGGATATTAATTTGTTAACCGAAGAAGAAGCGAAAAGAATGCCAGCAGCAGAGAACGATGGTGTCTATGGAATGGAGAGCACCGTTTCACTGTAAGTAAATTTACAGCCGTTGACGTTTGTAGTGACCTAACCTTCTGGGTAAAGTCCTGGGTTCGAATCAGTGCACACATTTATATATTTAACTACCTCTTAGTCACGCCATTGCTCTAGAGAATGGGCTAAGTAATCTAAAAAAAGTGAAATCTGTTAATGCACTTTTGTATCTTTTCAGGTGCCGCAATGCTCCTCGCAGCTCTGAAAGCCTTACACGGAGCCGTCCAAAAAGTAAAGGCATATTTAATAGAAGACCTTATCGGTTGGTGGCCATGGTTATGGGCTTCCTAATCTTACTGTTTTGCTTCCTGCCATATTTCTATAATCCGACTATAGAAACCCGTGTGTATGGCACACCGCTTTGGGTCGGTACATTTGGTAAGATTTTTAAAATTTCAATTCGAACTGAAACATACATGTAGGTAGAGTGCACATACGAGTACATACATAGAGTTTGCATAAGCAATAGAGTGCCAGTTTCGCTTTGCTCTAAGTGCCCAGCGCAGCGTTAAAAAATATATCTAGTTTTCTTGTGTTGAGTGAGTGAGCTGAGTTTTTTTTACTGGTTGACAGCAATGGTCATAAGGTTGCCTATTCAAATCTGTGCCCATGGCTCAACGTCATCATAATCATAAAATAGTATAAAACAAATCGCTTTCCGCTGTCTGTCTGCTCCTATGTATGCTTAGGTATTTTAAACTACGCAACGGATTTTAATGCAGTTTTTTTTTATTTTTTTTGGTCGTCAAAAAACTATATAGAGTGATGTCAAGAGGTAAGGCGTTTTTCTGCATATGTATAGCATTTTTTAAGGGCCTGTCCCAGCTTCGCACCCTTCGTTAAAGCCACAAAAAAAATCCTGTAGTGATGCGTGGGGCCTGTCCCAGCTTCGCTGTGTACCTTGTATATTTTTATAATATAATAGTGGAACTTCGCGCGTGGAAATTGAATTGTAGCTAGACACGTTTGTCGGTTTATCTATTGATTACTTACTCAACCAAGTCGAAAGGTATAACAGTAATTAGGATGAACTATCTATAGTTGGATCGAACTGCAATGGTGTGCAATTTTATTATAATCGGTTAAGTGGTTTAGGAGTCATTGAGGACAAACATTTGACACGAGATGCCGTCTAGCACGCATGACGGCTATGTAGGATGAACCTATAGGTTTTGTTGAATGTCATTTTCAGATCCTCGATTCCCACCAATGGAGCAGAAAGTGTAAATATGGTATGAAATGTGTGATCAAATCAGTGACGTGATTATCTATACATATAATAAAAATGTAACGGATCGCTGTCTGTACATGGAAGATATATGAGAAAAAATATTATAGGAGACCTTTATCAACGCAATAGTACGCAATAATGATTTTTGGAATTTTTGTCTGTTAGTCTGTGCGTTTGTGCACGCTAATCTCAGAAATGGCTTAACCGATTTCGATACCGTTTTCAGGAATATATTGTTACAGGTCCCAATTAACATATAGGCTACTTTTTATCCCGGAAAAATGATTTTATCCCGGATAATTTCGACATTTTGTTTTTTCTGTAGTCCACGCGGACGGAGTCGCGGGCGTCCACTAGTGATCAAATAAAGAAAATTGTTACCGATGACAGGTAAAATTAAGGTTTTTAGTGTGTCTACTCAGAAAGGTATTTTTCGAAGTGTTTAATTTATATTGCCTATGTTATGTAGGTACCTATTGATTTTAAGATTTATCTCTTTATTATGTAGGAATTTGTTTAGAGAATAAACAATATTTTATGATTATTTCCGTTTTATTTTTCATTTCATGTAGGATAGAAGCTTTTGCAACTAGATGTTATACTGCCACCTACTCGACATTACGATCACTGAAGTTCGGACTCAGCAATAATGGTTCTTTTTTTACCCACAGCACTTTTCCCTATTTTCCGGGAACAGCGCTGTGGTGCTAAGTTGGCTTAGAGTTGCCTATTGTGTTGCCTAGATGGCGCTAACTTAATACTGTGTGGGGCACTCCGAAAGCTCTCGGAAGCTTCAAACTTTTCTTGAGCATTTTCCTACTTCCCATTTAGTTGCAGAGTTCTGCAGAATCCTAAATTGGCTCTTTCCCATATTCCAGGATCCGATATATCATTAATTAGGGGCAGTTTTTCAACCCAACACTTCTACAAATACTTAAGTATATATCTAATAGATAGTAGGTAATACACAACTGGCAGTGATACCTAGCACATTCGATTGGCTAAATTGGATAGATTGTGCTACGAGTATAAAAAAACGAAACCGCGGTGTACGCCCGCGGGTTCAATAAATCTAAAGTCACAGGCTTTTATTAAGCACTTTTAACTCTATTTATTGACAATTCTGATGTTACAAATGCTTTGAAATGCTTCTAAGAAATAAACCACTGTTATTAAAATAAGTACTTCGCTAACTAAGTAAATTGATTCCACACATTTAACATTACTCGTTTGCACTCTAATATTCTATTTGCAATCTGAACGAATAGATCGAGCATTGTGATAATAGATTATGTGAAATATAATAGATTATGTGAACCTATTATGTGAAAGAGCTGAAGACGAAAGTCCACGTAGGACTGGCTTTGACAGAATTGGAGTAATTCTGGGAAAAACGTCACTAGTTCAACATACAGGGTGATTTTTGGTCGTCAACGTTCCCGAAAACTACGGAATCTCCTCATCATCACGACCATGTTTCTCCATGGAAGTATACATGGGAAGTGTCTGGTTCCAAAGATATCAGGGTCCAAATTTGAGTAAATAGATTGCATTTTTCTGCAGAAATGCACATAGTCGCGCGTAGCAAGATTTTTTCACGAGAAATAATTAATATCTGTCTATGAATAAACTGGTATAAACACTGGACACTAAAATTTCACCCAATAAAGTAATTAATTATTTATTTCTAAAAAATTTTATCTTTTCTCAGCACTTTTTTTTGGCATAAACTTACTTTATCTGATGTTTAGAGTACGTACCCTTCGTTAAGGGTGGCGACGAAAAAACATCCTGGGGTAGCCAGAACTACAGGATCACAAGAAAATCCCATAGACACGGCTATGTTCCCGAAATGGGGTAGCCAGAACTACAGGATCACAAGAAAGATCCCATGGCCACGTTTACAAGATCTTGTACCAACCAACATTAGTAAAGTCTTATGTATGTAAGCTACAAGATACGAGAACATTTTTTATAGATATAAAGCCCTTATGGCAGCAGCTTCACTTGCTGGAAAATTTCATTAACACCGGTCCAGCCGTTTTCGAGTCTTACCACTATAATTAACTCTATTAATTGTAAAAAGTTCTAAGGTAGAAGAAAGGAAAAATACCTAGGTACTGCTTACATAAATTAAAGCACATTATTATTCCGCAGACTTGAGGCGCCATATATTATGTACTTGTTTATCTAAATATTAATGACGCACATGTTGTTGTTGGCAAAGACCTTCAGGACTTGAGACAGGTAATTTATTCTAAACACCTTGTTGATGTCTAGGTAATAAAATGTAGGCTTACAGGAATAAACTTCGAATCCCTTCTAATAAGCGTTTTTACACACGACAACGACACTACCACGAAATGTCATCTAGCATGGGGCCGTGTCCTGATCGTGGCGTCTGGTGGACGCGCCATACTAACAGATTTTGACGTAATTTTAACGAAATACATTTTTGCTTCCAAAAAAGCCGTGGTGTTGTCGTAGCCGTGTCCTCTAGAAAAACGCCCATTAGATGAGATTTGCTCTTTATTCCTGTAAGCCTACTTGTATTATCTATACATCAACAAGATATTTATCAACATTAATTCTATACTTATTTAGGTATTTGTATGCGTTGCTTAGCACTCACGATTTGGGATCTTAAAAATATTATCATAACATCAAATAATCTGCTAATTTTCTTCAGCTAAGCCTAAAGATTCTTCTATGCTGGTCTGGGAGTGAATAAAAGAAGTATAATACTACAGATGCTTCTCTTCCCGGGCATACTGTACAAGTCAGTAGAGGGACAAGAGGGTCTTGGTGTTTTGTAGGCGATGGGCTGACCACCTGTCATCACTAACCGAACTTGGTACATTTCAACTGTATCCTCAAAATTGGTCAGAAGTGGCACCATGAGGTTCTATCGGCCCTTGGTGCTCTGCCTACCCCGTAAGGGATAAAGGCGTGATTATATGTATGTATGTAAACCTAAAGAATATCAATTTTTTTCTCGGACGTAAACTTTTATTTTTGTGCAATCTATTTTACTCAGATGAATGATATACACTATTTTACAATCATGAATGATTCAAACTGTCACAAAAATCTTCAGGCAGTTTTAGTAGGAGCCAATACAAATAAATTTGCACAGTCGCTCGCCCAGTCCGTATTGTGTTGTTAATTAATACAATCGATTATTTTGAGCCTCCCTTTTGCTTGATTTACAAGGAAAGAGAGAAATTAAAACGAAAACCTTTTACTTGAGATAGATTGTACCGGAAAAATATGTGGAAATATTACGGGTGTCACTGGTTTTATACCTGTGCTGATGCGGGGCTTTATTGGAATACATCCTTTTTCCTCCTAGTCTTAAAGTGACGACTAAGGATATAGCGGAGTAATTATACTAAGGATCTTAGGGATGTTCTTTCAGGCTATGAGCTAGGTGCCACTGATCCCCGCTACGGCAAATGTGCCTGTTAGATTTCTTTTGTGATCTTGTAGTTTTGATTACCCCATTTTTTTGCACATTGTGATATTGCCTCAGAACTTTATGTTATAAACATTTATTTTATTTTATTCGCGAAAGAAACGGGTTGACAATAACTAAGATCAATACAACATATGCAACTCTTTACCATAAAAAAAAAACTTGAGATCGGTTATTGAAATTGGCCATTAGTGAACATAATGATAAACTATTTTACACTGTGGTAAAATGATGGGGCAATGGCATTGAACTACTGTCCAGCCAGACGCATCACGCATGCCTAACAAAAGGGAGCCTGATGCCACTTCGCACTTGAACCGCGTACTGACCAACGGGAACGCGCGCGCTTTACGAACTTGCTGATTTTTAAAGATAAAAGAACAATTTGAAATAATTAAAAAAGAACAGTGAATTTCCCGCGCATCCGCCATTTTGCATGCATTAAATAGATTGGATTGGAAATGCTCTTGGCGCTTTAACCTGATACTCGGTGAGTTTAAAGTGAATATTTATTTTCCGTGTACCTAGATGTTTTTTAAGCGGTTTTTTCAATATTTAGATAATATAGGTAGGTGTTTCTTCTTCTTCTTATTTAATGTCTTCTTTCTCTATTAATTAGATTAAGACATGAGTGAGAGACAACCTGACGAGACAACATGAGTTTTATCCGGCTATTGATCGTTCATCAGCACTAATTATCGTCAGATTAATTTATGACTTATTTGTACTTGACTAGCTACTTGCATCTATTTGAATCCAAGGTACCAGTTCGAACCATGTGCCTAAATTCAATTACTTTTCTCTGAAAAGGAAGGCGTCACATTAATCTTGAATTAAGTTTTCCTATGGTGCAACAGGCCTACTTAGGCCTACTTCCCATTATTTTTTCACTCATTGCTGTATCAGAGGTCTGTCCTACAAAGTACTCTTGGACTAAACTAGCTAACAATTTAGACCCAATAGGTGGCGCTTATTCCTAGGTTATCAGTTATTCCAACGAATGTACATCATCATCATCATCATCATTTACAGCCCTGAGAAGTCCACTGTTGGACATAGGCCTCCCCCGACAACCTCCACTCCGACCGGTCGGAAGCAGCCAGCATCCAACCGACATACACTGTACATACATACATACATAAAAATCACGCCTCTTTCCCGGAGGGGTAGGCAGAAATCACGGATCTCCATTTACCATGATCCTGACACACCTCTTTCGCTTCATCTACTTTCACGATATTCTTCATGCACGCTCGTTGGTTTAGGGTACTCTTGACCTGACCTTTCTTTAGGATTTCACCAATTAGATCGGTGAAGGTCCGACGAGGTCTACCCCTTCCAACCCTTCCATCCACTCTTCGGTAGTACAAAAGTCGTTATTTTTCATTTTTACTGTGTCTTCTGTAATCTTACGGCAAACAAAAGAATAAAAAAATCACATAGAATAGACGGATCATTCTTTAGCTTTCATATAAAATTGGAATTTGAATTCAAGTAATATTCGGATCTACCTTTATCTACAATAGTTGTAATTAACCTGTAAAAGATAGCTGCATTCTTTGCACCTTGAGTAACCATCGTGAATAAGGCAGATTCTTTATTAAAGTATGAAAGCTAAGATCCTTGCCGGCTGCTTTTTTTGACGTCATGTACCTACAATGTAGCAACACTGCAGAAGGAGAAGTGTAGTGTTGAGAAGGACTTTTCAACACTAATTGCGCAACATCTAGTAAATCTGAATCAGCTTTCTGGTTACATAAAATCTCTTATGTCTTAGTCAACTAATCAGAAAACTATTTTTAGACTATTTTTGGTTTAGTCAGTGAGGTTTCGGAAAGAAAAAGTAATGAAGCGGCAAACGTTCCGCATGTTGCACCTGCACTGAAAGCATTTTTTTTTAAATCTACTGACCCTATTACGCCTCTGGCAAAAACAAAAATCTAAAAGGAATTTGTCATTACAAATTTTTGCTGTCCCATTGGTATCACATTGCAATATGAAGACCTATCTACGTGCAATGAGCCTATGTTAGGACGAATAATTAGTGTGTATTCTGCTATTAGGTGCCTTAGATTATATTGCTGTGTGTCTAATAAAAAAATAGATAATATTGTGATTTTAAATTCAAACCTGAAAACCGATCTCGCTGGGGGAACGCTCTCCAGAAAGTTTATCGGACTGAGATAAAATTTGATATCTGCGGCGAGCGAGAGGTCTAAGACAAAACTGAACTTTGTTTCTAAGGATAAGCTAAATGCTTTCCTGTTAGTAGAAAAGCTTTAAGAGGCGCTCAATCAATGTCGTCGTATTACAAAAACCGTCTTTAATTTGGTAGTTTAATAATTTTAACGCTATTAGCGATGGTGATCCTGCAGTTCTAGTCACCCAATTTAAAAACACAGTCGCGATGGACGAACAAAAATCCACTGTTATATCTCGGGGTTTATTCACCTACCTTGAATCTCTACGCGAGCAATAAAGAGTAATGAGTAGTAGAGGTTTTCACACGTGAATTTACCCCTTCCCACCTGCCCATAAAAGGTTATTATTATTATCAACTACCCTCAAAAGTTCTATGTCGACGGCAAATTGTAAAATCTGGTATATTACATATTTCCCAGGCATTTTGAACAGTATAAGATAATATTTTGCACACATATTAGAACTTCGAAAGGCGATGTAATAGTTTTTATCTTAATATAAAAGTAAGACGTGTTAATGACACTACTTATTACTTAAAAAACGGATGTATTGATTTGGCTGAAAATCGGTTGGGAGGTAGCTTAGAACCAGGAGACGGACATAGGATACTTTTTATCCTGAGAAAATATATCTAACCCGGATAATTTCAACATTTTGTTTTTTCTGCAGTCCACGCGGACAGAGTCACGGGCGTCCACTAGTACCTACAATATAAAAATAAAGGAAAAGAAGTGCATTCACCGCTTCTTGTTTTCTTTTAAGTTGAGTACCTAAGAGTATTATTAAATTAATTATATTAGGTACTATTCACTAGATTTATAAAAAAAATATCTATCAAATTAATCTTCAAACATATGATAGCATTGGTAGACGAACACCTAGATTTAGTGATCTAGCAAAATAAAGTAGAATATTGATTTGGATGACAAACTCCAGCAGGGAGCGATCGCAGTCATCTCGTCTAAATGTATGCAAATGTCACTTAATTTGGATCCTTAAGCCAAGGCGACATCGATAAAGCGTGGTGAGGGTACCAAATAACCAGCCTATACAAAAAAATGGCGTACAAAATAAAATTTAGCTTGAATAATAAAACAAATATAATAATATTAGATGAATCCATTGATTTAATGATCTCCATTACACTTAAACAAATACTAAACATTTACTTTATTAGTTCATCCAGTCCATTTCACAAAATGCCTTTGAACGGAAGCGCTAGCTGCCCATATAACTTAGCTAACTGCATACAAATAATGTTAGTTCTGACATCGTACACGGACTATTCTATGAAATGCATTTTGTATACATGACGTGTTAGTTTATATATCATTATAACTATGCACCGATTTTTTTTAGTTTTAACTAGTGATAACTCAATGTTGTTATGCCGCATTTAAACGTCAATATACGCGTTTAACAAAGCCATCACATATATGGTCATCAATTAAATAAATGAGATTATACTAGTTATTCCCGACTGAAAAAACAAGTAAATAGTTGCCTGGTAAATACCTATAATTAACTGATAATAAACCTTTCGTAGAAATTGTAATGGCTGTTGAAAGCTTTTAAAGTAAATAAAACAATAATAATATTGTTTTTGTCATTGTGGACGGTGTAAATTGTAATTATTATTTGTGCTCAGTGCCCATACAATTTAATACTCCTAAGTATCATCACACAGTTAGTTAGCAACATAAAGAGTAGGTATCTATATACGGAAAGATTTAACCAGAAGATATATTAAAAGTATCTTAGTAATCAATCACTATACATATTATAAAACGAAGTCGCTTCCCGTTGTCTGTCCATATATCATTTAAACTACGCAACGGATTTTAATGTTATTTTTAATTGGAAGGTAAAACCAGGGACCCGTAACTGCAATACCCCCTCACACGGACGAAGTGATGTTTCATTTATATCTTTCTTTAATATCATTCTTTGGAAATAGGAACGAAATAAAAATAAAAAAGCTACACAAAAAATAAGATAACCATTATATTTAAGAAAGGCTTAGTAAGATGGAAAGATCAGTTCAAAGATCGGTACTGACCGACCGGCGTACTCGTAATGGTACGGGATATAACATACGCTACGAGCATATTATAACATACATATTATTATATTATATCCCGTACCATTACACTGGTACAAACCTACCAAAATCTATGTAAAAGCAACTCATTGTTCGCTGATTTCCACGTTACCTACGTACTGAATAATCGCCATGTAATATGTAACATTACACCATTTACACCGCGTAACTTTGGGTTACACAACCGAGCTTAAGGACTAGCTCACACACATACCGTAACATGACTTCGAAATACTTCTTCTTAACTCCATGACGCGGTTCCACACGTTATCTTATATCGTCAGTAGCTGCGCAGTTAGATCCCATATCTAATGGTGGTGCTGGTGGTACAAAGGTATCGTACAGTCTTCAAGTACATCTAAATCAAGAAACACTGGGCGCAGTGGCGTTCTCGATGCTTCTCACGCTTCGTAAATTTTCTGGCATCTTCAAATATCAAGCGCGGTGTGCGCTGACCCTAATTGTTCCCTTTTTATATCTGGGGCCATAAGAAACACATGGAAAATCCAAAATTTTACCAAACACATTTTTATCTTATCAAAAAATTACTTATTATGTTTTTAATAATCTTTATAATTGAAACTTGAATTTTATGAGAGGAATCTTTTATCTTATATCCGGTCCTTTCTACATATTCGGAGTGTTTGCTTACTTCACACAAATGTTTATTACCGAGACATCACCAAACCTTTGGTGCTGGATCCCTGAACTGGAAAACTTGACGGTAATCGATCGAAGAAACTTAGCTATTCTCAATGATCCGAGTACTGATTTAGATATCTGCGATGTGAATTATTTAAAGCGAATTGGAGTGAAGTTCTTATGTTAGGTCTAAAGTCCAATAGCTCTTGGAAAATCGAGTCGTGTGCAAATGGCTGGGAATTTAACACATCTGAAATACCTTATCCAACGATATCAAGTGAAATGGGATGGGTTTGCCAGAGAGATAGCTATCAGGCAACAACTCAAGCAACATTTTTCGTCGGCTCCATCGTGGGAGGGTTCCCTGTCGGTTGGGTAGCTGACCAGTTTGGAAGAATACCGGCTGCTGTACTCAGCAATATGATAGGATGTGTTGCTGGCATTGCTAGCATTTTTGTAAGAAATTTTGTGGAATTTGCTGTCTGACAATTGTATGATGATGGTATACCTGCTGAGTGTAGAATTAATAGTTCCTGAAAGTCCAAGATGGCTGTTATCAAAAGGTCGAGTTAACGATGCTGTTAATAAAACAGTAAAAATCATCAAAATTAATGGACTTAAAGTAGCACCGGTCCTTATTGAAAACTTTAAACAATCTGCCATAAAAAACGAAAAACATGAAAAATTTCTCATTATAGATTTGTTGAAAAGGCCTTTACTAAGAAAAATTTTATTTTGCATCAGTGCTGAGTATATGTGCGCTATGTTGATATTTGACGCCTTAGCAAGGAGTGCGGGACAGTTACAATTTGATTTGTTTATATCATTTACTCTGATGTTATTAACGGAGTTCCCGTCTTTGATCATTATATCATTAGCATTGGACTTTACTTGAAGAAAATGGCTTTCAATTACCGTGATAGTCATGTGTGGCATTTTTAGTATATCAACTGCATTTATCAGCGGTATACCTGCAGTTGTGTGTGCTGTTTTGACAAGGTTTTGGATAAATAAGGCAGCCTATACTGCTATGCAATGGTCTACTGAGATGTTTCCTACGTCTGTAAGGGGTACTGCTGCATCTATTGTGCATATTTGTGGGTACTTAGCTACTGTTATTTCACCATTTGTTGTATTTTTAGAGACTGTATACCCATGGCTACCGATGCTTGTGGTTGGTTGCGTTGCATTTTTTGGCGCTGCTATACTTTTAAATTTGCCTGAAACCGCGAATAAGCAGATGCCACAAACCTTCGATGAAGCTGAAGATCTAATGAGAAACCAACGTTTTATTGAAATTCCATTTTTGCAAAAAAAGATGAATAATTTAAAGTAAGTTAGAAAGTGCTTCTATTGATAATGTCCTTTATTGACCGAATTTAACCTATTTTAGCACGCATTCGAGTATTATTATTTTGTAGATCACTTACTTGGAAATATATACAGGGTATGTGTGACAGCCAGGCAAATACTGAAATACTGAACAAGTACCATTGTTTTGAATTATACTACATTGTTTTTACTCGCAGTAAATGTATTTTTGATTTGATTATCCGCAATGTTTGCTTTCTGCGCTATTTGTACCTATCGGTCGATCCTGTGATTAGTTAAATGGACTTATGTGATACAATGCTGTTTTTAGATCACTTGTGATTCTCCAGTTGATCAGTTAATTGAACTTTATGGACCGCAATTTTTTTTAAATCATCTACAGTTTAAAATTTTGTTTTTAAGTCACTTTCTTAGGCCTAATTAAATGAAATACACGTTTTTTTTTTCTTGAAATAATGAAAAAACTTCGCAACATTTTGGAATTTGTCAGTTTTTGCCTCAGAATCGCGTTTGTCAGTTTTTCTCCATACAATATTTGCCTGGCTGTTCACAAACACACTGTATTTATACCAATATTTTCACAATTTTACCGCCGTATTCAATTATATCATAAATAATATTACAGAAAGCTTAAAATCTCATGTATTTGGATTTTTGGTTAAGATCCAATATTTCTTTTTTGTAATTCTCAAGAGCTGTACAGTGTTCAGACCTTAAACGGTATTTACTCGCAACTGAATTTGTTTACTGAATTTTCAGGCAACTAAGTTATTATAATAATAAGTTATATAGCGAACATTTTTTAAAAGTAGGTACTTACTTATTTAAAAGTAGGTCCTTTAACTTATTTTGTAGCAATTTTTTTTTCATATCTATTACCTTAGTTTATTAGGTACTATCTTTTGTATGAAATAAATCATAAAATAGTAGATGCCAAATACCAATATATTTATTTCCTTCCATAATGTTGAAGATCTATATATCCGTATCCTCATGAAGAAACCTAGATACTGTAGTGCGTCAAGCATGTTCGCTGAGGCGATGGTTTCCGATTTCTTTGCAGTAATCAGATCGTGTATTGCATCCTTCTAGAACAGGCTGCGCAGCTCTGATAACGCAATTCTCAAAGTCCTTCACGAGTCCTACATTTTTAACCGACTTCAAAAAAGAGAGGTTAAACAGATAGTGGAACATTTTAGTTAAAAAATCCCCCTATGGCAGGGGTAGGCCAACGTCCAGTAGTGGACTGCAATAGGCTTATGAAGATAAAGATAATTGTGTTAAGTGGTGAAATTATATGTTGCGTTAAGCCGTGTCCGAAGTAAGATGGTTAAAGAGGAAGAGGTAGACATAAGAATAACGAGATGACGGATAACAGGAATGAATGAAAGAAGAGTACCTACATATTGCACCGACCCCAAATGATTGGGAACAGGGCAGGAAGGAGTGTAATTATATGTTGCTTATATTGTCAGACGTAAGGTTCGAAGCCTACTCATTTCTCTCTTTTGTCATGTGGCCTATTTAATAATTTGCTGACATATAAATCTGACAATATTATGCTTTCTAAACTTCGTACACGGCTTAACGCAATATATATTTGCCCTTTAGTAAAATTTTACTTTAGTAAGCTCGAGTTTTTGGAGGAAGTCGGTTTTTCGTTTTAAAAAAATTATTATCATACTTGCTCTCTGTACATCGGAGCGCGAACCGTAAATAATGACGTCTTATTTGGTGTCTACCTATATATTGTGCGTGTGTGGGTGTGTGTGTGTGTGTGGGTGTGTGTATATGTGTGTGTTTGTGGAATATACATTAATTTGCTGACCGATACTTATGTTGTATATGTGGTATTGTATTATATGGGTCTTTTGTAATTTATTTTATTTTCCAATATGCCTGTAATAAATGATTATTATTATTGTATCTCTTTCGAAATTCACGGGACTACAGAGTCCCGGTCCTTCGAGAGGCGTGCATCGGGCCGTAGCTAAGATGTAGAGGCCCTTTTAAGAGAGCATTAATATGGTATGGGATACACATGGCGGATACCATCACCGAGTGCATAATATGATACACTCGGTGATGGTCCCCGCCATGTGCAAAGACTATTGAGTGCAGATCGAAGTCGTGCGATGTAAAACTAAGGTAATGGGCTACAGGGTTGAATGTTGGGTGGCTGGATAAGGGCTAATTCATATAGGGAGACTATCGGACGCCTGCCATTACAATCTAGTCCCAAAATTGTTAGGTGGCAGGCGGTGACTTGCCGCCCGTAATTTAAGGCCAGGAGGTGGGCTTCCCATAAGTGGCGCATGCCGGGGAGGCAACACCGGCGCGGGCGGCTAAGGGTGCAGAGAGGTGAGACTGCGGGGCATGAACGTTAGTTACCCCCGGCGTTATGACATTTTACACTTCCACCCTGGAGCAAAGGTTCCGCTCTTGCGCTGTTCCCTCTTAGCCGGCCAATGAAGGCAAGCTAAGAGTCGAGAGCCAAAGATGGTAAAGTGGCCCTCTGAACTCGGGTCCGTGGTGACGCCAATCACCAACAGCTTCGCCACAAAGCTGCCCTGCGGGCTTATTATTATTATATAGACACACATCGTGAGACATTGACTGTTTTTGAGTGGCTATAAGTGGTTATACTTATATACTTATATATATTATATTACATGAAATAAATGATTATAATAATAATAATAATAATAATAATAATATACTCGTAGATAAGGCTTAGGTGGCACTGGACAATAATAATATCGACCACTGGCCATGTTTACCACTCTTTAAATATGTTAACTGAGATCGGCCACTTGGTCATGGCCCATGGTCCAGTTACCCACCTATACCCTACCTATATAATATTATGCTGGATGTGGTACTGGCAATCTACCAGTATATAGTAAGCACAAATAAGTCTCTTTTACCTAAGAATATTTTTGAAGAGCGTAAAATATCCATGATAATAATAATGTATTACTTTCAGTGCTTTTATGCTTTATGTTTTACTTTTTATGACTATACCTACCTTTTATTCCTCGGTTGAAACAGCTCACGTCTCCGTGACCTTCGCTCCATACGGCAACGGCAACAATAAAGCTAAGTAATAAGATTGTCTCTTTATTTTCACTGTGAACCTAGCCTAACCTTCATTAGGTACGGTAAGGATTGCTGGAGCTCCTGAGGTAATTCTATGTTTTAGCTTGTTTGATAGGTCAAGCTTTTGTGATATTAGTGGATCACTCTTTGGATTTGGGCACTAAAGCTTAATACTCGAATTTTCGTATGACCATAAAAATTGATACGTTTCTGGCAGACGCCCATTTTTAGCATAATGTATTGTCTATTCTGACCTGTGAGGCTACTTTGATTTAACCTTTCACATCACGTCGCACAAACGCGCTAAAGCTTCCGATTAAAGAAAATCTTTTGCTAGTAAAACTTGTCTAAAGATAGTCTAAGTCGTACCCTCACAAAAGAGACCATTTACCAAGACAATGAAAGAGCATTAATAATAAAAATTTGCGTCTCCTATAAGAATGTTTTTAAAATATTTACTCTAGATAAGCGTGCCCTAGTTTTTAAAAGTGTAATTGATTCAAATGAATAATTGAATTTCAATATAGTCGAGATAAACCAGGTCACTGATACTCATACATACTGATTTGAAAGCAAAACTGAAACCAACCTGCTTTGCATATTTTCTATAGGGCAAAGGAGATCCATATTTCCTTGAGGATATTTTTTTATATTGACTCATGTTTAATTTCAACTCTATGTAGCTCTATATCGAAAATCTAATCATGCTTCGAAAAACACATCACTGCGCTATTCATATGATTTTTTTTAGTCCTGGGAAACATTTCAATTAACATTACTGCGGGCTTAAATCATAACATAGTATAAAATAAAGTTGCTTTCCGCTGTCTCTCTGTCCCTATATATGCTTAGATTTTAAACTACGCAACGGATTTTGATGCAGTTATTTTAAATAGATAGAGGAAGAGGAAGAAATTGAAGAGGAAGGTTTATATGTATAGTATCATCTATGTAACCGAGCGAAGCTAGGCGGGTCGCTATTAAAATGTAAAATAGTATTAGTATTCCTTGATTGAATTGAATGGAATCAACATTGAAAAATAAACGTTTGATTTTGAGTGTGGACGTGTTTCTCAGAAGTCGTTTTATAGCTTGTCACAATCTGCTACACCCCGTATTAAATCTGTGGTAGGTATCAGAACACGCTCCTTCAGAATGCTGCAAGAAGAGGTACGCTAAACCACTATCAGCATAATTATTCGTTCCGAATAGATCGCCCTGCATTACTGACGTGGCTACACCTATTTATTGTATGCCAGTAAAAGTCCCTGAGGAAATAAAAGTAATATGAATTAACTATCTATTACTACGTTATGTAGTTAATCAAGTTATCTACTTTTAGATTTCTATGAAAGTTTTAGTAAAACAAATTTAATATGGAAAGGGTAGGATCAGGCCAAGATCCAAAAAGAAAGATAAAAATGTACAGATACAGGTACAAATAGATTAGGTAATGCTTTCTCTCTTGTGTGATATAAAAATTACTTGCTGTTACCTGTTTCGTCACTACTATTTTTAAAAAGTCAAAAAATGCAATAATTTATGTATGCGATGGGTTATTATTTGATACCAGTGACCCGTCTACTGGAGGGTCGCGTAAACTTCAGAGCATCCGTTTTTTCCGCTCCCGTAAACGGATTTTTTTCTTGTCGCTTGTCTACTTCATACAAAACCACATCCTTCAAGTTTCAGATCACTAAGTCTAGATCAGCGGTTTAGCCTGTGCGTTGATCCAGCTGACATTCTGGCAAAAGATTCTGTACCTATACAAGGTGATTTTTGGTCGTGAACGTTCCCGAAAACTACGGAATCTCCTCATCATCATGATCATTTCTCTCCGTAGAAGCATACCTGGGAAGTGTCTGGTTTCCAAAATATTAGGGTCCAAAGTTGAGTGAATAGACTGCGTTTTTTGCATACATGCACATTGACGCATATAGCACGATTTTTTCACGAGAAATAATTAATATCTGTCCATGAAAAAACCAGCATAAACACTGGACACTGTATATTTCGCCCGATGAAGTAATAAAATAATAAAAAAATCATCGTTTCCCAGCATTTATTTTGGCATAAACTTACTTTGTTTTATGTATAGAAAGCGTACCCTTCGTTAATGGTTGCAACAAAAAAAACGGTATAGAAAACAAGTTGTTTTTTTTGTAAATTGTTACCTAAATTCTGTTGTCTATCTCCAGTCAGACGTTACGCAATCTGCATCAATTGCGATGGACAGCCAATTCGGTTGTCAGGCTTCATTTTATTAATGAAACCATGTATGGTTGTTCACCCTCGATCTGTAATCACTTAATTACCCTATGTATATCACCTTTTACACTTCAATATACAAATTATTACTCCTGGGAATGTCATGCTGTCATTTCCGTACATCATTACATTACGTTTGATAGTTACAAACCAAATATTTTTGAGGCAAAGTTAACATACTGTCGAGTGTTTTTTGTATTAGACTCACGATTTATTTCTAGATCTAATAAAATGTTTTTATATCTATCACTTTACTTTAGTAAACACATTGCTATCGTAAGTAGTTGTGGTTTCCTATGATAGCGGTGCTGTCATATAGCGGCTATACTAGTACTAATGTAAAAAGACGCCATCTTTTTTCTGCTGTCATATGAAAAGCTCCTTCATCTTTAGTATTTTAGTATCTATATGTAATTTGGTGATAATTACATATACTCGTATCAGCTGTAGGTAGGTACCTAAACATACTGTATGCTCGTCAATCATCGATGTAACTATTAATTTTCTAGGTGTCCCTTAAATGGTTTTATTGAGCTAATGGTGAAGGTGTGGTACCTTTTGCAAACAATTTAAAGATTATCTTTGCATGGAGTATTTAGTTTATTAGCTTTCTTGTTTGTCAGACCACTTACACTGGCTTGAAACTTATTTATTTGCCTAGTTTTTTTTTGTAAAAATATTTATTAAAAGGTATTAATTTATCGTTGAATTATACGAGTATGATTGTTATGTTATTTGTGTGCTGATGCGGGACTTTACTACAATATCAGCTGCATCTCCTTTCGTGCACGTCGTAAGAGTAGACAAAAGAAATGGGGCATTATCACAGACGATATGGCTACCCCATTTCGGGAAAACTAGCGTGTGTACGTATATATGTATTAGGTACCTATGCGTCTATGAATATTATTTACTGTGTACAATAAAGCATAATAATCTTACACCATATTAATGTTCTCTTAAAAGGACCTCTACATCTTAGCTACGGCCCGATGTACGCCTCTCAGAGGAC
The DNA here is from genome assembly GCA_014607495.2 of Carposina sasakii. NCBI lineage: Eukaryota > Metazoa > Arthropoda > Insecta > Lepidoptera > Carposinidae > Carposina > Carposina sasakii. Next base: position 2,987,697 of record CP053148.1, read on the forward strand.
CGGGTCTCGTCTGTAGTCATGAGAATTTCTAAAAAGATACAAAATAATAATAATATTAAATACAGGATTTGCCGAGATGCCGAACGGTGTAGCAAAGGATCTCCCTCGAGGGCCTGCCATCTTGTCAGCAGCTGACGGTGCCCAGCCCCGGGTGCAGGTTATCAGCCACCGGCCGTTTAACAGTCAGAGACCGTTCGACTTGCCCCGAAAAAGGGGCCTTGCGGTTGGTATTCTCTTTTTTCCTTCTTCTGCTGTAATTTAGTTGAAAGGTCCATTGGAATTTACACCAAAACCCAAATCTATTTATCCTTAATGATTATTTATCGGTACATACCCAACTAACAATTTTGTCCTATAACCTAAGATTAAATCTCTAAAAAGCTCGGTAAACGATATGTAAAGGTTTTGACGGTGACCAATTCTTGTATAAAAGTGTTTCATAACATGTATTAGCTCTATAAGCTTATAGAGCAAAACAGACTCATAAATAATTTATGTAAAGGTTTACTTCGCTAATTTATGTAGCTGTTATAGATAGGAGTTGTAATGACCTCTAAAGTGACCAGTATGCAACCATAGAACTCTATAGCAGTGTTCACAATTTCCATTACGTCTCCGATTTACGCAATAAAGGTTCCACACGAACTTTAAGGGGTTTTTGCTATTTTAGAAATTGAACATCAATTATAGGGCAAAATTGTGATAATGTGGGTTTGTAAATCGTCGTTACAGGGCTGTAGTAATATAGTGGGCGCAAAAACTCTACAACAGAGCTATATTGGAATGTAGCTAAATTTTAAAATACCCTTAGATAACTCAATTGCCCTAAAAAAGTTTGCAAGGGCTCGTTATAGTTCTAGTGATAAACCTGTCACAAAGACACTCTTTTAGGACCATATGGTTTTCTTTGCAACTATTATAGTTCTTCTATTAAACATGGTACTGTAATGGAGTCCAAATCTCTTCTAAAACCTAATTACGGTTTATAATGGCAGGCCAATGTTGCTTTTAAATTATAAATCAGTTTTGTAAAGGCATTTTTGTATATAATTAAAAATCAAGTTGAACAATCAATTATAAAAAATGTTTCCATTACTATCCTTCTGAGCAACTAAGCATATCACAAAAACTATGTATGTTAATTAATAATTAGTATGACCGTAATATTCTAGAAGTCTGGATCTAAACCTGTTTTACCTGATAACATTATATTTACTAAAATTAAAAATATAATAAGATAATTTCATTTATGACTCAAGGAACATTTGGAGGGAACCCTAATTTTATACAATAGTGGCTGGGATCTGTCATGACAAGTGCTATAGTAGTGTTCTGAACATTGAAAGTATTTTTATGACTTAAAATTTTGTAATTATTTTAGTAAATGTTTAATTATTTGAGGGGGGCATTAAAATATTGTATTTAACCCACGGATAGTTTATCAGTAAAATCTCAATCCCATGTCATTTTCCCCGTAAGAGACGAATATTTTTCTAATAAACATCAATCGAAATTACCTATAATATTTTCGTAGTCATTTTGTATTCTTTTTGTTTCAAATACTTGTAAGTTTTCCTTTGTGTTTCTTTCTCTTAAATAACACTGCGATACAGCAGTGAACGAATGTAAATGTAAAATGAACGAATGAATCATAGATGTTAGTGTCATAATGGAATCATGAACTCTTTTACAGTATAAAAGGCTACTGTAGTAGCATTTTGGTGGCTTGTAAATCACCAAAAGGAAATTACATTATTGTTACATCAACTGTATAGGCCAAAATTGTCATACTAGATACTTCTATAGATGCAATTTACAGCAAATGGGAGAAATAAATGCGCCACTTTCTATGGACGTACTACCTTCTTTGGCTAATTATAAAACCCCGATAGGTAAGCCCGAAAGTTCTATGGTCTTCTATACAACTATTATTAGTTGGGATATATATATATATATATGTTTATCAAAAGGGGTACAAATAAGCAACTCTAGAAAATCTATCCACAAAATTTGAGATTAGAAATCACATAATCCTATTAATTATGATTTTACATGATTGTTTGATACCCATTTTCGGTATTAAAACTATATCTTATAATTATGTTATGTCATACAAAGGTAAGCGACGGTAGGCTCACCACTTACCACGTGGGACAAAATAGGCTAGGGGATAATGGGCGTGACTGTATGTATGTATGTACACAAGGGTATTGAGTATTATCTTCATCTTTCAGCAATGGATGTGGACCCTGATCGGACAAAACCAGCAGGCGGGGAAGATGGACAACATGGGGGAGCTGCAGATCATGCTGCCCAACCAAGGGGAGAAGACACTTGGAGATGTGTGTCTACTGACCGAGAGTCCTTACAGGATACTTAGGGTAAGTCTGAAATATTACAGTTTACTTCGAGTCTCTGGCAACAGGTTTCTATAGAAAATCCTAGATTTGTCAGGAATAATATATAGTTAATTATACAGGCTGTTTTTTTGTGGCCACCTTTAACGAAGGGTACGTACTCTATACATCAAATAAAGTAAGTTTATGCCAAAAAAAGGCTGTGATTTTTTTTTAAATTTTTTTTTAATTACTTGATCTGGCGAAATTTATAGTGTCTAGTGTTTATGTTAGTTTTTTTATAGACAGATATTAATTATTACTCGTGAAAAAATCTTGCTACGCGCGTCTATGTGCATTTATGCAGAAAAACGCAGTCTACTTACTCAACTTTGGACCCTAATATTTTGGAAACCAGACACTTCCCAGGTATGCTTCCATGGAGAAAAATGATCGTGATGATGAGGAGATTCCATAGTTTTCGGGAACGTTGACGACCAAAAATCATCCTGTATAGAATAAAATATACAGTCAGGCCCGATTTTTAAACGTCCGATAGCCTATCGGAAGAAAAACGTTGATAATGTCTTTCTAGCTTGATCATGATAGAAACAACATTAACTATACAGGGTGATTTTTGGTCGTCAACGTTCCCGAAAACTACGGAATCTCCTCATCATCACGATCATTTTTCTCCATGGAAGCATACCTGGTAAGTGTCTGGTTTCCAAAATATTAGGGTCCAAAGTTGAGTAAATAGACTGCGTTTTTCTGCATAAATGCACATAGACGCGCGTAGCAGGATTTTTTCACGAAAAATAATTAATATCTGTCTATAAAAAAACTAACATAAACACTAGACACTATAAATTTCGCAAGACCAAGGAATTTAAATATTTTTTTCAAAAAAAAAAAAAAATCCCAGCATTTTTTTTGGCATAAACTTACTTTATTTCATGTATAGAGTACGTACCCTTCGTTAAAGGTGGCCACAAAAAAACATCCTGTATAACAGATATGGTATCTGATGTTTGGAAAAGTCAGCCGTAAGACCAATACGTACGGCGGCAATGTCTTCGATCGATGTCGTCGCAATATTATCTATTTTCTTCTACTCATCCCCACACTGACAATTTACATTTTTCCCCGCTGTGCTAAAATTGTCGATATATGGGTTCGTGAACTGGCTATTCTATTTTGGGATCACAGCCGTGTATAAGTTTATCAACTGGGATACTGTCATATATTACTCGCACATCGCCATCTCTATGATCTCTGTAATTTCCGACATTCAATTATCGCGCGATGATCACTAATTTCGCAATGTTTATTCATTTTAGTAATCCAATTTAAGGTTATGCAATTCCATGCTGATGACACATTCCAGTACCTAGCAGCCATTATAAAATTTCACAACCGTTTAATCAGTTAACGCATGTTTACATACCATAAAAGTTACTAGCTAACCTTAATGGTTTAGTTGCAATACATGTTAGTAGTTCAAATAACTTACGTGTACTTGTGACCTAGCCATAAAACGGTTGTTTTAAACACCGAATTCCTGGGAATGTTTGGTAAACCTGGGAGTCAATGCTGTCGAAAGGCCCATGTATGAAGGATTTCTGTATATTTGTTTGTGATTATTCAGCAGCTTCGAGAGTAAAGAAAATTCTAATACATGGTCCCAGATTGGTTGTTTCGGGACTGATCTCAAAAACGTCTCCGGTTTTTCATTCGATTCCCCAAACAAAATCCCCCAAGATTGCCCATTCCGGGATTTCCCGGGACTATCAATTGTCCTTTCCACAGCTTTTGCAGTCAAAGCCCGTAACACGCAATGTTATTACCCTATGCTAATGGAGCATCACTCGAGATAAAGTCGATATCGTAGCGTCACAAAGCGGCGATAACCTAATGCTACATGGCTAGCATCGGCCTAATCCGGTGTTAATTTATAGTGTTGTGATACAACTATGAGAACAAGATAATATATCGATAGTTTGTGATTTTATTTTTTTTATTTTATTAGCATATTTCTCGTTTCTCTTGAACATTTATTTATTTAACAAATATGGCACACTAAGGATTTTTCCCATGGCCATTTAACTAAGATGCAGCTTTTCTCTAAAATTAGATCAAGATAGTGACAACATCAACTTTTAGATAGGCTACTGACCTAAGCCTTATATAAATCTCAATCGAGAAATGAAAAATTAGAATGAAGGTTTGAATCAGATTGAATTCCTTGGCTAATGCAGGTACATCAAAGCAAAATCCTTTCTACTCGTCTACACTCTGAAATGAATACATGTCTACCTATATGTTGTATCATGTTTTATCTACGTCCAATGACACCTCACTGTTCATCTCGCTGACATTAGTTTGTATTGGAGGATGTTTTGGTTTTTGATTTTCCATAATATTTGTGGCGGCCAAGAACTTAGTGCGACAAAGTCCATCGTGCGCCAACTTACTTGTGTGGGTGACACAGTGATAAAGAGTTAGGAGTCATTATACTAAATTCTTCGTAACCCGCATCCGTACTATAGTCATACAATTGTACAATACGTTTATGCAGAATAAAATAAATCGTTAACACATTTAAACATAGCTAATCGCCATCACTAGTTCATAAGTTTTATACGTACTAGGGGACTGTTACAAAATTTTATTATTTAGCTACGTTAGCGTATCAAGGTACGCTGGTATTCAATAGGTGGTCATGTTGGAAATACTCGTACGTCATAGGGCAACTAGACACACCCACACTATCTTATTATCTGGAATAATTGTTAATTTCGGGTACCTTTCAAAATTAATTATATTTCAGAGAAACTAATTTTCCTCCAACTGACCACCTGTCACTACTAACCGAACTTGTACATCTCAACTATACCCTCAAAATTGGTCAGAAGTGGTACCATGTGGTTCTATCGGCCTTTGGTGCTCTGCCTACCCCGTAAGGGATACTAATTTTCTTAGCATATCTTATAAGATTTCTAATTTTCACTTTGACTCAGTTCTCCGAGCCAAGTCAGTACCGGACTTTATAATTCAATAGAGCGCTGAAAAGTCGAAACTATCAACTATATGGATTTTACACAAAAGGGCAAGGGATCGCATTGTAGTTCTTCTTGTTTCCAGCTATTGATCGATCGAGGTATAATAAAAACGTATTATTAAAGTTTATAAAAATTCATTCTATTAAATAGAACAGGCAGCGCCACCTATTGCTAATGACGTGATAATTTCCTCTCACTTTAGTTATCTCTGCTGCGTAAAGTTAATTTTAAAACGATTATATTAATTTCTTTAGACATGCCAGTATCATAAAAGGCCACTAATACATATTGAGGAAAACCATGCAAAAAAATAAGTTTTTTGCGCTCCTGAAACACATTTTTTTTGCTTTATCCACTTGCATATAATAATTTATAAGATTTAATGACATGGAAATTGATATATATATATATCTATTTCATCAGAATATCGTTGATTTTATTATGGGATATTTGAAAATGAGGCTTATCTTAAAATTATTAATTCTGTATAATATTATTAAAACCAAAGTTTACCTACAATAGCCACATTCGGTGTGTGTCATTGGGTGATTTTAGTATATTATTATTATGTTAATCGATACAAATAATAAATGTATTTTATCTATGGATTTTAAGAGATAAAGTAGAGACTATATTAACGATAGAAAAGTAAAAACGAACATTGTTATAACTAGGTCTCATTTAATTTTGTGTAAATAATTACAGCAATGGATTAAGGCTCGAGCACACCGGATGCGTATGCGTGCACGTAAGCGTAGACGTACACGTACCTCTGAGTTTAATGTATAGAACTGTCACCGCTTGACGTCTACGCTTACGTGCACGCACACGCATCCGGTGTACTCGAGCCTTTAATCATTTACGAAAACCTGCTATAAATCTATATGCCAACGTATTTTGTCTGCTAATGAATTTTTCTTTTACGAATGTGATTATTATCTATCACAAATAAATTCTGTACTAAACGTTATTAATCTTTATTGTTACTTTCGTTAGGGATTGTATTATTATTAGGAAAGCAAAAAATAAAGTTCGATTCTGATACAAGATTTCACTAGAATACTTATATTACCTGCATATCAGGTGATAGCCCAATGGTTAAGACGTGCGTCTTTCAGTCGGGAGGCGTGAGTTCGATACCAGTCACGGGCCTGTACCACTGAATTAATTTCATGTACAGTTTATTTTAATTGTCACTTAGCTATACCCGAGAAGGGTTGGCGTCAGGTAGGCGGCCGGCCGTAAAAACAAACGCCAAAACTTTGGCAATATGAGTTTCGAAAGAAACCATATTGCGCCGACTGCATAAATAATGTGATAAGGACAAGAAGATGATGATGACTTACATCAGCTGCATTTCCTTCCGTGCATGTCGTAAGAATCGACTGCTCAGAAGCGAAGTCTCAGGCGATGGCCTAACAACTTGTCACTGAACTTTTACATCTGGCTCGGCTATTGATAAACATGGCTGTAGCATCTCTTTTGTGATCTTTCAGTTTTTGCTACCTCATTTCGAAACAGCGGTGTATAAGATAAATGTATGTATGTATAAATCAATGGGTTTAATTAAATGCCAACTCGCGGGCAACCAGCTAGCTAGTCCATCAAACCAAAAATTACTTTCAACCACTAATATCGGATACGATTCATCGACCCCGGGATGTGCCCCATCAGTGTTTATTCATTATACCCCACAGGTATTTTCCCATTGGACCCGTTAATGGGACATTTTGCACGGACGGTTGGGACTTCTAATATACAGTGTGTATAGGACATCTAAGTTAATCTAAGATGTCCTCGAAATTTAAACCTCGAGGATAACATTGTGTAATTTTTGAAGTTATTGGAATGTTGACTAATAATGTTTTTAGAATCTGGTATTGTTATATATTTTACATAGTTAGGTAGGTAGGTTTATTAATAAATATCTATATCGCATAGCTTTTTTTTTAGGTTAACCCGTACAATGTATAATACTGTATATTACTGTAACACACAAAACATCGTTTAAATAAATTTGCTGTAAAAACCAACATAACAAACTTATCGTCTATATATAGGTATACAGTAATATGACTAATTTTGACAACGCATTCTCTTCCGCTTCGCTACACTAACATATCCACGCCCTTACAACTATACATCTGGATAAGCCAATGCAAACATAGGTAATGGACTTACAATGTACCTATTCCGATTACAAAAATAATCGTAAGCGCACAAAAACGAGCTTAGTACAGTTTTAAAATAGTTTGAGCAACGTCGCAGGTTATGATGGATTTTATATAGGTTTTCATAATAAAATGTGGATATTTCGTCGATCGCAAACAGCGCCTAGTTTACCCGTGTCAGCGACAAAGCTAAGCGAGGTAAGCGTTGATTTTTTTTCCCGATTAGTCATACTGTCTTGTTCTTTTAAGTATAAAGTGAGGGAGATGTCGATGCATCATGTCACAATAGTTGATAAATGTGGTAGATATCATCATCATCATTTACAGCCCTGAGAAGTCCACTGTTGGACATAGGCCTCCCCCAACAACCTCCATTCCGACCGGTCGGAAGCAGCCTGCATCCAACCGACGCCCGCAACCTTGGCCAGGTCATCCGTCCACCTCGCGGGTGGCCTTCCCACGCTGCGCTTGCCGATACGTGGTATCCACTCTAGAACTTTCCGACTCCATCGGCCATCAGTTCTTCGAGCTATGTGCCCTGCCCATTGCCACTTCAGCTTGCTGGACCGTTCAGCTATGTCGGTGATCTTTGTACGTCTGCGGATCTCCTCATTTCTGATTCGATCACGCAGAGAGATCCCAAGCATAGCTCTCTCCATCGCTCGCTGTGCGATCCTGAGCTTTTTTATGAGGCACACAGTTAGAGACCACGTCTCGGCACCGTAGGTCATCACCGGCAGCACGCACTGGTTGAACACCTTCGTCTTTAAGGACTGGGGTATCTTGGACACAAATAAGCTTCGTAGTTTCCCGAACGCTGCCCAGCCGAGTTGGATTCGCCGAGTTACCTCCTTCTCAAAGTTGGACTTACCTAGTTTGACCGTCTGTCCCAGGTAAACATACTCGTCAACAACTTCAAGCATCGAGCTCCCAACCAGTACAGGAGTGGGCGGCACATGGACGTTCGACATGATCTTCGTCTTGTCCATGTTCATCTTCAGGCCCACCTGTTGGGAGACTCGATTGAGGCCATCGAGCATTGTGCTTAGATCCTTCAGCGATTCTGCCATGACCACGATGTCGTCTGCGAACCGAAGGTGAGTGATGTATTCGCCATTGATATTGATGCCGAGTCCTTTCCATTCGAGAAGCTTAAAGGCGTCTTCCACTGCATTGGTGAAGAGCTTCGGAGAAATAACATCTCCTTGTCTCACTCCCCTCTGCAAGGAAATCGGCTCAGTGCTCCGCTCCTGTACTCGTACCGACATGGTGGCATTGCTATATAAACACTTCAGCACTTCGATATATCGATGGTCAATATGGCACCGCTGGAGAGACCGCAACACTGCCCATGTCTCGATCGAATCAAAGGCCTTCTCATAGTCCACGAACGCTAGGCATAGTGGCCGATTATACTCTTCCGTTTTTTGTATAATCTGCCGTAGCGTGTGGATATGATCTATGGTACTAAACCCTTTTCGGAAACCGGCTTGTTCGGGAGGCTGGAAGTCATCAAACCTGCGAGCAAGACGATTCGTGATTACCCTTGAAAACAACTTGTAGATATGGCTCAGAAGCGAGATGGGTCTATAGTTCTTCAGCAAGGCTTTATCGCCTTTTTTAAAGAACAGCACCACCACACTTCTGTTCCATGCTTCCGGCGTTACCCCTTCGAGCAGGACGGAATTGAAGAGCCTTTGGAGGACCTTCAGTACCGGAGTTCCACCCGCTCTTAGAAGCTCTGTTGTAATTCCATCGTCGCCCGGCGCTTTGTTGTTTTTGAGTTGTTTAAGGGCAGTCCTAATCTCGTACAGGCTGATATCCGGGATGTCTTCAGTATAGTGTCGGGTGAGCTTGGCTCTTGGGTCTTTGCCTAATCTAACAGGTTTAGCGACCGAGGTATATAGCTGTCCATAGAACCTCTCAATCTCCCTTAGCACCTCTGGTATGGTAGACGCTACACTGCCGTCCTCTGTCTTCAGCTTCGTCAACTGGCTCTGCCCAATAGATAATTCTCTCGCGAACACTTTGGAGCCTTGGTTTCGCTCTATTGTCTCCTTAATGCAGCGAGTATTAAAGCTGCGGATGTCGTGTCGTAGAGACTTGGAGATACGTCTATTGAGCTGCCGATATGCTTCAGCGTCATCAGAGGACTGCAGAGACATTGCGCGCCTTTCCGCCATGAGGTTGAGGGTATGACCAGTCAGTTTCTGGGGTCTATTTCTACGGTTAGGTCTAAAGAATTTAGACCCCACCGTGTGGACAGTTTCTACCAGCCTGTTATTTATATCGTCCACTGACATGCAATCCTCTAGGCAAGCAAAGCGGTTTGTCAGCTCGAGTTGAAAGCTCTCGGGGTTTTGAATGTGCACGGATGAGGGTCGGAGTGTAGACTTCACTAGTCGTGATCTCTCCCGTTTGACATTAATATTCAATGTGCCTCGAACCATTCGGTGATCGCTACCGGTTTTCACCCTGTTGATCACTGAGACATCATTGAATATCCGTCTATCGGTGGTCAATATGAAGTCTATCTCGTTCCTCGTGTGCTTGTTGGGATGGAGCCAGGTCCATTTCCTATGAGGCGGCTTCTTGAAGAAGGAGTTCATCATAAAGAGTCCCTCCATCTCTAGAAAATCGGCCAGCCTCTGGCCCCTGGGGTTCCTGTCGCCGGATCCAAATTGTCCCACTTTCAACTCATTCTCACCCCGCTTGCCCAGTTTCGCATTGAAGTCCCCCATAACAACACAGAAATGAGTTTTAGAGGTATGTATGGCTGAACTTATGTCCTCATACATAACCTCCACCTCGTCATCTGGATGCGTCGAGGTCGGCGCGTATACCTGGATGACCTTCAACGAGTACCTTTTTGATACTCTGAGTATCAGGTATGCTACCCTGCTCGATACACTCGTGATGGATTCGATGTTGTTTACGAGGGACTTGTGGACGATAAACCCAACACCACCCTGGGACTTATGATCACCTTCCCGGTGGTAGAGTAAGTTGCCAGATTTCAGGGTTATCGTATCCTCTCCCTGTCTTCGGACCTCAGATAACCCTACAATATCCCACCGCAACTTACTCATTTCCTCTTCCAGCTCATCGAGCTTTGTGTCCTCCTTCAGCGTGCGCGCATTGTACGTCACCAGCGATAATCCACGCCTATGGTCCATTTTCGAAGCATTAGTCGTCGTACAGTTGGAACCCGCCCGGGGATTCTTAGCACCCCTGGCTCCGGCACTTGACCGGCGCCTGTCGGACACGCCAGTGTCGCCTCCGGAGCCGCCGGGCACTTGGGGCCTTCCTAGATTACTACTCATGGGGGGGGGGGGTTATATTGGAATTAAATTCCTTCGTATTATGCAAATGGGACCAAGAATTCAAAGCGAATGTTGCGAGTGTAAAAGATATTTGTTCTGTTATTTGCATGTAATTTTTCAGTTAATTTGTACCTGCATATGTTATTATGTCGAAATTACGTTTATATTATGTAACTAGTGTGGACGCCCGCGACTCCGTCCGCGCGGACTACAGAAAAATCTTAATGTCGAAATTATCCGGGATAAAAACATTTTCCCGGGATAAAAAAGTAACCTATATGTTAAGTGGGACCTATCACAATATATTCCTGAAAACTGAATCGAAATCGGTTCAGCCGTTTCTGAGATACTATTGCGTTGATAAAGGTCTTCTATAATATTTTTTCTCATTTATCTTCCATGTACAGACAGCAATCCGTTATATTTTTATTATATTTATATATATGTTTAGCATAGCGGGGATCAAGTTAAATGATCAATCATTGATCATCGATAGAAATAGACATATATATATATATATATACTTATATATATCGATGATCAATGATTGATCATTTAACTTGATCCCCGCTATGCTAAACGTGTCTCTCAGATCTTGCTTATCAGCACGGGTAAAAGAAGGGTAAAGGCATTCCACTCTAACCCACAGGTGGGCAGCTTTGTGGATTTACCTACCCACCCGGCGTTTTACGGGCGAGGAAACGGTTCTCAAAGAACGCTAGAATGCACGGTCTCTTACAGCATAACATTTTAACAAAATAATAGAAGGCAACTATCGGCAACTAGCGAGCTGCATATTTCAACGGATGTAGACGATTGTGTTTTTGCTACTCTTGTTGCTACGTGATTTCAAAAGTTGGTTAACATTGCTTAACACGCCAACAATACCAACATATAAGTAGGTTGGTTCTAGCTGCAAGCATCCGGGTTGATCCGGTAACTTTATTAATAAAGTTTAAGTACAGGTTTTATATACAACTCATAAAATATTATAATATAGTATTTTCAGCATAGGGCTGATCCACCGATTGCAAGTCACTCAGAGAGCTATAGCAAGGTCAATGCTTGGGATCTCGCTAATAGAAAAAGTCCGAAACAAGATTATCCGGCAGAAGACCAAAGTGACAAACACTGCAGTAGCAGTGGGCTGGTCACATCTGTCGTATAGAACTGATGGACGGTGGAGTAAGAGGGTTCTCGACTGGAGACCGCGCCTCGGCTCGCGTAGCCCTTCGGTTGCACGCCCTTCGGCCAGATTGCGGGTGATGAAACTGTGGGAATTTCACGGAGGATTATAGCTGTCATTCTTTTAGCATCAAATGGTGCAAGTGCAAGAGTGCAAGTGTCATGTCAATAATTTTTGACTTGAACTTCAATTACACTCAACAATTGAAAGATAACTCTTATACCAAAAAGAATAAAGAATCACCCTCACATGAGTTCAACTGAGTGACAATATATCACTAAGAATACAGGCGTTTGATTACCTATATTTACAACTAAATAGAGCTATCTTTTCTCGAATAGAAAGTAAAATCCGAGTTTTGTCACCTTATTTATTTAAAGCTCAAGCAACGTCAAACGTATAAAAATGAATAGACAAAGGATGACATTATAGAGATTTTCTTCAAGAATAAGAACATATTCATAATAATACTATAATGCATCTAGATGCAGACGAGTGTCATGACTGTGGATCTCGAAAATTCTTTAAAAAGTCAGTAGAATTACGAACTCTTTTGTATCTTTGTAGAACTAAAGAGAGTCACATGGAAAGGTTTAGAGTTACGTAGACACTAGCGCACCTTTCAGTAGAAGTTCGTTCTAAAGTAAAAACGGTAAACTCACAGAATGTTAGATCATTGACTAACGGCCAATTTCAATACTGTCTAGAGATCATAAAGAGTCTTAGATTTTTTAAATTCTTTATTCTATTAAGTCTTGTGTCCATCAGTATCGGGTATCAAAAGCTGCTGCTTGTTATGATTTGCTATGGCAATATCTATAATAGAATATATTTCTCTTGATTTTTTTACCTTTGGGGTCGGTACATATCTGACGGAAAATGCGTCACTGAATATCGGCCGCGTAATGTCTGTTCTAATCCGAACAGATAAATATATGACAAAACATTCAACCTTTCACACTCAACCTGTACCTGCAGATACGGTAGACGCATCATCAGTCAGATATGTGTCGACCCTCATTCACATGGCGAATATGTCGACTTCGTGTGGGTGTGTGTCCGTACCCGTCGGCGAGCGTGATGATCTAAAGTTGTTCAACATTTTTGACGTTTTAATAATTTCATTCCTACTACGCCACAAAAACAGTTTTCAATAATTATTTTAACACGAAAAACCGACTTCCTCCCAAAACTCGAGCTTACTAAAGTAAAATTTTACTAAAGGACAAATATATATTGCGTTAAGCCGTGTACGAAGTTTAGAAGGCATAATATTGTCAGATTTATATGCCAGCAAATGATTAAATAGGCCACATGACAAAATGAGTAGGCTTCGAAACTTTACGTCTGACAATATAAGCAACATATAATTATACTCCTTCTTCCTGTCCTGTTCCCAATCATTTGGGGTCGGTGCAATATGTAGGTACTCTTCTTTCATTTATCCCTATTATCCGTCATCTCGTTATTCTCATGTCTACCTCTTCCTCTATAACCATTTTACTTCTGACATGGCTTAACGCAACATATAATTTCACCGCTAAACACAATTATCTTCATCTTCATAAGCCCATTGCAGTCCACTACTGGACGTAGGCCTCCCCCTGCCATAGGGGGATTTTGTTACTAAAAAGTTCCACTATCTGTTTTTCGGCGGCTCCATCATCAGACCCTCGTTTCCTTTATATTATGTGTAGCAGACCAAAATTATCTAGGTATATAAAAATCTAAAAACGGACTACTCGTACCTATTAAATTTGAGGATATCCCTAGATTCCTTAGAGAATCAGATGTTATGTTTTATATGTTGGTGACCAAAACGGTCAGTAAAAGTATAAAAACAGACTACATGTGCCTACAATATTCGAGGATTGCCCTCGATTTCTCCAAGATCCCATCATCAGATCCTGATGTGGTGAATATGGGACCAATCTGGAAGTATACCATGACCAACTATTAAAAAAAATTTAAATCGGTTCATAAATGACGGAGTTCTGAGGTAACACACATAAAAAAAAAAAAAAAACATACAGACGAATTGATAACCTCTCTTTTTGAAGTTGGTTAAAAAGCAATTTAGTCTTAAAAACTCTCCTAAACTTTATCACAAACAAATCATATCAATGTCATTTCAAAAGCAAATTAGAAAGCCCGTGCCCATTATTTACCTTGTTTACATGTACCTTTAACCAAAATTTTCCTCATTCAATTCTATTTTTTACAATATCAAGTAACTTAAGGGCAACCACCAAATCCTCTTTTTGAAGAATTTGCAAATCTTAAACAGCACGTGTCTCTATGCTTATTATTAATACACTAGTCGACGGCCGCCACTCCGTCCGCGTGGACTGCAGAAAAAAAAACAAAATATCGAAATTATCTGGGATAACAACATTTTCCCAGGATAAAAAGTAGCCTATATATTAACTGGGACCTGCAACAATATATTCCTGAAAACAGCATCGTAATCGGTCCAGCCGTTTCTGAGATTAGCGTGCACAAACATCGATCCATTACAATTTTATTATATGTAAAGATAATGTAAATGCGAAAGTAACTCTGTCTGTCTGTTGTCTACCTGTCTGTCTGTCGGGCTTTCAAGCCAAAACTACTGATACAATTTAAATGAAATTTGGTATACTTATAGGTATTCTAGAGACTGAGAAAAGACGTAGGTTACTTTTTTATCGAAAAATATTTTTTCTTGGAAAATTTCGACATTTTGTTTAGTCTGCGTTAAAGGCGTCCACTAGTGACACATAATTTACCAAAATACATATTGCGGTTCGGTCATGCATGGTACCGCCCGTAACAGGGATTGAACCCACGCCTTCTGGATGAATGTCACCAGTTTATTTCATGAAGCTTTCCTCAATTCAGGCACTAGAGTGCGTGTCGCAAAATAGTTCCTTTGAACAGTAGTGGGGCAAGTTGCTAAGTATTTTGTTATAAGTCTGTTGCATACAAGTTTATTGCGAAGTAGGTAAGTACTGTCACTTTTTATGGAAATAAATGAAACTTTGAGGTCACAAGCACAAGCGCTTTTTATACAAATTTCATCTAGTAGTTTTGTCCTGAAATTGTTCAGTCTAGCAAAACTCAGACATAGTTAGGTAAGTGAAATATTATGTTGGTAAATACTTACCTTACTTCTAATTTTTTTCCGATTGCTAAAGTTGTTAGGTCCCATAACTAAATAATTTATTATAATAATATAAAAGTACAATAATATTTCTGGATATTAAATATTAATAAAATAAGTTTTTGCCTAATCGGATACCTGTGGAAATTGCGCAACAACAAACAATGATCTGTCAAACAATATAACACCCAATAACTTTTGCCTTAGGGTAGTAATTCCAGGGACCCCGACCCAACCGCGAGGCTGTCTCGAAGGTTCGTCTGTTCAGTTTGGAACACCGAGTCTTCGAAGACACGCGTTGATCCCGCGTTCTAATTTAAAAAATTGGCGCCAAATATATATATAAAAAAAAACATTTTTATTAAAAAAAAATCAAATTCTATCCCGTCAGTGATGATGTGAGGTTTTATTGCAGTGTTTCAATAATGAGTATGTCAGATAGTACCAGACGGTTGGCCAACTTGCATTACTTTAAGAGTGGAGCAATCAGGTTACCACGGCACCTGTCGGAGATGCTCAGGTTGGCTACACCAATCAAGATTTTCATTGATGAGTTCTTTAGGGTAAGCAAAAGTTACTTGCAGCTTGGCAAAGACGTCTTATCATAAATGACAAACAAAATTAAATAAATGTTTTTGAGATGCTTTTCCATACTGTACAGGACATTTTTGCCAATCTGCATCTTCTAAACAATGACAAAACATTATTTTTAATTATGATTTTTTTTAACAACAAAAAAAGCCTTAAATTATGTTCCACTAGGTATAAAAAATAGATCTACATTTTATCCAAACTCCTTCGAGTCGTTAAAGCAACTTTACTTTGCGCTTCAAATCTGGTGACTGTTAATTTAGTAAATCACAAAACAAGCATTTTTTATTAATGACTAGATAAACATTAGACCGCCATCGTATCTGATGTCAAGCAAGATGCAGCCTAGGGTGGTACATGTTTGCGTAGAAAGTGCCTATTCACTCTAGCTTTAACAAGCCTCAGTTAAAAAAATACATTTTTTAAAACAAGCTTTTATTATTTGTTAATAAAATGAACTGATCGAATAAAACGAGCCCAAACTCGATGAGGTTGCGTCGTTTAATTGCGGAGTTTCTATAATCACTTTCCAGCTGCATCATCAGATCAGCTCTTATCAAGATTTGGTTATAGATAACGGACAACAGAATGAGTTCTCCTAGCACAAGCAAATTATTACTTAAATGGAGATCTCAAACTTCGTTTTGTTGTGTATACTTTTGAGAACGAAATAAATTTATGTTTACACAATGTGCAGTGTGCAGGTATTAAGTGTAGCCGTGAAGTACGCTGATAAATTGAAATATTTTTAAGAAAGATTTCGAAAAAAATTCTTTACACTTTGCACCTGCATTTCGCTTTAACAATGGGTTTAATAATGTCTCAGTCACAAAATTCAATATCATAGTTTCATACATTGTCATATATTTCATAATTCATAGATACATACATACATCTCGGCGTACGAGGTGTGTTCAAAAAATAAGGTGACTTTGTATTTTTAAGAAAAAATATTTATTTATTTATCAATATTTATGTTGTCCCCTTCAAAGTAATCCCCCTCAGATACAATACATAAGTGCCAACGGTTTTTCCAATCCTCAAAGCACTTCTCATAAGCACTTTTCGGTATAGCCTTGAGCTCTTCCAGCGATGCAGGCTTTTTTCGGTCTTGGCTCATCTGGGCTCTTCCATTGGGACGATTGGACTTTGGTTTCGATATCATAACCATATACCCATGATTCGTCACCAGTTATGACCCTTTTGAGTAAATCTGGGTCGTCGTTGACGTCATTCAACAGTTCTTGAGCGATGCTCATGTGACGGTTCTTTTGGTCAAAATTTAGCAATTTCGGAACAAACTTCGCTGACACACGTTTCATGCCCAAAACGTTAGAAAAAATTTCATGGCACAAGCCAAGCGATATACCAACATCCTCAGCAACTTCTCCGATAGTGATTCGACGATTTTCCAGAACAATTTTCTTCACTGCTTGAACGTTTTCATCAGTTGTTGACGTACTTGGGCGTCCAGAGCGAGGCTCGTCATTGGCATCTTCCCGGCCATCTTGGAAGAGTTTGTACCACTTGTAAACATTTTTTTTACTCAGAACAGTTTCACCGTATGCCACTGTCAACATTTCAAGTGTTTCGGAGCACTTTATTTTATTTTTTACACAAAATTTGATGCAAATCCTTTGATCCATATTTTTCGATAGCAAGAAATCGCCGAGCACGCAAAACACTTATAACCTTTACGCTTCTCACAACCAAACAAAAAATGCTATACGAGTACACTTGAAACTTGGTACAGATGTTCGGGAAGAGTGTACCAACATAACAAAACAAAAAAATCGATAATCGAAAGTACGTTGCCCGCGAAATTTGAAAAGTCACCTTACTTTTTGAACACACCTCGTATGTAAAGTAAAGAATATAAATATGAATTATAACGTAACGAATTTAAAAACAGCTCTTTCAGCATATTACGCCTATGCACACTCACGTATGTCCTATGGCATCATACTTTGGGGAAACTGTAGCATTATTCAGGAATTATTTATTCTTCAAAAGAAGTGTATTAGAATATTAACAAACATAAAACAAACAGATTCATGCAAACCTCATTTTATAAAACTTAACATACTAAGTTTATCTTGACTGTACATATTTGCAGCTAGTAAATTTGTCAGAAAGAATACTAACCTTTACTCACCCATAAAAACTATTAGACGCAACAATAGATATGAAAATAAACTCAGGCTACCGTTTTCCAAATTAAAATTATACTCCAATGCCCCGCATTCAATGTTGATAAAAATATATAACCATATACCAAGTAAAATAAAAAAATATTGAAAAATCAACTAGTTTTGAGAAACAACTAAGGCAATTTCTTAACTCAAAAAGTTATTATACCATTGAAGAATTTTTTAACGATGATAATAATATTTAATTTATAATTGCATAATTTGTTAATATTTAATTAAAAGTTACTTACAGATAATACACACATAGTGCAATATTACATAACAAAATAAATGTTAATAAATATAGATAATTATAAGGCTAATATAACAATTAGTTACTAATAAAATTGTATTGAATGAATAGAACATGTATATAGATAGTAATAAATATTGCAATACCCTTGCAGGGCGCTACATTGTATATGTTAAGACCTATGTATCCTACTATTACGTAGCAAAGATACTTTGTACCCAATGTAGCATAAAGAATTTGAATTTGATAATTTCCAATATATTCTTATTTTCTTTTCTTCACTTTGAAGTTAAAGTGATCAGAGTGGACTTATACGTTGTCTCGGTTGAATCTGATCATGCGATCGAATTCTACTTTTCATTCGTCTGATTTGAGTCGAAACTGATCGTGATCAGGCTGTACGCAAAATATGATCAGTTTCCACTCATAACGGATTATATGATCAGAGTGGACTAACCCTTTGTGGGAGCGACAACTCTGCCCTGCCGCTTACTCGTAATAATAATGTATGTAATGTCTATCTTTATTGACGCCGATACTCTGAGAAATTCGCGGTGTAAGCTCAGTAGATCGACATTTTGCCATTTGCCATGCTCACTGACTGCAATGCTCAAATAGACTGATCCCTTGTACTAAAGTCATAAAGCATTTGATACAAATTTTAAGAGATAGTCGGACCCTCATTTTGCAACACACCACACGAAAAACATGATCCTCCTTCTGGTGCATTCGAGATATGATGGCGCTAGTAGCTCGATGTTTGACAGCATTCTCTGTGGAACTCAATACAAATAATTTTATTTCCCAAAAACATGCACGGGATTCTATGAAATGGACTCTAGTTTGATAGAGTCGACAATCTAGGACTTTTAAGGCAAAAATAAAATGAAAAATCTAGGATGAATTTATAACAGATGTTATCATAGATCCAATTAAGGGGGTGAACTTAAATAACTAACTCTTAAGTTGTGGTAAAATAATTCCTGACAAATTTTTTTGGAACCAAAATATTTTTTTATTTAAGAGTTTAACTAGCGTCGATGTGATAGAGCACTAATGGTATAAATTAAAATTGATATTTAAATTGATATTTAATATGTGTTTTGGCATTACTTAAAAAGTTGTAATTTTAATGAAGAAAATATTATCGATATTAATAAAATATCAAATTCTAACCGTGACTGATATTTATATATTAAGCATGGCAAATAATAAGGGATAACAAATAAAAGAGTTTAGTGTATGTCGTAAAAAAAATTTCCTTTTTTATGTTACTTTTGGATACAAGTGGTCGCTAGTATGTAGTATGAAATATATAGGTTAAGTTAACCGTGAAGGCTGATGTAAAAAGGTAGTCCCGGCGGAGTTCGTCTTACTTTACGAAAACATTTTGATTTATGATGTCGTCTACCAAAGTCATTACTATACGCCAATTTCAATAGAGATCATAAAGAATATCCGATTATTTAAATTCCAAATTTGAAATTTCGCATGAAAACTCAAAGACAAAACAAAAACCGGACGAACGGCGGCGCGGTGCGACGGTAGTGTGTGGACAAGAACAAACGTGTATTGTATTACCGATACTAGTACATCGGCCCGTCATAAAACAGTGCCGAGTTCTAGCGGTCACGCCGAACTACTCGAAACATCGGCGGCCGGGATGACGGTGACGGACGTGCGGTGGACACGTGGCTATAGCGCCATCTTCCATGGGAGATATACGGTGAAACGCACTCTAGTACATACAGTATTTAATATTAATCACGGATCCCACAGTCAAACAGCGCAAGCAGTTTTGTGGGACGTTGTACCTAATTTTAAGTTCTAGAATATTTAAAGAATAATAAATAAATAAATGTATCGCTACTTGGGCGCCGTCATTTCGTTTTTGGTGACGGCTTGGTGACGGTGGCGGTGGACAAACGTCCTGAGAAAAAAAAAAGCTTTTAATAAATGTATTACTACTTGCCGCTTAACCTGGACAAACTGATTTGCCACCGGCATAGTGTGTACGGGCCATAAGCCTTCCAATAACCTTTAAAATAAATTAAAAATACCATTAAATAATAAAATATTACATCAAAGCTCTTATTACGAAATATAAGCTGATTTTATTACAAATGCGATATTAAAGAGTTGACTAAAAAAATCTAGTTGAAATCACGGTTCCCAAACTTCGAGACCGTAACAAAAGCTGCTTAGAGGTCGCGATCCCAAATTAAAACCTGTTTCTTAATAGAAAAACTGAAAGCACCTTTATTTTGATGTACCAACTTAAATTAGATTTATAATTAAAAGTGAAACTACTTGAAATTCAAATAATGCAGTCTGGTTGGTACACTGGCGATAATTTCGTTTCACATGCAAGTGCAAAGCAATTTGCTCATATGCTGGTATTTTATTGATGTCTATTACCAATTTTATTATCCATATCTTTCGGGTTTTGTCGATCAAGTAATATTTCAATAATGATAATTATCTTCTATATATTATTATATCTTCTTCTTCTATCTTCTTGTATACATATAATAAAAATGTAACGGATCGCTGTCTGTACATGGAAGATATACGAGAAAATATATTATAGCAGATCTTTATCAACGCAATATTCGTAGTACCTAATACACTGATTTTTTTAAATTTTGTCTGTTTGTCGGTTTGTCTGTTTGCCGGTTTGTCTGTTTGTCTGTGCGTTTGTGCACGCTAATCTCAGAAATGGCTGAACCGATTTTGATGCAGTTTTCAGGGATATATTGTGAAAGGCCCCACTTAATATATTGGCTACTTTTTTATCCCGGGAAAACGTTTTTATCCCGGATAACTTCGACAATTTTTTTTGTAGAACACGCGGACGGAGTCGCGAGCGTCCACTAGTTAATATACCTATGACTATAAATATTGTATTCTTTTTTAAAATGCCTCATGGACAGCAAAAGAACGAAATCCAGCTAGGTACTATCTTTCTTTTGTAATTTTCTTATGAAATATTCATAAATTTCTCTGTCATGTTAATGCTCAGGCTGGTTAAATTCATTTGGATTCAAAGGCTTAGATACATGGATAGGTGTAAAGGAGTATGTTAAGCGAAATGCTACAAATATATCCCACAAATAGATACTAACTTACCCATAAAATTTGAGACTCGACTGTTTTTCTAGATAGCATGAAGAATCCTAAAAATAAACCCAGGAATGTTATGATATTCTTTATTGTAGATACACACAAACATTGCGGACAATATAATGACTTAAAACAGAGAATGTATAAAAGCGAGCTTATCTCTTTCTGATATTTCTTCCAGCAAACCAAAAACACAACATGTGATACAAAAACTTATACCACCAAAAGAAAACAAATCACAAATACCCATTGTTACGAGTACATTAATGTTCTTACTTGTTCTTGATGTTGAATGTTCTTGAAAAATAGATACGAATATGATTTTGAGTCTCAAATATTTAGATAGGTCAATCTAGCTACCGGTAACGAATCCAATGGGAAATGTTACCCAGTCATTCTAAATAGGTATTATAGGGCATTTTTCCACTAGACGACACGACCACGGCTTTTTTGGAAGCAAAAATGTATTAAATGGTTTGGCTCGTTTTTCAACTAGACGATACGACCCCGACACGGCTCCCCATACTAGATGACGAAAAACTGTGGTCGTATCGTTGTGGTGTCGTCTAGTGAAAAAACGCCCATTAGGTATAAAAGAGGAGCTGGGACTATGAACTGAGTCGTGTGGCAATCGTAAGGCCATGACGTCATGATAGGGGCGGAGCTTCAGAGCCAGTGTGTGTAACGCAGTAGCTATAACCACACGCTTATGCAAGTAGTTTCGCTAGTCACTACAAGGTGGTTTCTATGTAAATGGGCAGGGCTACAGTGTTAGGATGCTCCCCTCGTCCCATACTTCATCCCCGCTCAGCGGCACACTATTTTTGTATGAAAATACATATACTTAGCTGCTGCTCCTCTTTTATTTCTTCTCCATGAGCAGAGTACACCACGGGCAGGTAAGGTTGACTAGGGGTTCCTAAGGAATTATCGAACCCACAGCTGGGTCTAGCCTCCCCCTAAACAAAAATCTTGGACCCTTCACTACTCTCTTTGTCCTAGAGAGCTTTAAGAGGTACTTCACACGTACCAACCTTCCTTGGTCTGGTATTTAGGGTTTTTAAAAAGATATAACATTTTTTGCGGATTGCTCAAGGGTAAACAAACTAAGTGCTCAGACTAAGCGGGAATAAGTAAACAAGTTGTCTAGTTTTGTTTTTGTGTTATGGTTAAGTATCTCTTATATATATTTTAGTAACTTACCGCGGCTCAGTGCTTATCGACTGCAGGAAAGGCAAAAGTTGTAATCATATTATTTTTTACGATAAAAAGTAGTAGTTATGTTCAAAAATGTTTCTCACCTCTCGCCATGATCGACTATTTTAATTATTTTTTTGTGAATGTTTGTGAGAATAATGAAAAGCATCGCACGGATTTTGATGAAACTTATCAGCCTACCTACATCAGAATATCACATGGGCTACCAAAGTAAAGTTCACGTGGACAAAGTAGCGGTCTCTCGTTTATGTTATTTCTAGAACGGTTACTACAATGTTCCCAAGTAACTACTCGTATAGTACCACAATATTTTCGTTCAAGACGGAAGCAAAAGCAATCCGTTGGTATTAACCTGTTCATTTATTTATTTTCTTATCACGATGACTGTAGCGACGCTCTCAACTCATCTTCTAGCGGCCAATTTCAGTAAGAGAGATCAAAAAGAATCTCGGATGTGTTTATTCCTAATTTGAAATTTTGTATGAAAACAATTGAAGATTAAATCTGAGATATGCAAAATCAGTTATAGAAATTAGCTGCAAGTTTGTTGTATAGATGGGTTTATTTTAATGAAAGTTAATAATATAATTTATCTATAATATATTTTTCATGGAATTTTACGTAATACCTACGTTAGGTGAAATATTGTCTACTAGATTGTCAAATGGTTGTTATTACGGAAATTAAGCTGTATTTTAGGTAATGCTCTTGCATTTTGATATAAATGTATATGTCATATACACACAAAGAGATACGGCAGTGTTGCCGAAATGGAATAGCCATAACTGCCGGATCATAAAGGAGATCCACTAAGCATAACAGGGACAGGTGTTAGTGAATATTTTTTTGAAAAAATTAGGAAATATATAATAGCGATGTATTTTAAAGTAAATATTTTTTACATACATTATGCTTACATAGTGCTAATTGCCGTCCAAAATTATACGATTACTTACATGTACACAAAACAACTAACAATTTGTCCGTCTCGATATGTTTGCGAAGCCCAGCAGTCTATCTTATTATATCATAAATTCATAATACCTATAACCAAATAAAGAGCCAGTAAGGTCGCACGCACTTAAAATATTCTGAAAATTCGGGTATATTTTATTAAAGCTTTTCTAAAATTAGTATTCTTGTTTGTCCTAATTTGCTACGAATACTATTTAATTAACTAGATACGAAGAGGTTAGTAATTAGCGCTCGAAAATTCTCCATTTATATTTGCATTAGTCTTTATTTGCATCGAAAAATAATCTGAAGCACTCCGTAACAAAGAACATTCTAGAATAGAGTAAAGTATTTCTAGTCTATAAAATTCCAGAGACTTGTACTTATAAACTGCAGGTTACCTGATAATCTTAACTTTTAATTGCACAAGTTTTAAATAAACAACTTTATATAAACCTTCGAAATAATTTATTAAGAATAAGAGCTTATGAAATAAATTGGAGTAAACTAATTATGGATTAATAACGTATTAATGTATAAGCCACATTTTAATACTCTATTTAATTACAAAAACTTTCTTCTTGAATCAATCAAGCCTTTTATATAAATCCTCCATAAAAATTACATTACCACCTAGTTTAAAAGATCCACTGTAGCGTAATTAATGCAACACAGAGATACTCGTAGCTGCCGCTTTAAGTTTTATTAAAATCTGTTCAACAATTTTTGCATGTAAGAGTAACAAACATCTAAATAATGCAAAGCATGAGAATAGGATGATGGATGATATGAAAAGCAAACTTATATCTGATTGCAATTTAACCCTTCCCTCAACCTTTGAAAAATATCTCTTTTTTAAAGAATGTATAGGATTATTCCTTTACCGCAAAATTTAATTCATAAATGTATGGATAATATTCTAAAATTGTCACTTACGGCCAATTTCAATACAAGAGATTACAAAGAATACTTTTTACGGATTTTTTAAATTCTAAATTTGCCATTTTGTATGAAAACAATTGAAGATTTGATCTGAAATATGGAAAAATGTCTCGAGATCGGTTATTGAAACTGGCTGTTAGTCGACGAGGGTTGTCGTCATACAGGCAGCCGGCTGTTCGCCAAATCTTTGGCAATATGAGTTTCGAAGGAAACCAGATAAGTTAAAGATGATGACATAGTACTACTATCCCTTATACGAGGGATAACTTACCACTAAGAATACGAGTATTTTACAGTTTGAGTGCCTACTTCGCAAAAAGACGTGAAGAGGTGTGAGGGCCAATCACGCCTTAGTGTGTAATAAAACTTCATGAAGAATTAATTATCCGTTGCGGGCAAACCATTTTTCTCGTTTTTAGTTAAGTTAATTATGTTTTTAGTTTATTAACAATCATAATCAATACTTTATTGTACTAATAATTTTTGTGCATGGGCGACCTTAATGCTATAAAGCATTTTCTACCAGTTAACCCAATTTAATTTAATTTACAATAAAAACGAATAACATGAAAAAAAAACTTAAGAACTACATACAATAACATAGGCAAACCACATAACACTATGCCTCGTTTTGCAAAAGTCATGTAGTGATTTTGCACCCTTGACCTAAAAACCGCTGCCGAAGATGACTCATATCTCCAGCGGAAGCTTATTCCAGAGACAAACAGCCGGAATGTTTTACTCGTAGTATAGTATTAATGTATTAGTATTGGTATCAATGGAGTGATATATCCCTGGGAAACCTGAGTAGCAATAATAATACGTTAAATTTTCATCAAAACGCTTCACCCCGAGTTTTATAACACTCAAAATGCTTTTAAATTCGACCTTGTCTCTAATTGTTTTTTTATGAAATAAAAAAATTAAATTAAAATTAAATAAATTACTTTAAATCAAAAAATCACTATATCGAATATGACCGTACTACTCGTATATATTTTTCCGATTTTAATTATGATGATTTCTTTGAAAACAACTTACGCTAAAAATGTAATTTCTGAAAAACGGGCTTTAAATAAGAAATCATGAGAATACTTTGTTATGCCCGTGAGTATGATGGGCGTCTAAGAAAAATATTTATTATGGTGTCCACCCTACCAAAGGGCGTAAAATTTCTTTTTCTACTTTAAAAATTGGCGCCCTGTTACCTTACAAATAATGGGCAGTCAAACTGTCAAACCATAATAGAAGGGTTGCATGTATTATAGTGTCACCCTGACAGTCACCTGTATAATATTGGAACTCATACAGCCTATTTTAATAACCGATCTAGAGATATTTTTTTGCATTTAGTTTTTACACTTTAAATATTCCATTGTTTTCATACAACATTTCAAATATAAAATTTAAAAAATCCGAGGTTTTTTATGCCCTCTTGTATTGAAATGTTGGAATAATACAGTTATTAAGGAAGGATAAAAAGGAGATAACATAATCCCTGCAGACCAGAGAGTAAAACAGTACCGTTCTACAACTAGTGGTACTTCGCCCGTATGGACTGCAAAAAAAAAACGTTATGCCGAAATTATCCGGGATAAATATATTTTATCCGCCATGTCCTTTCTCAGGCTCCAGAATATACAGAATGATTTTTAGTTGTCAGCGTTCCCGAAAACTACGGAA
Organism: Carposina sasakii; assembly: GCA_014607495.2. Taxonomy (NCBI): domain Eukaryota; kingdom Metazoa; phylum Arthropoda; class Insecta; order Lepidoptera; family Carposinidae; genus Carposina; species Carposina sasakii. Next base: position 3,013,870 of record CP053148.1, read on the forward strand.
TCTCCTCATCATCACGATCATATTTCTCCATGGAAGCATACCTGGGAAGTGTCTGGTTTCCAAAATATTAAGATCCAAAGTTGAGTAAATAGACTGCGTTTTTCTGCATAAATATACATTGACACGTGTAGCAACAATTTTATCTTTTCTTAGATTTCGATTTACATCGTTTCCCAGCATTTTTTTTGGCATAAGCTTACTTTATTTGATGTATAGAGAACGTATCCTTCGTTAAGGGTGGCAACGAAAAAACACCCTATATATGTATCAAACATTTAAATTACTTCAGTACCTTTGGCGTAAAAGCAAGACAGGCAGACAGGCTTATGTTTGAAGTTATAATATTAGTAAGGTGGTAAATGATTTTAGGAACAACAGCGAAGTTCGTAACGTTCTCGAAATATTTCCTACAATAGAGGTTAGACGTTATCACGTCATTTTAAAGAAAGGCTGCGTATTGGAGAAACGTTTCGATAACTTAGCAAACATTGCTGTCGCTCATAGAACTATTACATTGACTAAGCACACCGAACTACCGATGTATAGGTAGATCACACAGTGTAAGCTTGGCTAAGGCATAAAGCGCAGGCCACACCAGCAGCGAGCGGGCGAGCGAGCTAGGCGGGCGGGCGAAACGATAGAAGGAAACTATACAAACTGATGTTGACGTAGCTTAGCTTGGTAGTTCGCTCTATGAACCGATGTAGGTATGTAAAGAGGTGAAACGAAGATCGCCCGCCTAGCTCGCTCCGCCCGCCCGCTGGCGGTGTGGCCTGCGCTTTACACTGCATCGCAATTCATAGCGTTGCGTCGGATTTTAAAATTGCATGATAACGTCACCATTTGTATGGACTTATAGAGAACACGCCGGCAACTTACACTAACAACTCATAGACACTCGTGAAATTTAAAGTTCCGTTCCTTTAAATAATCTGTTTGTCGTAATTTTTTAAACTCTTATCATTTGTCTCTGAATCCGTGTGCCAATCGCCATAATAAAGGATGACAATACAGTATACGCGTATAATACCCTATTTCAAGCCAAATTATATAAAATAGCCTTCTATAGAAAACCTATTCATACAATTTGAGACTCGACATCATTATGTTTATTTTGCGACAATTCATAAACAACTGAGGAATGTTTATACAACCTTGAAAATTAAACCTGTGATTTCGAGTGTCAAATTTCGTATATAGGTTCCCTTAAATTTCATAGAATTTCAAACCCTGTATAAAACTGTTGTTATGCCACCTCCCTTTATCCTTTCTTCATAAATATGACCTGACACAGAAGGTTGCGGAGATGGGATGTAGGCGTTTGGCGGTGTGGTAAACAGTGAGAAATGACGTCAACTTATGGAGTACCAGTGGAAAATCTTTCAGTAATTAAAGCCGTAGAATAATCTATTTACAATAGAAATTGATATGCCTACATAGCTATTTCTCATATTAATATTTTATGGGATGATTTTTCTAAACGTCAGATAGCTTATCTGAAGAATAAAGTTAATGCTGTCTCTATAATGATGATGATGATCTCCGACCGTATTTCGGCCAAGGCGACCAATCTACTACTACTACTACGGAGATTGGCCAGGTACGCAGGAGATATTATAGTACACAAGTGTGTGCGCAAACATGGATGCACTCTCTATTCCATTACTCTCATAGTCCGATGGGACGGAAAGCCGATACGACCGGACGGAGAGAGATCAGGTGCAGGACCAACGGTTTTATATGCTTTCCGAGGCACGAGATGAAATAAATTCTTTCGTACAGGCCCGTGACTGGGATCGAACTTACGCCTCCCGCTTAGAAGGTGCACGTCTTAACCACTGGGCGGCTATCACCGCTTACAGTTACATGACACAGTTGTAAAGAAAGACTGCAACAATTTTATTGTTTAGATAAGCTATCTGACAGCCAATTCTAATAACTAAACTCGAGGATTTCTCGAGATTCTGAAATATGCAAAAACATTTTTTTGTATATTTCAGGTTACCTAAATATTTCATTGTATTCATACAATATTTCAAATTTGGAATTTAAAAAATTCGAGATTACTTGTTATCTCTAGTATTGAAATTGGCCGTAAAATGATCGTTTTGTTAGTAATTAAAAAATCACGTGTGAGCGTAAGATAAACCATATGCTGATTGCGTATCTTAGAATAGCAAATCGGTAGAATTATATAGTTGTTCCTCACAGAGGCTTATTTCTCGAAACATGGTACGGTAGTACCATGAATATAAAAGTGAAAATAAGTACAACATTCGCTTTCGCTTGATACATAATAAAAGGGTATAGTCGCAGAATCTTAGAATAATAATTCGCTCCGGTCAGAGCGGAGCGAAGACCTATCATTAATCTAAGCGCAGAAAGGCAAAGATAATGTCGTAACAGATCAATATCTATCTATATACAGGGTGTTTGTGACAGCCAGGCAAATATTGATATGGTGACTTGAGACCATGATTCAGAGTCAGTCACTGAAAATTTTCGTAGGAAAATTCCAAATTTTTTCGACGTTTTTTAATTTTTGAGGAAAAACATAGTATTGTTTCGTTTAATTAGGCCTTATAAAGTGACCCAAAAACCAAATTTTAAACAAACATGATTTTAATAAATTTGCGCTCTAGAAAGTTGAAAAAACTTATCAACCCTAATAGAGAGTCGCAAGTGATCCAAAAAACAGTAATGTGTTACACAATAATCAATAAGCCCATTTAACTAGATACAGGATCGCGTAATAAAAATGGCACGCAAAGCAAACATTGCGGATAATCATATTAAAAATTCATTTCCTGCGAGTAATAACACTGTCGTTTAACTCAACACAATGGTACTGGTTCAGTATTTCAGTATTTGCCTGGCCGTCACTTCCATCCTGTATATAAAAGAAAGTCGTATTAGTAACACTATTTGTAACTCAAGAGCGGCTGTACCGATTTGACTGAAAGTTCGTGGGGAGGTAGCTTAGAACCAGAAGACAGAATAAGGGTACTTTTATCCTGGAAAAATATTTTTATACCGGATAATTTAAACACTATGTACCTATATTTTCTGCAGTCCAAGCAAACGAAGTCGCGGGCGTACTAGTGACCATACAAATGAAATGTCCTAGTTGGTATCGTAAAGTGTCAATCATCCGCAGGCAGCAGAAAGCGGTAATGTAGAGGACTTCATGCGACTGTACCTGAGCGAGCCATCTCGACTAGCCGTCAGGGACACAAAGGGCCGCAGCGCAGCGCATCAGGCCGCTTCCAGGAATAACACGAACATATTGCACTTCATCAAGAATTACGGAGGAGGTGAGTTGCATTGTTGTTTCACTCCGCATTATATTGTTTGTTTTATTCCAGCGAGTTTTGTTAGGTAATTTAGCTTACTTGTTATTTGTTTTCTTGCTTTGAGTTATTGATTGAGAGTGCGGTAGATGGATTTAAATATTATCATTCTCATTTGGGCCGATTTCAACAAGCATGGACTCTTTATTTGAGGGGCTCAATCATTAATTAATGTTATTGAAAACTGTTAAAAATAAGAAGTCTCAAACAAGTCTTTAGTATTTGTGATGATGCGGGGCTTCACTAGAATACATTAGCTACATCTCCTTCCAAGCTTGTCATAACAATCGACTATGGAACTAAGGCTTTCTCTCAAGCGATGAGCTAGCAACTTGTCACTGATCTTTTACATCTGTCCCTGCTGTACTAAACGTGGCCGTGGGATCTACCTTTGCGGCCGCATGGTATACGTATTTATTATTTAGTAACTGTGTAATATAATACAATAGAAGAGCCCCCTTACCAAATTAGCACTAACTAAGATTAGTAGGCAATGCTATTTGATATAGTTTTTTACCTAATTATACATATAATTAATTGTCAACTCGAACTTAACAGTTGACCGTTTATCATCCAATCTCAACCAATTTTCCGCAACGTAAAACTTGTCACAATTAATACATTAAAGCGATTAATTTCTCTTTGCCTATTATAATTATAAATTTATATAATTGTGAGTAAAAATTAAGATAAAATAGGAGTCAGTCTAGCTTGAAAAACCTTATAAAATCTAAAACAATCATTATTTTTTCCTTATAAAACAGGACAAGCTACCTATTCATGTAAATCCAATTATCCACGGTAATGCCGGTCCCGAAAACGGTGTGATATTCTGCCCATCAGCGGAGATTGCGTAAGGCTAGAACTAGGATGACAACATATTCTAGCGGTGCTATATGGACAATAGAAATAGAAAGTAACATATAATTAGACAATCGACAAACAAGTTGTTAATGCTTTCATGTCGAATAAATGATTTTGAATTGAATTCTTGAATAGCGAAAAAATGACCGTGATATGAGGAGATGCTAGTTTTCGGGAGTTGACGACTAAAAATCATCCTGATAAAGACAATAGTCTTTCATGTCGAGTATTGAATTGCTACTTAGTCTATTAGTATAGCTAGTATGCATTAGGAACCACTGGATAGCATTTGTCCTGCGCTTTTTGTCATTTACTACGGTAAAGCCATAGAGTAATATCAGTGCTACACATTTCCTATTGGTATCCATATGGCTTTAGAATATTATAGTTTTGTTTTTAGCTTATAGTTAGCTTATCTAGTAATCAAAGAATTAGGCGTTACATTACCATTACATATCGAATAAAAAATAATAATCTTAATGTGTTGCTCCGTGAATGACGCTTACACTGGACCAATAAGCTTCGAGCACTATATTATGCTTTTTTACTACAAACTACTAACGTAAAAGTGATTTTGAGTGAGCAAAGTTACGGAAACCTATACAAAATTCTACTAGGAATTGGCGGAGAAAGAAAAACATAAGAATCCGTACCGATCTGTCTCATTAATGAAGTTAGAGTTCCATTCTGTTTTGTTATGCGCGTGGTTCTCATTCCTTGCGGGAATAAAATCCAAAGATACCTTTGTATTTAGCTCTATTCTAGTTCTCTTCGGTAAAGAAACGACGTCATTTAGTTGTTCTATTGCTTTGAGAAATGCAAATAAACGAAGACATTTTTTGTAATTCCAAAATTATTTGAAATACCTAAACATTCGCCACTAGAGTAACGATCAACATCCCTAATCGTGAGGCAAGTAGGCGTAGGGCATAAAACTAAATACCAAATCATTAGCAAAAAATACTTTTTAAAGAAGCCATATTGCGACAAGGGCAATGAAAATGGCCTCTCTTACCTACGTCACTTCGACTATTGAGGGAATCTCAAAAGATTTGTTTTTCCCAGATCTCAATATCAAAGACAACGCGGGGAATACCCCACTGCACGTTGCGGTTGAGAACGAAGCTTTGGAAGCGATCGAGTTTTTACTTCAGAGGTAAGTTGATCTCCATCCTTTCCCTACCAACAATATACAAAGACAATATTTATTGCAGTGTCTTGTTGCAAAGAAATTACAAGCGTACTAGGTCACTGATATAAAATATTACGACAAATATTGTAAGGGAAAATCTTCTCTACTGTAAAACTGTAAACGCCATCAGTATCCTCGAACTGCGTCTATTAAACTGTGTTTATTAAAAATGTACATAATTATTGTCTTTGGCTTTCGATACTTATTAATTCTAATAACAAAAGGGTAAAAGCGCTAAAACTTAATGTATTTATATTTTGAATTATCGATTGATCGATATGGTTTAATTTTGGATTAAGCTTTTCAGATAGTTTACAAAGAAAAAGAAACAAGTTGCAACAAATTTGCGCAGTGCGAAATGTGCATAACATATTTATTTAGTTGTGGTTTAGTTTAACACGTTCAACAATAGCGCGATTGTCCTCTTGGGCGGGACGCCGGACAGCGCTTTTAAGACATATAAAGCACTCTATAGGTATATATCAACATGATAACACCCAGCTCATTATCAAAAGATTACAATCGACCATGAATGCGATCTAATGGGACTGACCCTACAGGAGTGGACTCGTGACTTTCTCCAATCATCCCTTGACACATTGTCAATACATTTTCACGAGTCATTGAAAATGATAAATCTGATATTCTTATTGTGAGGAGACAAAGGGGATGTGAGCGAAAATGCTTTATCTGGTGTACTTTTTATGTGGAGTCACCTGTCGCTCCCTTACGTGAGCTATTATGTTACTAATATGCTTTTCCTAAGGGTCGATTCATATAATACCGGATAGGTGTATAGTTTAGTCTAGCCCTTTCTATTTTTGTAACAAGCTAATTCTTCCAATACTGGACTATGCGGATGCTTGCTATCCCGACGCCAATGAGGAGCTTTTAAACAAACTCGAACGTCTTCAGAACTTAGGTATCCGTTTTATTTACGGGCTACGTAAATACGACCATGTCTCTCATTTTCGAAAAGAGTTAAATTGGCTCCCAATCCGTCTTCGTCGCAATGCCCATATACTTACTCTTCTCTTTAAAATTTTTAAATTAAAGTCTTCACTGCAATACCTAAGTGAGCGATTCGAATAGCTGTGCCCGTAGCATGACTTTGGTGAGAGCGAGATATCTCACATTTACGCTGACCAAAGTCATGCTACGGGCAGAGAAATCCGACAAGAGCTAAGTTTCGTATCTAGACAAAAAGGCAAGTCCGCATAGTCCAGTCTTGTTACAAAATAGAAAGGGCTAGACTAAACTATACACCTATCCGGTATTATATGAATCCCTTGGTGTGTCACGTAAGTGATTCTCGAGATCCGGAGCCCTAATCCCAATTCAGTAGACTCGACAACGAGTGTTTATTCTAATTCCCAGGTCGCTATCAGCTCAAAATGGACACTTTGTTTAAAAGTTAGACATCTCATGTCATTCAGTCCTGACACGATTTGACGTTTAGGTGAGACGTGCTCGCTCTCACCAAATTCATGATACAGGTGCTGCTCTCTAGAGACAGACCCTTCAGGTCCATTACTGCTTTATTGCTTAAAACTCCCCGTCATAACTCTGGAGTCTATAGGTATTCAATTACAGTTTATGCCATTATGCTTTGAATACACTGCCTCACACCATAAGAGACTCGCAATCTATTGGCACCTTTAAGAATAAGTTGAGCTACTGCTGTATATCCAACTTTTTGTGTTATATTCTATACACACATATTCAAATGATCAAATATTTTATAATTCTAAGGATATTACTCCAGCTAACCAGTGGTTAGTATGAGATGACTTATATATTATGTTAGTAAACAGTTATAAAAAAAAGACAATTAAATACAAATTATTGAACATAAATTAAAATTACATTAAATTAATTCAATTAAACAATAAATAATAATAATAACAGAATTGGGCTTAATTAAGGACCCAACTTGTGCACCTGTGTAACCGCATCCACCTCTCCATTAGAGGGGAGTCCCACCTGCTGGCTCTAAGAGCACGTTCACCTGTATGCTGAATTTGGTGAACTGCTCCTTTTAACGCGGTATAGCAAGGACGCACTACGCATTCTGATAATTGCGTAAAAACAATTTGTATGCGTCTTCGCGAACATGGTAGATGCGCTACAGTAGCGGGGCAGTCCAAACAACACCCTAAACGCATTATTATATTGGACACGAAGGGCCTCATATACCCGCTGCGTATAGCTAACCCACAGACTGCACGTGTAGAATGACTGGCAAAAGGCTTTAAAAAGCGTCAGTTTTACATCATTGCTGCAGCGAGCGAATCGGCGAGCCAACAAAATGTTACAGCGCACGTATTTACACAGAGCCCTAAATCACGGATCCCTCTCGATGTCCAGGTCATCGTTAAGCTTACTGGTGACCCAATGCCCCCCATAAAAATATGTATGTTTATATATATAATGTATTTATTTAGTTATATTGTATGTACTTGTTTAATTGTTGAATTTAATTGCTTATATTGTGTTTTTTGATAGGTGTTTTTTTTATAATTTGAATGTGCACGTATGATATCCTTACATTTACCAATCACAAAATGTTAACTGGTTAGCTGGAAGAAATCTCTGTCAGAGATAAGCTCGCCTTAGTACATTATCTTTTTAATAATATTATCATTTATGTTTTCTGTGTGTACAATAAAGAATATGTAACAAGTATGTATGTTACAGGGTGTAGCAGAAGGAGTATGTTAAGCGAAAAGCTATGTAAATAGCCCACCAAAAGGAACCTAACCACAAATTTTCAGACTAGAAATCACATGTTTATTTTTTCAGATAGTATGGAGAATTCCTAAACAACTCAGGAATGTTCATACAATCTTGAAAAATAAACATGTGATTTCGATTCTCAAATTTGGAAATAGGTTCTCTATAGTGGGCTTTTCGCTTAACATACCCTTTCTGTTACACCCTGTATATAAGCTAAAGCAATGACGGCCGGTGTGATTGGCGCTAGCGTTTGTGTAGCTTTGACTGGCTTTGACAGGTTTTCATGCAGTTTCATTCAGTATCATAATACTTCGCTAGTTCGCGCTTCTATTTTAGTGTCACTTGTCAAGTTGTGAACTTTGAAAAGTTCGTGGGCGTGACCAAGCTCAGCTTAAGCAGACTAATGTAGAAGTCTCTTAAGCCATACTTATACTTAGACTAACCTTTGTGATGGACTATGATGATATATAGTTACTATATGATAAAAGAAGTAGCTAGCGGAATTGAGTATGATGCAGTTAAGTATTTATAAAACTTAAAAAAAATAGGTCAATATTCTTGACCTAAATGCTAAAATGTGCATATTTTTCTATCAGTCGCTTTGTACTAGTTATTCTCGAGCTTATTATATGTAGGTGAAGTGCCTACCGATTACAGCTTCGAGTATTACTACTTAACTAACAAATCCCTGCTCTCGAGTGATGCAATTCCTGAAGGATGGTAGAATATCTTCAGAACGATAGTATAATTTATTTTCACGATAGTATTTAAATTTTCAATCAAAACTAAATTATGATAAGCTTTCTTAAGCTTCCCTGTCTCGACAGACTAAATCTTTCCCTGTAATCTCCCACTCCGCTCTAGCCCTGTTTCAATAGACCTTATATTATTATGTAGGTAGGAACATAGACTTTTTTTTATTATTAGCCACTAATGGTTCGCGTCGAAAGGCGTCACTTATTTTTATATCCCATTAGCAGACATTTTTTGTGTAAGTTAAAAAATATATTTTTATTCATTTCGTCTTTGTTCTTGTAAATTAATTTATATTTTGTAACATTTATTTGTGACTTTGTTTATACTTAGAATTATTTGATTTTAATTAAAATAACGTTGGGGTAATGGAAAATTGGGGAATTTGATACATCCAGTTGGAGCGTGGGGGTTAAGAAAGACAGAGTAAGTTTAACCTGAGATTATATACTTACGAGTATCTGTTCTGTAGACGTGCGGCACTAATAGGTAGTATTCTCAGTTTATTTTATTTTTTAGTTTAGTTTGATACTTTTCAATTAATTCATAAAATTTTCGTAGTTTTAGCAAAGTTTGGTTAACGTGTAATAGATTTCTGTGTTACTTTTGTAAATTCATATTGTTCAAACCATTGCTGTTTGAGGTGTTGTCAAGAATATTTTATGACATACTAGTGGCCCGCCCTCGCTTCGCTTCGGTACATACTCGTATGTATTTACCTCGCAATTTTTCCCTATTTTGTCACCGTTTAAACCTTCCCTGGACTTCCACGAACATTGCAAGAATAAAATTAGCCAAAATCCATTCATTCCCGAGTTTTAGCGAGATTAACGAACAGCAGTTCTATATATACATATATATATAGGTATATATATCTAATATATAAAATTCTCGTGTCACGGTGTTAGAAGTTAAACTCCTCCGAAACGGCTCGACCGATTTTCGTAAATCTTAGCATGCATATCGGTTAGGGTGGAGAATCGGACAACATCTATTTTTCATCCCCCTAAATGTTAAGGGTGGTCCACCCCAATTTTTTTTTTAACAAAATTTTTTGTTTCTATTTTTTTATGATACAGCATACAAAAATACATACAACCATGAATTTTCACCCCTCTAGGATCAACCCCTTTTACATGGCAAAACAACTGCCGGGTCAGCTAGTATATATATATATTCGATATTGTCCTGTGTATTATAATTTTAATATTTTTTTATGTATATATATGTGTGTGTCGAAGGCATATTGTAAAACACGCCCTATTACAAAACGACTAGGCATTTTGAATAGTATGGGTTTTGGAGCGAGACAATTTGGCTTCTAGCAATTGGCCTGCTTAATTAATTAGGTTAAGTTACGTTAGACCTGTTAAAATAACAACGCACGAGTCGAGTGAGCGTAGCGAGCATGTCCCTGCAGCGATCGGCGAAGTGCTAAAAGGAATTTTTTCTCTCATACTATTCAAAATGCCTGGCGAGCGTTTATAAACGGACGACGCCGTTTGTATAAAGACGAATCATACAAATTTATATATATATAAATAAATAGATTATTATCATATTATTAAAAGTCTTACATATTCTTTATTGTTAATTATCTTTATTATATATATAATAAATATATATAAATAAATAGATTATTATCATATTATTAAAAGTCTTACATATTCTTTATTGTACATAAAAAAATATTAAAATTATAATACACAGGACAATATCGAATATAATCCCTTGAATCTCATTATTATTTTATATTTTTCTAGAATTTTTTTTATAAATCAATTTAAAGTATAGTGTTCTATGTGTCAAAGACCTTGCTTATTTCCCTAGAAACATTTTTTCATATTACAAATTTGATTAGGCATAATCTGATACTTACATTTTAAAACAATTATAGTACCTATACCTATATATTTTTGAATAGTGATAAGTATTAAGATATCAATAAACGTTGGGTTTTATATGTTAATGTGATTTTATCGTCAGTCTACATGAATAATTTTGATCATGCCCAGATAGTTACACGAAAGAAATCTATACCTTTCCACATCGGAATTTACCTCGAAAGTCCGAAAAACCTCGAAGTTTTCGTTTCGATGTCACTTTCAAAACTTTTAGGGGTATAATTCTGTGAAGATATTTAAGTAGGTAAATAGTGAATTAGGGTTTTGAATACTCTATCCTGTAATCAAGCTTTCGTGGAGCGCAGATGATACTCGTAGCACGTGCTACGAGTACTATCTACGAATCTACTCCGTAGTAGTCTACGAGTATCAGACCGTAACTAACCGCTATTTCACTTTGAAATACATTGCTCTTGTTTTCAAATTCTGTCTTTTGTTTACAATAATGTCGCTGATAAAATATGATAAAGCTTCGGTGATTGACTTGTAAGTAGTTTCCTTTTGGTTGAATAAGACGATATCCAGTTTTCGTGTCACATCTTTCCCCTTTCATATAAGCACCACAATAAGCAAACCGTGTCATTGCCACTGAAATAAAAGAACGAAAACCCTATCTATAGAATTGGCATTTGCAACGTTGGAATTTAATATGTTCACCATTTTAGGCATGTCCATACGAGCCTGCTGAATGAAAAAACACAAGCTCCGATTCATTTGGCCACGGAGTTGAACAAGGTATGTATTTCGATGTAAATTTTACGCTTTTTAATGCGTTTATCTACATTTTATTAGGTACTCAATTAGGATAGGGTTTGTTTAGCACAATATATTGAGTATATCACAGTTATATAGAATTCAATGTATTCCTTTAGGAAAGTTCTATTCAAATTAAGTACATATTTTTTAAACTCTCAAATGTAAACAACATATCATAATTACCATGCTTTTTCTTAGCATTTCTGTTATGTTATATCCTGTATAATATAATACGGGATGATAAGTAATTAGCCTAATAAGAAAACACTTAACTTTCCGTGATAAAATTAATTTTATTTTTCGACATAGTCTCCGTGAACCTCTACGCACTTATTCCAACTTCGTTCTAAAGCAGTAATGCCTTCCAGAAAATTATTTCTTTCGAGGCCTGCAAAATACTCCTCTACAGCGGCTTTGACTTCATAATTTGTGGCAAATTTCTGTCCGCCCAAAAAAGTTTTGAGTTTAGGGAATAAGTAGTGATGGCGCTAGATCAGGCGAATAAGGTAGGTGGGGCAGCAAATCATACTTCAATTCGTTGATTTTTGCCATAGCTTTAATACATGTGTGAACTCTAGCGTTGACTTGGTGGAAGATGATTTTTTTTCGCCAAACTTGGTCGTTTTTGCTGAATACATTGATGAAGCTTATCTAGAAGATTAGCGTAGTATTCTCCGTTAATTGTTTGACCTTTAGGAAGGTAATCTATCATCAAAATCCCATCTGCATCCCAAAAGACGGAAGCCATCACTTTTCCAGCCGACTTTACAGCCATGGCTTTTTTTGGAGCCGGGCATCCCGATTGCGTCCACTGTTTTGATTGAATTTTTGATTCTGGCGTGTAATAATGAACCCATGTTTCGTCTGTTGTTACAAATCGACGTAAAAAATCGGCCTCATTACTCCGAAAACGGTCCAGACATACTTTTGAGTTTTGCTCCCAAATCCTTTTTTGAACGTGCGTAAGCAATCGCGGCACCCAACGGGCCGATAACGTTTTCATATTTAATTCCTCACTTAGGATATGATGTACCCATTCTTTTGAGATACCTGTAGTGTCAGTTATTTCAGATAATTTCAATCGTCGATCTGCTAAAACCATATCATGTACTTTCACGACTATTTCCGCAGTCGTGACGCTTTTTGGACGTTCGGGGCGGGCTTCATCTTCGGACACATGTACGACCGCGTTTAAAGTCAGCCACCCAGTTTTTTACTGTGGCATAAGAAGGAGCACATTCACCCAAAACATTCTTTAACTCATTATAGATATCTTTCCCCTTCATGCCCTTCATATGAAGAAACTTTATCACCGCTCTTTGTTTAATTTTATTCATTTTGAAAACAGTTGACGAAATATATTTTCAAATGACAAAAAAATTATAAAATTTTCACGCAATCAAATTCAATTTATTTTATTTTTTTATTTTATTTTATTTTACAATTTCGGGAAGACCAACAGCTATTTATAATTATAGTAAAAATTGTAGAAACATAAAGCCAATAACAGGTCCACACTTATAGAAGCATTATGAGAGCTAATCAGGTACTAATGCACACACAATTTTATCAGTGTTTCACAATATTTTTAGAACATAAGTGGCCAGAGATACGAATTTAAAAATGATATATGTTTTTTATTTTAACTTTTTAAATAGCAGTGGCTAGTTACTTATCATCCCACCTACGTAACTATAAAGGATATAGTTATGGACGAAGAGGGCAGCATATAAGATTGTTGGCTACTAAATAGAGTTTCCTTATCAACTATTTCACTCTTATGGAAATTACGTCATTATTTAAGGAAAAGGGACTTATTATTACATACCATATTTGGTTGGTCAGATACCAGGTCACTAATGGTCAGATAACCTATCTGAAGGATAAATTTGATGTTGTCATTCTCAAAACTTGATCAAGATAGAGATAGCATCTTCATCATTTTATAATTCAGGATATCTGGTCATTGGAGAATTCATCCCTAAATGTGGTAGAAATGGTAATATGTATACGGAATCGGAGTTGAGGCCTTCACATAGTAAATTTGGGGGCGCGGCAGTGCCCCCCGGCCAAATCAGGCGAAAGAGCAGCCCGGCTGTATCATTATTATTTCCTTTTTACAAGATTATATAATATATAGTGTTATGTTTTTTACCTAGGTAACAGTACTCAAAGTATTCTCAAAGTACAGACGGCAGTTTAACGTGGACCAGGGCGGGGAGCACGGACGCACTGCGCTGCACCTGGCCGCCATACATGACCACGATCGTTGTGCCAGAGTATTGGTAAGTCAACTGATTGTTTATGACCTAGATGATCGGTCAATACTATAAATCATAATTCATCCGACATTATTTTGGCTAAACGGAGATTAACCTACTACGCAGGAGACAAGTGCCCAAGGATGTGCGCAAAAACAGATGCAGTCTCTATTCCTTCTTAGCCCGATGTGGCGGAAAGCTGACACGACCGGACAGAGACTTTACTACGAGTACTTATGGTTTTACGTGCTTTTTGAGGCACAATAAAAAAGACGAAAACTTTTTGCTGCCGAGCATGTTGAGCTCATAACAAAAAAGTATAAAATAAAAAAACATAATTTCAAATAGAATCCATATAACATACCCGACATTCTTAAAAAGAGTCAAAATAGATGTACAAACTGAAAAGTCAATAATCTATGCGATGAATAATACACAATTCTCACAGTGTCCGTCGTGGACTCTAGAATTCTATAATACATTATTATAAGTGGCAGCAAGAATAGCATATTGAAGAACAGGTAATAATATTTTCTTTATGTATCGTAGACTATAGTTCTTCAATAGTATTCTTTCCATAATAATATTATAGAATTCTAGACCACCAGACATGTAAGTGCTTGTTTTTTTTCTTTTCAGTTTGTAGGTACATTACTTGGCTCTTTTTAAGCAGTCAAATTTTTGGGTTTTTAAAATTATGTTTTTATAATTTAACCTTAGTGTTGGCCTATAATTAATCTAACTTTCTAACTAGCGAAAGTGAGTTTATCGCCTAATTTCAAATGTCAAAGGTACGTGCAGAAAGTCCACAGCATATTTTCTAATAATGCCACTTTTTCTGAAAATAACTTTACTACGTCCATATTTATTTATTTACGTTAACAAATTAAGTCTTTTACCAACACTAGATACCTAAATACTCGAATATTCGACACTAAGTTTCCGAATAACTTTTAAATGGATTTTATAATAACTAAATCGGGAAGTAATTCCAAATTTTGCATAAAATTATAACGCGCCAAAACTCCCAATTATCGTGGGTTTATGAAAGCTTTGATTTGACAAGACGAGAAAACTTTTTGGAACCATTCACTTATCTGACTTGTTGCCTTTATGTCTAGAACCGCCATATACAATCCGAACCCAGTTTCGGAATTCCGTGTCAAATTTTGTTTCGGATGCTGCAAATTGAAATAAGACTTCCGTTTGAATTACCTATATATCCATTTCAAAATTCCGCATGTGTGTGTAGGTACGGACGTATGTTATGCGGATAATGCTATACGAACTGATTAGGTCGTTGGTAACTTACAAATAATAATTAATTCTTTAAATTGCTCAGCAAAATATATTAGTTTTCTAGCACATAGAAAGTTAAGAAATGAGTTAAAATTTTAAAGCCATTTTTCTGTATACTACCCGCTCTATACAGTTTTTTTGTGGCCACCTTTAACGAAGGGTACGTATTCTATACATGATGAAGTGAAAAAAAAATTTTTTTTGAATTTTTTTTTAAATTCCTTGATCGTGCGAAATTTATAGTGCCTATGTTTAGTTAGTTTTTTTATAGACTATATTATTTTTCGTGAAAAAATCCTGCTACGCGCGTCTATGTGCATTTATGCAGAAAAACCAGTCTAGGACCCTTATTTTCCGTGTTAGAAGCTACGTGCTAAAAGCTATTCCTATAGTATATAGGCAAGTTATTTTCCGTGTTAGAAGCTACGTGCTAAAAGCTATTCGTCTGTTATTAGTTAACATTCCTGACCTAACCAATTAGATGTCTGGTCGGTTGTCATCAAGTACTCGTAATTTGTTAAGCGTTATCCTCGTCGTCGTCGTCTCCGCGCCGGGTTCTCAGATCTATATCTGGGAAAAGTTTCTTCAAGGTCGCTAAATGACGGCACCGTTATGCTAGGAAACCATAGTTTTCGCGCCAGAATTTAGCAGGGTGCTAGTTATTTACACATAGACTAGTGACGGCTCACGACTTCGTCCGCGCAAATTTGACATTCACAATTTTTTTTTATTAGAAAAAAAATACTTTTTTATCGTATGCCTACTTCATATCATCCCTCAAGTTTTAGGTCTGCGGGTTAGTATTGATCCGACAGTCAAACCTTAAGGACAAATGCATGTTACATGCACCTATACATATAGGTAGATAAATAGAAGTAACCATTTTTTCTTAGATAACAGACCTCGGTGCTGAATGCAAACGTCCCTGCAACAACGGATACTATCCTATCCACGAGGCGGCTAAGAACGCATCCTCGAGGACCATGGAGGTGTTCCTGCAGTGGGGAGAGGCAAGGGGATGTACACGAGAACAGGTATTATTATATACTTATATAGTCACGCCCATTATCCCCCAAGTGGGTTTTAGATGTGTCCTAATTACACTACACACCCAGTATTCACCAGTTAGCCTGTTAAGTACTACGTGATAAAGTGTGAGGTATTATTATAGACTGACCTAACAAACCATACGCAATCCTCGGGATTATGATAGCTTTTCTGTATTAAGGAAACGATTAAAAAAATACCAATGGGAATGCTGGAACAACTATTTATAAATAAAAGCCCTAAGACGTTCTGGCAATACACAAAAAATCTGCGCAGAAGTGTCGGGATTCCAGCATATATGTAACATATGAATCTCAGTCGGCTGAAAACGGCCCCGGAACATCCGAGCTTTTCTCTCAATTCAAACAGTATATTCATCCTCTTATAATATACCGGTACCAGTAACTATCCCTTACACCAACACCGTGAGCTGTTGTAGTTCTATTGAATTGAACAAAGACATGTTATTGAAATACCTAAAAAAGATATGAACAGACAAGGGGGCTGGATGTGACAACATTTCTGGCATGCAAATTTTCTAATGTACGCAGACGACACTAAAATATATATGCCAATATCCAATTTGCACGACTGTGAAAGGTTACAGGAGGATTTGGATCGGCTTTCCATCTATTGTAGGGCAAACAGCGTTGATCTTAATGTCAAAAAGTGTCTGGTGATTACATTTTCCAGGAAATATAATACTTTAGACTTCAGGTACATGCTCGACCATTCTATACTGGAACGCGAGTCTAGGGTGCGTGACCTGGGTATTCTATTGGACAATAACTCTTCTTTCACTATGACAACATCATCGGCAGGGCAATCAAATCTCTCGGCTTCATATACCGTGCGACCAAACCTCTCCGGGGCACTACCGCGTTTAAAACCCTTTACTACGCGTACGTCAGAAGCATACTGGAATATGCATGTCAGGTCTGGTCTCCGTCCTACGTGACGCACATTGATAGATTGGAGGGGGTTCAACGATCATTTCTCCGTCAGCTGCACTATCGACGCACAATTAGTCAGGAGCGTGGAGATGCATCACATCGCTGCCTATCCTTGCCTCGACAGTACTACCCTACTAGAACGCGTAATGTTCCGAGCGATTCCAGCCCGTTCGCGGCGTGTTCACCCTCGTCTTCTTGACCATGCCCCCACTCAAACAACTTTCGCACTTTTCTCTCCGATAAATCGTATTATTGATGAGTACGAGAAAAGGTTTTCGGATGCCGACATCTTCTTCCTCAGCCATGCTAAATTTGTTAACCACATTTTGGAGCTCATCCAACGATCGGCGTGACTCGTCAACTAATAATTTTTTCATAATATTTTATTACATAATAATTATACTTAATTAGGTCTCAGTTTTATTTTTATTATAATATTTCCTTATTTATAATGCATTATATATGTATACAATATTTAATAAAATTTATTGATTCATATTACTCCCCACTCCCATTCCTTTTTCTAGTCTCGGGATGTATGTTATAAATCGTCATACTGTGTTTTTTTTTTAATTTATAGTGTATATCATGCTTAAACACTAACACATACTTTACCTTGCATTATAATTGTTATTACCGTTATTGGCACTATCAAAATTATATACAAACTTAATTATTCATTTATTCCATGTTATGTGCTGTGTTGTAATAACTTTGAAAAATAAAATAAAAATTAAAGCCAATTTCAAAAACAGATCTCAAGAGACTTTTTACATATTTCAGATTTGAACTTCAATTTAAAAAAAAAATACAAAATTGGCGTTTTCCCGCTAGACGACGCGACAATGACCTCACCATAACATTTCGTCATCTAAGGGAGGCCGTGTCGTGGTAATGTCGTCTAGTGAAAAAACGAGCCATACTATTTATTACATTTATTTTCGCTTCCAAAAATGCCGTGGACGTTTCGTCTAATTTTTGGAATAAAAACTTAAAGAATATTTAATTTTTTGATCTCTACTATTGAAATTGGCCAATGCGTCATAGCACTAGGTAACAATGCAATGCGTGATCGAGTCCAAAACTCAAATAAGGTAGCAAGAAAGTCGATAGTGTAGTAGAGAGTTGCAAACTAAGCAGACTTAGCTTCTGCCTGTTCTTGGATGGGTGTCTTCTACTACGGATAGTCTTCTACTGACTTACCCTTATACAAACTCTAGCATAATACTTACTATAATATTTACTATTGAGATAACGAAATATAACGATTTAAAGAAAAAAGGTAATAATATTTATATACATCATTCACGATAGAGACCGTCACATGCAGATACTCGTACCTACTACAAAACTAAGACCCACTTGAATATAATTCTTAAAATTACTCCCGGTGAGGTAGCATCTTAAGTTTAAGGACTTTGTGCTAGTGAGGTTAAAATGCACGACCGTTGTTTCGGAAACCATCGAAAGTTCCTGCCACAGTCAATGCAAGATTTTAATCCATGAAACACTCTTCCATTGAAGTCAATTACTGACCGAGACATCTCATCGTCACGACTTTACAAAAACCACTCGCGGCTGATTGAAATAACAAAAATACTAACCTTCTCACAGAGCAGACAATGAGATTTGGTTCCGGAATAAATAGGAAATGGACTTTATTTACCATCAGATACATCCTTTATTATTAAACCAGCGGCCGCCCACGACGAGAAGTTAGTAATATTTTTTAGGAATATTCAGGTCCTTTATTCTAGACTTTATATACATGTATTAGACACGGCTGTGTAATGTTGCCAAACTATCGATAGTTTGACTATCGATAGTTGACCTCGAAAATCATCTGTACAGATCATAGCCCTATCGTTACTATCGATACTATTATTTTTGCCCAACTATCGATAGTGGACTATCGAGCGGCAACACTACGGCTGTGTTTCCGAAATAAAGTAGTCATAATCGCAGGATCATAAGAGATCATATTTAGCATAGCGAGGACAGAAATAAGTGATCAAAGACATACATACATATAATCACGCCTTTAGCCCTTACAGGGTAGGCAGAGCACCAAGGGCCGATAGAAACACATGGTGCCACTTCTGACCAATTTTGGGGGTATAGTTGAGATGTACAAGTTCGGTTAGTTGTGACAGGTGACCACCGCCTACAAAACACCAAGACTCTCTTGTCCCTTTGCTGACTTGTACAGTACCTATGCCCGGGAAGAGAAGCAGCTGTAATATTATACACTTTTTTTTCACTCCCGAAGCAGCATAGAAGAAGTACGCTAGCTTATTACCTGAGAGAAAGCGAGTTCCTTAGTCGACTTTCGTCGACCTCTCGCAAACCGTGCTTTTGCTCTAATCAACTGAGCTATCGGGTCAATTAACTCGGATGACGAATTTTAGCATCTCTTTTACATTACATTTTTGGCAACGCTATTTTTTCATTCCGATAGGTATAGGTATACACTAGCTAAATCTCGGTCAACAAAGCTGAATCCCTCAGCACAATGTTTAATAATGAAACGATCAACCATATCCTAGCGGATTATGTACTATTATAAAATTTGGTTCAAGGCAGATTTTTCCTACCTAGCCTATCTGAAGAATAAAGTTGTCTCTATCATGATCAAGTACAAGAGAAAGACTGCGTCAACTTTATCCTTTAGATAGGCTATCTGACGCTTGGAAAATCAGGCCTAACTAACATAAATCTGTCGTAATCTATCCACGTATTCAACAAGCAGATTCTCATCATTATTTTGTTTTTGTACAGATGATATCTCTATACGACAACGAGGGCAACGTGCCTCTACACTCCGCGGTTCACGGCGGCGACATCAAGGCCGTGGAGCTATGCCTCAAGTCTGGCGCTAAGATCTCCACGCAGCAGCATGACTTGTCCACTCCAGTGCATCTGGCGTGTGCTCAGGTATACCATCAGTTAAGTAGTCATGTAGTCATTATAACATACAGCTTTTTAAGTATGTTAGTCAGTGACACATTCCAAAAAAAAATAGGCAACATGAATATCTTTGGATTTCCAAATATTGTCTAATATTAACAGAATTCCCATATGATATTTTGTTGGCCAATGTTTTTTTTAAATAGTGTCTATCTTTAGCCGCAGTTTTGTAATAACACAGTAGGATTTTCGATTGTTTCATTCGCTTGAAAATTTCGGTAATAAGTACTTTTTTGGTGCTCCCCTAAATTCTTCAATATTGCATGCCAAACAACTCCTATGCCCAGTACAAAAATTATGAGGCTAAATGAGGAATCCTGCATCTTCATCGTCAGCCTATTGCAGTCCACTGCTGGACGTAGGCCTCCCCCAGTGTACGCCACATGGCTCGATCTCCCGTTTTTGCCATCCAGTCACTACCAGCCGTCCTCTTTAAGTCATCAGTCCATCTGGCCGGAGAGCGCCCAACGCTACGCTTGCCGAAGCGCGGTCTCCATTCGAGAACCCGTTTACTCCACCGTCCATCGGTTCTACGACAGATGTGGCCGGTCCACTGCCACTTCCGTCTGCTACATTTCGAGACTATGTCTGTCACTTTGGTTTTCTGCCGGATAATCTCATTTCGGACTTGGTCCATTCGCGAGATTCCGAGCATTGACCTTTCCATAGCTCTCTGAGTGATATGTAAGGTGAGCCAGCCCCACCGTCAGGTTCCACGTCTCGGCTCCGTAAGTCATGGCTGGTAGAACGCACTGATCGAACACCTTGGTCTTGAGGCATTGTGGCAAGGATGACTCAAAGATATGGCACAACTTCCCAAACGCTGCCTTCATCTTATAGATCGAGAAATAATATTACTTCTCTAAGCCCCCAGAACATTTGTATATTTACGGTGCTTCATAATAGGTACCTTAGGAAAGTTAATTTCCTGTCTATTGTTTAGCAAACAGATATAAAATTGAACGGAAGAGTCCCATCGCGGTAATATTTTTATTACCTCAATAAAAGAAATGCAGGAGGATACATGAGTAAGTGGCTTCCTGTTCTATTATTGGCTAATCTAGATTTACACAAGACATTGTAAGTAACTATATTATGTTCTAAGTCAATTCGTAAAGGATATGTGCGGGCCAATTACCTAAGTTAGAATATTCTCGAAGTACAAACTATATTTAACTTCATTCGCATGATATGTAAACCTACTGTATGATGATCTGTAGGTGCATAAATTATCTTCAGATTTATTATAACTTCACTGAAATTTAATTCTGGTTTAAGCTAGTAGGACCTTGCTACTAAAAATCTTTAAACTAGGTATAAGCTAGATATTACATATAAGTCGACAGTCATATGTGTCGTGGCCATATCGTAGATTTGATCATTTCATGAAATGGTCGAGCATTTCATAAAATGGTCGCATTTTATGAAATGTTCAACTGTCTATCGGCCACATCATAATATGGTTTGGGCAGATCGATTATAAAAATCGTTTCTCGATATGGGCAACTGAACGCGCGACTATTTCATGAAGTGGTCAAGATTATTGATCATATCGTAAAATAGTTACATGAAACACCGGTAGAGGCGCTGCAAGCGCTTTGTTTATGTGTGAAGATGGCGGATTTTTCTTTTTAGGTTATAAAAGAAATTAAAAAGAGTAGGGTGACTATGCAGAAGAAGTCCTGTGTTGGTGGTATTATATTGTATAATCAATCTTGACTATGCCGATTTCAACTCTAACTATTACAGCATGTAGGTTGGTCACTGTCATATAGCAGAGTTTCGTCACATTTTAAAGTGTTTGTGATACAATGGTGTTGACCAACTAAGAGGATACCCCCTTTAAAAAATAGCGTTTTTCTAGGTTTCATATCTTCTTAGACTGGTGTTTCTTCATTAACAATTACTAATTTCTTCGTCGTCAGGGTGCCTTGGAAATAGTGAAGATGATGTTCGCAATGCAGCCTCACGAGAAGATAGCCTGTCTGACCTCCTGTGATGTGCAGAAGATGACTCCTCTTCACTGCGCCGCCATCTTTGATCACCCGGACATTGTCAACTTCTTGATAGCTGAGGGTTCTGACATCAACCCGCTGGATAAGGAGCGTCGGTCGCCATTACTTCTAGCAGCTTCTAGAGGGGGGTGGAGGACTGTGCATGTTTTGGTAAGCAAGTTTCAGTAATGGAGCCTGGGGTAGGATGCCATCTTGCAATGAAATAATCTAGATTTAGCGATCATCGATCATTTTGAAAATTAAACGAAACATTGCTGTGTTGTTATTTAAAAAAATTAAGACATTGTTTAAGTTAAGTTTCCTTAACCATAAAATATTGGTTTCACGCTAGCGGCATATTTTGCTAGAGTCAAGTAAGATATTTTAATGTAATTCATATCGAGTCATACAAAGCCATGCCACTGTAGGATGAATGTATACCTAGTATAACAAGGTGTGAAATGATGATAGTACTCTTATGCATCATAGATGTTTCTAATTTATAGTCGTCGTCGTCGTCAGCCTATAGCAGTCCACTGCTAGATGTAGGCCTCCCCCAGTGTACGCCACATGGCTCGATCTCCATCCAGTCGTCCTCTTTAAGTCATCGGTCCATCTGACCAGAGGGCGCCCAACGCTACGCTTGCTGAGGCGCGGTTTCCATTCGAGAACCCGTTTACTCCAACATCCATCGGTTCTACGACAGATGTGGCCGGCCCACTGCCACTTCAGTCTGCTACATTTCGAGACTATGACTGTTACTTTGGTCTTCTGCCGGATAATCTCGTTTCGGACTTTGTCCATTAGCGAGGTTCCGAGCATTGACCTTTCCATAGCTCTCTGAGTGACATGCAATCGGTGAGCCAGCCCAACCGTCAGGTTCCATGTCTTTTTATTTATAGTAACGTAGCGTAAAGGGCACCCTGGTATCATTACACCCGTGCGAAGATATGTATAGTTATATAGGTACTTATGGAAATAAGCATACACAATGTACTGTATCGTGCTGTGTCGCACGCATAATAAAAAAGACCTAAGGATCATGTAGAATTTATGCTAATCTCTGAGACTACGAATATTCATAACTTATTTCTGAAATTTCCAGATCCGTCTTGGAGCTGATATCCAGCTTAAGGATATTAACTCAAGGAATGTTCTGCACCTTGTTGTCATGAATGGTGGTCGTCTTGAGGATTTTGCATCCAGTTGTAAGGTAAATATAAAAAAACTTCGTTAGCGTCATCTCGCTTCCACTATTTTAGCAATCCTGCTTTAAGACTTCATGGTTATCCGTTGGTTCGAACCAGACACCATAAGGCCTTAAACTAAGATTGATAGAAGCAGGAAGATAATGATAACGAAATGTTAAGTAATAAAGTACCTATATCATAATCTGACTGTACAAATCTGGGTGAAAAGTGAAGAATATCTTACTAGCAATATAGCGAAATTTACATTGCATTTCAGGATCGTTGCGAGATCAGTCTAGCCCAGCTCCTCAATGAGAAGGACAACACTGGCTGCTCCCCCCTCCACTACGCCAGTCGTGAGGGTCACATCAGGTCACTGGAGAATCTCATCCGTCTGGGAGCTTGCATCAATCTCAAGAACAATAACAATGAGAGTCCACTCCATTTTGCTGCAAGGTAAAGTATTCTTCCTTTTTAAGCCTATGCTGAGCTTTGTCTGATTACTCGTATCAAACAAAAATAAGATTTAAGAAATATTTTTTTTTTTTTAAATTTTGGAGCGTTGGTGAGGAGAAATTCTATTTTTTATAAGATATTAGAAATACTAACCGAACTTGTACATCTCAACTATACCCTCAAAATTGGTTAGAAGTGGCACCATGTGGTTCTATCGGCCCTTGGTGCTCTGCCTACCCCGTAAAGGATAAAGGCGTGATTATATGTATGTATGTATTAGAAATATTTTAAATTTTTTTGTATCGTTGTTGGGTAGAAATTCTATTTTAGTTCATCGAGGTGGTGAAAGTACTTTGCTTATATTCAATGGTCTTCGGATCATACCTATAATTATTAGATTTTAATTTCAGCCTAATACGAGTATTTTACACATTACGTTAGATAAATCAAAGAACCTTCGTGTGGACAGTAGAACTATAACTTATTACGTAACTAGAATGTTATGAATGTATTGCCAGTGACTTTTAGGAGATTGAATTTTATTCTTCAGATACGGTCGCTACCACACCGCGTGTCAGCTTCTCGACTCAGACAAAGGCACTTTCATCATCAACGAGAGCGACGGCGAAGGTCTAACACCGCTGCACATTGCCTCTCGCGAGGGTCACACTAGAGTGGTCCAGTTGCTCCTGAACAGAGGAGCGTTGCTCCATCGTGACCATAATGGGAGGAACCCTTTGCATTTGGCTGCGATGTGCGGGTATACTCAGACTATTGAGCTTCTGCACTCCGTCCACTCGCACTTGATGGATCAGACTGATAAAGATGGGGTATGTCAATTAGCTGTATATGTTATTTTATTTATGGTAAGCAGTCGAATAGGTGGAAATAAAAGATTATAAGTCAAGACTAAGACCCCTCAGCCAATCAAAAGCGTCCGGGTTAAAGATGTCTAGTTATAAATGCTCCTTTTGCGTTTTTAGCACAGTTACACATATCCTACTCGTAGCTTCACAAATGGGATTGTGCCTAAAAGAGTTGCGGCGTCAGTTGTTTACAAGAGACTAGTATATTGAACGTATCTTTTAAAATCATATCTACTTGTACTGCCTGATCAACAGACCAACAATGGACATGTACTGATAGTGTACTCGTATTTTTTGTTAAGGGATCATTTCATCCCTTAACAAAAAATACGCTTTGTAAATCTTAAGGCTAAATTTAATTCCACTGGGGAATGTGATTGAGAATACAATATTCCACTACGATTTCCTGGAAACAGAATTTTCCGTTACAAAATCACCAACACTTAGATTTTTCTTCTCCTTCCTCAAAATTCTTCTATGGTTGCAATAATATTTGACTTCCAGAACACGCCTCTCCACTTGGCCACAATGGAGAACAAGCCGAATGCCATCGCTCTCCTGATGTCGATGAACTGCCGTCTGTTGTACAACATGATGGACATGAGCGCCATCGACTACGCCATCTACTATAAGTTCCCAGAAGCCGCTTTGGCGATGGTCACTCATGAGCAGAGGTATGGATACAGTTTTATCTGATTAAGCAATTTTTTCTGTGGTCAGATAGCTTATCTGAAGAATAATTGTAATAACGTTGTCTCTGTCTTGATCAAGCTTTAGAGTAAGACTTTATTCTTCAGATAGGCTATTTTAGCTATTGTAAAAGATGGCCCCAATTTTTTTATCTTCCGCCAAATTATGGTTATATTATGTATGATATTTAGATATAATCAAACAGTTTTCTGATGCGTCAGGCGGTTAGGAGTTTAAATGGAATTTTTGAAAATACCGATTTGCAATCTATATTAGTGAATCCATATCTCTTTTCTCCAGATCCAAAGAAGTGATGTCCTTGCGCTCAGACCGTCACCCCTGCGTGACCTTGGCACTCATCGCTCACATGCCACGCGTCTTCGAAGCCGTCCAGGACAAGGGTATTACTAAAGCCAATTGTAAAAAAGACTCGAAGAGCTTCTATGTAAGTAAATAACGTTAGTGTAAATAATTGGGAATCGTCAGTGGGTTGGATATGAAGATATAGGTTTTTAGATGTGGCATGTTATAAAGTTATCAGAGGTATAAGGATAGTCATTACGTTCTTAATATAGATCAGATGCTTCTTGTCCCACGTTTACGTTTTGTACATTTTCAGGAAAATTACTTTGTTTTCTTATTTGATCAATCTTCTTTCTTCCTCATCAGCCTCTTTATTTGTCCTGGGATAAAATATAGTGCATGTTACAATTAATTTTGTCCTAAATACATAACTTACGAATTCTCGTAGATAAATGCGGTAGAGATTTTGCTTTGTTTCGGTACTTGGATATAATTTATTATGAAATATAATACGTAGGTTTTCTTCATTAAAATTTTCCCTTGCAAATGCTGGTGCATAGCACCAGTATAAACTCAACATTTGGCTTTCGAGCCTTATGAAAAACATTACATCAGTCTTTAGCTCCATAAAAAGAACCTTGAAGTTGTCATCAGTAGTGTACTTGCATGGTAGAATAAAATAACTAATAATCAAATTGCTAAACCATTAAAACAACCAGATCAAGTACTGCTTCGTCGCACTCAGTTCTCAACCTTACGAGGATAACGCCCAGAAGTCACGGAATGTACCCTTACCGGCGCTGAACGTGAGTAAATACTTCACATATTTATGTCTAATCTTTTTCTTTCTTACACCATCACAGATTAAGTACAATTTCAAACACTATCAGCATTCGAAACTGGAGATAGATGCGCTGAGGCTGGCGCTTAACGAACCTAAGTACAGGCCAGAACCGTTGTGTGTAATCAACGTGAGTGCATACGCACATATAGCTATTGTCAATGTATAACACACTTTGTATACTTGCAATACTTTTGGTAAACCTGTGTTGGAAGATCCTTGAGAAACTTGACTAACGAAAAAAACTGCACGGGCAATATGGCATTAAATTTTTTTTTGTCATTTTTGAGAATTGAAATTTAGAAATTTTGAACTAGACCGTATAATATACTCGTATTTACCCATCGTTTTAGTCATTTAAGTTTCTTGGTACGGGCACCAATGTCTTTATAATTCTCACCTGTTTCATATGATTTTGTTTAGTTACTTTAGTACATAAAAAGGCAGGGACAAAATAAACAAGTTTGCTAACTGTATTGTAAGATGGAAATGGGTTACCATGAACTTTTAATGCTGGATTGTTTTTATATTGTAAGCGAGACGTCGCTTCATATTACTTATGCTTCATCTTGCTTGAATTAAAACAAATGTTCTAGGGATCATAGTAACCCCTAAGGATATCGAACGAGAATATAATTGTGTCATGTCAGTTTATTTATCATTACTATTAGCTTGTGGATGTGGCGTCGCGTGAACGTTTTCTAATCTAACGATTTTAATCTGGTGGATAGGGGCTAATAAATTAAATCACCCCATAAAAGTTACAACAGTTCATAGGGATTTCATAAAAAATTTTCTTATGCTTGTAAAATAATAAAAAATACGTAAAACAGAATACAAGATATAACTTCATTACAAGAAATTTGTATCAAACAAGGACTATTGTAACTTTTATAAGTGGCAAGGATGGTACTAATAATTGACTGTTCCTCACCCACTGCTGATAAACTTTGCACAACTATAATGCAAACGCACTAACCTTTTATATTATTCATGCTTTAAAAGACAGAGGCATAATTTTTATTCTATTCACACAAACCATAATAAATACTGGTGTGTTACATGTTTAAATGCCGATGTGTATAAACACTTTTTGTCGGGCTTTTTTTGTCTAAACAGTGAACACCATATTGGCTTTTAACTATAGCTTACGATATTTGGGTATAACTTGTATACTATACACACAATGGTATTTGTTCATATATCCAACACAATTCATACATCAATATACATAAAAAAAACTGTTATTTTCAGGCAATGGTGCAACATGGCAGATTAGAGCTACTAGCTCATCCTCTAAGCCAAAAATATTTGCAAATGAAATGGAACTCGTACGGGAAATATTTCCACCTTGCCAACTTGCTGTTCTACAGTGTCTTCTTATCCTTCGTCACGGTATTCTCTTACCTCCTGATGAAAAACTCGCACTTGACGCAAATAACTTTGAGCAAAATTGGAAAGGAATGCTCTCAGTCGCCTATTGCGAAGCGCACAAACTCCACCAGTAGGAATACGTATCCGCAAACTTCTTTAGATCCAAGTAAGCAAATTTTTCTTTTTACTATCCTGGGAGTTAAGATAAAGTTAGATGTATTCTTTAAGGGATATTTCTGACACTCCATTTGGGACTAGATCACTATCAAGTCCAACCTACGATTTTAGATTCCCAACTTTTAGTTCTCACATTTTAGTGCCATTTGAGTATCGACGACTTATCAGTAACCATAAGGCAACGTAGTCTCTGCGCCATTTGGTACTCCTTGAAATGATCATACTGCTGCATGAACACGGCACCGCAATACTAGAAAGTTGCTAGTCTTCATTACTAATTCAGTTTCACAAGTATCAACACACAACGGTATCTTTTTCAGATTTCGAGGTGATAGTTGCCATGTACACGTGCACTATATTCGTTTTAACTTACAACTGTTTGTGCCTGGTGCGGGAGTTCAGCAATTTAAAGGAGCAGAAATTCCATTACCTGGTGGATCCTTCAAACCTGGTCTCGTGGGTGCTTTATGTCAGTTCCACTATGATGGTCATCCCGCTTGTTTTTGGTCATTGCAGTGATTATCAGGTAAGGACATTTCAAAATTCGGTTTTGTCTTAAGGTATCGGAAACTAGAGGACTTCCTGATTCGAATAGAGTACGGAAAGGCTGTGTTTCCAAAAATGGTGTAGCCAAAATTACAGGATAAAGAGAGCAGATTTCTCAGCCTAGTTTAGCACAGCGGGGTCAGTTGTAAAAGATAAGTGACAAGTTGCTAGCTCATCGCTTGACAGAACGCCTCTAAACGCCACAGTCGACTTACGACATAAACGGAAGGAGCTGCAGCTTATGCATTGTAATTAAGGCCCATATTAGCACCATGCAGTTGAATAGTTACTTAGACTACCTACGACAATGACCAAAAAGGTTTACATTAATTATCTTTACAAAATTACTCTGTTTTTAGTTTTCTGCCGCCGCAATAACTGTCTTCTTGTCCTGGTTTGAGTTGCTCCTCTTGTTGCAACGATTCGACCGGGTCGGAATTTACGTGGTCATGTTCCTGGAGATCCTGCAGACCCTCATCAAAGTGCTGATGGTCTTCTCCATCCTGATAATTGCATTTGGCCTGGCGTTCTTTATACTCCTGTCAAAAGTGGGTTCCCCGAAAACGGTATTGACAATCATTTTATTTTTAGCGCTCTTGCATGGTAGGCAAGGCTTTTAATGGAGGTAGTATTACATTTATCTTACATACATCTATCTATGATTTGGCATTATCATTCGGTCTAGTGTTTTATGGCCTTGTGCGACTAGTGGGAATATATACTATATATATATATATGTGTGTGTGTATATATAAGGCTGTCAAAACTTCTTTCTTAAATAGGCTGATAGCTTATTTATAGCACTAAAGTGAATCGCATGTTTTCTATTCGATAGGTTTTAATAAGTTCTTATATACTTTCAATTATTAGGTTACCTAGGGCCGCGATATTATGATTCATAGGTAGACAATAGTTTAAAATATATCTTAGGCTGCTCATTATGTCTGCATGATCTGTTTTATATAACATTGTGATATTTGTAAAACATACCTATTTATAATCTTTTGTAATATATATGTACAGATACTATGCATTTACTCCAAGGGTATCACTAGCTGTAATTTATGCGTGTTTCGGTTTATTTATATCTAATAATTACTATGTCCTACTAAAATATGTACACGCCAAGCATGCAATGCGAAATGATTATACAAGCTATGCGATTGTCGCTTTGCGATACAAATATATCACACACACAGCTCCTGATTTCAAAATATGTATTTCGGTTCCTATAGTAGCGACCATTACAGGGCCAGCACCTGTCCTTCAATAGTATACCGATGTCACTGATGAGGACCTTTGCAATGATGCTGGGGGAAATCGACTTTGTTGGGACCTACGTGCAACCATATTACAAGCCTGAGAGCGACACCATGCTTCCGTTTCCATTGCCGACCTTCTTCATACTTGGAATGTTTATGGTATTGATGCCAATTCTGCTGATGAACTTGCTCATCGGTTTGGCTGTTGGCGACATTGAGAGCGTTAGGCGTAATGCTCAGCTGAAACGTTTGGCTATGCAGGTAGGTTCTACGGGTTTGCCAGAAGAGTTTTATTAGCGAAATCATGACATTACTCTTGCTCTCAGTAATTTAATAGCTTTTACTCTGCAAATATTACCTATATTGGATTGGCACTGTGACACTGGATTTATGTTTTTTTAAGAAGCTTTAAAGATTACATTTACAGCAATTTGGGTTGTTGATTAAATTAACATTCCAGCTAAAATCATAAAATCACTGATTTTAAATATATTTTAGGTTGTATTGCACACTGAATTGGAAAAGAAACTGCCGGCGATTCTTCTGGAGAAGGTGGACAAAGACGAGCTGATCGAGTATCCAAATAACAAGAAATGCAAGCTCGGCTTCTTAGACCTGATTCTGCGTAACTGGTTCTGCAATCCTTTTAATGATGAAGGTATATGTACGTTGTGGGATAAGGAGTTCAGGTGCTAATATAAGACAACGATATAATAAAGCCAGGCACTGTTTAAAATGACTTATGAATTATTAAATATTTGTCAAAATTTGTCAGTACTTAGCTTAAACAAAGTTTAAATTATTTTGTAATAACACAAATATTGTTTTATGTCTAAACTTTAAAGGTTGGGTATTCCCTGTCTCTATTTATGTAATAAAGTCCCGTGTGTTATATCTACATACAAGTTGCTATAAACTAAAATTGAATAGATCGAACAGTTTTTTTGTCGAGAACAGATGGAATTTATGAGAACTTATTTTTTTCTATTTTCATAAATTAGAAAACTAACTATTGGAAATATTAAAGGCACAATAAGTTGTAAATGTAACAGGCTTATTTGCCATATTGAAGAAATACTCGTAACCAGCCACAGGTCCTTGGGTAAAATTGCGTAATTCCTATAAAGGTATATACAGAATTGTAGTTTTCACTATAATTATATGTTTCTTGCGATATTTTTCTTAGTTGGAGCTGATCTAGTGCTTGAAAGCAGCGAGGACTACATCTCAGCGGAGCTTGACAAGCAGAAGCGACGCCTACGGGAGATGAACCAGTTGATGGAACAACAGCACACCCTGCTTCGTTTAGTTGTTCAGGTAATATATTATTATGTGACAAGGAAGTAAACGTGAAAATGGTCTAGTTCCTATTTGTACCAAGCTCTACAATTCTTGAATCGTCGACCACAGAAATAGAAACACAGTAACGCGACACAACTCCGAATAACCTCATTTATTTAGGGTTGATTTTTCCAAACAGATATTCTATCTGATGAATAAAGTTGATGCTGTCTCTATCATGATCAAGTTTTAGAGAAAGACAGCATCAACTTTTTTCTTCTGATAGACTATCTGACTTTCAATCACACCGACGACGAACCACAACAAAAATTTTTGGTGTAAATTAGGCATGTTTAATTTTTTTACTCGACTGCACCAAAAGAGTCCTTGAGAAAGAAGTTTGTTGTGGTTAGTATTGTGAGTTTTGCATTTTTGCATTTATGTCAATGTTGCTCCAAACGAGCGATTCATAATCTTCATCAAAGTTTTCTTACACCGGACTGTTAAAGGTTATTTTAGTCCACGTGCTGGACATATAAATGGAAACAAATCATGGAACTATTATATTATACTATTATTCACAGAAAATGGAGATAAAAACCGAGGCAGACGACGTGGATGAAGGTGTGTCACCGAGCGAGACCCGCGTGTTTCCTCGATGGAGCTCACCCAGGATCAGGAAGAAGCTGCGTACTGCCACCTCTTTTAACAAAGGTGGTTAGAAAGGGCATAGAGATTCTCAAAATATATTAAAGGGGTTAGTTCATTTATACGGTTTTAGTTTTGGGGGCATTCGATCGAGCATTGTTTTGTTATAGGTCTCTCAATATCTTTTATAATTATTGTAAAATGTTTGCGAACATTGTCCTAACCCTTTTGAAAAGATTGAAGTCTCTTTATATGTTACAAGAATCTAGTTTATTGACTGGATTGTCTTCTCGATAAGAAATAAAGATTATCAAGTCTGATATTGTTCAAATTGTTACCTACAGTGAAATTAGATCTTGGATCAAATTTTACTCTTGTTCTTTCTTTTGTGGTAATTTTTATATATCCGGGGTTTTAGGTATCCGATTTAATTACACTTCAATAAATTCATAATTAGATTATTAGTTTTTCGATCGATCGATAATTAAATATTTAATATTGGTTGGGCGAAGGGTGTACGTTGTTGCTGTTTAAAATCAAACTAAATAAAATCAAACCGGACTAACTAGTTATAAAAATTTAATGTTTTAAAGGCGATGTTAGTATATAAGTGTATTTTATTACTTAAATGTTAGGTTATTCCGACTTTTTCTCTGGATAACTGGTGTTGTATAGGTATTCGTAAAAAAGCTATTTGAATCAGTAAGATATAGTAGGTCAAGCACGTACTTCTTCATGCTTTGTAACGCTATCATCAGGGCTGGATTTTTAGTTGGGCAACCGGGGCACCTACAATAGAGACTTAGAAAAAATATGACATTGAGATTTGCTGCCACTCCTTTGTTGCCCCAAAGCCGCCAGACCTCTAAACTGGCTATCGTCTGTCCGTATCTGTGAAATTTTCTATGAGATTTGACGATTAGGTAACATTGGGTCATGCTAGTTCGCTATAAAAACTAGAGACTAGCAACATATCATGTATCAAATCTCAATAAATCTTTCTATTCTATAGCATTTTTACTTCACGTATAGAATGCACTTATCTAATATAGAATGTCCGTCCGGAACGTGACTCTGAATTAAATTCACTGTTTGTCACTAAGGCTGAGAACAAACGAGCGTAAAGTTGAGTCTGTCTACGGTTTTATACAAAAACGCAATTTGGTTAAAATGGCATTACCAAAACTAGTACATAACTCACAACGCGTTTGGCTTTTCCCATGCTCTTACTAGCTGCATGTGCTTGCATTTTATATTTTGTGTACAAATATTCAGCTTCAGTTACCATCAAAACTATAAAAAGGTCAAACCTCTTATTTTTATAACCTCTTATTCTATAGTTTATATTATTATATTATTATTGAAGATTCATAAATTTATTATTTGTTTCCTTGATTCTATGTAGGTACTCGAAACTTGAAAGCTACAATAATAATTTAATTCATGCATTTTGTGGATAGGAGCCTTTTAGTTTTTTTTTTTTATTACATAACATTACCCGTTACTCCTTGTTTAACCAAAATTAATAAGTTAAATTGTTAGAATAAGTAAGACTATACCTAGAATATCCTATAATAAAATTACTGGGATAATATACTATACAATAGATATAAATGTGTATATTTATGAAATCTGAATATTACTAAAATTATTCAAATTCAAATTTTCAAATTCAAAATCATTTATTCGACATGAAAGCATTAACAACTTGTTTGTCGATTGTCTAATTATATGTTACTTTCTATGTTCGCACCCCAAAAATATATTATACCAGGAATTTACTATAGTTGCTAGCGAAAATAGGTAACTACAACTATACCTATAGGTGGATCTCAGTAAAATTCATGAATAAAAGAAAGTAGCTGGATACAACAGCGTAGTTTGAAAAATATGAGGTACTCGTACCTAGTATAAAAACACCTGTAATATCACATTTTATAAATGTCGCATTTTCTCTATACATACTTATATATTTTTTTATTTCCAAAATTTTATCCTATTTTGCCATATGTCGCTCGCGAAGATTTATCTTGTCAAAATAAATCCACACTTGTAGCATTTTTTTACAAAAAATGTTATGTTTTTTTTAAATGCGGGTGTCAGGGTATATAGGTCGAGGTAAATAAGGCGAAACGACTGATGGTACATTATGGTATTATACCTAGATAAAAATAAACCTAATTCATAATTGTGTGCGAAATACCGAAAGTGACTGACAACTTTATTTTTTAAATGACTCCATTAGAATTAACTGACCTATAAACTAATTATAACTAAATTAAATCTATTTGAAGGATAAACTTGATGTTCTCTACATATACAGCCCCAAGTTTTATCATCAGAGGGGTAAGCACGAACCTTTTTACGTAGCGTAACGCTAGCGACTCGCTAACAAAATCTATGTGATTTAACAGTTTGACGCTAGCGTTACGGACTATCGAGAGGTTCGTGCTCACCCCACTGTTTAGGCAAATAGTTCTGCCTATTTGCTCTTATAAGATTATTACAAAGATACTTAAGTAACTAAATATTTCCGAAAATTGTCTGACTCTTCCATAGAAAAATGACTAGGTTTTACAAGAAGAAAAATAAATGAAATTGTATTAGGCGTTACAATTCGGAAGTTCAAAGATTCACTATGGGTGCGCCCACCACCGGGCCCTACACCCTCCACTGACATGGCGATTGTAGTTAGTGCAAGTGCCTGTTGTCGCAATTATGAGTTATCAGATCCGAGGGTCAGTGGAGGGTGTAGGGCCCGGTGGTGGGCGCACCCATAGTGAAAGAAGAAAAATCACTGAGGATTTTATAAAAGAAGGGGCTTAATCAATGTACCACTCAGTAATTTATATGACGCGGTTTTCTCTGAATGAACGTTATTAGACCCCTCTCTGATTCCTCTATGTATGAAACGAAACATTTTCATCAATTTGTATGCAAAATGCGCATACAAGTTATGTATTTGATACATTTAAGGTTTTTATGGAAAAGGAATGGTGAATGTTAAATTGATATACCTATAATTTTATGGAGATTATTTATGGTCCATATTTTGAACACCACCGAGTAACTATTAGACTGCCTTTCCATCAGAGATGTGCAACGCTACGTCACTATGGATGCATGAGGTACCAATCATATCTAGTCCATGATGTCGACGACTGAGTGATGGATATCAAACGCATCCATTGTAATAATGGCGTTCCACATCTCTAGTGAAAAGATGTTCTCTTCCCGCTTAGGTTCTATTGTAAATTTAATTTTATGTATTGTTTATTTATTATTTATTTATTTGTTATATTAGGTAAATAATTAGTGTTATATTATTTATTCCATTAGTTAATTATATTCTACTATGTCATCATAAATGAAGAGTTATGCTCAAATATGCCTCAGAAATTGCTTGATCATTGTAATAGCTAGTCTTTCAAAACCAATTTTTTAATCTTTGTTACATTTATACATTGATTTATTTGTATAATGCACGAAGCAGAAAAAATAACGTACCTACCCATTTTTCTTTTACCTATAAAGGTAACTGCAAACAGTAGATGCATTCTATTTTTTCCTACAAAAAATTATGGGGCATTTTTCTATAGGATTTGTGCATACTCCTTTATTTGACAATTCTATTCTTTTTTCCTATACATTTTATGGATAGAACGTGTTAGTTATAAGTTTAAAAATTTAATCTAGTCATCTTATAAGGTGTTAACAAAAGATTGAGGTTTATAGAAAAGTATTTTGCGAGTCGTTTTGAATAGATAGTATCATCTAAGTAAGAGAAATGTTTACACCAATATAAGAACCATGTATTATCTATAATTTTTATCTTGAAATATATATAAGAACCAAACAGTGTTTTTTATTTAACATAATCCCCGTTGGTTTACTGCTAATACTACTAATAAATACTATTTCTATTTTCATAACTCTTTTTTCTAAAATAAAACTTTGATCCACCGACAAACAGCCTACGGAACTCCAAAATGCTGATTACATTTACCGCAAACACGTAAACTAATTCACCATGTAGTGGCACACATTTAGTTGTAATAGCTCTTTGGTCCCCGTTCCAACCCAATGAATGGAGTCGGCTACCGAAGAATTATCACCACGGCGTCCATTGTCACCATCGCGCTAATGGGTGAAATTTTACCCTATTGTTCCCCTTCCCGTAACAAAATTATATATATTCGACATCACGCATATTTCACGTTTCACAATAATATCTAAACTTGTGTAAATATGTGTAAAATATTACCTTTTTGCGTTATTTTCCTTCTATGTTTGTGCAAATGTTGGTGCAATGATGAAGAGCCGAGGAGTTCCAGGGGTTTGTTGAGTGGAATTATGTTCCCGAAATGGAGGGGTTATCAGGGGGGGAAGGGTAATCAAGTGAAGGAAGGTGAATCGAGGTTTTGGCCGATTCAAAAGGAAAGTCGCTGTAAGTACACAATTGTTTCTACGTTTGTCAAGTTTTTAATTCTTGGAAGGTTTGTTTAGTTGAAAATATTTTAGTTTTTTAATAAAGACTCTTAACTCAGATGACATGGAAATAAAATTTTGGGCTTAATTTAAGTTCACCCTTTGTGTGAAAGGGTAAAAATATAAAATTCGCATAAAATTCACGTGTTGTCATTAATTAAATATCCATTCGTCGATAGAAGCTCCAAAACGATCGAATCGGTTATAATATAATTATGATATTCAC
The DNA here is from genome assembly GCA_014607495.2 of Carposina sasakii. Classification (NCBI taxonomy): domain Eukaryota; kingdom Metazoa; phylum Arthropoda; class Insecta; order Lepidoptera; family Carposinidae; genus Carposina; species Carposina sasakii. The sequence goes on from CP053148.1 coordinate 3,050,294, forward strand.
AGATTTGCTTGATTTTAGACCTTTTACTCTACTACGCCTTTGCGTCCAATATAAAAACATGTGTGCTATGCGAAGATAAAAATAAGAAATATATCAGTAGATTTATTATTATTACTCATTTCTATGATCCCTGCAAACCGCTCTAAAAAAATAAGCTATCTCTAAGTCGAAACACATCGTATAATTTTGAACTCGCAATATTCTTCACTCTTGTGCTCTATTCATAATTTAATAAACTCACGAAATCGCGAAGACACCCATATAAACAGTTTCCTTCCTCCCAAGTCCTGTCACTCTTCACGGTGGTGACCTTCCCCAACGGCGGTTGTGCTGGTGCATCTGGAGACAACGGCACCTGCATGACGGCCAGGGAATGTTCCTCCAGAGGAGGATCATCTAATGGGTACTGTGCCAACAACTTTGGGATTTGCTGTATTTGTAAGTATATCCATCCATCATCAACAGATCACGTTGTAAAGGGCCAAGGGCTATTCCAGTATTTGGAGGGGGTACAAAGGAAAGGTTTAAAGTAGGTACCTAGGTATGTTCTGTGGTGGTATGTAGACTTATGGTAGACACACATAAAAATCCATCTGTGCCCCCGTCCAGTCCTTAAATCCGCCAATGCTTAGGACATCCCGCACTGAACTAGGGTGAACTAGGATGGGTTCACGTAAATGGATATTAGGTAGGTACAAAGCACGACACCTAGTAAAGTGTATGCACGAGTGTGCTAGCTTTAGTCACTCCGCCTTGGCTTCAAGCTAAGGGCAAAATTCTAAATGCCATTTCTTCCTGAAGGAAACTATCCACTAAACCAGCCGTAATAAAACGAAATGTGTAAGTATATCTACTATTGCCACATAATCTATAAGTAATATACATACATACATACATATAATTATGCCTTTATCCCTTACGGGGTAGGCAGAGCACTAAGGGCCGATAGGACCGCATGGTGCCACTTCCGACCAATTTTTGAGGGTATAGTTGAGATGTACAAGTTCGGTTAGTAGTGACAGGTGGTCAGCCCATCGCCTACAAAACACCAAGACCCTCTTGTCCCTCTACTGACTTGTACAGTATGCCCGGGAAGAGAAGCAGCTGTAGTATTATACTTTTTTTTTCACTCCCAGAGCAGCATAGAAGATATAAGTAATATAATTACCCGAAATCCGAAAGCGTGGACAACGGTAATAGTATATCTCTAGGTACTCGAAGTTCCTTCATTCTTCAACAGTTATGACGTCATGTGGGAGCACCACATCAGAGAACGGGACATACTTTGTGAACCCCTCGTACCCATCAATCTATGACAGCGCTGGATCCTGTGAGCTGACGATAATGAAGTCTCACCCTGATGTTTGCCAGATCAGGTAGTTCTAGTATGTAGTAGTGTAAAAGGCAAGACAAAGGCTAATGCCATATTATCAGTTGTGATAAAAGAGTGCATTCTGTATTGAGCTCGAACTGAATATAGTTTCAAATCAAATATGTTTATTTGTAGATATACGAGTAAGTAGCTCAGGAAGACGTTATAATTATGTGACTTTCTATGTTCAGCCCTAACGGCCGCTCGATAGACTCATGTGATAAGCAGATATTATCTGCAATTAACGCCAGTCTGAACGCGTTTATTGTTATAGAGTCGACGAGACGATTCTCAGCTAGAATTTTAACCGAGAATCGTTCGGCCAAATACAGCTTTCCGTAGACCAAAACAGTAGTTATGCCACCATAAGGCCAATACTTCAACAGATTAGACTTTGACCGCTTCGCCATAGCTGGTCCCGAGCAGATGAACCACGTCTGCAACCAGGACCAGTTCATCGTGTCTGGAGGCAACCCTGTACCAGCTATCTGCGGCGTCAACCAAGGGAACCACAGTGAGGACTCTTATACACTTGATTTATAAAAATTTCGTTGTCGTTGCCATTGTACTTTACATTCACATACGATGAACGTATAAAGAACAACGGACGTAAAGCTGTCACTGCACAGATTGAAGCACCGAAATGGCGGCACGTTGGGTATGTGTGCGTATTTTCTAGTAGGCACCGAGCTTACTATGGATTGAATGTATGGGTGGATAACGTCAATACACATCCCTACTCCATGGCATATCGTTGCAGAGCTTACTATGAATGCTTCACTCTGTGTACTCACAACACTCTGTCCGTTATTCTTTATACGTTCATGACATATACAATATACATACATACACGCACGACTATGTTCCCGAAATGGGGCAGCCAAATCGTAACGGAGATCCTACAGCCACGCTTAGCATAGTACCAAACTTATTCGTATTAAATGCTTTTCGTGACTAAAAACATTAATATAAATAAGAGGAACAAGCGAAAAACCTGCCAACCTGCCAGTAGTAGTAGTAGTGTTTAGGTATGTGTGGTACGAATCTTGTACCTTGCCTTACAGAGGAGGTAAATAAATACTTGAGTTGTAAGTACAGATACCTAGAATGACAAAAAACGGAACCCCTATTTGATTACCTACACTATAACCACGGAAATATGAATTCGCAGTACTGGTGCCCAAGCAATATTTGACTTATGTTCCTGTGTCCCCTAGATATACGGGAGTATATCTGTCTACACAGTTTTCCGAAAAGATACGGAAGTCCTAAAACATTTCCGCAGATTTAAGATCGTTTCCCTTCTCAGTGTACATCGACGCTGGCATCGGAACAACGAACCCGGTGAAATTAACCTTTGTGACCAGCGGAGCGTCTTACGAGCGCATGTGGAAGGTGAAAGTGACACAAGTACCGTGTAGCACAATATATAGAGGTATGCAGTAATTACTTACGCTAGTAATAGGTATTGTCAGGTGTTGGGCTCTCTAAGCGTCCGGAAATAGTTTGTGCGTATAAATTTTGAACAATATGAGACAGTAATTTGCATCTAACACCTTGAACATGAATGTCAAGAGCTGGTGGTCTTATGCCCACTGTATGAAGGAAAATACTAGTTGATCATAAGTCAGGCACTTTGATTTTAAATATACGCATGGACCAAAAAAGGCAAGTGCAGCGATAATAATGAAGCGGTGGTTGATGAAGCGCCTAGTGGTTAAGACGTGCGTCTTCCAAGCGAAGGCGGGAAATAAGTTCGATCCCAGTCACGGGCCTGTACCACAGAATTTTTATTATGTACGAATTTTCTATATTGTCACTTACTATACCCGAGAAGGGTTATCGTCAGGCAGGCAGCCAGCCGTAAAACTAACGCCAAATATTTGGCAATATAAGTTTCGAGAGAAACCATGTTGCGCCGATCCCATTTATAATGGAATAAGGGCAGGAAGATGACGATGGAATAAGTCGAGTTTAGAGGTAGAGGTATGTCGATGGACCTGAGAATCGAGCCCCTGGTATATAACAGGGGAAATGATAAACTAGGTTAACTTAAATCTCTCCAAATTTCGCAGCGAACCTGGGCCCAAGTGCTAACGTTAATTAAAGCACGTATCAGATATATTTCCAATTTCCGTCCGGAAAATTTAATTCACATATCCGTTTTGAGATGTGTAAAATTAAGCTGTAGCTAGTTACTTGATCTATATAATAATTTTATTCATTTTATTTCAATTAGGCCATAGGGTGAACCCAGTATGTATGAAATTTATCATTCTCACCCAATCTATTTATTATGTGTGTAGGTCAATCGGGTTCTTACAAATTAAACTGTTAGGTCATTACTTAAATAATAACTCAAAAATAAAATGTGGTATGTAATTAAATTATGGTTTATTCTTATTATTTTTGCACATACACAAAGAATATAAGTTACAGGACAAAAGAAGAGATGCATGTAAAATGGTAAGATTATCTCTATAAGAGGTCTCTTCCAGCAAGCCAAACAAAGAAAGTGTCATTACTTAGAAAATAACTCAAAAATAAAATGTGGTAATTAAATTATTGTTTATTATTATTATTTTTGCACACACACAAAGAATAGAAGTTACAGGATAAAAGAAGAGATGCATGTAAAATGGCAAGATCTCTTCCAGCAAGCCAAACAAAGAAAGTGAAATTTTTTACTTCTATGGGTGTAGATGTGTAATTATAGCCGCGTGGTGCCCCGGCAGAGTAGAGTTTGTACCACCCCTTAAGGGCGCTTAAAGGTATCCGGGAGGTGGGCAGCAGCGCCTCCCGTACTGACAACATAGTCTGAAAATCACACTACGGTCACCAACCCGCCTGCCCGGCAAAATCCCTTGTGGCAGTAGCCTTGTGGCGTGCCCTGGGAGAGGCCTACCTTCAGCAGTGGACTGCAATAGGCTGAAGAAGAAGAAGGGTAGTTAAAATTATTCTAAGAAACTGACTCTACATGAAAAATATGCAAATTCGACGCAGAAGTTGTAAGAAGTAAGTCGGAATAAGTAAGTGTATGTACCTATACATAATGACGTTATACTTATGTTTTTAAATGAACTTATAGCGGAAGAGGGTTGTCTCCAATATTTCACTGGAGTGTCAGGGCAAATCAAGTCCTTCAACTATGATCCAGCGTCGGGGCTGCAGCTCAGCAACCAGGACTACGGCATCTGCGTGAGGATGGAGAGGAACTTCTGCGGGGTCCAGTACACCGTGTGTAATGATGCGGGTAAGTGATGGTGACCAATCAGCTATAAACAATATGGAATGGTGTCTCTGTTCCTCATTGTCTTGTTTTGTGGTTACTCTGTTAATAAATGTGAAGCGTAGATAAATCGTATGGTCTGAACAGTCTAACTCTTTCATGCCTATTGAAATTGGCTGTTAATCTCTGTGTCGTTAGAAGTATAAAATCTATTAACCATATCTCTTACAGTTAACAACCGATCGAGAGCCTTCACACTGAGCGGCAATAGCAATGCGCCAGTGAATTCGATGATTGGCTCAGGTGCTGGCGCGAATAATTGCGCCAACGATTGGCTGCTGGTGCCTTGTGCGACCAACGCTGGTCGAATCCAGCCCGCCCAAGCATTGTGCACGGACAGGATATGCGGAGGAGTCTTCTCTGCTGATCTTTCTATGCAGTCCTCTTCTGTGATCAGTAAGTGATTCTCATAGTCATGTGTAACGACCGAAGAACTGGCCAGTACTTTGGAAATAAAAAATCATAACAACTGAACAGCCAGGATCTATTCAAATATTAGCTTGGCTATCGGATAATGGATCCCGACTATTCAGTTGTTATGTTACGATCATTAGAAAATATTTTATGTTCTTCAATAGTATTCATTCCATAATAATATTATAGAATTCTAGACAACCGGATTTCTAAGTGCTTGTTTTTTTTCTTTTCAGTTTTTTTATTATGTACATTATTTGGTTCTTTTTTAAGCAGCCGGGTTTTTTTATTATGTTTTTTTTATTTTATACTTTTTTGTTATGAGTAGGTACCTACCCAGCTACTAATAGTTACGCTTCAAGAAATATGCTCGGCAGCAAGAAGTTTTCGTCTTGCTGCTGTCTATGTGAGAATAGTTGTTACGCAACTTTCAATCGATATAGATCCTAAACGGTTGGTCGAATCAAAAAATATTGAGAGAAACCTAAAAATGATTTTAAAATACCTATTCAATAATTTGTAAATATATATCCTAGATAGGTATAGGTTTTCTGTAACTGTATAATTTCTCATAAGGGGATAATATTGGAATATCTGAGTATTAGGTGCATGGTTTCATTAAACTCGAATTCACCGTCCTTCGCTTGAGACTAATCCGAGGCAGTCGTACTTTGTTACTTTCAATAGTCGAGGACTTCCATCAGTATATTATAGGTTATTTGAAACAATTTAAAACTTAATTAGGTTGATAGTCGTCCTCCCTTAGGGACATGAATAATTAAACACTCCTTCTGTTATTATTTAAACTTTAGAAGCCCATAGTTAACCTCAATTTTATCGAAAATGATAAAATAGGTGCCATATACAGGGTGTAACAGAAGGGTATGTTTCTACTTCATGAAAATAAGGTAATAGTCAACAGAAGTCAAAACTCTCACAACCGCACTTACATTACATTCAACATAATAAAACAATTTAATAATTTTATAATAAAACAATCCAATATTTGTGTAAAATATTTGTCCCGACAACGATTCGAACCCAGTATTCGATTCGATTCGTCAGTCCTTTGCAGTCCACTGCTGGACGTAGGCCTCCTCCAAAGCTCGCCACAACGATCTGCCGTTTTTGCCATACAGTTACTACCAGCCGCCCTCTTTAAGTCATCGGTCCATAATAATACTTCCTCTTCAGCCTATTGCAGTCCACTGCTGGACGTAGGCCTCTCCCATGGCACGCCACAAGGCTACTGTCACAGGGGGGTTATGCCCATAGTCACCACGCTGGGCAGGCGGGTTGGTGACCGCAGTGTGATTTTCGGACTATGTTGTCAGTACGGGAGGCGCTGCAGCCCACCTCTCGGAAGCTCTTAATCGCCTCGTACGATACCCACAGGCAGGTATGGAGTGGTACAAACTTACTCTGCCGGCACCACGCGGCAAATAATAACACTACGTGTATCAGTAATGAATTACATTGCCGTTTTCAGGTACAGTAAAGCCGTTTCGCCTATGGTTTCATACGGACAACGTGGAGGCGCCAGTGGATATCGACAACCGAGGTTTCTGCTTGAATTACGTACAACAGCCGTGTACTAACAACGTTATTTAGTTATAAACAGTATATACAGGTGTAACAAAAAGGGTATGTTAAGCGAAAAGCTATGTGAACAGCCCACTATAGAAAACCTATCCACAAAATTTAAGACCCGAAATCACATGTTTATTTTTCCCGATAGTATGGAGAATTTTTAAATATCTCAGGAATTTTCATACAATCTTGAAAAATAATAATGTGATTTCGAGTCTCAAATTTTGTAGATAGGTTCTTTATAGTGGGCTATTTACATAGCTTTTCGCTTAACGTACCCTTTTTGTTACACCCTGTATAGGGCCGATCCTTGTGTCCCTCGACATAATTCTACACTCGAATTATTTGCCTATATCTGATAAGTACTGACAATATCATCAATTCAAATGTCCGCTATTTAAACTTCAAATATTTGTAAAAACAATTACGTCGAATATCGAGATAATGTCAAACGACACGAGAATCGGGGCCGTAATCACAACGCTATATAATCGGCGGCTAATATAATAGGATATAGAATTAGAAAGCTGTATTTTAATATTATATTATACTTATACCTATAGGTACTTTGAAGACTGTAATAATAGTGCAAATTATTCTAATTCCTTATTGTAAAAAAAACGTAAAACAGCAAAGATACTCGTAAATGTACAAAGACGATCTCTAACAGAGATTTCTTTGAGCCATCCAGTTAGTTACTAGTAAGTGATAATATGATTATAAGGACATATTATAAGGACTTTGCCGGGTTCTAACAGAATTTTATTTTTATAACTTCTCATTCTTTATAAATATTTTTTTTTTATATGTTAAATGTAATTCGTTACATAAATGTAATTAAATATGTCTATTCATTCACACACTACAGAACACATTACGAGTAACCTAGTTCCACACTAAGATCCCTAAGGTCTTGACGTGTCGTGGGTACTAAGCAACGGTACCTAACATAATTATATAAGCATAGAAATATCCATGACTCGAAAACAAACATTGATATTCATCATGTTTGCACCTATCGGGATTCGAACCCAGGACCTATGGCGTCGCAGGCAGGGTCACTACCTACTACGAGTAGACGGTCGTCATTCATCGGTTCTCATTGACTTTAGAATAATATTGATGACTAGTGGACTACAGAAAAAACAAAATGTCGAAATTGATAAAAACATTTTCCCGGGATAAAAAGTAGCCCATATGTTAAGTGGGACCTGTCACAATATATTCCTGATAACTGCATGGAAATCGGTTCAGCCGTTTCTGAGATTAGCATGCACAAACGCACAAACCGACAAACTGACAAAAATTTAAAAAATCATTCTTTTGTGTACTATAATTGCGTTGATTAAGGTCTCCTATAATATTTTTTCTCATATATCTTCCGTGTGTAGACAGCGATCCGTCACATTTTTATTATATCTAATAGAAGATAGATGTAACTATAGTGTCACATTCTATTTTTACCAATATTGCCTCCATTGTAGGATACTTATAAATTCAACCTGCCGGGAATTGTGTTTGTCGCTTATTGTCAACAACAGTGCACCTGTTATGCTACGGCCACACTAACGGGAAACGCCAATGCTCATCATAGCGAAAATTGTTGCGTTAATTATCGCGATAATTAACGCCTAAAATTGTGTGGCCACACCGTAACGGTTAACGTCAATGCCCATTGTCGGCAATAAATTTGTAATAAAAATAATGAAAATAAAAAAGAGATGGTAAAATTCGTCATCCGAGTAATTGACCCGGTAGCTCAGTGGTAAGAGCGCAGGCACGGAATGCAGAGGTCGTGGGTTCGAGTCTCACTCGGGTGAAGAATTTTTTTCAATTCTTTATTAATAATTTTATAATAAATTTGGCGTTTATTTCCATTATATGAATGTATTTTATTATTACCGAGGGAAGTAAAAAACACATATTATGTATTTCTATGCTTATTATACTTTTATATTTATTAAGATGGGTTCTATAATAAAACGAAAGGGTTTTTTAATTTCTTCGATAGTTAATTTTAACGCAGTATTCGTTGTCAAGCTTCATTTAGTGTTGCACGATTTTTATAATTTTGTGCTTCGGGTCCCACAAACAAGGCTCTGTTTGCAAAATTCAGACTTTCTCGTTACTCTACTCCATATTATTAAAACGGTACGCACGTGCTACTTTGTCGCGGTCACGATGCAAACTGTGACCAACGTAGTGTGGCCGCTTCAACGCGTTAATTAACGAGTTAATCTCTTTGATGTACCGCCACCCGAGCTAATGCCAAACGGAAAACGGCGTTGTCAATGCCGTTGTAAATTATCGCGATGATTCGTGGCCACACTAAAGTTTAGTGAACGTGAACGCGTTAATCAACCGAATTTCCCATTAGTCTGGCCCCGGCATTACGCAGAGGGGAGGCTATCATAATATACAGGGTGTGAGTGACAGCCAGGCAAACGTTGAGTATAAGGATATGATATTTACGATCATTTGTACGATACCTGTAACAGTAAAAATGTAAGATCATTTACTATTTGTAAATAGGCTTATTTTTTACTATTATTTAGCTATATTTTTTTTGTAATTTCTTTACTTTATAACAAGAGTTGCAAATATAGGTATAGTAAAATATGAATGTATAACCAAATCTTTTTCACCAATTTCCTTACAAGTCCTATACTAGCGATACTGCAGTCCGATTCACTTAACAAGTCTCGCGGATTTAAATGGAACTAAATTAAATGTATGAAACAGTGTTAGAAATACATAGACACGACCGCTTTTTTCGAAGATATGTTGAGTGGAACGGACGGTTATCCCACTTTGAACCCTTATATATTGCGGGGCACCTACCTAAGGAGGAAATCCTCAGAAACGAATTTGCACAGATTAGTCACGGAACATATTTTCTCAAGAAAAATGTCCTTACACTTCCAGAGACAGTAAGGGATGAATTGTATTAGACCATGCCAGGGGCGTGTTATAGAATATTGTCATCCGACCCGTTATTACGTTTTTTTTTAACCAGAGATGTAATAGTAGGGTAAGCATGAACCTTTTTACGCGTCGTAATGCTATCGACTTGCAATCAAAATCTATGAGATATGATATCCTGATGATAGCGTTACGGACTATCGAGAGGTTCGTGTTTACCCCACAGTGTGCTACGTTGCTACGGATGCATGCGATATTCAATCATATTCATTGGTCTGTGATGTCAATTAATTTTATAGGTGGATATTGGTGGAGAGCGGTGATTCCCTTATTGTTAAGACGTGCGTCTTTCAGTTGGAACGCGTGGGTTCGATCCCAACCACCACTGAATTTATTTCAAGTACCTAGAGATTTTCTAAAAAAAAATTCATTTAGCTATTTCATTGTATCAGGGGTCGCCCACCACCGGGCCCTACACCCTCCGCTAACCCTCGGATCTGCCGACTCATGGTCACGAACACAAGACACTATTGTCACAACTTATATATATATATATATATATATATATATATATATATATATATATATATATATATATGTGGGACCGGGTTATGAGTAAACGAAGAATATTTAATTCTCAAACTTTTATTTCAAAAAAAACCAAAACTTTACACTGCTCGTTCTATCGCTAATCGCCATCTTATATTTTTACTTTTTTAAAAACCTATCAACCAAACAACATTCATTCTCATACAGCCAAAACTCATTTTTAATTCCTACATTTATATATGTATATATATATATATATATATATATATATATATATATATATATATATATATATATATATATATATATATATATATATATATATATATATATATATATATATATATATATATATATATATATAAACCTTTGCTCCAGGGTGGAAGTGTAAAATGTCATAACGCCGGGGGTAACTGACGTTCTCGCCCCGCAGTCTCACCTCTCTGCACCCTTATCCGCTATGTATAGTAAACCGATAGGTTTTAAGCCACAATACAAACGTACCTATTACCTATGTTCCTACTTTTAAACTAATTTTAATACTTAATAAGTCTGTTTTACTAAAACCAAGTATCTCTTAGGGCCAATTTCCCCAATTGTCAGATAGCTTATCTGATGGATAAACTTGGTGCTCTCAAAAACTTGATCAAGCTAGTGTCAGGATCAACTTTATCTTTCAGACAGCCTTTCGTCTACAATTTCAATATTACTCTATAGCTAGAAGGCACTTCTTGCGCAGTAATTGTGTTTGCTCAACTTAACTTGGAACTTCCCCTAGAGGAATATAATCAACGGCTTTATTATTGTCCAATAACAGAGTGCCTTCACATAGCAACTATAATGAGAACGATATAATAGAAACTATATTCTGATATTAATAGACATTGAAGTTAATTAATTATTACTCAGAATATTACAGTGAAAAATTACAGCGTTCAAAACATAACAATCTAATATTTACCAAATTCTATATACATGAACATGTAATCGAAGACTTTCCTACTAAACGGGAAGCATAATTTAATAAGGCAGATAATACAATCCGCCTTCGACATAATACCTATACATACGAGAAGTCGTGAGATGCAGCAAATGGCCAAAACTCATACTACTCTCTACTACGAACATACGAGTACTACGAAAACGCTACGCGGTTCGTAGTTACTACGAGTACCAAATTTCGTAGTAGCGCCTCAGAATAAATAATTATGATTGTGGAAATATATAAATATACTAGCGGACCCGAGTCCGACAAAGGTTGTTCTATCAAAACTTTCTGAAATAAGCTGTAACAATCTGGTTTTGGTGATTTTTTAAATTAAAAACTTATTACAATATCTAATGCTATACATATAATTTTATATGTATTTAATAATAACCTGCGCCATCGCATTGGACTAATGTCTGTAATGATGGTGAGAAGGGAGAAATAAATAAATAAATAAATAAAATGTATATTTATCACAATTCGATCAATCTATAACTTATGAGAATGTGTATTCTATCCGAAACACAGATTTTCTGAACCTAAGCCACAAATTGTCATTGTTTGACCTTGCACCTTATTTATTATTATTAGATGGCGTGACCGCATGACCTACACACCTACACCTACCCTCACACCTACCCTAATACACAGAACACTATATACTCTAGGAGCGCTAATACCCCCACCTCCCTTTCCCAGCTCGAAGAATATTGTAATAGTTCCGTGAACTACCTAGTAGATTGTGAACCTGTGCACTGACTAAAGCTGGCTACACATACACTGCTATCATACTGCTACAGACCCAGACTATGTACAGCCAACAAATGCTTCGGAACAGAGAGTAAGTATATTCTTTGTTCGGAACTATTGATGTCTTTGGTTTTCGTGATGCACTTACGCCTTCTATCCAGGTGATTTGTAGATTTTTTTTTACTTTTAATAGTTGTCAGAAAATCCCTCATTGACAACTTCATCCGAATCAACAACATCACAGAATATAATGATGATCTCCGACCGTATTTCGGTCAAGGCGACCAATCTCTACGGAAATTGGCCAGGTACGCAGGCGATATTATAGTGCACAAGTGTGTGCGCAAACACAGATGCACTCTCTATTCCCTCACTCTCATAGTCCGATGGGACGGAAAGCCGACACGACCGGAGAGAGATCAGGCGCAGGACCAACGGTTTTACGTACTTTCCGAGGCACGAGCTAAGTGACAATTTTAGTGCGTAGGTACTTTTCCGATATGTTTAAAAATTTTACATACCTAGTACCTATCTATACCCTAGAAATTTTCAAGTATGATAGGTGTAACTACCTCACGTTACATTACTTAGACTTAATGATAACCCAGCAAACAAAACTCTTACAGCGTGTATATTACACCCTACACCACATACCCTATACAAAAGAAAATCCCGCTTATTACAAAGGAAAACCACTGCATGAATTACAGCCCATCACAGCCTGATAAGTGATAGCCCAGCCTCCAGTTGACCGGCGACCGCCGACGCGAGCGGACGTGTCATGGCCCGCTACTCCGACTCCACGACCATGGTGGTCACCGAAGCCGTCGGAGGTAGCAAAACGTTACAATAAACTTTTCATAAGTTATCGAGCGATCTAATCACCTCGGCACATAGCTGGCTGCGTTCCCACATGAATTCTTTATTCCATTATGGGCAGCTACATATGACGGTTGGCCGTCGGTAAATGACTATCGATGGTGTTACGCGTGTTCAAATAATAGCTTAGGCCCGCTTGAAGAATGATGCTAGAAATGTCTAGCCGCCAGCACTTACATCCGACGATACAATCGAGTACGTGTCTCAACGGTGATTTTGTTTGCGTTTTCTTTTAAAATGATTTGATTTTTCTTGTATTTTCCAGCTTCTGAAGAAGTCGACTCGGACTCGAAGACATGCGGGAAGATTCTCGTCGTGCTGTCGTGGATCTTTGTGCTGTGTACCATGCCGTTCTCTTTGTTCATCTGTTTTAAGGTATGGCTATTTCGATTATTAATAGGACTTGGGATATTTTTATATGTGTCCTGGCATACAGATTATAATAAATAACTCAACAACAACAATTTGTGAACTATTTAAGATGTTTTATAACATTTTTATTAATAGCGGATAATGCCGGATTAATAATCGGACTTAGTTTTGCGAACTAATCATACTTGATCTCTAAAAATACCAACATATTTTTATTACTATTATTGCGAAAAATCGTATTTGAAATTAGAGCCGAATTTTTTTCCCATGATTTAGATTTAAGTTTATTTTAAGGATAAATTTAATGCTGTCTCTATCTTGATCAAGTTTTGATAGAAATCATCAAATTAATTCATCAGTTAGAACTATCTGCCAATTTAATCTGGTATGTTAATTAAAGTTATTTCACTTAATACTTTAGCGTTAAATATCACCTTAATTTATGACTGACGACGCGAATAAATACAAACTAAGTACATACATACCATACCATATGCCAAGCGAAATATTATATTTTCATATAAGAAAGAATGTATAATAAAATTTTAAATACAAATTAAAACCTGGGCCGTTATGGTCTATTAATTAAGTCTTAAGTCGCTATTCATTAGATGTATAATTTTTTCAAAAATACTTATCCTTATGCTGCGCGCTAAAAGTGTTGGATTTTTCGTCCAGCGATTAAATAAAAGATATTATTATTTAGATAGAATTCAAATATAAGTGATGAGTTTTTTACAAAACTATTTAAAAACTTAATTATAACGTCCCTCAACTTTATGTCGACAGCTCAGCTTGCATACAAATACGGGTATACCCATAATAACAATAAAATCATATTGAAACTCGATAAATAATGGGATAACGGTACGACGATGATGTTAAATAACCAATATTTATATATGTCGAGTTGAATAAATATTTTCTAGTCTTTTCTATGTTGAGTTTTTCTAACCAAATGTCAGTGAATAAAACACAGCTGTCAACTTTACCAAATGTATCGATTTTAATAATATGTAGTCGTACTACTTATTTGTATCGACATGTCATAATGGTCGAAGTATAATGAAACATGAAGAAAATGTATTTAAAATTTAAAAAATTACAAGGAAACTAGCGCCATCAGTGCCGATAGACACGTGCAAACGATTTTTTTCCATGGAATTGTATTTGGGTCAAACATATCGACAACAAAACAAATAAATTAAACAAACTCGCAGATGTTTGCCAAACACCATGTTGTTATTGACAAATATTACATAATACAATGAAAGCGATATAACGAAACAGTAAATGGAAAAATAATAATTGGATATCTTTGCTATTATTATTTACTTAAGCTCTTTACTTAAGCTTATGACGTCTAGACGGCTTATGATGAACTTTTATTAGACAGCTAACATAATAAAACTTAACAAGAGTTCCTAACTATACTGTGCAGGTTGTCGGAAGATGATGTTATTTTTAACTTATTTGACTTACTTGACTTATGTTCCTGTATCCCCTAAGGTTATAATTGTCTTTGGTCCCCTAGCTGGGGCAGAGAGGGCAGAGGACCTCAACAGATCTCCGCCATCCCGTTCGGTTCTGAGCTTCCCACATCAATTCGCTCCAGGTCTTCCCTGCCAGACAGATTTATATTCTTTAATTTTTATTTTAATAAGCATGCCGTATTTCCACCGCAAGTTACTATGATAATCCAGATTTCCAGAAGCCATGCACTTGCAAAGCTGTGTTCATTTCATTTACGTGAACAAACTGAACCGTGGTGGACGGACAGCTGTATAGAAAAAAACGGACATCATAATGCTTTTCATATTCCAATTGTTATGTTTAAAATGTTCCACTTTCGTAAGCGTTATCCTTATTCCGTCACGTTTTGTTTAATATTTTGCGAGTAACAAAAGTATTTTTTAATTTTGTATACATTTATTACTGGAGTAAATAATATTTGCATAGATAGTCTGAACCGAAACTAAATAAAAACTAAAATGTTCCGTCGAAAGGTAAAAACTTTTACATTTAGCGCGATTGCTCTATTGTTTTAAAAAAATACTGCCAATGGCTACCTTAGAATCGCAGATATATAATTTAAACTAGGTCATCCGCTATTAAATCCATAAGGACATCTTGTTTGTCAATCTATTGACTATTTATTACAGAAAATACTATTTCTCACAGAAAATTGTACCAGAAAAACTAAATAAATCTTGGTCTTGTTTTGGTAATGTACCCCCAAGGATCCCTGAACCCGTAGGTGCAAAGTTAACAATGATTTACTTTAGTTGTCCACCTAGTTACATATTATATTGCCTCGTGGGGAAGACAAGTAAAACGCTTTCTGTTTTAGGATTTTATTAGTGACCACCCGCTACTTCGTGCCCGTGAACTTTATAGCCGTTGTGTTATTCTGATGTCTTAGCGACATAACCGCTAGAGTTTCGTCAAAATCTATTCAGTCGTTCAGGTATGAAACACTAACAAATATCGAAACATTTAGGTACTTTAATAGTAATAGTAGGATTGTAAATTACTAGCGGCCGCCCGCTACTTAATCCGTACATTACAGCCTAATTGTTATTTTTATGTATAAGCTATATGCCATACAAGTTTCATCATAATTCATTTAATGGTTTAGTTAGTTGTGGTCAGAATTTGTACTGATTAAACAACTTGTTCACATACCTACTTACCTTCTAAAAAGCAACCTAAAAATTGCTTAAAATAAATATCACCTATCTAAGCTTATAGGGCAGGTATATATGACAACATAGTTCCGGCAGCTAGTGTATCTCTGTTAAGTTTGTATATAACTTATGCACGGCTGCAGCTGCCTACTTTGTGTAGATTTACCTGCAACTTAGGCGACAGCACGTCGTACTTATCTTCAATGCAATAGATACAGGGTTGTCAGAGAATCAATATAATTTAATATAATTATACCTTGGTACAAAATAAGTAACACCCATTCAGATATTTTATAAATTATTTGTTACATATCTTTGAAAGGAAATCGATATAGCATTGCACTGAAAAAATATTGCGCTGACTCCAAGATGCATAATAATAAAGTATTATCTCAAAATTTTGACAACTGTTGTTCCATGCATCCTTTTTAATAAATCCTATGATTAAAAATAAGACAGTTTTTGCAAATAGATTTTTTTTCTAATGGTCAGATATCAGAGCCTTTCTGAAGAATAATTTTATACTATCTTTCTTTCAAACTTGATAGGATTAACTTAATCCGCCAGATAGGTTATCTGACCTTTGGGAAAATCGGCCCTAAGTAGCTGAATGTACATAATTATACCTACTACATGTTTATGTCTTTGTAACCTAAGACTCTACGAGAATAAGTAGTCATTTTCTATTGAGGGAAACAACTGATAATACAAATAAACGAAAACGATTATTGTTTGATCGTAGTAGTTATTAAACGATAATAACGTTACTATCTATAATGACAACCAAGTTAGCCTTTTAGCGTCTACAATTACATACATATACAATACATATATGAAACACATTCATGGAAAAGATTATAGTATTCGTACTCATACCAGTTTGGAAACGCCGACGCAAACGTTTTCCAAATGATACTTAACGTTTTTTAATACATAATAGCTTGTTTTTTTCAAGACTTTACCTTGAAGTCAAATTCAGAGAAAGAGCCCAGTGATATGTACGGCTCAAGACACCTCCTCAAAATTATATCGGTGTTGACGCACTACACCCTGTATATTTTTGAGTAAAGAGCTAATCTTTGATGAATGTGCACGAACGTCCGTCAAATAGTCACGTGTCGATAGATTAATCAAGCTTATAGTACCTATTGTATAACTAATAGCACTAAAATGCGATTGACTTGTATGTATGGTCGTTGTCGTACTCAAGGGTTATAGGTAAAATTCAACTAAGTTGGCTTAGACTTAAAAATATTGTAGTCTTGATCGACCGGGTCCTAGTTTAATGCTCGAAATTGATGTATTTTTGATGTTTTTGATTACCTATTTAGAAATAATAGCATCTACACATTTACAAAATAATGCTATGTCAATGTACGCCTTAGGTCCTGGGTTCGAATTCCGGTAGGTGCAAATATTGATATGGTGAATATCGATGTTTGTTTCCGAGTCATGGATGTTTCTATGTTTTTATATACCGTTGCTTAGTACCCACGGCACAAGACCTTAGGGATCTTAGTGTTAGTCAATGGGTTGTGAAGTATATAAATATTTATTTATTATCATTTATTTATGTACGGCCTGAAGAATATTAAATTCTTTATTTTATAACATGTAAATATTTTCAAGCGCTGTTGAAATCATATATATACAAACTTATTTGTCGATTGTAATTTTTTTGTATGTTGAAGCGAATTCAATTCATATGTCTTTGCTGCAGGTAGTGCAGGAGTATGAGAGGGCTGTTATCTTCCGTCTGGGCCGGTTGCTGTCGGGAGGGGCTAAGGGACCAGGTAAATCACACCACGTCATTTTTTGTGTTGATGGTTTAAAAGTATTTACCCTCATAAATAAGTACAGACATCTTTGCATAGCTTTTCGCCTGAGAGATTGACCGAGATCCTTAGTCGACTCTTACGACATGCACGGAAGGAGATGCAGCTAATGTATTCTATTGAAGGCCCGCATCAGCACAGGATAGGGCAGAAAAAATATGAAGTCAAAATATTACAGATGACTCGATTTTCGTTATTTTTTAACTGATGTGTTCAGTAGTACCTATATGTATATTGAACTTACATGTGACTGAGTACCATCGTAGCTGGCTCGTAGAATTGCTACGAATATATAGACTACGAAATACTCGCACGCGCTTTTTATCGCCGTGTGTAGAGTAGTCACTGCGGTCAGCAACCCGCCTGCCCAGCGTAGTGACTATAGGCAAACCCTCCTATGGCCCTGGAGAAGGCCTATGTCCAGCAGTGTATTGTAGTACGTTGATGTTTAGATGGGTTTTCCAGTATAAAACAGTACAAAATTTCAGCTGGATTTTTTTTGCCGAAGCGTGAGATTCGCGCGTTGATCCGCTTATAGCAATATATCGCTTACACTGTGAAAATGGTAATGCTTCATGGATAAAGAGATTACATATACAGGGTGTTTGCGACAGCGATGCCATGATTTCAGACCATGATTCTGAGGCGAAAACCATTGTAAATTTTCTGACATTTTTCATAGTTTTTTTGATTTAAAAAAAAGTTGCCCTCTTGAAAGTTCAAATAACTGATCTGAACTAATAAAGAGTCACAAGTAATCCAAAAAGCAGCATATGTCACACAATAACCAATAAGCCCATTTAATTAGTCATCGATCGCCCGATACAATTGGTGCGAAGAACAAAGATTATATACTTATAATCAAATCAAAAAGACATTTCCTGCGAGTAATAACACTGCCGTATAACTTAACACAATGGTACTTGTTCGGCATTTTAGTATTTGCCTGGCTGTCACCTACAACCTACATTTAAGATTTATTTATACATAAATAGATTTATTTTATTTTGATGTCTATCATAAGAGTTATCATTCGTGGGTATAACATATTTATTCAGTCATTGTACTTTACATGCTGTTAATATAACTAGACTGGGTTTTGATACCACGTATGCTAATGAGATAGCGCTTTTAGAGGCGATTCATCAATATTCTTCGGATATAGTATCGATCCCCTTAATGACATGGGCCCCGATTCTCATGTCCCTCGATAGCATGTCTATACTCGACTTTTATGCCCATATAAATATCGGAAAATGGCGAGTTAATCAACAATCGACAATTTCCATTATCTAGCTAGTAGATACACACCTATTGCCAACACTCGACATTCATCTCTCTGGCTACCTAGCACTGAAAATTCTGCCTGGCACGGCGCTAGCAATTAATACCTAAGAAATAGTGCTGCTCAAAGTTTTAGATATTTGTATGAATATTTCGACATACTTAGGTACATAACCACAAAAATGGGGTAGTCAGAACTGCAGAACCATAAACGAGATCCCACAGCCGCGTTTAGCAAAGCGGGGAAAGGTAAAAGGTCAGTGACAAGTTGCTAGCTCAACGCCTGAGAGAACGCCCAAGTATTAAGTTCCTTAGTCGACTCTTACGACATGCGCAGAAGGGATGCATCTAATCATTAGATGACTTTGCATCTATTCGATTCTAATGTATTCTAGTAATTACTAGTGATATTTATGTCGAGTTTAGAAATATGTCGAGGGACTTGAAAATCGGGGCACTACTCGACAGCGAAGGCACAATCACTCACAAACATGCATTTACTTTGGACGTAATGTGAAAGTAATGAGGAAAACTACTGCTTTTATGTTTGAAATCAATTTTACCATACCTCTTGACTTTGATTTGTAAGAAGGTAAATCAAATTAAGTAAATGTCTTGTTTTACCTGTAGGAATTGTATAGCTGTAGTCATGTTGTTCGTTCGTATATGTATGAACAGGGTGTTAAGCGAAATTCTATGAAGATAGCCCACTGTAGAGAACTTAGTTGTCACCGCGCTGGGCAGGTGGGTTGGTAACCGCAGTGTGGTTTTCGGACTATGTTGTCAGCACGAGAGGCGCTACTGCTCGCCTCCCGGAAACCCTTAATCGCCTCGTACGATACCCACGGGCAGGTATGGGGTGGTACAAATTCTACTCCGCCGGCACCACGCGGCGTATCTCCAGGTACTTAAAGTTATTCCACGAGGACCCATGAGACTTTTTAACTCGTATTGAAATGGACACAAACACTTGTACTGCCCCAAAACATTATTTCCAGGATACAATTTAACTTTACACAATATCACGCGTAAAAAATATGAAAACAGATATAATTGGGACACTGGGACATTATAGGCAATTAATTCATCGATAGGTGTGTAACTAGGTGACCTATTTTACTAAAGAAATAGTTGCTATAGCCAATAATTCTGGTTCAATATTAATAATATTTGATAGAGTCGCCTTTTCAATATTATATATGTAGGTATATTACTTCTTACTATTATCTTGACATGTAAAAATTATCGCTCGCCATACATATTGTGCGTGGTTCGACGGAATATATCAGATACATCTCCGTCTGTGCATGTCGTAATGTGGACTAAGGAATTGCTCTCAGGCGATAATCTAGCAATTTTCTGGCTGCTATGCTTATCGTGACTGTTATCTCCTTCGTGATCCTGCAGTTGTGGCTTCCCATTATTTGGGAACACAGCCGTAAGTATATCTTCTATATACATGGTTATATATTTTTTATACTTTATTTTTATTTCCAATATTAACATAGTTATATGTATACAGGATGATTTTTGGTCGTCAACGTTCCCGAAATCTACGGAATCTCCTCGTCATCACGATCATATTTCTCCATGGAAGCATACCTGGGAAGTGTCTGGTTTCCAAAATATTAGGGTCCAAAGTTGAGTAAATAGACTGCGTTTTTCTGCATAAATGCACATAGACGCGTGTAGCAAGATTTTTTCACGAAAAATAGTTAATATCTGTCTATAAAAAAGTACAACATAATCACTAGACACTATAAATTTCGCCCGATCAAGTAATAAAAAATAATAAAAAAAAAAATTTCCAGCATTTTTTTTTGGCATAAACTTACTTTATTTGATGTATATTATACTTCGAGCTTCAACCGAAGACGATTCTAAGTTTACAAAGCAGCAGCACACGAGATGATGCTGTCTCAGTCACACATTTAGAGCCCACAACAAAAAACTAGCCTTTTTTGTCCCGCTCGCACACGTCTGGTGGCGGGGACGCCAGGGGCTCGCGCCATTACGCGTTTTTGTGCGGTCGAAGTCACACGTATATCTTAATTTAAAAATTAATCTAACGTTTTTATTTCGAGTTAGCACAAAAAATAAGCCATGGGAAAAGGGAAGAGAAAAAGATCGCGTTCCAGGGACGACGATTACAACAGTTTATTTTAAAATGTTAAAAAACTTGAACAACAATTAAGAAGTCGTCGACGTAGTAGTTCGTCCTCACCATCTACAGATATAGTTCCCCAGCATATAGATGTAGATGCTCGCCAGTTGGACATGCAATCGCCATTGCGAGATATGGAATTTGATGAACCAGGTAGATAGTTTTTTTTTCGTAAGCTACCTTCAAAAAATAAAAAAATACGAAGTTTGTTATTTACTTCATTAGCTCGGTGTACCTACGTATTGGTTCACGTACATCGTGTGACCAAATACGAGATAACTTCCTATATGGAATGTTATATTTCTCCACTCAGAAGTGTTGAGTGTTAATTTAACATCCTAAATGGATAGTTAACCGTCGAATCTCCGTGTATATCGTGTTGAGATAAAATGCTTGTATGGCGTTTAACTAACAATTATAAATACATGCCTAATCGCTAAGTATGTATACGTACAATATGATACCTACATAAATTAATTATTTTAATTTTAACTTGCATAAGTACCTACTAGTTTTATTTTCGCATTGCAGACCACATGACAGTTGTAAATGACGCTGGCTTGAATAATAATATTGTAGACAATGCTTCCGTGGTAGATAATCAAACTGATCAAACTGTCAACATGGAACCTGAGTTGAACCCTGATATTTTAAGTATCTTAGGGAACGACCCCTTGAATCAGACCACTTTCGGAGAAAAATTGCATAAAGATATTTCTCCTAGATGGCAGCATATTTTGACAAACGGACTTTCAAAGGAGGACAAAACGGAACTAATTAAACTATATCCAGTTCCCGAAAATTGTAGTAACATGAAACCACCAAAATTGAACTTGGAAATTAAAGCGGCCCTAACTGAGATTAACTTGAAAAAAGATAACTTCAGCGAAAATAAACAGAATCAGTTATCTAGTGGTATTGCAGCCCTAGGCAAAGCATTGAACATCACATTGAGCAGCACCCCTACGTCGCCAACACTGATAAGATATTTGAGCGACGCAGGGCGTTTGTTATGTGATTACCATTATAGAGAATCACAATCGCGTCGATATTCTATCATAAATACTCTGAATAAACAGACGCGGGATACTATTAGAGACACTAAAGTTGACACATATCTCTTCGGATCTGAATTGGCCGATCATCTTAAATCGTCAAAAGCGATTGAAAAATCGGGTTCAGAATTGAAGCCCGTGTACACACCGCGAATGCCATCGAAAGTTGTTGAACGAGGGGCTTTAAACTCACGGGGGGCGTCGCGGACAGCGCCTTCCGAGACGCGCCCGTATACCACTGCCCGGAAGCCGCAAGCGCCCGCGCCGATGACCAGGAACCGCCGCTACGAGCCATCCACGAGCCGATCAACCTACCATCGTCATCGAGGAGGGAAACGCTGAACCCCACATCGCAGGTACCTGACATTCCCGTTGCTGGTAGACTAAAGTACTTCTACAAAAATTGGTGTGAATTAACAAATGATCCCATAATTTTATCTTGGATCAATGGTTATACCATTCCGTTTAAAGACAAACCCTTTCAACCTTCATTATGTAACGACCGTTGCTACACTACAAATGAAACAAAATTGATTAATGAGTGTATAACAGACATGTTAGCAAAAGGAATAGTTTCATCTTGTGAACCGTGTGTAGATCAATTTATCTCACCGATATTTACGGTTCCCAAACCAGACGGTACTTGTAGATTTATCTTGAATTTGAAAAAATTAAATAAATTTATACACGTGGACCATTTTAAAATGGAAGACCATCGCACTGTTATAAAATTATTAAATTATAATGACTTTATGGCAACTATCGATCTTAAGGATGCATATTTCTTGGTTCCTATTAGCGAAAATGATAAAAAAATGTTACGGTTTTATTGGAATTATCAGACTTTTCAATTTAATGTATTAGCATTCGGGTTGTGCACGGCACCATACATGTTTACCAAATTATTAAAACCAGTTATTCAACATTTACGGACTTTAGGTTTTTTATCCGTTCAATACTTAGACGATTTTCTTTGTATAGGAAAGTCCTATGAAGACTGTTGGTATAATGTTCAAACGACAAAGTCATTTTTAGAATCTCTAGGATTTGTTATTAACAATAAAAAAGTAGGATGTGGCCTAGTACTTCGTGTATATTTTTAGGTTTTTTATTTAATACCGAAAATATGACAATTAACTTAACAAGCGAAAAAAAGGAACGAATAAAAGAAAAAACAAAGACATTTTCTAAATCAATTAAGTGTACAATAAGACAATTTGCTGAATTTGTAGGATTATTAACTTCAGCTTGTCCAGCCGTAAGATACGGCTGGTTATATACAAAAATGTTTGAGCGCGAAAAATTTTTAGCTTTAAATGGAACCGATAATTATAATAAAGTAATGAACTTACGGTCGTATTATCTACATGCTGATTTCCAGTGGTGGATAAATAACATTGATGAGGCCTTTTGTCCTTTATATCATAATAATTACGAACTGGTTATTTTCACGGATGCGAGTACAACCGGCTGGGGCGTGGCCTGCGATAACCTATCTGCAGGTGGACATTGGGATAAGACAAAATCTGTTTGGCATATTAACGCTTTAGAATTAAAAGCCGCCTTCTACGGATTAAAGATCTTTGCTCGTGACCGTAAAAATTGTCAAATTCTTCTTAGGATTGATAACACCACGGCCATATGCTACATCAACAGAATGGGGGGTATTCAACATACCCATCTGAATGATATAGCCAGAGAAATATGGCAGTGGTGTGAGACCCGGCATATACACGTCTTTGCTTCGTATGTAAAATCCAAAGACAATATAATTGCAGACCGTGAATCGCGTCAAATAAAAATAGACACGGAATGGGAACTTTCCGATTATGCATTTAGCCAAATTAAACAATCTTTTGGTCCACTCGATTTTGATTTATTTGCAAGTTCTCAAAATAACAAGTGTAAGAGATATGCCTCCTGGAAACTTGACCCGCACTCGGAAATTATAGATGCGTTCACTTTCAACTGGAAAAATCTTAACTTTTATGCCTTCCCTCCATTTTGTTTAATTTTAAAGGTTCTACATAAAATTATTGCCGATAAAGCCGAAGGCATTCTAGTGGTACCTAATTGGCCATCACAGCCGTGGTACCCACTGTGGTCGC
Organism: Carposina sasakii; assembly: GCA_014607495.2. NCBI lineage: Eukaryota > Metazoa > Arthropoda > Insecta > Lepidoptera > Carposinidae > Carposina > Carposina sasakii. The sequence goes on from CP053148.1 coordinate 3,074,552, forward strand.
AATTAATTGTATCGGAAAGATTAACGTTTAAACCTCATAAATATCTTTTATATTCTCCTTTCAGAGATTGTCACCCGCTACACTCGAGCCTTTCCCTGGTGGCTGTGAAGTTATCGGGAAATCGTTTATAAAAAGAGGCACGCCGCATAGTTCAATAGATATTTTAATAGCCTCTTTTTCTAATAATACTATTTCGCAGTACAATTCATCATTAAGATCGTGGTGGACATTCTGTCAAAGTAATAATTATGATTTTTACGAAGCTACACCTTCTCAAGTTATATCCTTTTTAACAAAGGCGTTTGAGAATGGTGGCAGCTATAGCACCCTTAATACTCACAGATCAGCTTTGTCAATTGTGATTGGAAAGGAAATTACAACGAATTATTGTGTAAATCAGTTTCTTAAAGGGGCATTCAGACTTAATCCCCCCAAACCCAAGTATGATCAGACATGGGATACTATTCAAGTTTTAAATTATGTATCAAAGATATACCCATATAATAACATTTCTATAAAAGATATAGCATTTAAATCTGCTACTCTGTTGGCTATTGCTTCCGCACAGCGGATGCAAACATTGAGTTTGATTAAATTAAACAATATCGTAACAGATAATGATGCCATTGTGATTAAAGTACCAGATTTAATAAAAACGTCACGACCTGGAGCTTTTCAACCAATTATAAAATTGCCATTTATTCGCGAAAACCCGAATATTTGTCCTGCACTCGCAATACAAACTTATATTGAAAAAACATTAAGCTTACGTGAGCAGTCTGACGATCACCTGTTTATAAGTATCCAAAGGCCATTTAAAAAAGTTGGTTCTCAAACTATCGGCCACTGGGTTAAAAAAGTCTTAAGCGCTAGTGGTATCGATATAAATACTTTCGGTGCACATAGCACCAGACATGCCGCCACCTCAGCTGCTCACAAGGCTGGTGTTAGTTTAGATGTGCTGAGAAAAGCTGCAGGTTGGAGCGATAAATCTAATGTGTTTTTAAAATATTATAGAAGAGATACGATCAATTCTTCAAATAACGATTTCATTAATGCAATTTTTGATGTACAAACAGATTAATCGTAGAATATTGTGTCACCTATATGGTATTATCAATCATTATTGAGTTTACTCAATTAAACTCACTGATTACATAAGTATGAGTTTTTATTTTTTTGTTTTTTATCTCTCTTTAAACATCTGCTTTGTAAACTTAGAATCGTCTTCGGTTGAAGCTCGAAGTATAATTAGGAATTAAAGGAACTTACCTTGTGAAGTTCAATTCCAATTATGCGAGAGCTTCAACCGAAGACGATTACCATTCCCTCCCATGACCCAAGTAATCAACCCCCCCAAAAAAAAAAAAAAAAAAAAAAAAAAAAAAAAAAAAAAAAAAAAAAAAAAAAAAAAAAAAAAAAAATGGCGCGAGCCCCTGGCGTCCCCGCCACCAGACGTGTGCGAGCGGGACAAAAAAGGCTAGTTTTTTGTTGTGGGCTCTAAATGTGTGACTGAGACAGCATCATCTCGTGTGCTGCTGCTTTGTAAACTTAGAATCGTCTTCGGTTGAAGCTCTCGCATAATTGGAATTGAACTTCACAAGGTAAGTTCCTTTAATTCCTAAGAGTACGTACCCTTCGTTAACGGTGGCCACAAAAAAACATCCTGTATAGTGGTGACTATGAGAAAAACCCAAGAAACATATGTGGCAGCAGCCTTGAGGCGTGCCCTGGGGTAGGCCTACGTCCAGCAGTGGACTGCAATAGGCTGAAGAAGAAGAAGAAGATACATATAATAAAAATGTAACGGATCGATGTCTGTACATGGAAGATATATGAGAAAAAATATTATAGGAGACCTTTATCAATGCAATTGTACCCAAAAAAATGATTTTTGGAATTTTGTCTGTATGTTTGTGCACGCTAATTTCAGAAGCGGCTGAACCGATTTCGATGCAGTTTTCAGGAATATATTGTGACAGGTCCCACAAGATATAGGCTACTTTTTATCCCGTGAAAATATTTTTACTCGTACTGGTATCTTGGATAATTTCGACAGTTTTTTTTTCTGTAGTCCACGCGGACCAAGTCGCAGGCGTCCCATAGTCTATATTATGTATGCTGTTATATCGTTTGTAATACTTAGCACTGATAATCTAGATCGGAAACATTTATTTTCCATGATAATGATCTCATATAAAATAATGCTACAATATATACGCGAATGTACAGACTGTAACAAAAGGGGCACTATCTGGGCTCCTTTTGTAGATAGGTTCACTGTGGGCTATGCTTTATTCGTAGCAGTTAGCATAACATGCGCCTTAAGTTAGTTATAGAAATTTCTACCCTTTTGTTATATCCTACTAATATTATAAACGAGAAAGTTTGTATGTATGGATGGATGGATGTATGTTTGTTTCTCTTTCACGTAAAAACGGCTGGAGCAATTTTAATGAAATTTAGTATGGAGTTAGCTGATACCCTGGATTAACTAACACATAGGCTACATTTTATCCCGTAAAAATATTTTTATCCTGGATAATTTCGATATTTGGTTTTTTCTGCAGTCAACGCGGACGAAGTCGCGGGCATATTACTAGTATTTGATATTTAAAATTAATAATTGTATAGTCTAACTAAACTATAATAGTTCTTACTCAGAAAGTTGCTAGTTCGTATTCGTTATTACTTATTAATAAGCTGTTTGTTTTTAATTTATTCAGAGTGTAAATAACCGCCAGACAAATTTCTCTAATGCTGCACAAATTGAATACCATAATATTGGGTCAGACTAGTATTGTACTACGTGCCGCAAATGCATTTTCAAGTTATTAACATTTCGCGCAAATTACTCATATTGGACGTCTGTGAGACTTGCCATTTGGGCTGATTACTTTAGTTCTTGCATATTATAATGCATTTTATTGTTTTTTCTCCGCCATAATCGTTTGCTTCATGTAAATAGTACCTTTTATCTATTCTTCGTACACCTATACCATTATAGTATGGTACCGATTTTTTCCGATTTTCTGTTTGAATCATGATCTAAAGTCAACATTTTTTGTTTACGCCTAACATCCTGTATTCAGTAACTTGAAGCAGAGAATGATAAAAGACGACCATGTTAATTGTGACCCTTGTGGTCAGTGGAGTGCTATATTTAAGTTTTGTAAGGAAATAAGATACTGTATTTACTTTGGTCGCGTGGTCCCGGCAGAGTAGAATTCCTACCACCCCATGTCTGCCCTTGGGTATCGTACGAGGCGATTAAGGGTTTCCGGGAGGTGGGCAGCAGCACCTCCCGTATTGATAACATAGTCCAAAATACAAACTGCGGTCACTAACACGACTGCCCAGCGTGGTGACTATGGGCAAATACCCCCCCATGGCAGGCTTTTTTATAACTACTTATAGAGAAATTCCCTTTAGCTCTAGTTGCCACTCCGTACTGCTTTAGAATATCGAATAGAGAGAGGGCACCTGAGAAGTAAAGTCTGAGTTTAATTTTGCAGTATGCTTGGCCTAAAATTATAAATTGTTATTACTAATACCGGGATATTTTCCAATAAAATGACCCACATAATCTTGTAAGGTGATCCGGCACCTACGTCATTATAGGCGCCTTAATGATAATGCATGTACTTTATTTACATTTTCCTTGCATTTTACACATACCACAAGGCTTGAATCCAGTCTTTCATGATAAAAAATGGCACATCTCTTTGTAAAACAACTTATACGACACATCAGAAAACAGGTCAACGCGCCAATGAAAAGAATCGACGTATCATAGCGTACCCAACCTTACAGCATTGTGATACAGCTTATATTCGTGTGCTAACTTTTTGCGATTTCCACAGGGATATTTTTCATACTTCCATGTATCGATACCTACGCTCGGGTGGACTTGAGGACTCGCACTTATGATGTTCCACCTCAGGAGGTAAGATTTATTACATTTTTCTCGATTTATAGTTCTATTTGTAGACCTCTTAGTCCAATCAATGGGGGGTATGACCCCAATAATAATTCTTCCGTTCCTAATATTTTGCAGGATGATAAAGTAAAGTTAATAGATTACGATTGACAAAGAATCCAGAATATTTTTGTTTTAGAACTTTGTTTGTTCTACCTATACAAAAAAAAACACGTATAGGTCGCTGCGGAAATTTTCTCTGTTCGAAATTCCTTCAGTATTATGTTAGGATATACTTATTTTTTACTAAAACCTTATTATTTACTAAAAATTTTAGTGACAGAGGAATTAATGTTGAGGCTCCATACAAAGGATTCCATAGTGATGCTGGGGACATTCCGTAGTACTCGTATTCGAGAATGTTGACGACCGAAATACATCCTGTATAGATATTTTAGAACATTTTGTCCTGTCGTATTACTCGTAGATATTTAAAAAAGAAAAGAGTAAGTTATAAACAATAATTAATATTTTCACCGATCGCCTCTATAAAGTATCATTTCCACCATCAGGTCCTCACAAAAGACTCGGTAACCGTCTCAGTAGACGCCGTAGTCTACTACCGTGTGCACAACGCCACCATATCCATAGCAAACGTGGAGAATGCGCACCACTCCACTCGGCTGCTCGCACAGACTACCTTACGGAACACCATGGGGACCAGGCCACTGCACGAGATCCTCAGCGAAAGGGAGACAATATCTGGGAACATGCAGATCTCCCTTGACGAGGCTACCGAAGCCTGGGGTATTAAGGTGGAAAGGGTTGAGATGTAAGTAATATTCACGCCATTATTCGTAACAAAAGGACATCTCTAATGAGCAGAGTACGGGGCAGTAGCAACAGTATCCTGAATGCAGTCGCTGAGGACTGTACTTCCCCGATGTGGAGGAGTTTTGTAGAGAGGGTGACAAACCGACTGACGTACTGACTTTATTATGTTTTGTAATTTATTTTGATTTTAATTTTATTTGATAGATTTGTTTAAATCATGTTTTATATTATTAGGACATTATTATCCCCTCTGGCCTTCTTTCTGTAATATAATTGAAAAAAAAATTGTTTGTAGACTACTAACAATATGTTTAAGGTACTGTTTACTAACAATAAGGGCTAGTATTACCTGAATATAATAAATAAATTTAATTTAATTTAATACCTGGCCTATATGTTTCTTGACCAATTTAACCTTATAATACCTTGCAGATCATCATCTTCCTGTACTTATTCCATTATTTTAGGGTCGACGCAATATGGTTTCTTTCGAAGTTAATGTTGCCACGGATTTACTCGTAGCGTTTGTTTTCATGGCCGGAACGCCAACTTTCCTCAGTTATGCTCCTCGGGTGACAATTTTAGGATGTTATAAAAATCCATTCATGAAATAAATTCAGTGGTACAGGCCTGTGACTGGAATCGACCTACACTTTCCGACTGAAAGGCGCACGTAACCATTGGGTTTTCACCGCAGATACACCGACCATGAAAATGTGTAGCAAGTAATCACAATTTGGTTTAAAATTGAATGCGTAAATAAAATACCAGTTTTGGGTACTTATATATCAGATACGGTATCAGTCCATGCAACTGATTCAAAATATATGTTAGGTATAGTCAAAATTTAACCAACCCAACAATAACATACGCACCTATAGAGCGAAAAATAGCAGGATAAGACATAGGCTAGATACGAGGTCTTAGCAAGATAGAATCGTACTAATATTATAAACGCGAAAGTTTGTACGTATGGATGGATGGATGGATGTTTGTTACTCTTTCACGTAAAACGGCTAGACAGATTTTAATAAAATTTGGTATTGGAGTTAGCTGACACCCTGGATTAACACATAGGCTACTTTTTATCCTGGGAATATATTTTAATCCCGGATAATTTCGACATTTTGTTTTTTCTGCAGTCCACGCAGGCGAAGTCGCGGGCGTCCACTAGTGATAAATAAAGAAGCTTTAATTATACCAAGTTCAAATTGCACCTTAGAGCGAATGAGGTATTTATAGCATGACCCCCCAAGGGCATGGGTACCAGATTTGGACCCTCATCCTTCCTGACGTACGTAATGAAAAAAGGTGCAGCTGATGACTTATGTGTGGGCACAAGGTTAGCACGGAATTAGAAAGGTTGGATTTCAATTTAGACTTGTTATTTTGCCACGGAAAATTTGTAATGTTGTTCGTATTTTATTCGTGGATAGTTTCTCCTATCTTATCCTATCCTGCTAACAATATAAATGCGAAAGTTTGTGAGGATCGATGTACATATTTGTGACTATTTGCACATACATTTTAATGTTACTCTTTCACGCTTAAACTACTGAACGGATTTTGATAAACCTTGCCAGATATATAGCTTACATACGTAGTTTACAACGCATAGACTAAAAGGTTCACTAATACTAATTAATTCATTATAAAAATTAAAGTTTCTTATATATTCATTACCGATATATCTAACCTCGCATTGCCACATAGCTAAATATTAATAGTTATGCATTTTCTCGAATTATAAATAAAAATTAATTAATTATATTAGGCACTTTAAGTTAGATAAGATTTGGGATAGAATTCTTGATTTAATTTTTATTTCTGAGCAACCGAGTTTTATTCCCTTTATTTGTATCAATATTAATAAATTATCGAAATCAATTATTATTGAACTGATTTGACCTGACCTAACTAAGTAATTTTTGTACGAAAATTGAAATAGGTACCTGCATGAGAAAAATACCACATGCGACACTAACTTAATTATACATAATTGATATACACGACTGTTGAACATTTAAAAGTGATTTGTTCTTTGAAAATTAATAACAGATACGAACACAGAAATCTAAATCTTTATTAGTAGTTAGATACCTACTTACCTATATGATTATGGGCGCGGCCTCGTTTAGTTTCCCTATGTTGTAAATTTACTGTGTTATTATTTTGGGGTAGTAGTTTCTTTTAATTACATTACATAAGTACTTTACAATTGAATCTAAATTAATATATTATGTCATAAACTAGCGAGGAAGTAGCTATGGTATTAGCTACATGAAAATACGTAAACATTTCTATAATAATAAAACTATACACAAGTGAATCGTGATATTATTATGTATATTACAATATAAATTGCTATCCAAGTTTAATTCATGTTATCTACATGATTATCATCATTATCATTTTCCTTAGCACATAATAAGGAAATAACGCCGGTAATTTAAACATAACTACACCCATAATAGGTCAGGATCCAAATTCTCACACTCTTTGACAAACCTATGTCTACATTCGCCTTATTTGTCCATACCAATATCTAAAAATAAAATAGCGAATTTATGACCACTGATATTTTCCGTAGCGTCGAATGCCACTCGACATTCATCTGTAGTCTTACAGTGGGTTCCCACGTTGCGTGATATTACGGACTGACGCGCACCAGCCCGCACCACGGATCGTGGGAAACGGAGCGTCCGTGGTAATATAGACGCGTCCGTCCGTAGCCGTCGGTGCGTCCGCGTCCGTCCGCGAAATCACACACCGTGGGAACCCACCTTTAGTGCTCACACTCAAAATATCAAGGCACGTCCCGAGCTGGTTATTGTGAAAAACCTAAGCAAAAGAGCCTTGATGTCGGCTGTTCTTTCCGCTATTTTATTTTTATATTTGTATGAAAATTAAAGTTGACTTTAGCAATAATGGATATGAGAATCGTGGCCCAAAACCACAAGGGAGTAATGTGCAGTACTCACCAACCAGAACTATACTGTTGATTTAATCTTACTTTGTCAAGTAAAATAAGGTATATCTAAAGCTGACACCGTGGTACAGTTTATAGTCAGTTCGGAATTTGTTATGCGTGTGGACTTTATTGCTTGGTCAGAAGGACTGTTTTGCATCTATTATAATATTAACTGGATTGTATGTAAGCCAGGCCCGTCTGTACCGAGTTTGAAGAGGGACATTACCATATATGGCTTCCTCCAGGGAATTACTCCTGTCCTGCAAATTGTATTTTCATATTGCAACAGAGTTTTTTAAAAGTTTTTATGAATAATCTAGCCACCCCCGTGCGAGCGTATAAAAAGTAAATATGTAGGTAGGTACTAAATATGTAAATTTGTAATTCGTCATGACCAAAATCAATCATCAAAGTAAAAAGGAAACTCCAAACGTCTGATACTCGTAAATGGAATAGACGTCTATTTAAATACATGACTGGAATAGTATAAATTGGTTACCCCAGTATACCTACCTATACATATTACAGTCTTTGTCACCAAAAGTTATGATTTTCAATTATTAAGTATTCTTCTAAACGTTCACGATTACTTGGTACAAGCACGGTCTTCTTCCAACAGCAAAGACGTCCGTCTACCAGTGCAGCTGCAGCGAGCCATGGCAGCGGAGGCCGAGGCCGCCAGGGAAGCCCGAGCTAAGGTCATCGCGGCAGAGGGCGAGCAGAAGGCCTCCAGAGCTCTGCGCGAAGCCTCCGAGGTGATCGGAGACAGTCCTGCCGCTTTGCAGCTTCGATATTTGCAGGTAAAGTTTTGTGATGACCAGAACACAAACTTGATATCTACGTTACGGGACTTGTGGTTAGATAAACAAACTTTTGCCTGTCAAAAATACGGCTAGCATACATAATTGATGCATTTAACTTATTTAGCGAGCTTTCCCATTCACCATTTTGATGACCGTTTCTTATTTTCAGGCCGAGAGTAAGTATATAAAAGGCAACATTTTTATATGTGTCATAAGATGTATGAATCGTATAAATAGACTCTATTTAATAGAGTATTCTTTTGGAACAAAGGAGTTGTTAATTATTCTGTCTTATTATTATTGGAACGAAGTTCCTTACGGCAGGCTTGGAGGAGATAGGGATTTTGCTGCGCGACGGAACTGAAAAAAATGTGATAGTAAAACCGTAAGAAAAAGTGGTGTACTACAATTTTTTGTACAATATACCCATATCTAATATGTATTTTGTACAATATACATAATATGACATGATTAGCACGGTTTTTTGGTCGAAGTTCGTCATTAGTTGTATTGCCTCCAATGGGAACTTCATCTAGGAGCTGATATTTCTAACGGTCATATTTCTCAAAATCTTGATAAGCATTAACTTTATCCTCCAGAAAGGCTACCTGACCATTAAAAAGGTTGTCCCTAATGACATAATGAAATCTAATCTCTACTGTGTGAATTTGTGTGTCACGGTGAACTTCAATAAAAACTCCCCTATATTTCCACATTGTTTCAGACTTTGAACACAATATCTGCAGAGAAGAACTCCACCATCGTGTTCCCACTGCCCATTGACATCCTCACCTATTTTATCAAGGCTAAAGAAACTCGGGATCGCCCTAACAGCAGCGACAATATTATGTAAAATATATAATAAATGTTATAACGCACTATGATTCAAACTACAACTGCGAATTTCACAAAATACTCATGAGTCCGAAGACAATTTCTACAGTTTCCGTGAATTTTCCTACAGTACGGCAGTAGGTTAACCTACGTACAACGCTTTGTTTTGCGATACCGCAACGCAATGCTCGGCGGCGAAATGCTGCCACATGTTTATGTATATTAGCGATGTATTTATGCATGATCAATGCAAATAGGATAATTGCCTATAGCAAGCATAATTATTATGTTACGAAGAACAAAAACCACCTAATTTGTATGAAATAATAAAAAAGTTGGTACACATTTCTTGATCTCGAATAAGATGAGAAAGCATGAGGCGCAGGGATTTGGTATCTCCTCTTTACATTTCTATGATGAGGCGGTTTGTCAATCACAAACAAGTCTTTTCGCATTAAAGTTCCATAAAATATGCTAATTTTACAGAAGAGATTAATATTGAAATTCGTTAGAGAGTAAGTATATTCTTTGATTGAAATATTAATTCAATTTTGCATGGTTTGGGATATAGTAATGCAAAATTTTTAATGGAAAAACGTCGATAATATGTATTGTAAGTATTTATAAAGATTAAATGGTTCTCTTACGTAAATAGTTCAATGCATGTGAGGGACCGGTAAAAAATATTCGAATTCATTTAAATATTTTAGATCTACAAATTATTGTTAAATGTTTATAGAAAAAATATTATCACAATTTTAAATTCAGTACTGCACATTTCAAAGTATTTGTAATAGTAAATAAAATATCAAATATAGGTAAAGATGAATTATTGAAAACGTTTCTAGTCGTATCTATCTGTGTTTAATCATACTAAGGGTGCTCATCCCTTAATTTTTTTTAAATTATTTATAATTTTGTTTAAATATACAATTACGTATCTTCTACTTAACTCGTAAGTATTATCTAATAAGTAAAAACCATCCACACTGGCGCCTATTTCAGCATTGTATGCATGCCCACAGGGTAATGGCGACAGTCGTATAAACAAGTAAATCGGTTTACGAAAACTATTTTAGCCATTCACATAGAACTCAAAGAACCTCAAATTGCTCAAATTCTTTTGAAACTTCGAAATTCTAATTTAAATCGTATCGTTATGTGTGGATGGTAGGTACATTATGCAATCTGTATCAATGTTTTACTAATAAAATACTTTCTTAGTCACGTTTGTTTAATTAGTTATTTTAGAGTACGAAATTCATTCACAATCAGGATTCCATTAGGCAATAAAATTACCAATCGTTTCAGAGCCGATTTAGTTTAGTAGGTACAGCGAGTCAGAATTATTATGCCCGAGTTCCTTACGATATGCACGGAAGAAGATGCAGCTGATGTAATCGTTGAAGTCCCACATTAGTACAGGTTTAATTTACCTATATCCTGAAATAATACTTTATACCTATGACAAAGAGCAAATAAGTTCATCCTTTTAGAGAATTAGTTTTTCTTCGTATTACTTGTACATGAATGGACCAGCAAGAGAGAAAATTTATGTAAAATGCCAATAGAAAATGCAAATAAATATATAAATGAATTCTAACTACAAGTAAAAATATATTGTTTTGTCCACGACGTCACTGACTATATCACTGATAGTGTCGGGTAGCTGACAGCAATGGTTTACAACGTTAAATCAGATATTACTGACGGCGAACTGGGGCAAAGTTGAACGAGCCCGCGAACATACAGCGATAGGATACGAGTAGTTATTTGTTTGATCAGCAGTTAAGCTGACTATCAGTTAATATACGTGAGTAAAACTAAAGTATTTTTCACGTAAGCTTAACTAACTCAATAAATTGAATTAATTTCAGCCAGAGTGGGCCTATAGCGGGAGCAAAACATGTGCGGGTTCAAACCGGGGAGTTCTTTGCACATCAATGGAACAAAAAATATTAAACTAACTCGATATTAACCATAATATTAACAGTGCGATATTTGGTTATTATTTATCGTCAATGTTATCATTAGCAATCAACAAGAAATGGTGTATTTGTAATTAATAATTCTAAGTATAGAGTGGACAAGTAACCTATCTACTTCATAATAACCTTCAAGAAAGTTGAACTAATATCTAGTTTAATGATAGGTTCTACCATGGAGAAGAAATAAAAGAGGAGCAGCGGCTAACACTGTAGCCCTGCCCATTTACATAGAAACCACCTTGTAGTGACTAGCTAAACTACTTGCATAAGTGTGTGGTTACCACAGATTTATGTGGTTACAGCTACCCTGCCCTGAAACTCAGCCCCTATCATGACGTCATGGCCTCACGATTGCCACACGACTCAGTTCATAGTCTCACCTCCTCTTTATACCTTCTCCATGGGTTCTACCTTGTTCGTTCGCGATTCACTGTAATTACGGGGTCTGGTCGATAGCTGTCTCCGAAGTACATATATGTATAATAGTCTGTGGTTGACTCTGTCAATCTATATTATTAACTCTTATTATCTGTGCTAGTGCAGGACTGCACTAGATCCAACACATTAGCTGCATCTCCTTCCGTAAGAGTCGACAGGAATTAAGGGGAATACTCTCAAGCGATGAGCTGACATCTTGTCACTAATCATTATTATCTGACCTAGCTATGCTAAACGTGGCTATATGATCTCCTTCGCAATTTTGCAGTTCTGTTATTTACCTAATTGTACGCCTTATTCGTTGTTTATCATGCTATGTTGTACTGGATAGTTATCTACAAATGATGATTACCTACAGCTGAGCTATTGGCTCCGTTTCGCATGCAAATGTCCAGTGACGTGGTTATAGTAAATGTCGCAATGTATCTATAACATACCCGCCGTGAAATTGACGGTGAGTCAATGTTACTCGTATAATGGGCGACTTCCGCTTTTCGCCTTTTTTCACTAGTGCATTATGGAATTAATGGAACAGGTACTAAAATAATGAACGCTCATCCTGGAGTTGGTAAGTAAATTCCGTTGGTAAGGCCGCGGCCGTAACGAACTACTCGTAACATTGTCATTACTTATAACACCTCTTCTTTATTCTGCTCAGTGGGTAAGTTACTGATTGCCACGTTATCCGTTTCATGGAATAATACCTATGCCTGATTATGGAACTAACATTTATTGTATGCAGTTAAACAGAAAATTTGGTCACACACATAATAACTAGCGCCATCATCCATCGGAGCTATACGGTGTAAAACAATCTACGTTGAAACAGGGTGCGCCTGATCGTGAGGGAAGATACCATTAATAACATTTGCTTGTACAAGGTTATTGTTAGGTCGCATGTGAGTAGGCAAGTATACCTAGTAGTTGGTTCATATTGCCTTACTTTCTGATCTTTGAATTCACAATAAACAATTACTTAGTTGAATTATCTATATTCTATGATAGATATGCTCCATAAAGATAATATAAAAAATAAGTTCTATTCTTCTCTATTCTGGTACAAATCTGGGAACATAGTTGTGACCTACTAAGACCAGCAAAATATCAAAGAGCACTACTTAGGTACATAACTTTTTTCGAAGCGATTCGTAGTTTTCTTGAATAGGGAATATGCGTCTGACACGAAAACAGTTTTTTTATATTTTATTCGAAAGATATTACAAATACAAACCGAATAGGGCAAAAATAACATAAATCGGTTAGTAAATACCAAAGTTACAGGAGCTTAAAAGTTCGAAAAATTTTAGGAAAAAAATTTACAACATAAAAGGAGTCAAAACATACATTTTCACCCATATTTTGAAATCAATGAGAGATTTTATAAATACTTTATTCACATCTGCACCTGTTAATAAACAATTTTTATTGACAACAATAAACAAAATATTAAAAAAATAATCCAAACTATTAGGGTCCAAAGTTGAGTAAATAGACTGCGTTTTTCTGCATAAATGCACATAGACCCGCGTAGCAAAATTTTCACGAGAAATAATTAATATCTGTCTATGAAAAAACTAGCATAAACACTGGACACTATAAATTTCGCCCGATCAAGTAATAAAAAAAATTTTTCAAAAAAATTTACATTGTTTCTCAGCATTTTTTTTTGGGCATAAACTTACTTTATTTGATGTATAGAGTATGTACCCTTAGTTAACGGTGGCAATGAAAAAACACCCTGTATACTTAAGGATTTCATCGTTACCATCTTAGGAGTAGTATCTACATATATAGTTTCCATCGACCAATTGCAGTACTGTCCCCTAACTCCTAACCGTTAAGGAGTTCTGTAGCATGACCATCAGCACAGCAGCATCAGATGTTGTTTCAAGTATACCTCACAAGCAACACGTTAGCCCTACGTACTACTATATAGTTTCCATCGACCATTTGCAGTACTGTCTCCCAACTCCTAACTGTTAAGGAGTTCTGTAGCTTCATCATCAGCACAGCAGCATCAGATGTTGATTCACGTAACACGTTAGCCCTACATACTACTCAATAGTTTTCATCGACCAATTGCTGTACTGTCTCCCAACTCCTAACCGTTAAGGAGTTCTGTAGCTTCATCATCAGCACAGCAGCATCAGATGTTGATTCAAGTAACACGTTAGCCCTATATACTACAAAATAATTTTCATCGACCAATTGCAGTACTGTCTCCCAACTCCTAACCGTTAAGGAGTTCTGTAGCTTCATCATCAGCACAGCAGCGTCAGATGTTGGTTCAAGTAACACGTTAGCCCTACATATTACTAAATAGTTTCCATCTACTAATTGCAGTACTGTATCCCAACTCCTAACCATTGAGTTCTGTAACTTTATCATCAGCACAGCAGCATGTTGACACCCTAAAGAATATACCTGAGTAAGACATGATTACGTAACAAAAGCACCATACGAGCATACAATTTTCGGTGGTTGCCCTAGATTTTTCCTCAGAAGAAACCTCAGAAGTGAAATCTATGCAACAAAAAAAAAATTAGAAATCCGTCTATAATTAATTAATTAATTTCAGCCAGAGTGGGCCTATAGCGGGAGCAAAACATGTGCGGGTTCAAACCGGGGAGTTCTTTGCACATCAATGGAACAAAAAATATTAAACTAACTCGATATTAACCATAATATTAACAGTGCGATATTTGGTTATTATTTATCGTCAATGTTATCATTAGCAATCAACAAGAAATGGTGTATTTGTAATTAATAATTCTAAGTATAGAGTGGACAAGTAACCTATCTACTTCATAATAACCTTCAAGAAAGTTGAACTAATATCTAGTTTAATGATAGGTTCTACCATGGAGAAGAAATAAAAGAGGAGCAGCGGCTAACACTGTAGCCCTGCCCATTTACATAGAAACCACCTTGTAGTGACTAGCTAAACTACTTGCATAAGTGTGTGGTTACCACAGATTTATGTGGTTACAGCTACCCTGCCCTGAAACTCAGCCCCTATCATGACGTCATGGCCTCACGATTGCCACACGACTCAGTTCATAGTCTCACCTCCTCTTTATACCTTCTCCATGGGTTCTACCTTGTTCGTTCGCGATTCACTGTAATTACGGGGTCTGGTCGATAGCTGTCTCCGAAGTACATATATGTATAATAGTCTGTGGTTGACTCTGTCAATCTATATTATTAACTCTTATTATCTGTGCTAGTGCAGGACTGCACTAGATCCAACACATTAGCTGCATCTCCTTCCGTAAGAGTCGACAGGAATTAAGGGGAATACTCTCAAGCGATGAGCTGACATCTTGTCACTAATCATTATTATCTGACCTAGCTATGCTAAACGTGGCTATATGATCTCCTTCGCAATTTTGCAGTTCTGTTATTTACCTAATTGTACGCCTTATTCGTTGTTTATCATGCTATGTTGTACTGGATAGTTATCTACAAATGATGATTACCTACAGCTGAGCTATTGGCTCCGTTTCGCATGCAAATGTCCAGTGACGTGGTTATAGTAAATGTCGCAATGTATCTATAACATACCCGCCGTGAAATTGACGGTGAGTCAATGTTACTCGTATAATGGGCGACTTCCGCTTTTCGCCTTTTTTCACTAGTGCATTATGGAATTAATGGAACAGGTACTAAAATAATGAACGCTCATCCTGGAGTTGGTAAGTAAATTCCGTTGGTAAGGCCGCGGCCGTAACGAACTACTCGTAACATTGTCATTACTTATAACACCTCTTCTTTATTCTGCTCAGTGGGTAAGTTACTGATTGCCACGTTATCCGTTTCATGGAATAATACCTATGCCTGATTATGGAACTAACATTTATTGTATGCAGTTAAACAGAAAATTTGGTCACACACATAATAACTAGCGCCATCATCCATCGGAGCTATACGGTGTAAAACAATCTACGTTGAAACAGGGTGCGCCTGATCGTGAGGGAAGATACCATTAATAACATTTGCTTGTACAAGGTTATTGTTAGGTCGCATGTGAGTAGGCAAGTATACCTAGTAGTTGGTTCATATTGCCTTACTTTCTGATCTTTGAATTCACAATAAACAATTACTTAGTTGAATTATCTATATTCTATGATAGATATGCTCCATAAAGATAATATAAAAAATAAGTTCTATTCTTCTCTATTCTGGTACAAATCTGGGAACATAGTTGTGACCTACTAAGACCAGCAAAATATCAAAGAGCACTACTTAGGTACATAACTTTTTTCGAAGCGATTCGTAGTTTTCTTGAATAGGGAATATGCGTCTGACACGAAAACAGTTTTTTTATATTTTATTCGAAAGATATTACAAATACAAACCGAATAGGGCAAAAATAACATAAATCGGTTAGTAAATACCAAAGTTACAGGAGCTTAAAAGTTCGAAAAATTTTAGGAAAAAAATTTACAACATAAAAGGAGTCAAAACATACATTTTCACCCATATTTTGAAATCAATGAGAGATTTTATAAATACTTTATTCACATCTGCACCTGTTAATAAACAATTTTTATTGACAACAATAAACAAAATATTAAAAAAATAATCCAAACTATTAGGGTCCAAAGTTGAGTAAATAGACTGCGTTTTTCTGCATAAATGCACATAGACCCGCGTAGCAAAATTTTCACGAGAAATAATTAATATCTGTCTATGAAAAAACTAGCATAAACACTGGACACTATAAATTTCGCCCGATCAAGTAATAAAAAAAATTTTTCAAAAAAATTTACATTGTTTCTCAGCATTTTTTTTTGGGCATAAACTTACTTTATTTGATGTATAGAGTATGTACCCTTAGTTAACGGTGGCAATGAAAAAACACCCTGTATACTTAAGGATTTCATCGTTACCATCTTAGGAGTAGTATCTACATATATAGTTTCCATCGACCAATTGCAGTACTGTCCCCTAACTCCTAACCGTTAAGGAGTTCTGTAGCATGACCATCAGCACAGCAGCATCAGATGTTGTTTCAAGTATACCTCACAAGCAACACGTTAGCCCTACGTACTACTATATAGTTTCCATCGACCATTTGCAGTACTGTCTCCCAACTCCTAACTGTTAAGGAGTTCTGTAGCTTCATCATCAGCACAGCAGCATCAGATGTTGATTCACGTAACACGTTAGCCCTACATACTACTCAATAGTTTTCATCGACCAATTGCTGTACTGTCTCCCAACTCCTAACCGTTAAGGAGTTCTGTAGCTTCATCATCAGCACAGCAGCATCAGATGTTGATTCAAGTAACACGTTAGCCCTATATACTACAAAATAATTTTCATCGACCAATTGCAGTACTGTCTCCCAACTCCTAACCGTTAAGGAGTTCTGTAGCTTCATCATCAGCACAGCAGCGTCAGATGTTGGTTCAAGTAACACGTTAGCCCTACATATTACTAAATAGTTTCCATCTACTAATTGCAGTACTGTATCCCAACTCCTAACCATTGAGTTCTGTAACTTTATCATCAGCACAGCAGCATGTTGACACCCTAAAGAATATACCTGAGTAAGACATGATTACGTAACAAAAGCACCATACGAGCATACAATTTTCGGTGGTTGCCCTAGATTTTTCCTCAGAAGAAACCTCAGAAGTGAAATCTATGCAACAAAAAAAAAATTAGAAATCCGTCTATAATTAACGAAAATATCGGTGAACATACATAAAATTACAATTATCAAATTATCTTATTGACAAATGCTATTACACTGTAAATGACTACTTATCTGGAAAACAATTTATATGGCTGCATGCTGCATGTTAAGTGTTATACCTTATAAAAGCTTCATTTTATGTCTATGGTGCATTCCTGCTGTTTATATTTGTACGCCAATTGTAGGCAGAACATAGTGATTCATATTATTATGCCCATGTAACATCTACATTATGTACACACTTTGACTTTGACTTTGAAAAAAAAATTTATACATACAGACGAATTGAGAACCTCCTCCTTTTTTTGAAATCGGTTAAAAATAAGATTGCATTTTTTCCCATACTAATTTGAGACGGTTGTCTATTATGATGACGTCAAATCTTTGCCATTTTAGTATAGAGCAAAACGGAGCGTTTCAGAAACATTTTGCCGGTTCTTATTTTTTAATTGCTGTAAATTCAAAACGGTTGAAGTTAGATATGCCATTCCAAGGGCAATCTTTATTCATTTTTTACGTAGAATACAAAAATGAATTTTAAAAAATCATGCATATACCTACCCTACTGGCAACATTTTATATGGATGTTTTTGGTGGGATTTCTGATTCATTGTACTTCCAATAAATACTCCCAAATATCATACTGAAAAAAATAGAATCCAACATAACCAACATGACGGCTGTGTTTTAGTTAAGATTAAAGACAAAAAACCTGTAATACACAAAACAAACGAGTATTGATCGTTACTGACAAACGCCACAAGGTCGTATTGTATTGATATACTCATTGAGACATAGCTTTTATAAGCATGAACTCTAGTAAATAGACACAGCTTTACAAATTGCATATTTTATCCTGTGCCGATACTGAGCTTCACTAGAATACATGCATCTCCTTTTATGCACGTCGTGTGAGTCGTCGTCAGCCTATTGCAGTCCACTGCTGGACGTAGGCCTCCCCCAGAGTACGCCACATGGCTCGATTGGCTTCATTGGGGGATTTATACGTCGTATGAGTCGACTAAGGAAATTAGGAGTGGTTTTAGAATCTCCTTCCGCCGTCCTTGACACTTAAGTTGCATTACTATACGTTACAATACATAAGTAATGTAGTACATTACTACACATTACACTAGTATAATTGATTACAATAATAGAATCTAAGTGTCAAGGACTGGAATTGTGAGGCACCGATCTAATGGTGCATCGAAACTGTTAGTATGACATTAGCACTCTATGTCTACATCTTATTCCTCTATGGTTCTAGCTATCCTATTCTTAGGCACACAGTACACAGCTGTGTATATATTATTGTGGTGTTTATGTATGGTGTTGATTTAATCTGGGAGTTGGTATTTGACCTCATCCATATTTACACTACCTAAATAGAAACGTAGTTGATTAGTCAAATCTAGGTTTATGATCCTTAGGAACAGAAGGTGCCACGGGTGTTTGGAGTACTTTAAAACCAATGATTACACATAATATGTGCATATTGCTACTTTGCAGTTATAGTACAATATACACATATTGCATGCTAGGTAGCTGGCTGTGTAGGCCGATTACTCGACTTGCTAAAGAAATAGGTAGAAATGCGACAGCGAAAATTGTAGGCAATCAGCCCACTGGTGTCTCGTTGCGGCTATTTCGTCAGCCTATTGCAATCCACTGCTGGACATAGATAGGCCTTCCCCAGGGCAAGCCACAAAGCCCGATCTCCGTTTTTGCCATCCAGTACTACCAGCCGCCCTCTGTCATCGGTCCCATCTGGCTACGCTTACATTCTACATACAGACAGGGGTCTCAATCTCATTTCATCTCAATGTTCGTGCAAACAAAAAAATCTGTTATAAAGCGTTGTTTTATTGAAAAACAGTTTATAATAACACAACTTCCTTTCTCCTTTATTAACTTTTCTGTCTACTTGCAAGCATAACAAAGTAGGAGGTACCTACCACACTACAGGTAAAGAAGCTAAATGTAAAGATCCCCTTAAAATAATGTATATTCTCATAAATTAACTTAAATAATAAACTTCTTAAAATCGACATAAATTAATGATGTTTCTTAGAAATAAATGAATGATGATGATGATGATTTACCTATTTAGTCATCCACAAAAAAATATATGACTAACTTGAACTTGAAAATTAAATTAATTCAGCCATTACTCTTCATAACCATCTACACATTGAAATGCAGCCTAATCAAGTGGTTTAAAATTTTCACGGATATGATTCAGCCTCGCTTGTATGTTAGCAACAGCTTTAGATCTTGGAGGTAACTGATCATAGGGCGTCGTAACTTCAACTGCGTCCACTGACAACGTATCCGTAATCACACTATTCTCCAACTGAACACCTAAATCTATCCTAACAGAATTCTGCCCATCTCTAAATAACAGATACACATTTGCCTGATCCAAAACTCTTAAAGAGAAATACTTATTCAATTTCAATGCTTTCATTTTAATCGGAATCGGCTGGAACCTTTGCATCTTCATTTTAGCTTCCTCTTTCATGTGATTTTCTAGCTCAATGCTCAACATTTCTAGATTGTTTTCTTGTTTTGTCTCGCTTACATCAGCTTTTATCAGTTCCTCAATGTGTGGATCAGATTCTAACTCTGTGTCAGTCCATATCTCCTGAAAGACTGGAGGATCATTAAGATGGTGCCATTTCCATCGGGAGTGTGATCCTATTTTAGAATCGTATACCATACCTTCCGTTTGGTTATATTTGAGCCTGGAATATTTTTGATAAATAATAATCAAAGGATTTACTAGTAAAACATCACTATGTACGAGACATTGTAGAATAGGTACCTACGCGACAAAAATAATTAGACCAACTCATTAAAGAACAAATACTTCCTATCTGGACTTACCTCTGAATTCCATAAAGATCAAAAACTGAACAGTTGCCAATATAGTCAAAGCATGCTAGGATAGCAATATGTTTCTTTCTTACAGGATTCTCGTAATCTTCCCCTGAACTATAGACAATACATCTCTCTCCACAATGCTGATCTACAAAATAGAATAGATTATGATTGGATTATCTATCATCAAATCTCTATCAAACTGCTGTGCAGCTTTTTCTGTTCCTTTATTGATCGTAAATGTTTTTCATCTAAAAAGTTATTCGTAAACGTATTTTACCACTGTCTCCATAGTATTTTAATGCCAGCTTCCCGTTCTTGTAGTATACTTCGGAGCTTCCATTTTCATGAATAAGCCCTAGTAATTCACAGTTTTTGTAATATAAACGTCTTTTGTGCTTATTCTGCACACACCAGTCCATTTTGGATTTAACCGGTATGCTTTTATAAACAAACATCTGCGAAAGTAGTTGATAACAGCATAATGAAATAAATGATTACGTATAAATCAAGGCTTTGGAGACTTATCGAAACGAGTATGTGAAAGCTCCGAGGGATATATGACAACTATCCAATACTTAATCCCATCCCAACTAATATTATAGGTAAACGTGAAAGTTAGTTTATTTGTTTGTTACACCCTTCATGCCTCATTTACCCAACCAATCTTCATGATATTTTGCATACCTACATATAGTTGGGAGGACATAACATGGTCAAAGTCGTGGGAAATAAGCTAGTTGATTATATTTGAAAATAATAGGTTAACCTAAGGGTTAAATTAAGAGTATATACACTACTAGGCTTACCCGACGCATCAGTTTTGTTGAGGGTAATTGTGTCCAGCCAATGTCAATAAACTTCCTGTTTGATAATTCGTATCTCATTACACCTTTAGCCGGAGTAATACTCTAGAATTTTCCAGAAAATTAACTTAGGTACCTACTTAAATGTGATATGTCATTGGACCAACGAAATTATTGGTATTTTAAATTAAAATCTTAACATGACACTGATATTTTTTGCTTAATAATTACGTAATATGTATTTAAAATTACCTTTCTATCGGAATTTGCTGATACTCTTTTCTGTTTATTTGTTGTCTCACATCCACAATGATATTTAGTGTCAGAGGGTGTGTGAGAAGGTTTCCTATTATCATCTTCGAGGAGCATGTAATTTTTGCTATACAGAAGAGGCTTACGGGTAGGATATTTTGAGTTATCTTGTTTTTTACATCCTGGATCGTACAGTACGATATCCGATGCTTTAACCATTTCACTTGGCGCAGTTGCTACATTCTGTTCACACTCCAAAATATTACTAAATGACTCTTCAGGTCCCACTGCAACCAGTTTCAGTGTTGGCAAAAGGTCAAACTTAGGAAGTGTTTTTACACTTTTCAAGCCCTTAATATTGCAAAACTCGTCACTGTCCTTGCCTTCATCCTTCTTTTTTTTCTCTGTCATTTTAAATATCGAATCTTCCTTATCTCTTTCACTTGATTTTCGGTCTGAACTTCTACCAGATGGCGTTGGACATTTTTGACAGAGAAGATCGCATTTTCCACAAATCCCACTTTTGATCGAAGAACAGTTTCTTCTTGTCTTTTTCCCGCAATCTTTCTGTTTCTTATCATTAACTTTATTTAAATACGAGTAGTCCTTATTTGCATTATCTTTACTTGTGTTAACTTTTTTATTTTCTTTGTCAATTGAACTACCACTATCATATTTCGGTAGATCCAAAAAATGTTCTGATGTGCCCTGGGATCTTGCTAATGTTGGTGGAAATGAACTAATATGTGGTTCACGGACAGTCGCGCATTTATTACAATAACCGAGAACATCTTGTAACCATTTATCTGAGATGGACTCGCTTCGAACTGTGTCGGGAAGGATTTCGCCCTTTGCCGTGATAGCTTCCAAAATATCTCGTATTTTTTCAACATACAGCCGCATTTTCTCTTGGTAGTTCTGAGCATCTGATGGTTTGAGCAGACACTTTTTGACTACCAGTTCACATATTTTACAATTCCCGTAAATATTGGGCCTTTGACAATATTGACAAACTCCTAGTGTTTTAGTTTTCATTATGCTCTCTATCGGTAATCCTGTCATTAAAATGTTTAGTATGTTCAGAATTCTTTTGCATTCTAAGCATTTAACTTTGAGCTGATCTGTAAAATGAATGGCAGAGTTGACATTATGTTAAGACTAGGTACTGCTAATTGCAAAGCCTATTATTTTAATGGCTACTGTTTTAAACTAACTCACATAGTTCTTCGGAGCCGTCATCTTTTTGGCCAGCATTTTTTAACAACGACAAATCTCGCGCCCATGTCTTTTGCTAAAGATAGACAAATAGATTATTAACAAATACAGAATTTTCTTTATTTCCCTCTTACTGAAACTACTCAAACTTCAGAACCAATAGAGAGGGATACACAGCTCTATAAACTGACTGAGAGCTTAGTCAATTTATCTTATAATTTTACGAGTGACATCGAAATTTACAAAGTTATCTAAACACTTCCCGAGTGACGTGATGATAGTGTTGAGTAGGACACGACTTGAAAAAGAGTTTGTAAGAGTAGCCTCTTTTTTGTCCCGAGCCAGTACAATGTCCCACTTCAAATGAGGCGAGGCGTACCTACTGACTGAACCATTTGAAGTTATTATAGTACGAAATATGCGCGCCTCCTGACGCCTCAAATGTCAGAAGCGACGTGCTTTTGTCATGTCATTTGTTTGTTTAGTACAAATATTTTTAATTATAAATCTTACAAGTATAAAAAATGAATTTTATGTGTTTGTAGTAGAGATGGGTTATATTAGGTTATAACCTATACCTGTTCCTACTGCTTCTGTGACACAAAAATTCCTGTTCCAGAAACCTGTGACAAAATACTTCTTGGGTTTCTTATCAGTTTTTACAGGTTTTAGCCGTTTCCGAGATATGCCAAATAAATTTATAAACAAATATTGTAAAAAAAAAAGAAGAACAGTTATCGCGTCACCGGGACTCGAACCCGATTCCTCTGGCTTCGGAGTTGAACGCTTGAACCACTTGGCTACCGTAACATTGTATGACAATGACGAAATTTACTTCTGTAATCAGAATCTGTATTCGTAGTCATTAAATTCTCCTGGCTGGCGCCTCGCCTCGCATGGAAGACAATATATTTCTCTCTCGCTCAAAATGTCAGACGCGACGACCGTGACGTGATCACGTGACGTGCTTGTCGTTTGTCTGCCTGCCTCGCTCGACCGTTCAAGCTCGACCGCGACAAGAAAATTGAAGTAGTACAATTTAAAATTTAGAGGCACTCTTACATTTTGACGTCATGTCCGGGACAAATGAAGTGCCTCTTGTATGTCCTACTCAACACTACGTGATGAAGTCTTACTCTTACACTATTGAAGGAAATATTGTGATAACTTGGCATACTCCGCTGTTGTTCTTAAAATTGCTACATTATCTAAGCCTGGCCTACATCTAAGCCAAATTATTATTAACATTGAAGAAAATTGCCTGCAACTGGAGTAAACAATTGAAGTTATAGACATTAAAATTCAATGTAAGTATGGCATCATCGTGGCAGCATGGTGTCAGTAGAGTAGAGTTCGTACCACCTTTGCCTGACCGTGGGTACCGTACGAGGCGATTAAGGGTTTCCGGGTAGCAGTACCTCCCATTCTGACAACATAGCCAAAGTCATCAACCCGCCAGCCGAACGTGAAAACTATACCTACGCCACACGGCTACAGTCATAGGCAATAGGCTAAAATCCCCCTATGGATGTAGCCCTATGGCGTGCTCTGGGGGAGGCCTACGTCCAGCAGTAGTTTGCAATAAGCTGATTTGTATGGCATCATGTGCAATTTTAACCAGTACCATCTGGGTTCAGATAGCTTAAATCCTGCCATGAAGAAACACGAAAACCTACCTCCGTTTTACCTGGGCTTCTAATCTGGCGAGTGGGGCATTCCGGACAAACGCAAACTCTGAAAAAACAAACAGTTTAACATATAGCTACCCAATTTCTCTCATTTTGAACATAAACTCAAAAGTCTTTTGTAACCGAACATCCTTTACTTGTGCTGATGCGAAGCTTCTCTAGGGACTTTCCGTGCATGTCTTAAGAGTCGACTAAGGAATTTAAGTGATATATTATCTCTCGAATGATAAGCTAGCTAACCTTGTCACTGATAATTAGCATCTGTTCCCGCTATCCTGTTTAGAAAAACCTAAATCATAATAAAAAAACCCTAAATCTATGTTTCGATTCCAGCTGCAGGCTGCAAAAAAAAATTAGTAAAGGCACGTTACGCCATAGGGCGCTTATCCCAGAATCTTCATATCTGACGGAAGATGCGTCGGGCGTATCTCCAGGTACAGGCAAACGTACGCTCGACGCACTAACGTATCATCGGTTGAGATTTTTTCTATACATTTTGTCTGTTCTGGCGTTACGCGACCGATAGATAATATGCGACGCATCTTCCGTCAGATATAACAGACCCTGAAACTGCGCCATAACTGAGTTAAGTTTTATTTTACCTTTTGATGGTTGCCATAGTTCACATAGGTTATTAAGGGTAAGCAAATTGGGCAGCTGCAATGTTTCAGCCAACAACAAAGTTTAGGTACCTACTGAATACAGGTACATAGTTTGATCAGGTTTGATCACAACACAACACAATCGCACTACACGTACTTTATTAGGCAGGTAGGTTAAAAGATCTTATATTATTAGAATAATACTTATTATTGTAAAGGTAATTATTTCTTAGAGTACTTAGAGGTGGTTAATTACTTAATAGGTATATTCTTTGATATTCCTTGTTGCTTTGTTCCTTTGCTCCTAAAATTTTGTCTTAATTTGACATGACATCCATCAATCATCAAGACATCGAGTAGCGTAGAAAGAGTCGAGTAGCCAAGTGAGTGTCGGCTGATTGTTAATTGGCTCCATACCCGCCACAGAAAGAGTTCATCGAAAAGCCGTTTACCCTATCATAGCATACTTAGATATCTTCTAAAATATAAAAATTAAACGTTGAATGTGTTGCTAAGTGCAAATTTCGAGAACTAAACCCATTTCGCAATTTTTTTAAAAATATTCCTTGTTTAATAAGTCGTGGGCGGCCGCTACTCAGAAAACAGTACATAATACATACAGTATGTAAGTATAAGTATAGGTACTTAGTACAACTTATTTACCTAGAATGTTATCTTGTGGTCAGGATAGGCATTGTGTTGTTCATTACTCATTACAGATCATGTTACAGATCTCATTACCTCAGCTCATTACAGATCCAGCCAGACCATAGAGAAAAATAACTAACCATAAGCCAGACCAATCCAGAGCAACCGCGGCTTAGGACTATTTCAGACTTTCGACAAGAAGACTCGTTATTTATACAGCTGAAACAAAAATAACAGTAATATTTTAGCTGTATAAAAAATAAGAAAAGTAACCCAGAATAGACTTACGGTGACAACGTGATTGTCTGCTAAAAATGTACCAACAGTAAAAAAGTTGTTAGAACTGTCATACAAATTTGACAGTGACATATGACACACAATTTAAAAATACAAAAAATTGCAATAAATTGCAAACGAGCTAGGCAGAAAAGCTTAATTTTGTGAGAAATAGCATGATAATCAGTTATTTTTGGTATTATTTTACGTCTGATTAAGTGGAACAAAGTCAAAATGGTGATATATAAATTTGTAACAGTTTCTAGGTTAATACTACGATGTAAGCCTTCCAGTCAAATTTTGAAATCAAATTTTCAGCAATTTAACACATACAGGTATGAACTCATAGTTTCTCAGTAAACAACTACGCAATTTGTTTTGTTAAATAGCTCAGCCAAGTTTCTATTATGAGCAGTCGGCCGGTTCTGATTAAAAATACTATGCGACGTCTGGCATATAAATTGGCAATATTTTGCTTAGCTAATGGTCTAACTAGGCATAAGTCCTAACCAGGTGCCTAATAGGACTAAATGCCGTCACATTATGTTAAAAATAATTCTAGGTTTTTCCACCAGTTTCACTAATACAACCACCTGTGTTATACCTACAATACCGACTCATTGTTATTGTCTCCCTTTTCCCAGAAAATGCTTTGCTCGTCAAATTCATTTATCTAATAAATCCACTATACTTTTCAGATTTGTGGCCATGAAACCAACAAAACCTCCAAATGTATTAAAAAAAGAAAAAGAAAAACTACAAACTTATATTGTTCAGAGATATATTGACTATGTTAAAAACTATACCAAAGTATTAGAAGTTAGATTTCCGACTGCTATGAAAATGTATAGGGTGTTCAGTGTAGGAATCAAAGATTTCCTGAAGGATTTAAAAACCTATATCACCCTTCGTATAAAAATTTCTAAGGACCGTGGATTCTCCAAAGTCAGTCGGCAAGAGATTGAACTTTATAAGCGAATGCCTGGGGATATGTGTCGAATAGCACCAGTATTAATTTTGTCAGCAATACCATTTGGAAATTATATAATTTTCCCTTTAGCGTAAGTATTATGATCACATGATGCAATACTGTCCTTGATGTAACAATTAGGTAACTGAAATTATTAGGTATAATACAGCATTTAACATCTTATGTGTATCCAGAAAACGATAGGTAGTAAGTAAGTTATCTTAATCTATATATTCTACAGAAATAATTAAAAATATAATAACATTTACAAAATAGAAAATAAAAATAAATTTTGTTGTATATTGTGCAATAAAATTTGGGTTATTTAAATTCCATAATTTAATTTATTCTTTTGTTGATTTCAGGTTTCTAAAACCAAAGAAACTTCTCTGTTCCCACTTCTGGTCAATACAACAGAGGGTAGAATTCTCTATGGAGGATTTAAAAGAACGCCTCAAAAATAACAAGCCGGTATTCAGAGCTTTACAGGCCAAACTTCATACCATTCCCAGTGGGGAGTTAAAGGAAAAATGGAGTAGGGTTATTGCATTGTTAGGTTCTGGAACCCATCCAACTACGAAAGAGGTGATACAATGTAAAGAGCTGTTTACAACTGAGCCCTATCAGCTGAACTGTTTGACCTACTCACACTTGGTAAGTGGCCATGGGACATTTAAACTAGAAATGTTTCTAATATTGAAGCAAGTTATAAGTTGTATAGAGTGACATCCCACTTTCACAACAAAAGCATTCCTGCATAGAAATATCTGTATCTATCCTATCTGTAGTCTATCTATCACCGTAGACACCAGACAGACTACTATGATTAATGTAGTAGCTCTGTCCTTGAGTCCCAGTCCTCCTTAACATTGAGTGACATGAGTTTAGAGCTTTTCTGTACCTTTATTTTTTAAAGCATACTTTGTAACATGTACCATTTAACTTTAAACAACAATCCTCCACAAGCTGATAATAAAACTTATAGATATTTTTTTTTACTTTTAATACATATTTATTTTCAGGGCCACCTACTGAAAATGCATGGCTATCCCAAAAACATTATGCGGAGAAAGAAACTGAAGTACATTGCGTTTTTACTATTAGAAATGGACAAGGCAATCATGAGGGAAGGAGGTGTGAAAGCATTGAATGCTGAGTCACTCAGGAACGCCTGTTTAATAAGAGGCCTCTATGGGAGTCACTTAACTAACCAGCAACTTAGGAACTGGCTGGACCAATGGCTAGAAATATCTCAAAAAGTTGATAAAGACTCCTATTCATTAATATTACACTGTCCCATCTTTTTAACATACAATCATCCTCAGAATTGGGTATTGATATACTGAAGAAGGTAATAACTGGATTCTTGTGACTAAAAGCAATAATTTTACTTTGAGGAACCAAAAAGTTGATAATCAATGTAACCATGCAACCGCCAATGTGGACTATACAGCTTCGACATACATATCTATGGTATATGTATATGTTTAGTAGGATATTATCAAAATAACAGCGCGTTAGTACATGGATAAGATGAGGTAGACAGATGATGGAACGGACATGACGATAGAATTCCATAGGCTCCTGATGACTTCATCAGAATAATGAAAATAATTTCGACTTATCCTTTTCTTTTGTATTTAAAAAGTGTAAGGCTACACTATAACAGCTATACAACTGTACCTAATTAATTTTGCGTTAAAATATTTAATGTACCTACCTAATCTAATATGAACTGTTATACTTATTGTGAATAAGTATTTTTTAGTTTATTATACTGGATTATTGCTTGTGCGAACCACCCTAAGCTGGCGATTATGTAACAGTTAAATTTATCTACGAGATTTTATTTTAATAAATAATTGATTGCTTCTGTCGTTTTCTGAACAAGCTATTTTTATATTTTAATTAATCAATTAACTTTGTTATGGTTATTATTGTTGCTATTGCTTATATACCTACCTTCATATTAGTTTGTTGTACCCAAAGGCGCAAAGCAAGATCTACCAAGATACAAGATCAAGTTGTACCTACTATGATATGAACTGATTGAAGTTACTTACTAAAGGCGATGAGGTAGCAACTTGTCACTGATCATTTACTTATCCGCTGTGGTTCACGTGGCTATAGGATCTACTTTGTGATTCTGGCTACCCCATTTCGAGCGCACAGCCCTATACAGAGTGTAACAGAAAGGGTATGTTAAGCGAAAATCTATGTAAATAGCCAACTATAGAGAACCTATTTCCAAAATTTTAGACTCGAATTCACATGTTTATTTTTCAAAATTGTATGAACATTTGGGAGTTGTTTTGGAATTCTCCATACCATCTGGAAAAATAAACATGTGATTTCTAGTCTGATATTTTGTGAGTAGGTTCCCTTTAGTGGGCTATTTACATAGCTTTTCGCTTAACATACCCTTTCTGTTACACCCTGTATATGTATGATTGTAGTTTGTAACCCAAATCAGATATATCTAAGTTTCTGAATATCATCAGTCGAAGTTGGGATGAAGTACGTAGGTAGGACATTAGTGCCCACATTGCGAGCAAGGCGGATTAAGTACATATGGTTCATTTAATTAAAAATCCTCTTGCATATAGTGGAGTCTGCCAAGTGACTAGATAAGCGGTCTGCCAATGTATCTATGGGCTGCAGCGTTAGAGAGTAAGTATATTCTTTGGGCTGCAGTCTACACCTATTAAATGCTGGATCTATCTTTCTTTGATAGAACATAATAATGCTGACGTCATAGAGGAGAAGATCTATAGAGTGAATGACGTGCTGCGGTAGTTTTGCGACTTCGGATCGGTTATTTCACGGATTTTGGTCGAATGGGACTCTTAGGTTGATTTTAGAGCTATGCTCTAGCTATAATAGTAAAGCTGGTTATAATACCCTGCTTTTCTATAGAAATAATTGAATATTTAATCAATAATCCGCAAATTAGATTACAATCTCTAGTATTCCGAGAGTAAAAATGTTCATGGATTGATGAGTAGGTACGTTTTCATTGAGGAGCCACCTCTGATTTTAAGAGAGAACCCCAATATTTAAAATCAGGTGGCTCTTCAATCCTTATACTGGGTGTAAAAAGACAACGTTGTTCTTTTAATACCTCGTCTCAGTACCTCGTATTTGTAACATCACGATCATTTTTTTTTATGGAAGCACTCCTGGAAACCACGGGTTTCCCAGATATTGCGGTCCAAAATTACATTAAGGGGGGAAACCAGTTTAGACCGATCAAAAAATCGACTTTATTTTTATTGCATAAATCGTTAGTATAACTCTTCAAGAATATGTGGTCAAATTTGAAAGCAAAATTCGCATTATTTTCAATGCTATGAGGACTTGAGTGACCGCCCGTCGGTCCGGAGTACCGCTGTACTAAGGAATAATAGAGAGGGGGGCATCTCGGCAGATGTTGTTGTTTGACCTGGGGTAGAACTTTCTCGAACGTTTACGATATTTCGACAGAGCGTCGAGCTTGGCTAGTTCAGCTCCGGCTTTCTTACCGAGTGTTGTCAAAATGTCAGCGTATCCGAAAGGTTCCCGTGAGTTTACCGAACGACGTGGTAGACCACGTAAGAGATCATTCCATGGTAATCAACACACCAGAGTGATAAATGTATATATGAATAAAATTAATAATTTTATATAATTAATAAAAAATAATTACTGCCTCGAATCTCGTTTTCGCTACATTTTATTTCAAACGCGTTTTTCTCGAAACGACCTTTTTTCCACTTGTGGGCATTCTAGCTTGAAAAGTTATTGACCAATCGTTCTGAAATTTGGTGTGAACATTCTTTATTCAATTCAAATCTAGATGAACCTAATTCTGGAATTATATGATTATTAAAAATATGTTTTTTTATGCGAAAAAGGTGAAAAAATATGGTATAAAAACATAACATTGTCTTCAAACACCTCAAAAAAATGCAATTTTCAAATTTTTTTTACACAATCAGGTTCATATTCTTAGGAAATATGTTGTTAACGAAAAAAAAAAAATGTGATGATTACAGATGAAAATTGCTACCACAGGAATGCCCACCAGCAAAATACTCCGATGGTAATCGTCCATGGACAGCACGATCTAGCGACACTGTTTCCGGCGGAAATCGCTTGAAAAAATTCTCAAGTCTATTTCAAACCATGAATAAAATATTCTCAAATTCAAAAAAAATTCTGTTTATATTATCCATATGTAAAAAATTCACGAAAAACAACAAAATTTCGGCCTCCTAAACTGGTTTCCCCCCTTAATATTAGCATTTTTTACATAAATAAATCTGGAATCGGTTATTAAATATTTTTTTCAAAGCTCGTTAGAGAGTATGTTCTTTGTTTCAAAGATACCAGGCATAATGTTAAAATGTTAGTTTTGTAAGTACATCTGTATTACCTCATCTGAGTGTATCACAGATCTGTATTTGCGCATCAAACAAATACAAACTCCTTAGATTAATGATAGGTCATTAATAACTCATTAATAAAATTACTCTCTGGCTTTACCTATGGATTACTTATGCCAGAGCAGAGCAGATTATGCTCTTTTGGAAACGTCAGAAGTGCCAAGTATGAACATAACCAAATAATGTGTGATCAAAACAAATATTAAGTCTACTGAAATAACGTGTTCCGAAGCCTACGAAGATGCATATTGGAAGCCTTCTGCTTTACAATATGTATGCAACTATTAGTATGCTATGTTTCTTTTTCGGGGCATCCTTACCCTTTAGTGCGAACAACAAGAAACCTAACAGTAAACGACAGTTATCTATTTGGAGACTTGAATGTGAATTGGGTGTGATATCGGATCCCGAATGTCCTGTGGATGGTGGATGGGCACCTTGGGGCCCTTGGTCGATATGTCACGGCTTATGCGACGACGTCGGCCATCGCATCAGGAAACGAGTGTGCAATAACCCCACGCCGTCTGAAGATGGGATGCCTTGCAGCGGACGTGATGAACAATTTGAAACATGCTATATCACAAACTGTACAGTTGAGAATTATCGGAAACTTGTCGAAGGCGATTCCGCCAGGATGGAAGCATTGCGCCAGTTGGAAGCAGTTCCAGCTCTGATGGAACGTTGCCTTGAAACTGAGTGTCCTTACGAAGCTATTGGAGCCGCTTTAGCAACTGATAATACGTGGCAGCTCAATCCCGAAGCGTTGTGGAATTCCTTACAATGCGTAAAACGTAACATGGGCTGTCCTGTCGTAGGAGAATGGGGACCCTGGGGCGAGTGGTCTGCATGCGGATCTCGATGTGGACAGGGAATTAAATGGAAGTTGAGACGTTGCGATACACCACCCCCGTCTGATGCTTTACTGTTCTGTTCTGGTTCTCCGCTTCAGACTGAGATATGTGAAGGTGACCAGTGTGCTATTTACAACAGGAATTCTGAATCTAGTGGAACGTGGAGCGCGTGGGGAACATGGACAGAATGCTCCGAAATATGTGGTCCAGGGGTAAAGCGACGTCGACGATACTGTAACGAAAAATATGCTCTTAATGAATCTGGTGTGTGGGGAACTCACTGTAGAGGGCAACATGATCAATTAGAATTATGTCAAAGAGACCAGTGTGTCCTCAACGGTGACTGGTCGGGATGGGGTGTTTGGGGTCCTTGTTCACAGAATTGTGGCGCTGGAAAACGATCTAGAACCAGGTCATGTACCAGACCTATACCATCAGGCGGCGGCACATCCTGTGTGGGACCGAGAACTGAAGTTGGATCTTGCTATTTAAACCCCTGCGATGTTTACTCGCACACGGTAGCGGTTTTCAATGGGGAGTCTTTTCTGCATTACAATTTTGAGAAGAAACGATCGACATTATTTCATTTTTATATTCGATTTAATCCGTTTTCCCCTCATGGTACCTTAGTACGAAGAGGATCCGTGCATAACCCGCTTATAAGACTGAGTTTACAAAAGTGGCATCTTTGTTTAGACGCATCTGGATCATCGTTTTCATGTACTCTTCCGCGAATTTGTTCACAAGCAGTTATTGAGCCAGCAGTTTGGCATACAGCATTAATCGCTGTAACTAATGAAGGCGCCACATTAAGAGTGGATGATGCTCAAGTACCTATTAAAACAAGCTTTACTTGCAATCCCGAACTACCTGATGATCCAATGGAGATTCACATAGGTGAAAGATTTAGGGGAGAAATACAGGAGGCAATTTTAAATTTCATACCACTGAATTTAATTCTGGAACGTAAAACAAAAAGTGACTTTTACCCAACAGTGGCTATGAATGTAGCGCACAATGAAGCAAATATTGATGAAGCTTACTTACACCTTGAAGGCGACGAATATCTACGGGTGCCTTGTTTTGACCAACAAGACGAATGGCGCTTGGAATTAACGTTGAAACCAAAAAGGGACGCGGGCACACTTTTATTTTTGAACAATAAATTTTTGAATGCATGGCTTTATTTAATACTGTTGAATGGTCGCCTCAAAATGAAATTAGCAGACAAAGGTTTACGTTCAGAAAGTAGTAGTTCGACTGAATGTCCCCAGGATCAATGGTTAGATGTAACCTTGTCAAAGAAAAGTGAAAGTAATGCTATCGAGGCTTCTATAAACTCTGGAGAACGATTACATGTGCTTTTGGAAGAAAATTATGATAGAAAACGACGTTCTTTCACTGCTACTTCGAAAATTTCTGAAACAGTGGAAGAAGCAGACAGTTATGCTTGCGGTCAACATACTGTAACTATTTGCCACGATGAGTTCTTTGTAGGTGGAATACCTTCAAGTTATAAAACGGATATTAGCGAAGAACTTACCTCATTTTATGGGACAATCGCATCTTTAAGTATAAACAGTGTTTTACAAGATCTACACGAACTTAACTCTGAACGTTTTAGGGATGGTGCCGTGCAAGTGTCGTCACGAAGTGCAAGTATTTCAGGATCATATCATGAAACAGCTTGGGGTTTATCGGGGAGTTTAAATTTGACTTGTCTACATACAAGGTCTATGAGATCTCCGAGTACTGCACAGTGGCTGTTTCTTGATACAACATTGTTTGGCATTCTTAGACAGAAACCTCTTCGATGTGTTGATGATGGAAGAATTCTTAGGCTTGTAGCATCTGCGGATAATGATCTTAGAGGTTTTTACACGTGCCGAGCACATGGAAATAAACAAACTCGTA
The DNA here is from genome assembly GCA_014607495.2 of Carposina sasakii. Lineage (NCBI taxonomy): Eukaryota > Metazoa > Arthropoda > Insecta > Lepidoptera > Carposinidae > Carposina > Carposina sasakii. Next base: position 3,108,569 of record CP053148.1, read on the forward strand.
ATGTGGTAACATACGGAGTGGTAGGCAACTTTAGCTACAAATTCAAAGGTCCAGAACGCTTGACTTTCGTAGCCGTTGTAACGACAGTAACTTTGGTTGTAGGATCACTTATCTGGCTTATTATAGAAGGCATTTTCGATCTTCAAGATGGTTATGGGTTTTATAGAGACGCTAACTTAGCGCCTCATGAAGAGGCAGAAGCAGTCTGCAGATACATAGATCAAAATATTGACCTTGTTGGATCTAAAAGTGCAGCAAAAGTAGCGAAGACAAAAGCACGTCGTAAGGCAAAAGAACAAGTAAGCAGGCCATTTGATAAAGACAACATAGTGGAAATTGTTGATAATGAAGAGACTACAATGAGCGAGCCTGAGTATTTATTACCAGCACTGCCGGAGATAAGAAGCACGTCAGCTGAAACCTCCCATAATGACAAACGAAACACAAAACTACCATACTTGAGTACACCGTGTCAAGAGTCTTTTCCTAACTCTCCTAGATTTAGGTCGTCTATTTCGTTAGATGAGACATCTCCTAGAGTGATATGTTCCCGACTCGTCTTATCCAAATATTTCCGATCTCCTCGCAATAGCGTAAGCTCCACGAAAAGTTTATCGTCTAGATTTGCATCCAGATCGCCACGAGTCGTCCGATCCAATTTGCTAACAATAAAGTCGTCCACAATATTAAATCAGTCGCCGGTCCAAAAAATATTGCAGAAGTTTAAAAATTTAAGATCTCTAGACTAACTCCAAATTTAAATAAGTAATAGGGTCGATCCGACAGTTACACTTAAACCTAATTTTATTCAGGTCTATCTCTCTCCGTTCTTAACATGCTGAGAGAAAAGGATAGGTAGGACTAATTTTACGTTTAGGTTTAAGTGTGACTGCCGGAATCGATCATAATACCTACATAAAGTAGGTACATTTAACTTTCCGAAATTTACGTGGCATATCTTTTTCCGTGGTTTTTAGTGATTGGCGATCCTTGCCAGCCCCTAGTAAAAAAAGTGGATTAAGATTATTTAAGATAGATAAATAGTTTGATCTTGAGATACTCGGCCGACAGAACAATACATCTAGGGCAGATTTGGCGGCTGTTCTTGCCTGTAGTATAAAAGTGTTATAGATATTTTTTGTTATTAAATTTAAGCATTAAATAGTTAATTTAACGTCTTATTTTTAATCGTTGCTGTATACATTTTGTTAGTAGCGGCGACTGGTGCGCTGCCATGGTTGACGGGTGAAATAAAGCCCTTAGCCCTAGTCTTAGATGAATATCTATCTATGTATTAGGCATATACAAATTTTTTGAAATTCTGTCTAGGTTACTGCTACGGGCTAGAGTTGTAGCAATTTGGTACATGCATTGTAATTAATAAAATTCAAACTTTGAATATGTAACTAGGATTATAATTATTATTTATTTAATTTAAACAATGATCATACATTACAAAAAGGAATAGATTCAAAGATAATTAAATATAACAAAACTAAAATGGAGAAAATGAATTAGAACTTAAATCTAAGGATCGACTCTTCATTGCCCGGTGCGGTCTCCATTCGAGAACCCGCTTAGTCCCAGTCATACCCATAATCTTTACAAATTAATTCATTTCAATATCTAGCATAAAACGAAAAACCAAATGTAATGTTACATTTAGGGCGTTTACTACGGTCGTCATAGTTGTTGACCATTGACAGAATCGGCCCTTAGATTTGCAACAGTTTAATAATTAATTAATGACAATAAAATAATTAACAATAATAACACCACCGATTACTAATCAAAAATAAAATAAAAATACCTACCTATATGAAAACATTCCAGATATATTTTTATATTTATAAGGACCGACTTTTCAACGGTCAGATAGGCTATCTGAAGGAAAAATTAGAGGTTTTTTTCTAAAACTTGACAAAGATAGAGACAGCGTCAACATTTTCCTTCAAATAGGCTACTCGTATGTAACTATTGGAAACATCGGCCCTAAATCAATTATAATCACAGTTCAACAGCAAAATTCATGTATAATTGTACCTTAAAGGATTTAAATATCCCGTGTGCATACCAGAAAATGTCAGACTAAGAATTTATGGGGTTATTTCCTCGAAGTTTAGGGTGTATCAGAAGGGCATGTTAAGTGTTAAGCCAAACTCTATGAAAATTTCCAGTGTACAAGAGAATCTATGTACAAAATTTGAAGATCCAAATCGTAGATAGGTTGTAGGATATTTGCATAGTATTTCGCTGTTCGCTGAATACACCACTTCTGTCACACCATGTTGTCTTATAATATAATTATGGTTTATTTGTTAGATAGATCTTCTTCTATAAATACATGACTAAAATCTTATGCCGCGCCGCCAAAAAATATAAGGAATCATAATTTGACTTAGTCCAAAAGTTTTTACATTAGGATAAATTCAAGACTAGATAAAGCTTCTAAAAGGGCAATTGATCTAATATCACATCTAGAATAGAATCTGAATAGTTTTAATACCTACCTAACGTAATAACGTGAATTTATTCTAATTTCAATTAAAATTCAAACAGATTTTATTTCATTATAATTTGAAAATGACTAGAGATACATAAATTTATGTACAATAAATTTTACACCGAATTAGATACATAGATAATATCATCATCATTAATATCTAATAAATAATCATAATTTATATCGTCATAATATATCCGCAAAAATATTAAAAAGCTCTTTAAGTCACCATGATTTAAAGAACTGCGTCTAATTCTAAAAAGTTGGTAAAACATCTAAAAAAGTAATATCATCACTATGTAATGATTTAAACTAGAGATTACAATATTTTTCATCAAATAGATTTTTTTTTCAACAGAGAATATAAAATTCTGCTAGATTTTAATTTAGTTTTATTCTGCTACTTCTTTTGGGGTATAATAATAAGGTCATACATACATCAAGTAGACACACACATAGGTATAAAATAAGAAGCACAAGGAATGTATGAGGGATTGTAAAATGACTTTAGGATTTCGTAAAACTACAAAGGTATATGAATAACATAGGTACCTCCATGCATTAACCTAATTAAAACTAGAATCATTTTATAAATATCTACCTACAGGTTTTTCATAAACAACAATTTATTTGACTATAATCTATTTAGGGCGAATTTTCCAGCTGTCAGGTGCCTATCTGAAATTTGTATGTCTTTCACCTAAACTTGATCCATCTATAGCAGCCTTTCCCAAAGTGAGCGATAACGCCCCCTTATGGGCGCTACAGGCCTAAAGAGAAGGCAGAAAAAAAATTGGGGCGTTGTATAGAGGCTTGGGAGTTATAGTCGTTTTTAAGTAGGTGAAAAAATGGGGACGCTAAAAAATTATTTATTCTCAAAGTGGGCAGTAGACGAAATAAGTTTGGGAACCCCTGATCTATAACCCCTTATCTTTCAGACTTATAGACTTGTCAGTCTGACCACTGGAAAAATCGGCCACATACTCGTACTTTTATATTTTAACGAATTTTCTAAACATCATACTGCAGAGTGCAGAAAAATGGCCTTACTACAAAAACTTACCACGGTTTTAAGCTTGTCTTAGCTAAACTCGTTTTAATTTGACAAATAGCAATTTAACGAATGGCTTTCGTTCAAACTTTGTTCTATGGTAAGGCCGTGTGATACAACAAATTTTATTATTCTAGTATATTGAATATGGCCTTGGTCAATATCGAATGTGGTCGATTCTAACCGCAATACCTACTCAAAAATTAACTAAAAATTTGATCTACCTGTTCCTTTCTGTGTCTGTGTATACTCGTATGTATCGGTCAGAATTGACCACAGTGTCCATGTAAAACTGAGAATCTTAGTCCGAGATTAAGAAATTGTCAGATCAAAGTTACAACAGCAGTTATCGTAATTAAACTACCTATTAACTCTATGTTATTTAGGTAATATTTCATAATGGGTAATATATCAGACCCACAGAACACTCCAATTTCAAGTTCACATCATAAAGTCTAGATTTAATTAGCAATCTAGACTTTATGACGTGAACTGCAAAGTTAAACCAAACATCTCGAAATTATAGTAAAGTGCAATATAACTGTATTTTCAATACATAATAAATTATGACACATGTTTTAAAACAGCCCATCTACTTTGGTAGTCATCTGACTTGCTTTGTTACTTTAGGCACTTTTCAACATGAAATTGGATATTTCTATGATTCAGGTGTTCTACTTACCACCTCAGCACTTAACATTTCAGGCATTTTGTTTACCGTGCAATTAGCCTTCGAAATGTTGAAATTTTCTAAGGTGAAAGTACATATCTAAAAGTACAGACTTGGTATGAAAAGGATTTTAAGGATCATGGCACATTATGGTAGCTTCCTGTTAGCAACAGTAATATTTAGTAGCATTCTGATACCTAGTCTGAATAAATAAAATATAAAAACCAAATAATAGTAAAACTGATTGGCTGTCAGTTATGCAAATAATTGACAAACTTTTTCATGCTATAGCAGAAACATACTTTGATTAACCAGTGAATTTCTGTAGGGTAGGTAAATATTGCATCTCAACATTGTTATGTGCCACCAAGAGAATAAAAAGTATTTTTCTAAGATCAGGAAGCCATAATAATGTTGTATCAAGCCAATAGTAGGCATATTTAATCAGTGTGTCTCTTTGGTTTGAGCGTTCTGAAATTGGTTTGACACGACGTCGTCCCAGAAAAGTCATACTGGTAATACAATGCTGTACATAGCACCCCCATACTCAACATTGCAGATATAACGAAGTTGCCCATAAGCATGTAGTCCTGGGAGTCCACGTAGACCGTAAAGAGACGAGCTGTAAAAACCATGGGATTTAGCTAGACTAATGTATTTTTATCTTATTTATTCATTTCATACATTGCCTTTAGGCGCAAATTGTCAAGTGATCACAACCAGTCAAATTCACAGAATTGATTCGCAGAAGCAATTAATAAAATTATTTCAAAGCTTACCATAATGTAAATATTCATATGAAGATGGTGCTGGTGCTATAGTAGAATTAATGTTAAATTACTAACCAATATTTGTCATGACTGATATAATCCACGTTGTGATAGACACTGCATCTGCATTCTTGTTTGAAATAATTCCATATATGTATGTGATTTTAGCGAATCCACTGAGTGGTGAACAGAAGGGCTGAAATGAATAGATAAATAATTTGTAGGTTGTTAGGAGAACTTTAGCAAAGTCCATACAGCATGAGCAATCTTACTGGCCAAAATAGATACCTAAAACATTATTTCAAACTTTATGGTACAAGGAAGTAATACCAATGGTAATGATTATAGGGCAGCCACCTTACTGCCTAGCAGGGCCTGCCCGCTCATACGCTCCAGTTGCCAAATTCTAGAGGGCGCCTAAATGATAAAGATAAAGGTATATATTATTAGGAGCAAACAGGAGAGGCGCCATAATTGGATCTTGCTCCATTCTAAAATTTATTTCGGGCCGGTGTTACTAAGTAACCTTTTGTTACATTGGCTACAGTGTTTTCTGTTGTGTTTGGTTCTGAAGTAGTCAACTGTGAACATACACCTTATATTCTAGACTAGTTTATTAAGTAAATATTGCTTAACATTACACTTACCACAAGAAAAGTAAGCCATGCTTTGGGGAAAATATTAAATAGTACTGAGCCAACAATGCTGACGTATATCAAGCACAATATTGGTACTATTGGTGCGTCCAACATCTTTTTAAACTTTAGAACATAGTAGACTAAAGTAAAAACTTGTATTAAGATGATCGGATACTCGAGGTATGTTTTAATACTGTAGTCGTTGCTGAAGTTGTAGAGGGTCATGATTGTAAACCTTAAATGAAAAAAACAAATATAATCTTTTAAGAATATCCATTAAAAACATATTTGAATCTCTATAGAATGGCCCAAGATGAAATTCAAAGAAATTTCTGTTACAGAGCTTCTAGGGTATTGTGTAAGGGACAATGTAAAAAACTTTGAAAACTGGGAAGCTGAAGAATGAAGTGCCTGTGATTGGGCCATTATTTACCAATTGCTTTATTGTTAGGTTACATACCTATTTAATTCAAGATTATGACCTTTGAGCGGGAAGTTAAATTATTAAGTGATGGTTATCTCAAAATTTTTCTTATACCCCTGCTTACAACACCCCAATCCAGCATGCAGTGCCATGCACGGCAATTAGTATGTAATACATAAAATTATAGCAATACTTACGCCGTGATCTCGATCAAAAGAGCCTGAATGTAAATTCCTCTCGCTGTGCGTTTCTCGCGTAATTGCATAATTTGGGGTACTTTCAAAAACAGACATGAAGCCACAGTGAAAATGCTGATGATGTCTGATATAACACGGAGCGTGTCCCAAGTAGTGCCGGTGGTTGCGTCCGTTTTCATTTTGAAGGTGGGTATTTTATTTTACAACGTGAATAACTGGAGTACCAAGTTCTGAATGAACGACTTCCTTGCACTTAATCAAGTTTATTACTGCGGACTGGGGTTCGGGCAGGCTGATGAATTGGAGGCCAAATTACTTTGGTGATCCATCCATACATACATGGCGACAAGTAAATTTTAACCGGTCATTCGATTCACACTAAGTTTAGTGCGATCTTTTCTTAAATATGATGGTAGGTTATAGAAAACCATTATAAAGAAGTATAGTGATAGTAGCAGCTGTTTTTGCCATTTTATCTGATAATAACGAACGAGTTTTACACTGAATTATTTTACTTAAAAAATTTAAAATCTAAATCAACTCACCCCTCCTCACCCCAATTTTGTGACACATTTGTCTTTTTTATGGTAACGAATTCTGCAGGTATATGATTGAACTGTATTCTTTATCATACAGCCAAGTTGGTAGCATGTCGATAAGCATGTTCAGACTTAATGGCGTTAAACAACGTTTACAAATGGAATCATTATAGAACATACCAAATTATAATAAAATATTTTATATGTTGTGTAAATTATTATGTCAATATCCTTAATTACTAGCACTAATTTTTAAAACGTTGCTCTTTCGTTACATAGTTATAATGTGCTAATGACGCCAAAGCCTAACTTAAAAAAAAACTACTATTAGTTCTATCTTTTTTCTATAGATGGCAGAAGTTGCCTTAGTAGTTTCATGCTTTAGCATAGATGTCACTGTAAGGTCATACGCAAATATTATTTCATTACAAAGGTTATAAAAAAATAAATGATTTTGCGTGTTCTTATTATAATTATATTAGCTATTTATTTAAAAATCCCAACATGAATCTTTTAATTTGCTGGTCTTTTGTGGTATTTTCATAGAAAGTGGAAAACATGACCAAAAGGGTCATGGAAAAGTTGTAAGGTAAAGTTGTTAAGTATAGGCGTAATATAAGATACACCATTCAGGCTAGGCGATGAAAATAGGATAGGAAAACATTTTAAGAGCACTTTGTGTAGATGTAGTATTTATTATTTTTATGTATTTACCTAGAGACAGCCCTGTTATACTGCCATCTAGTGGGAGGTAGCAGAAATAACTATTTTCAGCTTTTTTTGTACATAAGAAAATAACAATACTTGGTACAATTAAGTTAGGTAGCTTTCTAAACTATGTAGGTATGTTCCTTAATTGCTTTAATCATCCTTAAGATACCTTAATTTTTACTGCGCTGCATACAAAACCTAGATTTTGCTTACATGTTATTTCTACATAGAAAGTGTCGCCATCTAGCGTACACGAAATAATCTCAGCAATAAACCTCTGACCTACCCTTGCTGTTTATTCTTTGAATCACAGTTTACGTCATGGTGCCGGCTAGCCGTCGCCAGTTAAACATGAAGTTCTCCTTTCTCGGTGCGCAGTCCGTCCTATGCTGCGCAGTACGAGAAACTACCCCTATTTACACCCCCATTTTCCCCCCAAACCGCCCCGCACGCCTAGTAACATAAGGGATTGTATCAAAAATAACATCAGTATTTTTAATAACAATATATTCACGCTGTTACGGCACCAATTTTCTTGTAGTCCGTATTTTTACGATATTTACTACGGTATCCTATTGGAGCTTTTAAAACGTTTTATAAAATTGTATTTACAGTGTTAGTTATCATAGTGGTTATTTTAATAAATAAGTGCAAGGAGGATTTAGAGAGAAACTGCAGTCTCGCGGCTTTACCCGTTGTTTTTTGCAAAATATGTGAGTATAAAGCCCCAAATTACGTCATTATACCATATATTTATTAACAAATTAAAAGAAAATAGCAATATCAAATCACATACTATCTTTAAAAAAACTTTGGCAGCCAATAAACCCAATATTTTTCAAAATTAATATTAGTTCTACAAACTTTTGTCGCCTCTGCGCGTTTAGTCTATGCCAGTAACAACGTACAACCTGTAGAGGATGTAAAGAGGACAGACTATTCTATATCCGACCTGCTCGCACTTATTGATATTTGCCAGTATTCCAAGTTCAAGTGCAGGTGTACGGTCAGCAGCGACCGAGGTGAACCAAAACAGAAGCGCAGTACGCATGCACGGAAATTTTGGCCTTGTGGACCCCAGGTCCTGGTAGTTAAAAGTGGGAGCAAGCCCAGATTTTAGTTACTTTTCAACAGGCAGTCATCCAGAGCTGAAGTCTTAAGCCTTCAGCAACAGGTGTCCCAGTGAACAAGTCTGTTTTAATCTACCTTTGCCTCTTTGTGAAGTGTTGGAAGAAAAAAAAAACATTTTTTCTAGATTGAGTTTTAATTTTGAATAGTGAGTGTAAACGGTAAGTACCCATTCTATTTTTGTTCACATTTTTATAGAGTTTTTAGAAATTAAGTACATTGAATAATTTTCAATTTAATGAAACTGTTAACATCAGGAATTAATATCCACATTATGTTAAAATAAATCACTTCTCAGGTAAAATATAACAAATTCATATCACTCTGGCTTTCATAAATTTGTGAATACTTTACATAAAGTTTCAAAACTTTTCTGTGAACCGTACCAACAGATAACACTCTATATTTCAGCTGTGCGTCTTCGTTCGATGTATCTATTTTAATTTTTATTGTCATAATTATGATTTAAATATCCGCTCATAACGTTAATCTAAAAGTTATTAAACTAGACAATAAAGTTTCCAAAACTTTTATTATTACGTTCAATCTCGAATTTGAACTTTATTTACATGCCCATAAAGTCGCAGCGAATACATGTTGCGGTTAATGTACAGTCGCGAACAAAAGTTTCATTGTTACAACTGTTACTTTACAGACTCTGACCTAGTTAGACGTATTTGTTTCTATTCTGTTAAAAAGATAAAGTACCTATTTGTATAATTAATATTTAACTTTAACACGATATTGTGTTGTTTTATTTGTGAAAATATTTGTGACTGAGTAAAAGTTGCGTTTTGTATAAGTACATGATTTTAAAAATATAAAAAATCGTGTTTGTCGACAAAGTGTGTTGTGCTTGTTCCTCCTGAAGTATTGGGTGAGATTAACTATGTAAAAAACCTGAAATTATTACTGATCATAATTAATTAGATACGTATCTACTAGCTGCCTGCCGCGACATCCGCCACCGCCTGCACCTACTAAAAAAAATGGTCGTTATTTACTTAATAGGTACCGGAGAATCATTTCGGAATTTCCACATTTTCAGATTGACGCAGTTTTCATCGGGCAGCCAATATTATTAGCTATTTTAATAAAACAATGAAAAAAATTGTGTATATTTTATTAATTCCCTCTATGTCATTATATGCACCTAACAATCACACTCAGAGACACAACCATATTGTATCATTTATGGTCACTTGGCAAATATTTTTTCAAGTAACTACTCAGAATCCCACTTTAGTATTAACGTAATGTGTATGAACTAAATTTTAACAAGTACCTATAATTGTAAATAATTAATTTTATACTTATTAGTATTTATCAAATCAACCCTTTCTGAGTGTGATTGTACTATATGTATATCTACTTATCCGTCTCCAGTTTTTTTAGCTTAGGTATAAGTAATAAATAATTAAATTTGTAAGTAATTTAATTATATCCTCATTAATATGCTCAAGTTCATTTACAGAAAGTATTGTAGGTGTATAGTACAGCAAAGAAATGTACATCTTAGTTTATTTCTCAACTTAGAGATAGGATTGGCATTGCTTAAAATATTTTGTATTAGCTGTCGCCCGCGGCTTGATCCACGTAACTGCAGAGTGTATGTGCCTATGTCCTTTTCGTACTTTCAACTAAATGCAAAATTACGAAGATTGGTTCATAAAGCGTGACAAACATACATACAAATAATAAAACAAACAAACATACTTTCAAATTTTATATTAAAAATTAATGTTAAACACTGTTTAAAATAAATTCAAAAATGCGTAGTTGATTCGATTATTTTATCCGTGGCCGCAATATCTCTGATGCTCTATATTGTTTCAATCTCAATATATAGGTATAGGTAAAGCTAAGGAGGACCAACTGATTCAAACAGCATAGGTACAAAAATCAAAATAAGCGCACAGAAGCTTAAAATCAATTATCTGTCGACCTTGAAAACCTTTCGAAATCACAAAAAAATGTATACATTTTGCCAAAATACGATTTTACCCTTTAGGTAATAAGGTTTCCGTTGTATTTAATATTACATACTAGGTACATTATACCAAACCTTTATAAACATGTTAAAAAATATATATTATAAAGTAGTGCACCGCGTTGATGTCTTTTCCAAGATAACTTAGCAAGGAATAAGCTACATTGCTCTAGAAACAGAAATGACCTACTCATACATACGAGTACAACTTGGTCCAGAATGTAATAAAATGAGAATGGTGTAAATAGCTTAAAATCTATTAGTCCTCCACTGAAAATTCTATAATATTTAACAATCTGAGAGCTAAGATAATAAATTTTGTAAGTGGTGTTTTTTCGTTGCCACCCTTAACGAAGGGTGCGTACTCTATACATCAAATAAAGTAAGTTTATGCCAAAAAAATGCTGGGAAATGATGTAAATTAAAAAAAATATATATATACTTGATCTGGCGAAATTTATAGTGTCCATTGTTTATACTAGTTTTATCATAGACAGATATTAATTATTTCTCGTGAAAAAAATCTTGCTACGCGCGACTATGTGCATTTATGCAGAAAAACGCAGTCTATTTACTCAACTTTGGACAATATCTTAGGAACCAGACACCTCCCAGGTATGCTTCCATGGAGAAAAATGATCATGATGATGAGGAGATTCCGTAGTTTTCGAGAACGTACGCCCAAAAATCATTCTGTATAAACCACTTCAATATCTACAATTTGAATTTAAAAAGCTGTGAATATAGGATTGCAGGGTAACCTTAGGTACTTATAAAATACAGCGTGTTTGTGACAGACAGACAGCCAGATTTATATCACAACTTCAGACCATGAGTCTGAGGCAGAAAACACTGAAAGTTTTCGCAGGAAAATTCCAAAAATTTGCAACATTTTTTCATATATTCACAAAAAACGTAAACTAATTCGTTTAATTAGGCCTTAGATAATGACTTAAAAATAAAATTTTAACCAAAATGTCATTGAAAAAAAAGTTTCCCCTTATAAAAAGTTCAAATAACTTATCAACTCCAATGGAGAGTCACAAGTGATCCAAAAAACAGCAATGTGTCACACAATAACCAATAAGCCCATTTAATTAGTCACAGGATCGCCCGATACAATTGGCGCGGAGAGCAAAGATTACCGATAATCATATCAAATGTACATTTCCTGCGACTGTCGTATAATGGGGGGTTTACATGGGTCGATTTCCGCCATGCGGCTAATCACTTTACAAGTCGCCTGGGCACGCCGCATTGACCGTCCGTTTACACTGGTGACTAAAATCGCATGGAACTCGGCCATTTCCTTCGAAAATGTTGACCAGTATAGGCGTTTGCAGTAGTAGAACAACGTGCGCAAATTGGCGCGAAAACACCTCATGCGGCGGGCGATCGCCTGCAACTGATCGTTTACACAGTCGATTTTAGTCACCAACACATGCAGCGGGGCGCTGCACGCCTTAAAGTTGGATGCCTACCAACTTTGGGGCTTGCGACTTTAGTCACCTGCGATCTAGCCGAATTGCCATTTAGACGGTCGATTTTTGCCGTGCGGCCAAAGTCGTGCGGCTTTAGTCACCCGTGTAAACCCCGCATAACTCAACACAATGGTACTAAACTTGTTCAGCATTTCAGTATTTACCTGGCTGACACCCATAGCCTATAAAAATCATGGCTTCCTTTATCAACATCTAACTTTACTTTCCCCTTTAGAAAATTCGCGCAATGAATCAGACACGGCTAGACATGTTGGATGCGATGGAGGTCGTGTGGAATGCCACAAACATCACGGAAAACTTCAGCAACCGCACCTTCTCACCGGTTACCCTCAACCACGCCTGGCCGAGGGTTAACCGGTTAGTCATCATGGTCACCCTGGCAACGATTGGCACCATTAGCAACGGCTACTATATTTCATCGTTCTTCATTGAGCATTGCTTAAAGAAATTGGGTACGTATGCCGTGACTTACACCAAATGTTATACTTACTAGAGATGAAGATAAAATTCGTGGATCAAATTCTTTAGTTTTTTTCATCCAAAGTTTGAATTTGAGATTAAAATCTGCGGATTTATCTTAATTTCTATACCGTTGCTTTAGTACCAGTGACGTGAAGTTTTAGTATCCCACGGTACAAGACCTTAGGGATCTTAGTGTGGGACTAGGTTAATGTGTTGTGAGTGTGTAAATATTTATTTATTTATTTTTATTACGACCGGCTATTGTTTTATGCTCTGCGATAGTTTACTATTGATTAATTATTTATAACTATATAGGTACTTCGATTTATTATGTGTTCATGTAATCTGTCTCAGCGAATATTATGTTATCTATGATGTAAATTACACTTTTGTCCACTTATGCGAATTGTAAAATAAACTGCACAATTAAGGCGCCAGAGAAGATGTGTAGGTACACCTGTGTTCGTGTTAAATGAGTTTATAAAGAGAAATATTTAATTGGACCAAATATCTCAACCAACGACAGCATAGCGATTCCATTGCAATCGCAACGCATTCTATAGCGACAGCATCGCAATTCTATTGCGAAAGCATCGCTGATCAAATACGATAAGCAGCGCTATTCAAATGCGATAGCATCGCGATTCCGTTGCAACAGCTTCACTGTCAATTGTGAAGATTAGCATAAGGCTCCTTTGCCCACAGGCTACGTGTTCATGGTGTGTTTGGGAATAGCAGATATGATAATGACAGGATTTGTGATGGTGATATCATCTACCGTACTTCTCTCCGGCCAGTGGGACAACCAGATAGTGTGCGACATCATGTATTTCGCGGCTGTATGCTCGACATATCTGTATCTGTTCTTCTTTATGGTGCGTAATTTATGTATCTCTGCTCATGGAGAAGGTATAAAAGAGGAGTTGGGACTATGAACTGAGTCGTGCGGCAATCGTGAGGCCATGACGTCATGATAGGAGCGGAGCTTCAGGATCAGTGTGTGTAACGCAGTAGCTATAACCACACGATTATGCATGTAGTTTGGCTAGTCACTACAAGGTGGTTTCTATGTAAATGGGCAGGCCTACAGTGTTAGGCTGCTCCGCTCGTCCCATACTTCACCCCCGCTCAGCGCCACACTATTTTTGTATGAAAATATACTTAGCCGCTGCTCCTCTTTTATTTCTTCTCCATGATCTCTGCTGCATCTCTTTCTGTGTATGGCGTAAGACTAAGTATCGACTAAGGAACTCATCTCACACTATCTCAAAGATTTTTCAGTGATCCTTTTGCACATGTCCTGGCTGTGCTAAACGTGGCTGTGATATATCCTTTATGATCCTGCAGTTCTGGGTAACTATGGGACAGTACTTAAAGGCCAGATTACCCAGTTGACCATGAGGAGTTTGAGGCAGACCTTTGTTCAACGGCCGCACACGTCAGGCTTGCGCCTAATTCTTGACTGTTTTGACTGCTGAGATCTAAATCAATTATTTCAGGGAACATGTTTTAAGAAAATTACATATAATACAATTTATGTCTAGCCTTTTAAATAATTATTTTAACCAACTTCACACTGATCTAATATAATTTTTGTAACAAAAAGTTTCGAAACAAATATAAATAATATTTATTAAGTATCCATTTTTGTTTTACAGATGGTCGGCCTGGAATCTTACATACGAATCTGTCACTCCAAATCCGCTTACGAGACATTCTTGGGTCTTCGTATTGGATGCGTTACCCTTATCCTGTCGACCCTGGCCGGCGTGATAGCAGCCAACGGCGTTTTCCTCGGTCTTGACTATGACTACTGCTCGCGGAAAGTTCACGGCGACTACTTCTTCAGGGCTATCACCAGCATTGTCTTCCACGTGATCCCCGGCTTCGTTGCCCTGCTATGCTTGGCAGCTTCAGTCACCGGCTGCAGGAGCCGGGCCAAAACGGAATCCTCGTACAGGCGCTCCCGACAGTACACCCGCGACCTGGCCATGACGAAACTGAACCTGATCGCCTTCCTGCTCTTTCTATGTGCGTGGATTCCGTACATCTACAACGTTCACAAGGCCCCTGCAGCGTCCGACGCGACCTACTACTACAGCGCATGGTTGGGAGTGCTCCGTTCAGTGCTTACTAGTGTGATATATGGCCTGGCGCATTCAGGTTTTCGTCGGGCCTATAAACACTTGTTTAAATATTGTTGTCTGCGCACCAGCCTTACGGGTCCGTTCACGAGTCGGCATAGGCGGTTCGACGGCGTGCACTTGACGAACGAAGTGCGCGTGCACATGCTGCATCAGATCGTCGCGCGCGGCAGCTCCCCGCGCCCCGCCGCCGCCGTCGCAACTCATGAGCTGTAAATCCTGGAGATCTGAAGCGTCAACAATATGAAAGTGAGGATAGGTTCGACCTTTGTTTTATTTTTGCGTAAGTTACGTTTGTCTTCTTCTTATACTATGTTTTATAAATTTTTACTACTATGATTTAGTCTTTTTATGATGCGTTCTTAAATTACGGTATGTGTTCACCAGTCAGTGAAGAATTTCATATCCTAAGAGGTTACGTAAAGATTTTGAGATACGAGTATATCACGACCTTCCTCCAATATATTTTAGTGTACATTATTTCCCTCATGCCCTTAGTTATCTGTAACCACTGTCTCGGCTAGAATGGCGACCCAAAGTAGATATACACAGGGTATGGCAGACCAGGCGAGATTGCAAAGACACGTGATAACATAGAGAGCATAATCTATACGTTCCATATCATTTTCTCATGTTCTTCGGGCTCAAAAGACAGTGAACATGACCTTGATCTTCTCTATAACTATCTATATGCCATATTTTTTTACTATCTTTTATACGACCAATCTCCATTGGCTGGGACTATAATAGTAATAGCCAAAATTATACAAATAAAATATTTTGACTATTACCGTTATTATTCAAGTTTTTTTCATCACTAGGTATGTACTTAATTTAATTACTTATTTATTTAACATTGTAATGTAGTGTAAATACATACTTAGAAATAAATTTTTGTATAAGATTAGATTTTGTAATTTTATATGAATGTTAGATATTAAAGTAATGTTTATTTATATATGTAGTTGTTATGTGAATTTACACTCGATTGTGTTCTGGTGTAATTTGGAGTAACAAGGACTTTTAAATAGATAATAATAATAATAATTGTTAGATTATCACATTGAATTGATATTATTTTTTAATAAAGTAAATAATCAATTGTGTGAAAGGCATGTTTAATTGCCATGATGTTTAGGTGTATGTCTGAGCCACATTAGTTAAACATCATTTAATCTAACCTTTAGATATGTAAGAGTACATTTGTAAATAATTGTCTATGTAAGATAATTTTAGGAATCGAACTTCTTCCAAATATTTAAGTTTAACTTGGCACTGATTACCAGTATATAAAAAAACTTTATGCGTGCGAATTTACGAATTATTAGTTGATTGTATAAGAAGTAAATTCGCATGTATCAAGTTTATGTATACAGATAAACTTTAGACGCTATAGTGAAAAACTCGAATGTGATAATAAATATTAACTATTAGAAATAATTTAATGGCAGCTGTAATATTAACAATAAGGATAGAATATTTAACGTATAATTTTGTGTTTTCATTTTGCCTAGTAATTATTTTGCACAAATTTTAATATATTTAGCACAAATACGCACAAATTGTTATGACGGAATCTATCTACATCAGCCGAACTATGATCCGCTGGTGTAGTGGAGCCAACAGCATAATGGAATTGACTAGATATAAGAAATTAATTATATTTAAATTAATTATTGTGTGAGAATGGAATTTTAAGAAAATATCGGGAGTGATAAGGAAACAGCTAACAAGTTTATTATTTTATTTAAAATTTTAAGTAATTACTGAAAAAAGCCATTACGCTTACTTAGTTGTATAATCATAGTATAGTGTCATGAATCATCAATACTAAGAACCATACCTAGTTAGAATCGGCTCTTCTAGGCTAGGGTTGGCCAACTTAGTTAGTTCCAAGACCTACTGTTCACTGACGACAGCCTGCGCGATTTGCCAATTATATAGATCTTGAAATCTTGCATGAAACCGCATATTTCAGTATTACGTAGGTAAGACAGAACGTGCCTTGCCACCATTGACCGGTTGGCCACCTCTGTATATTGAGCATTGTGAACTTGCTTCACTTCACTTCGCTTTAGCTGTAAGGGAGTGTTTTAGTTGCAAATAAGGGCGTTAATGCTGGCGAGCTTTGTGTATTATTAAACCATGATACAACCCACTATCACCCATCCTATAATGGTCCACAACATAACGGGTTATTTAAGTTAATTTTGATCCTATTATATCCATTAGTGGCTAATGATTAGCCATTTTGCGCAATCATTGATCAATATTGGATGTAATGAGAAAAATGTTACCGTAATTTCAATCGCTTCAACTTCAATGTATATACTGGGTTCTTTCGATTGTTTTGGAACAACATTTTGTATTATATCAGAAGTGCCTTACATAAATTCTATCGGATTGAAGTGCTTAATTATTTCCTCCAATAATATCGCTTGATTTTGCGTGTTCGTGATCAAACCTAACAGTTATTGGACGATTTTAAAGCGAATCAATAGCAATCGACATTACTTTGACCGAGAGTTTTAGTCAACATCAATGTGCATGGAAGTCCATATCATCCAATAGCGTTTACTCTTAATCACGTCATTTAAAGAACGCGTAAAATAAAGGCTTTAGGAGGCTGTTGGAGGAAATTTATGATTTCGCACTTCAATGCGATAAAATATGCTTTTGACCCCTTAATTCTATCTCGCCAGTACGAAGCCCTGTGATTTTAAGAGAGAAGTTACACCTGGTTTTTGACGCTCCTTATACCTTTGTAGCCCAAACGACTGTTACGCATTCATGGACACTTGTCGAATCGCACAAACGTTAATATAGTTGACATAATAGTGAGATTAAAATTAGGTATTAGTTTCTATAAGTGATATAGCTGATTGTGTTCATGTGAACTTCTGAGCTTTGAGGTTGAATGAGAGTTCCCATAATTCTCTGAGCTTACACCAACTATTTAATCTTTGGATTAATTTTACGCATCATCTCTGTTGCTTGCCTTAGCTGCATCTCCTTCCGTGCATGTCGTAAGAGTCGAGTAAGAAACTCAGGGCGTTCTCTCTGGCCACCAACTTGTCACTGGCCACTATGCTCGTGCTTGTGGGAACTTCTTCGTGACCCTGCAGTTCTGGCTACCCTATTAGGAAAACAGCCGTGTATTTTAAATTTTAAATAATATCCAATCAAAAATTAAGTCCCTTTCTGTATAATTAAAAAAAAGCAAGACAGTTGCTGATCCTGGGATTACGTATTTGGAGTAAATTACAAGCCATGTTGTTATTATGGGCAGTTTTACTTGAGCATTCATTATCAGAAGATTCTCAATGATTGTGACATATAGTTTGGGCTATAAAGTTTAGTACGGAAGGCGACAAATTGCGACATACGGCATTTGATCATGCTATGGTCGTACATTCATTCAATATCACCTGAATGAAACCCAAAAAAATATGTGTATCGATGTCCCACTGTCTATCTCCTGCCATGTAAAAAGAAAGCTCATGCTGTCCTTTTTCAGCGTGTAGCGGTCTTTTTACCCGGCTCTATGTTATCTAATTCAATGTTTAATAGTAGTATAGGAGCATATCATGAATTAGGATTGTTTCCATTGTGAAAATAAAACGAATCTCTTACTTCTACAATTGAAACAATTCTGATGTAATACTCCATGGTAATTCACAATATATTGAACATATTTTCCATTGAGAGTCAAAAAAGAGAGAGATAAAGTATAAAACTTAGAATATAAGCTGTAAATATTTCTTTGGGAAATATGTTGTAAATATTGTCAGTACTTCATGCCCCGCGTTTAGATGTAATAGTTATTGTTAATAGTAATTTGTTAACTAAAGGACCTTTTACATTGGCCATCAACCGACAAATCACCATCCGCATCTGGGGTGCAAAGATCATGTAGGTTTTTCAGCAGTACACAGCATTGCCTTTACTGATACGAGGCTTCACTGGCATACATCAGATGCATGTCGTAAGAGTCTCACTAAGGAGCCCGGGCATTCTCTCTTGTCACTGGTCATTAACACCTGTCATCGCTATGCTGAACGTGACCTGTGGGATTTCCCTTATGCTCCTGCAGTTCTTATACACTATTTCGGGAACTCAGCATTCGCAGAACAAAATCCATAAATATGTAAAAACTCATAAGGCTACCATCATATTTGATACAAAATTATATGACTTGCAGCTTACGGCATCGTAACGCATATCAAAGCTTTTCATCGTCAAACTTTCTGACAGTTCATCACGTAATCGTCATACTGTTAAATCCTTTTCTCTATGGTTAAATCTCATAGATTTTATTTGCGTGACGATTGCACTATTATCGAGAAGTTTACGCTCGCCCACTGTTAGCAACTGCAAATGTGTATAAGTCCTTTAGTCAGCAATTACTACATACTATACCATTTTAAACAGCTTTTCGATGTTATTCCATTGTTGTTTAATCCAAGATAGTACTTCTTTAATCTCCCTGTTCCTGTTCTATAGTTAAAACTATTTTTCATATTGGCATGATTGGGCAGTTGTGTGAACTTAGGGTGGCAGCGGATGATTATGACCATGCAGGAAGATTGGTATAACAACGGTGCCCTTTAATCAAATATTCTGTTCAGAGTCCAACACCTTTGTTGATAATTCTTGACTTGCATTAAATGTCTCATATAATCCACCGCGAGGTTTCCCAGAACGGTGGGTGTATTTTTCCTCTAGCAGTAGTTTGGTTGTTAGTCTGGTTGATAGAACAAGAGCAACTTATGAGTAGCAATCGTTTGCTTGACACTTTCACCAAACTACTGAAAAGTTTCCCCAGTCCGGTCAACCGGGCTTACAATTATACGAACGAACTAAGTACTAGAGGATTTTCACGATCGCAGTAGTTTTTTTACCATAGACTACTTTAGTTCTTCTGGGTCATTTTTCAGGAGAGACAATGTGCACGAGTTGCTTTTAAATGTTTATTGTAGGGTTTATTTTTGTCCCTGAAGGACTAGTTTAAACTAAATTTATCTTCATTGAATTTAAAACGTATGGTATCGGCATTAATCTATTTATTAATAATTTAATTTAATCTGTACTAAAGACTGTTTAGTTTACGTTTAAAGTATGCTATACTACAAACTATTAGGGCTACAGAATTACACTTAACATGCTAGTATTATTTGGAGTATTTAATACCTTAACGTTGTTTTCTAGTAAATTTGTATACCCTACTCACAATTTAAATTTTGTACTTTAACTTTACAATTATCTGGAATAATATTGCTAGTGCCAAATAGCTAAGTTTTTACCAAATTACTTACCAGAGGAATAATGAGCTCTAAAAACTTAATAAAAATATAAAAATTTTCCCCTTTTCTATATTTTCAAAGCGCTGCATGATATATTTTCTGTGTTCATATTAATGTCGCTTCAAGTATTATCGGTGTTCGTAATTTTATGTAAAGATGTGTTGCACAATGTTTAGTTGTAACTTTGGACTGGCAAGAATTATAAATAACTAACATCGTACATATATGTTTCCAAAATGGGGCCAGAACTGTGGGATCGTGAAAGTAATCCCATAGCTACGTTTGGCATAGCGGGGCCAGATGTAAATAATCAGTTAATCACTGACAAGTTGTTAGTTGATTGCCTGAGAGAATGCCCCAAATAGTTTTTTAAAAAACCCTTAGTTTTACCAGCCAGCCTTATGTTTTGATTAAACGTTGTGTACAATATGGTTCAAGAAAGTCCAAAGATGGCTGTTGAAGTTTGAGGCCTTGGTAGCTAAAATGGGTATGAATGACCTATTTGATGCATTTATTTATTTCACTTTTAAATTAAAAGATCTATAGATCTTAACCGGCGCGGGCGCCATTTATCCAGTTGAGATAACTCTGTTTTTTTTTAATAGTTTAAAAGAACTTGTTGAGTTATATTTTTTAGTATTTAGAAAAATTTATTACCATTAACCTGGATGCTCGTTTACAATTTTTTTCGATGCATCGATAAACCGTTATGAAATGTGATAGGAAAAAGATTGTGTATTTTATGTGAACCATAGTTTTGTATACTCAAAATAGATGTATATGTATCGATATTTCAATAAATGTGTATTTATCATTATTGATTATTCTTTTTTTCGTGATCACACCTTTACATATACAGGGTGTAACAGAAAGGGTATGTTAAGCGAAAATCTGTATAAATAGCCCACTATAGAGAACCTATTTCCAAAATTTGAGACTCGAAATCACATTTTTATTTTTCAAGATTGTATGAAAATTCCTGAGATATTTAAAAATTCTCCATACTATCGGGAAAAATAAACATGTGATTTCGGATCTCAAATTTTGTGGATAGGTTCTCTATAGTGGGCTATTTACATAGCTTTTCGCTTAACATACCCTTTTTGTTACACCCTGTATTTACAGAGTGAGCTCTATCATTCTTAGCTAGTGAAATCTTATTCTAATCTCTTTTTCCATCTATAAAACTTCCTACATCTACTGTAAAGAAAAAGTCTCCTCTTCACTTTCCTTCATCCACTCACTAGAAAACCTAGAGACATAATATGTAAAAAAGTTTTTCTTCCTTTCTAATTTGTTGTCAAGTATGCACTTCACCAAATACTTTCAATAAACAATAGCTCTAGTTGCTTTAGAAGTGTAGACTATATTATCTAAGTAACTGCATAAAAAAATTATTAGTTCCGAAATACTATTGCTCGCAGAGCTTGCTATAAATAATATAAACGAAGATTAGAATCCGATCATCTTCAACCTATTGCAGTCCAATGCTGGACGCAGGCCTCCCCCAGGGCACGACATAAGGTGACCGCAGTGTGATTTTTGGACTATGTTGTCAACACGGTAGGCGCTGCTGCCCACCTCTGTGGTACCAGACAGGGGTGGTACTCTACTCTACGTCATACATAAGTACATAGAATATTTCCTATGCCTGATTTCGATCTATCAGTTTTCGTATGCAGTAATACCAGAAAATAAAGTAGCACGGATAATGCAGTCATACCTATACCTATCGCCATTATTCACACGAACTATTTAGTGAACCGAACTCTACCTATTTGGCATTGTCACGAATGATGTCAGTAAAACCGTGAGTCGCGACAATTCTGAGGTAATCTCGGATACTTTGAGCCCCACTTATAATAATAATTTTAAATGCTTATCACACCTCTTTAACATGGTTCAGAAACATTTCCCTCACTAGATTCCAGTATTTGTGTCCAGAATACGGCGGTAGGCTCACTATATTGGTAACAATACAAATCTACTATTAGCGGTTACACTTCATCACGTCATTCGAACAGGCTAAATAAAAGCTTTTTATTTGAGGAAATGTTTCGATAAACATCACAGTAGCTCGGTAACTTGTTACATTGACTAAGCCCTCAGCTTATCGTTGCACTCCTGCAAGCCAATTGCACTGTCAGTCAGCTCTACATCTGCGCTATCTCATTGCTCTGTATACACACTCTATTTCCGTGTGTTTTTGTTGAACGTCAATCGTCATACAGCCTTGCTCAACGCAGTCTCTTGTGCTCGAATGTGCCGGTGAAAGGCGACTTAGTGGGGGCAAGCGAGCTGCGCCGGCGCAGGCTGCCCAGTCAGACGCAAGCGCATGTCGAATACACAGCCTATACGCACCAAGCGCCCGGGCACGGACTCCGCGAACTTTGAATTTTCAAATTGGAACTTATCCTTTCGCGCGCTTTCGTGTTCCATTTACAAAGTGCTAGTGATGTGTGTGCTGTGAAGTATGAGCAAGTGACAGTTCG
Organism: Carposina sasakii; assembly: GCA_014607495.2. NCBI lineage: Eukaryota > Metazoa > Arthropoda > Insecta > Lepidoptera > Carposinidae > Carposina > Carposina sasakii. The sequence continues at coordinate 3,131,093 of CP053148.1, forward strand.
GTTTTTTTAATTTCTCTGGCATAAGGAGAGAGACAATTGCAAAATGCTGTGGTGCCTTGTTATTTGGAGCGCGGCCCTCGCCCCAGCTTGGACTCAAGGTGAGTGGTAGAACAATGCTCCTTCCTTTATTATGCGAAAAACTGCGGTTCGCGCGCTACCGTCGCAATGACTTATTATATCTGGGACATTTGGTACCTACTTAAATGTGACAAGATACGGGTTAATCTTCGACACGAAACAATCATCCACATCACTACCAATACCGTATGGTTATATCGCTATATACCTAATTGGTATAGAAAATACCGGTCCTGTGTATGTGAAGGTTCGATCACCAATAGAATTTAAAACTTTCCTGCTATGCTCAATTAAGTGACTGTGGGATATCTATTATAATCTTGCAGCTCTGGCTACCTCATTTCGGTAACGCAGTATGTATTCATATGAGTATATCGAATATATGTATGTATGTTTAGAAATACCGGTGAAAGGTACTCATGTAAACCACAATGACACCATACATGGTAAAATGCCGGAACAAGAACCTACGACCTCAAAACCTTCACTACCGGTATCTATCACAAGTACGCACAATAAAAGTGCGTTCAGCATAACATAACCGCATACGTTGCACAATAAAAGTAATCAAGCACTAAGGTAATTAACTAATCTCGCATAAAACTGGTCGACATTAATAAATAATTATATCTGCTAATTAACGTACGAATAATTGATACTGATTTTAAAACTGTAAAAATAAATAAACTCATTTCCTCAAAATTTTCAACCACTACCTACCTACATGTAATCAGTTAAGAATTTCTTTAATCGAATTTAAAGGGGAACTTTGTCTTTGCAAACCGGTTTTCGCAAAAAATACCAAAAGTAAAATATACTATGATAGAAGTGAAATAGAGAACAGAGATACCTATTTTCCCAAGCATAAAACTTCGTTAATTTCATTCAAAAGGTCTCATTCGATTGACACGGTTGCATTTTATAAGTTAGGCCCACTGACTACCTAATTTGCAATAGCAAAGCCGAAGCAAAGTGAAAATTGTACAATATTTGCCTTGAAATATCAAAGTACCTTTGAAATCTAGACACGCGGCAGCAAGTAGATTTGACTTGGCCAGTTTTTATCAGAATTAAAATATATAATTATGTTGAATAACTTTATAAAATGACTAATGTAATGAAAACTAGCCAAGTCAAATCTAACCTACTTTAAGATCTCAAATATAATAAAGCAAAGAAATAGAGTTTAATACTTGTTCATAATGTTATTTTGTTCCTATTAATACATATTTGGATTTGGATTTTGCATAGAACTTGGCACTCATTTAGATCTCCATTCTTTTTGGCCCACATACAAGCATAATTTTTATATTGAACTTGGCTCTCCTTTTTTACATTTATGTTTTTGGTGGGATCCATTTTACGTAAAACGAATTTGACAAGCAATCAGCGATTTTTGTACAATTTTAGCTATCGCTTTGCTTTTGCTAGTTAGGTAATAAGGGGCGGTTCGACTTTTCCAATCGTCCAGTAGCTTATGTAGAGGATAAAGATGCTGGCTCTATCTTGATCAAGTTTCAGATAGGCTATATAGGACCATGGAAAAATCGGCCATGAAAAAATACTTAAATTAAATATTTAGGTAAAGGTAATCTCAATAGTCTAGACAAGAGGTTAATAAAAAGTTTGAACCTTGAGACATTCGATATAATGTAATAATTGCCAATCTGTGTTGACTTTTTATCGATTGGCAACTTATTACTAAAATTACCAATTACGGTAAATAGGCAAATAAAGTATAAGTATTGTTACCTCCTAATTAAATAAAACTGCTAATTTATGCCAATGTTATATTTATAAATAACATGTTAATAAAGTACATATACCTATATGTATACATCGTGGATAAAAAAAAATATACAAAAGGGATAAACCTAAATGTTTCCATCATCATGTTATTTGCCGGCAAATATAGAGACTGTGTCAATAAAAAAAAGTTATCTATTTAAATACGGCTGCATGCTAACTAACTTCTCCTCCTGTCCTGTCCTGGGATAAGTTCTTCCACTAGACAGTGCGTAGCAGTTTTTCGCGTACGAATATCAACGGACCATCATGCATGTGGTCTGCCCCTTGTTCCTAGGCCATCATTCCCTAAATTAATTCTATGAATTGAGTACTTAAAGTAGCGAAAATGCTACTCGTAAGTAACAATTTCAAAAGTATGTCCGCTGATTAACGCGCGGTGGCCGGCTGTCGTGTCGCTTTCACTTATCCTGTTTTTGCGCGTCAGGCGTGCGCATGCGCCGGTACATAGAGTAAACATAAATAGGTGAATCTAAGCAACATTCTTTACAAAGTTCAATATTACGGTATGAAGTATGTTTTTTGTCCGGTTCTAAAAATGAGCTTTATTTACAACCTACACGATTTACAGCAGAGAAATCTTTTGAGAAATATATCCGCCTTAAAGTATTCTGTGTAACTTCATCATCTAGACTCTTATATCGACTCGATTTTTGACATCGTTTTGTCCTCTCTCGTAAGTCCGTGGTGCACTATGCTATAATTATAACGGATGCGATAACGCATGTAATTATTAGAATGACTCGTAAAGATTTCCCATTACCACCGGTCGCTAGTTTTACTAAAGTCGACGAGTGACGATCCTCCGGTATTTATGCCCAAAAAGCGGCGATCGACTCGTCAACACGTATGACGGGAGACTTGATAGGCTAACTGGTGTAAAAGTGTATAATTTGCACACTGACTTCTGCTATAATAGGCATGACTGTATGTGCCTAACTGACGTGTGTCTCTTATTATCCCTCTCCATACCATACATAGTTGATGTTCTGCCTATATTAATCTGTGTCTCGTGGTTTACTATGTAGCGCATGTTCTACTGAACTACTTGCGGCCTACGTACAGCCATGTTGTGTACTGCCTGGTAAGGAAGATATTTAAAAAAGGTTTAAAAAGATAAATTACTTGAGTCGGATTCGTCTGCGTGAAGTTAAAGCCTGAGCAATACAACTACCAAGTTAGATCAAAATCAGTTCGGTAGTTTTTCCATCCCACCAGGATCCGAACACCCTTTCTTACAAACTTTCACACTTATGATATTAGTAGAACACGGCATAAGAACGATAGGATTCCTCACATCTTCTAGAACCCAAACCAACCTTACTTGCACGTGTTGTTCTGCTGAACTATGGACGAGCCAAAAAACATACACTACAACAAATTGTCACCAACCCTAGAATAATGATTTCGCTCCGCTCTGTAAAAGTACTCGGCTTAATCATAAATTCAGCAACAAATAGTCTGCCGTACACGTCAGACACGAGCTCGAACCTCCACAGTCTAGTTGTCAACAATATGCCATGATGACTACTGTCAGTTTTATTAAATTTTAATCATATTTCGTAGTAAAATTTCTGTTTGCATAGTGAAATTGTGTAAAAAATATACTACAATGTATAAAAAAGAGACTAGAGATCACATACCATCAGCAAGTATCTCATAATTATGAAATTTCAACATAGAATTATCATGAATAATAAACGACATTCAGTGTTGCCGCCGATACAAAAATAGTTCCCCGTGGTGCAGATTTTGTAGTATGTATGTGAATTTGTTATTATTATCTAAGAGTAAATGATAGGTGCGCATTAGAAATTTCAATGAAATAGAGATAAATTAGTGCCAAAGGATAATGGGCAAAAATGTATGAGTACCGATCAGACCTAGGTATATCGTTCGAAAAGTCTTTTGACGTGAAACGTCTTTAAAATCGCGCCGACACATACGGGTACCAGGTTTAAAAACTGGACCGTAACGAAAAGGTCTATATCATCGTACCTAATAGGTCTTAGAAACAAAAATGTGGTGTAAATATTTCACTTATATAGTCAGCTCGCTGTTATGACATTGCGTGTCGAAAATACTGCGATAACTGTGCGAAACCGGCGCTCACGCTTGTTTCTTTTCAGTGTAAACTCCGACTTTATAGCGTGGTGATTCTTTCGTGTGTTTGTCAAGTTTATTTGAACCGATTGATTTATACAAAAATAAGTGTAATTTGGACAGTATTTATATCTATACTAATATTATAAAGCTGAAGAGTTTGTTTGTTTGTTTGTTTGAAAAAAACTACTGGTCTGATTTGAAAAATTCTTTCAGTTTAGATAGCCCATTTACAAGGAAGGCAACTTTTTGTGAATATGTGACAATTCATAGTATTTTATGTTTCACAAAAATACTTAAAACAGCACTTTCCAACGATATACGTCTGGTCCCCGACACAGCCCCACCCGCTATATGGTTGAAAAAAGTTATAGTTAAAAGAAATCGGTGGGTGATTCATAGTCACAAAAAGCACTTTCCAACGCCCCCTATCGGTGGGGATATTTTGCCCATCCTCCTTTTATTTAAATTAGTTAGTTTTTGCATAAACAAATAACTGAGTAACAAACATCAAAAATTTTTTTGCTTAGTGCAGATTTCCTGCTCATCCAGTTATTTGTGATCGTTGGTTTAGTCGAGAAGAAAGTTGCTGGAAATCAGAAAAACTAAGTTATGGGATCTAATCTCGACAAGGATGTATTTTTTATAGTTAATGTTTAGGATATAATTTAAAAAAGTAATATTAATTATTGTTTCATTGTCAGTAAAGTAAGGTACTCTTTCGTGAATTGCCTTCCATCCATCTTCTCCAAATGACCAAACTAAATCATCAAAATCGAAGCGTACCTTTCTCTATTCTTGTCACTACGAGTACGTCTTCTTTCACACCACCCAATTCTCTTAATATCATAATCAATTTTAATTTCTTGTAAAATTTTAGTTGCTTTTTCTATTTCTAGAGCGTACCAAAGAAACATACATACATACACTAGAAAAACATAACCCTCCTTCTGGCGCAATAGGATAAAAAAGGTGTGTTAACACTGCCTACATTCTGTTAAGAACTTTGCGGGGTTTTTACATATATACATTATGCGACACATTTTCTGCTACTCAGTTCTGATGTTGTAACCATTTAGCACCAACGCAAACTGACTTGGACTGCTATTAAATACTAAACAGACCTAGTACCAGCCGCCATTACATAAACGTGAAGGAGGTTAATATTCTTTGTGTGTCGCTGTAAACTCCTTTTTAGAACGATATATGGTGTATTTGCATAGTTGTCGAATATGAAAACGAAAATTTGATATTCTTATATTAGAACCAAATAGAACTAGCGGTCGCCCACGACTTCTTCCTTGTAACCCAGAACTTTCTATAGAAATTTTGGGAAATTCTTTCTTTTCTGATTGCTTACGTATAAGGAATACACTCTCCAAGTTTCATGTATCGAAGACCACGTGAATCAGTCAGTGGATCAGGACAAAGCATATTATGTACATACTTTTAGCCAATTTCAATAACCGATCTCGGAAGATTTTTTGCATATTTCAGATTAAATGTTCCATTGTTTTCATACAAAATTTCAAATTTGTAATTTTAAATATTCCGAGATTTTTTATGATCTTTAGTATTGAAATTGGCCGTTACTGATATAGATATAACCAATACATAAACCATCTTTGATCCGGCATAATGAACATGGTACGTACGTTCACATCAATGACGTTTTCACACGGACATAAATGCGGCCAGTATAACCGATCTTATGCAATTACGATAAGGTACGGAATGAGTTGCTGTTTACGGGTTTTTACTTTCACTTCAACCAGCCATGCCGATGACCTTTAACCGTAAAACGTTTTAAATACTTTCAGTGAATTATTTATTCATGTCTCAGACTAAAACAAATTAGCAAACTATATGTAATAGGTACTCAATATACTGAAAAAACTATGCTATGTAACTCTAACACTTTGTAACTCTGCCTACCTGCACGCGTATGATGAATCTGGTGAGCGCGAGATGTCTCACTTTTAAACATCAAATCCACAGAGCTAAGTAATAACTAGCCAAGGCAAGTGTTCCTACTTGGTGTGTCAAAAGGGATTGCAAACGGTTGCGAATAGATAAGTGTTTATAAAAAAAAAAAAAAGAAAAAGCGGTAATAGAAGCTATTCGGTGAAACGTATAAATGTGTCCCAGGCTGAGTGTAGGTACTGAATAAATCTAGTAAATAATTTATAACTAATAGTTACATAAAGGGCGCCAAGTGAAACCCCTCCGGTTTAATGGCACCCTGAACCTAATTGTAATTCTTTTAAAAATCTGAAATAAATAAAAAAAAAAAAAAAAAACCACTTCTATCAGCCCTAATTCATTCAGTCCTGGCTCGAGAATGATTGTCTATTCTAATTTCTTGTCTATTTTTTACATGCAAAGTACATTAACACTTAGTTTATCTAGTTATTAATAGCTCTGTGAGTTTGACGTTTTAAAGTGAGACATCTCGCTCTCATCAAATTCATCATACGGATGCTGTTCTATGGTCCAGCTTAAACTTGTGTATTGTGTGTTTGTAAATACAAAGAGTTACCATTGTATTAACGAAAAAGCGTGTTTAAATAAAACTCAGACAAAGAGTTGGATTACCTGAATTTTATACAGCGTTGTTTCCATCGTAGAAGTGACATATCTACTGCTACTTTAGAATTCATATTTTTGTCTCATTTGCTTCTTCTTCTTAGAATCGAAAGCGATACAAAACCCTACATATACGTCCGACTCAAATTAACCGGTTCTTACAGCAAATTATTACCTTTTATTCAAGTATCTCTAACGCTACATAACTCTTCTGTGCTCATTGCATTCTAGGTTTATATTAGTTAGAAATACGCGTTTAATCTGCCCACAAGCAGTTAATAGCCGGAGTTATGGAAAATACTGGAACACGGTCAAGATAATCATTTGTGACGTCACCACACAAACCGGTCCCGTGCACCAATGGCAAACCAGATTTGTGACATTTAGATGGATATCACATTAAAAAAAAACCTTATAATTTAATTTACATAGCCATCTGCATAAACACGGTTGTTCCCAATGTGTAGCTAAAAGTGCAAGATCACGAAGGTGATCGCAGGATTCACGGTTAGCATAGCGAGACCAGACATCAAATTCAGAGTGGCTAGTTCACTACCTGACAGTAGGTAGGTAAGTATATCTCGAGTTCCTTTGTCGACTCACATGCACGGAAGGAAAAGCAGCTGATATCTTCTAGTCAAGCTCCAGATTTTAATTTACTTATGCTAGTAACATGGAGATTGTGGAGTAAACAGGTTCTTGAATGCAGACCGCGCCTCGGCAAGCATAGCGTTGGGCGCCCTCCGGCCAGATGGACCGAAGACTTAAAGAGGTCGGCTACCAACCGTGACTGGACGGTAAAAACGGGAGATCGAGCCATGTGGCGTACACTGGTACACTGGGGGAGACCCACGTCCAGCAGTGGACTGCAATAGGCTGATGATGATGATGCTAGTAACATAGCAAATGTAGAGTCGGCCCCTATAATATATAACTAAAAATAATTTCCTTGCTCACTTGTACTTTTATGGCTTGACCCTCCTTGAAACAGATTAACTGAGAATAAAGTGGCAACCCGGCCACAAAACCAAATTCGCTGGCTTAGCGAAAAAATCGTATAAAAATAAACACTTCGATATCCGAGTCAGCTCTTCGTTTACTTGCTTCGCTTCGCCCTTCATTTCACACTTATCACTTAGCAGCATTTTCTTCACTTTTTAAATCACTAAAACCCGCCGACCTAGAAAATAGTTGGACGTGCATGACTAAATTTTGATTTCCGTTATTAATAAAGTCGAAAGGTTTTTTATTTGTGAAATTCTTAGCGAACCAGACGGATTTACCGGACTAGCGGTAGTGCCATCAGATGATCAGACAGTCTACATTTCGTGTTCTTATGACCTTTATTTTACATATATATACCTAATATAAGATTCAATAAATATACCTATAGTTATAATATTGAATAGTCTTTTATTGAAGAGTTGGTTTTATATTATAAAATACTGCATCGTATTAAAAGGAATTAACAATTTTGAAAGGATGTTACCCTGTTAAAATAATAAAATGTCAGCTCATGCTCAAAACTGGTCTTTTGTAATTATTGTGATTTTTAATACGTAGGTATATTATCTACTATACAAACTACATGACTATAAGGACTCTCCGCGTCGGCCAATTCAGTTGAATTTGATAAAGTAATTACGTCACGAATCAATAAATATAGTTTTGTTTCGGAAGTAGGCATGACAAACGTTGAGTACTCGTATTAGCGCATCAGTAATCATAAGTGATCGATGCATGCGCAACTTTAACGATGCAATCCCTGTTGTAACAACGACAAAATGTACACGGATACTGCAGACGTCACATACCTAATGATTACCACTGATGTTCACTCCCATCGGACCCTATAGCCTCAGTTGACCCTCGAATTCGGCAACTCATAATCACAGACAACTACGAGTACAATCGTGAAGATATATTAGTCAGTCCAATCGTGAAGATACCAGGGTGTACAATGGCATATCGTTTGGCATCGACCTCCTACGTTATCGCAACACTCAACAATAACAGTCGGAATAGGGTCTTTACGATTTTTTATTTGTATGTGTATCGAAAGATCATAAAATAAAAGAAACATTTGCCGATATCTCACCGACTCCTTTGCTTGCGGTCTAAGGTAGAGCATATAAAAAATACTAAATATAGTAATCAACCTCTTTTCTATCAAAAAGGCGACCCGGTCAGGCATGTAGGTGTTAATAGCCAAACGGCTATATACCGCTACTCAGCACGAATTACAGACACGGAATCTTTAATTTGACCATTCTGTCCATTGACATAGTTTCTGATTAAATAAATTGGCCATAGGAAATGTTTAGTGCAGAAAAAGAACAGTTCTCAAGTGCTAATTTAGCCTAAAAACTTAGATTTTTTTATTATGCTACACACCTACTTTTAATTTGTTCATTTGTCTCTAATGATCTGTTGAAAAAAAATTCTCTTAGTCATAGGCTTGCCTTAGTAATTAATGTTCTCATCCTTATAAATGTTATAAATGCCAAAACTACTAAACCGGTGAAAATGAAATTTGGTAGTCCGGAGCATGAGAAAGGAAGGCTACTTTTTATCACAAGAAAATATTTTTCATAATTTGTCTTCGGAGTCGCTAACAAGCACAATTTCCTAAATTGCAAAAATAACCTTGTCTATCCCACTTATTTTATACTGGGTATAAAAAGACAACTTTGTTCTTTTAATACCTCATATTCTTTGTAACATCACAATCATTTTTTTTTCTATGGAAGCACCCCTGGGAAACCACGGGTTTCCAAGATATTGAGGTCCAAAGTTACATTAATATTATCGTTTTTTTTACATAAATCCATCTGAAATCGGTTAACAAACATTTTTTTCAAAGATACCATATCAAAATATTATAATTTCAGTTTTGTATGTACCTATACATCTGTACTTTTCACATCAAACAAATACATTGCTTGCAATAGAATTAGAGTATTTATTTTTTAATTGTCGTTTCCCAGGGTTGGTTCCATAGAAAAAAATTATCGTAACCTTACAAAGAATACGAGGTATTAAAAAACACTGTTGTCTTTTTACACCCTGTATATGTGCAAGTTTATGACATTGCATGTTTGTTAGATTTTCCCGTAAACGATACCGAAATTTAGATGATCCTTGGTAGTTACAAGTATGTAGCTCATATGTAAAAATAACGTAATGGCCTTATTATAATTTTTCAAATTGAACAATAAAGTCGAATTTCATTTTACAAAGGAAAAATATAGATATCTACATATGTCATCCACGCTACCTAATACTCGTAATCCTAAAATCTAACCACATGAAACAAACAACCTCATATCAACAGGCAAAAACATACAATATCAAGTTATATTTCAAGACTGAATCTGATTTAAATGAAAGGCTCCAACCCGATACGAATCCACGAATCAGCCTCGTCGACCGTGGTGAATGTCCGAAGGTCAACCACTGTGCCCAGCAAGTGTGACCCACCATTTATAGACAACAGAGTGATTTCAATGTGTTCTACTATAAAATTTGTCATAAGCCGCCTACTTTGCATTGGTTTTGACGTTGTTATCTTGGTGTGTATCAGATATACAGGGTGTGGGTGACAGCCAGGCAAATACTGAAATGCTGTACAAGTACCATTCTGCTAAGTTAAACGACAGTTTCGCAGGAAATGTATTTTTTATTTGATTATCAGTAATCTTTGCTCTCCGCGCCAATTGTATCGGGCGATCCTGTGACTAAATGGGCTTATTGGTTATTGTGTGACACATTGCTGTTTTTTGGATCACTTGTGACTCTTCATTAGGGTTGATCAGGATTTTGAACTTTATGAGGGCAACTTTTTTTTTAAATCATGTTTTGGTTAAAATTTTATTTTTAAGTCATCATCTAAGGTCTAATTAAACGAACTTAAACTATTTTTTCCTGAAAATATGAAAAAAAAATGTCGGAAAATTTTAGAATTTTCCTGTGAAAATTTTCAGTGTTTTCCACCTCAGAATCATGGCCTGAAGTCATGGTATCAATATTTGCCTGGCTGTCACAAACACCCTGTATTATAAGCTCGAATAAGTTCGCGATACTTCGAATACAATATGTAAGACGTTTTTAAGAACTTAAATATGTTCGCTCTTAATACATTATAATCAGATCTCCAATTAAATATCCACGACTAATTTATACGTACATCACAAGAAACGGTTCGAATAATTTGTAGGAAGAAGATATGCTTGCCTTTATAAAATATAATGTAATTAATTTTTTATCTTTGTGTCTAGATATAATCTTTGAATAACCGGGCTGAGCACCGGGTGGCTTTACTAACCCCGAGACGTTATATTGTTCTGAAGCTATTAATGTATATTCATATAAATAAACTATAAATTGCCGTCATGACATTAAACTAACAAATTCAGAACTGCACCATGCACTGAGTCTTCAATGAAATTTTAGGGTCCCGTCTCAAAATAATTATTTGAACTTATCAACATTTTTTTTTTGTGAAATGTCGTAATTTTAAAATTGAGATGTTAAAATTGTCTATATAATACGTTAAGAATACGATATTACAATAATTATATTTTTAATAAAAATATACCTACTATTTGCAAATAGATAGTAGATTACCTGCCAGAAGGTACTAATTACTATGGAGAATAAATAGTTATTAGTAACTTACCAATGAAGTTCATATATCTATATGTTCAGAGAAAAGGCGCGAAGATTAGAAAAATTCAAATTCACATAATTATATAATTATATTAATATAATCAACACACTTTAATGTTGTAATTTAATTTTATGAATCATTCAAGTAACTTCATGAAGTAGCTTAGGTAAGTACTTGATACGCTTATTTCGGCATTTACCATTTCTAATTACATTCCTAAAGACCCCTGACCTTTGTATATTAAGCAGTCAATACAAAAACCGTTAATACAAACTCTATACATACATATATACATACATAAAGTCACTGCCATTATACTCAAAAAGGTAGAGTAGAAATGTGCAAATTACACATTCATTCAATTTGTTAGTGCCACGCACTTTTTTGTTAAAACCTTATCACGCGGGTCCCAAGTTACATGAAAGTTTCACGCCTGGCTATTTCAGTGCCGTTCTACCCTGAAATTATGACCTTGGATCCACTGCGCAGGCCTCGAGCATGCTCGTACCATATATATAAACAAGTGTACAACGGTTGTAGACCAGGGTCTCAGGGTCATAAGAACTGGCAGCGACTGTTGAGTGTGTATTACTGCGCATGCTCTACAACGAATGCTATACGACATGACAGTGACATTTGCCCCATATTATTAATCGTTGACTCAACCTTCACACTCAACCATTGAAAACTTGACTTGTATATCAAAGAAGCAAAGCACTACCATCTCTCACCCGAGTGCGCTCAAGGGAAAGGTTACCACTATAAATACAAGTGTTAGGATTAATTTCCCAATTTAGTTTAAATTTATAAATTTTACGTAGTATTTAAAATTAATTATTATGTTTCACATAAATAAATATTAGTAATTTTATGTTGTATTTGTATTCATGATCCTGTAAGTAAATAACTTTTTGTTATCCAGAAAAAAAATGAATTTTATGAAAAATGTGTATGATAAGACCTTTTACCTTAATTATAATTTTTGAATATTTTTTTTTATACAGTAAGAAACGAATGAACTAAACCTAAACTTACGCAACACAACACTGCTTTTAAATATCAGCTTGAATCAGGATTTTTGTCAATTGTTATATCCTCATAAATAATGTAATAAAGGTGCAATAATTTACATTACAATGGTTATTATTACGACAGAAAACATATTTATAGTCATAGTTATTATAACACTTATGCTAAGTTTAATGAGCCTTAGTAAACAGTTGTGACATCTTATAACAGTCATTTAGTCGCATTTGTGTGAGGGTGATTTGTGTAATGTTACTACACCAATCATCATCCTTACACAAATTTACAAAAAAATATTGACCACACATAAATCTAAATAAATGCACCGATTTTGTTAACTTTTTATGTAATATTTCCCATTGGCTTAGTATTCAGTCGCTAGATAGTTAAGTACTATACGTGCTCAAAATAATTTTTGTGACAATTACCTTTATTTCTAGAAAGTAGAAAAAATCTCACAAACAGTAATCATGTATAGGAAATTATGATCAAGTACGAACTTGATTTTTTAAAATCCTATAGAAGTTATTTTCCAAAATGTATAGCATATTAATTTAACATAACAAAAGTATGGTAATGAAATAGATCTATGGCAAACTCGAAAAAGATTTTCACTGTACATATAAACCTGCCAAGCCATAACAATCGATCGCTTTCAAAACACGATGTTGCAACAAGTGCTCTTTATCAAATTAATCGCGTTTTTTGCAACACTTTTTTTTTTGTGAAACCTAAATGTTAAGGTTGTCTTTGAAACTTGTTCCATATTTTTTTGTTCCAAGTTCCAATGGTATAGGTAACTTAGAATATATTTAATTAGGTAGGTATTATAGTTTTAAGGTGTTTGTGATCGATCACCATCAAAATTACTCTTCAGTCTTGTCCATTTTTAAGATGGCTGGTGGGCGTATGAAAGTAAATTGTTTATTATCGATTTCAATTTTACATTCGATAACAAGCCTCAAATTATATTTTTTTACATTATATTTGAAAGAAACCGGGCGGATTTCAATAGTTTTGGTCAAATAATTTTTAAAGAATTTCTTCCAGTTCTCTACGTGATGTGCGACAGTATCTTAAAGTTTGATAATATTTAAGTGTTGATTTTTATTGGCACCAATATATATAGTGAAATTGAATACCTATGGCCCGTGCTTATTCATACTGTAAATTACGTTTAATTTACAAAATAAGCAGTCAAATAGTTGACTTATCATAATCGTATATTACCTATATTATTTATAAAGCATATGTACCATAATTATATTAATATAATGTTGAAGGTGTTATGTACGTGATATATTTTTTAATACGTGGAAGAATGAACAACTGGCTACATAAATAATCATTTAAGAATAATCTTATTGTCATAGCTAGAATATGTGATTTATGTTTTATTAGGGCGCCGGTCACCACACTCAAGTATATTGTGGATAATGGGCAAACTTTTTGCCATAGACCTCGTTACGAACTAATTTCAGTTTCCAGGCATTTTCGTCATAAAAAATTGTGTCTGCTGCACTGTTGTCTTTCTTAATTTTGTCTATGCGTTTCATCTAGAGATCACTAGGTAATTGTTTCTCTGAGGTTTCATCGGAATAACTTTTTGCTGAAATCAAAAGAAAAAGTTTAAAAAATCGAGTTACGATCAAGTGTCAAACCAAAAGGAATCACAGGGGTTTAGACAATGTAATAATTTCACGAGTGAAGTTCGCAAAGTTAACTACACATTTCCTCCAATAGGAAGGCTTCATTTAGCACGATCGTCAAATGACGTGATCAAGTCTAATCATTATTGGTGGATATTTTTCCACAATGTCTAAGTCTCCAGTATTATTTATAAATATCAATTTAATAGCTACTTATGTAGTTTCCAGTGAAATAAAATAGAAACTGAACACAAACAAGCACAACACAGTACCTAATCGTTTTACCGGAATCAATTTTCTATAAGGAGATTGCATTTGGATCGTTTCATAGTTTCTATAAATCTTACGTGTATCATGGGTACTAAAATATAAGTAAGCTATTTTTGAAAGCTTATTCTTCTGTAATATTTTTTTTGTAAAAAAAAAAACTTTACCAGACTTACCCCGCTTGACCAGACTTACCCCGCTTGACCCATTACAATAAAAAAAGATTGTTGTATGGTCGGTCTAAATCAAATTTTAATACGATCCAACCGAATAACCAAACTTCATTAAGTTTTTTTAAAAGACAATGCATCTCCTGGTTCCAGCAACCAAAGCAATTCCCATAGAGAAAGAACATTTGCATTGCGATTTGTTATACGTATTTGTAATCCGTTTTCACATTTCCATCATCAACTTTACAGAAAAAAATTATATGGTAAAACAGCGTCTGCCGAGGTCATCTAATATCTACCTGGCATAAAATTTTGATAGCGTTTGCAACTGCAGGAAATAGAATAATAGGTAACGACGACGATACGACTTCTGAGAAGTTATTTCAAGAGGCTATAAGAATAGTATTTGTGTGTATTCGGGGCGCTCCAGATCTAGCAGGACATGACCGGGAGCTTGTAACTTGCTTTCTTACACAATATATCACCCATTCGATGAAAAAATACGGCAATATTTTTCGCATGCTACTGTTGTAAACTTGTCATTAAGCTCCTTCCTCGGAAAGTACGTAAAAGCAATTGGTCCTGCGTCTGATCTCCATGACCGTTGAGAGTGAAGGAATAGAGAGTGCGCCTGTGATTGCGTACACACTTGTGCCCTTATAATATCTCCTGCGCAGTTAGCTAATCTCTAAAGATAAACTATTTAACTTTCTGTACGATATTAAACTCGTAGACAGTAGGACAAACGGCAGTGTAAATCGATATACAACTTCAACATACATCAAGTACACCGTCTGGGCTGGTCAAAGCGATAAAAGACTGTTTGAAACGGAAGGGGTACTTGTGCGTATGGTCATCCTTACCACCTACATGTTGCTCCAGTCACCTGGTTGAGGGGACCCTTTGATATAGCCAATCGCAGTATAAGATATCGAGTTTATTGAAAACAGTTGCATTTATCAAGTGATCTGTGAATTGGACGTCTTGAATTGAGCTGAGTGCTCTTCAATAGTTCTGTCAAAGCTATCCCTGATGGATGTTATTTCTGACGAAAATGGGTGTTTTTTAATATCAATTATTTTTAAACACGAGTTTGACGCCATTTTTAACAGCAGTATGTTTTGACCATACCTACTTATTTAGTTGGCCTAAGCAATGTTATAATTTACATATTTTTTTGTAATTACACAGAGGTTTTTTTTATTAACTTAATAATGGTGGATTTTTCAATCCTTCTCTTAGATATTACAACTCTAATGCTACCAAAAAAAAAACATCTATTATTAAGGATATAATTATGTAATTACCTTCCGTCATATGCACCAACTTCTAAGATTCCTTCTTTGATTAGGTTCGGCTGTATACCCCTGTTTTGTCATACTTGGAGACAGAAACTTTGAATGCAGAAGTGAGTAAGTGAAGAAAATAGTCACACCTATATAATTGTGCGAGTTTCATCATGTTTCAGCATACTATTTAAATGTCATGAATTTGTTTTATTTCACTTTGTTGCGTGAGTCCACTTCGCTTTGTTTTACTTACTACAATGATCTATTTTGTAACCAATAGAGAAGAATTTACAAAAGTATTGTTTTACAATTCGCGGTAGCTCATTGTTAAGAAATTCTTATAATCAATAATAGAAGTACTTAACTCAAATATGTGCAGAAATATAAAGTATTCAATATATCTGGTTAGATAGGTAGTGAGCATTCAAATTAATAGCTAGATATGCTTTTTAACCTAGCAATTATTTTACACGAAAACAAGATGATTCCCATCGCTTTCCCAGTACTAGGTGAGCAGAAACAGGCGGGATGTAAAAGGCCGGCGGGAAGCCTGGGATAGGATATTTTGAATCGCAACGGCCTCAGTTTCCCCGTGACCTCGGTTGCACTGACGCTTGCAACAGCGCATATCGCTTACACGGAACTAACTTGCGCCGAAAACTTTGCCGGCAATTTGCTGTACTTCGCCAATATGGCGTGGCCCTGGGTGGTCAAAGTGCGCGCGTTCCTAAATAAATTGATGGACAAAATTAATTTCTTGTTGGTCATTGTTCTAGTGAATATTACAATGCAAATGCTGTGCTTCTTTTTCGAATTGCACGTTATTACTCGGCAACAGTTTGAGCTGTATTTTGTGAAGAAGTGAATTTATTAAATTAATTTTTGGGGATTTAACTTTAGTATTTTAAAGTGAATTTAACAAAAAAAATTATATATTGAATTAAATTGAACTTGTTAAATAAGTGAATTTCACTTTATTTTCTGATAAACTGTACAAAGAGGAGTCAAGTACAAAGAGAATCATGGGTCAGATTTGCTGCAGGCATATTTTGTGTGTGGGACCAAGGAGGGAGAGTTGGATGTCAGCCTTCGAAGGTAGGAGTCACTTTTTATTTAAGTTTTTTGTATTTTTTAACCGACTTCAAAAAGAGAGGTTATCAATTCATCTGTATGTTTTTTTTATGTGTGTTACCTCAGAACTCCGCCATTTATGAACCGATTTCTATTTTTTTTATAGTTGGTCATGGTATACTTCCAGGTTGGTCTCATATTCACCACATCAGAATCTGATGTTGGGATCTTGGAGAAATCGAGGGCAATCCTCAAATATTGTAGGCACATGTACTCTGTTTTTACACTTTTACTGAGCGTTTTGGTCACCTACATATAAAACATAACATCTGATGATGGAATATCTAAGGAATCTAGGGATATCCTCAAATATAATAGGCACGAATAGTCCGTTTTTAGATTTTATACAGAATTTTGGTCAGCTACACATAATATAAAGGAAACGAGGGTCTGATGATGGAGCCGCCGAAAAACAGATAGTGGAACTTTTTAGTAACAAAATCCCCCTATGGCAGGGGGAAGCCTACGTCCAGTAGTGGACTGCAATAGGCTTATGAAGGTGAAGATAATTGTGTTAAGTCGTGTAATTATATGTTGCGTTAAGCCGTGTCCGAAATAAGATGGTTATAGAGGAAGAGGTAGACATGAGAATAACGAGATGACGGATAATAGGGATGAATGAAAGAATAGTACCTACATATTCTACCGACCCCAAATGATTGGGAACAGGGCAGGAAGAAGGGGTGTAATTATATGTTGCTTATATTATCAAACGTAAAATTTCGAAGCCTAGTCATTTCTCTCAGTGCCCTTTTGTCATGTGGCCTATTTAATCATTTGCTGGCATATAAATCTGACAATATTATATATGCCTTCTAAACTTCGTACACGACTTAACGCAATATATATTTGCCCTTTAGCTAAATTTTACTTTAGTAAGCTCGAGTTTTGTCTCATAGGGAAGGAAGTCGGTTTTTCGTTTTAAAAAAAATATTTAATATTAAACATATAGCTAACTATTATGGCCTCCACATGGGGAAACGAAACCTGCATTGAACAAAAGGTGCTGAAGCTTTACAACTAGGAAAAAGTTTTTAACTAACTTTTTTAATAAGTGGCAATCAACGTTGTACACATGAGTGTGGCAGTTCCCAAACTTTGTAAATAAACTTTAAGGTGTTTTTCAAAAAATTGTATGCCATATAATTAGGATTGTTATTAAATATCATCAGTGCTAAGCTGACGGTCGTGGGTTCGAATCGATATCTTCGTCGTTTGTGCAAATAATTTTACAAAAAAGAGCTTTTGTTTTGTTAGATGTTAAGAAATTTTTAATTGCTAAGCTAATTCGGAAGGTATATACAGTTTATTTTATAGAACTCGGTTGCAACTCGGTTGTAATTGACATAGGGGTTAATTTTATTTTCAATGCCTGAGTGTGATTGAAGTTGAGTGAACAATAATTAATTACTACATATGAGTTATAGTATTTTGACAGCTGAAATACATATAGATATATTGAATTAGCCGAACACTGAAATATTAGCAATGACTCTATAATATTTCCCATTGGATTTGAAGTCGCACTAGATTGATATGTATTTGTGTGCAAAAAGCCAGCTCACTCTTAGCCACAAGGGACGTTAATAGGCTGACAGGTGAAATGTTAGTGTTTAATTTGTACCTACACTTCCGATATAGTGCATTAGTAGTAAAATTAGCCTCTCTCTTGATAATCTCTTTGGGAAGTATGGACTTTAATAATAGGTTCATATTCGAGAGATCCTTTTCTTGAAATATAATTAAAATATTTTAAAATTTGAATAATTTCATCCGAGTAATTGACCCGGTGGCTTAGTGGTTATAGCGGCTGGCACGGTTTGCAGCGGTCGTGGGTTCGATTCCCACTCGGATGAAGAATTTTTTCCATTTTCTTTATTAATAATTTTAAAATATAACTTAAAATAATTTTTATTTATTTTATTTTCATCGGATGCCTACGTCAACAAATAACACGCCTACCAAGTTTCAGGTGTCTAAGATCAGTACTTTAGGATGTGCGTTGATCCGTCTGCTATTAAGGACAAAGCCTTTTATGTGTATTGATTTCGTGACCCTAAATTATAGACTATGTCTTATTCTGATGTAAAACTAAGTTTATCGAAATCTGTTTAGTGGATTTTTTGTGGAATAGTAAGTAATATGCAAACATTTTCACATTTTCATTCACATGAATGCTTATGATACGTATCATTTGAAATGTAACTATACTGCGATTGTGATCCTAGTATGAATTAATATCCATCGATGGTCATTTATATCGGTACCCATGGACGTTTTTTGGTTTACGTAAGTTGCTCTTAAAAATCGCTTTATCCAGAATGACTGACGGATACGTACAGCCTAAACCAATCACGGTATAAGAAGTCCGGCGGATTATCACGAAATAAATAAAAATATATGAAACAGTATGCAGATTGCAAAGATGCTAGCGCTACGGTAAACGGACCTCTTATTTTGCGATGAGTTTAAACTGTGAAACGTAGGAATCAGATCAGAAAGGACTTTCGAAAATTCCCACGGGAACGGATAAAACTGATTTTTTTTTAGTTTATGCTGACGTAGTTTTTCCTCTAGGCATTATATGAGTAGGTCTACAGATTGAAAATTTGCTAGCGTTAAATACATGTTGGTAGTATCATAATATGCAACCTACACACTCTTTATGCGATAATAGAGGAATCCTCGTGACCTCACTTCAACTTGAACTTGCTTGCACGTTTGTCTGTCATCAACCCACGTGTTACTTAAGTTATTAATTATGACAGAATTCTTTTGATAAATAATTTGTTATGTTTTTAAGTACTAGCAGTCGCCAACTACTTCGTAAGCTTAAACTTTAGAAATCCCGTTATTTTTCGTTACCGTGGGAATTTTGATAAATCCTTGCATAGTGGACCTATGTCATAAATGAAGGCCATTGTCTAAATATCACGTTTCTAGCTTCTAGTTCAGTAATTCTGCGTCAGCGTTGAAAATCAGTCAGGACATGTTACTTTATACGAGGAAGGATTTAGTCCTAGTACATCATAGAATATTCAAAGCTGTAACCACCTCGCCTGCTGAATGTTCGTGGAATAGTTTCTTCTATATTATGAAGTTCCAGTACTTCGAGAGTTCAAGATAATTGACCAGTGACCGCACGCAGTTGGGAAGTTCTGATATTAAAGCGTACCTCGTATACTCGGGGCTTCGATCACCAGGCAATCATAAATTATATTGTAGGTGCATGTTAGTTTACAAGTTTTTGGGTCTGTTTATCTCAATTTCTCTACTGGACCCATAGTGTTAATAATTATCTGAGAAGTGCATCAAATAATACTTTTTTGTGTCGACTTTTCTAATGGTCAGATAACCTATCTGAAGGACAAAGTTGATGTTGTCTTACAAGATAGAGTCAGTATCTAGGTACATACTATATTCTTTGGATCTAGTCTATCTCTCTATCTACTCAGAAATATCGGCCCTGTATTTCTTATAGTCGAAATTATGTACAAAAAGTGGTAAAATTAATCACACATTTCGCGAAACATCTGTAATAGAAAGCGTATGATGCGGACTTCAACTGATGACTCAAGGAGCGAACTCATAAACACAAAGCGGGTCACTATTATTAAAAGTTAAAACTAAAATTAACATAGTATATAATACAGTATATCACGTTAATAGAACAATAAAAATATATTATTTTTACCTGCTATACCTAGGGTCAGATAAAAATGTGCTGTGCACTATTTATTGCGCTAGAAGTACCTACAATGAGTTAGCTTTTCGCGACAACTTGATGTCTAAACTATACATACTGATGTGGGGCTTCACTAGAATACATCAGCTGCATCTCCTTCCGAGCATGTAGTAAACGTCGACTAATGAACTCGGGCGTTACCTTAGTCAATAAGCCAGCAACTTATTAACCATATAATAACAACAATAAAATCTATCCCGGCTATGATAATCGTGGCTATGGGAACACTTCATAGCACCTTAACTGAGGCTCACAGTAAAATCCCTAAGGTATTGTGTCGTGGGTATTAAGCAACGGTATATATGGTCTATTTAAAATTAGTGATTATCTTTTGTCACGAAACTAGGTAGGTAAAAAGAAACAACTTTCACTATAGGACCAACTCCGAAATATTGAAAAAAAACATCAGCGGTTTCATACATTTCAGTGCAGTAGTTATTCGTGATTGTACCTAGTTTCGTGTCAAAAGATAATCACTAATTTTGGATAGACCTTAGGTATATAGTTAAAATTTAAAATACTTACCTACCCTAAAGCTAAATCGGGCGAAGTCCTGGGCCGCCACGAGTATTGATATACAATTTACTATGTACAGAACAAAGCACATATCATGGAAATATGGAATAGCTATTATAGATCGACGTCAACTGCCCTTATTGCAGCTGACATCCGTTGACAAAAGCCAGAAATGTAGGCATAATTACACAGAAACTATAATTACGTTTTCCGATCTTGGTCGATTATAATTAAAAATTGGCTATAAATTGTATCAGTTACAACAGTAACACAAATTCTGTTGCATGGTATGTAGGTATGTCATGTTGTCACAAAGGAATTATTTCATTAAGTGACCAAAATCTATAGTTGTATGGTGTTTGGTACCTGGAAGTAGTTATTGCCTGTTAAAATTAACAATTTCTTGGTTATTCCACTAACAGCTCGTCCCATTTGCGAGGGTAATGTACTTAGGGCAGTATACATTCCTAATGAAACCTGTGTTCACATAGAGATATTTAATTCTTATGTCGCTGGCTTAGGTACACGTCAGAATACACCGCACAAGATTACTCTCAGTAGGTATGAGTGCATCATGCCGAGTGATGTTTGCCGGTCCATACAGTTTAATTACTGGAAGCATACGATCCCGTATGCGAAAATAAGTTATAGACCTTTACAAAAAATGTTGGTTGAAAGGGGTACTTATTTGTAGGAATACAGTAAACCAATCGGTAAGGCAATTTTAAAATAGGAGATTTATGTTTGCACTCCCACATAGGAGGAACATAAGATGAAGATCAATATGATACCTAGTTATTGATTGCACAATGATTTTACCAGACAAAAGCAAGACAAGAAAGCTCAATTTAAGATTAGCACTAACAATCTACAAAAATTGTATATCTCTGTCGTGAATCAATTTTGGACTAGGCTATGACTCAACGGCAAAAATAAATTGTTTTCTCACACAAGCGCTGATGTGTTTACCAATTGAAGGACAGTGGGGACCTCTGATCTTTTTGACTGCTTTACTGACCTAATAAGCTATTTCGATAGCCGGCTCTTGGTTTAAGTGACTGGAGATAGGATTTTGTTTCTGAAGTGCGCCTCAGATTTTGTTTGAACTGATAGGATTCTTGATTTTTTTTATTTATCTGTGTTTTTTAAAAGAGATAGCACCCCGGTTTCGCTTATGTGTAAAGCAGACATAGCTAATGTTTCATCGACTAAATATATTTTATTTAAATTGTCTTGTACAGAAAACCTTCTTCTGAGACAAGCAGGTTTTACTAAAACCACACGTTAACCTACACATACTAATAATTACAGCCATAATTATAATGAATTCTCATAATTAATCATTACTATACCCCGGTAGTATAACCGCAGCTAATGATAATGATATGGATGATAAATTTCAATTATTAGTTACTTACTACAATTTTCATCAGGCTTCACTGGAATACGTCAGCTACATCGTCTTTCATGCATATCCTAAGAGTCGAGGAATCTGAAAATCTCTCAGGCGATAAGCTAAGCAATTTATCACTGTTCATTTACATCTGTCCGATATGTTAAAAGATTCTATAGTTTTGGAAACGGATTATAAGTTTTATATTCCGTAGTGAACTTGGAAAAGTATTTGGAATAAATCCGTGTATTATGTATGCTTGGGAGCTCTCTGCGTGATCGAATGAGAAATGAGGAGATCCGCAGACGTACAATGATCACCGACATAGCTCAACGGTCTAGCAAGCTGAAGTGACAATGGGCAAGGCACATGGCTCGAAGAACTGATGGCCGATGGAGTCGGAAAGTTCTAGAGTGGACACCACGTATCGGCAAGCGCAGCATGGGAAGGCCACCCGCGAGGTGGACGGACGACCTGGCCAAGGTCGCGGGCGTCGGTTGGATGCAGGCTGCTTCCGACCGGTCGGAGTGGAGGTTGTCGTGGGAGGCCTATGTCCAACAGTGGACTTCTCAGGGCTGTAAATGATGATATGTATGTATGTATGTTATCCGCGTCTTTCCGCTAAAGCTTACAACTTGTATCTGTCGCAAAATACTTCGACCTGATTCTGCAAGTTCTTAGCACACAATAGTCAAGGAGCACATGTCCGTTTATTGTTACTAATTGCGGGAATAACTAAACGCTAACGAATCTAGAACTAAAAAATACACACTTAAAAACTAGGTTGTTCTAATTGAAAACGATTAGGCAAGCATACATTTTTATTTCAAACATTATGTGCCATTTGCGGATTTGTATAACCAATCAGTGACGCCTGATATTATAATATTATCTTATGTATATTCTTTTAAAATAAATATTGGTGAGTATTGACAATATACGCTGCTCAATAAACACATATTTTGAACATCATGGTCAATGTGAAACTAAATATCACCTATCGTTTTAGACAAGTTGCTAGGCCATAATGTTATATTTCACTGCAACGACAGTAGATGATATTTAATTTTAAGGCATCTATAACCGAATTTTCTAGGTTTCTACTCTTAAACAATATCATTTTCTTCTTTAACTTTTAAGGAAAATTACGCCATCTCTGCGACAAGGTTGCAAAAGTTTTGTAACAGTCAACATCACGCACTTTAATCTGGAATCTGCGTACAGTGACGACAGTGCTGAGCTTTTGAAACCTTGTCACAGTACGTGTCCTAGATCCTGTCGCCAACTACCGGTGGTTTTTGCTATGTCAATGAACACGGATTAGCATTAGCCTACGCATGTCCTAAACTGGGCGGGCAGTTAAGATGACGTGTAGACCACTTCGTTGCATATATCACTGAATGTTATAAAACAATGTCGCTTCCCACAGTTACTGTTTTTAAAGTATTTTATTTATCGACAAGGGTAGAAAAAAATCATACTTTTATGTATACAGGATGTAACAAAAGGGGTATGTTAAGCGAAAAGCTATGTAAATAAGCCACTAAAAGGAACCTATCCACAAAATTTCAGACTCGAAATCACATGTTTATTTTTCCAGATAGTGTGGAGAATTCCTAAACAAGTCAGCAATGTTCATACAAACTTAAAAAATAAACATGTGATTTCGAGTCTAAAGTTTTAGAAATAAGTTCTCTATCAGTGGACTATTTATATAGCTTTTCGCTTAACATGCCCTTTCTGTTACATCCTGTATACGTTTAGCATTGCAGGGACAGAGGTAAAATTAAATAAGAAGTGAAAATATGCTGGCTTATCGCTTGAGAGTGTGACCGACTTTCTTAAATGAAAAATAATGTTCAAAACGGACATTGCCGTGTAATTATAGAATTTAAACATTGTTTAAGCTAAAAATTTTGCTGTCATTAGGTATATTTATTTTTAACAGTGTCTAACTTTACACGAAGTTTTTTAAACACCATTTGTGTCTTACTAAGAGGAATTTAACTAATTTTTATTGCAGTCTATTTTGAGTTACCTTAACACTACGAGTATGTTGATATTCTAGTATGTTTAAAGTAACACTAACACCAGTATGTTAGATTAATCCAGTTCACATCGGGAATGAAGCGATGTCTAAAATAGATTTCCATTTACAAACCGGGCCGTAGTCATATTTGTGTCATATTAGGGTTTATAATAGTGCTCACTGAATAGTAGAGCATAAAAATAACTTGTGTAACGGGTGTTAGTGCCTATGTTATTACTAGCGGACGACCGCGGCTTTGTTTGCATGAACATATAGCCTATGTCTTATTTTGAAAGTCTGTTTATCACAGCGAACCTACCAATTTAGTGAGGTTAGAATCGGAAGAATGTAAATTTTTATTACGTAAAGTGTATTTTAAAATAAATAAAGTTTAGTGATTTATAGTTTGGTGTGTTTTAAAATAATTGAAGCTTACTACCACGTAACACAATGGATGTACTATTCTTGATTTTTTTTTTAAACATTAGAAAAGCTCACAGATAGCTTTATCTTGATATGCAAAAAGATCGATACCTCCCATATAAAAAGGAATAAATAATTTGCAATGGAATTTGCAAAAACCATAATAAGTATTATAATACCAAAATGCAGCATTTTAAGCACCACCTAAGGTATGGGGAACTTAAAATCACGATATGTGTAGGCGAACGGGTACGTGCATTGCACTCGAGCGACAACCTTGACTTTTCACAAATATAGCACTAAATTAAATAGTTTCTCATAAGTTGTTAGCAATTGGTAATAGCGATAGTGATAGCAGGTTATATTGCATTATTTTTGTGCGTTAAGAATATAATCTAGCGAGATTTTAGCTATGACGAGATCTCGTCATGGCACAATCTCACGAGAATACTTCCTTATACACATGCTATAACACAAGATACTTACCGTATTTACCTGGAAGACTATGTGCAAGAAAATGGAAAGATAAGTGTATAGTACCTATACAGGATGTTTTTTCGTTGCCACCCTTAACGAAGGGTACGTACTCTGTACATCAAATAAAGTAAGTTTATGCCAAAAAAAAAATGCTGGGAAAGGATGTAAATTAAAAAAATAATAATTACTTGATTGGGTGAAATTTATAGTGTCCAGTGTTTATGCTAGTTTTTTCATAGAAAGATATTAATTATTTCTCGTGAAAAAATCTTGCTACACGCGTCAATGTCCATTATGCAGAAAAACGCAGTCTATTTACTCAACTTTGGACCCTAATATTTTGGAAATCAGACACTTCCCAGGTATGCTTCCATGGAGAAAAATGATCGTGATGATGAGGAGATTCCGTAGTTTTCGGGAACGTTAACGACTAAAAATCATCCTGTATAATAATTTAGGTTAGAGATTGTCGCTTGTCGCACTTTTGGCAAATAGAAAAAGCTGAAGGATCACTTCTTGTCAATTCTTTAACTATGTCATTTGTTTCTCTCCTTTTTTTAAAATGTTGAGTTAGTTTCCTATGTTACCCTCTTTTAGTTAAAAAAATCTCTTTATTTGTTTGACTTGCTGGAAGAGATAAATAAATAAATAAATATTCACACACTACACAACACATTAACCTAGTCCCACACTAAGATCCCTAAGGTCTTGTGTCGTGGGTACTAAGCAACGGTATATAAATACATAGATAAGTATAGAAACATCCATGACTCGGAAACAAACATCGATATTCATCATATCAATGTTTGCACCTACCGGGATTCGAACCCAGGACCTATGGCGTCGCAGGCAGGGTCACTACTAGACCAATCGGCCGTCTCTTGTAGAGATTAGTTTTCCATTGTAAATGCATCTCTTCTTTTATCCTGTAATTTTCATTTTTTGTGTGTGTGCAATAAAGAATAAGAGAAAAAAAATAAGAATCTAGGTTCTCTTTTAGTTAATATTGCAAGTCAACACTGCTTTAGTATTTGTTAGGAAGCTGTCTTCGGTGACTAGATGTCGTTGTGTATATTTCGTTACCTACACATACTTACTAAATAATTCGGTAGCAAAGCGATGGTAATCGAAATTGCAGCTATCTTATATAAAAGGGTGAGCTTAAGTTACACGACACTTGATAGCCCTAGCCATGTAGCTTAAGATGAAATTGTATCTTTGGGAGCACATTTTGTAATAATATTTCCTAATTTTTAATTTCCTATTTGCCCTAAATATATAATAAGTAAAGTACCACCTGTATGCGCTAATAAGAGTCGAAAATTAAGTAAAAGTTCTATGTAAACCAGAACTACATCGTGGATGTTATAATTAACTCAACTTTACTGTTAAATTGCATTGTACTGTAGGTCTAAGTTGGCAACTGAGTTGGCTTCGTATTCAAATAAATACACAAATGCACGACGGTGACGAAAATCCGAACTATGGAAGCTTGTTCATTCTTGTTATTGCATTGTATACACAGTGCTGACATGGCTCTATGCAGTTTGCAGAAGTCGGATTAGATTCATATCCTTATTGGAGATTCTCCCTGAGGATGTTCTATATGGCGAAGTTAATTAAATTACAGGCTGGATCATATGCAACGTCGCTAATTAGGTCCTACGTAATTTAATGTACCTATAGTAATATACTCTGCTTTGAATCTTGATACTTTCCATCATAATTTAGTTATTAGTTTCCAAAAGCTATCGTTTGTTTTACTTTACGTATGTTCTATCGAATGACTTCGTCTTTTTTACTTGACTGCCCCAGAAGAAATCTTCTATTACATATAA
The DNA here is from genome assembly GCA_014607495.2 of Carposina sasakii. Taxonomy (NCBI): domain Eukaryota; kingdom Metazoa; phylum Arthropoda; class Insecta; order Lepidoptera; family Carposinidae; genus Carposina; species Carposina sasakii. The sequence continues at coordinate 3,158,288 of CP053148.1, forward strand.
TAAAAATGTAACGGATCTCTGTCTGTACATGGAAGATATATGAGAAAAAATATTATGGGAGACCTTTATCAACGCAATAGGACCCAAAAGAATGATTTTTGGATTTTTTATCTGTCGGTTTGTCTTTTTGTCTGTGCACGCTAATCTCAGAAACGGCTGAACCGATTTCGATGCAGTTTTCAGGAATATATTGTGACAGGTCCCACTTAACATATAGGCCACTTTTTATCCCGGGAAAATGTTTTTATCCCGGATAATTTCGACATTTTGTTTATTCTGTAGACCACGCGGACGGAGTCGCGGGCGTCCACTAGTATAATAATACATTTTAACAATAATCTATCATACTCGTTTGTAGCTTTGCGAGTTAACTTTAGTGACACAAAAATTTAACACAGTTGAGTTTTTTTTTTATTAAATGATGTTATTAACTCTTAATTACTCTTGGTCATATAATATCTACTTATATATGCGTTTATGTTATATAGTGCGTTCTAAAATAGTTACAAGCGAAAATTTCCAATATCTCTGGGATTTATCGAGCACCCAAACCAGTACTCTACCTCTCGATTTTCTCATAATAATTAATACTAGGTATATTCTGTATAAGCCGAATGCACAGGGATTCGTATAATGGTTATGGAGACGACGACTTGAATACCAGTGACATTTCTTCTCCAACTTCCAGACTCAAAGTATTTTGGTAGAAAAATTAATGAAGCTATTTTTTGCTTAAACATTGACCATTATTTATTTATCTTTAGAAGAAAGGTTTTGAAAAGACACATGTGTTGCCTACGGTCAGATGCCCGGACAAAAATATTAACAATGGTGTCTAAAAACAATATCCCATTATTTGTTACATACAGTTTCTCACAAGTTTATTGTTGATTTAACATGGTACAGATTTCGGTGCACATTTTAAAATAAAAAGTTGGTGGGGTTTTTTGTATATGCTCATTTAATTCTGTAATTAGAGAAGACAATTAATGCGTGCCGTACCTACTGGCGACCCTATTTTTTAAACGGAAAAACTTCAATCATTTCAACTTAGATTAATGATGGGTCTTCGCTCAGAGCAGAGCGAATCATTATTCTAAGCATTTCAACAAAGTTATTTAAAAAAATAACTCATAAAATATATATCGAACAGTTGCATTTACCCAACCGTGAGCAAACGGCCTTAGGCTATACTTAGGAACAATTTTTCCAATGGTTAGTTTGAACAGTCTATAGGTATTTGAAGGATTCGTTAAAATTATTATCCATACATTAGTTAAGATTTTGAACATGTATTTATATAAAGACTTTTCAGTAGTTAAAATAATCTGCCTTTTGAAAAATCTGCCCTAAGTGGCTATTTAACTTCGTCTTCGCAGTCCACTGCTAGACGTAGGCCTCCCTCAAGGCACACTACAAGGCTATCGCCACAGGAGGGTTTTGCCCATTGTCACCACTCTGGGCAGGCGGGTTGGTGAGCGCAGTATGATTTTTGTTATTTTTGCCCACCGGAAACACTTAATCGCGTCGTACGATACCCACGGGCAGGCATGGGGTGGTACAAACTCTATTCTGCCGGCACCACGCGGCTACTTAGCTTACCTTTCTTTATTAAAAATGCTTCCTTCTTCTTTTTCAGGTACGACATGAGCAGACAGCATATTCGGATACCACACGGTATAATCTAGAACCCTTTTAGCCTTGGAATACACAGCTCGCTACACTTTCGAATACTTCCTGTGGGGTTGTGATTATGCAACCTCGAGCTTTGCCGGTGGCGAGAATTGGCATGCAATAAACGCAGTTGTTAAACTTATTTAGGGCATAGTAAGTGGCGCTTACTAAGTTTGCCAGGTCGTTCACGACAGGTGCGCAGTTAGGCAATTAGGGTTTCAATATAGACGGTAGGAGTACGTAAGTTTGGTTATAATTTTACAAATTATGTAACCTAATTATGTGAGAGATCACTTTCCTATACTAAGATTCTTAAATAGGAAAGGTATTCTATGTTGTTTCCTATCTACAAAGATAAATATTTAGTTTAAAAAATACACACATACTCAAACTATCATTTATTCGACGTTCCCAAAATGGGGTAGCAAGAGCTGCAGGATCACGATGAAGATCCTCACGGTCACGTTTAGGATAGCGTGGTCAGTTGTTAGTGATAGTGACAAGTTACTAGCTCATTACCTGAGTGAACACCTCTGAGTCAACTCCTTAGCTGCTGATGTATTCGAGTAAAACAACGCATCACCGCAGGCACTTAGTAATAGTTCAAATAAAAATGTACGACTTACGTACTTTCCACAATCGGGCCTTCAAAGGGCCATCTGACCGACCTTTCCTAGATCCCTTCATCCTTCCTGTCGTAAAAGCGGTCTGAAGCCAAGGGTCTAACTAAACTGACACGATGACCATAAATATGTCGGCTAAATGTTTTTGACGACATCTGCGTGGCATACCGCGTGCGCCTGCGCATCGGGTGACCATTCTATAAAGTTTTATGAGACACAGTAAAACAGGTTTACGGTATTAGCAACTACAAGATTGTGTGATAAAATATAATTTATGATTGTAGATACTTGGAGGTGCTGAAATAGTTTATGTTATTTAGTATTCATCTAAATTATTCACACAATAAACTAATATTAGGGTTTTCGTCACATAAAAGTAAAAATTCATTATATAGGTTTAAATGTTTAGTTCTTCTTAGTTTTACCATCGTCTATAAATAATCATGGCCACCCTATCGGCGCAAGAGTTGAAAAGAGGGTCTTTGTTTTAGCGTGACATCACGCTTGTCAGTGACAAATTAGAGACCAATGTACTTTGAGTAGCTTAGGTAGGTTAGTTATTTCGCTAATTTACGACCGTGACCAGTTGGTTGTCTCATTGTCATTGTCTCAAATAACATATTGCGGGATTATTCTAATGGTCAGATAGTCTGTCTGAAGGATAAATTTGATGCTGTCTTTCTCTAAAATTTTATCAATATAGAGATAGCATCAACTTCATTCTTCATAAAGGCTACGAGTATCAGACCATTGGAAAAGAGCATCATTACGAGTACGTATAATAAGCGGTACTTTAGGTCGGATATAGGTACATACTCAGGTTAAAATTCAGATTTTCTACACTTCGGAGCAAAGTTTTTTTTTATTTTTTATTGTTGCCATCTCTACTCCAAAAATACATTCCAGTATGTTCCCTAGTGCGTATCATAGCATTTTGCTTCACATATTGTATTCTCGAATAGTGTTCTGCTTCACCCACCACCACCGGAGTGTAACTCCACCACCATACAAGTTGAAAATTTAAACTTCGATATAGTTACTAGAGGACGCCCGGATGAATTCGTCCACGAAAACTATAGGATGCTCCTTTTACCTATTCCCATGGGTATTTGGGTCAGAATAAAGCATGTCATATTTAGATAAGTAGGCGAAGGAATACATTTCTTCTATATAAGTAGCTCTAATGCGCCATGGAATAATCATAGAATAAGGGAATAATCTAAAGGGTGGTCCTATGAATCTTGCAGGTCAAATTTGAGATAATTTTTTGTAGCTCAATGAGCCAACCTCATTCCTAAGTCTCCAAGAGATTTAGATAAAAACTCGAGCCTTTTCATTTTCTTATCTCATAATAATGTTTGTTGATGTAGAAGATAATAATATTCGTTAGGAAAATAAACCAGATGTCTCTACAGGGGTAAACAAAGAGTCAAGTGGATATGATATGATCATGTAAAAAGATCAAAGTTTATAGAAATCTTTGGCAGATAATTCAACCCGTACGAGAATATCGTTACCTTTTCAAAAGTTAAGTTTTGAAAGAAACTTTGTACTTTGGTATTTTTTGTTACTATAAATATAATAATAAGGCAAGTTACTCAAACATATTATTATCATTCACCTCAAGTGCATAATTATACTGAAAGAATGTAATATAATAAAAATAATTATAATTGTAAGAACTTTTAACATGGGTAAATCACCATACATCTAAAGGTAAGTACGTATAGGTAGGTATGAATAGCATAATAACAATAGCTATGATTATAACTGAGATAACCGTAAAGTACTTAGATTAAGGTAGTAGAATTTTTTGCGGCAGTCATAATTAAAATAGTTGTATAATATAATGGTAGTAGCAGAATAATTAAAAAATAACAGTGTTACATAGAGGACATGGTACAGTTGGCAACAGATATTCATTATTAATTCCTTATTTTCGTAAAAAGAAACATTTAAAATAACAAAATTGTTTAAATTTTTATTTTGATACAAGTACTCAATATTAGTCTTCATTTTGAGTTATTTTTAGTTTTTTTTTTTTTTATTTTAAGTCTGTGCGTTTGTGCACGCTAATCTCAGAAACGGCTGAACCGATTTCGATGCAGTTTTCAGGAATATATTATTATTATTGCTACTTTTTATCCCGGGAAAATGTTTTTATACCGGATAATTTCGACATTTTGTTTTTTCTGTAGTCCACGCGGACGAAGTCGCGAGCGTCCACTAGTAAGGAATAAGATTAACCATGTGAGCTATGCAGTATCTGCGTAGTCTGCGTTCAATTGCAGGCCTCTTCATGATTTCAGTGGAATTGAAGCCCTTCGATAGGACCCGGAGGCATGTGTCAAACGCACGATTCACCGGTGAAATTTCAACGGTTAACATATCACTCTGAAGCTGCATTGCATCTGACTTATACACTGAAATGTTCGCATATTCTATAAGTACGGGTATATTGATTTCGATGAATGTGAAATATGAAGTACCTATGGTTTTGGATTGAAATGATTTTTTTCTTGGTGGGTTTACCCTTAAGGGCACTTATAAAACGATGTACATACTTACTATGTTTTCTTTGATTTAATAAATATTTTCCAATGATCGAGTGTGATTGTAATTTGTATCAACGATTACTGATACAGTATGTATACAGGATGAGTCGTCAAAAAACTACGGAAATCATCACGATACATGGAATATGGGAATTGACCAAATTGAGTAAATAAACTGCGTTTTTCTGCATAAATGCACATAGACGCGCGTAGCAGGATTTTTTCACGAAAAATAATTAATTTCTGGACACTACGCAATCTTTTTTTTATAAACTTACTTTAGTTCATGTATGAATACGTACCCTTCGTTAAAGGTGGCCACAAAAAAACATCCTGTATAGGACCAAATTTTTGTTTCTCTTTAGGACACGCGGATACAATCTTTTTTTTATACAAAATGCATTGTACGAGACAACATAATAAAATTTCTTACAATAAATATACTTATCATCAAATATTCTAGGAAATAGCTGAAATTTTAATTAAAATTATCATGAGTGATTTTTTTACACTTAGAATTCATACTTCACAGAGGCTATTTTTTAACCAAAGGTAAGAATTTTAATCAATAGACTGATATGGAAGTCCTTTGAGATAAACTCAAGCATTTTTCATATTACACAGTTTTCAAAATAAAGCGAAAGAGTGAGCCTTCGAAAATACGCGTAAAACAAAGGTACTTATGCTCAATCATACTTTTAATATAATACCAAAAAACTGTAATTGAGCGTGTTAATGATTCGTGTAGACCAAAGGTGCAGGCCCTCCCAACTAGATCCCGCGGCTTTGTCCGCTTTATATCCTACTAGTTCACTGCGCCCGCGACATCGTCCACAAGGACTGCAGAAAAAACAAAATGTCGAAATTATCCGGCATAAAAATATTTTCCCGGGATAAAAAGTAGCCTATATGTTAATCCTGAGTATCAGCTAATTCCATACCAAAGAGGAATGCCCAGCGATCATAGTAAATTAGGCCCTAGGTGCACAGACATTAAATTATACGCAAACAATACTACGTAACGTCATACAACAATTGTGGAAGAGGAGCTCAACAAAAAACCTGGGTTTTGTAAACAAAATATTTTTGTATTTTACAAGAAACTTTATACGAAACGAAACGTAATGACAATACTTTCTTTTGACATTTCGAACAGTCGATATTTTTATAATTTCATCCGGCAGAACTAGTTTGATCTCGCTGAACTTTATTTTTGAGAAAATATTTAAGACATGATTATAACATTTTTGAATCAAATAACGAAGAACCTGCACAACCTAACAGAAACATTAATGTATTAGGTTGAACTGCGATTTGTTTGCATACCCAGAGTAATCATAAATCGAATCAATTGATTTTCGAATCGATTAACTTGTCAACGATCTAATTGTAAGGGCAACACTGATAATGTCGGGACTCACGTTTTTTCGTATCATTTTCGTGTTTTTTTTTATATTTATTTAAAATACCTCCAACTTGCATTGGGTAATGAGCACTGCCAAAAATAAAATACATATATATGTTTCTTTAGTAATTCAAATTGCTTGTGCACTCTTGGGCCTAAAACGGGCATTCCTCTTTTATTCAAACCGCTCCAGCCGTTTTTACGTGAAAGAGTAACATACAAGCATCCATCCACACTCACAAACTTTCGCATTTATAATTTTAAATAGAATGTGTTGTTCTGTCTGATCTATAGCTAAGTAACTATCAAGTTTTTGCGTGAAAGACTAACAAACAACCAAACATTAATTCTTACAAACTTTCACATTTACACGTAATAAATAGGGTCTAATTTAAATGAAATATACAATTATGCCTCGTACGATACCCACGGGCAGACATGGGGTGGTACGAATTCTACTCTACCGGCACCACACGGCTCACGAGGCGATTAAGAATTTCCGGGAGGTGGGCAGCAGCGCCTCCCGTGTTGACAACATAGTCCAAATACAAACTGCGGTCACCAACCCGCCTGCCCAGCGTGGTGACTATGGGCAAATAACCCCCATGGCCGTCTTGCGGCGTGCCCAGGGGTAGGCCTACGTCCACCAGTGGACTGCAATAGGCTGATGATGATGATGATACAATTATGTATTTTAAGAAAAAAATCCTGACTGTTTATATATTATACATGCTCACACTCGAAAACATGACCCTTCGTCTGGCACAGTTGGGTAAAAATATTGATAACCATCAAAATATTAATGTCAAAAACAATATGTATCCGCCTGTACTTGTATACCGAGCTCAAGGGCGCCTCTATCGAGACATGCTTTAACGCAATCGCCATTGTAATCAAGTTCCCACGTTTAGGTACCGGTACTAGACATAATCATCGTATTCAATTTTTATTATCTTTTAAGTGCTAAATAAGCATATTGTTGAGGCTGAGTTTACTGAAACATCTGTATGAAATACGAGATGTTACGTTACGTAACTACATTTTTATGAGATAGCTGCAGCGATGCAACCGATTTTGCGATAGAATTGAGGTCGCTTTTTATTATAAAGTATGTACAATAAAAGAATGCGGAAAAACTCTCTTCTTGGTATCACATAAAGATTGTCTAGGTACTTACATGTCTCCGCGCAGCAACTCTATGTCACAGTTCCATCCCTCCATCTTCCTAACAAATGAACCACGAATCCTATTACCGTAACCTTACAATAAAGGCGTGCGGATGTGTGTAGGTAGGTAGGTGATTTCTGTTTGGAGACATCGTGCAAAACGCAACGAAAAATTATAGCCGGCGCAACGAGGCACGCACAGCCTCCAATGCGTACCCAGCTAACTGCGTATGCGTGAGTGTGTGCGTTGCCCGGTGTGACATCGGGGTATGCCGTAACTACGCGTGTGACTACGACGTGGTTACGTACGTGGTTACGTTACGCATCCGGTGTGCTGGACCGCGTTAAACATGACTTTTGACAGCAAAATAAAATTAAACAGTTTACCTACCATGTTAGGCGACAGCACCGCGCCCCGATGCCCTTACCTAAGCATTTGTTCACTATTCATATATGTAATCATTTTATTTAATTCTAGCGGCCGTTACTGCGTAATAAAGTATAATGTAACAATTTCCAAGTTTCATCAAAATTGGTTAAATTTTTGCGTGAAACAATAATAAACATGAGACAAGATTTATTCCCCATTCAAATGCTAAAAAAAGATAAATATTTTCCATATCAACGAAGTAATGCCTAATGCAGGATTCATTCCCTGTTTAGATCACAGTTTCAGATACATAGCGAATTGATTACTTTAGTCCGTGAATGATTTATGAAAAGAATATGAAATATTCTTCCATTCGGTTTTACAATGCACTTAAGCTGATATTACACGAAACGAGCGGTTTTTTCATCGCGTGAAACGTTTCTTAAATTTCGGACCCTAGGATAGTGGCCTTGAAGGAGTATTTCACTAGTCCGGACCGTAAAGAGGGCGTGATTTAAATAATTAACCTTTAGAATAGCGCGGAGAAATGTTAATGATCAGTAGGGTACCTAACAATATGTTAGCTTATCGTCTGAGAAAATGATCGAGTTCTTTAATCGACTCTTACGATATGCACGATACGACATGGTACACCAATGTCGATACAAAATAATAAAAAAAAGTATAATATATTTAGTTTGATGACAGTTTGACATAGGTTACCTTGCTTTTCCTTCGGGATAGATTAAACCAACAGAAAATATATGACAGCATTTCTTCACTGAACTTCAACGGCAAAAAAACCGATCGTCTAACACCAGCCTTAGGTCGATAGATACGGAAAAAACTCTGGTAAAAGCAGTCAGTTTATCGGTTTTATTTCCAATGCATCAATTACCATCCCGTCCTGTATACGTCACCCGCACGGCCGTAGAATTAGATTTAGATGCAGAACTTCGTTATGCGTGAAGCTGTACGGACTCAGTACGGCCGTATGCGGGAATGACCGCCTCGTCACGAAAAACTTGATGTCGCGTACGCTTTTTCGAACGAAGTCAAAGGGGTGGGTTTAATTCGATTCTATGACTTTTTTGTGTGTCACGTGTTGCTTCTCTCTATTCCTGTTGTTATAAATTGATTTAATGATTCTTGTTTTCATTTCATGTTTGATACTTTAATATGGTTAGTTGAAAATGTTGATACTTATAGGTAAGTAGGTAGGTACGATCAGTGCGTAATAAGACGGACTCGCGAACGCGATCTATAAAACAGCAAAAAATACCTGTGTTGTATGGGATCTTAAATATTTTCCTGATTCATTTTATTTTTACTAGTTGTTGTTTAACGGCAATAGAAATACACCATCTATGCACGACAGCCTGGTAAAAGACGGAATGACTGACGGGTGAACGGACGGATTACGTGGGCAAAACAATAGGATCCTAAATGAAACCATTCGAAACGGAACGCTAAAAATGATGAATATCAGGATGGCGGGTGTACCTACTTCTCAGATTGGCCTAAATATATTGCAGTTATTTGGTACCTTCTGTGTACCTTTACGTACCTCTCCTGAAAATCTGTGTACCTACGTGCGTACAATGATATTTGGAATATTAGGTACCTACACCCGCCATCCTGATGTCAGAACCGCGGGTGTACTATTAAACAGTGTACCAAGTTACATTATTGGTTAAGTACATTTGGTACCTCTTGTGTACCTCATGAAACAAGTATTAAACAAGTAAAATACGGTATACTTTCTGAGAAATTAAAAAAAATCATTTTGTGTGCATCATACTGCATTTGATAGAGCTTTGAGTTGAGTAAGTCGATAATAAAATGATAGGTGCCTAGATTTTGTACTAACTAGGTACTATTAAAGTAAGAGAGAGGGAGATGTATTTTCTGAGAACTAACTAAGTAGTGTCCAATTAATTGAACAACTTGCACCGACACAAAGTGGGAATTAAAGGCTATTTCAGTACGATTTTAGTGGCAGAATTCATACCACCCCATGTCTGCCCATGGGTATCGTACGAGGCGATTAAGGGTTTCCGGCATGTGGGCAGCAGCGCCTCCCGTGTTGACAACATAGTCCAAAATACAAATTGCGGACACCAAACCGCCAGCGTGGTGACTATGGGCAAATACCCCCATAGTTGTCTTGTGGCGTGCCCTGGGGGAGGCCTACGTCCAGCAGTAGACTATAATAAGCTGATAATAATAATGAATATATGGTAAAACCTGTCTTTAGGCAATGTTTGAATACTTTTTTTTCATAAAAGATATTTCGTATATTTTGCTGTGAAATATAATTTTTAAACTATTTAAACGTGCTTAATTTTTTTATCCGATTTTGTAATAACGTAAGTTAAGTATACAGGGTGTAAGAAAAGGGGTATGTTAAGCGAAAAGCTATGCAAATAACTCACTAAAAGGAACCACAAAATTTCAGACTCGAAATCACATGTTTATTTTTCTAGATGGTATGGAGAATTCCTACACATCTTAGGAATGTTCATATAATTTTGAAAAATAAACATGTGATTTCGAGTGTTAAATTTTGAAATTAGGGACTCTATAGTGGGCTATTTAGATAGCTTTTCGCTTAACATACCCTTTCTGTTACACCCTGTAGAATAAAATTTCACTATTTAAACGACCATCATTTTATCGACTTTAGTTGGAATTGACTCTACTGTGGTGTTCTCAGAAACTGGAACACTTGCAGTTAAAAGATAATGTCAGTTTAATGTGTGATGGCATTGTATACTATTTTAAGATGCACTCTGTACTAAGGTAATATACCCGGTCAGATGAAGAACAGATCGCTCCTATTTAAATTCAATACTCAGAATATTAATAAAGTGAAATAGCGAAATACGCAAAAACTGATTTTTTTTAAATAATTAATATCAATAATTCAATATCTTATAATGTTTATTTATTGCAGTCTAATAGCAAGTTAAGTGAAGTAAAAGGAGTAAACCCAACAAAGTATCAAGAAAATTGTACGTAGACTGTATTTATACCTAAGACAGTGCCTTTATTTATAAATCGACTTAGAAATAGTATTCACTTAATGAAAGTTCTCGCAAAGAGGCTTGGGTACGGTATCGACCATGAAGGAAATATAAATAGAGGAGGTTACTTCTCCACGTTTGTCCACGAATAGAGAAAATTTCGCTAAAACGTCACAACTGCTGGTGGTCTGTCGAATTTCTCTGTGATATTGAATCAAATATTGCTACATAGATAAAGACAGATATTTATTTTTCTGCTGTAACACAGTACACCAACAACATTACACTGAGACATGCTTATATTTGCTACATTGATTAAATAATTGCTGAATATAATAGATTTTATGGAATCCGCAATTTTCTTTTGACCAGCCATTCTGATATCAGGATTAAATGAGATCATCACTATGATGAACTGTCATGACAGATAGCTGATAAGGGTCTCCCCACATTTATCGACGCGGAATCGGCTTAAGCCGAGTGCGAATCACCACACTACTCGGCTTAACGCCGATTAGCTGTTGCGACGGCTGTTGACATTCGATCGGCAGTCGATTACTCCGAACGGCCGTCACGACGGCTCTTCACTTACGTTCGGCAGTCGACTCCTCCGAATGGCCGTCACGACCTTTGTTCACTTACGTTCAGCAGTCGACTCCTCCGAACGGCCGTCGTGACAGATATTCACATGCGAGGCATGCGAACGGTTCATTCGACTGCCGTCCAGCGCCGTTCGACCGTCTCCGGCGCTGTTCGGCAGCAGTCGGAAACGTTCTGCTAGATTCAGCGGCGTATGGATGCGATCAGCTAATAGACAAACGGCTCGTTTCGCCATCGGCCGGCATCGTGACGCGTCGTCCGATTCGAGCTGATGCAAATGGTACTAGTAACACCCTTATTTCGTAGACATAAAGGCTTTTTTGACCGGCATAAGCCGATTCCGCGTCGTTAAAGACCCGAAGCTTGCAGATCTTTGTTCATGCTGCGCTGGATCTATAATGATGTAATCTACATTATTGGTTGTAGGTCTATATTAATTTTTTGCATATCCTTTTAGTCCTTTCTCCAAGGTTTCCACTATACCTAAGGCGATTAATTCCTATAGAAAATAGAACCTAATTCATTGACGTATAGGAACTTGCAGTTCATAAGTTCCACCTGTTTATCTCTTTTATAAATGCTCTTTAAATTTAGTTTGTGCTTATTAGTTTAGTTTTAATTAATAAAGAATGTAATCTGCAGTTATGTTTTAATACCACCTAATAATATAATTAATACATAATAATATATTCATCCATGAAAACTGCGAGTAGAAATAAACGGAAAAATAGAGAGATAAATCTAACATATTTTATTTCGACATTTAGTATTAAAGCATATTTAAAGAGATTCAATCTTATATAAATATCATAATCATCAATCATAATACCTCAAGATCATAATCATCAATCATCAAATAGCTGTATATCCACCGACAGCAAATTCTAGTGCCAGCTGATGACCAGAAATATTGATACTGATAATTACCAGAAAGCCTGTCATTATCATCGCCTCACACCTCTTGAAGTTTGAAGGAGCCTCATAGACATTTCTCTCCTGCATGACATTTGTTGGGGTCATTTAGACTCTCCGGAACTAGCAGAGAAAATATTGTATTTCCGTGTCTCAAGAAAAAGACACACCCGCCTATTTGCTTCAAAATTGACTAAGACATATTATGCCCAGAACGCACTAGTAAATAGGCTACACAATAATTATAATAACAAGTTCTCATCGGTTGATATCTTTCATAACAGCAAGCAAAAGTTCAAGAGAGCCGTTCTCAAAATCTTAACGGATATAGTAATGACTGATTGTACACTTAAACATACACACATGAACACAGAGACGCGCACACACAACACACACACACACACACACACACACACACACACACACATATACGCATGCATGCATAATTCGTTTGCTTATTGGTAAAATATGTTAAGTGCAGAAGATTAACAAAGCATGTACCATGTTTTAAGCAGACCATAGAAATGTAGGAGATACCAAATCCCTGAAGCAGACGATATAGTATATAAGCTTATTTGATATCTTCTTGTTGTGCCTCTATTACTAATTCTTCTTACTTATATGTCATTGTTTATCCCTTCTATGAGTAAGTGATTGTTCTCTCTTGTGTAATTGTAAAGAATAAAAAAAAATTAAATCCTTTTTTTTTGGCTGTGGCATTTGTACGTCAGTATCTATATTAACATAGTAATTGAGAGCTGTGGATTTTGTATAACAAACAAATAAATAAAATGCAGCCGATATTGCCCTTCAATGTCGCTCGGACATATGCGGGGACATATGTTACCGGTCCAATATTTCCAAACCACTAGTATTATCAGGTTACACTGGTTTCTATGTAAAGTTATTTTTAAGACACCTTCCGTGCGACATTGTTGTCTTTATTAGCTACCTTATGTTAGGTACCTTTATGTCGACGTTGTTGTCAGTCTATTGCAGTCCACTGCTGGACGTAGGTCTCCCCCAGTGTACGCCACATGGCTCGATCTCCCGTTTTTGCCATCCAGTCACTACCAGCCGTCCTCTTTAAGTCATCGGTCCATCTGGCCGGAGGGCGCCCAACGCTACGCTTGCCGAGGCGCGGTCTCCATTCGAGAATCCGTTTACTCCACCGTCCATCGTTTCTACGACAGATGTCGCCTGCCCACTGCCACTTCAGTCTGCTGCATTTATGTGCTTGCATTTAAAAAAGTCAATTCAATGACTGACAAACAAGCAGAGATAAACATTCAACGGCGGGGTTTTGAAATCCTGATAACTTTAATTAAGAATAAATAAGACATTAGAATAAATTTGAGTATCAAAGTACCAGGGGGTCTACTCTGAAATGCCGCTTTCGAATCTTTCGGTCCGACCGAAGCCCGACTGAATCGAAGCCTTTGACCCTACTACGAAATTGCTTCGGATGTTCACAACTCATTCGGAACCATAGAATAATTCACATTGACTAATATTATAGCTTTCTATTATCTACGCTTATACCTGTCAAATAGAGTTCGATCGGACCGAATGAAAAAACGGCGCGACTAACCCGATCGAAGGAAGTTCGTAGTAGGAAACACCTCGATATTCGGCCGATACTTCGTTTATCGTCACTTCAGAGTAGACCCCCTGCTTACTCGTACTAGTACCATCATGGAATGCTATTGTAAGAAATATTTTACTTAATCTAAACACAATTTAAAAGTCATTTAAAGTCTAAAAAATACAAATATTTTAAGATAATATATGGAGTCGGAAAGTCCTAGAGTGGATACCACGTATCGGCAAACGCAGCGTGGGAAGGCTACCTGCGAGGTGAACGGACGACCTGGCCAAGATCGCGGGCGTCGGTTGTATGCAGGCTGCTTCCGACCGGTCGGAGTGGAGGTTGTTGGGGGAGGCCTATGTCCAACAGTGGACTTCTCAGGGCTGTAAATGATGACGATGACGAAAAAAAAGAAAAATAATAATACATGATTTATAGAAGCAGACAAGTTGTTTACTATTACAGATCAGTGGTTCGTTCAGATGAGCACATTAATATGCATATAAGGACGTCATTCTAGAGGTGAGAATTAAAACCTGTCTCATTATATTAGCAAAATCATGAGACTATACTCGTTTACTCATACTTCGATTATCTAAAAGCCTCTCTCCTATTTAATATGGGCATAGAAGAATCTGGAACTCAAAAAAAAACTTCCTTACCAAAGAAAAGATTATGCAAAACATCCACGGCAATAGAAAAATGTCTATAATTTTTTTATAGTGCAAATTCAATTGCCAACTTGTTAACTAAGCTCAGGACTTATACTATAGCCCTACTACTAATAAATCGCGCGTAATATTACAACTGCCTTATACTTAATTTTTATGGAATATTTATTTATTTATAGTGGACGCCCGCGACTCCATCCGCGTGGACTACAGAAAAAACAAAATGTCGAAATTATCCGGGATAAAAACATTTTTCCGGGATAAAAAGTAGCCTATATGTTAAGTGGGACCTGTCACAATATATTCCTGAAAACTGCATCGAAATCGGTTCAGCCGTTCCTAAGATTAGCGTGCACAAACGCACAGACAAACAGACAAAAATACCAAAGAACATTATTTTGGGCATTATTGCGTTGATAAAGGTCTCCTACAATATTTTTTCTCATATATCTTCCATGTACAGACAGTGATCCCTTACATTTTTATTATATGTATAGATTTCAAATTAAATATGCATAACAGGACATTATCAATACAATAGACAATAAAACGTACACATTGGTGACTAAATTAATCGAAAATTAAAACTAATTATTAGAAGGGTTATTTGTCAAAATACTGTGAATAGCTATACCTATCTATTAGTAAGGCCCTAGGAGTTGTAGTTTGTCTTCAGGTAATAGTGTATGTAATTCTAAAGTTTACTTGAAAGGGTTGGTTACGTATAAAATTGTTATTTTTACCGTACAATGTTTATATACTCGCATTTTGTAAGTAGGGCCCCACTTTTTCAGGGTTTTATGTAAGCAGGTGTGATATTGATCTTGTGTTGAAGATTAAAGGAGGAAATTAAGGAGTCTACTACTACTATAAATAAATTGCGTAAGTAGTTACTTGAGTGCAAGAAATTAGTAATAATCTAGTGGTTCTATTATTATTTTTATATCACGAAAAACTCAATGACAACGAAAATTAGGCCAAAATTTGTTTAACTATTCGGTAACAGCCTTCGAATCGATTATTATGAAACGTTCGATCCTTACACGAATGCAAATTATAATGAGGTCCAAAATCATGCCTACATTGTTACAACATTGACACTGTCTGCACTCGTAATGTTGTTGCCAAATAATAAACTATCATGTCATAAGTAAAAATACTGCATTTTATCTACAGAACCCGAGTCATAGTTTCTAGCTTATCACCTGAAAGAATGTTCGATTTCCATAGTCGACTCTTACGATATGCACAAAAGGACGGAGATGCAACTGATCTATTCTAGTGGAGCCCTAAGGATAGAATAGCTTCCTATAAATTTAATTCAATTTTGTGTGAACGACTTTAATGTTTTTTCTCGTTATATGTAGGTATGCAATTGTAAAAATGGCCAACGCAGCTTATTTTATTCATTTTCCGGAATTTTGCTAACCTGCGCCTAGGGTGCGATCGCGATAAAAACATTTTATTTCGCTCGTTTCAATTGAACTGAAAAATTGAATTTATTTTAATTAATTGCATATCATATTTTATTTTTAGAGTTCCGTACAAATTTTGCAAAAACGGTACAAATAATAGAAAAACGAGCAACTCGTGCGTCTGCCTGAGTATACGTCCAGTCCATTTTTATATGATATAACCCTTAACCTAACTACAGAAAATTGTAATGTAAATATTATTTATATTCTTTTAAAAATACGGGTCAATGATGGATAAAAAACGTTTTTGAAATCGTACTGTATAGTTTTAAAAAATCTGGTTCGTTGCTGTGAAGATCTCAAATATATTTTTGGCATTATTGTAAAAGGCTTTAATTCATTCGAGAAATGAGATGAAAATTTTCCTCCGGTGATTTACTAAACTACAGTTCATTAATTACAGTTTACGGTAATATGTATACATTGCTATGTATTATAATTACTATGAACTATACATACATAACTATAGATCCAGAACTATAGATTCAATTTGCACTTGGCCAGTTTTTATATCATTTATTTACTTCCCCAACACGTCATATAGAGATTTTCATAACTTCACATTATGTTTTTTCTATCGATAAAAAAAGATTTGCTGCTATGCCGTAATGAAAAACAATGTTATGCTGCATTAACATGAAGCCAGTAACTTTACTATTGGATGAGCTTGGAACAGAGACACCACTATTCAAGCTCACCACGATTGCCAATAAAATTGGTGCCAGTTTCCATGAAAACTTAGCAGTTTTCTACACATTTCAATATTATTACATAATAGTGTACCGATACACATATTTGTAGCCCCAATTGAAGCAAATGCGCAATGCCAGTCTTAATTAGGGTTCCGTACCTCAAAAGGAAAAAACGGAACCCTTATAGGATCACTTTGTTGTCCGTCTGTCCGTCCGTCTGTCAAGACCCTTTTTCTCAGGAACGCGTGGAGGTATGAAGCTGAAATTTATATCAATTACTCAGGTCTATTGTCCCTTGAAGCTGTGAAAAAATCAAACTTCTAAGCCAACGCAATCAAAAGATACAGCCGTTTATGCCGCAAATTTTCGACACTTGCAAGGGAATCAAAACCTACAGGGTGCTTCCCGTGAACTCAGAATCTTGAAATTTGGTACGAAGCAACGTCTTATAGCATAGATAAAGGAAAAATTACGAAAACCATAAATTTTTACTTACATCACATAATATATATTTTTTTAATAATTTTAAACTTACTACCCATTTCCTCATAAACGCGTAGAGGTATTAAATTGAAATTCATACCAAATACTCAGGTCTATAATACCTTTAAGCTGTAGCAAAATCAAACTTCTATGTCAACGCAATCAAAAGAAACAGCAATTTAAGCTGCATATTTTGAAACTCGCAAGTACTCGCAAGGGAATCAAAACCTAAAGGGTACTTCCAGTCGACCTAGAATCTTGAAATTTGGCATGAAGCAACGTTTTATAGCACACATAAAGGAAAAATTCCGAAAACCTTAAATTTTTAGTTACATTACAAAATATATATTTTTTAATAAATATAAACTTATTACTTTTTTCCTCATGAACGCGTAGAGCTATCAAGTTGAAATTCATATCAAATACTTAGATCTAATTGCCTTTAACCCGTGAAAAAAAAAAATTATAAGTCAACGCAAAAACGCAAAATGTACTTTTGCGTTTTGCGTTTTTGCGTTGACTTATAATTTTTTTTTTTTCATTGTAATGTTATGAATTTCATTTTGCAATAAAAATACCATAGTTATGACTCGATTGTCGTAATGAACGAACTTTGTAAACCTTGCAGGTTTGTACGGAACCCTCGGTGCGCGAGTCCGACTCGCACTTGGCCGGTTTTTTTTGTTTAATTAGACTTTTGGCGTACCCTACGTCCAGCAGTGGACTTCAATAATCTGTAATATAAGGTGAGGCTTTAACAGTACTTGCTCACTACACTATTGACCTTCCCGTATAAATACTCAGTAAGCAAACCCTGGACGGTAGCGTTTCTGATATAATGGATTAAAAAACGCATATTATGCGAGTGCTGCCCTCTATTTGTGTACGCCGTTCCGCAGAAAATGCATGGATAAAACTAGGATTATCCACTTCGATAAAATCTCTTCTGCGTACTGCGTAAGACCATTTGTGATAAAGCCTTTTGAATATTCACGTTTTTAATACCTTTATCGATGAGCTTTTATCTAGTTAAACAACTAAAGGTTGTCCGGCTTACTGAGGTTGGGCATAAATGTGTGGAAACTACATGCCCACTTTTCACCAGTTAATTAGTCTTAGGGACCAGACATTTTGATCTATTATTGATAGACAGCATCGGTTAACGTTAATCTATAGTGTGGTAACTTTAATCGATCGACGGATATCGTTTCGACTAACCTATCGATCGATTGCCGGTCGATGGCATCGGTGGACATTGATCAAAGTTGCTTTATGTGTGTGTGTGTGTGTGGCGAAAAATAAACGTTTTCTTTCTTTTCTTCTTTATTTTTGTCTCAACGTAGACTATCCATTCTATAATAATTAATCGATGCCGTCGATCGATCTATTGATCTGGTGACACCCTTACGTGATGCGGTTGAGATTCACTTCCAAGATAGAGGTAGCATCAAAATATGACAATAACAAAATGTCAATATACATGATGTTTTTCCGTTGCCACCCTTAACGAAGGGTACGTTCTCTTTACATCAAATAAAGTAAGTTTATGCCAAAAATAATGCTATGAAACGAAGAAAAATTTTTAGAAAAAAAAAATCCTTCATCGGGCGAAATTTATAGTGTTCAGTGCTTATATTAGTTTTTTTTATGGACAGATATTAATTATTTATCGAGAAAAAATATTGCCACGCGCATCTATGTGCATTTATGTAGAAAAACGGAGTGTATTTACTCAATTTTGGACCCTAATATCTGGGGAACCAGACACTTCCCAAGTATGCTTCCATGCAGAAAAATGATCGTAATAATAAAGAGATTCCGTAGTATTTGGGAACGTTGACGACCAAAAAACATCCTGTATAAATTACTGCTATAATATCAAACAAGTGCTTAATGTATAAAATACCTGATTTACCCTTGGTTTCTTATATCACAATAGCTATTGTCACCTGTGCAATATTCGATACTATAATCTAGCCTTATGGCGGCCTGTGATGTCTTAGCTACAAGCAGACACATTAGTAATCGGAATTGTGTTTCGAAAGTACGAATCGGAATTCACAGACATAAACAAACAAGAACACATTAGCTGCATATGCAGATAGAAGGAGATCCTTCTATGCATATCGTAGAGTTGTCTCAGGAACTCGCGCAATTCTTTCAGTGGATGAGCTAGCAATAGCCGTTCTAGAATACAGCCGTATGAATATGTTTGTATGTAATCTATACATATAATAAAAATGTAACGGATCGCTGTCTGTACATGGAAGATATATGAGAAAAAATATTATAGACCTTTATCAACGTAATAGTACCCAAAAGAATGATTTTTGGAATTTTGGTCTGTTTGTGCGTTTGTGCACGTTAATCTCGGAAACAGATGAACCGATTTTGATGCAGTGGAATATATTGTGACAAGTCCCACTTAACATATAGACTACTTTTTATCCAGGGAAAATGTTTTTATCCCGGATAATTTCGACATTTTGTTTTTTCTGTAGTCCACGCGGACGGAGTCGCGGGCGTCCACTAGTTTCAAATATGTACATCTATATTAAAATAGATACCAAATATCAGCAGTTCCATGCAGGTAAACGTACCGGGTTAGCTGTTAGAGAACGCCATGGGAGGCATAAGCTCATCCCTGTACAATATTTTTTGTAGAATCCCGCACAAGTGGCAAAAACATTTGTGTGATGTATATAGAGAATTTTGAATCGTAATTCCAACTCTATGTAGCAGCTCTAAATGCTAAATGACAATGAAGGTGACCTAGAGTGTTCAGCCAGGCGTGACCCAAGCCTGCTTGGTATCACTTTTTTTCGCACGCCAATTTACTCAATTGAGTTTGCACGTGTCTTAAATTTTGGCTTTTAGAAAACTTAAATCTTTTTATACTACTCACGGTTTGTTATAATAAATATCCCTACTAAATACTTTTTATAAATGTAAATGTTTTTTTTTTGTTGTTTCATATTTGTTACCTCTTCATGCTTTATGCCAATCTTCTTAAAGTTTTGGATACGCATAATAGTTGGAAGTATGAAAAACACGGGCTACATTCTGTAGACATAGAGGATCAAGTTGCGGGCAACAGGAACATTGGAAGAATAGAATATCTCCAGCTAAACGAGTTCAGCCTCATTTTATGGACAGCTTCTCTGTAGTGGGTGATTTTTATGGCATTGCTCTTTTCATCTTTCGTATATTCGAGGTCTTCCGTCCTATTCTTTTAAAACTAAGATAATTTATTCTTCAACTATTCTATGAGCCACGCGACCGGACTAACGGTGAACAGCTTGTATAACGATTATGATATGTAATACAAATTGTAAATGATTAGGTTACGATACTTTGGTTACGTAGGTACGAGTACTTCTGTTCATTTGAGCGCAAAATTATCGTGATTGAGCAATACGCATATAAATAAGTAATAACTTAATATTGCATCGACTGAAGGCACACTATGCCAAAACTGTAAATATGTAACACACATTCTTCATTGATTTACAGCCTTCAATAAACGATCTTTTTAAATCTAATCTTCAAATTGTTTTCATGCACAAATTCTGGTATAGAAAAATCTTCGTTCGGGATGCCAGCAACGTGTTGAATATACCCGAGGAAGGTAGAGCAACAATTGACCGGACTGTACCTGTTGAATCTAAAAATAAAACCGTTATACTGAAATATCGTCCAGGAAAATGTGTCTTACTTTGCTCTATTTCAAAAATATCGATAACGGTATCGTATTATGATTAAGGGTTTCCAGAAAGTGGAACAGACATGTTGACAACATAGTCTTAAGATCATCTTGCGGTCACCAATTCGCCTGCCTAGCGTGGTGACTATGGGGAAAGTCCGCCCCCCCCCACGTGGTAGTATTAGTACCCAGTAGTACCCAGTAGTTACTCATACTATAATAGGTACGCACTATATAAATGTGAAGTATAATATATAGCTTATTGTCCAACAAAACATAATCTTTTAATACAATAGCATCCCATTAGAGTGCACTTAGTCTTTGTGGACATATCAGATGATACTCCAAAGCTTTGTTATTTTTCATTACTCTGAAAGGTAGTGTATTGATATGTGCAATAGCTAAATGCCTGCGGCTTCGCTCGCTTTGCTCATATTTTCTCCATATCTACCAAGGTATCAGTTTTATTCTCGTTTACCCATAAAGTAACAGGTTCTAATTGATTCATCCGAAACAAATCTACTAAAGCTAGAAACGTGATATTTGGACCGTATCTTCTTTTTGTAGCGAATAGGTCCAATAAGAAGGGATTTCACAAAATTCCTACGGGAATGGAAAATAACAGGTATCCAGAATGGCAGCCGTTAGTAATAGATACCGTTTATACATATAATTCACTCTCTAATACTGTCTATCGATAAACGCTACGTCGCTGCTTGTAACATGTAAAAAGCAAACAGGCAGCGGAAATCGACTTTATGATATTAGTTGTAATTGTCATGCAATATGTCACAGGAAAATAGAGTAAAATTGCGGTTCCTTTAATACGTACCTATACCTTGTTCTCATAATTTTATATCCAGACATTTTGTCCCATGGGTCATTGGTGGCCCTTTGTCTTGCGCCCAGACATGTCATGTCTGACTTGCCCTTAGCCTTAGACACTGTCTGACGAAACTCGATACTCTGACAGTAGAGAAAATCAAGGATTTATAAAAAGGAGGAGTCTTAACAACGTTTGCTCGCAAAAAGTAGAGTCATGGTGCATGGGTAAAGGTATGCTACCTTCCAAACAAAGCTACGTTTCTATGGAAATGTTTGATATCCGCCAATTTAATTCATAGTCTCGAAATGTAGCAGACTGAAGTAGAAGGCGGGCTACATCTGTCGTAGAACCGATTGACGGTGGAGTAAGCGGGTTCTACGAACGGGAAACTCAGCCGAACGGTAAAAGTTAGAGGTTAATAAGTGGCAACGGTCAGTTCATATTACGCCGCATAGTATCATATCTCCTCTGTCCTTTGTCGATGGTAGGAAACGACACACCAACGAAGGGTAATTGCAGTAACATCATATTCGTAAAGAGGTGACATGCATTGTTCAAACTTTGCGTGGTCTTTATGTCTTTACTTTATACACATGCTAAAAGCTCGATTTTATTACCAACATAACGTGTAGGTGTCCGTGTATCGGTAGAGTTGATGACAGAGTTCTTATTTCAATACTCAAACAGAGTTCTATTTATAAATTTTCGAAAGCCTCGACGTAAAAATAATTATATGGAACCCTCTTGTGGTGATGTCTTAGCCACTTCGTGGTGGTATATACCACGACAACTATGTTTGTGGTACCTATAAATTTTTACAGATAAGAATATTGTTGTCGGCATTATTGCGCTCGTTAGGGCCCATTTGCACCATGTGTAAATAGTAGAATTCATTTAACACAATATTAGCTCACATCTTGTTCTTATCGACCTAAATAGACATATTAGTTTTTAATAAAACATGAAGCAAAATAAGAAATTCATGCAATTTTGTGCAGGTTACCACGTATACGTACGGACGGACGATCAATAAAAAAACTGTTTCTTCAATAGACGGATGCGTGTTTCAAAAAGCCCACAACTTTTTTATTAGTTAGGAACAGAACAAACAATTGTGCCAACATTCACCACAAACAGTTAAAGCTCAATCAAATCCGTGCACTGTAATGAAATACTGCGGGTAGTTTTTTGAATATTAATGTAAAATAACCTACTCTTTATGGTTTGACTGAATAAAGTCGGCCGCAAATACTCATTATTGTCATTGGCACGGCTGCGGTTTAAGAGAACACAATGGATAATGAAGTAAATACCTGATGATGACGTAATTTTCATATCTGCACGAATTTTAAACAGTAATTAAAAGTGGTCCGAGTGGTTTAACCAAATGTTGGGCACTTCTGCCCTAGATGAATTTGAATTACGCAAATTATCATCTTTTTCCGCAACCGCAATGTCAAAGAAGGTCTAATTACTTAATTGATTCTTACTAAATATCGATTTGCCGAGATTTGGCTAGTGTATAGCTATCGGGATGAAGAATAACGTTGCAAATATGTAATTTAGAAAAGAGATGGTAAAATTCGTCATCCGAGTAATTGACCCGGTGGCTTAGTGGTTATAGCGGCTGGCACGGTTTGCAGTGGTCGTGGGTTCGATTCCCACTCGGGTGAATAATTTTTTCCATTTTCTTTATTAATAATTTTATATCCTTATTTAGTTTTACATTTTGTGGTAAATTATGTCTTTCTACGTTGATTACGGCATTCGTATTTGGACAAAATACTTCAATCTCAGATACTTTCTTCTCCAAGGCGGCGCTCGATTAGCTCTTATTCCTCATTCCGTTCTTTTTTACATAAATAGTGTATTCGCTAAGTTGGTACGTACAACTGTGCCTTCAAATTTTAAACAGAGGATCAATGAACATAGATAATCAAATATATTCCATAACGGCATATTCGTTCGAATTTGAAATTCAATTGCCATGCGTATTCTCACATAATCGGTTGTTCGAATTCGGAACACCGCGCTCGGAGGCCGGTAACGGTGACTGATTGTTCTTAACACAAAAACCTTACTTGGATCGCGCTTGCCCTACTTTTCTAGACGGTACAAGTCATAAGCGGAAAGAGTTTTGTGGCTTTTGGCGGTTTTACGTGGGTACGAGTAAAAGCAACGAACTTCATTAAAGTGAAGGGTACTTGTAATCTTTAGGCCAGCAACTTCAAGAGCCCTGTATTTCATACGGATCTGTCAAGCATATCGACTTTGCAATATATATTTAGCGCATAATGTGTAGATCGAAGGATTGTACACGGGTATATTTTATGCAGAGGACTGCAATATGCAATCAGCGGTTAGCAATATGAATTATTATGATTTCATCATTCATCATCATTTCAGCCCTGAGAAGTCCACTGTTGGACATAGGCCTTCCCCAACAACCTCCACTCCGACCGATCGGAAGCAGCCTGCATCCAACTGACGCCCGCGACCTTGGCCAAGTCGTCCGTCCACCTCGCGGGTGGCCTTCCCACGCTGCGCTTGCCGATACGTGGTATCCACTCTAGAACTTTCCGACTCCATCGGCCATTTGTTCTTCGAGCTATGTGCCCTGCCTATTGCCACTTCAGCTTGCTGGACCGTTGAGCTATGTCGGTGATCTTTGTACGTCTGCGAATCTCCTCATTTTTGATTCGATCATGATATTATGATTTATTACATTAATATGAGGACGAGATTTGGGCGAAATAATTTATACATTCGTTTGTAATTTATTCGAACTGTCAACCATTTTAGTTCACATTTAATATAGTCAAATAGTTTGTATTTGTCACTTGGACCAGCGCCTACATTGGTCAAGACCGCACTACCCAGTGACACGTACTCCTATGATATAAACAGATACTTTTTTGAGGTCAAACGCATTATTTGCAAAAACAACATTATTCCGTGAAATGTCTAGGAATTTCTTATTTACATTCCCACCTGGGAAATCATTAAAGGCAAACGTTTAGATAGTCCTATACGAGCCGTACCCTAAGCCGTACTTCACGAGATTTTCTTTACATGATTAAGTAATTCTATGAAAGTTTTAAACTTAAATTTAGATCCGGTAGGTGACACTGCCATAATTATCAAGTGAAGCTGCGTCTAATGTACCACGAGTAGCCGATATAATATTATTAAAGGAATAACCCATAAAACCCCAGTTAGATGGCTCTACAATTTGCCAAGAAGTGAAGCTGCAGCTGCTGAACCACTAAATTAAAGGAATAACCCATAAAAATCCCTGAAATTGCATATTTAGGTAACTTATTTTCATGTACTTACCCTAGTTTGGCTAAAGAAATCAGTGATGCAGTGATTGGCTAACACTAGCCGTAACCGTAAGAAGTAACGCACTGTACCTATTCTGCATACAAAATGCTGTTACGCGTCCTTTACATAACATGCTAATGCTTCAGTAGTAGTGTATACCCTGTATTAGGTATACCATCACATCCACCTAATATTATAAACTAGCTGTTACCTGCGACTTTGCCCGTGTGTACTACAGAATGAAGCCTATGCCTTTGTCCGTCCTCCCTCGATACACTGAAGTTTATGTTATGTTGTTTTACATAAACTCGCACCTAAATACGTTTTTGTAATAGATATTTTGTGAAAAAAGAGCTTTCATTTTGTTCCAGCTGTTTTGTAATGACAAAACTAAGATTAAACAGGCTAAGCTAAACAATTGTCGTGTGTCAGTTTTTAAACAAAGTCTAAATAGCATATGATGGCTAAAAACGTTATTCTAATAGAGATTTTTTAAATCGCGCGTTTGACAGCAGTCTAATTATTTTGTAATAACTAATAACACCGTAACGATGTAAATACACTGCTTTGTATCAAGTTACTATTAAGTATAGGTAATGAACAAAATAAATGAAAATAAACACAGGAGATGGACTTTTGGAAACTTTAGCCAAAATAGCTGATTCAGTATTTGGTAGGTGTACAGTAGGCCTGTCTTCTGATTTAGTCACCTCCGTTGTGTAGCCGTGCTGTGGACGGTTGTATATAAAACGTAACGTAGTTGGGAAACGCTTCGTGAGCATCAAACTAAAAACTGCTATTAGCGATTCATGATTAGATAACTAAAGATGTATATTTTTTATTATGCCTTAGTTTAACAATAGGATGAGAGATGATGCGAAAACAATACTCTCGGATCTTCTATTAGATATATAGTTATTTTACAAGTTTTTCAATTATCTTTTAACCGTTAATCGTTAATTTAACTCTCATCTTACTTTGGATTGCTTACGTTGATAGGCCTACGGTGTATATTGTTAATTAGGTACCAGTAAGTAGGTAGTTCTTACCTACCTTCCAACTTTCTCTCAAGTATTGCAGTCAGAATTCTTAATTAAAATTATATCATGACTGTATACAAGGCGTCACTGGGATTAAGCGCAAACTGCTATGAACATAGCCTATAAGTTAATTTTTCAAGATTTTGTGAACATTCTTGAGTTGTTTTGGAATACTCCATAATTTTTGGATAGGTCCTTTACAGTGGGTTTTTTTATGACATTGGTTACACCTTGTTTGTAGACTATTATGCAAAATACTTAGATTACATATTTTTTATTTGTAGACTCTATATAATACACGACCTTTACTATCCTACAGAACAGCGCAATCTAATTCGATAATAAGACCAAAATTCAAATTTAATACATTAACTATTGCGAGAGAGAGGTACGGTAAACGTTTACTGCGAAATGTTTCCGTTTCGTAACCGAAGGCGAAATGTCAGATGTTCCTGATAGTTACGAGTACGAGCGCCGAACTCGGATGGACATTCAGATTTACTCTATGGTTTCTTATAATATCGGTGCCGTGATATAGCGGCCAATGAACGAACTTTTCACGGTGCCGACATGTGAAATGCCTTCTTCTTAGCTGCTTATTTTTAACCGCTATATAACACTATTAATGTGGACCTACACAAAATAAACCATTCTGATTTAAAAAGTTACATAATTTACGAAAAGTGACAAAAGTCACCACACTGAAAAATACGAATCTATTCAAGGGCAGATTTAGCTCGTTTAAAAAAATGTGATGTATTCAATCAAATAAACGTTCGAAACAACACAGTACAAATGATTTCATATAACAAGATCATCATCATCATCAGCCTATTGCAGTCCACTGCTGGACGTAGGCCTCCCCCAGGGCACGCCACAAGACTGCCATGGGGGGTATTTGCCCATAGTCACCACGCTGGGCAGGCGGGTTGGTGACCGCAGTTTACATTATGGACTATGTTGTCAACACGGAAGGCGCTGCTGCCCACCTCCCGGAAACCCTTAATCATATAACAAGATATTGATCAGTAAAAGCTCAATTTTTTTTTCATTTGGCTCAAATCATCAAGAGATGTGATTCAATTAACAAATATTTTGATTGAAAATTCCGCAAACAAGATGTTGTTAAGAGCTAACAAGTAATATGTTAAAACGATCAAGTTACATGATAAGGCCATGAAACATAGTACCTTTTAACAAGTTACTTGTTAAATACTATCACGTAAGTTGATACAAATAAACATAAAATCTTGATTGCAATGAATAAACTATGATATAGCATTAATCAACTGTTTGATTACTGTTTTTTTTTCTTTTGCGTAGTGTTACCATTTGTGAGTAAAAAGAACTAGTTTTGACTAGAAATTATGCTTTATTTTTTAATTAAAAGTAACATGTATACAGGTTGTAACAAAAAGGGTATGTTAAGAGAAAAACTATATAAATAGCCCACTGCAGAGAACCTATCCACAAAATTTGAGACCCGAATTCACATGTTTATTTTTCCCGATAGTATGGAGAATTTTTAAATATCTCAGGAATTTTCATACAATCTTGAAAAATAAAAATGTGATTTCGAGTCTCAAATTTTGGAAATAGGTTCTCTATAGTGGGCTATTTACATAGCTTTTCGCTTGAGTACAGTTAATATAAGGTTATCAAAAACTTATGTATATAGAATATACATGTTTCTTTTATATGATATTTTACATCACTTAGGGTCAACATTTAACCTAGGTTAAATAACGGTCGGATATTATTACGAGTATGTTCTTATTGCTCACCTATAGAAATTTTTAAAAGCCATAAGGTCGAAAGAGCAGCCGTCAACGACCACTCTGATCGACCGTTCACAAAAGTCGAAACGTATCGTACTTCTCGATGACCTTGCCCCAGCAGTGCGTGACGTACCTACATAAGAAGACCATCGCCGGCGGAAGCCATGTTGATGATCACTGAGGAATTAATTTGCTTCAAGGTATGACAGTAGCTAATAGTTCAGTACCCTTTCCATAACTTTAGAGAATAAGGAATGTAATGTAATGGCGATTGGTCGATAGTTGCAGGGATCGGCACGACTACCCTTCTTGGGTACTGGCTGCACATTGGCCAGCTTCCAAGATTTGGGTACCATATTGGTTTTTAGAGAGAGGCGATACAGGCGAGTCAGTACAGGAGATAACTCAGGTGCACAATGCCTTAATACCCTTGCAGGTACACCATCAGGTCCACTGGTCTTGTTCACATCTAGGTTTTGCAGTGCTCTACGGACGTCTTTCGTATGAATAGTGATCTCCGGTATTGAAGAATCACATAGAGGTAAAGTTGGTGGTTGTTTAAAGCCAGCGTCTAGACGTGAATTACTCGCAAACATAGTTGCCAATAAATTTGCTTTCTCTGCTGCGCAAGAGACAGAGTTCCATTAGGTTTCTGCAAGGGAGACGAAGAGGGACAGCAGAAGTTAGATTCGATAGCCTTGGACAGGGCTGGTATGCGGAGTCTTTTCGTGCCTCAGCATGAGCACAGTCCACATTACACAAGGGCCTAGCTTTGTGACCGAGCAGGATGTCGGAAAACGGAATAAAATATTCCATTCTTTGCCGTATAACACCCATAATCGCATCGGCAGAGCAGGAGGGGTCATACAAAGAAAAGCACACTTGCCACCACGGGTAATATGCGAAAAAGTGCCGCATCTCATCCCAGTCTGCTGACTCGTATCGCCATACACTCTCCTCGTGCTGGATAACCAACCGGAGAGAGGATCGACACGGATTTCACCAGACTGTGGTCGTTTCCTTTTAATTTCGTTATTTTTTACCTACTACTAGCTTTCCACCTCGCGGCTTCACCTGCGAATATTTTGCTATTCCCGTGGGAATGAGATAGTTCCCAGGATCCATTGTAATATTAGCTTGGCTATCGGATAATGGATCCCGACTGTTTAGTTGTTATGTTACATCATTAGGAAATATTTTATTTTCTTCAATACCTAGTATTCATTCCATAATAATATTATAGAATTCTAGACCACCGGACATCTAAGTGCTTGTTTTTGTCTTTTCAGTCTTTTTTTATTATGTACATAGTTTGGCTATTTTTTAAGCAGTCGGGTTTTTGGATTTTTTAAATTATGTTTTTTTATTTTATACTTTTTTGTTATGAGTACCTAACTACTAATAGGTACGCTGTAAGAAACATGCTCAACATGCTGGCAACAAGAAGTTTTCGTCTTGCTGCTGTCTATAAACTTATATGTGAGAATGGTTGTTACGCAACTTTAAATCGATATAGATCCTTAACGGTTAGTCGAATCGAAAAATGTTAAGCAAAACCTAAAAATGATTTTTAATTACCTATTCAACGATACCCTACTCGATATAGTTTGTCGACTTAAATTTTTTTCATGTTTACAATATGGCGTCCATATTGGATTTTCACTAAAATCATATCTTTTGTGACACTCGCCGGACTAAGAAGAATCGATTGACGTATGAATCATTAAAATCGGCCGAGGCGTTTGGTCTGTGTAGTGCTTTAAAGGATCATACATACATACATAGGCTGTTAAACACAATACCACTCCTTTGCGTCGCGCAGTCGGGATTTTTTTTTACCTATTTATAAACATTACTATGGCAACACTAAATTTGGTCGGCGATTGCGGCGTGGTCGTTCGTTTCCGACTTCCTTCCGGTTCATGTCTCAACACGACGGCCAAATCATTTTTATTTGATCGCCCATCGCATCCGCCCGCGCTGCTCCTCCCGCCGTTTCTTCATAAAATTGTGTGCTGTGTAAAACTTTAGTGCATTGTGGATGGGAAATTGTATAAATGGACGAGGTGTCAGATTTACTATCGGCGTGGGGAATACCGAAGCTCATTCCAAATTTCGCAAGTAAGTACCTACCTATGAGATTCTCTTGTTTATCTCTTTGGCTGAAAGTGATTAGACGTTATTACGGAATACGCATATCTTCGTTGCATTGGCTACAAAAAGTTCTTAGTAGGTAGGTAGCTGATAGAGGCAGGCCAGCAGCGGCGCGTATGTAACGAGGCTTGCCGAGTTGCCGCTCTGTTTTCTCCAGACATAGCAAGTATCTTTGTTCTTTTTGTAGCGTTGCCGCAGCCGCAGCATCCAGTTTGCCTATTTTTATGCCGATGCCAGTGAAACACCTATGATAAATCCGTGCAAGCACGTGTGGTGTGAGAGAGTAGATACCTACCTATACTGTGCTGTGCTGAGCAAGCCACACACACGACTAGTGGTTTGCCGGAGCAGTATGTATTAAAGCGCTAAACGGCATAGTTTATCAGAGGTATCAATCTGTCATGTTGAGCAGTGCCTAGCTCCATGGGTCATCGGATGAGTGACCGCAAACTATTAGAGACAACAGAGGGCACGTTAAGCCGTCGGCCCTGACTGTTGACTGTTGATAGCAGTTGTAAAGCCATGTCAGAGTCCTTTAGGATCCCCATAGGTGGCTTAATAACTCTTGACATTAGAGGATGCAACTCATATGACAGAAGGTAGGTAGGTACCTATTCTTTAATATAACATTTCAATGCATTTATGTATTAGAATATGTATTAGAATTAAAGGGGCAGTTTAAGAGGGTTCTTACACTATGTATGTCTGTTGGTCTTCCTAGTAAATTTCTTGCTTGACTGCCTGTCGTCTGTCTGTTAGCAAGATTAATAAAAGGATAATTTTATTTCAGGCTCTTCAGGATTGATAAATGTTTTACAAGAACAAGAAACGCAAACCACAACACCAGAAAAAAACAATTCTCCAATAATCTCTCCTAGCAAAACTGTCATAGACAAGGTAAATGCAGTACTTTACTTATTTAAGAGTGATCTATAAAAAATATTGTTTATTTTTCCAGCCAAGTGGACACTATTTCATATTTTATTACATACTAGAGGTACCCGTGGCAACTTCATTTCATGGTTTATAGCTGGTTTATAGGATGACTAAGGTGTTAGAGTAACCTAGTCTCTTTTAGTGTTGGGCATGATCTTTTTAGAGATGTTCGTTTTTGTGAAATCTCTATGACGACAAAATAACAATTTAACGAAACCTACTATGGGAATTGCCTTTTTTCTCGGTTTCACCTACATTACCTAAATTTTACCTCTGCAAATTTTTATATCTCTAGCTTTAGTACTTTTAGCTGTGCGTTGATATGTCAGTCTGTAGTTCAGCATGCTGTTTTGTATAATAAATATTTTTCTGTATGTTTTGTTAGGTATTATACTCGTGCCTCGTCCTCTAGATTAGTAACCTGAAATACTTAAATCACATGTAGTACCACGTAGGTGTCACCACTCTTGCACTGAATTTGAGAGATATATAACCCTTTTTTTTTATATAGGCTGAATGCCTTGCATTTCCTTTATCTGTCCAACTGTCATAACTTCATTCACGTAACAGTGCTTCACCACTCAGGTAGTTATTTTAAATTAAAGTGTGAATTTTGTCGTTTTAAGTGCTAAAACACGTTATTAATAGTGTTATATACCGAACATGCCCAAAAGGAAGCAACGAGAGGACGATTACGATCGGATTGGCAGAAAAATACGAAAGTTGGAACGAAAATTAAAAAAGGCACGCCGTCGTCACAAAAGTAGGTCACGGACATCATCAGGTGCATCGTCCGTCTTGGAATACGAACATGGTACGTAATTCTATTACAATAGATTTATCTTTATGCCTACCTACCTACACAGAAAAATCATAGGATTCTTTCACAAAGTAGGTTATTTTTTCGGTGCGTTCAATTCAATGGAATTGCAACATCTACCGATTTTCATAATGCAATAAATGAGTAGTTTTTAAGTAGGTACGAGTACATAGATAAACTCACTCATTGCATAGATCGAAGCGCACTATTCACTGGAATTGTGCAACTTTCGTGTAACCATTATTCGGGAACATTGTATGTTATATCTAGGCATAAACATACACGTTTATAGTATGCTCAATCGATAGGTACCTGTTTATTTACAGGCCAAGCCATACAGGAAATCGCATCTATTGTTTCGAGCCCGAATAGCGAACCAACATTATCGCAAATACTCGTGGAAGGCGACAACAATATTGACCAGCCATTGATAATGGCCGAGTGTGCTGCCGACACGGTTGTACCTGACAACCCGTCGCCCGCTCCGTCGCAGGGAGCACCCGCACTGGCTACAGTACAACCCGCGCCAACGTCGCTCGCGCCGCCGCCGCCAGTCACGCAATCGGTGACTAATACGACAACAGAGTCACTACAAGACACGTTAGATAAAGAGATACTCGACATTCTCGGCGATGACCCATTGGCAGTTCCCGAATACGGCAAAGAAATACACAAATATTTAGCTGTTCGTTTGGAACATATTCTAGCCAACGGTCTCAATAAAGATTCGAGAAAGGAATTGTGCTCCAAATACTTAATACCTAGTAATTGTAAAATTATAAACGCACCCATTTTAAATGCAGAAATAAAGCTTTGCCAGAATTAACTTTGAAGCGCGACAAGGGAATGGAAGCTAGACAAAAACAAATATCGGCAGCGATTTCTTGTTTTGGAGAAGTCATCACGATGATTTTGCAAGCTAAGGACAAAAATAACAGTCTATTGAAACAGTTTATGGATGGCATAAAAATGTTATGTGATGTTCAACACGGCGACTCGATAAAAAGACGATATTTTACATTTTCTATGCTTAAAAAAGACATCAACGAGCACCTTTTGCAAACAAAAATCTATAAATATTTGTTCGGCGAAAATTTAACTTAAGCCCGTTCAACAACAAAACACTTATATAGAACCTGTGCGTTCCCAATCGGAACATAAACATTTTGTGGAGGCCATTCAAAATTTATTACAAATAGGTGCTGTATCAGAATGCAAGCCTTGTATAGGGCAATTCATATCCAGTGTATTTTTGATACCTAAGCCAAACGGTAAAATGCGTTTTATTTTGAACCTTAAATCGCTCAATAAATTTATAAGTACAGATCATTTTAAGCTAGAGGACCTACGAACGGCTGTAAAGCTAATAAGCAATAGCGACTGTTATATGGCTAATCTTGACCTCAAAGACGCCTATATTTTGATAAAAATTCACCCGGAATCAAGAAAATACCTAAGATTTAGTTTTAAACTTTATGAATTTCAAGTTTTGCCGTTTGGCTTAAATACCGCTGCATATGTTTTTACGAAGCTGATGGAACCTGTTGTGAAACTTTTGATATCCGCGAATTACATCTCAAATGTATATTTGGATGATTTATTTTTAGTGGGCCGAACTTATACAGAATGTAAAGAAAACATATTTATGACGATAAAATTGTTAACTGCGTTAGAAATGAAAATCAATTATGAGAAAAGCAACCTCTGTCCATCAAGGTTATGTAAATTTTTAGGATTCTATATTAACTCGGAGGAAATGAAGATTATCCTCCCTGAAAGTAAAATAACACGAATAAAATCAGAATTATCCAAATTTATGAAAACAACACGCTGTAAAATTAAGGTATTTGCACAGTTAGTTGGGATTTTAGTCGCGGCATGTCCCGCGATAGAATACGGTATGCTTTACACGAAAGAGCTGGAGCGTTGCAAGTTTTTGAATTTACTGGGTCATGACAATTATAATAGACATATGACAATCCCTCAATCACTGCTTAGTGATCTGCAATGGTGGTTACGAGCTGTAGATGGCCCGGGCCATAGAATACGAAGCGACAACTATGAGTACGTTGCGGAAATTTTCTCTGACGCCTCAACGACGGGGTGGGGTGCAGCGTGCGGGGAGCGCACGGCCAGCGGGCAGTGGTCCGCCGCCGAGCGTGGCCACCACATCAACCACCTGGAACTACTGGCGGCCTTCTTCGCGCTAAAGATTTTTGCCAAAGATTATCACGATTGCAAAATATTATTGCGGATAGATAACTTTACTACTATAAGTTACATTAACCGCATGGGCGGGGTACAATTTCCCCATCTAACTAAAATTAGTAAAGATATTTGGCAATGGTGCGAGTCACGCAAACTTTTTATCTTTGCATATTACATAAAGTCATCGGACAACGTCACTGCAGATACAGAATCAAGGCGTATTCATCCGGACATAGAATGGTCGTTATCTGAAAAATGTTTTAACACAATACTAAAACAATTTGGTGCCCCAACTATAGATTTATTCGCGAGTCGACTTAACAATAAATGTGCCAAATACGTATCACGGCATCGCGATCCCGATGCATTCACAATTAACGCATTTACAATTAATTGGTCACAATATTACTTTTACGCATTCCCTCCATTTTCAATTATTTTAAAGGTTCTGAGAAAAATTATTACTGACCGTGCTATGGGTATTGTTATAGTTCCGATGTGGCCAACTCAACCTTGGTATCCGATCTTTAATAAGTTGCTAATTTCTAAAGCGCTAATTTTCAGACCTCATGAAAACATTGTTATGTCTCATTGCAGCAAATGGGACATCCAGAACCACCTTACCCTGGTTGCCGGAATATTATGCGCGAAGCATTATTGCGAAGACAAGTCCCTCTGAACTCGGTTGAAATTATTCTATCCTCCTTGGCCGATTCATCTATAAAACAATATGATGTGTGCTTAAAGCGATGGTATACTTTTTGCATACGAAATAGTTTAAATTTCTATGAGGCTCCCATTCGTAGTATTATTGTATTTTTAACAGAATTATACAATAATGGTTCTCAATATAGTACCCTGAACAGTTCTAGATCTGCCCTATCACTCATTTTGAGTCCCGACATGTCTAAGGATGACAGGATTGTAAGGTTTTTTAAAGGTGTATTTCGGTTAAGACCACCTCAACCTAAATATAACACTACTTGGGATATGGATTTAGTACTAAACCATTTAGGTAACCTCTCAACGAATTAAAATTTATCGCTCGAAATATTGTCTAAAAAATGTATTACGTTACTAGCATTGACAACAGCACATAGAATTCAAACATTATCTAAAATTTACATAACGAATATTGAAACCAGATCATCTCAAATCACAATCAAAATACCGGATTTAATCAAAACGTCTAGATATCGTACAAATAAACCCATGTTAGTCTTACCCTTTTTTCCTGAAAGGCCGGAAGTGTGCCCTGCACAAACATTAATTTCATACATAAATAAAACTTTCCAAATTCGAAAACAAAAGTTGTTGTTTATAAGTTTCAAGAAACCTCACAATCCGGTTACATCACAATCCTTGTCCAGGTGGATTAAAAGTACAATGCAAGAGAGTGGTATTGACTGTTCCGTGTTCTCAGCTCACAGTACGAGACATGCCGCCACCTCAAGGACTCACATGGCTGGTGTTAACATAGATGTGATTCGTAAATCAGCAGGGTGGAGTCTAAACTCTAATACATTTTGGAGGTTTTATAATCGGTCAATTGTGGAAAATGATACTAGCGCTTTGGCACGAGCCATTGTAAGTAGTGAAAATTAACCAAGTAATCTAATTAATCAAGTAATGATAAATTAATTAATTATTAAGTAATAATTAATGTAATCTTGTTATTACGAGTCTGATTTATTCAAATATGTTTTTGATTGGGTAATACAATTTTATTGTAACTGTTCATAATTTATACTAAATCAATCCGTGCCACTGCACAATATATTGATGTAAATATTGCTCAGAATTAAATGGCGAAGTTAGTGCCTAATATTCATAGAAACAGGTTCTAATATTGTAAGATGATTGAAAATATACATAAATAACACTTAAAATCCAGTACTTGTATATTTTATTTTGCGCTATTGATATTTCTCTGTAACACTCTCAAAGTCTGATTTAAGTATTTCAGGTTACTAATCTAGAGGACGAGGCACGAGTATAATTGATGATTAAACGAACTTACCTGTAAGTGAAGTTCTATCATAATTATACGAAGTGCCTCGTCCGAAGAGATTAGTAACCTGAAATACTTAAATCACATGTAGTACTCGTACCACGAAGGTGTCACCACTCTTGCACTGAATTTGAGAGATATATAACCTTTTTTTTATATAGGCTGAATGCCTTGCATTTCCTTTATCTGTCCAACTGTCATAACTTCATTTAGTTGAGAGTGTCTTCTACCTGCTTGGAGTACCTACTATGGCTGTTGATATTTTCTCGGAACGAATCTTGATGAGTAGGGGAGATTGGGAGGGAGGGAGTTACTAATCTCTTCGGACGAGGCACTTCGTATAATTATGATAGAACTTCACTTACAGGTAAGTTCGTTTAATCATCAATTATACAGGGTATAACAAAAAAGTGTAGTCATACTTTAGGAGGTGAAACTACTCATAGTTATGAACAACTTTCACTATGGGACCAACTTTTAAATCGCGAAATAAATGTCAGCTGTTTAGTATTTATTTATAATAATATTGAATGCAATACAAATCTATTTTATTTCAGGTGGAATTAATGCAATTATTAAGAGACGATTTTGAGGCAACATCCCTAATTCAGTATATAGGACAATCTTCACCTAACGAAAATGCAAGAAACCTCTTGGCTCTGGTCATCTGGTCAAGAAGAGAATCGCTGATTATGATTAATAAATATTATTTTCTTGAAATAAAAGGTATTCATTTCTAATTTATAATTGTAATGTTTAGTCCAGATATTAAACTCATTTTTCTCTTTTTATTTTCAGTCAGTGTCTCTTATGCTCTCCAGACTGGCTGCAGAACGGCAGAGGTATAAGTTTGAACAGAGATGTCACAGAATGCTTATCATCGCACTGCAGCACCTCTTATACAGGACGTAACGAAAAGGTCCAGTAATATTTTAGGAGGTGAACCTACCCATGAATATGAACAACAGCGAAAGAAATCAGCTGTTCCATAGAGATGTTCAATCGGACAGATTGTATAAAACAGCTGTTTTTTTTCGTGATTTCGAAGACTGTCTTATAGTAAAAGCTTTTTATATTCATATGACTGGATCTTTTTATTACATCCTGTAGGTATAGTTCCATACGTTATTACCCAATGTCGTTTTGTAGCCGGTCTGCAGGCGCATTGTATGTATCTACTACCTATATAGCTTTAGATTTCAAACAAGTTACTTATTTGGACTTATCATGACACCTAGTGAATTCCAACATATACACTTGATAAGTGTCATAAAGATTATATTTAAATCAAACAAGTTGGATAGTAGCATCAATCTACCTCATAATTGAAACAACAAAGGACATTTTTTGAAATAATTAGGTTGTGTGATAGATATCATAAAGATTTTGTTTAATTCAATCAACTAGAATATTTTATTGAAACATGTAACACTGCTGATTTATACAATATCTTGATTAATTCAACAAAGTTACAATGATCAGGTTAACTAAGTTGTTTGTAAGATCAATCAAGTAATATGATAAACCCTTCCTCCCTATCATTCTCATAGTCAATGCTAACAAGTAGGACATGGTTAATTTAATCATATACTTAGCCATTTCAAACAAGTGGTTTGTTGAATTAACAATATTTCTTTATTAATTTTCAATCAAATTTGCTTAGTAGCAGCAATCTATTTACTTTATGCGAATGTATATAAACAAGTACCCTGTTTAAATTTAACAAAATTTTGATTAATTTGGTCACTTTTTTTTCAGTGCAGTGAACGCCTACCTTAAAACTATAAAATATTTTATTACCATGTTTTGGCGAAACATTTCAGTGATCTACTACTATACTTATAAGTAGGTATAAAATAGCCGTATCGCGATGTTTATTACCAAACTCCTTGGAAACAGCTTGACCGATTACGAGTATTATGAAATTTTATACGTATATTCAATAGGTTTGAGGAAAAATCGTAAACTATTTTTATACCCCTTCCACACTATAAGCGATATCTACGCAAGCAGAGTCGCTGGCAACAGCAAGGTATTGTATTATGAATTGATAATACAATATCATACTTTTTTTCCATGTTCACCTCGGAGCAAAGTCTC
Source organism: Carposina sasakii (assembly GCA_014607495.2). NCBI lineage: Eukaryota > Metazoa > Arthropoda > Insecta > Lepidoptera > Carposinidae > Carposina > Carposina sasakii. The sequence continues at coordinate 3,196,428 of CP053148.1, forward strand.
CAACATTCACTTTATCGTCCGATGCAATCTCCTGATGAACATGCAAAACATTTACAATCGTCAAATTAATTTCGTTAAAAGCGTACAAATTTATCCCAACTTTTCCCGTAGAATGCATGTGTATTCCATTACGTTTATGTTGTATACTTTATTCATATTTTTTGTATTGATGGCAAATTCAATTATTGGAGTGACAAATAAGACAACACAATAAGCCTGGATATTGTAATTCCAAAAGTGTTTTAGATTCTCTCTGTGTATCTACTTCGTAAGAGTATATATATAGATAGATAGGTATTAAGGGTCACTTGTAGCAAATGTACATTAAATATTTGAATGACATCAAGGACACATGACGTTTTTTTCTGTTTATATTAGAAAGAAGACTAGATTTTACTTATTTGCATTTAGGCCCAGATTTGCAGCAAATTAATAATTTGAGTCTAAACAGTAGCACGCCCAAAACTTTAGGCTGCTTTCCACCAGAGATGTGCTTAGTAGCTGTTCAATGAAGAATCGAATTGTGCTTTATTTCGTCAGTAGGGAAACGCACAGTGTTCTGGAATATAAACAAGCGGTATTAATAAAAAAACGTGAAATGGAGCGGTGGAATCTCCATCTCCAAACAAAGCTGAATCCCTCAGCACAATGTTTAAAGATGAAACGATCAACCATATCCTAACGGATTATATTAATGGAGAAGTGTTTTTATAAATTTATCTTAGTCAAGATTATATATTATAAAATTATTGATAAAGAAAATGGAAAAAATGTTCACCCGAGTGGGAATCGAACCCACGACCACTGCAAACCGTGCCAGCCGCTATAACCACTAAACCACCGGGTCAATTACTCGGATGACGAATTTTATCATCTCTTTTCTAAATTACAATAAAATATATAAAATAAAACAAAACGATAGTAAGGGTTTCTTCACCTGTGACTGAAGCACTGTTCACAAGGTGTTAAGTTTCGCAAAATATTACGATACCGGTGACTTGTTTAGTCGACATTGGTATGATTTGTCTTACTGCCCTTAGGTACTACTAGTAGTTATTTTTGGGTTAAGAGGCCCTGTTGTTTGATTAGCTTATAGTAAAGCTTACTAATAGTGAAAATGTCACTCACTTTAGATTTTAAAAAATCACTCCAATCGTAATTAAAAAACAAAAATATTTGTTTAAAAAATTAAAATTGAACGCGTGTTGGAAGCTTTGACACTAACTCACACCAACCGTTACATCTTATTTGTTTTATTATATTTTTATGTACACATGCCGTAGGTATAGCTTTTATGGTATAGCATAGTTCACGAAACTAAGCCTTAGGAATTTTACTCTGGGACTAACAGCCAAACTTAGAAAGAGTAATTAACTAAGTAATTATTTAATTACTATTAAGGTTGTAATACGTTATCTATTCAAATAGGTACATTTAAAGCGAAATGTCGCTCACTGTGGTAGGTAAAAAGATTATTACTAGAAGACGTTCTCTAAGGAAATGGGAAATAATGGGAATAGACTACAGGCCCATGTTGAAAAAATTGTGGGTTATTTGAACCACCAGGTGACCTATCTAGAACGATATAAGAGCATAAAATAATAAGATTCAGCACTATGCCGTCACTTGTAAGCTGTCCAACTGAGTGCAGGTGAGAATTGAAATGTACAGGTAGAGTGAGTACATTTTGATCACATATTTTTATACGGCATTCTTACCACCGATAGATCTATTAAAAATTATAAGAAAACGCGCAGTGCCGTAAAACTGCTTCTAATCCATTATTCCGCAACGCCTTACAAAAATCATATGATAAGGGGAAAAAATCGAGGGTTGCAATCCCCTCTCTTTCCGTAGTCCAGGGGGTGATTTGACACAACATGAAATAAATTTATTTTGAAAGTATTTTATGCATAGATAATATTTTTTCATGTGCCGTACATTTTCGTTGGTCCAAAGGGGAAAAAAACTGAAAAAGAAAAAATCAAAAAGAAAAAATCCATATAACGAAATGTAAGGTGAAATTTTTTATACGGCATTTAGATAGTTTATTTGTACTAATTTTCATAGTCTTCTCGTGATTCTAGGTTCCTAGTTAGAAATTATGTTAAATATGGGTTTGTATACTATCGACTTATACCAAAATATAGACATGTTGTCACTGATAATTCCAAAATACAACATATTTTTGAGAAGTACTCATGACACTGAAGTTAGCACACACCTGTAAAATTTAAGATTTTATTTCAGAAATGAATAAATGGAAAAAACTAAAATTAAAATTTGTACTTACAGTTTTTTGAATGTGCATTTTTTTTTTTAATTTTTTAAAAATATTTTTTTAATTTAAAAAATCACAAAATTTTTTACATATCTGCTAATTTCAGTATCATAAGTACTCGCACATTTTTGGAGCGACGTTCTGTTACGACGTTTAGCATTTGTAGGGAATATCGTATTTTATTCGGATGTACTCGGCTTGGACCCGAGTAAGGTGTTTGCGCTCGCTCACACATAGTTCGAATAGTATGTGTGTACTGTTCGTTTCGGAGTCGTCGCGGAGATTGAAAACAGCTATTGTTTACGTGTTGCGAGCACTCCGATCATGTCTGACCTCGTGGAGAATGAAAACTCTAGTGAAAGTGAAAGAAATGTTCAAGAAAAAGAGCAAGAATGTGAGTGTTTTATTTGTAATTTGCCAGGTGATCCTATTGATAACCGGATAAAATTTATCGATTTTTTCTAAAAAAAATTAAAAAAATATTATTATCATTAAATACGAGTATATCGATTTTTTCTAAAAATGATTGTTTTATTTATTCACATCATTACAATGAAACAAATCAATTATATGTATGTATCAATAATGTTTGAAGTATATATTAAACCAAAAAGTATATAAAACTGTTGATACTGGGATTGACAGTTTCAATTCTTGGACATAATATAGATACCGTTTTAGTTCAGTTAGACGTCATAGTGATTTTATCATATTATCAATTGTTCTCTTCAAAAATATGTTAATACCATACTGTATCAGATGGCCGTAAAGTACCCTTAAAATTGTAGCGTCACATTCATCAGCCTAAAAGATATGGTCTGCATAAAAATGTACGGCATCATTTTTTCCTAATTTATCTATGTTAATACTATTTAAAACAAAGGATAAAATGTAGAAAACTGCTATATTTCATTAATATATGATATTTAAACTTTTAGAATAATTTTCAAAATTTCAGTTTTTGCATTTCTCTATAATTTTTTTTAGAACAGTTTCTTGTGAACGGCAATACTATATTACAATTGTATTTTACAATATCATGTTAAAAAAAAGTTCCCGTACAGGATCAAATGACTTTACAGCTCTATAAATCAAGGATACGATGAAATGAAGATAATTATTGATATACATTCAAAGGAACAATAATTTTTTGACGGCACTAATTTTAATAGTACTTTTGAGTGCTACATAATGTTTTGGAACCGAAGCCGTACTTTTTCAAATCACCCCCTGGACTACGAAAAGAGAGGGGCTCGCAACCCTCGATTTTTTCCCCTTATCGCATGATTTTTGTACGGCGTTGCGGAATAATGGATAAGAAGCAGTATTGAAATAGTATGACACAGATGCCGTACAAAATAAAATGACCAAATTTACCCCGGTAATTGTCGGAAAATAAAATAAAAAAATCCGACTTTGTAGCGCACCATTTTTTACGGCACTGCGCGTTTTCTTATTATTTTTAATGGATCTATCGGTGGTAAGAATGCTGTACAAAAATATGTGATCAAAATGTACTCACTCTACCTGTACATTCCAATTCTCACCTGCACTCAGTTGGACAGCTTACAAGTGACGGCATAGTGCTGAATCTTATTATTTTATGCTCTTATATCGTTCTAGATAGGTCACCTGGTGGTTCAAATGACCCACAATTTTTTCAACATGGGCCTGTAGTTTAGAATTTAATAGTTTAAGCGGACGAAGTCGTAGGTAAGCGTTCGCTATTCTATCCTTTAGTTATATAACAAAACTGTTTCTACTATGACATTACCTACTTACCTCTACTTTAAGTGATTTTTTGTATATCATAATTTTAATCTTTAATTTATTGTTTTCATATATAAACGTTAAAATATCGGAACTTTAATTATTTGTAATGTAGGTACTAATAGAATATTATTATATGTATTTTCAATTACATGTTCCAGCATTCCATTATATTTGTGGTCGCCACATTTTGGTTTCCCTTGTACGTGTGTCACAGTAATATATTTGTAGCATAGTTGGCAATATTTAACCAATAACAATTACACAAAACGACCACAACAAATACCATTGTGCTATGTTTATGCTATTCTCAATGTAAATGCAATTGTTACATTAATAATTAGTAAATTATTTATGATTAAATTTCATTGATCACCTTTTAATTATTACAGAGAAATGTTATTTTGACACAAATTAACTCGGGTTTCTCCAGTAAAACTATTTTAGGAAATATTTATTCTATACAGGGTGAGGTAGTCAACGTTCCCGAAAACTACGAATCTCCTCATCATCACGATCATTTTCTCCATGGAAGCATACCTGGGAAGTGTCTGGCTTCCAAAATATTAGGGTCCAAAGTTGAGTACCTAAATAGATTGCGTTTTTCTGAATAAATGCACATTGACGCGTGTAGCAAGATTTTTTCACGAGAAATAATTAATATCTGTCTATGAAAAACTAGCATAAACACTGGACACTATAAATTTCGCCGGATGTAGAAATTTTTAAAAAATCCAAAAAAATTAGATCGTTTTCCAGCATTTTTTTGGCATAAACTTACTTTTTTTGAAGTATAGAGTACGTACCCTTCGTTAAGAATGGCAACGAAAAAACATTCTGTATAGAAAACAAAATGTTTGTAATGCTTAGGTATTTCTTTGGTACGCTCTGGAGCCTAAACGGCTTGTCGCATTTGAGCTAAGAGTTATCCTTAGACTCATCTCATTCGTGAGAGTATGTACCTACCACTGGGTAATTTTTTTACGCCGTTGGGTTTTTTTCTTTAAGTAAATAAGGTTTATTTATGATTCACCAACGCCCGTGGCATCATCACGAACCCCGGTCAAAAAATGTCCAAATAGTAACGCATAATAAAATTCAATAAACTAAGTATTTTTAATCGGATTTACCAAAGCTCAGACCACCGGATAATAAACTACAAGTATTGCACCGAGCTTCATTAAAAGTATCAGTTTTTATTTAACGGAAAATGGATTTTTCCTTTGACCCCTTTCATACTCAGGAAGCTTTGAGTTTTCCATATTGATTAACAATACCGAGAAACGCTCTGTTTGTTCTATATTCCATATCCGTACTGTGGATTTTCGTTCGATAGAGGCTGTACTAACATATATTTTCTAGAAAAACGAAACATCCGGCCCCGTGACGAGATAATAATGTAACCACAGTGATGTATGTTCTTATTTTTATTATTTCTGTTAGTAAATTCTATTATCTATAATTTAGTTTTGTGTTGTTTAAGTACAGTGTCTGTACTTTCAGTTTATTTGCGATCACAATTAGGTATACAGTCCTAGAGTAGAGATCAGATAGAATCAGAGTTTATAATTTATTAATTTCTTTCGATCAAAATGGCGTGTTTATATATACGAGTATTGTCTGAATGTTAATGCTTAGACGTAAGTGTGGGTAGCCAATTTCACTGTCCTGTCTTATGTTGAGCAAACTTTGAGTCTACACGTTGCGGTCCGATCATCATTCTCCAGGGGTCCGATATTGTAGGCAAAATCTTGTCTAGTTCATGCCAGTTTTAACCATCTTAGCCTGCCTTATGATAAACGAGTAAAAGATACCTAATTAGACTAAAGATTACATTAAGAACTATTTGTTACAGCGGACCGTCGCTGCGGCCACCCCGCAGTACCACCGAACGCCCGCGTCTCCCTGGTCGACGACGGCCCAATAGTTCCTGGAACTACCGCCACCTACGAATGTGATGAGGGCTACGAACTATTCGGCGCGCATCAACGAGAGTGCACTTTGAGAGGGGAGTGGACCGGAGAAACCCCCTTTTGCGGTACGTTGCAACTGCAATACTTGGCAATATATTGTTCATAATTGCTTCTTGGAAATATCTATATTTTCGAATCCACCTAAAATTATATCCCCAGTATACCTATAATGTAATGAATAGCTGGATGATTATCCAGGGTAGGGGTAAGATGCTAATAACTTATATTAAGTACTCTAATACTAATGAGAATTTAAACGTAACACGTGTCACAGACAACGGCTATAAAATCATAAAGGAACTGGTACATAAAATAAATCGGACAGAATCCCCCTATGGCAGTAGCCCTGTATGGTGAGCCCTAGGAGATGCCTACGTCCAGCAGTAGCCTAGAATGTATGTATGGTACAAAGCCTTATAATCAAAACTTATAAAGGAGACTGTACATAAATGGTCCTGTTCTATTACACCGTCCAAACTTTCAGGTACAAACGTGGCATTCCGAAAGCCTGCGAACCAATCGACTTCCGTCCGGGGAGGGGCTGCTGGGAACGGTAACGATGGAGAAAAAACCACAGAGCACGATGGCAAGCGATGCACGGAGACCCAGCGGGAGGCGTCACCGTGGTGGCAGGTGGATCTGCTGCATGTTTACGCTGTGAAGGTGGTCCGGGTCACTACTCGTGGATGCTGCGGTGAGTCAACATTTTATTAACTTACAGCCAGCTGGGCTTCACTAGAATACATCACCTGAATGGCCATCTATGGATTTCGTAAGGATCGACTGAGCAGTTTATGAGTTTCACAGAATACATCAACTGCACCTCCGTCCGTACATGTAGTAAGGGGTCGATAAGAATTTAGGGACGTTCTCGCGGGTTACATTTGTCCTGAAATTTATTCTGGGTACCCCAATTCGGAAACATATATATTATGTATATGGATGTAGTATGTATGTAACTTTAAATTCATGGTTTTCCAAACAAAATGTCATTCTACAGGCACCGCACAGAAAAATTACGATATATTTTATTATATAAGAAGTCACTGAGATCATGCCGTTTTCAATATTGCATTAATACTGTTAGCACAAACATTATACTGTCTTATAACAAATAGTTTACGCGAATGACATTTAAAACTAAATATTAAGAACTCAACAAGGTACGTTTTATATATCATAGTAAAATAATAACGTCTCATAACCGGCCAGTTGGTAGAGTCTGACTAAAATATCTGTGCAGAATGTTAAATATGACTCTATTAATATATTGTGCCCTAGATGGATAGATAAATTGTTTATTGCCCTGTAAAATCTTTATACAAAGGCTAACTTAATGCCTTAGGCTGTGTAAATAAGGATATTATATACCTATGGCTAAAGGTGGAGTTTGGAGATGAAATATCACGTGCGTGTGGTTGACATGTTTGCCTATGTTATCCTTTTATAATAATCAATGGGATAAGTACAATTCACATGTTTTTACCTTAGCTGATATTTTATTTAGCACATACATACAGGGTGATTTTTGGTCGTCAACGTTCCCGAAAACTACAGAATCTTCTCATCATCACAATGTTTTTCACCATGGAAGCACACCTGGGAAGTGTCTGGTTTCCAAAATATTAGGGTCCAAAGTTGAGTAAATAGACTGGATTTTTCTACATAAATGCACATTGACGCACACTTGCATAAATGTAGCAAGACTTTTTCAAGAGAAATAATTAATATCTGTCTATGAAAAAACTGGACACTAAAAATTTCGCCCTATCAGATAATAATTTTTTTTTTCAAAAAAAAATGACATCGTTTCTCATCATTTTTTTTGGCATAAACTTACTTTATTTGATGTATAGAGTACGTACCCTTCGTTAAGGGTGGCGACGAAAAAACAACCTGTATACCTACACTCGGGTGTGTTTTCAAAATGAGGTAACCAGACCTGCAGCATCACAAAGGAGCACCTGCAGCCACGCTTAGTATAGTTGTGTCAGAAGTTAATGACCAGTGACAAGTTGCTAGCTTATCGCCTGAGTTAATGACCATGTCGCTTAGTCGACTCTAACGACTTTGTAACACAACAGTTAAAAGTACCTATACACAAATCCACGCGACATGTCGCAAAGACGTCTTAGTCACAGCATACAATATCAATACTCATACAATATCTAGGAAATAGGTTTCACATGTGTCCTAACATGAGTTTGTATTCCGTCTGTGTATTTCATTATATATCATCATGTATCATGCTTATGTAATTCAGATGCGGTCGCTTTGTATTGTATTTGCATTACATACATGCAGCATATACACACGGACCTATTAACTTGTGCCTTTGCATAACAAAGGATAATTCCTGGAGCTATAGAGTAGTACATAAACTATAGTAAATATTGGAGTAGTGACGTCATAACTTAACTTCGAGGTGTAAAGAGACTTAATTAAAAGTCGGAGATCTGGAAAAAAAGCATTTTTTACAAGTAAAACTATGACATACTACAATAACGAATAGTATAGCTACTCGTAGTTCCCCATGACATGACATGGTAGTTGCATCCTTATTTTACTACGGCAAAATGTGTATGTTTGTTTGTTACCGGTTTTTTCTTTTGTTCCTTAACCAATTATCTTGAAATTTTGCGTACATATGTTAGGAGTGCGCAGAAAGACATAGGCTTCTCCTTTTGGAATTTGTGCATAAAATCATACTCACTTGTGTCATAAACAGTTACATAAATACTAATTCTTATTCTTTATTGCACATACACAAAAATAAATATGGCATACAACATAAAAGAAGAGATGCATATACAATGGCAAGCTTATCTCTACCAGAGATCTCTTCCAGTAAGCCAAGCAAGTAAAAACAAAATTGTTAACAGGGTAACATGTGCAATTAAACAAATTCTAAGAAACTACATAACTACATTGAGAAAAAAAGGAGAGAAACAAATGACAGCATATTCAAATAATGGACAGGTAGTGATTCTTCAGCTTTTCCCAAAATTTGCCAACAGTGCGACAATCTCTAACCGTATGGGGTAATTAATTCCAGAGCTTTACCGCCTGAACCTCATATAGACTCGGCTGTGCTCCCGAAATGGCCACCCCATTTAGAACTGCAGGATTATAAGGGAGATACCACAGCTACGTTTAGCGTCGCGGGAACATATTGATCAGTGACATGTTGCTAACTTATCGCCTGAGAGAATGCCCGAGTTCTTCTAGTCAAGCCCCGCAATAGCACGGGATTTTATTTTAAATTATTAACTAACTCGGATTGTGAAAATAAGATATTATCTACGTTGCTGCATGTCATCTTAAAATATGTTTTTATACAGGCCACGCTCCACTTCAAGACCTGGAGATTCGTGTGGGGAACAGCAGCATGGACCTGCAGAGGAATCCACTATGCGCATGGTTTCCCGGGACTATCGGTAAGCATATTTTTAAGTAGACTAAACAGGGTGTGTTAAGTGAAAAACTATGAAAATAGCCTATTACAAAGAATTTATCCACGTGAGCTTCGTAATCACATGAATTCCAAATAGTATTTCTAACGAGATGAGAAATGTTTATACAGTCTTGGAGTCTGACTCTTTCTGGATTATTTTGTTTAGCGTACCCCATTTGTTACACCCTGTTTATTAAGATACCTTTGGGGTTTTTTTAAAACTTACTTTGAAATCCAAAAATCTTGATTTCCTTGCAGCACATGATATTGTTAACTAGAATTTTACATGAATCTTATTTTAAATTCCCATCATAGTGACCTATTTAAACCTTTTTTAATAAAATCAGCTCATTTCCAAGTTTACAAGCTTATTTCGAGAGTCGTAAATTATTGGAAATTGTGTAACAATACTTCAGCGAGTACGTTTATCCAACACCATTTTACAGTTGGGCCAACGAATATTCGTCCCGCATTATTGGTCAGACGATATTAGAAAAGCTATTGAACACTAGAGGTTGTAGTTGACCAGTGCCGTAGTGAAGAAGAAGAAGGCCTCCTATACTCAGCAGAGAGTGCAGGAGGCTTATTATTGGCTTCAGATATCGGAATAAAAAATGCTTTTATAAGTTAAAAGTTAATAAATATCTACTTGACTTGCTTTAAATAATGGCCTCTTTAAACCATTGCAAATAATATTAATAGTTAATGAAATGTATAATAACTAGAGGCAAGAAGTAAAACGCCTCTTATAGCTACACATTTAATACAAGAAAATATTGAAATGACTAATGGATTGTAACTACAGCAAATCGAAACACGAGCAGTGGAGCCAACTTTCACCAAAGTTTGCAACCAACCCAGAAAATATGGCGACCCTAATGCAACACTGCGGTTGTCTAAACATGGTTTGAAAAGTAAACAGAAATCCCTTTTTAAAGTGAAGAAGTTTTTATTACGCGCTTAGTAGCTGTTACAATTTTCTCTACTTCAAAATTTGGGGCAAAGTAATAATGGTATATTTTTATCGATTTTATAAAGTAGCTGTAATCTTTCAGCATCGATGCTTATGGTTTACAAATCGATTTAGGACATCGCATCGATATCTTATTATTTGCATCACTATCCATTATTTTCGGCATGTAGTTATAAGTTGACAAGTTCTAAAAATAATTCTTCTATGAACTCGCTAGTATTCTAACTTAACGTAAGTTTTCTCTTGAAAGCAAAGTTTGTCTGTAAGCTTCGAAACGGAGTAAAACTGTTCCACTCTACAAAAACATTTTACAAACAGACGGCCAAAATTGACTAAAATCTGTGACTATAATGCACCGTAAATTATTAAGTAGTTAAGAACCGGCGAAAGATTCCAAACTATTGTCTGTGACAATACAACAACCGTGGTTACCTTATTGTTATAAAATAATTTGCAATAACTTCTACTATTTACGACCGTCGACGGGAATAAGAGCGTAATTGACTAAGTACTCTATTTTCTGTGCCGAGAAAAAGCTAGTAAGAGGAAGCTGCTTAAAACAAGTTGCTTTGAAGGCTAGTGACTAATATAGACTAGGCGCTATGATATGATATACTACCTATACATGCATATACATAATAATGTATTTGATTTATTTTGAACTAGGTATAACTTTTATTTATTTTAAAATAACAATAATAGAACCTAAAATTAAATATAACTACCTATTAACTCCAAATATTTACAAATCCTGCCTGCAAATCCTCCACCGATGGCAGCGTGCCCAAAAGGCTGGCCGCGTTGCCCCGCTGTATAGCAAGGCTTACGCGTTGGCCAAAATAGGCACCAGCCCTCCGGTCATGGGATGCTTCGACCAATCTTTTAGAAATGCCCCTGAAGAGGGCATGCGCACCCGGACCCCATGGCCCCATGGTTTCAACCCCAAACGGCTCAAATATGTAATCCCCGCTTAGGTTTGCATACTTGCGCCGCTTGAGGTAACATAATAATAATATAGACACAGCTGTGTTCCCAAAATGGGGTAGCTCGAGCTGCAGGATCATAAAGGAGATCCCACGACTATGTTTAGCATATTTATTTATTTATTTATTCATTAATTCATTCATTTATTTATTTATTTATAGACATACCGCACACAGATATTATAGACACAGTAGGTAATATTACATTTGGAAACATTACAGCAGACAAATGTTCTCATCCGTACACCGATTTTATTATAGGTGTGCATCTACACTCATATTAGTAAATCTAAATATTCGTATACATACAATTATAAAAATACCACTGATAATAATACATTTTAGGTTTTTTTATGTCAATAATACCTGATCGAGATAATTGTTAAATCATAATAATTCGTTCTATGTAATCACACTGCGATTGACATCTCAGCAAAAGCAGCTTATGCCTCCAGCTATTCATACATAGCGGTGCATTATGTTATTTTAACTTAAGTTATTAGTTTTTTTTATTTATTAAATTGTAGATAGGCGATTTAGTATTGTTTATAAAATATTTTTATATTTTTTATTTTATTATATTAAAACCCTAATGCAAATCTTGTGTTGCTTTGCATTGTTGGGTAGATGTTTATTTTACAATATATACAGAATACATGTCTTTGCTCTTGGTCTATACAGAGTTTTACTCTTACTAAACATTCAATCAAAGAAAGTGGAAATCGTGTCAGTTCACATGCTCTCTCGCTTGTCTGTGTGTTCGTGGCTCATGGGAACTATCGAAGCAGGTCAATACATGTAGCGCGTTCAAACCGGCTTATTACACTACGTTTCGTTTATGAAGTCCTTAAGACTGGCGCTAGTGTGCTTGTGGCATTGACACTGTTTCTTTAATTTTATTTAGTTTCATTGAAATCCGCCGAAGTTCGATATTAATACAGATTACAGACGATATAATTTGAATGGTCACATTGATCAATCAGGTTCATAATATCAAATATGCCGTCGTGTAATGATTAAAGACAAATTAAGTAAGTTAATGTCAAATATTTCCCTTAGACAATGTGATAAGTTTATGAGCTACAGCGGTATTTGCAGTTATAAAAACCTTCCCAAAAATAGCGATTAGAACAGACGGTCATCACGTTCTTTATCGGACGCGCTAAATGAATCCTTCCTATCGGAGTAGGTACATCTTCCAAAAACTTTGTGATTTTCGCTATCGGCTGTAAAATTGTTATACCCAAATTATTGTTTAAGCTTTTCTGTGCTAATGCGAGGCTTCACTAAAATATCATCAAATACATCTCCATCCGTGCATGTCGTAAGTGTCGGACTCAAGGGCGTTCTTTCAGGCGACCAAGCTAGCAACTTGTCACTGATCTTTTACGCTGACCCCGCTATGATGAACGTGGCTATGGGACCTCTTTTGAGATCGTGCAGTTCACCTACCCCCCTTTTGGGGGCACAGCCATTATGCTCTTATATGTGTAAGTACCTATATACTTTACAGTTTGCAAAATGAAAAAAAATCTCCGGAAATTTAAAAGCTTGTAATATACATTAGTCATTTCTTTTATCAAACGTTTTCAAAGATAGCTTCGTGAGTAAGTTGGTTCGAGATGGGTTTCCCTAAGTAAATAATGCAATGCAATCTGCAAGTCGAGTCAAACCTTAGTGTAATCAGGGAAATAGTTTATCTTCTAAATATTGGGTTGCAACCTGATAAATACAAGCGAGCTCATTTTATATAAGGAAAGGTCATAACCGGTCAAACCCTGTCATACATAGCAGTGCTTTTAGTAAGAGAGTTGTAAGATCTCGGGCATTCTCTCAGGCAATAAACTGGCAACTTGTCACTGATAATTTAAATCCCCGATGTGCGAAGCGTGTCTGTTATATCGCCTTATGATCCTTCAGTTCTGGAAACCCCATTTCGGAAACAAAACCGTGTATACTCGTATATATGTGTATGTCTAAGTTTTCTATAGTGCTTAACTAAATAATAAATTATACCTAAAAATGGATATAAAAATAGGCATCTAACTATAGAGCATTTCAATAATCCAACAGAAAAATTATTAAGCTACTGTACGCATTGTACGAAAATAAACTTCCTGATAGGTTTGACCGTGTACAAACTAACGAGTGCAAGAGTAAATATTGAATCGTGTAAAATGTCTCTTAAGCTCTTTGATACTCGACTTGAATGTTAAACATGCATTTCATTACTATTTGCTCCAAAGCTGAGTAAATACACTTTTTCGTGTTTTAAACGAAAACTTGTGTAACGTCGAGCAAACCGCCATTGATACATATGGTGGTATGGACTCTGGTACTGCTCCAATAGAGTTGTTTGATACATTTTTAGAAAGATATTAACTTACCGACTAGGAATTTACGAGTGCTTTCTCTTGACTATTTGTCTGATCACCAACTTAAATTTTCAAGACTGAAATTTCTCTCTGATAACTCTACATTCGGCTATTTTCAAAGCATTTCGCTTAACCTAGGTACCCCTTTGGTTATACCCAGTATATAGGTAGAGCATACATCAAAATATAACAATTCCTGAATAACCTAATACCTACCAATATATATTAATTCAAAATGAGGATAAAGAATATCACATTACAATGTTTAAATTACAAGTCGGAGGAAATTATATAATTAGTAGAAAATTTGAAGAAAAACATTATAGGATATTTTGTTAACTGGAAAATGGAGAATGCCTCAAGGGCAGAAAAAAGAAATTGTACTTACAATTCTTTCAGTTTATTTTACCTTAAATTAATAATAAAATAATGAAAGTTAAATCTATCATTTGCGAATTTAATCTCGATCTCTACAAACGCAATTGACCGTAAAACAAATCGTGATATTAACGATATCAGATAGTTAGCAACGGTCTTATCTATAGATCTATTATATCTTAAAGTCTCAAATACGTGCGATCTAAAAATATTATAAACAATAATTATAAATCTTTATAGATTGATCTATTATTATCGCTATCTCTGTGTAATGTATCCGCAGTTGCATAATTGCATTATTAGACATACTCACGAGTTACATCATTTCGTCATCTGTGGCTTAGGCTTAGATACTGTTTACTAAATGATATTGCTATAAGCAGCATTCAACTTCATTCAAGTTAGCTATATTTTTTGTTAATGTTCATGTTTATCACGAAAGAAGTCTTTAGAAGTTTACGGAAGTCGCATGCTGGAGAGGCGTGTATGTGGTAGTTGATAAGACACTATACTATACGAGTAGCAATAACATTTGTTTGGCATTTTAATTGGGCATAGATACTCGTATGTTAATATAAGCTTTTACCAAGAGCATACGTGTCAGGCAGGTCATAAAACAACTGAAAGATATCGCAATACAGATCGATGTCGCATCAAGCCAAAATTAATGGGATAGAGGCATGTAGAGTAGAGGAAGATGAGAGGATCCATTTGTACGTATCCGTCTACATAATCTATTCAGAAGGAAAACGATACTGGTTGACCGTTATCTATCAGATAGACAAACTCGGATGCTTGGATGACATATCTATAACCGAACACCAACAACGATATGCTAACATATCGACATAATGATTGTCAATATGTTGTAAGGACCTGAGGTAGGGACTCAGCTCTAGTCTATTGTTAATTGCTTGGTTGTTTATTTCGACTGCGAGTAATTTCTTGTTTACAATACTTTAGTGCAGCGTTTCCCAAACCATGGGAAACTCTGCACTAAAGTAGTTTAATGACTATTAGCTTAGAATTGGTCACGTAAAGTTGAATATAGACTGAACTATACTCGTATGGCAAAATGAGAGGGGAAGAGTTAACCTTATAAACTTGAGTAAGCTAACCAGCTCTGTCCCTATGTATGCCTAAATCTTTAAAACTGTGAACAGATTTTGATAGTGTTTCATAACGAAGATTTTCATGTATAACTAACGATCCATGGTCGTACGGGTGCAATGCTGACACGAAATTCCCCTTTACGCGGACGAAATCGTGGCTAGGTAATTAAGAAAAACACATCACTTTTTATAAGTTACATCTTCACAAGATGTTTTCATTGATCAAAATAATCTCGGGAAAGTGAGACAACTTGCACTTTCTATCTCCGTCATCAATGGGTAATAAACGTTTCCCACAACACACAACCTGTGTTTATTGTATCTACATAACAATAGAGTTGTCACTCAATAAGTGTACTTTATGGTACACTTATGGTACACTATGGTGGGTACTGGCCAACGTTATACGGTGTAATGTTACATGTTACACGGAACATTCGCGCAGTCAGTACGTAACAAACCAGCAGGTAACAAAATCTTTTACATACCTATGTATACATGTATGTAAACATGTAAATGAATTATTACATTACACATTACACATTACACTTTTTACTTACCACGTAACGTTGTCAGTCAGTCAGTACCCACCTTAAGCATAAGTTCAAACGAACTTGAACGTAATGTTGTGATAGCTCACAACATGGGTCGAGTGGTCAAATAGATCTATTAAGGAATAAGTTTGATGATGTTTCTTGATCGAGTTTTAAACAAAGAGATAGCATAAAAAATTACCATGTTTTTTATTTTCATTTAATAAGGTTTATTAATCATTGTTCATGTAAATCTAGTGTACATTTCAAAAAAGTAACAGCTATCTGCCTATTGCCCTGCACAGGATTGTTTCCATTGTAAAACCAAGATATCGCTCCACTGGTATCATTTCAAATAAGTTTTACTTATTTCATTATTTTAAACATATAATAGTAATTACTAAAACTAATAATATGTAAAACGTAGTAAAAATTCACATTAAAACCAAAAATTTCTGCTGACAACTTAAACAAGAAAAAAACTGTTTGCTAACCCTATCTTAAAGTTACAAGGTACACTAGGTAGTTAAACTATTACGTGTAAGTAGCTACTTGAATTTTGTTGTGCAGGCTAGACAAATCATTATAAATCTATATCCTTGTGTACTAACACTACTAACGTCATCAAAGGAAAGTATTGATACATTATTAAGACCAACTTGAACTATGTTATGTATTTCTTATGAGTAACTAAATAATTACTCCACTTGATTGAGCAAGACAGCTTTAATATTGCTTTCTGCATCTGCACTGCACAGCACACGCTCTGGCGGCACTCGAAGAAAACTGCACATTATGCCAATGTAAGATAGTTATGTCAATACATTCCCCTATTGCGTAGACCCTAGCGACTCTTACACCAGCACAGATAATGTTGGTAGCTTAGTAACTACTAATAACTATCCAACACGAGTTCATTTCAAAGAATAACTCCCGTGCACGCTTTAGGAACTAGCATTTTACTCTATGCAGTTATATGGATAATGTGGTCAGTGTGTGAGCAACTAGCGCCCTCATTCGAAGGACTATTAGGTGAAACGCGCTCTACAAGTAGTTCCCACAGTGGAGCCACTTGTTGTGTGCGCAGGCGGCCGCCCGTGACACCGTGCCGCGCGCCACCGAACAACCGTTCGTATTACATAACCATAAAATTACTATGTTCGTGTAAATTTTGAATTTAATAGGACCAGTTCTTTACTTGGCACGCGCAAAAAATTACCTCGAACCTGTATTACGTGTCGTAACGTAAACAGTGTTTGTGCGGCTGTTTTTATACCATTGCACATAATGTTGTGCGATGTGGTGGGAATTCCATGACAAGATTTCTGTTAATGTTCACCTATTTATCTATTTATTTATCTAGCTAGGTATCGGTAGAGTAGTATGGCACCATCTTATGTCTGCCCGTGGGTATTGTAAGAGGCGATTAATGATTACCGGGAGGTGGGCAGCTAACGCCCCCGTGTTGATAACATAGGTAGTCCGAAATTTACATTGCGAATCAAACATCCCCCTATGACAGTTGCCTTATGGTGTATCTAACCTAGGAGAATTAGCAGCAGAGCATATTTAAGCAGTATCATATTTATTTAAAATAGTTTTCGAAAATAAGATCGGTTTTCTTACTGATCTTAGTGCCTATGCTTCTTATAATATTTACCATTGTAGATTTTAGCTATAAAATTACTTAAAGTACAAACAAGAAAATTGAGTTGCTCCATTACTTTCGTAAGCTGTAAGTGAAAGTTACGCCCAGGGCTACTTCATTGACTCCGTTTAGAGATAATCTCACAGTCTCGAACAAACTCTGTGACAAGGATCTCGATAAACTCTAGGCGGCGGCGGTACTGTCTTTCAAAGTGCCAATCTTTTGTCACATTGTCAAGGTAATGTGTCTCTCAGAATGTTTTATTCCAAATATGAAACTTTGTATGAAAACAATTGAAGATTAAATCTGAGAAATGCAAAAATCTCAAGATTGGTTATTGTATGTACTATTCTGGCCATTCGTTTTTCAATGTTCTATTATAGTACATATAGCACACACAAACTATTTTTTGCTTTGAATTTTTGATAAATAGTTTTATCATGTCTAATATCGATAGTTACCTACATTTTAATATTAATAACATCCTTGACTCCTATGGTGTAATTGACAGTCAGAGTCGCGTGCTTCAGTTAAATATGTCCTCTGAACACGCAATACTGATTAACAAAATACTTGACGAACTATTAAGCGCCACCATAAATAAACTCTGGTATGCATGGTTCCGTACCTACTATCGTATCCTAGAACATATTAGATAAATAGCTTACTTTTATGTCATCCGTCATTATCAGTAGAAAATAAATCCCATTCCTGCTACATTCCTGCTACTAATAAACTGCATGTAAAGTTACAACCTTGTTATACTTGATTTTTGACAGCAAAATATAAAGGAAATCTGACAAATTAAACTGTGAATAGCATATTTTGATCAGCTAATAAAAATTCTTCTATGCTGCTCTGGGAGTGAAAAATAAAACATATAATACGACAGCTACTTCTCTTCCCGGGCATACTGTACAAGACTGTATGTAACTGTCAGTAGAGGGACAAGAGGGTCTTGGTGTTTTGTAGGCGATGGGCTGACCACTTGTTACTACTGACCGAACTTGTACATCTCAACTATACCCTCAAAATTGGTCAGAAGTGGCACCATGTGATTCTATCGGCCCTTGTTGCTCCACCTACCCCGTAAGGGATAAAGGCGTGATTATATGTATGTATGTATGTAATAAAAATATAACAATGTAATGACATCATACTGTTACACAGTGAATGTGTAAAAGCGAGCCTTAAAGTGAGTCAGAAAGTGATTTATTCCAGTAAATGTAAAGATCCTTGTTTTAAATCGAGTCTGTGTCATTCCATTCCCTTTTAATCACATTTTTTTTTGTATATTGTTGTAATACCTACACTAGTCCCGTAAAGTTATCCAGATCATGATAACATTTTAATGTAAACTGAACTTGTTATCCACATTGGTTTGGACTAAAGTATATCTTATACAATTTTGTCATGCAGGAAGCGTATACCTATTGTCATTAGCTGATATTTATGACAACTTATTAATAAAAACCATTGTTTTTTAATAATGTAGCCATTGCGCTTTGTGCCCTTGTGAATAATCGTGTGAGAATGGCCGTGTTTTGGAAGGTCAATATTTTAAGTTAGGCTAAGTTTGACCTTATTCTTATTGATAATAAGTGATATTGAGACTGCTTCATATATTTTATGGTTGAGTGTTTCAGAATTTATTCTACAACTTACTTAACATTGTCATGGCTAATATTTGTAAATTATTTAATTCTCTTTATAATCGTGCAGATCTGGCTAACCCATTTCGGGAACAGCAATATGCATATGTTATTATTTTTTCGAGGGTTGACATAATGTAAGAAACAATTTTTGTATATTTTAAAGAAAAAAAAACTCGCCAGTTTAAATTTTTTGTAGGTATCTTAATCAAAATCTATTAACATTTTAAAAAACCCTGTAGAACCTGCCAAGTAGAACACCACGTCTGTTATCTGGTATAGAATGTCATTGACGGCATTAGGCTCGCCCTTGTACGAAAATCTGCAATTATATAATTATTGTATATGCAATTAGACTGTGGAACTCACTTCCGCACTCCATAAGAGACTCTCCGTCCATAGGCATTTTTAAAAATAGGCTAAGAAACTATTACCTATCTCTTCCTTAATTCTTTTACAGTGTTATTATCTGATATAGTTTGAATAGGTCACAATATAATGTTTGTATGTATTATATAGATAAATTAGTATGTAGTAGTATTATAGATATATATTTTATTATATATATGTATGTCTCTATTATGTATGTATCTAAGTAGATAATTAAGTATTGTTATTATTTAGTAAATATATTTATTTTGTGTTAAGTTTATTTATATTTTAATACGTGTGCACATATGATATTCCTTTTATATATTATAAAATTTTCCTTTGTACTTAATGGTTTGCTGGAAGAAATCTCTTTTAGAGATAAGCTCGCCTTTGTACTATTTCTTTTACAACTTACTGTCTATGATAAAAATTTATGTGTACAATAAAGAATACTAAGATACTAAGATAAGAAAATCTGTGGTGCAATAAAGAATTTTATCAACATATCTATCTATATATCTGTGTAAATATTGAAGAAAACCTTTCTTTCACCTTTGTATAAGCATAGAGGAATAAGATGTCATAGTGCTAATATCATACTAACTGTTTCGATGCACCATTAGACTTTTCGGTGCCTCACAATTCCAGTGCTTGACACTTATTACTAATGTATTGTAACGTATAGTAATGCAATCTAAGTGTCAAGGACTGGAATTGTGAGGCACCGAAAAGTCTAATGGTGCATCGAAACTGTTAGTATGACATTAGCACTCTATGTCTACATCTTCTTCCTCTATGGTATAAGTGGTACTATAAAATTTTATCTATCTAACAGTGCAAGTGTGCAAAAATTAAAGAACTCTTCTCTTGCAGATGAAGGGGTAACCAAGACCTTCACCTGCGCCAGACCTCTGGTGGGTCAGCATGTGTTCCTCCAGCTGGTAGGAGTGGAAGGTTCCCTCTCCCTGTGCGAGGTGGAAGTCTTCACTACCGAAGGTGAGTATACCATGTCCATTGGAAAGGTGGACGTTCTTCCGCGCTTTGGGCCGGATGGAGAACGGTTGTTTTAAACTATGCTATACTTTTACCCGATTGCGGTAGAAGGGGTTTATATTTTTTTTTAGTTAGAGTAGATATATGTATGTATATAGGTTTGTATGTATATATGTTTCTTTGGTACGCTCTTTAGGCTAAACGGCTTGTCGCATTTGGGCTTGAGAAGTATCATTCATGTTACATCAAATTTTATTCGCAGTCGGGTTATTTTCTGTACATGCATTTAGGTTATTATGTTACTAACCTATTATGCTTTCATATTTCAGGCAACTGGATTACTAACATTTCATAGTCATACTTGAAATTCAGATATAGCTGAGAGCTTGTTCAGTATTTGGCAGCTACAGGGCCGTAGAATAGCCATGGAAGTTTATAACGATTGACGAACCACAGTACTGAATCAGTTCTTTTGTAATAGATTCCAAAATTACAACTATTTCTTGGTTTAATTTATTTCAAGTCATTAATTAATTTTAAATATTCACATTAAACCTAGTCCCACACAAAAATCCCTAAGTTCTGGTATCGCAGGTACGAAGCTACATAAAATTATAGAAACATCCAACAAACAACTATGCCATATCAGTCGTAAAGTAATTATATGATTTCTTTTAATTTCCTGTGTTGATGCGGGGTATCAATAGTGCATATCGTAAAAGTCGATTAAGGCACTTGGGCATTTTCTCAGGTGATCAACTAGCAATTTATCACTGATCATTAACATCATTTTCCCAGGTGATCAACCTAGCAATTTATCACTGATCATTAACATCATTTTCCCAGGTGATCAACCTAGTAATTTATCACTGATCATTAACATCATTTTCTCAGGTGATCAACCTAGCAATTTATCACTGATCATTAACATCATTTTCTCAGGTGATCAACCTAGCAATTTATCACTGATCATTAACATCATTTTTTCAGGTGATCAACCTAGCAATTTGTCACTGATAATTTACGTCTGATCCCGCTATGCTAAGCGTGGCTATAGGATCGTGATCCTGCAGTTCTAGTACTTCATTTCGGGAATACGGCCATGTATGTTTCAATTACAAGATCGCAAAATTTAAAGAAAGGATTAATTATAAATTGTACTGTCATAATTATATGTATTGTATATAATAAATAGGTAGGTATGTATTGTCATGGTATTTCGAAATCGGGCTTTTAAGAATACCAAGAGAATAATATGAAATTTAACCATTATTCTGCATTCTCTACATGATGCAAAAGAAAGTCGTACTAGTATAAATTGCTGTATTTCTAAAGTATTCTAAATATTTTAAATTACTCTAATAGCCTACGCAGACGACGTAATTTTCTCCGCGGCATACTAAAAAACACGCTCCGTCAATAAAATAGAACGGTTACAAATGTATCGAGCAACGCAAACGACGGATTAAAATACCGCGTATATAAATCCGCCGAATACTCGCGGACATACAGGGACCGACGCGGATAAAAGTACGCGGTAGTCCTCTAAAAAATAATATTTCAAAAATAGAACTTGTATTACTAAGGGAGCCAACTCGTTTATTTTGTGTCACCTCACTTACGTCATTTGAAGCACCATCTCTATTCTGGGTTCCGAAACTTTAATATTTCCGTTGGTACCTACAAAGGGTGTAACAGAAAGGTATGTTAAGTGAAAAGCTATGTAAATTAGCCCTCTTTAGAGAACCTATTTCGAAACTAGAAATCACATGTTTATATGTTAAGATTGTATGAACATTTGTTTTTATGTTTAAAATTCTCCATACTATCTGGAAAAATAGACATGTCATTTAAAGGTGGCGATAACTTCAAAATTATGTAAGTATTGTAATAAGCATTAATTTTAATAGTTAATTTTAATTTAAATTTAAAATTAACTATTAATTTAAATGAATTTTTATTTTAAAAATTATTAATAAAGAAATTGAAAAAATTCCTCACCCGGGTGGGAATTTTTATTTATTTCATCGCGTTTATTTAGTCAGTAGTACACCTAATGTGTAATTTCTATAATATATCCATAATATAATATCAAACTTTCGGAACCCAGAAAAGAGATGGAGCTTTTAATAATGTACGAGTAAGTGAGGGGACAAAAAATAACCGCGTTGGCTCTCTATTCCTATTGTTCTCATCTATAAAATAATCGCATACCGTGTGCGTTGAGTCCGCGTATGGTCCGTGGTTGTCCGCGGTAAATCCTCGGCGTATTTTTCTCCCTCACGGAGAAAAGTACCTACGTCGTCTGCGTAGGCTATAAGAATCAATTAAATGTTTGAATTTTTTCCAAGGAACTTTCCGCTTTGTTGGGAAACATAGTAAGTCTGAATAATAATTTTATTTTCAGTCTGCAATAGAGGAGGGAAGAACAGGATCATTCTGTATTTTTAACGTAGTCATTTTGTTTTTATTTTACATAACTTTACCTATCCGTTAATCACTAATATCCGTATCTATAAATAAATAATTAATTGTAAAAAACTTAATTATGTTAAAAATTACACTGTAAAAAACAGGGGGCACAATGTGGCCCGCCAATAATCCATCATGAAGGGCTTCTTTTATCTTTTATTTTATAACTCGGGTTTAGATCATATAATATTTGTCTCTTGAGAGTTCTATTTTTGAAAAGATTCGTAACTGAATAATGATCAATGTTTATAAATGCTGAACGTGCAAAGTAACGTGAAATACGGATAAATGTTTTCACCAATAACGTAACATTATAACCCAATGTACTTTTCTTCCTTTCATCCATAGGTCAAAGTATATGTCGCTCTGTACCTAATCATCATCTTCCTGCCCTCATCTATGTACTTTTCTTCCTTTCATCCCTATTATCCGTCATCTCATTGCTCACTCCCAGTACATGCATATCCTCTCTCACACAGTCCGTCCAACATTTCTTTGGTCTACCTCTTCCTTTATATCCATCCACATTTATGCACAACGCTCTCTGTAAAATATGCCTTTCATCCCGCTCTGTACCTAATATATTTTTTTATTATATGTATTAGTGATCAAATTACCATTACCTCTCAGGTAGCCCAAGTAGGTTTACCGTGCATTCCACACCGACGTGCTCATACCCTAATCACGGTAACCACTTTCAGAGTTCTCGAACGATCGATGCGCTCCATCCGGAGTCTCGGCTGACGTGGAACTGGCAGCTTTCTCCAGGAATTGCTACGAGTTCAACGTGGCCAAGGGAGGCTCCTTTGAGGAGGCCAGAAGGCAATGCAAGGTGCATGGAGGGGATCTCATACATGGATTTCAGGTGAGCATCTTTTCTTGGTCGTTTCTTATACTTTGCTGTATGGTTCGTTTGCACCAAATCTTTAATTCTGGCTTTAATTTTATCTAAAGATTAGTAGACTAGATAACTGATTTTTCTTTTAAGGTTTCTTCGGTTGGACCCTACAGTGGATTAGAGTGGACTTAAAAGTGGAATTTAATCCATTAATGGAAGTGCCCAGTGGATTAGAGTGGAATAAGTCATCATTTATAATTTTTCTATGCTGGCTGTCCGCCGTCCGCATTATATTAATGTTGAATTTTATAATAATTTTATCTATAAAATTAACCAGATACTCGTAATTCAAAATTTTCCCTCGCTCTCCATTTTTCCATATTTTAGCTCAAACGCAATTGTAATAAAAGATCTGTTATCCGTCCATTTTTCTTCTCTTCAAAACTTCAGTAAATAAAATTAAAATATAACATAAGTACTTATCGGAGTCCCGTGACTTAATCCGCGTAAACTAGTATAAGTAGCCTATCATCATCATCATCATTTACAGCCCTGAGAAGTCCACTGTTGGACATAGGCCTCCCCCAACAACCTCCACTCCGACCGGTCGAAAGCAGCCTGCATCCAACCGACGCCCGCGACCTTGGCCATTGGTCGTCCGTCCACCTAGCCTATATTTCATCCTAATTTATAAGCTTTACTATAAGTGCCTAGTTTCATTATAGGTAATTATAGTTACTTTTTGTGTAAAATAGTTACAGCCACTATCGCAAACTTACACATTTATATTAGGATGAAGTTGTTTTTTTTTTTTATTTCAGAACCGCATAAAAGGCCTTGATTACGTAAACCCTTGCAATACCTCCACATATTTCAATAATTGGTTTGTCCACCTCTTGGAACTCAGCATGAATATTTTAATAAGTTCCCGAAGTTTCTAAATTGATATAAACAATAACACCATTTAGTGCAGAATGCAAGCTTACCTCAAAGGTTCCAGAACTTTCTAAAGTTCTGTTGTGTGAGACGATTGAGTGATACATGCTTCAGGAAGTTTCCCAGTTCCTTAAGTCTGGTATAACCTTGTTCGATTCGGAATGCTGTTCTATTGTTTATTGGGTTTTGATGAATTACACGAATTTAACTATACAAGTCGAGCAAAAGTGCTGTTGTAGTCAGCTGTTCAAATGTTAGCTATTTTGATTTTTAGGCATGAACGTAATAAGAACTATACGTTCATGTTTTTAGGTATTTGAACTTTTGTCGAGTTTAAAGATTTTGTCGAGATACTCATACGTGAGAATCTTGGCCCTCATCATCATAAAGACCCAGTTGTTTAGTCAGTGGTTAAAATACTTTAAGTATCTTGTTAAAATACGCCAGTCATAACTTTTTTAAATGTTTCAACTAACACCATATCAAACCACTCACTGGTCCTACTAACAAATGCGTATAAGAAATGAATAAGAAAACACTACTGATTAGAGTAAATATTATAATGATTAACTAATAATGATAGTAGGTATCAAGAAACTATGTTATGTGCTCGGTAGGTTATCTGTTTCTCTAGTTAAATACACCGATTGCTTAATTTCACCTTAAAATTCAGACACATGGCTATGATCAGATTCGAATCGGTTTGGCATAAATTAGTTCGTGAAATTCCTAATCATTCTGCACAATTGTAGAACACCTACCTGCAAGTTATTTTTACTCATTATCATATCTTGTTCTTTTTCTTAGATGCCTGCATATATAATTATATGTAGTGGGCATGTCAGTGACAAAATATATTATAACGGTAGTTTATACCGTTCTATAGAGTCCATACTAATCACTAGTTTAATTATCTTTTATGCTGTCTATTTTAATTTTAATTCGGCTTCAGTCACTTTGACAAATGCCGGATTTTTTAAACATATTCGTCTTGTACCTTGGTCTGTAACTTTACAATCAAATCTATGTAACTGAAGTTACATAACTCACTGGTAATATTTATAAAATCTTAAATAAAATTATTCTTAAATAAATAAAAAATATAATTGTTGATGTAAATTATTATTTTTCCGATTATTTCTTAGATTATTTAAAATATATTTCGCAATATATTATATCCAATATTGATTTACTGCAGCACAGTGTCCCGAAAACCCCGAAAAATGATCCCGTATAACGACGTAGTTCGACGAGAGAAACAATTCGTTACAACAAACTACCTATCAATTGTTGATAGTTTCAGAGAAAAAAATATTAAAGTAGCCAGTTTTTGGGGGGTAGAAAAATGAAAAATATTGTATGTTGTGACGTTATCCGGATACGCGTCGTTCTTCATCAAAGTACCTGACTCTCTTTTAATTTTAATTAAGTATACCCTGTTTATAACTTTCTTTTAAGAACTTTTTACTAAAACTACTAGTAAAAGTCACCAGTTATTAATTTATGTTTTAAGATAAGAAACCTGGGAATAACTATAAATATCATGGCAGTATCGCTTCCACAGTGGAAGCGAGATCCTCTATAAGCTGACATCTCTGTTGCTTTAAAATATCTATGATTATGCTCCTATCACTTAGTTGCCTCCGTCAAAAGCCTCTTACGCTTCTTACTTAAAACTGACTACATTAAATTAGAAATTTGTAAATTTTCCTTGCAGAGAGTTAACTCACCTATAAATGTGTTCTGAAAAAAAATACTATACTTAGGTTTAAACAGAAGTTTAAACTCACTAAACTCACAACACTACGCACGATTCGTTGAAATCTTTAGCTAGAAAGAAAATTGTCAAAATATAGGTCACGGCAGACACAAAAACTATCACAAGCACCCCACGTGCATTAGGTGAATCCAGAACAAATTTTATTTAACTTATGTAAAAAATTATAGAATTACGAATTATATGTTATACTGTCTTATATGTGGCATGACCTTTTCGAGAACGCCTCTTGAGAATCCCGTTAGTTTTACCACACTTGATGTATAATTTACCTTCTGGGCATATAATGCTTGTTTCTAAGTGAAAACTTTTCCCTTGGATCCCCGGTAATTTTTGACTGATTTAAAATAGTTGACTGAAGTATGATAATGAACCTATAATAATATCATATTAACACACAATAAAGTTTTCGTTATATTGAGAGACACATCTTTTTCTCTATCATCGATGTTTTTGGAGATGCGAAACAAGATGGTCTTGTGGGTAAAACAGTGGACCATGTGGGCTGGAAAGTTTGAACTAAACTTTTGCCCGGTAATAGGAGAAGCTAGGATTGAAATAATTAATACTTTTGATATGTTAGACAAAGGAAAACGTAAGTAGTAAAAGAAGTTATGTAGTATAACAGTAGATTTGAATTGTCTAACACGTTAATGAATTAGAGGGTTTTTTGGTCCTTCAAATAGCCAATCTGTCAACCTCAAGATTTAACTTTGCAGTCGAACCTGTACAATTTAAAATGATACTCTTTTGACCTCTTATGTGAATCCTCTTATAATCTAGGGCAAGGTAACCTGACCTAGTTCTAGATTTTGCCATCCCTGGCCAGCTTGAAATGTATTATGACCTATATACAATCTGACCTACGACTTATCCAACACATTCAATTTGTAACTGCGTCAATGAAAGCATCGATTTTCCTCTTTGACCTCAGACATGCGTAGAACGGACAACCTTTAGCGATAGCTGCTAGAACGACCCTGGGCCTGGATCACCTGGATGCGCAGTAGCCTTGCCAAAAGGATTTGCGATGAATTTCCCTTTAAGCTTGTTAATGTTTTGTTATTATGTAATACCTCTTAATAGTTCAAAGGGTGTGCATTTCTCTTTGTGACTTAGCTTAGGATTATTACAATTACTACAATGGGACTTGGACCAACAGCCTCTGAAATAATATTGAGAATATCTTATAATTCTGTTAAAATTCCTTTACATTCCCGGGCGATTTTTTTTTGCAATGGTTACATAAGTCATTGGCCGCGTGGTGCCGGCAGAGTAGAATTCGTACCACCCCATGCCTACCCGTGGGTATCGTACGAGGCGATTAAGGGTTTCCGGGAGGTGGGCAACAGCGCCTCCCGTGTTGACAACATAGTCCAAAATACAAACTGCGGTCACCAACCCGCCTGCCCAGCGTGGTGACTATGGGCAAATACCCCCCATGGCAGTCTTGTGGCGTGCCCTGGGGGAGGCCTACGTCCAGCAGTGGACTGCAATAGGCTTATGATGATGATGATAGATATATCATAAGAAGAGTGTGCATTTTGATGCGTCTTCGATGGAAACTCTTGGATAACCATTACCAACCTTTATTTATAAAGCTTTTGTATACTTACTAGTATCTACAAAACAGTATACCCAATTCCATTCTTGTTGTTTTGTGAAGTAAGGAGTTTACAATTACAAGATATTTTTCACCTTTCCTTTCGGATTAACAAGTTCTTCTCTGAATACAAGCAAGACACTTGGACAGTCAGAGGCGAGCTAGTAGAATCGTTTAAGAAAGAAGATTTCGTTGAGATCTTTCGTTAGAAATGCAGCTGACGACGAGACGTTATTTAAGGCTACACTAGCGCCACCCCTTGGAATAAGCATTTACAAAATCATGAAAAAAATTCGTCGGAAAAATTTCAGCTCTAGTATGTACCATCAATATTTGAAATCATTATTTTGAAAATGTTTAATCTCTTTGATAAAAAAACGAGACCGAATAGATGATAGAGTATTTTCCTCGAAGTTTTATTAAAATTAATTATATTAAATAAGTGCCGATTTTTTCAATGGTTATCTCTTTCTTCATCAAGTTTCAGATAAAGACAGCATTAAATTTATCCTTCAGATAGGCCAAATCGAGGAAAAATCTAACCTCGTAATTATTAAAATGCGATGTGCTAACCAACTCCATACAGAAGTGATTAGACTTTATGTACATTATTTTGTGCCGTTTTTTATACCAATTATACACAAATCTTAATGTTTTTACACGTAAAATAATCAAATATATTGTCACCAGGGAGCGACGTCCAGCTTCCTCATCCAAGAGTTGGAGAGACGAAAGTCTCAGCTCAAGACTCAGATGGTGTGGATCGGAGCCCAGAAAGAGCCGGGGCTCACCCAGAGGACTTGGAAGTGGGTTAATGGTAAGTCACAAAAGAAAACTGAAACATGTTTCTTTTCAAAGAGCTCATAATAAAGAACCTATCCACAACATTTGAGACTGGAAATCACATTTCATGTTTACTCGTATTTTTCCAGATAGTATGGTGAATTCCTAGACAACTTATGAATATTTATGCAATCATGAATTTTCATTGCATTTCGCTTAATATACCTTTTTATTTCACTCCGTGAAGATATCGTCCTTCCACTCAGTATACCTTTATGTACAGGTGAGGTAGTATCAAAACCGACGTGGGGCAAGGACCAGCCAAACAACTTACAACGGAGAACAGAACTGCGTCGTGCTCGATGGTGGCCGCTCCTGGCTCTGGAACGATGTGGGCTGCAACCTGGACTATTTGCACTGGATCTGCCAGTACCGTGAGTGTCCCCTTAATAGGTACATATCATCCTTTTTGCAATGCCTGGCGAATTGTGCGAACTGATTATCTGCGAGGTAATTGAATTGGTTATCTTCTTCCGATCTATTCCGGTCGATCCCTTAAACTAATCCCTTTTTACTTTAAATCCACAACAAATTCCGGTCTGATACCAAAACACTTTTTAGATTCCTGTCTGATTCCGTGGAGTTCTTTTCTAATGTGTAAGGTCAAAAAATAAAATAGGAAATATTTTACAAGTTGTTTTATTGAAGAACGACAAAGTTAAGAAAACTAAAATAAAATTAGTAAAATAGTCTCGATCTTTAGTAAAAATCAACAATCATTCGAAAAACAATATTGTATGTATCTACTGTTTTACTTGCTAACAGTACTAAAATCATTGAGATGATATACGGGATTAGAACGGAATACAAAATAAATTAAATATTCACCTGATCCCGCGACGAGATCACTTGCTGGGATCGGAACGGAATAGATCATTCTTCCAAAGGTCAGATAACCTATCAGTTTTAGAGAGACATCATCAAATATGTCTTTCAGATAGGCTTTCTGACCATTGGAAATGGCGAAAAATGTAATTTCCGTGTTCTCGTTACTGTGTATTCAACACATGGTTCATTTTTAAATTCTCTTTAAGAACCCTCTTAAACTTAAGGAACAATGCCATAATTTCAGCTTCCTAAAGTCTGTTTTGTAGAATAATTTAAATTCTCTTAAGAGCCCTCTTAAACTTAAGGAACAATGCTATAATTTCATCTTCCTAAAGTCTGATTTGTAGAACAATTTCTATGTCCGATTTCGAAACTAATATCTTGTATACGTAGAACACATATAATGTGCACTTAGTAACTAGTGCTATCATCAAAGTAACTACATCAGAGGGTGAAAAACGCACTATATTCGGTTAGCTATATGTCACTCATTCACCCACCAGTTATCGAAAAGGTATATAGGTATGGACCGAAAAATCGTGCATGAAATGGATGAAGAATAAATGTGGATCAGAATTTTAACAGATTAAATATTTAGGTTGTACTATGCGAATTGAACTTGCTTTTTATGTGCGTCGCTTTAGCTAATCGAGCGAATCCATCTATTTATTTATTTATTTATTTCTCCCTTCTCACCATCATTACAGACATTAGTCCAATGCGATAGCGCAGGTAAAGATATAAAATTATAGTGGACGCCCGCGACTTCGTCCGCGTGGAAATACTTTATGACACGTTTTTCGGTTTACCATAGCAGTGCCATCTATTTACATTACTCAATCCAGTCGAAAAGTTCGAATTGTTAGAATCTTTTGGAGTTAACAGATAATTGTGACTGTCAATAATTATAGACAAATAATTTGCAATAAAATAAAATTGCTTAATAAAGATCGAAGCTATCACTCTCAAGTTGGACCAGAACAGATAAGTAGGTCTCGCGGACAAACATCGTGACAGGAGATTTATATATATTAAGATTAATAAATACATTATTTTAAAATTTACATGAATAAATTAATTATCCACCATTCAAAGAGATGTAGCTATAGCAGAGTGCTTCGAGTAAACGGCGCCTTAGCCAGCAGGTCAGTATATCATATTTTCGTGAATGGAATAAAACTGTTGACACTAAAACTACATTGATACTAAGGCCGAAAACGTCTATAAGGTATGACCAAAGACCTTGCTTTGCGTCTTGTATTATGCGTATGACATGTACGAGTACGGTGCTATTACAAAAGCGCGTCTAAGGTTAGACATTGGTTAAAACATTTGACAGTGTTTAGCTTTCATAATGTTTAAATCCTTTTGTAGTAAGTAACGCGGATCGGCTCTATAAGTACGTAACACTATGTGAAAATGATTTTTTCTTTATTACGAACCTGTCAGTCTTCATGGAACATATCTTAAATATCACTCGGGTTGTCTTCCGTATGTCCTATACAGATATAGTGCGTACAAAAAAGGTTTAGCTCTTTACCTGCAAGTCAACCTTGAATGTAGTTACAATATAGAATGAATTAATCTACTTACCAAAGGTATAACATCATTAAACCGCAATGTTAATGTATCAAGTTTAATAAATATTAATGGACTGCATAGTTATAGAAGTATTTATTTTAATAACTACTTAATGTAGAACACTCGGTAGTGAACTAGGCCAAGACAGATCAAATAGTGGCGACCTTTTTGGTATCTTATTTTCTTAATGTTCGTACAATCTTAAAATACACACGCCTGTATGCCAAACATAGTAGCCAGTAAATAGGCAGGTAATCAGAACTGCAGTATCGCGAAGGAAATCCTACAGTCACGTTTAGTATAGCTGGTTCAGATATTAAAGATCAATGAAAAGTTGCTAGCTTTTCTTGAAGGAAAAAGAAAAAATCTTGAAAAATAAACATTTAATTTTGAGTCAATATAGACCATTTCATTTAACGCACTCGCTTTATACATCCCTGTATAATGTTATTGAGGTATTTGTAAAGTTTACATATTCTAAACTAAATTATGTTCACGCCTGTCCATAAATTAAAACCATTATGAACATTGTTCACTGTAGTGTGATCGCTAATTTTAATGTTCACTGATTCCACTGTATTTTAATGGAATCACAATAATAAAGCAGATAAACAAGCCATTAGTGTTTGTTTCCGCTCTCTTTAATAACCATTAGTCATCAATTAAAGTGCACATCAAAATGCGATTTTGCAACTTGTTGCTCGTGTGATTGTGTCCCTTTATTTCAATAAATATAATTAATTTCAGTTAAAATGCCTCTATCATTCTCTATCGTATGGTATCAGCATAGTAGGAATACCACATTGTTTACCCGTGGGTATCGTAAGAGGCGATTAAAGGTTTCCGAGAGGTGAGCAGCAGCGCCTCCCGTGTCGACCAAATAGTCCGAAAATCACACTGCGGTCACCAACCTGCCTGCCCAGCGTGGTGAACTATGGGCAACCCCCTATGGTATTAGTTTTGTAGTGTGCCCTGGAGAAGGCCAACGTCCAGCAGTAGACTACAATAAGCTTATGTATCTGTGTGTATGAGACGTGTATATATGTATGTATATTTATACTATGAGTATATGGTCGATTCCAGCAGTCACACTTAATCCTAAACTTAAATTTAGTCTTACCTGTCCTTTTCTCTCCCAGCCAAAGAGAGATAGACCTGGCTAAGATTAGATTTAGGTTTAAGTGCGACTGGCGGAATCGACCTTATATCTACATAAAACGTGCAAACAAAGTCATTACGTAAAATGGAAAATTTTGCGAATGGAAAAATTGCTTCAAGGAAAAAATATTTTGTCAAAAATATGGCCATACTCGTTTGGTACTCTGGAAAAACGTAAACACGATCGAGTTCGACTTGAAAATACACACTCAAATTGCCTGCTTCTATTCGATTCTTTTGGCCTGTACAATATCACGGTATTTAAAAAAAAAAAATTGTTTTTCGGAATAGTTTAGATTTTAGCTCTCACTCTAGTATAAATTGGTGCTAGTAATAAATGAGGATTATTTGTCAGCATATAGTGATGAACTGATGACTTTACATGTTATTA
Organism: Carposina sasakii; assembly: GCA_014607495.2. NCBI lineage: Eukaryota > Metazoa > Arthropoda > Insecta > Lepidoptera > Carposinidae > Carposina > Carposina sasakii. The sequence goes on from CP053148.1 coordinate 3,229,352, forward strand.
TATTTACAAATCGTCTGAGTGACTGTAGTGTTAGATATATTTTATAATATTCTATAATTTTTTATTGTACACGGATACAATATTTTAGAAGATTATTTTATTTTAGTATCCCAATCATAATCGATAAATGCGATAGTAATTTTGTTTGTTTGTTACCTCTTCTCTCCTCTCTTCCTTTGTTACCAATCGAAACTCTCAATTATATTTTGCATACATAATAGGGATACGTGGAAAACATAGGCCAACTGGGCTAGCACGACCACGATAAGTAGATATACGATAAAGGATTTCGTATCGTATCTATACCACCATAATTATCGATTTCGCGAACATGATAAATGGAACGATACGTTACGTTAATTTTTCCCGTGCTATGATACGATAAGGCACGAGATAAGTTAAACAAATGTTTCTAGAGTCAAAAAATATTTTTTTCTTTTTTCAATTGTCGTTCATTCTTTTTTTCCTTTTTGACATCAGTAGTCATGTTAACTGCTCTAAAGCGAAACTCTAAAGCGAACCAGCGAAACACCATATGATAAACCTATTTATCGACTAGCTGTCAAAATACGATAGATATTAGCCGCCATATTGAATTTTATCGATACTAATTACTAATCATTTAATTTTACCTTTTACCTACCTATGTAAACTAAAAACGAGTAAACTAAAACACTAAATTAAAAATATTAAGTTTGGAGCATTGATGTCAAAAGATATTTTTAACATCAAAATACAATATCGATTAACCGATATTCTGTCTATATATTGTATCGTGCCGTGTAACGTTTTCAACTGACATTTTGAAACGATAACTTGACTTATCATACACTCTCCTCTATATAATTTCGCACGATCAAGTACGAAATTGTATCATCTTTATATTCAACATGGCGGCTATAAATTTTGACAGGCTAAAAAAATTGGTTTATCGTGTTTTTTTAGGCTTGGTATCAGCCGGGCTAAATTGTACATTGTACAGCTAGTAATATATGAGGATCTCAGCATATAAATCCAATAATAAAAAATACGTACTGTTTAGTGTGAACGTGTTTATAATGTAGGATGCACGATATTGTTATGCTGTAAACTATATACCTATAATATGCTATATACTTTTATATTATACCGTGGTCTGAAAACAGCTTTAGAAAGCGCTATCGTATCTCAACGTCTTTTTAGCTGTCATTTAAAGGCTAGTATGTACCTTCATGTCTAGACAGGTAGAGTGGCACACCGCTTACGCAGTAAGGTCGTGTTGTTAATTACTATTGGTCTATGGCTTATACATACAGGGTGTAAAAAGACAACAATGTTTTTTAATACCTCGTATTCTTTGTAAGGTTACGATCATTTTCTTCTATTGAACCAACCCTGGGAAACGACAAAAAAATTATGAAAAAATACTGTCATTTTATTGCAAGCAATGTATTCGTTTGATGCGCAAAGTAGGTACAAATATACCTACAAAACTAACATTATAACATTTTGACATGGTATCTTTGAAAAAAATGTTTGTTAACCGATTTCAGATGGATTTATGTAAAAAAAATGATAATATAATGTAACTTTGGACGTCAATATCATAGAATACCGTGGTTTCCCAGGGGTGCTTCCATAGAAAAAATTGATCGTGATGTTACAAAGAATACGAGGTATTAAAAGAACAAAGTTGTCTTTTTACACCCAGGTATAGATCGTAATAAGGTAGCAGATTTATTTGGTTCCAAAAACATATAAATTAATCGTTTGGTTTTGCTATATTTCGGTCTCGTTTTCTAATACTGCAATTGGCTATATATAATATTATAACAGGAGATTATTGAATTATTGTAAAACCGCAGTAACATTATTCTGTCGCGGTTCTATTGTATTGATTAACTTATGGTCTCTATGAAAATAAAATTTTAGAGCTCTAAGGAAACTTTATAATTTTGTATAACTTTTTTTATGTAGATTGCTCACAGCGAAATTAAAATTCTTTGCGATATTGTACTAATTCTAGCTATGTTATAATCATGTGAACTTTCTATGTGACGGCCGATTGGTGTAGTAGGTAGTGGCCCTGCCTGCAGCGCCATAGGTCCTGGGTTCGAATCCCGGTAGGTGCAAACATTGATGTTTGTTTCAAAGTCATGGATGTTTCTATACTTATCTATATATTTATATACCGTTGCTTAGTACCCACGACACAAGACCTTAGGGATCTCAATGTGGGACTAAGTTAATGTGTTGTGATGTGTGTGAATATTTATTTATATACTTAATGTTATTACTACTGGTTGATCTAAAGGAAGGGTACCTTAAAATACTACCTTTTCATTGGTGGTGCCATCATTTTACACAACAAAATATTATCTACTTAAGTATATAATATGCCTATATGTAAACCTGTAACCACGAGATCATTTTTAATGAATTTCATTTAAGTTATTACAAATTGAGAATTTCGTTTACACGGGTTATAAAAATATATTTCTTTCCAGTGCCGCCATCTTGTGGCAGTCCAGACAAGCTGTTGAACACTACTATTGAAGGGAGTAACTACAATGTGGGATCATCGATAACATACAAGTGTCCAGAAGGACACATGCTCGTAGGAGACAGGGTGCGAAACTGCAGGAGCGATGGCTTCTGGTCAGGAGCTGCACCTAGTTGCAAATGTAAGTGTACTTGTTAGGTAATGTTTATATCTAGGATACATAGGTATAAATTGTTAGCTAAACATAAGGAGAGATTTTCTTAGGAGTAGGTCATGAAGAAGCGAACCAGTGGAGAGCGGATACGGGGCGACCGCACTCACGAAACATATGTTATATCAATATAATGCTTCGAAAATTTTAGTCAGTCGGACTTTACAGCCTATAAAGTGCGCACGTCTTGCAGTCCCGTTTTAAGGGCACAAAAAATTGTTAAACATGCCTAGTTGTGCTATTAAATGGTGTGGAAAGAATTCCGGTACTTCAAATTATAAAATAGATGGGATTACATTCCATAGGTGAGTGATTTTCTAATCAATTTAACTTAAAACAAAAAAACATGAAAATAATATATTTCAGTTACGTCCGGGCGTGCCCCCGTTGATATCTTTCATGTTGTCTCTTTCTGATACATGGATATGCGCATGGGCAGTCGTCTCTTTTTTTCTCGATAGTGTTGTCCGCCGTACGTTCAATGTTCATATCGATAAAATTCCATTATTATCATCTATATCTATGCAAATAAATACAAATGAAATGTCTGTATGTAATGTCAATTGACATAGAGCACTCTTGTGAATTAGGGCAAAATAGAATTAGGGTTCCACAAAAAAATACTATTTAATAATTTAATAGTACATACATACATACATACATAATAATCACGCCTCTTTCCCGGAGGGGTAGGCAGAGATCACGGATCTCCATTTGCTACGATCCTGACACACCTCTTTCGCTTCATCTACTTTCATGATATTCTTCATGCACGCTCGTCGGTTTAGGGTACTCTTGACCTGACCTTTCTTTAGAACTTCACCAATTTGATCGGTGAAAGTCCGGCGAGGTCTTCCCCTTCCAACCCTTCCATCCACTCTTCCGTTGTACACTTTCTTTGTCAGTCTACTTTCACTCATCCTCTCCACATGCCCAAACCACCTTAACATACCCTTCTCAATCTTCGTCACCACGTCCTCATTTATACCACACTTCTTTCTGATCACCTCATTTCTTATCCTATCTTTCAAAGTGACTCCACACATACTTCTCAATGCTCTCATTTCCACTGCATTCACTTGACTTTGATGTTTTGGTTTCTGCCATACCCAACTTTCACTTCCATACATAAGAGTCGGCACCAAAACACCTCCATGAACAGCCAGACGTGCCGCTTGCGATACTTTCTGGCTACTCATAAAAGAATTAAGTGCCCCATTCACCCGATTCCCATCATTCACTCTCCTTGCAATATTTTTGTCATGCTTACCATCCCTTGTAAACAAAGTCCCCAGATACACGAACTCACTCACTTGTTCCAATCTTTCTTCGCCAATCATTATTTTGCAATTCGCCATTAATATAATAATAATTTAATAGACCTACTCAAAAATCATGAAAAAAATACAGAATACCTACTGCATAGATATAGATGATAATACTGTTATTTTAACGATATGTACATTATATATACCTATACATATCTATATACCTATATGTATATATAAATAGATTGCTTTTCGTTTGTCACGCTAAAGCTCGAGAACGGCTCTGCCGATTTTAATGATATCTGTGTATATTTGGGCGAGTCCAGGAAAGGTTTGGAAACGCTTAGTTTGGCCTGGTTGGTAGGTGGCGCTGCGATCGAGATGCAGCAAGTGAAGTTGCTAAGGGACCACTAGTTCTAATATAAAATATTGATCCGCTTTATTAACACTAAAAATTTAAGTCCTTTATATATTACCTATTTATTTACTTACAGTTAAATCAGCATTCTTATTACTCGTACTTTCACATTTTTAGATTTCCACACGACGGCGTGAAGAAAAAAATCTGGAGCAATGCTACTCAAAGAGACAATTTCATACCAACAAAATATAGTGTCTTGTGTTCCAGACATTTTACATCAGATAGTTTTGAAAATTTAAAAAATAACAGGCGCCGATTATATAGCTCTAGACACTAGACCGTTCTAAACACTTGAAATTGTAAGATATTACTCTGCTCGATTGCTGTTCTATATAAAAACATTGTAACTCTATAACTCTATAATCTAAAGTATCTTGTTGCTTCTTTTCCCGAATGTTATATCGCCTGAAGTAGCCTTAACTGTAGAATTTAAAAATAAAAAGTTCTACATAGCCACTACGCTGTTTCACTTTGCAACCTGAATATACTCGTACCGCTGCGTCATCAAGTAATCTATGGTTACAAAGGCCTCTCTGTGATGAAACTTTTAGCAATATACATGATGTTTTTCTTATTTCCGACCTAAGGCTTTATTGTCTAACATTTATGTTATGTATGACATAAAAAGCGGCTTTCTTTTCATAGTTTGTGAAAAATATCATGTACCTACTTATTTGTTTTTATGTTTTGCCTATCTTATATTACTATTTTGTATAAATACATTGCCATTGTACATGCATCTCTTCTTTAATGTTGTATGCCATATTTCTTTTTGTGTGTGTGCAATAAAAAATAAAGAAAGAAAGAAATATTGTAATGCGCGCACCATGCACGCGCAATAGTTACCTACATGAGCATGTAAAAACCTTATTGAACCTTAAACGCCCAACTTACAGGCAATACGAACCCATATCGTAGTGAATGAACCTTAATATATATTTTACTTTTTTTATCGCCTGTTTTGTTTCAAAATTGAGCTCGTTATCCATGGCATAGTAATCAGACTACTTCATCATGCATAATCTAATTTTTACCTACGATAAGTGAAATATTTATCGATATCGATAATTTTTTTTTGTAACCCCTAGAAAATTGGTTGTTTTTGCATCAGCAAATAGCACGCGCCAAAACTTACCTCTCCCCCCGCCGTAAACTAGTGACATGTATTTAGAACAAAAACTGGCCTACGCGCTCTCCACTGGTTCGCTGCTTCATGGAGTAGGTAAACCGTTAATTTGAGATAGAACTGTATACCTGTCGGCAAATACTGTATAATTGTTGGTCGGTATGTATTGTAGACAAGGTGTTAGTTACTTACAAAATATATTTAATAGTAATAATTTACATTACATTTCCACCAGAGAGATAGTCCAATTTTGCTACTTACTTTTACTTTAAGAGACAAGTTTTATTACCAAACACAATAGTTACATAATTTACTTTTGCAGATGTAAACTGTGGCGAACCATCCTCAGTACAGGATGTAGACATCACTTTAGTCGATGGGAGGACGACCCATGGCGCCAAGGCCCTGTACACCTGTAAAGAGAACTACACACTTGTCGGCGAGGGAGTTCGCGAGTGTGGCGACGAGGGATCGTGGACTGGAGAGAATCCTAAATGCCTCTTCGACTGGTGCCCTGATCCTCCATCGGTGGCTGGAGCGACTGTGGACGTGGCTGGACATAAGGCTGGAGATTTGGCCACATACAACTGTCAGAATGGGTTCATTTTGTTTGGTCAACCTGTGAGTAAAATGTTAAATGATCTAATTCTGTGTGGATCGCGCAAGTGTTATAAAATATTATTATGTTACGAACCTCATTAATTTATATATAGCTCTTTTAGGGGAAATAACAACGAATCATGAGTCTGACGAAGTCTCGGTTCATGTTACATACTAAGATTACCTGGAAAAAGTATTAAATTCAACTTAAAAACGTTCAATAGAAGGTACTTTATCGATCTGATTAATTATTTGATCACAAAGTATGACCACTGGGCGGGACACAGAGAGCCCACTGTATTTTGAAGACCAAATATATAAAACACCTGTGATCCACTATGAAATGACCATTCAATTTGACCATTACCTTTCAGAGCGTGACGTGCTCCCTCGGCGGCACCTGGTCTGGCACCCCTCCATCGTGCAAGTACGTGGACTGCGGGACCCCGGCTCAAGTCCACAAAGGCTCCTTCCGCCTCCTCAACGGCACCACCACATACGGCTCGGTGGCACACTTCACCTGCCAAGACGACTATTGGCTGGACGGTGCTGAGGTCCTGACCTGCAACCGTGATGGAAAATGGTCGCATGATATACCGTCTTGCGAATGTGAGTAGCCATTATTATTTTTTTGGCACAGCCTTTTTTGCTCCTGCTATTCTGTCACCGGTCACCTCATTTCGGGAAGAAAGCGTTATCTAATAGACTTCTACAAGTGACATGGGCTTTACAGTGGCGACATCTTTTTACTGAAATTTTAATATTGTTTCATGTTTTGTAGCAATACACTGAATATTTTTTTTATTTTTTTAATGCTTGCCAAATGGAAATCGACACATAGGCCGGCGATGCAGGATATACGAAGAAATCTCTTCTCATTCAGACCAATCCTAAATCATCTTAAAATCTCCCTTCTCAATCATCATCATGTTACATTTCATTCATTCATCTTTCATCACCATCATCGTTGACTTGAATATGAATTTGAAATAGGTACAAAACTTAAACTTGCGGAAATACCGCAGTAAGTGAAGGTAAAACTAAAACTTTATTAACTTTTACGTTAATAATATTTATTATTGTTTTTATAAACTATAGTAATTAACTAAAGTTATATCTAGACTATATTCATCATCATCACCATCAACAGCCTATTGCAGTCCGATGCTGGCCGTAGGCCTCCCCCAGGGCACGCCACAAGACTGCCATTGCCTATATTCTATTCTAGACTAGTAGACTATTATTATATTCTTTTAAAAAATCTATTTCAAATACACACACAATCCAAATGACATGTACCGCATTTTATAATTATTACAAGTATCTATTCGAATCTGCCATTTAAAATATTACACATAGATTAACAATAAATCTTGCTCGTATAATATTATATTTAGAAAAACTTTGAATATTATTATAATATATTACGTAAATGCTAAGAATATAAATGTATTTATTAATAAGTCAACTAATGGAATAGACGCACAAGATTGTAGAGTAGTATCCGTATATCTGGAATTAGGTTTAAGCTACATTTCGGATGGAGAACTCATGTCTTCAGTAACGAATTATCAAGGTATGTTTATACATAGGTATTAAGATCTATTTGCACTTCCTTCTAGTTTAAAATTAATTTAATGATCTCATCATCTTCCTTTCCTTATTCTATTATTTATGGGGCATTATAGTAGTTTCTTTCAAAATTGCTACTAATGATTTGAGCCCTTTAGGCGCAAACTGTCAAATTCTCAAATTGTCAAGCGATTGCAATCAGTCAATTTCGCAAATTGTCAGATTCGCAAATTGCCAGATTCGCAAATTGTCAAGTGGTTATCTATTTTAACAAGCCTTAATATAAGCATTGATGGACCGTGCAAAGATGTAAATTGTATTTTAATTTTCATTTTTTTATGGGAACATAGACAGTTTATCATTAATTTAAGGTATTCGCTTATACGATACGTCTTATGCATATTTTTTATTCATCCTGCAATATTAAAACACAATTTACATCTGTGTAGGTCCAGTCATGCTTATATTAAGGCTTGTTTGAAATAGATAACCGCTTGACAATTTGCGAATTTGTCAATTTGCAAATCAGACAATTTGCAAATTTGCCAGTTTGCGAACTTGACAATTTGCGAAATTGACTGATTGCGATCGCTTGACAATTTGCGCCTATAGGCTTTGAGCTATGTGACAATTTTAGAAATGCAATAATATTTATGTCTAAAATTAATCAAACAGTCTAATCTAATATTTATTAACCCAAAAAAGTTGTATGGGTGCATGGGAGAGCTCCCGCCAAGACAAGCCAATTAAATACCTTTCTTTTATAAAATTATTAATAAAGAAATGGAAAAAATTCCTCACCCGAGTGGGAATCGAACTCACGACCTCTGCATACCGTGCTAGCGCTCTAACTACTGAGCTACCGAGTCAATTATGACGAATTTTACCATCTCTTTTCTAAATTACATATTGGCAACGTTATTTTTCATCCTTTCTCTCACCTTTCTTTTTTTCAAACTTAGAGCAACGCGGCTTGGTAGGAATCCGTGTTGCTCAAAGTTTTTAAACGACTACGTCGTCGGCGTCGTTTTGACCCCTCTTAACTATTTTACTGTTTTACTTTTACCCGACTGCGCGACGCAAAGGAGTGGTATTGTCTCTATATCATTTTAATCACAAATATTTATTTCGAGGATATATCATCACAATTCTTTTCTGATTTTTACCTATACTAAGATTTTTCCGCTAGGATGACCTGATAAAAATACCTATACAGGGTGTTTGTGACAGCCAAGCAAATATTGATACCATGACTTCAGCTCATGATTCTTAGATGGAAAATTGGAAAATTCCATTTTTTTAATATTTTCAGGATTACAGTTAAGGTGATTTCCAAAAAAAACTTACCGTAAAAAAATTCAAATAACTGATCAACCCTTATGGAGAGTCACAAGTAATCTAAAAACAGTAATAAAACAGAAATAACCAATAAGCCCATTTCATTAGTCACAGGATCGATCGCCCGACACTATTGGCGTGGAGAGCAAAGATTACTGATAATCAAATCAAAAATACATTTCCTGCGAATAACAATACTGTCACAATAGCATTTCAGTATTTGCTTGGCTGTCACCCACACGCTGTATGTATACTATATAGAATAGAGTAAGGACAGGTTGCACCAATAAATTATAATTTTAATATACTATTAAATCTTACTCGATGTCTCAGGTGAGTATTCTTTATATTAAAACTAGTGGACGCCCGCGACTCCGTCCGCGTGGACTGCAGTAAAAACAAAATCCGGGATAAAAAGTAGCCTATGTGTTAATCCAGGGTGTCAGCTAATTCCTTTATTAAAATTGCTCCAGCCGTTTTTACGTGAAAGAGTAACAAACACCCATCCATCCATCCATACTCACAAACTTTCGTGTTTATAATATTAGAAGGAAAAGTCGTCGAGATTTGGAAACATTTCTGGCGACATTCAAATTGTATAGTTCCATGAAAGGAACCTTTGTCTAGCAGTGGTGTGTCGCTAAGGTTTTCGGATAATTAAAAATAACTTTTCCTACTATCTTTATTAATATCGTAACGTAATAAACGGGAATCTTAGTAGTCAGGTTTAACATAGACGTGAGCGCGTGTCTAGATCTAAGTCCACAATAAAAATGGTGGTATGAAAAGTAAATGAATGATGTAAACTAAACTACTTGCTTATAGTAATTTTATTGCAACCACACGACTATAATCAAAATATTAAAGTAAAGCTCCATTGCATTTATTGTGGTGGCGAAATATAACTTAACCAACATATTTCCTCAGTGATCTCCTGCGCTGATCCGGAAGTACCTTCAGGGGGCTACATGGAGGCCTATGACTACAACGTGCACTCCACCATAGACTTCCACTGCGAACGGGGACACAAGCTGGTGGGGGAGCCCAACCTGGTCTGCCAGCCGAATGGGGAATGGTCGGGGGAGTCTCCGAAATGTGAATGTAAGTATCGTATTACTAGCTGCCGAAAGTGGCTTCGTCCATGTGGAACTTATAGCTTCTGGTGTTTATGCGGATGTAGCTATGGAAATAGCATACTCAGTATAGAAAACATAATTCATAAAATTTGAGGTTCGACATATTAGTATAGTCATGCTTATTTTTCCAGATTATATGGTGAAGTTTTTGAATTAATATAAAATAAAATATACATAAATCATTTATTTTCGGACCTAGTTCATAGTATTATTATATTATTAAGTATTATATTATTAATGGCATTATTGTATTGTACTGTCTATTGTTGAATTTTATTGTACTTAAGTAGTCTGTATGTCTTCCTAAAATATAAATAAATAATATTAATATGATTGACATATACACTATGTTAGTAAATGAGCAGTAGGTAAAGTACTTAATAATATTAATATGGCTTAGGGCAGCATAGTAATACGAGCAGAGCGGGCGAAGCAAGTGCAGCTCTATTAACCGGCCCAGTAGCGTGGAGCCTAGCCGCTCCTCTAGATCCTCAGGACGCTGTTCGCGCTCCCTCGCACTCTATACATGAGTGAGCCAACCTTCTTGCAGACTACCGCATAGAAGTCATCATATTATTGTAGATTGAATGCAAAATGATTGTATGTGTAAAATTTTATCAAACGCGGTTCAGTAGTTTTTGCATGAAACAGCAACGAACACTTTTCGACTTTCAATATTTTTGTCATCAAATGCAAAATAAATATGCATTGGCAGCTTGGCAGTGTCGTCGTTATAGTAGGACTGGATTTTGATGTAGTGAAAGTGGCGACGGTAGTGTTAGCCCACCACTCAGCATGTTGAACTTAAAATAAACTGTGAAAAGTGACGCACTTAAAACACTAGTACCTAACATATTTGACATTAATCGACGTGACTACAGGTATGCTGAACATCATCAGAGTCATGGATGCTTCTACATTATTTTACTTTGGAGAACTTTTATAGAGCATTCTTCAAATCCAAATCTTACATTAACTTCAACGTGTCCTTAAATAAAATTGTCAGTTTCTGCAACTGTGAAACCGAGATTTTACCGTAGTTCCAATAACGTTCCATTTCAAAAGTTTTTTATTTATTTTTATAATATGAATATGAATAATCACCAGAATCTGGTTATGGGATCTTGGAAAAATCGAGGACAATCCTCAATTTTTTATTTATTTATTAAATTAGAAAGCCAGCATAATACATAACAGTTCCGTTAAGATACAAGTTGGACAGGAGCACACGATAATATTATGTATCACAATTACAGGCTAGCACAACTTTTACAATAAATGAAGTAAAACTATATATATAATATTATTTAAGCAATGAAGCGTGTTAAAACTTAAGCATGTATTAATCGTGTTATATACTGTGTTAATCGATTGAAAAACTTTATGCTTAAATACATTTGCACGATCACCAGTTATATTAATGTTTACTAATTTGGATAATTTGTTGTAGGTATCCATTAATCTTGTCAGAGGAGAATGCCTACCTAGATTAGTCTTAAATATTGTTAATAAAGATATTTAAAATTTATTATCGCTCTAAGACCCCTTTGACCAGACTAAAAACATCTAAATATATATCACATAATCTATATATATCCTCTATAATTACTAAACCTCATTTCCTCCTAGATGTGGACTGTGGCAAGCTGCCACCTTTGCCATACGGAGCGGCGGAGCTAGTGAACGGCACCACCCACCTTGGCAGCGTGATCCAGTACTCATGCACCACCAACTACCGCCTCGTGGGGCCTGTGAGGAGGGTCTGCACGGAGGACCACCAGTGGAGCGAGACCTCGCCCAGGTGTGAAGGTAAGACCTCGGACCAGTATACTGAAACTCGACCATTGAGTATATGAAGCTGAAATTAGTAGAATATTGATGTACTTTCGAGATAACCTTCCATTTTACCATAATTTTATTATTATGCACGTGTAGAAAACTACCTATATACAATTTTATTATTAAAAACATATTTATAATTTTATTATTATTAAACTTAACATTTTTCTAGGAAATTAAAGAAAAATCAAACATTTTCAAGTAGGATAGGATTAGTACATAAGCCTAAGATCGCACTGCAGATGTTCTACGCTCGTCGGTTTATTGAATGTAACCTTATTATTACAAACATTTACGATTAGGAGAATATAAATATGTATATCTACTGGGTTACCAAATTATCATGATTATTACCAAAATATAGCATGGTCCGGTCCAAAAGTTACAATAATCTTCCCATTTTTCACAGAAATCCGCTGCCAAGAGCCAATAGTAGCCGAGAACAGCATAGTATCTGTCACTGGAAACGACCGCATGCACGGGCGCACCCTCATCCGCACCGCCGGTAACACCAACGGCGGGAACACCTACCGCATCGGGGCACTCGTGAAGTATAGGTGTGAGCGGGGGTACAAGGTGGTCGGGGAGAGTCTGTCCACCTGCGAGGATAACGGACAGTGGAGTGGAGTGACTCCGAGATGCCAATGTAAGTAGCTTTTAACTTTTCCGATGAACAAATCCTTCCTGTGACTAGAATCATCACCACTAGCTGCGTCTCCTTCCGTGTCTGTCGTAAGAGGAACTCGGGCATTCTCTCAGCCGATAAGCTGTAGTTTTGGCTACCCTCTTTTGGACTTTATATTTAACATACCTACTCCCATATACATCCATAACCATGTGTATACAAGTATATGTATGTAGTTGAAGTTGCATTGCACTATCAACGAAATTATAGATATTTTTTGGTCGCGGCTGTAGTTGCGCTCGCAATCATGAGGTAGATTTGAGGGTGTAAGGACCTGGTGGTGGATGACCAGGTGGCTGATTTTAAAACATCCAATGGCTTCGTGCTAATATCCCTCCAAATTATATTTTCCTTAACAACACGGTTATGTACTATGTTGATTAAAGTCTTCTTTGTAATCAGTTAAATATAACGATTTAGCGGAAAAGGTAGAGCCAATGTTCCGTATCTTTTTGACAAATTTAACAGCATTTTTTTTTACTTACTCCATTAATTATTTTATCATAATCCCTCAGCTTTTGTTGCTGGAACCTGATCAAATAATAACCATCTTTCTGTCGTGGTCGGTTAAAATAAAGTGTTTAAATCTTACCACGCATATTTGCGACGTCTGAATGCGCCATTCGCTTTTATTTACTATAGGTACTGAAGTTTGACAAAGTTCAAAGTAAACTAGGGTTTATTACATAGTAGTTTTCAGTATACTCTAGTTTGCTAGCCAGAGCAAAGGGATTGCAAATGTTTATCTTTGTGGCGATGCAAGAGATTACATTTATACAGCGGCCGCCACGGTTTCGTACTCGTATGCGTGAACTTTGGAATTCCCGTTTTTCCCGTTCCCGTAGAAATACAGGGTGTTTTTCGTTACCACCCTTAACGAAGGGTACGTACTCTATACATCAAATAAAGTAAGTTTATGCTAAAAAAAATGCTGGGAAACGATTTAAATTTTTTTTTTTTTTTTCATTACTTAATTGGGCAAAATTTATAGTGTCCAATGTTTATGCTAGTTTTTTCATAGACAGATATTAATTATTTCTCGTGAAAAAATCTGGCTACGCGCGTCTATGTGCATTTATGCAGAAATACGCAGTCATTTACTCAACTTCGGACCCTGATATTTTGGGAACCAGACACTTCCCAGGTATACTTCCATGGAGAAAAATGATCGTGATGATGAGGAGATTTCGTAGTTTTCAGGGACACTAACAACAAATAAACACTCTGTATACCTAGTGATTACCCTTTATTAAATATGGCGTTAGAGGTTTTGATTAAAGCCCTATGACTCTGGTTAATTCCCCTATCTGTGGCAGCCTGCTACGAGTATAACGAACAAGGCTATTGCTGTAATAGCCTATGTTTGTATCTTATTTCCCCTTCGGCCGTTTTGGTAACCGAAGTTTGGAAACCGGTTTCCAAAAAAGCCTTTTTTATCTTTGTACGTAACTGGTTACCTAAGAGTGCTGTGTTTATGTTATTTCAGCCACCTAGGAAACTAATAACCGGATTTCAGTAGAAATGTATGCCATATTAGAATTGACGGAAATTAAAAAAAATTATCTCTTATGCAAAATAAACCGCACGCAAATTAAAAAAATCAGATTTAAACAAAGTACTTATACTTTAACCTAAATTTTAATTGTGAAAAGTCAACAAATCGTGTTTCTGCAATTGCTAAAACTAAGACTAATAAAGAAATCGAATATTTCCTATGTTTTGTACCTAAGAGCTGAGAAAAATCGACGTTACTAACATAATTTTTACCAATTCATCCTCCCTAAAGCCGGGATTAAAATAAAAAATACAGTAATTAAATTTACATCAAGAATAATGTAAAAAAGGCAATTAATAAAAAAAATCGAATTCCATTAGCAGTCTCAATAGCCTATAGGGGTTTCAAACAAAACACTGTCACTGTCACTGGGCCCTCTCCGCCCATGCAATTATTATTTCGAATAGATAATTCAAGGTAAATAAGTCAGTGATATGAAAAATTACTAGATATACCTAATTAGGATTGGATGGTTACATATGGGGATTATTTATATAAGAAACCCACGTCAAATATGGACCCATAACCTGCTCTGGTTTTTACGGGCCCTACTCCTCTGCTGACAATAGAAACTGACAACTCGTGATTGTGTTGACATTTATTTTATTCTTATTGTATTTATTCTTGATATAATGATCAGGTACATAAAGTTATATTAAGACTTCTTCTTTAATCCGTTTTCGCTTTCCAAATCTCTTCTATCTGTACCTAATACCATTATATTTTTAAAAAATGCGAAAAGCCTGTTGGACATACATAAGCCGGTCCTTGGGGGTAACATAACCTGGCCAATCTGTAGAAACGAGATACATAAATAAATATGAACATTCACACTCGTCTTTATAACACAGTACAACTTAGTCCCACACTAAGATCCCTAATGGTCTCGTGTCGTGGGCACTAAGCAACGGTATACCGGTGTAACAGAAAGGGTATGTTAAGCGAAAAGCTATGTAAATAGCCCACTATAGAGAACCTATTTCCAAAATTTGAGATTCGAAATCACATGTTTATTTTGTAAGATTGTTTGAACATTCCTGAATTGTTTAGGAATTCCCCATAATATCCAGAATAATAAACATGTGATTTCGAGTCTCAAATTTTGCGGGTAGGTTCTTTTTAATGGGCTTTTCAGATAGCTTTTCGCTTAACATACCCCTTTTGTTACACCCTGTATAAATACAAAGATAGCATAGGTGTATAGAAACATCCATGACTCGGTAACAAACATCGATATTCATCATACCTAACAATGTTTGCACCTACCGGGATTCGAACCGGCAAGGTCACTACCAACTACACCAACCGTCAATATACTCGTACCTATAACAATAAACTGCTTATGCCAGCATCTCGCTGGACAATGGAAATGCAATCCATAAGCCGTTACAAACAAAAGCATATCTATAGTATAGTATAATATAGTATAGAAAAGAGATGGTAAAATTCGTCATCCAAGTAATTGACCCGGTAGCTCAGTGGTTAGAGCGGCTGGCACGGTTTGCAGTGGTCATGGGTTCAATTCCCACTCGGGTGAAGAATTTTTTCCATTTCTTTATTAATAATTTTATAACATATCTATAGTCTCGTGGTAACGAGGGTAGGTAGTCTAGTGGTCGGGGTAAATCAATGGAACCAGACAGGTGGGCAATGTTTACTGAGACACGGATAATTGATGTGATTTTCCAGCACGGGGGCGATTTGTCGTCGTAACTGTGAGAAGAAAATTACCAATTTCAGCAAGTATATAAAGTTTGGTAAAATCTAAGAAAAATATAACAAGACTCCCTGAAAATTGGCCCACTATTTACGCTGCTGCAACCACAAAAACGCAAATAAAGCATTGAAAATCTCGGAGGACCTAACAAGCGACTATAAAGAATTAAAATATACTAGATAGAAATACAGAGCGTGAAGTATAAAGATACGTTTAATACTCGTATAAAATTAAACGAAAATTATGACTGAAATGAAATTGTTACAAGTGGACAAATAAAAAAAATGAAACTTTTTATATTATATAAGTATATGTTATAATGCAAATAATAATATATGTATGTCAAAATTGTTTGGGTCATGGGTCTGGAGACAGATTTAATTAAATCCAACATTAAATTACCTGCATTTAGACCAGCGCCCACATTCCCAATGGATGTGATGGGATGTTTGTTCCGCGATATAATCGTTACTCGAGGAATAATCGCAGTAACGTGTCGGATTTAATTTAAAAGAGTGCAATTTGCTTTAAAAGTTACCGTGCCTGGCATTTTTAACCCATCGACGATCGATTTAACTTAAAAACGGGAGATTGAGCCTTGTGGCCTGCTCTGGGGAAGGCCTACATCCAGCAGTAGACTGCAATAGGATAACCACGATATAAATATCTTCAATATTTTAGTTTCTATCACATAATCGTCCTTTTTTAGTTCCGATCGCAAGGTTTAACAAAATATCGAAATGATTGATTGAAATGAAATGATAATTTTGAAAATGGTTTTTAATATTGTTATTTATTTGTAAAATAGTTAACATGCCCTACGCTGGGAAATACATCTGCAGTTTGCTAGCAAAGCATCAGTGCTTTCCGTTCTATAACTATACGCTTAAAAAAATACGCGGTACGTTAATTTCCTACACGAAGTAGAAAATGTCGAACTTTCGAAAAGTTACGCTGACTATTATTTTTTATTTTTTTTATTGTTTTTAATAAAGATTAACGTTATCATGTATTCTTATTTTATTTTAACTCTTATTCACTTAGTTAATTTCATTTAAAGGAATTTTATAGATGACCCAAACGATAAAACACAATTTTCAATAAACTTCAGAGCTCGGTCGGCACGGGTTACGATCATGCTAGAAAGTTGAAATTTTATATTTTAGTATGTTTTAGCACAACAAATAGAGGGTATACATTTCTAATTTCAAAAAGAAAAAATTCGCCATATAAGAGACATCCTAGTGCACAGCTACACTTTTTTTAACTACCTGAATACTCGAATATTTTCATTAGTGAAGAAAGAGCTTTGGTTTCTTCTTTAAATAACCTATTGACAAAATTTCGAAATCATATGTTTATTTTTATACATTGTATCAACATACCTGAGTTGTTTTTGAATTTATCCGTAATATCTGGAAAAATAAACGTTGTGATTTCGAGTTTCATTTGTAGGTAATAGAAGTTTTCTGTATTCATAGCATTTTACTTAACATAGGTACTACCTACCCCATTATGTTACACCCCGTTCAGTTATTACAGCAGATTTGCATAGGTAGGTACCTATTGAAATACAATTGCACTCAGTATAGGGTCAATCTTCCCTAAGTACTAAAAGCAAACAATCTTTTAATGAAATAGGTTTAGCCACTCTCGATTTTACCGATAAAAATTAATTTCTACATTTTTTGTAGTTACCTAATTATATCTATTTTAGATTTTTAAATTTGTTTCCTGTGATATATGATAAATTTTTGCATAAAAGTTATCTTTTCGTATAGAGTAGAGACAAAACTTGATAGTTTCGTGTCTGGGGCACGACTAACTGACCTACAAATTCAGATATGCTACACGTAAGGCCATCTAGTATCGAGCGGCCGTCACTTATCACAGCAAGTTGAAACCTTTTACAAACTTTTACATTTTTTTTGTTTTTGGTCAACCATATTGTGATAGAATGTGATAGAAAACCTTGTGCATTTTGGTTTCGATTGCGCTTGATACTTTCCAAAATTAAAATATATCCTTCGAGAATTTCTATAAAGTACTTACCTAAAGACCTTGTTTGAGCCTTCTCGTACTAGGAATTACCCTAGTTCCTACCAATTAGTAAATCCCGCATCATATTAAAGCTCTCTAGGGACCTATATGTTCTGGCTTTAGCTTGATGCATGTCCCTTGTAGGACTGGGACCAATAGTCTCACGAATTTCCAATAGTAATAGACAACGAAAACAAACCAGTCTAACTACTAACGGCCAATTTCAATACTAGAAATTTCGAAGAATCTCGGTTCTTCGAAATTCCAAATATGAAACTTTGTATGAAAATAATAGAACATTTAACCTAAAATGTGCAAAAAATCTATAGGAATTAGCTTCCCAACTAATAAAATATGATGTTTGCTTACCGATGAATTTTTTAGCTCAGCAAAAGATCAGCCTGTATATGACGATGTGACAAATTCCAGGAAATGTAATCTGAGTCGACTAGATGCTGGCAGGTATAACTATGCGCAAGGAAATCGAATTGCACGCTTTGTCATCGCTTGACCGGCACTTAATAATATGGATATGAATACCTGCCAAAGTCTAAACTATTTTTTGCTTGGTAAGGACCTACCGTGATTGATTCTACTTCCATTTCTTGTACTACCCTCATATAAAATTGCGCACGACTGCACAGACTCAGAAGTATTATTCCTGTACTAATAATGTTGAGTCACTTATATCTTTAAATAAATACTGTACCCACAGTAGGTCCTATCTACAGCCCGCGTTGCTCTAAGCTACCTGCGTTTCGCCGAATGGCTCCTGTGAATGATGGCGCTAGCTACTAAGCCGTGCACGCCCATAGGTACTATCTATGCAGTGTAGTGTATATATTGTTGTAGCTATGTCTAATAAAAGTGACGGTTGCGAATAGATAAGTGTTTATAAAAAAAAAAGAAAATGCGGTAATAGAAGCTATTCGGTGAAACGTATAAATATGTCCCAGGCTGAGTGTAGGTACTGAATAAATCTAGTAAATAATTTATAACTAATAGTTACATAAAGGGCGCCAAGTGAAACCCCTCCGGTTTAATGGCACCCTGAACCTAATTGTAATTCTTTTAAAAATCTGAAATAAATTTAAAAAAAAAATATTCACACACACACTACACAACACATTAACCTAGTCCCACACTAAGATCTCTAAGGTCTTGTGTCGTGGGCAATAGACATTCTATCGACAACAACAATGGTGTGCCTCCTAGTATAAACTTACCTACATTACCTTATCATATCTCTGAATATCATTTTTAGAACGAATTATTTGTTACGTGATCCATTACTATACGCTCGAAATCATCTTCCAGCACTTATGCGATTATTTATACAGGGTGATTTTTGGTCGTCAACGTTCCCGAAAACTACGGAATCTCCTCATCATCACGATAATTTTTCTCTATGGAAGCATACCTGGGAAGTGTCTGGTTTCCAAAATATTAGGGTCCAAAGTTGAATAAATAGACTGCGTTTTTCTGCATATACCTATACACATAGACGCGTGTAGCAAGATTTTTTCACGAGAAATTATTAATATCTCTCAATGAAAAAACCAGCATAAACACTGGACACTATAAATTACGCCCGATCAAGTAATAAAAAAAATTACATCGTTTCCCAGCATTTTTTTTGGCATAAACTTACTTTAATTGATGTATAGAGTAGATACGTACCCTTCGTTAAGGTTGGCAACGAAAAAACACCTGTATAGACGCCGCAATTTGGTTTCTTTCTCCACATCGACAAGAATTTGGCATAATGTTTTATGGCCGGCTCAAATAATAATTCCCTATAATTTTATTTTATTTATTAGGAAAACCAACAGCATTTACATTTTATAATAATTACAGGTAAATTTAATTTATAATTAGGCCAAGAATAAGTTTTCACAATATTTCTGTGTTAAAGTGGTACGTTTAGAAACAGGGGCAAAGACAGCTTCTCACCCATACAATGTGGACTTGAATGTGGAGGAACCGCCTCAGTAAAGAGATTAATAACAAAGTAAAATGACTTACTATTCCTTAACTTAAAAATAAAAACACTACACCTAGGTCAATTGATTACCTATATATTTGATGTGATTAGGCAAAACGAATAATATTATTTACCACCAACACATATTATCCATCACTGGACGCGACACCTAGAAAGTATATGCAATTTTGGGATCATGGTGAGAATGAGAACCAATGTATACAGGCTGGTATATGGCATTAAAAATACAAAATAAGTCTCAACGAACAAAAGATTTTACAAGATGACACTTGAAACTATTCCTACTAAGATTAAAGATATCAATAGTTTTGAATTGTTTATTGTAAACAAACATACATTAACATAACATAACATAAATTAAAATTAAATGAACAGGTTGAATTTTCGTCTCCGCTATTAAACTCATTGGCTAGAATAAATAAATAAACAGTAACCTTAGTTTTTTTTTGTTTAGTTTATCCCGAAGGAAAGGCAAGGGGAACTAAGCCCATACAGCCTAATCATTGTTTAGTAAAATGTATTCTGAATTTATGATGAATGACAATGATGATGAATGGAAACGTCGGGAAAATCCTCAAGAACAAGTGTAAAGTTAGTCAAAATGGAAAATTATTGCAGAAACAACTTACATGCGCCCATGAAGAAATCGTAATCCGGCTAAAGTTTTACTCGGCTTACCTGCATATAAAACAATGCACACGCACTAGATTCACATCACAAGTAAACAAAATATAACTTATCTACCAGAAAACATCACTTTACGGACACATGCAAACCATTTACAAATAATTTTTCATTTTCACAAGAAAATTACACCTGCACCCTTCCAGTTTTTCCCGCCGAATCAGTAACCTTAGAATGTAGTGGCTTGTCAATGTCAATAACAATTTTTGTTTTTGTAGGCAATGGAATATGTTGTTGCATACATCCTTGTTTTTCTTTACTAATTTATCAATATTTTGGTGAATTTTTGAATTTTTTCATTTAAATTTAATTAATTCACCCAATACTATTTGGTTTGTGTGCACAAATAGTATATATTTATTTGAAATATAAATAATGGTGGGTAATTATTTATATATTTTTTAATACTTAGTAGAGGGTAGTTAATTCTGTGTAAGTAATGTGTTGGGTTTTAGAGGTTTATAATAATTAGTGGTTTACTAATTTATTAATTTCTATAATCCTGAGGATGCCACGGTTGTTGGCGAAACATATGTAGATTATTTATCTAGTTTTTGATTTCGGAATGGTGCAATGTATCGTCTTGCATGCTAGGTGCTCGGGTCTGGTTTCTCATGGCGATTGTAGTTAGTGCAAGTGCCTGTTGTCGCAATTATGAGTTATCAGATCCGAGGGTCAGTGGAGGGTGTAGGGCCCGGTGGTGGGCGCACCCATAGTGAATATTGTAAACAGACAAAATGCGGGGAAAGATGGCATTTCTGGCATAATTTGTACTTGTCAGCGAGACCGAGAATAGAGGAGTATGTCTTGTGCGACGTCTTGGTGTACAAAATTTAATATTTTTTAGAAGAGAAGGACTAACAAGCCTGCCATGAAGGACATCATATAGAAACATAGAATCGAGCACCATTCTTCTTTGCTCCAGCGTCAATAAGTTGTTATGTGTGCATGTATCTTCATAGGTTTTAAAGTACTTTTTTGTTTATAATTTAGAAAACGTATGAATTGAATTTGAATATGTTCTATCTGATCTATGTATTTTCTATATTAAGGTGTCCATATGCAGCTAGCATACTCTAAGATACTTCGTATCGGTACGGCTTGTTAAAATGCAGGCAGATTCGCTTAATAAAGCCGAGGTTCTTATAGGCTTTGTTAGTTATAACATTTATATGTTCATCCATCAGACATTTGCTGTCAAAGATCACACCCAGATCACGCACAGAAGAAACTCTTTTAATTATGTTACTATTAAGGCAGTAATTAAATTTTATTGGATTACGACGACGTGTGAAAGTAATTGTCTCACATTTATTGACATTGACAGTAATTATATTTAATACATAGTACTCAGATAGTGCATCTAGGTCTTGTTGAAGATTTTGACAGTCACTTATATCATTTACCTTGATGAATATCTTTTTATCGTCAGCGTACAATAGGTGCTCAGAGTGCGAAAAACATTCATGAATATCATGGATAAATACGTTGTAAAAAAGTGGTCCCAGCAGTGAACCTTGCGGCACACCAGACGAAACACAGACAAAATCTGAACTGTAGCCACCGACCACTACAGCCTGTGACCTATTTGAAAGGTACGATTCAATCCACCTCAATAGATTTCCACAGATCCCTAGTTTGTATAACTTATTGCGCAGGATGGTGTGGTCCACGCGATCGAAAGCTTTTTCAAAGTCTGTCTAAACCACATCCACCTGACCACCATTGTCCATACCATGCAATATAAAAGATGAAAATAGCCCGAGATTAGACAACACCGACCTACGTTTGTGGAAGCCATGTTGGTTTTCGGGAATCCCACCACAAATTATGCCATAAATATTATCAAATACAATTTTTTCTATGATTTTACTGAAGATGTTGAGAATAGATATGGGACGATAATTATCGATTTTACTTGTTAGACCTTTTTTATGAATAGGGACAATAAGGGCTTGTTTCCATTTCGATGGGACGATGCCTTCTTTAAGGGAGCGGTTAATAAGAATAGTGAGAGGAATGGTCAGTTTTTCGGCACAGTTAATTATGTATATTGGGTGGATTTTGTCCATTCCAGCACCTTTGTTGCGGTTTACGCATTTCAATTTTTCATGAACTTGTTTCTCAGTAACAATAATGGACGCAATAGTATTTAATGTTGTTGGTGGGACTGACGGCAGAGGTGTATTTTGGGATAGCGGAGAAGTAGATTGAAGAAAAACACCTTGAAAAAATTTATTAAACGCCCGTGCAACGTCGTTACCATCGGTAAAAGTCTCAGTAGCAAGTGTAAATTTCTGAGGATAAACTGAGCTACCCCTTTTGGACTTTACATAACTCCATAATCTTTTGGGATTTTTAATTATATCCTTTTCAACTGTTTCCGTGTAACTAACAAAGGATTGACGCTCTAATTTATGGAATCTCTTTCTTAAAAGGGCGCATTCATCGTAATCACGAGGATTTTTGAATCGTTTCCAGCGTTTATGAATTTTTAATTTTATCCTTTAAAAGTTTAATAAGAGATGTATTATACCATAAGGGATATCTTTGTTTAGGTAGGCTGTGAGTAAAAGGAACGAAAAGGTTAATGCTATTTATAATTTCTTCATAAAGAATATTCGACGCCTCTTCCACAGAAATGTTCTCATTGAGTTTGCTTGACCAGTCAATTTTTGAGAGGTATTCATTGATCTTATCGTAGTCTCCTTTATAAAATTTGAATCTAGTTATTTTGTTTTCAGCTAAGGGTGTTATTATAAGGTCTTTAGCATCAACAACAAAAGCCGGATGAGCGACATCTTCAGGTAGTAAGGGACTATCCGATTTACTTATTTCGACTGAGAAGTTCGAGAAAGTGAGGTCAAGTACATTGTCGTAATGGTTAGCTATAGTATTATTTTGAGAGAGACCTAATTCCGCCGTTATATTAACAAGTTTTTCAGCAGCCTCTTGGATGTCTTGTAATCCACGTTTTAAAACTATGGGTCCATTTTCATTCCACCGAATACAGGGTAGGTTAAAGTCGCCCAAGTACATAACGTTAGCAGGTGTGTTTAAAGAACACACAACAGTCAGGGAGTTAAGTACAACATCGATATCACGATGTTGATTAGGAGGCCCACCAGGGATATAGGCAGCTCCAATGTGGAGATCCAAAGAACCCCTATGTTGATCAGGGAATAAGGATTTCGAAGGAATCGTCACCCACAGGCAATCAGTGAGAGGCGAGGACCACTCGGAGCGCAGCTCGGCTCCCAGCTCCCTCAATACACAGATCGTAACCCCTCCACCGTACTTTTTACCGATCGTGACAGCGTTACGGTCTAAACGAAAAACCTGGTATCGATCATCGCAAATTTCGTTGTCAAAAATACCATCATGCAACCACGTCTCAACAATAACAATTATGTCGAAATTATTAGACTGAATACTTCTTAAGATATGCGAACACTTTGTTCTCAATCCCCTCACATTCTGATAATATACCTGTAATCTACGAAAAGCCATAATAAAATAACACACTATCAGGTCTGTCTTTTGTCAATAAGCAATCACAATAAGCCAGTGCGAAGTCTGTATACTTATATTGCTTTAGTAGGAACACAACTAAACTTAACACAATTTTATCAATAAGTAGAGAACAGTTTAAAGCCGAGGTGTCGTACCCTAGCATGCCACGATCACCGACATTCAACTGCAATATTAGGGTGCGAATAAATTTCGCATTAAATGAATTATAAACAGATAGGCACGCATCCAATAGCTGAGAAAGCGATGTGTACAACACACCGCAATCCCGATCACCGAGTAGCACAACTATACACCTGACAAATCTGTTTGAATTCAGCTTTTTATTATTTCCGTGTATCTTATACCTATTCAAAAATAATATGTCAGCAGGCAAGTAGACACAGTGACGAAAACAATTAGAAGACCGAACACTAAACCGCAGAGCATTACTCAGTTTTGCGTCGTTTAGTGTATTTCCGAAGAAGAAAAAAAGTATAAATATTCTTTATAAAAAGGCATATAACGACATATAAGATAAGAGCAAACAATCACTTTTAATATAAGTTCCGCAAAGAGTATACCAATGTAAATGTAAACTACCTGCCTAATATAAAGGTATTGTATATATAGGTATATTGTAAATATTATTGGGTACGCGCAGTTAATTGTTATAATAGATTCCGCAAAGTATATACTAAAACACATGAGTAGTAATACCTGCTTAACATAAAGGTATACTTTATCAAGATTATAGCATGGAATATACATCACTTTACATTTCATAAAGTATCCGATATTGGCATACAATAACAGTTTCGCAGTCAAAATGAATAACCAAGTAAATAGCAACAATTCATTATAAAATAGTAGTAGGCTATGAAGTGCGTAATTAACAATTTTAGCATTAGATATTGGTAGGCACGGTGATTGGCAATAGTATAGGTATGTGACAACATTATTATTACGTAAGTCGTTCGCGTTGAAGTCCCGAGATAACAATGTATTTTTATATTCGAGTGTAATAGATGTAGTTAATTTAATTCTAGTGAAATATATAACAAAATAAAGCAAAGCTATAAACCTTAAGCTTATCAGACTATTTTTTTGAGATCGATTTCGCTCCTTATGAGAATGGAAGGTGTCCCATCTGCTTTTCTTATATATATCTGACGGTTTTTTACCCAGGTGTACAGATATAACTTAGCACGGGGCAGTTCCTTTGTTTCTTCAACAGCGCCTTATTCTCAGGTGTGAGATGTTCGTTAACGTAAATACGGTATTCCATCAGAGAGATATTGAGGTACTTTGTCGTAAGTGATCGATGTTTTCTTACTCCAGATATAATAGAATCCTTTAATAGGCGAGAACGCAGCTTCGCTATGATGACCTTCGGGCGCCCAGCAACAGGATTACGCGGCTGCACACGATTAATATGTTCTATGTTATCGGTACTAAAAAGACACTCCCACTGCATGTGCTAGTGTAATTAAAATGTTGTATAGGTCTTCTGTGTTAGACTCAGGTATCCCTATTATCTCTAAGTTCAGAATTCGGTCTCGCTGCTGAAGGGCGTTGAACTCGTTGCGCAAATCACTTATCCGAGTATTCAAGTTGCTAAAATCTGCAGATTTTTGTAGGTTCATAGTGCTTATTTCCAGTGACTTTATACGCTTTTCGCAATCTGTTTGGATGTTAGATTGATATTCAGCGGTTTTTTCTAGTTCCTGTACTGAATTGATTAATTGTTTATGCTGCGCTTGCATTTCAATTAAGGATTTCTCGAAGTTTGTATAGTCAGTGCGAAGTCTAGCCAAGTCAGCCTGCATCTCGCTGGATTTCTCAGATAAGATGTTGAGTTTGGGCACAATACATGTATTAATGTTGTTGTTGATTTGTGAGACACCATTTTCAAGGTCTTGTTTTAGGGTCCATATTCTTGAAAACAATGACTGGGACATGACCTCTATTTGTTCTGCTAAAGATTCACCGGATTGTTTCCTCTTACGTAGAACAACGCGTGCGGGGCCGTCCATGCCGGCGAGACTGGTGAGGTCAGGGTTTGAGGAGTATTTATCTGTAGTTTTAGACAGCGGCATACCGTAGTAAGTAGATATACTACAATATATTATTTTCCACAAAAATAATAATATCCTCCAATTACCCAAAAAGATTATTTTGCACCAAGATTAAGATTGCACCAAACTTCACATTAGGTAATGGTAACAAGGCACAAAAACTAAACCCAGCAGCAACGTGGTCCTTATCTACCTGCGCATGCGACACTCTAGTCTCTCACTGTCACAGAAACGTCAAAAGTCAACTATAGTATTTTGCGAATTTGAGTAATCACAACTTCCAGACGTAGACTGCGGCACTCCAGGCGGTTTGGCCAATGGCAAGGTGACGTTGGCCACCAACGCCACGTACTATGGCGCGGCCGTGTTGTACGAGTGTGACGAGCATTGGCAGCTGGACGGCGTCTCCCGAAGGCTGTGCCAAGACAACGGCACTTGGAGCTCGGAGCCCCCGGCATGCAAAGGTATCTCAACATTAATATTAAGTATATACCTATACGCAGACGTACAAAGATCACCGACATAGCTCAACGGTCCAGCAAGCTGAAGTGGCAAGGGGCAGGGCACATAGCTCGAAGAACTGAAGGCCGATGGAGTCGGAAAGTTCTAGAGTGGATACCTCGTATCGGCAAGCGCAGCGTGGGAAGGCCACCCGCGAGGTGGACGGACGACCTGGCCAAGGTCGCGGGCGTCGGTTGGATGTAGGCTGCTTCCGACCGGTCGGAGTGGAGGTTGTTGGGGGAGGCCTATGTCCAACAGTGGACTTCTCAGGGCTGTAAATGATGATGATGATATAACTATAGGTATACCTACAAATAAGTAGTTGTAATTATCTTTTTGGAACGAAGTGTCTCGGGAGCTTGGACTAAGTTATATTATATCTCAATCAAATCGATAGAGGTTCGTCATCGAAATGTTTGCTCCAATAGGAAGCCTTCTCTTCGCGCTTTCATCAAATCACGTTATAAAGTCTTAACGGTATTGGTGGGAATCTAAGAGTGTTACAACAACGTTAGAACTTGTAACATAATAAAGAAATTTGTTAAAACCCAGAATTAATAAAAGGAAGGAATTCAAACGCACCTTATTATAGGTTTCTTAGTTTTTTTTTTCTAATCTTACGTAGTTAATTTGATATTTTTCTATATTATACTGTCTTGATTTTCTATTTCACCTTTTATTCTGTTGTGAATGTTAAACAAATTAATGTAAAGACATAAATAAAGTTCTTATTTGGGGAATTGGCCAATTCACCTGTCTAGGCTACAGATAGGTAGGTATCCCGTGGCTTAAATAATAAAATGATTGAGTATAACTAGGCAAATTACCCATGTAGGTCACATTTAGGTAAAAAAAGAGACTTACTTTTTGAACATTCAATAAGTACCTACAGTACACATTTTCGCTCATTAGCCATTTTTTCTCCCCAGAAATAACCTGTCAAGACCCATCCATCCAGATCAAGGGTAGTATCGGTCTCCTGGTGGTCACATCCACCCTCAGCATCGGCGGCGAAGCTCACTACCGCTGCGAGCGAGGGTACAGCCTCAAGGGAAATCAGACCAGGACCTGTCTGCAGAGTGGCAAGTGGAATGGGGCGCCACCTGTCTGCATACGTAAGTACTTATAGGTTCACCATTATAATCAATGAGAAGTCCACTGCTGGACATAGACCTCCCCCAATAACCTCCACTCCGACCGGTCGATAGGTTAAATCATTATAAAGTTAGACGTAGATGATGATGATAATTTTCTTTTCCGAATTTTGTCCTTGTCTATTGATCTTATTTGAGTATCTATAGGTATAATTTTAAAACAAACATCGATATTAAACATTACTGTTTTATCTTTACCAAGATCCGAACCACTCTATCGTAATAATCTACCAAAGCAACTAACCCTGATACGAATATATTCCATTTAATTTTATTACAGTTCGATTGAATAAAAAACCTTTTTCACAGCCATTGACTGCAAACCTCCCGGCCCAGTCGACAACGGTCGCATCATCGCCAACGGCACGCTTTTCGGCAGCTCCGTGGAATACCACTGCTTGCCGCAGTTCCAGAGAGTAGGCCCCTTCCTCCGCAAGTGTACCGATGAAGGGAAGTGGTCTGGCGAGGAGCCCACCTGCGAGCTGGCCACCAACGAGGCCGTGGACAGCGGAACCCTGCCACTGAGCGTGGGCGTCGGATGCGGCATAGTGTTGTTCCTGCTTATGTTACTCGGGGTCATATATTTGAGACTGTAAGTATACTGTGATATTGAATGTGTGTGTGATGCAGGATATTCGATACAGACACGTAATAATTTTTTATGTTGATTCAAACTAAGCGAGGTTATTTTTAGCCGATTGGAAAATCTCAGATACCCAGCTTAAGTAAAGAAGATATTTTTCATAGTTTTCTATTCTACTCTACTCTTTATGTAATGTAAGCCTTGAAACTTTACCTCAGCTTTGAAATTCGGTATTATCAAGTTTTTCCCTCCCCAGTCGCAAAGCAACACCAGTCAAGAACACCGAAAATATCGAAGGAGCCGAAAGGAAGGAGGACCAAAACGCAGCAGTCATGAGCTACGCGACACTACACGACATGAACGGACGACACATCTACGATCACGTCACTGACAATGTATACGACTCTCCTTACAGCGAACGACTTTCCGACAACACGGCTTATGGCCGAAGTGATACCGATTCGGCTTACGAACCCGAACCTACCGGCCCTAATGCAGTAGTAACAATCAATGGAGTTGCAGTTCGTTGAGTAAACGAAACGTAACTATCACTATGGTGAAGATCATCACACGAATAACACCGAATTTGAATCACTTTTGAACCTAAATCGAATATAGACGATCGTAGACAAGTGCAGTGATCACCTTCGGCAAAGGACTAAGTGCTAAAAGGTAACCAAGAGTGTAATTTCATGCAAATCTTAGTGTCATACAACATAGTCGTTTATATTTATTTGTTATTGGTTTTAAATGTTCCTTTTATTGAGTGTTACCTTCTTAAATATGTTTTTCCGAATTTAATCAGCGGTTACCATTTTCATTGAGTGTTAAAATTGTATTTTTTACCTAAGCGGAAACTTAAGGTTTTTTTTTCTCTTTTTGGAGTTGCGAAAGAAGTGAGAACACCAACCAATTCTAGGTATCGAACCAAAGATGTAAATGTGTTGGATTATTATATTAATTTAATGTACCTAACTCTCTGCAGGATCTAATTGTTATAAATATTTTAGTTAAATTTGACTAAATCACTATACAAGACTTATTTTACCTAATCGTTAGTTTCTGCAGTCAGTGTAAAGTTTAATACTTTCTGGATTTAGAAAATTAATATATTTTTTTAAATATCTTAATCGAAAGTATTATCGTTAGTCTAGACCTAAATAGGAATTTATTAATAGGAATGTATTTATTGATTTTGGAAATAGATATTTGAATGCCAAAATAATTACATCGCTTCGTAGAAATATTATAATCGTAGATAAAAGGATTTTAACTTTACTTTGTTTCTTGCGATTTCTTCAACTTCTTTCAAAGCCTATGACAGGTAATTAAAAGGAATTCACTTGTTCTTCATCAGGCATCGAGTTATTTAACGTTATGCTTTTTATATCAAAATAGTGTACGTTCATTTAGCATGTAGTGTAGAGAACTACAGTTAGGTATAAGATACTGCCAACTTATGAGTCAGTTTTGTAAATATTTTACGAGTATGATTAATTTTTTAAGTTGTATTATAGGTAAATAGGTTTACCGTATTTTTATGTTTGTATGGTTTAGATGAGGACGATTAGCTTGTTTTTTACTTTGTATTATAATTTTAATTAATGTTTAATCAAGTACTATGCTGTGCTGTACCTAGACATGCACCTACTTATACTATATCTATCGTATTTAAATATGTAATTAAATATAATATGCCGTACATACATAAAAATAAGATTAGATATTATTAGACCCAAAGTTGCTACTTAATTATAATGAAATTCAAAATGTAGTTACCTAGGTACTTATGCAAATTTTAGTGTTCCATGTTATAAAAGTAAACACTGCCGTATCGTAATTATAATTACGTATCTATTATGTAATAGCTTATCGAAAATCTCGAATAAATATAATAATAATAATCTCGTGAACTGAGCTTTTTATTCATGCCGGCGTCATCTTGTGCTTTAGTCCAATAAAATCTCACACCTTGGAGTAAATTTACTCCGTCTCCTCTGCGCTTAGCAACAGACATTCGCCTTGTTTGTTATCCCACTTGCATTATATCAAAATAAGTAAAATAGAAAACGTAGTGAATGTCATTGAGACATCAACCATTTTAATGAGTATCCACAAAGGTATCCAGGAACATGGTGGGTACGAGTATCTAATTAATAAATAAAGTCTACTTTGGTAATTAACGAAAGTTTATTTCGATAGTAAAAGTAGATAACAATGGCTTAATACGTGAGTAAGTACTTTGACACAATATTGATATGCACTAGATACAAAATCAAATACCTAGGTATACTTACAAATACAGGATGTTAATTACACGTAACTGATTACATTATGTAAAAGAAGGGGTATCTTAATTGAAAGCTATGAAAATAGTCGACAGGATACCTATATGAATTTCAATGTCTCCCATTCGGTTTATGTTCGGCGCCTTACGTGTTCACAAAGCTATTGAAGCCAGTGGTTTCCTTTCTGAGACAAAAAGATTTACTTATTGTCATTTACCTTGACGACATACTTTGCTTAGGACAAACATACGATAAATGTAGTGATTGTGTTTCTCAGTGTATCAGCCTTTTAGAAACTTTAGGATTTGTAATAAATTACAGTAAAAGTCAGTTAATTCCTGCTCAAACGCGAGTCTTCCTCGGTTTCGAATTAAGTTCAATTAATATGACATTAAACCTCCCAGGGAAAAAACGCGAAAAGGTAAAAAGTTTAGTAAAAATTACTACAACAAGATCAATCAAAATTTCTAGGTGTACTCACTTCTGTTTGTCCCGCAGTAGCTTACGGCTGGGTATACACGAAAAGATTCGAGACAGAAAAATTCTTAGCACTGCGACGTTCGAACGATGATTTTGACCAAAACATGACAATTAGTCAATCCTTGCAGCCTGACTTTGATTGGTGGGCACAAAATATTATGTCAGTCAATAACCCTATTCGTTCTGGTATTTATACTTTAGAATTTTTTTCTGATTCATCCCTTACCGGCTGGGGTGTAATGTGCAAAGGGGTTCGTTCTCACGGATTTTGGAGTAATACAGAGGCAAAAAGTCACATCAATTTCTTGGAATTGAAAGCTGCGTTTATTGGCTTAAAGTGTTTCGCAAAAGATGCACATGATGTAGAAATCCTTTTACGAATTGATAACACCGTGGCCATATCCTATATAAATAGCGACGTTTTACCTGAAATTAAAACGTTTATTAAACATACTTACCTTATTCGAAGCCTAATAAAATATGAGAGTAGCGTTCACTTCCTTTTGGTGCTATTACGCACTTCCAGTCCATCCACATCCCCCAACTTCCTTCCCCTTCCCAATGATTTCTTGCGACGCTAGCGCCACCAGTGGCAGCTGTGTTTTAAGCCTTGGTTTTATCCTCATTGCGTCTCTTTGCCCCAGGCAGGGTTAAAAATTATTAGGCTTCGAATAAGGTAAGTATGTTTAATAAACGTTTTAATTTCAGGTAAAACGTCGCTATTAAACAGTACTGTACCGTTATTCGAAGCATAATAAAATATGAGAGACGTGTTTATTATCGCCTGGTGGCGCGTAGCAACAACGCCAATGTGATATTTTTCTATAAGATAGGTAGTATGCTCACAGAACTTAGGATTTAGACAGAGCTACAGATTACAAGTGAAATGATATTCTGGTGAAGTTTAAAATATTTATTTAAACCCAAATGACAGATCAACAAAACAAATAAAAAATTATGTTTACCTACATGTTATTATGTAATAATTATTTTAATTAAAACATAAGTACACTATCTATTCACTAATTGGTACAAACAATTTGTATAATGATTCTGAATCATAATTACTAGATATATTCTTATGATAATATTTTCTGAATGTGTTGGATGATTTCCAATTTCCACGAGCGAGTATCTCATCTAGAGGGGCATTTTCGATCCAGCTTTTAGATGCTTCAGCGGATCTGACGCTGCCAGCAGTCGCCTGTATGCCTGCTTCTTGGAGGAATTTTCTCACCCATCCTGCTATTATTGTGCGAGATGCAGGTCGTGGATTTTCAGTCAGTGTTATAAACAAATCATCTAATGTGAGTGATCTCTTTTCCTTCGATAAATTAATAAGGTGTGTCACCCAATGTACGGGGCAAAGGTGTTTGTCTTGGGTATTCATGATTAATTTCCATAATGATTGCTGATGACTATCCGAGTCTGTTTTCGACCCAAAGACCGGTCTAAATACAACGTAATCATTACCAGCAGTATAATGATGAGAGGAGATCTTAAGGAGCGTTAAATCATGTACCCTTCGTCCTGAACAGAGAAGGAGTATGGCAGCGGTGCACTTAGATGCTTCATACAGACTAGGTGTATTAAAATCCTTAGTAGTTAAGTAACGTCGTAATAGTATCAGTGTCCCAAATAGGTGGCTTTTCAGGTTTTGGGTTTGCTAACGATATAGCTTTCAGGACCTGTTTTACTAAGCTATGCGAACTTAGTTTCTCCTGTTTGTCCGGGTTAGAGAATGTGGCCACAACAGACTTATGCACTAAAACTCGGAGCCCGTGGGGCATAAGGTGTCTAAACCTTTCTCTTTTGTCCATGTCGACCATCTTTTCCATGCTGGTCTATAGGTCTTTAAGGTAGATTTGCGCCAGCTTGATGACAATAGCTTTTTCTGTTCATCTGACCAATCATTTAGTTGCTGGCTCCACCCCCACATTTCCAGGCCTCCAGTGTCATTTCCGAGACTTTCGGCGGGGGTAGCCCTGTCGTTACGTCTACTAAGACTTGATGAAGGTTCCTGATTGTGAATGGAGCGTCCAGAGCTCGACTCTTCAGGTCTGGTCTCCAGAATGCCCCCTCCCACCGCGGTACTATCAGTATGTATGTACCGCATGCTCTGTTCAGTTTCGCAAGGACTCTCGGGATCAGGTATGGGGGAGGAAATACCCATGCCAGGTTGAAATTCCATGTGAAGCTCATGGCATCGTGAAACGACGCCCGTTGATCTTTTCGGTTCAGGGTGCAATATGTCGGTATCACGTGCGCTTGGTGTGACGCAAAGAGGTCGACCGTGGGCATACCCCATTTCCTGAAAATGGTCCGTGTTACTGATGGCAGTAAATGCCATTCCGGGGGAAGTCTCCTTCGGGATAGCCGGTCGGCATGGCAGTTGTAATTGCCTGGTACGTGATGAACTGATATGTGGATGTCGTATTGATCCAAGAGGTAATATACACTGTTCGTGACTTCCATCAATGCGTTCGACTTGGTACCCCCTTGATTGCGGAGATATGCTATTACCGACTTGTTGTCGCATTGAATAACCAGACCTTTCGATTTGAGCGTTACTCCCCAATATTCCAGGACATTTCGAATTGCCAGCATTTCCTTCTGGTTGCAATGCAGTTGTCGTTGTGAGCTTGTCCATGTTCCTTGGAGAGGCTGATCGTCGAGCATAGCTCCCCAACCTATGTCGCTCGCATCTGTGGTGAGATAATGTTGTGGTGGAGGTATATGTAATTGACCGCGAACTCGACAGTTGACCAACCACCAGTTCAGTTCCTGGACTGCCTGTTCTGGTAACGCTAGTGTTTTTATCTGTGGAGATTTCAACATCAGGTTGGACTGTGCTTGGAGGACTCGATAATGAAGGCGTCCTCTCTTTACCACAAAGCTGGCGAAGTTCATTGTGCCTGTTACCTTCTGCAAATCTAGCAATGTAGCTCTTTTTTTGCATAAGAGGTTTGTGATAAGTGTTTCCATTTTCTTTGTCAATCTCCTTGGTAAGTATTTTAGGTTTTTCCAGGGGTCCCAGATTAAACCTAAAAATTCCAACCGTTTTTGCGGTGCCAGTATCGACTTCTCCATGTTTATTTTCCAGCCAAGGTAAGTCATGAGATTTACTGTTAGAGCAATGTGTTGGCTCAATATGGCTGGGTCTTGATTGACCAAGCAGAAGTCGTCTAGATATACTAAGACACGTACGCCGCGATCCCTTAGATACTGAACGACCCAATTCGTTAGGCTCGCAAACGTTTTTGGCGCTGAACTTAGCCCGAAGGGCAGACATGTCATTTGCCATAAGTTGTTTGCGTAAATTAGGCGTAGATAACGTCTGTGACTCTTTGCCACTGGTAAGTGGAAATAGGCCTGGCTTAAGTCTATTTTTGCCATCCAGTCTTTGCTTTGTATGAAGTCTGGCACACGTTGGACATTTATGAGCCGAAACGTACCGGCGTGAATGTACCTGTTGAGTTTCTTCAGGTTGAAAATAGGCCTGGAAGTGCCGTCTGTTTTTGGACGTAGGAATATTGTTGACGTGAAGCTGGGTGATACCCGTGCTTTTTCTAGTACACCCTGAGATATGAGCTTCTTTATTATTTGCAACATTTCTGTCGACTGTGGCGTTTGCTGTTGAAAATTGGGTTTGAGCAGAGGCGGCTTTTGTTTGAACGGAATTCGATAACCTGTCAACATTTGAAGTATATGAGGCGGCGCCCCAAGATACTCCCAACGGTGATAGTATTGACGAAGTTGCCCTGCTCGGAATGGTTGACTCGGCAAGTCAGGACCTTTTCCTAGGTTGATCTCTCCTATCCCGTCGGGATGAGGGAGAGTTAGATCGGTATTTCGGTTTGTTTGCCGATTGACCTTGGCCATATTGGCGCTTACCTCCTCTGAGCTTTCCGAAACCGGCGGTGTTTGGATTGGATTTATTGGGCCTTGTCTGAAAGTTGCTTTTCGTGGGCCCCTTGTTTGCCACGGGTTTTGATACGTCATCAGAGGGACGTTGATCGTATTGCGGCGCAATTTTGCGATCGTATGTAAGTATAATTTTTGCACGTCCGAGTACCGAACGTCTTTCCAGTCATCTTGTTCAAAATGCTGTAACTCGATTAATTGCTTAAGCATAGTTTCAGATGTATGAGGTATAGTTGGTTCTTTAACTTTAGTTCCTACATTTAAATTGAATTTTGGTTCCATGTTAGATTCGTGTTTTTCGTGCAAAACCTCACTATTTTCCATGCCAGATATATCGTCATAAAGCTCACCACTTGCGTCTAAATCAATTTCGTTTTCGCAGTCGTGCCTACCGGATCCACATATACCCTGAGGGGGTTTGGAGGTAACAGCATGTTCACGAAGAGAGTTCACTGATTTAATTAAATGTTTTAACTTACGGTTGTAATCTCGAGATCCTTTCCTGCGTTTTTTCTTGCCTTTCCTATGACGCTTACGCTTATCTTCTGACCCTGAGCTTGAGCTACTTGTGGAACTTGATGATGTGTACGAGCTTGAAGAGCTCGATGAGCTAATAGACCTTTTCCGCTTTTTCCTAAGTTTAGCAGCGTTAATCAGCTCAGGGCTTCGTGCTCTTTGTTCCAGATCCTCGCGGTGTTCGTCCTCTGCTTGCTTACTGGTGGATGGACCGTGCTCACTCATGATGTCTAAAATAACGTAAAAATTTAAATTATTTAAGAAAAGATTTCTAATCACGAACGGCAACGCCGTTAATTTCTTAGGTTAAGTAGATAATTCTACCCTCAATTAATTTGCGTATAACTTGTGCATTTACTTACGATTTTTAGCGAATTATTTACCACAATTTTTATAAGTAGACGCACACGCAGCACTTTGAGACGGTTTTATCCCACGTAATGGTTGACACGACCGCCTCGGTCGGGAAACGAAACGCCAATGAGGATAAAACCAAGGCTTAAAACACAGCTGCCACTGGTGGCGCTAGCGTCGCAAGAAATGATTGGGAAGGGGAAGGAAGTTGGGGGATGTGGATGGACTGGAAGTGCGTAATAGCACCAAAAGGAAGTGAACGCTACTCTCATATTTTATTAGGCTTCGAATAACGGTACAGTACTGTTTAATAGAATGGGCGGTGTCCAACATACGTACTTAAATGACATTACTCGCGATATTTGGCAGTGGTGTGAGCAGAGGCGTATTTTCATTTTCGCGTCATATATTAAGTCTAGAGACAATATCGAAGCCGACGAAGAATCGAGACGCACCAATATTGATACCGAATGGGATCTCGCTCACAGCGCATTTATAGATATAGTTAGTTGTTACGGCCAACCTGACATAGACTTATTCGCGTCTCGACTTAATGCGAAGTGCGACAAATATGTATCCTGGAAGCGAAACCCATCAGCTTACAACATCGATGCATTTACACTCGACTGGAATTTTAATTTATTCTACGCCTTTCCGCCATTTTCTCTCATTCTGAAATGTTTGCGGAAGATTATTAACGAGAGGGCGACAGGTATACTAGTAGTGCCTTACTGGCCGAGTCAGCCATGGTACCCTATCTTTACTAGCTTAATGTGTATAAAGCCGTTATTCTTAAAGCCTAACCGTATTTGTTATCGTCTCCTTCCAGGGAGCCTCATCCTCTTTGGAGAACGCTTACCCTGGTATCCTGCCTACTCTCAGGTCAGCGTTTTCAAGACAATCACTCGAACCGGAGACGACAGATATAATGATTGCGTCATTATCACCAAATTCCCTTAAGCAGTACGACGTCTCGCTTAAAAAATGGTGGCAATTTTGCAACACTAATAGTGTTGATTTCTGAGTCGCTGACACTAGACAAATTTTGATTTTTCTTACTGATTTATTTAATAAAGGTGCGAGTTACTCTAGCCTGAACTCCTCCTGATCAGCACTAACGCTAATATTAGGGAAACCAATTAGTGAGAATGATAAGGTCTCCAGATTCTTTAAAGCTGTTTTAAGACTCAGACCCAACTACCCTAGGTACCAATCAACTTGGGACCCTAACATAGTTCTCGATTATGTCGCTAATTTGTACCCAAATGAAAATCTTAGTTTTTCCCAATTAACAAAAAAGACTGTTACTCTGATCGCATTGTCTCCGGGACAACGAGTGCAGACGTTATCCTTTTTACGAATACAGAACGTTAAAATTCACGAGTCGAGCATCGAAATTATCATTACTGACCTTATAAAAACTTCTGCCCCGGGCCGGCAAATGCCTAAACTATTTATCCCATTCTTCCCTCACAGAGTCCAAATTTGCCCGGCAAAGACACTGTTGTCATATATCGAGGTTACAAAAACATTTCGAACAAACTCGATTACTGATCATATCTTCCTAACTACTAGGAAGCCTATACATAACGCAAGCCCATCGACCATCAGCCGATGGATAAAAGACACAATGAGTGAATGCGGAATTGATACAAACACATTTACCGCTCATAGCACACGTCATGCATCGACGTCTGCAGCACTTCGTAGAGGTGTATCTGTAGATACAATTAAGAAATGTGCAGGATGGACAGGTTCATCCCTAGTTTTTGCCAAATTCTATAATCGTCCATTGATTACTGGTGACGATGAGGTTGCATTCGCAGAAGCTGTCTATGGCTGATTGATTATTACATTGATTAATAATTAATATAAGTATATAGTTTACAATGTATAAACTGAACTGAATAATTAGAATAACTATGTAGTTTAAGATAATATATTGCTAAAATTGTTTATTTTCTTTATTCCACCCTTCAACGGAATCGGTGTTCACCTCAATTTCTCAAGGAGCGCTAAACATCTACCTTAGTGGATATAAATCTTGAGGATGTAACGACGTAGTATAATTAATGGTTAAACAAACTTACCTTTGTGACGTTTGACCATAATTATGCAAGTCGTTACATCCGAAGAGATTTATATAAACCCTCCCAAGCCCACAACATTTTTTTATTTTTTTTATGTAAGTACATAAAATGTTGCCATCCCGTTGTTTTTCGAAATTGCTCTGAAATAATGACGTTTGTAGAAGGGCGAGCGCGGGCGCAGGGGGTATGAGTGGGGATAGCACTGCGTTTTGTTTTTAGATACTTTTTTTTAGCTCTAAAATTGTGCTCGATGCCTAGTACATAGAAAAGTGGACTACCTTAGTGGATATAAATCTCTTCGGATGTAACGACTTGCATAATTATGGTCAAACGTCACAAAGGTAAGTTTGTTTAACCATTAATTCTACATTGTATAAGCTTTAAAATGTATGGTACCAGGAATGTTATACAACATCAAATTTAGTAGGCAGATTCTTTACTATAATGACAGATTCTTTACTATATTTCATTTAATATACCCTGTATTATGTACTTGCGAGAATCGGGGCCTTAGGTTCGCTAAGTTTAACCGTATTTCGACTACGCAGCTTCTTCAATATGGCAGGGTATTGTGGGCGCCTCAATTGAATAAATCTATGGGTACAAAGCCAATTTAAAAACACAAGTTACGTTAATACAGTCATAGTTCAATAGTTAAAAATACCTAAAAGTAAACACAGTACCTATGGTCAATTCCGGCAGTCACACTTAAACCTAAACGTAAAATTAGTCCTACCTGTCCTTTTCTCTCTCAGCCATTTATGTTAAGAAAAAGATGATGCTATGACTCTCATCATCATCCTCATTTACAGCCCTGAGAAGTCCACTGTTGGACATAGGCCTTCCTCTACAACCTCCACTCCGACCGGTCGGAAGCAGCCTGCATCCAACCGCCGCCCGCGACCTTGGCCAGGTCGTCCGTCCACCTATGACTATACTATACAAAATTGTATTGTAAACAACTCAACTGGTGGACAATCCCTATATTCGGAAGGGGTCTAAATAGCAACAGAAAGGTTACGAGCAGTAGGAAGGCAAACAAAAACAAACAGCAAATAATATGAAGAACTTTATTCAACTCTTATCTCTCGCAATAAATAAAAACTTTTAAGACCAAATTTCTCAAGACCCGCTAATTTTTATAAGGCTAAAAATTTATACATTTCATTATCGTTTCTTATAATTGTAAACCGGTTTTTCATTAAAAAAAAAAGTGTAACAATTGAACGTCATTATTATTATAAAACTCAATAGTTTATACAACCGAGAACGACAGCCAAACTATGTACATACGTTTTTATATAATGGACCTTTACAACAGGGTATCAAACGAACCTACATTCTAAATCTAATTACGATAATTAGGAAACCTTAGGCCTGTCCAAACTTTATACAGGAAAATAGATTAATCACATTGAAGTACATCAATGTGATCAACACATAAAGGCCCTTATCATGGTTTAAATCGTTATTTGCACGATGCCAAAACATAAATATGCGATTTTAATACAAATATCGTCGACTGAAGACATTTACGCGTATAATTTACAAATAATCACTGCTCTAATTACGTATCTAGCTGAACAAGTGCGATAATTTTGGAATATCGTTTGTAAAATTTGCATTATATAGCAGAAATCTCAAAAGAATTGCGAAAATTAATCAATTTGCGCTATGCCATTTCCTGACCGCTTACTTTTGCAAGATACGTAATCAAGCAGGAGATAAATTAGTTTCTGAATAAAATAAAAATCCGTGCAGGTACCTAACTAAACTGATTTCGACTGAACAAGAGCCGGATGCCGGATCGCTACGTTAAAATACAACATTACTTACAGACACTTGGTGATTCAGTCTATCGCATAAGTCAAATTGTATGATAATAATAATAAAATTGTTATACTTATTTACAACAATTTACGACTTAAACTATTTCAAATCAATGCATTATTAATTCATGAGACTAGCTCACCATTGACTTTGATCACTCCGATGCTAGAGTGAACATATCTACAGAAAAATGTACTTAGGACGAAAATGTACCTAGGTCGAAAATGACCTGGTAGTAAAAAACCTTCATTTAACTTGGTCAACATTCAAAATTGTAGATCGAATTTATTTCACTGCTATTTGTAAAAATATTTAGGCTAAATTGAGAATCAAAGTTGATAACATTATAAACATGTATGTGTATAAAACACATAGGCTGACACAGAAAAATCCCTTTACCGTATACTGTGCTATAAAATGTACAACTTTAAAAATCGGAAGATAACGTTATTTATTACAAATCACATTTATTATCTAAGGCCTCCTTGTACCGCCTACCTAATTTTAGTGCGTACACTTTTTATGACACAAACTGGAAAGGACGTCACGCGTGTTAAACTCCATACATTTTAAAATTGATCCGCAAATTGGGGACTTGTGGCAAGTGGGGCTATTGTAACTTAGCGGACATGCCGTCTTGTTCTTTCTGAGTTACTGAAAGAGGCGGGATATGTGCTATGGGGGGTAACAAACTTTGGGCAGTTGATATAATTGAAACAGAAAAAAAAACTGTTTTTAAAGCCAAATTTTCTAATGATCAGATAGGCTATTTGAAGAATAAATTTGATTGCGTTTTTCGCTATAACTTCAATATCAAGATAGAGACAGCATTAACCTTATCCTCCAAGGTAAACTATCTCTTAT
Organism: Carposina sasakii; assembly: GCA_014607495.2. Taxonomy (NCBI): domain Eukaryota; kingdom Metazoa; phylum Arthropoda; class Insecta; order Lepidoptera; family Carposinidae; genus Carposina; species Carposina sasakii. The sequence goes on from CP053148.1 coordinate 3,270,203, forward strand.
TATTAGCTCTAAACCAACTGAGTTAATCTCGAAATGAATTTTTATTACATTACAGCAATTGAAGCCAGTATCAAATTCACAAATACGACCGACGATAATCATCAAACAAATACGACCATAATTTTCGAGCAGCTAATTCCGATTATGATCGATTTTTCTTTCGATTCAATCGGATTCAGTTTCGGATGATATGTTCCTCAAAATGTAACCACAAATTGTCATACTCGGACGCTTCTATAAAACGTTCATACACAGGCTTTCAGTCCTGAGCTTACTGATGTACAATCAGGGTATCAGAATGTTCATCACCTTATGGTTGATTCTTATTTGCTAGCTACTGTCTGGTCAGTGTGCTAAAGTAATTTGCTAAAAGGTAATATTATGTGCCCACGAACGTTTAAGCTGACCAACATTCCCATTCCCCGACTACACCTAACCTTAAAGGCAAGTAACAAGATTTATGAAAATTGAACACTAAGGCTAAACTTATGCTAAGAATACGTCAAAAATACAAGACAAAACAACTTTCAATTAAATGTGACATCTACAAAAAAACCTTTTTAATTATAAACTATGTAGATGGGATATTGATTTCATTTCAGAAGATATAGACAAGACAATAAGAAATAAATAAAAAAAACTTGTAAATGCAGTAGTAATGCAATAAGAAAAGATCAAAAATCATTTTATGTATTTTAACGCGAAATAACGATAATTCATTTTACTCGTACATAGGTAGCATAATGACCAGAAGGAAATTGCCACTTAGGTACAAAAGAAAAATCGGGTCTAAAGTATGGTAAAAAAAATCCAGTGGCAATCCTACATCACGTTTGTTTGCATACTGGTTGTCGTAGACATTTTACTTACACATTCACTTCAATCACATAATAAGTATAAATGTTTTCTTGCTATTACATTTGTGACTTTAAACAACTATATGTTTATCATCTTAAATGTCATATCACTGCAATATTATACTCTTTATGTTGATACGAATAGATTTTTTTTTTTGTAGGATACGAATTTGAACTTAAGCGAAGTAGGCAAAATATGAGGACAGATGAGAAAAAAGATAGATAATTGTTTGAAGGTTTGAAAAAAAAACAGCTGGCGATGTTGTTTGTTTGTGACTATTATTATAACAATTTAGTTAAATATCAATACCATCCAAATGCAAGCAAATAGTGAAGCAAGAGCGAATATAATAGCCCTATTTTTGGGTGCCTGTATGTACAAATAAATTGCACATTATTCTATTTTAAGTACCCAAATTGTCAATTTTACCAATACTGACTTTCATTACATATAACAATTTATATTCCTTAAATTCGATTCATCAAGTTTAACAAAATTCTTCACATAATAGAAAAAAAATACATCTTTAGGCTAATCTAATACAAATAATTATAACTTAACATCTATAAAGACTAAGTACCTAAATAATTTAATAGGCATGATAAAAACCATAATAATATGTATGTACAATTGAACAGAGAAAAAAGGAGGAGAAAAGCAGAAATAATAAATTAATTGACAGGCGAGCCCCCCATTGTGTATATAAAACACGTTTCTTTGCTGTGTCCGGTGGATTTGATTTTATTCCACGAATAAATAAAATTCAACAAATGTAACCTTAAATGGGGCGTGGCCAAAAAAACTGATCAACACCGTTTTCAGCATTGTTTTCTTACATTATTGCGGCACGCTTTTTGTGAATCTGCCAGTGCCAAGTCTATTTTGACCCTAAGAGAGCTCCCTCATCTCCAAGAGCGAAATATTTTTTTCTATATTCGAAACTAGTGGACGCCCGCGACTCCGTCCGCGTGGACTACAGAAAAAAAAATGTCGAAATTATCCGGGATAAAAACATTTTCCCGGGATAAAAAGTAGCCTATATGTTAAGTGGGACCTGTCACAATATATTCCTGAAAACTGCACCGAAATCGGTTAAGCCGTTCCTGAGATTAGCGTGCACAAACGCACAGACAGTCCCTTCCCGTGGGAATTTCGGGAAATCAATTCTTAGTGCTTCCCCGCAGTCTCCGATTTTAGCTTCACATGTACAGCGGTTTTTGTAAAAAAATTGAATTCCCGTTAGTCCCCTTCCCGTGGGAATTTCGGGAAATTCGTTCTTAGCGCTCTCTCGCAGTCCCTAATGAACGTACAGGTCTAATTTCGAATTCATATGTATCGCGCTTGTCGTAAAAAAATGAATTCCCGTTTGTCCCCTTCCCGTGGGAGTTTCGAGAAATCCGTTCCTAGTGCTTCCTCGGGGTCCCAAATAAACAAATATGCCCAACTTAAGATTCATATGTGTAACCGTTTTCATAAAAAATAATTAATTCCCGTTGGCCCCCTTCCCGTGGGAATTTCGGGAAATTCGTCCTTAGTGCTTACTTGCAGTCCCTAATGAACATCTATGCCCAATTTCAGCTTAATATGTATAGCGGTTTTCGTAAAAATTATGAATTCCCGTTTGTCCCCTTCCCGTGGGAATTTCGGGAAATCCGTTTTTAGTCCTCCCTTGCTCTCCCCAATGAACATATATGCCCGATTTCAGCTTCATATGTATAGTGGTTTTCGTAAAAAATATAGAATTCCCGTTTGTCGCCTTCCCGTGGGAATATCGGGAAATTCTTATAGCCTATGTTCATCCAGGTCCTATAAGGATTCTAACGGTGAAAGAATTTTTAAAATCGGTCCAGTAGTTTTTGAACCTATTCATTACAACCAAACAAACAAAGTTTTCCTCTTTATAATATTAGTGTAGATATTTTTCATTTTTGTGCTTTAAAAAATCTGCCTGTATTTAATCTATTCTCTCTCAACTTGGCATAAAAACCCGATTGCCGAGCTTATGTCTGCAATGTATACTTTCCTATTCCCAGCTTCTTGAATGAAGATAATTATATACCATGGGAAGCAATGCCCAAAAAGCGACGACCCGTGGAAGCCCTATGCCCCATCTAGGGGACTTTGATGAAGGTTTTTGATATTTATATATGAAGATGGTCCACCGAGTGATTCTGATGATGAGCGAGAGACAAAGAAACTAAAGAAAATACGGTCTTGGAACTTATAAGGGACTTTTACCGGGTTATCACTCAGGCAATTATCAAACCGCACCCGGTGGGGCACCAGCAGCAGCAAAAATTGTATGCAAATACCGCAATTTGTACAGAAAACACGCCGGGTACCACACACAAAAAACGCGCCACTGTGCGTGAAATGTCATAGTAAAAAACTGCAATCCCTGGTGCGCAGTGCTGTATGTGATAAGAACTGAAAATACCAGCATCCGCTCAATACTAGAATTTACATATTATTTAACTGCCATTAAACATATCGAAATAACAAAAATATATGGAGTAAATTATAACATTTATAAATGAAAAATATAATTCAAAAGGAATTCGCGCTAATGTTTGCAATTGGTAATATATCAGGACTGAAAACGTATGCATTTTATTTATACCTTAAATATCATATTGGCAACTATGAGATATTTCGAATTGAGTTGTATGAACTACCTCTTCTAAGCTTAAACACAACCAAAAACGTTACGTTATGCACATTTCGTATCGCACTCTGAAACGTTTTCAAATGCAACCAAAAGAAAATCTAAAATGTTCCGTTAATGTTTTCATTTTGTTGAACGTATTTACTAAAACTACACGTTGAAATGTCAGAAACACTGTCAAATAGACACAGCCAAACTAAAACTAACCATAACCAAAAAGGTTCCGTTTAAAGGTGTATTCGTTCTCGTTTAGTATAATTGCCCTATTAATTGATCCCAACATATATTATTTCATTCATCCCTATTATCCTGCTCTTGTATACTCATACCTAATCATTCATTCTAGTAATACCACACATCAATCTCAACATTCATTCGCATCTCGCTTGCATACAGTTAATTTTCAATATTTCTTTTCCCAGCATTCAGATTCATACAAGACGACAGGTCGAATTACGGTCTTGTACACTTTACCCTTTACCTTGAGCGGCATCCATGTATCGCACGTGACTCATGACCTTCAACCGTCCTGAACTAATTCGATAATGTGATTTACCATACATCTTGCGTCACTCTACATGATAAATAATGGCCTTTTACAATTCATAAAAATGTTATTGCCAGAAATCAAAACCCACATGATTCAACCCAGCATCACAATCAATCAATTATAAATACCTACATTAAAATTATAAAGCGGATCCCCGTTTTTAGACTTATCATGGAAGTTGTCTATGACACATATCCTATATGAGTGCTCATTAAAAGTAATTTCATATTATCCACAGATATCTTCTAGTTTAAACTTATGTCGAGTGACGCGAGAATCGTGATCCTGGCATTAACACGCTTAATTAACGCTAAATTTCACCAACAACTCAATGGGAAATAACCCTTAGACAAATAACTCATAGACATGGATAATAAATCGATCACAAAACTGCATGTATATTGCTACGCCATTAAAATACGGCACAACAACATTTAATAAAGAACAAAACACAAGAGAAAAGGGGAGCATTAGGCCTAGTCCAAAACACGCAACATTGCACATTATCCAGTAACATTTTACGTGAAGCAGAAATGTTTCATATCCCTGCTCTGAGAGCAAGACCATAGTATGCAGAGAAACGTCGCACAAACCTGTCTCCAAGACTCTTTTTCGATGATAAAAGCATAATGTTGCGAACATGTTACACAATTTGTCCCCTGTTGTATCCGAGGCTTTAAGTCTGTCTCTATCCTATGTTGTGTCGAGGCCCGGAACGTACGTAACTATTTATAAAATACTTTGCGTAGGAAACAAGTGATTCGATCTCGGCGAATTGAGACTATTTCGATAGTTTGCTGATGACCCGGATGAGTGCGCCGTTCTCGTCCTTGAGCCGCTGGTTCTCAGCTTGCAACGATTGCTGGTACTGGAATATCAGATACACGCGTTACATGGCACATTCTTACAATTAGAACCTTGAGTTCAATTACTCACGCAGTCGTGATATATTTTTAATAACAAGCCCGTTGTAACAAGCCCATGTACAGGTTACTACAACTTTTACGTGTAGATAATAAAAGAAAAAGAATTCAAGGTTCAAGTCTTATGTATACACAGAAATATTATTTTACAGAAAAGAAAACCAACGAATTAGACACAATATTGAAGGGTTCTTAAACGCAGGAGTAGTTTGTAGGATATATTATAACATGGATGGATATTTTTTTATAAAAATCTTTATTTATCAAAACTGAGAGTAAACCATTTAAATCACTATCGACCAGTGGCGAGGTGGTCATTCTCCATTAATCGAAGGAATTAAAAATACCGGAATTATATTTTCATATTACCAATTTATTCACCCCTCGCCATTGGTCTTAGTCGTACTCGTACTTACATCACAAGCGAGATATCAGTGTACAGTGTTCTTAAACCAAACGGATACAATCGGTACGCAAAAGCTGACAAAAATATATACATGTGCGAAACTGTTAGGTAGGTAGAAGTTGGTTAAATGTCAAACAAAAACCCTATTATTCATTTACCGATAGATACCTTATATTAACCAGCTTTTCGAACGTTCATTAAGATATTTGTGAGCACACACACACAACGAACTACATTTTAGATGCGGCAGTCGTGTGAATAAATTCGGCTTGGAATTAATGATTTTATTTGATTTTCGGATGGCTAACGGACATAGGTCATGCAGCACACTCTAGCCAAGTTCACCGGCACTGGGCTATACACAGAAATCTGACGTTATACAGCAGATTTAATGTCAGACACACTATTAACTTCGAATAGTATTACAGAAAAAGATGCATCTTTGTAATGATATTTTAAACCTTGATATGAAACCTTTGCACATAACAATGGGGGAAAAGGATAGTAGAGACCCATTTATATTATAAATTAACGATTTTTCCAGTTGTCATATAGCTTATCTGAATAATAAAGTTGATGATGTATTTCTCTAATACTTGATCAAGATAGTGACAGTATCAACTTTATCCTTCAGATAGGCTATCTGTAAAAATCCCCCCCTTAAGTAAATAAACTTGATTATTGCAAGTACACCATATTTTCTATTTCTGCTATCCTTTACAGGGCGTAACATAAAGAGTATCTTAAGCGTAACGCTATGTATTAACAACAACTATTGAAGAATAAACATTTAATTTAAGTCTCAAAAGTCATGTCCTCTATGTTGATTATTTTCATTGCATTACACTTGACATACGCCTTCGATTACACTCTGGATATCCACCATCTGAGGTAATTAAAATTTACAATAATCTGTGTCTATATAACGCTAAGCCAAACGTCCGTTTTCTGATAAAGCCCAGAGCACAGATAGCGCGGCGGTACGCCCGCGGCGGTCTAGTCAAACGTGGCGCATGCTCGCCGAATACACGCCGAAAAATGTCCGCCATGATGGCACAGTGGCACGTATTACGGCTAGGTACATATGTGTATAATGAATTGTTTGCCCGATTTCCATTGGCATTGTGCAAAATCTGAATTAAAATAAAATCTTAATCTTCGTTGTGGTCTATAAAACGTGGCGCGTCCTAATGTTTGTATGAAATCATCAAATCAAGGCGTTCAACTCAAAAATGTGTCTGACAGGGTTTTATCATAATTTTTAACGTATAACTGACTGACCGACAGAATGATCTGCCCAGAATATTATTAAGGTACCTAATTTGTAATAATCATGTTATATATCACTCTATGTTACAAGAATAATGGTAACGTCACTTAGGAACAGAAAGTATGTAATACAATATAAATGATTTTACGGGAAAGGCCGAGTAACTAAATAAAATAACCTTATGTAGGAAACTATCCAATAAGCATTACAATAAAGGCAAATGACAAAACCAAAAACGAACCACAGATAAAAAACGTTTTAAATTGGGAAGAGCACATTCCATATAAAGAAATTTGAGGCACAGCACACGCATCGCCGCCGCTTGACGTCGCCACTGAGCGCATCGCAACACATTTTACCTATTTAGCGGCAGAGTTGGTCAGTTTGCTGACGACCCGCGTAAGGGCGCGGTTCTCGGCCCGCAAGCGTTCGTTCTCCGCTTTTAGCTTTTGCAATTGCTATAACACCAATATTATGTTATCTTCGGTGAATGGTACCAACAATATTGGGAATTGTATCGTGCGACCCATCGATACTACGGCGTTTAACTTATTACCTAATGTGCAATAGCAAAGCCGAAGCCATGCGATAGCAAAAATTGAGACTCACACACTCAATTTTCGCTGTCGCTTTGCTATCGCTCTGCTACTGCAAGTTACGTAGTTTGCGGCTGTTAAGTTCCTTTGGCACGCATCGAAGTACATAAATTACTATGGGCCCAAATTCTCACTTATCGCTCAACATGCCTACACTCGACATAATAGTTCATACAAGTTGCTAAAACAAAATGGCGGATCAGTTGATATTTTCCCTATTAGATAATACCACCAGCACTCGACATCCATCTCTAATGGTAGCGACTGCTAGAGGTACTGTACTGCGCTGCCAGTTGATACTAAACCAAAAGTGCTAATGATATCTGGTGTTCAAGAATCCGCCATATCGGATATCTGTATGGAAAAAAATATCTCGAGTGTTAAGTGAGATTTTGGGCATAGGTGCGTGCCAAAAAAAGAGGCAGGCAGGGCGCCGCGGCACGCCGCCCCAATATTACCAGCAAAAGTACTGCGATAGTGAAAATTGTACAAAATTCGCCGATTGCTGGTAAAATTCGTATTACCTATGTAACAGCAATCTCAAAGCAATTTGACATTATAACGCGAATATTGTGCAAGGTTGTCGCATTGCTTCTGCTTTGCTTTTACATGATACGTCAGCCTGGCGGATAACTTCACAGCCGCGAAGATTCACCACAATTACTGCACTGATCTAATACTAACCCCAGAATAATAAAGCCGGCTTAAAACTGTCACAATCTCAACTAAGATAAATTAGATATAGCATATAGTTTAAACGTAGAGTAAAATTTTTAAAACGCATGTATTCTATACTATGGTACTTTTGTTTCTATATTTCATCGCGTATCTGCAGGCCTTTTTTTTTATAGTAATGAATATGACAGTGTATAAAAATATATTAACTACATCTAAATTATACGACCAGAAAGAAAGGCATACGAGAAACTCAGATAAAACGCCTTCATAGAACCAAAATCACCATATTGGTCTTGTACGTAATAATAATGTAATTAGAATACATTTAATATAGAACGTACCTTTAATTCCTCCTCCATTTCAGAGAGCTTTCGCTCCATTGCTCTCTTCTCTCGTTTGTCCATCTCGGTAAGAGAGTTATTATGGTTCTGGAAAATTAATTATAAAACTATAATTCTATATGTGTATTCTATGTGTATGTAAATACACTATGACGAAATATAAAACAGTTTTAAAATCTTAGAGAGAATTCGCAGTGCACGCGGTTACACGAAACAGAACGCTTAGCTACTTTACAAAGCTAACATATAAAGACAGGGCTTTTGTGCGCGTGTAAATTCTGTGAATAACTGATATTTCTTCTAGAAACCCTAGTATTAGATATTATACCAAGTTGCTATAATTACGTTTTTTTATATATTTCAATTTCGTGCTATTACACTTAATGTGGGGGAAGCCTACGTCCAGCAGTGGACTGCAATAGGCTGACGACGACGACACTTATTGTGCCACAATGTTATAATAGCCTAGCAGTTAGTATAATACATACATACATAATATTTACGCCTCTTTCCCGGAGGGGTAGGCAGAGATCACGGATCTCCATTTGCTACGATCCTGACACACCACTTTCGCTTCATCTACTTTCATGATATTCTTCATGCACGCTCGTCGGTTTAGGGTACTCTTGACCTGACCTATCTTTAGAATTTCACCTTTAGTATAATACAATTACCATAAAAGGACAATAATGTGATTCCTGGTATGTCAGTAATAAATACTTACAGATACTAGCGACAAAGTTATTACTTGCCATATATGGGCAATCAATAGAAACTGGTAGACACATGCACATAAATCTATTTTATATACACTGTTAAATCTTCCTTAAAAGGAAACTTGAGATAGATATCACTTTATATTCCAAGATTATTTCGCCGCTAAGCTGTAGTCCTAATTATAACATAAAAATCCCATTACCAACTCACTATTTATAGCTAACTAAATAATATAAAATCTGCAGTTTTGTTAAAACATAGGATCCTATCCAGCAATTTGCTGAAAGAGATTACTCGCTTACCAACAAGCGATGACAAAGATCTTTAATAATAGATACATAAAAATTGTTTAAAAGCTGGGTCATTGCAAATATATGAGCAAGCACTAGCGGATCCTTGCGCGTGAACTACATAGAATACATAACTATAAAATTTCACCAAAATTCGTCCAGTTGTTTTGCGTAAAGGCTAACAAACATTTTACATGTTTATTATTTTTTCAGTACACGCTTTTTTCACAACTGGACCATTCATAAATTCACGGCCTTTGCAACCATAACTGTCATGTAACAAAGAACTACACACCATCCAGAATGGGCAACTATATTTCCACCAAAAATAGATATTTTGGCATCGTCGGCGCCAGGGGCGTGGGAGAGATGATGTACTTTGGTTTGATGATTTGATTGTGATTTGGCATCGAGATTTCTGTCAAAATATGTTTAAAAAGGGGGCGTTATGTTCAAATGATTCAAAAGTGTAATATGCGATATACCTCGAATTTTAAAATCATACTTAAATAAATTCTTTTCGCAACCGCTTGGGATATTTTATAAGTTGATATCATTGATTACCTAGTCCATCACTTAGCATTGATTGCTAAGTGATGGACTAGGTTGACATTGTAAACTTTACAAATAAATGTATATATAAGGTGTGTCAGGTTTTATTACGTACGTAAACATTATGATCATCGCAAATATTTGAAAGCCCAGCACAGCAGTAAATATCAACACACAGCGACATTTTCATAACCTAGCAAGGTACTCCTTGATTTGCCCAGCAGACTCAGTTACCGATGTGGACTTGTTAAGTTTACTATATTTCTAAGCTTATTTTGATAGATATGACAAATCAAATTCAGGCATAATTACCTCAAAGCAGCACCCAAAAAAACCAGTGTTTTAATAAACCATTGCTAGGTTTTCATACACAGCCGATCAGCATACGTACCACTTGCGAGAGCCTGGTGATAGTCGCGCGGGAGTCGCGCAACTGTTGCTCGGAGGTCGCCAACAGGGCGCGTAGACGCTGCACCTCGAGCGAAGACGCTTCGTACAGCGCTTTGTAGTCCTTTTCTTCGCCATCCTCTGTGCGTTCGCTGCCAGACTGAAATGTGAAATTAATGTATGAGAATATAATATTCAGAATGGACATCGAAGAGATAAATATATGCTGTAAAGTTACAAACTAAAGTGATCTGTATGCTAAAGTTATATGGTCATTGTGGTCGATTCTGACCGTCACACTCAAACCTAAACTTAAAATTAGTCAAGTCTGTACCTCTAAATTATTAATGTAAATGGCTGAGACAGAAGAGGACAGGTAGAACTAAATTTAAGTTAGGTTTATATGTGGCGGTCAGAATCTACTACACTAACATTACTAGAAATAACCACAAAGATCAGTTGTCTGGTTCTTTATTACGAAAAAATTTAACACCGCCAGGATTCGAACCGAGAGCCCTACGTAGCATGTTAGTGAACCCTTGCGCCATAGCGGCCCTATGTATTTATATCTCATGTTTATATGACGACAATTAGTAGGTACAAAAACAAATAAAGTTTGGCATTTCCATTACGATACTACTATTAAATAATTACCTATCTACATACACGTTGTTCATATAACGTGTATATTTATTACGCTTTAAATCGTGCCTAAGTTTGATTGTTTCTTAAGAAATCTCTGTATTCTATCATCAACTAGCGATTCCCCGCGACTCTAGCGTTTCATAAATTGTTATCACTAAAGATTGATATTTGACGCCTAGACACATAGCAAATGTAACCTCTCTTTGGCATCGTCTCAAGCCAAGCCAAGTTCAAAGCTGATTCTTTGACATTTATAAAAGGATAAAGGACTATGGTTTAAGTAAACACTATAACATTGCATGAAACTATTAGATAGAGATATCTTGTTCCACGGCAGTCGTCAAACAGTTTGACCACAAAAAAATACTGTCACTATACTTATGTACAATCCTTACGTACACAATATCCATCTGAAGCAAGCGAATTGAGGCTAAGCGAGCGCGAGTTGAGCGCGGAATGTGAGTCGAGCGATGTGAGCGAGCGTGAGCGCTCTTTGTCTAATGTGCTGCTCGCTTTGTTCGCTCGCGAGCGACGTTCGGGCCTGACGGGCGGCACGTCGGCCTCCTGAGGCAGCTCGGCCCTCGCTATCGGCCCCACCGGCACCAGCTTCGGCTTAAAGTTCTTCTGGCTAGCCAGCAACCGTTTATCCAACTTCTTCAGAGTTGGTGTCATCAAATTCAGTGAACCCAGCGAAGCTCCGCTCAGGTACACCCCTCCGTATCCGGAACTAGTACCGCCGTATATCCCCAACCCTGACCTGCCTCCGATGCCGGCACTATACGGGTTATAGTTCCGGTAAGTGTTCGACGCGTACGAGTTGGGGAAATTGTTCGAGTAAGGACTTTTGTACTGGCCGTTGAACATAGAGCCCAGCATGCTGGGCGAGGAGCCATAGTGCGACGTGAGGCTCCTCGGCCGCGACGTGAATCTACTATCCTGCTTCCGACTCATGTCCGTTCACATTTCACTCTGTCGCAATCACGCACGAGACGTCGGCCGAGCGCCGCGCAACATGAAAATACACTGACTGTTCCCCGAGTTTTAATTCTACGCACTGTGAAAATATTGTCGGCGCCCACGTGAAGCGACCGACCATCGGACTCGTGTGACGCACTCCACAACGCTATGAGAGTTCGATATCCACATAAGCACGTGAGGGTGGTCACCTGTATTTAACCTTACTATCTGTATTTCTCCCGTATATTCGGGTGGACTATCTACAAAAAAATGACGCAATTTTTGGTGAAAATATAAATTAATAATTTTTTTAAAACGAAAAACCGTCTTCCTCCCAATACTCGAGCTTACTAAAGTAAAATTTAACTAAAGGGCAAATATATATCGCGTTAAGCCGTATACCAATTTCGGTCATGGCGACCACTTCTAGTCCTAGATATTACTAAGTTGGCGTTCATGCGCTCGGAGATGGCTTACATTTACATAGCCAATCTTCGCCCTGAACGCCCGCGCACACAGAGGACAGGTTAGTGCGCCATTATTGTATTATAGATAATGGCAGCAGGAGGACGAGTCTTTAGTTCATCACGTTTAGCGTCAAGGTCAGCTTGACGCTGCTCCTCGAACTCGTGTACTTGCTTTATCACCGTCCTGCGCCACTCTGGTCGTTGTGCTGACAAAACTTCTCATTTAGATGGATCTATATTTCATCTCTTCATATGTCTTTTCTGAACATCTTTGTATCTGAGGAGTTGCCCGCCGCGTTTCCGCTTGCCCTCCTCTAGTTTATTTAAGACACACTTATTTAAGCAACATATAATTACACTCCTTCTTCCTGCCCTGTTCCCAATCATTTGGGGTCGGTGCAATATGTAGGTACTCTTTTTTCATTCATCCCTATTATCCGTCATCTCGTTATTCTCATGTCTACCTCTTCCCCTATAACCATCTTACTTCGGACACGGCTTAACGCAACATATAATTTAATGACTTAACATAATTATCTTCATCTTCATAAGCCTATTGCAGTCCATTACTGGACGTAGCCCCCCCCCTGCCATAGGGTGATTTTGTTACTAAAAAGTTCCACTATCTGTTTTTCGGCGGCTCCATCATCAGACCCTCGTTTCCTTTATATTATGTGTAGCTGACCAAAATTCTCTATAAAAATCTAAAAACGGACTACTCGTGCCTTTTATATTTGAGGATATTCCTAGATTCCTTAGAGATTCCATCATCAGATGTTATGTTTTATATGTAGGTGATCAAAACGCTCAGTGACTACATGTGCCTACAATATTCGAGGATTGCCCTCGATTTCTCCAAGATCCCATCATCAGATCCTGATGTGGTGAATATGGGACCAACCTGGAAGTACACCATGACCAACTATAAAAAAAATTGAAATCGGTTCATAAATGACGGAGTTCTGAGGTAACACACATAAAAAATAATAAAAAAATAATAATAATAGAAAAAACATACAGACGAATTGATAACCTCTCTTTTTGAAGTCGGTTAAAAATAGAACCATTTTATATCCTTCTTATAAATATAATCCTTTAGAAACACCCAGTAACTTTTTCTGCCTTAACAAGACACAACTAATTTCGCATTCACATCATTAGTACGAATAGATCACAAATAACAATAATTGCACCGCAAAAGATGTCTACACTAATTTGTCCCGCAGTCTCCCCTCATCAAGCGACCATCAGTGACGTATGACCACGCTATTAATAATAAAAACACTCATCCATCATTTAAGAGTACCCGTGGAATTGGCAACTCCGTCGAAGGCCAGTGTTAATGCGTGCCCGCCCAGCTCATACAGGTACGCACGACATGTTCCTAAAATAGTTCCTGCCAAGTCATTGTCATATAACGTAAATAAATACGGCCAACGTTAACTGCAGCCACTGTAAAAGTCTGTTTACCTATTAATTGGAAGAAGGTTTCTCACGAAGAACATATAGAATGGAACATTATGATAGAACTTAAATTAGCAGTCATGACAAGCAAACAAATAATCGAAATGTCATGTCGTTGTGTGTACTACCATTCAAAAGTAACTTAATACTCACACTATCACCTATAATATCTTTCTAATCGACCACGTTTATTTTCATTTTGGAGAGGTTTAATTAAGGGCAGCTTTGTGTAAAGTTAATGTGTTACAAGATTAGATCTCCCGTTAATTTCCATTCCCATGGGAACTTCGGGAAATCTTTTCTTATCGGATGCCTATGATGTACAAAGAACACATCCTCCAAGTCATATCAGTTTGAGCTGACGCATCACCGTCAGTCATTCAGGACAAAGCATTTCATATATGTAAACCGTGTCCTGTGAATATCAATTCTTTATTTGGACCCGTGAAATAAGCGCGATTGATTATGATTTAGTTCTTCCACTGTTACCCAGTTTCTATTTTCAAGTTTACGGCGTTCGCAGTTCTATACGCTGACCTATATACCATGGAGTTTGACTATCGGAGTTGACCGGGAATTTTGAACTGGTGACGACACGTTTCGACTCAAAAATAACTGAGAAAGCTAATCTTACAAATGCCGCTGTTTCGGTACAATTCCCTCGACATCAAGGAAGTGACTGACCCATTGTATAAAAGCAAGCAATTCGATTGCTAAATTCGGTGCATTCGCTATTGAATGAGACAAAAGTGATAAATCGCAAAAAACATACATATCCTGATGATGCCACGGGTGTTGGCGAAACATATGTCGATTAAAGTTTTAATTGGTTTTCGGATTAGCAGCTATGTATTTATGGTTGCATGCTAGGTGCTTGGATCTGGCTTCTCGTTGCGACTGTAGTGTCTTGTGTTCGTGATCATGAGTAGGCAGATCCGAGGGTCAGCGGAGGGTATAGGGCCCGGTGGCGGGCGATCCCTCAATAGACATACATATCCGACTGAGTTCCTAAAATGGGATTATAGACAGAACTGCAGGATCATGAAGGGGATACTTCATCCACGTTTACCATGATAGATGTAAGATGTCAGTAACAAGGTGCTAACTCCTAGAGAACGAAGATACATAGATTTAAAAAATTGCATCATACAAATTGTGAGATATTATGATTCTGGGACAGAAAACTGGTTCCTGTTAGTTACAATATAGTACGTGTATATATGTTAGTGACGTCACGCGGCCATGTGTACACCGAAACATAACGTACGGCCGTCAGCAGCTAAGCTAAAAATAATGCGGTTTACAAATCATGATCAAAGTCATAAACTACATTAGAAAGGATAAACTGCACACTGCTGTGCTTGTTTGTTTGTTTCACGTTTTATGTAATAACTCAATCGACTTTACCAAATTTCCTGTGAAGTAGCACGTACCTGTTAATACTCGCACTCGTAACCACATTATCAAGTGCGTCAAGAAAAACCCTAAATCTATATTTACAAAGAGATGCCTAATTCTGCCTGAAGTGGCAGTGGGCCGGCCACATCTGTCGTAGAACCGATGGACGGTGGAGTAAACGGGTTCTGTAATGGAGAACGCGCCTCGGCAAGCGTAGCGTTGGTCGCCCTCCGGCCAGATGGACCGATGACTTAAAGAGGACGGCTGGATGGCAAAAACGGGAGATCGAGCCATGTGGCGTACACTGGGGGAGGCCTACGTCCAGCAGTGGACTGCATTAGGCTGACGATGACGATGATGACTGCTATGTTAAACATGGCTGTGGAATCTCCTGGCCTCGTCCAAATGGCCCATTATGCCAAATCGGCATCCTCTTACGACTTTAAAAATAACAAATACTTTCACACAAACATCAATGAATCATTGGGCAGCCGGCCATACCTACCTATTGTTTTCTTATTCACCCTTCTTGTTTAGTTTTGTTGACTTGAAAATCAAAAAGTCCTGGGTTCAGGCCTTCATCATCATCTTCATCTTCCTGCAGTTATTTAGTTATGTAAGGATTATTATTATTCAAATTCGCGCCTGGACATTTTATCAGCTAAGCTCATAGTAGAAAAATTTGTGGAGTTCATGAAAGTCAAATTATAATACATATTTACAACTTTAGTCCACACCGTTTTACATAAGTGTTACAATTTTGACCTAATTAATTGAAAATATACAGGGTGTAACAAAAAGGGTATGTTAAGCGAAAAGCTATGTAAATAGCCCACTGTAGAGAACCCATCCACAAAATTTGAGACCCGAAATCACATATTTATTTTTCCGATAGTATGGACAATTTTTAAATATCTCAGAAATTTTCATATAATCTTGAAAAATAAAAATGTGATTACGAGTCTCAAATTTTGGAAATAGGTTCTCTATAGTGGGCTATTTACATAGCTTTTCGCTTAACATACCCTTTCTGTTACACCCTGTATAATAAATAATATACGTCATCATCATTTCAACCATGAAAAATCTACTGCTGAACTTAGGCCTCCCCCAAGGACTTACACTGCCTGCCATTGACATCCTGCACCACCGACCATTGGTTGTTCAAGGTGTGCCCACAGCCACATTAGCTTGCTGGACCGTTGGGCCAAATCGATGACCTTTGTTCGTCTACAGATGTGCTTATTCCTGATTCGCAAACCCCGCAGTTTTCCCGGTCATATACCTAATTTCACCGTCCAGTAATGTTGACACTAAAATCCAAATACATAGTTTTATGCTTCCCATTACGCACAGTTCTATTTTCATATAGTAAGCTAAGTTCACACCAGTTAACACAGCGGACGTATTAGTATTAGATAATATAATATTAGCTTAAATCCAGATTAAAATATAAAACTAACATTCAAATTATAATGTGACATCAATACATACATCGTAAATACCTGACTATCTTAGACCACTGTGCCTAACAATGGGTCTTCAATAGAAAACATCAGCTGCATCTCCTTTGGTGGATGTCGTAAGAGTCGACTAAGGAAGTCCGGGGCGTACCCTCAGGCACCTGCTAAACGGGGCTGCAGGACCTCCTTCGCGATCATTTAGTTCTATCCACCCTATTTTGGTAACACATTCTCATGCTACACATTTAATACATAACCTCACGCTAATGTCCCATTTCTTGTCTTGTCTCCAGCCTATTGCAGTCCACTTGTGGACGTAAGCCTCCCCCAGGGCACGCCACAATGTCCCATAGCGACAGATAAAAAAATCCTTTCCACACATACACTCACCTCGTCCACATTCATTAAGTTCTTTACATACTCTTAGATGCCTAGTATGAACTAGACCTAAGCAAATTGCTATTGAAACACAAACCCAAATGCCGGCACCTTTACCACTCCTCGCCGCGTTCACAAGAGCACAAGTTGCACAAAAGTGGGAGTATATTTTTGGAAATGGGCCGGTTTCGAAACCGTTACATTGGGATGTAGGTATTTTGATACAATAATAGAGTTTTGTAAACTGTTTACGATCTATTTTGAGGTGCTATATTGGGTAGATTGATAAAGTTTATTTGTATAGGATATGTGAGAAGGGAGAGGGAAACCCTTGGAAAGTAAATCCAGTCATAATTAAAAATTAACGATGCCACTATACTAATAAACCGCGTGTAAAGTTACACACGACTCTTGACGGGAAAAATGTTTTGAATATCTGGAAAATTAAACAGTGTAGGTATGGCTTAGATAAAGGATTTTTTAAATTTGTAACTTAAGGTACTTTAGAAAAGTCAAGTCTATAAACGAATCTAAACGGTTTAGGTTATATGTAAAAGTAACCACTGTACGTTACATCAACAGCAATGAAAAACAAGAATGGCATTATTAAGTACAAATAAAAAAATTCACTACAAATCTCAATAATCTCATTCTCATTCCAGAAGCTCTGCGCCTTTTCAGTTTCGGAGAAAAACAGTCAATTATTATCGTAAGAATGCTCTCAGCATTTATTTCCAAACAATACAAAGAAAACCCGCACCAGACAAGCAGACTATAACATCTCTAATGGTGCATAAAAATAAATCAACCTTGTATCGTCGATATTACGCAATTTGTAACACTCTGAAACTCCTCGACTCCGTACATCAAAACCACAAACACATGTTATATTGTATCAAAATAAACGACTCTTTCACTGGGAAGATGTTAGGGTTCCTTCACATTAGGTCACAAATAATGCGCAGCAGCGTGACAGCGATATCATCACATGTAGCGTTGGTCTTTTCGGTATGAATCAAGCCACTTATAAGCTGTCGCACTGTCGCATTGTTTAATAGGGGCTCTTAGGGACCATATAAGCAACGGATGATTCTAACGAATTTGTACCTAAAAAGTGTTCTCATGGATAATTAACGCTAGCCAGACGTTTTTCTTATGGAATATTTATTTTTGTACGGCAGCAATTATTGCTACGAATCTATTCCCATTAAATGAGAGTGAATTTACTATTAATAAATTATTATAATTATTATAAAAGCCTATTAGTAGTAGTATACGTCCAAACCGAACCAAAGATGCGCCTAGAGCAAAGTGAAAGGCAGGAAGTGACATGCCTTTTCTTTATCTTAGATCTTTATGTACCACGTTTCTTGCAGAAATAAATATTCTATTCTATTCTATTCCTCATCAACACGCCACTAAAATGCAAAGAACTTACCGATCACGATAATTGGTATCGCACCCTTAACACAGTGCAATACCCACATGTGTCACAGATTTTTTACGAAAGTATAACAACAGGTGGACAATGCGCATTTCCAAGGCTTCCTGTCACTTCTACTAATGAACACGCCCATACAAAACATGTAATATCATGCATTTATTATTAGCCAGCTCTTACTGGCATAACAAATGGTTGGAATGAGCAATGGCGACACTGATAAAATAATTAGCGGATTAATATCTAAACGTTGTGAACATGCACTATTATTATCGTCTACGTGACCGCAATACGATTTATAGGTATAATATAAAGTCGCTACGCTTAAAGATTATAAAAAAGCCAGACTATTTTTCAAAATGTCTAAGTGTTCAGCGCTTGTTTCGAATTCATAACATTGCAAGAGAACACAACTTTAAACTTAATTTTCTGGAGATTATTTTCCGTGGAAGAAGTAGTTGTGATTGCTCGGATAACCCACCCTTCTACTCTAGACTTTATCAAGATCTTTCCAGACATTTCGTTGCTAAAAAAACTAACAGACAGAGGAAACTACTTTCATCCTATCGCAAAGACTCACAAAGGAAACGAAACAAAAATATATTTTGACGTATGTACGTATTTCTGAGTAACTAACGGAAGAGTTGGCGCGGACACAAAATATAAAAAAACGTGAACTGATCAAAACAGTGAATTAAAAGCGGTCATTGACCATTATATGGAGCTGAAGATGATTTATACAATTTACGTCATAGTTTTACTCTTAAATTATCATAAAAGCTCTTTGTTACGCAAGTCACAATTTTAGATAATCATACTTTAATTGAACATTGTCTTTAGCTTCGCTAAACGTGCCGTTTAGCGAAGCTAAAGACAGATGTAAATGATCAATAACAAGTTGCTAGTTTATCGCCTGAGAGAATGTTCATTAGTCGACTCTTATACGACATGAACGGAAGGAGCCGTAACTAATGTATTCTAGTAAAGCAGAGCATTAGTACAGGCTATGGAATTGAAATACATTACCAGTCACCGATGTTTTAAGTCCCTTATAATTTTGTGACTTGAGAGTTGCGCTGCAACACCAGCGGTGAAATTTTTAATACGTCCTTTGTGTTGGTTGCTTTATTTCAAGTTATTTTTACAACGATTGTCATATATTTCCAGATATATTTCACCATCCGCGTCATAGCCCGACTTAAGTCTATCGTGTGTGATACTCGTATTTATTTGTCGTGTAATCTATACATATAATAAGAATGTAACAGATCTCTGTCTGTACATAGAAGATATATGAGAAAAAATATTATAGGAGACCATTATCAATGCAATTGTACCCAAAATAATGTTTTTTTTTTATTTTTTGTCTGATCGTCTGTGCGTTTGTGCATACTATTCTCAGAAACGGCTAAACCGATTTCGATGCAGTTTTCAGGAATATATTGTGACAGGTCCCACTTAACATATAGGCTATTAGGGTTTAATAGTGGATATTTTCTGTACATCTAATTAACATTTTAGCAAGAATTTAAAAAAGCCTACTTCGGTAAAGGAGGCACGAATATTTCGGAAGTTCGTGACATAATAGTCACGTTGTTGTCGGTTCTGAGTTTCTGACCGCCACACTGAAACATAAACTTAAAACTTGTTGCAACTGTCCTTTTCTGTCTCAGCCATTTACATTAAGAATTGTTTTGCAGTGGTCTCTGCTAGGATTAGATTTTAGTTCAACACCCTGTTACATTATTTCATTTTTGTAAATAAAAATGTAATCTGTTTGAAACCCAAGTTTTTTTAATGGAGTTGGATAGTCATAATTAATTTTAAGTTTATATTTAAGTCTGAGAGTCAGAATCGACCGCATTGTCAAAATAAAAGATTTTGCTTCAGTGATATGGACTGTCAAGAAGTCCGTGCTTACGAACGAACGAAACACGGTCGGGGACATTATTTCATGTGAATGGACTTGCCTGAACATTTTCCGTGTCGCCGTCCCCTTCGCCGCCTCCGCCGCGATCGCTAACAATGTCCTATAGACAAACAAACAAACGTTTCACACACACCGCGCACACTGTAGTACATTTAGTTAAGCCAAAACTCTAATAATTATTTCAAAAAATCTTACAATGCAACTTTTTAGTGAAACATATCTATGTGGTCGATTTACACCGTCTTGGTTAAACATAAACTTAAACCGTTTTCTACCTATCCCTTCTCGTCTTAGCTATTTACATCAAAAATGTAGAGTGACAGACATAATATTACTCGTAAGTTTATGTTTAGTGTGGCGGTCAGAAACGAGCATAATGTCAGTGCATCAAAACAAGAGAGGGTTAAAGGTTAAGGATGAAGGAATTCGTAGGGTAAGCACAAACATTTCTAACGTATAGATAATGTTATGTTACAGGTGGACAGTTTACAGCGCTACAGTATCTATAATGATACAAACATTAAATACGTTTACTGATAACTACAGTTCATTTTAAAACTTAATAACATCCATAGCTTTCTGATCAAAAAGTATAGCCATATTTTCCATTATGAATTTCCATGTTATTTATTTTGCACATACTCTAAACTTCCAGAAGGCATGCAACAAACCCGCACAGTCAAAAAGCGAGGCACTTACGTCCATATCAACGTGGCCGACGCCCGTCGAACGCCGCTTTGGCCGGCGCCTGCGCTGGATCACGTTCAGCGCCGCCTGCGTGCTGGCCGGGGAGTTGCTTGAGCATTTACTCTCTGTACTGCTTTCGCGTTCTTTCTCGTCGTCCGCTGGAATTTAGTTGTTGGTCAGTTGATTCTCTTACGGCCAATTTTAATAGCCAATATTGAGAGGTTCTTTGCATTACTCAGACTTAATCTACAATTGTTTTCACACATAATTGAAATTGACCATTAAAGACTAGCAATGCCTTTGTCGGGAAGGAACAGCGAGATGCGGTCTGGCATTTTAGGCATTACAACAAATATAACAATAACCGTCAATTAGTCATCGAGATCTATGAAGTAAAGCTAATGAAACAATAGCATCACGTTCTGTGTGTATTTCATACGTTTACATATAGACAGACAAATAAAATCCAAATAGGAATTTATGTGCAAGTCCTATAAACATACGTCCCCACAGTAGTGATGACATAAATACGGTTCACGATTGGGCTGAAGGATGAAAATGCCTCGAGGGGGAAAAACATCTAAAGTCGATTAAAGGTCATGCATACCTGTACGAGTATCCTCTTTGCTGGTATCATTGGGCACAGACGCCGGGCTGGCCGGCGGGCGCCGCAGCGGGATTGTCACCGTCGTCTCCGAAGGCGCATTGTGAGGAGAGGACCTTCCCGCGTCTTCTAACTCGAACTGAACCAACTAATCGGTTAATAGGAAAGAAAAAAATGGACGATTTTACAGCTGCAAGACTGTGCCATGATGAAGTGTGTGAGTGCTGATTAAAGGCGACGGGCTCGTAACTTTGATTTTTGATGTAATGTTGTGTATTTATTGCGTGTTATATTACATTGTTTTATATAGATAGTATGCCACATATCATAATACTGTGGCGAAATAAGTAATATGAGATCATAGTTGAAAGCACTAAACTATACTGGGTATAAAACATTATGGATTTGTTTGCATAAATTAAATTAGATAAAATGCTATAGCATCGACGCTGTACTTTACGTGTCCGTTTGTTAAACAAAAATAGTCAGTTAATTTCAAGAGATAACCAGTATATCAATAATTACCAGCCCATCGTCTTAATATTAATATAATAATGTGGTTAGATGCAAAACTTTACAGGGAGACTAGTGTCATTCAACAAGTTCTCACATTCAAGACATTTAGTTTAAGATATGTAATGATTATAATTAAATATTAATCGGTATAGCTAGAACAGTCTTCTTTTTACTATATTTGTTTTATATTATAAGATCATGAACAAGATTAAAATAAGTAAATTACATGGAATTTAGTACTTTAAGATGTTATACAAATAATATTATTAAACGATTCAGATGTTTAATTTTGTGAAAAAGAGAAAGGAAATATGTTGTATCAATAATATGAGATTTATGGCGTGATGAGAAATCAAGTATACCATGCAGTCCTATCTCATTTCCACCACAAGTAACACATAAAGAATATAATACAAGACATGGAATCACAGACATTCACAAACATTGAAGGTAAACAAAACGAGCGAAATTTCCCTCGGGGTAGCCATGACCTCATAAAGTAAGATTGTTTCCATTGTGAAAGCGAGATGTTGCTCTACACTGTTTATAGTGTTGACTCGCTTCTATAGAAAACAATCCTGTTTTATGAATAAATACTTTCTTTTGCATGTTTTCTATACGACATCGATCGAGTTTACATTGTACACATTGTTATTAAACTTGACAACAAATACAATGTTGGCTGTGAAAAGTAAACGCGATCGATTTCGTACAGCCCCGTGTTAGCTTTATTTTTTGACAGTCCAAAATGATGATCACTCAATGAAACTTAACAAATGGAAGTGACATAATGCCTTGTAGGGAGAAAATTTTCCATTTTCATACATGTCACTTCCAGTTCATTAAGTTACAATGAGTAATAGTACATGGACTGTCAAAAAAGATAGCCAATAGGACTGCAGATAATGCAGTCAGCCTACGTTTTTAAAGTATAGAAGCAAGGTGCATACAAAACTCTCCATTCATGTGCTAAAGGGACATCGATCCAAGAAGACAAGACGCGGGACGACATCGACAAAAGCGGACACCAACGAGAGGAAACATTCATTGCTGGGCTGAAAGTGCGAGAGCTGTCGAAATGTTACATTAGCTAAGTACTGCAATTGTAAAATTTTACCATACTATCTTTGCGTTAGTACAATAAAGAATAAGAAAAAAGTACATTTTAATTCCAAAGATTTAATAGTTGATTGAGCAAGGTCATTTGAATCTTCATAGACGGCCGATTGATCTTGTAGGTAGTGACCCTGCCTGCGACGCCATAGGTCCTGGGTTCGAATCCCGGTAGGTGCAAACATTGATATGATGAATATCGATGTTTGTTTCCGAGTCATGGATGTTTCTATACTTATCTATGTATTTATATACCGTTGCTTAGTACCCACGACACAAGACCTTAGGGATCTTAATGTGGGACTAGGTTAATGTGTTGTGTAGTGTGTGAATATTTATTTATTTATTCTACCTTAGAATAACGACTAAAATAGTTTTTATTCTATGTTTGCTACAAAGCATAGCTTTTCATACGTACACTACAATATACATACTTGATTTCTAGTTCTATTCTGGAAAATCAAGGGTAAACTGTGTAAGGTATAATAGAATAGAAATTTAGATCATATTTTAATTTTTATTGGACTAACCATAGTATGCTGGAGTAACATTTCAACAAGCAATCGCGTTCGTGCAAAGGACGACTTTTGGATACGCAAAAATAACGAATACGCGAAAACAACTCATTAATTTACATTATATCATAAACATTTTTCAAATACACTGTAGAACATGTCAAAATGATATCTATTCAGTCGTTTTTTTTTATATTAAATAGGCTTACGCTTGACCACAACGCGCCTGATGGTAAGCACCGTTGCAGTCTAAGATGGAGCGCGCCTGCCTCGCGTATTGGTTACTCCCCGTTCTCACACCCGTATTTATGAACAAGCAATAATAATGTTTTTTTATTAGGACTTGTTTAATACACGGCTTGTTTATAAATACGAGTGAGTGTACAAGCGTGAGCCTAAACGCCACCTTATTGGCGGGGTCGAGCCGCAGCCGCCACGACGGGCGGCGCTCGCTCGTCGCCGCTATCGTCGCGGTGGCGGTCGCTGTGGCGCTCGCTAGAGCTGACGTCACGTCGTTTGGCGCCTAGTACATAAGGTAGGTATGTAAACTGACCTGTGGTTGCCACCAATACAAATTTCGATTTGATCTAACGAAGTTATTGTTTGTGGTGTTTTGATTTGTGGTCTATGAGGGGTAAGGACATTCTGGAAACGAATCCTTAAAATAAGAGATTTTGATAGTAAATGTCGATATCAAAATGATAGTTAGCAAACACTTGACAGTAAAATGACAAAATTGTGTCATCGTCACAAATCGTGTCATCATCGCTATGAATATGGCAAGGGACGACACGCTAGTGAAAAAATTTCAAAAATTTTCTTAAAGGCCTAAAGACAATACTCAAAATAACAATCCCAACGTATGTACAAATTCTAAATGCTTACTGAGATGTTATATTATTAAAACAATATTTATTATCACTAATTAGTAATTTTATATACAATAAAAGCTGAATTATAAAAATTTAGAATCTTAATCGTTCTTGTCCAACGAGGTAAACTAATGTAAACTCCAACTTCTACAGTGGACCAGGGATTGCGAACCAACGGCTCACAACACAATATTTTGGGTACGTCACTGATCACGAAACTAATTATACACTAAGAAGAATTCACATCTATGAACTGACAATATTACTTTTTAAAAAATGGCACGTTAATGCATAAAGGTTCACCTGCCCTGTAGCAGATAAACTTACCTGATTGTTATCCGTGGGGGACGGGGTATCGTCCTTCTTCTGTGCCTCAGTGGTGCCGTTGCCAGACTTCTTCTTAACGAGTTGCTCAGCAGACTTGATCTCGTCAAGAGTGACGCCCTGTGTGGACCGCCTGGTCTCGCGCACGCGCCGCGCATGCGCCCTTCTTTGCGTCTCACTTTCCTCGTCTCGGACGGGAGGTACGAAGGATCTATGGGGAAAACGGTGTTGTAACAATGGTATAGATAAACAAGGTGCAACAAAAAAGGTGTCTTTAAGCGCAATTATATGAAAATAGGCCACTGTAAAGAACCTATCCCCAACATATCCACCTGTGGGGCAAGCACGAACTTTTCGATAGTCCGTAACGCTATCATCACACTGTTATATGTCATAGATTTTCCTTGCGAGTCAAAAGAGTTGCGGCGCGTAAAAAGGTTCATTCTTACTCTACTAACTACATAGTGGGCTATTTTCATAGCATTTCGCTTAACATACCCCTTTTGTTACCCTTTATAGGTAGTAATCGCGTTAGCTAATCTAACTATTGCCTGCAGCAACATGAATATTAGGCGAATATCATGCTGTACAGAGATACATCGCGTAGCACGAAGCCGTAGATTTTACGGTTAGGTAGAGGTTCTGTGGTTCTATAGTAGCTCTTATAACGTCATTGACAGGACATTTGTCTTAATGCCATGTTGTCTACGACGTAGGTGGTGTTAACAGTTCTCAGAGAATACCAGTAGCACGGTTGCCTTTATAACATTGGGAGCAAGTTTGCACGGCTTATATCTACTATAATGACAAAATGTAACTTCACTTAATGACAAAATTCAACAAGTTATATTTTATCAATGCTTCTAGTATTACCTAGAACCTCACCACAGAACCTTTCTCCCTCTTTCATCACATTAAAGGAACGAAATAGCACTATTTAATACTTTTAATAGGCTTAAAACTGTAGCGCACTCAAACATACGGCTTAAATACATTTTGCTGCTTTTTACAAAGTACAGATAAATAGCAATAACTTAAACAAAAACAAAACACCGAATAAAAGACAGCACAGCAAATACTCAATACGCACGTCACACACTTACAACTTACGTATAAACAATAATAAATAATTTGTCAATCATGCATAACAATCATGCGCAAACACAAAAAACCTGCACTAAATACACACGAATAAAACTGTGTATAATGAAAAAAAAACTCAAATGCATACACAAAACCTATTTCGCCTGAACACGTGAATCATAATGTCTACAATTTGATCCTGCCGAGTGATTCATTAAATACGAGTATGATATCATTTTCTTTACTTTAATTTACCGGAAAAATAAAATGATGTTAATGACATTGCTGCGTTCATTGCTTGATTTAGTATTACAACTTTTACTAATCAAATAGACAGCAAGCAATGCTTACGGTCTGTTAAACTATATAACAAATCATAGACTGGCAATGTGTTTTAATTCTATGTCCCGTGCTGATGCAGGGCTTCAGTAGAATACATCAGTTGCATCTCCTTCCGTGTATGTCGTAAGAGTCGACTAAGGAGCTCAAGGCGGTAAGCTAGTAATTTAATATTTTACAGCGGACCACGCTATGCCAATAAAGGCGGCAGAATCGCATTTGCAATAGCTACCTCATTTTAGAGAAGACAGCCGTGTGCATATATTATACATACATACATATAATCACGCCTTTATCCCTTACGGGGTAGGCAGTGCACCAAAGGCCGATAGAACCACATGGTGCCACTTATGACCAATTTTGAGGGTATAGTTGAGATGTACAAGTTCGGTTAGTAGTGACAGGTGATCAGCCCATCGCCTACAAAACACCAAGACCCTCTTGCCCCTCCAATGACTTGTACAGTATGCCCGGGAAGAGAAGCAGTTGTAGTATTATAATGTATGTTTATATATTATATGTTCATGCCATAAATATTCGTTATAGAGACGAATACCAAAAATCGTTCATATACTATGCACGTAGCGATTCAGGTGTTCAAGTAAAATACAATTCTACAGTGTAGATAAGTACTTAAAGAAGTTCTTGAATATTGTCAGTTTTGTGGGCGTGGCAGCGCTCGGCGTTGAATTGCTACTGTTCGACTCAATGCTCTCCGAAGAGCTGTTTTAATATGACAAAAACATCATTACTTCTCACGTATTATACATACTTTTTTGTGACACTGGTAACAATAGTGGAGACCTTCGTGCATACTATGCTATAACTACTTTTTTCGAAATATGCTATTACTACTATATTTCGAAAAATGTCAGTGTTCATTATTCGTGCCGACAGGTACCGAAACGAGACTGATCTATGATATAAAAATGAATCGCTAAATATGTTGCTAACCTCGAAAACAGCTAAACCGATTTCGTTATTATTTATTTTTAGAGTATTCCTTGAAGTACGAGGATGGTTCTTACGGAGAGAATTTTTTTTTTAAATCGCTTGAAGAGTCTAAAACACACTTTTATAGCGGCCGCTCACGACTTTGTCCACGTGAAAGGATATTTATTACACTCGTGCAAAGCCGGGGTGGAACATACCAAAACAAAGCCACATACCTTCTGACAGTGGTCTGGGTAGTAGGGCTGTTTTTGGTGGGCGACGCAGCGCTGACCGGCGACGAATTCCAAGAGTTGGATTCCTTTTCCCTTTTCTCCTTGTCGGGTGTGGTTATTCTACAGTACCCAAAAACATATGCCAATATGTCAACTTAAATATGTCAATATTGCTTACTGTTGAAACAGTTATCAAATTAATGGAAGTTTACTATAGGGACTACATTTCAAAATGGATATAAGTTTTCTTTGAACATCAAATAGACCAGTATGTTGAAGGGTACAAAAATTCTTTAACTAACCAACTTGTTATTTTTCTACTGGACAAAACAATAGTATTATATTATCTAATAAAAAAAGCTAAATAACATATAGTGGGACATACAGATAGAAGTAAAACGAACATATGCAACGAATTAGAAGGATATTAGAATGATTGTTATAAGTTTAATCAATGTTTATTAGACCGCCGTTACATAGCTAAGATTAAGATATTTGGCTTTGGACATTCGTATATGGCGCTTGGTATAGAACGAATCTTGAAATAAAATTAATTCGGTAGCTATTGATCAAGCATTGTTTCGGGTGGCTTCACTAGAATACATCAGCTGCATCGACTCACGCGCATGTCGTAGAAGTGGACTAAGGCCGCGTTCCCATTAGGCAAACAGTGAGCGGCTGACTGTTCGCTGGCTGATTGTGAGTGGCGTATCGGTCGCTAACTCAATATCAACTAAGCGGCGAACTAGAGCATATTAGCCGCAAAGCATTTGCGTTTGAGGGAAGGTAGAATGGAACTAGCGAACGGAGAGCCGGCGTAGTAAAAATGCTGCGCCGCTGACTGCGCACAACATTAGCTGCGAATCAGGCGCTCACAGAATGAGTCGGCAAGCGAAACGTCGCAAACCACGTACATTACACGCTGTATGGACACTCCATTTAAAATGTATAAGGAGGCAAACTGGAAGCAAACAGTCAGCCGCTTACTGTTCGCCTAATGGGGACGCGGCCTAAGGAACTTTGGGGCGTTCTCTCAGACAATGAGCTAGCTAGTAGTCTACTGGTCACTGATTTGACTACCCCATTTCGGGAATACAGCCGTGACACAAAATGCTCATATTTTTAATTATTGACATTGATGGAATAATAAAATAGATAGATACATAGATAAACATTTTGGATATCTCATAGATTTTACCTAAGACGCTTTAGAATTGAATCCACGATGTTTGATCGGAAGCTACTAAATTACGTACATATTTTTATTTCAAGATAATCACATTGTATACCAGAGTTGTCCAAGCTCATCATGTAACACTTACCAATGCAAAGGAGGCTTTATAGTAAATAATGTATGTTATTTCGTGATCAGTAGTCTCGGTTATTGTAAGCTGTAGCAAATCATGGCTGTATTTTTGCCATGAGAACATGGAACTCGATTTTATCAGCGATCGGAATGACACGTTGACTTTGACAGTGTCTGTGAGTGACCACGAAGTTGTAGGTAATAGTGGAGTCTACACTCTACCAAATTGAAACCTACCACTTGTTTAGGCAGAGAAAGACAGAGTAGGTACACGTCGAAAAAACACGAAAAGCCCACGCAAGTGAAATACTACAAATAGGCATTCCGAGTGTTGGCTCCATTTTTGCCTATAAGCTTCTTGTGACCATACCGAGACTACCAGACCACTAGGCACGTAAGTACCTGTGTGCATCCTCGTTAGTACTGTAGTTAGTCTCCGGCGTTTTCCTTAGCGGCGGTATTGACGGGCAAGAAGTCGCCTTTATACGCTCCGTGACCTCTCTGTAGCGCTGATAGAAACTGTCGTACAACACACAAGCATGCTAGTAACGGTACGGTTGTGAGACACGTGCGATAGATAGCGCTGTAAGGACTTACAAGGTGTATGGGAGGTTTGATATGGGAAAAATAACTTTAAAGATCGGCTGTTTTACTGCAGATAAATGGCAAATGCTTATTTAGAAATGAATCCATATATTATGGGACAAGAAGAGCGTGAGGTTATGTAATTATGTAGCTATAACAAGATTAAAACCCTTTATTTTTGCCTCAAAGCCAGCAATCGCACGTTTCTCAATACGCCCATCACCTAACCTGCACCGTACGCACATCTAACCATAAATATCATTTATACACATTTATAAAACAACTTCACTAACTCAGCCAAAGTTTTGTCATCGCTCATTTTATTAAAGAACTGTATTAGGGAGGTTACATTACTCGCAGTTCGTCTGAAAGTAACAAATATAACCTATAATTATGACATTGTAATTCTACATAAGAAACATTTTATTCATCTGTGTTCAATTTTTTGACAGAGAAAACAATGTCCGAACAAACATGCCAAAAAAACAAAATGGCGGTGATGGGCAATATTCTCACGTCAGATAAGAGCTACACATAAGACAGAAAGAGAAGAAACTATGTCTTCTAGAGTTGATGTAATATACAATGAGAACAACTCAATACAAAAGTCACATTCATGAAATCGTAATTGCTGAAATATTAGCACACTGTTATTACGCTGAACAAATTAGTTGATAATAATTTAGTACTTATTAAATTATATTCTGTCGTGATCTATACAATGAGATGCGAATGCGATTGCACAGCCATGCTCAAAAGTTCTGAAAGCCGAAATAACAATAACAAATACGTGAATGTTACCCAGAACAGAGGAAAATGACAGCAAACATGGAGCTTTAAATTAGACCACTTTTTTAGGTAAACCACGGATCAAATAACATAAAATGGTGTATAGAAATTTAATCTTAATGGTTTAAAAAAAAATTTGATCACATGAAAATAAATGTCTCTTATAAACATTATTTTAGAAGCCCCACAGATTAAATTTTTAGCGTTTTTAGTAAACAGAGAGTGAACCGGCTGTCGGCCCGTAAGCTTTTATTTAATCCTCAACCAAGACTTAATGCAGTCGCTTAAAACTATATCGAAGTGATCACACAGAGATGTGTGTCAAGACTATTTAAGGGTCAAGGCTAAGTCAAGGCTGTCGAAACTGGAAATATTAATACAACAGTCGTTGGGGATATTTGTAACTAAATGAAATTGTATTAGGCGTTACAATTCGGAAGTTCAAACATTCACTATGGGTGCGCCCACCACTAATAATAATTAGTGGTTTACTAATTTACTAATTTCTAATCCTGAGGATGCCACGGTTGTTGGCGAAACATATGTAGATTATTTATCTAGTATTTGATTTCGGAATAGTGCAATGTATCGTCTTGCATGCTAGGTGCTCGGGTCTGGTTTCTCATGGCGATTGTAGTTAGTGCAAGTGCCTGTTGTCGCAATTATGAGTTATCAGATCCGAGGGTCAGTGGAGGGTGTAGGACCCGGTGGTGGGCGCACCCATAGTGAATATTTGTAACTGTCATGTTACAAAATGTAATGTAACATTTGATCGACTGCACGAACATTAACTTTGCAGCATGTTACAACATTGATCGATACCCGGCTTTTAACGTATCTCTTTAATAAAAGCAACTGCACTTTGTCTACGGCTGGATTGATATGCAGGGTGTAACAAAAGGAGTAGGTCAAGCGAAATTCTATAAAAATAGCCCACTATAAAGAGCCACAAAATTTGAGACTCGAAATGACTTAAGTATTTATTTTTTCAGATAGCATAGAAAAAATCCTAAACAATTAAGTTAGTACAATCTTGAAACAATAGACATGTGAATTCCCCTCTCAAATTTCGTAGATAGGTTCTTTATAGTGGGCTATTTGTATAGCTTTTCGCTTAACATACCTTTTGTTACACCATATAGATATTAACGGATGAACGTTCACGTATTCACGTAACTAGGGCAGAACGTTAGAGCACGAGATGGACTCACGTCTTGTCGTTCTCCCAGCTGTGCGTTCTCCTAAGGCTAATATCGTTGTCCGGCGTGTTGTTTGGTGGTTTATTTTCGCCTGTAATTGAGAAACATATCAATTAGATTCATCTACGTTTATACAGGATGTTTTTTGTGGCCACCTTTAACGAAGGGTGCGTACTCTATACATAAAATAAAGTAAGTTTATGTCAAAAAAAACGCTGGGAATTTTTTTTTTTTTTTTTTAAATTTTTTGATTACTTGATCTGGCGAAATTTATAGTGTCTAGTGTTTATGCTAGTTTATTTATAGACAGATATTAATTATTTCTCGTGAAAAAATCTTGCTACGTGCGTCTATGTGCATTTATGCAGAAAAACGCAGTCTATTTACTCAACTTTGGACCCTAATATTTTGGAAACCACACACTTCCCAGGTATGCTTTGCCATGAAGAAAAATGATCGTGATGATGAGGAGATTCCGTAGTTTTCGGGAACGTTGACGACCAAAAATCATCCTGTATAAAACATATCGCACGAAATCTCGAAAGCTACCAATTCTAAAGTTTATGCGGACGAGTTTCCGAGGCGTCCGCTAGTAAATACATATAGACACACCCATTAAACCTAAAGCAGTTGGGCAGAGTTAGTAATACACACAACCACTTTTCCTTTCTGCTGGCGACATGCACACAATGTAGCGATTACGTACGTAGTCTGTATTGAGCAATGGATTTTAGATAGCTGAAACCACACCATAGACATGAAAACCTTAAGACCAACTTTGCTAAGGGCACGTATTCCAAGGCTTTGTAACAATGCATAAGAGCAGGCCCCTCCCCTTCGAAAGTTGTCAAATTTGACGTATCTTGACCGAGCCAGTAAGAACTAAACTCATCGCAAAATAAGAGGTCCGTTTAACGCAGCGCTACGAGTAGCATCTTTGCAAACTACACACTGTTTGATACATTTTTATTTAGTTCGTGAATAATCCCCAGACTTTTTTTGACGTGAAACGTCTTTAAAATCGCGCCGACACATACGGGTACCAGGTTTAAAAACTGGACCGTAACGAAATGGTCTATATCATCGTACCTTAATAATTAAAAAACCATTAGTCTTAGAAACAAAAATGTGGTGTAAATATTTCACTTATATAGTCAGCTCGCTGTTATGACATTGAGTTCGTGTCGGGGTCAAGCGGGGCGGCGGGGGAGGGATACTGCGATAACTGTGCGAAACCGGCGCTCACGCTTGTTTCTATTCAGTGTAACTCGTGACTCCGACTTTATAGCGTAGTGATTCTTTCGTGTGTTTGTCAAGTTAATTTGAACCGATTGATTTATACAAAAATAAGTGTAATTTGGACAGTATTTATATCTATACTAATATTATAAAGCTGAAGAGTTTGTTTGTTTGTTTGTTTGAACGCGCTAATCTCAGGAACTACTGGTCTGATTTGAAAAATTCTTTCAGTGTTAGATAGCCCATTTACCAAGGAAGGCTACAGTCTATACAACAACCTGCCCGGCTTCGCACGGGTACAACGCCCCCTCACGCGGACGAAGTCGTGGGCGGCTGCTATTTAAAATAACCAGAAAGTGACAATAAATATATAAACATTTGCTATGTATTTTATGTTTCTATTACGTACCTGTTCTTTTTTTATTAAAATACTTAAAACAGCGTCCATCTTGTTTTCATTTCAATATTTTACTTTAAAAGCGATTCGCTAACATAGACGTTTCACGTTAAAACCAACGGCCGTGTGCCCCGACACAGCCCCACCCGCTTTTTTAGCCAACCTCTCCCTGCAACTACTTATTACCAGACTGCGCCAGAAGGAGGGTTATGTTTTTCGAGTGTATATATATTTGTTTGTATATTTCTTCAATTCAAGTCAGTAGAGGGACAAGAGGGCCTTGGCGTTTTGTAGACGATGGGCTGACCACCTGTCTACTACTACCCAAACTTGTACATCTCAACTATACCCTCAAAATTAGTCAGAAGTGGCACCATGTGGTTTTATCGGCCCTTGGTGCTCTGCCTACCCCGTAAGGGATAAAGGCGTGATTATATGTATGTATGTATATTTCTTCAGCACGCTAGAGCCTAAACGGTATGCAAGCTTGAAAGGTATCATTCGACTCGTCTTAGTCGCGACAGTGGCACTGGATCAAAAATAAATGATGTTACAGCATTTTTTTCTAAAATTCGTCGGTGTAGTTATCTTGGTCGGTAAGGTTATGGTGTGTGTATGATACATACGTGTAACCTCCGGTTGTCTACGCAGGGATCCTGACCGGCGCCAGTACGGTCCCTCATCAGCTGTCTGCTCGGGCTCCGTCGTCTCCGGCGAAGGCGCCCGGGCGCGCGGCGGCTTCGACTCGTTCTTTATGAACTCCGGCGCTGGCGGCTCGACTGTTGGGTAAACATTTATATGGTAAAGGACTAGCTACATAGAGAATGTTGAGGGTGCAGGTACATACAGAATTCCGGCGAATAAATATTCGTAAAATACCCGTAAGATGGCCGCGTGGTGCCGACAGGGTACAATTCGTACCACCCCATGTCTGCTGCCCGTGGGTATCGCACGAGGCGATTAAGGGTTTCCGGGAGGTGGGCGGCAGCGCCTCCCGTGTTGACAGCATAGTCCAAAAATACAAACTGCGGTCACCAACCCGCCTGCCCAGCGTGGTGACTATGGGCAAATACCCCACATGGCAGTCTTGTGGCGTGTCCTGGAGGAGGCCTACGTCCAGCAGTGGACTGCAATAGGCTGATGATGATGTGGACCCGTAACATCCCATAACCACATTTAGTATAACGGGGACAGATATTATAATCAGTGAAAAGTTGCCAGCTCGCCTGAGACTACGCCCCTGAGTTTTTCATTGGATCTCCTTTATGATGATCATGCAGTTCTCCAATTTGTAATAATGATGTCCTTCAGACCGCCTTACGGCCACGGCGATAAATCGTATATATAAATAGTAGGTACGTTGCTTAGTACTGGCAATACAAGACCTTAAGGATCTTAGTGTAGAACTAGCTTCAAGTGTAAGGTTTGTGAATATTAGCGTGTCGTACATGTCGCTGCTTCAATTCAAAAGTACCACAAATCAAAAGATTATGATTATTTTATTTTGCAATAAAAACGTTTTTGTTTTTAATTTGTGGTACTTTGAAATTGAAGTAGCGATGTCTCGGCTGTACTCTTTATTCATCAGTGGTAAGTTGCTAAGATAATACGCCATTTGTTTAGTCAAATTACTTACCATTATTTTCCGGTCCAGCGATTTGCAGCTCGATCCGTTTGCCAACATTGCGCCTGTTGTTGTTCGTGTTGTTTGTGTTGTTATTATTGTTATTATGGCGGGTCTTCAGCGGCGTCTTCAAGATGGCTTCCGACAGCCACTGCGATATGTTCGGGTCGACTAGGTCCATGCATGTTTGTCCCTGTACAAAAAAATATTTATTAAATGTGGTAATAGTTATATACATTTTTAAGGTTAAATAAAAATGGCGGGCGCTACAGATTTTCAAAGTAGGCGTTAGACGAAATATGTTTGCAAACCTCTGCTCTAGAGCTATAACATAACCCTCCTTCTGCCACAGTCGGGTAAAAAACCTAACCTTACGCTTATGCCCCATAGGGATATGCAGAAACTACAGATCTCCATTTTGAAAACCCTTAATTTTCTTTTCAAATAAGCAATCCTTTAGTAATGGGTACTCACAGAATAGTTCTTCGCCTGCGGATCGGCGCCGTGCTCCAGTAGCAGCGCCGCCACGTCCTTGTTGCCCCACAAGGCGGCCGCGTGCAGCGCCGTCCAGCCCTCGTAGTCCATCGTGTCTGGCTCAACGTTGCACTCGTCTAGCAGGACTTTAGCCACCTGCGGCAGGGAATACATCTTAAGCTTTGGTTTCTAATATAGGTGTCGTCATTAAGCGGACGTAAAACAGTAGTGGATGACGTGACTAGAACGTTATTGCTGCTCTACTCCAAGGTCTCCAAGCAGAGGCGGCTGCTGACATTTTTAGATGGGTGTAAAATCTCTTAACCTGCCAGCAACGCCATAGGTCATTGGTTCGAATCCCGGTAGGTGCAAACATTGATATGATGAATATCGATAGATGTTTTTATTATTATCTATGTACCTATATTTATATGCCGTTGCGTACCCATGACACAAGACCTTAGAAAGGATCTTAGTGTGGGACTAAGTGAATGTGTTGTGAAGTGTGTGAATATTTATTTATTTTATATTAACCTAGTCCCACACTAAGATAAGATTCCTAAGGTCTTGTGTGGTCTTAGGCTATGGTTTCGCACGATAGAGGTGCCATCATAAAGGGGACGTAAAACAGTAGTGAATGAAGTGACTAGAACGTTATTGGTAAACGTGGATTCCAGAATCAAAATCCTTAGTGTATCTGTAGCTGTAAAGCAGGATGTTTGACCGTGTTATTATAAAAATCCAACATTGTTTGAGCTAAGCATAATCCAACTTTGACAGATATTTCTAAACGTTGCATCCCATACTCGTACATACTTAGATACAACAGTATTTGACTTTATACGCGGCTTTCGTGATAGCACCGTAAATGTCTAAAGGTCTTAGACAGAGACAACCTAACGATCTTATAGGGAACGAGATAATACGCTCTCGTTCTAATTGGTATTTTTCTGTATTTAACCTTCTAATCACACAGTACTCAGCAAGCGGAAGGCGCAAGTTCGATCCCAGTCACGGGCCTGTACCAATGAATTTATTTCATGTACAGATTTTAATGTTGCAAAATTGTCACTTAGCTCGTGCCTCGGAAAGCACGTAAAACCGTCGGTCCTGTGCCTGATCTCTCTCCGGTCGTGTCGGCTTTCCGTCCCATCGGACTATGAGAGTAACAGAATAGAGAGTGCATCTGTGTTTGCGCACACACTTGTGCACTATAATATCTCCTG
This sequence comes from Carposina sasakii, assembly GCA_014607495.2. NCBI lineage: Eukaryota > Metazoa > Arthropoda > Insecta > Lepidoptera > Carposinidae > Carposina > Carposina sasakii. Next base: position 3,306,637 of record CP053148.1, read on the forward strand.
CGTACCTGGCCAATCTCCGTAGAGATTGGTCGCCTTGACCGAAATACGGTCGGAGATCATCATCATCATCATCACTCAGCAACAAACAATACGCATCGACATTTGTAGGGTAGTCAGCTAATTTTGAGTGTTATCTCTGTCCCACGAAGCACTAACTGCCCGGTGTCCAATAGGAACATACATACATAGATACATAAAAATCACGCCTCTTTCCCGGGGGGGTAGGCAGACATTACGAATCTCCATTTACTACGATCCTGACACACCTCTTTCGCTGGAGCATCGATAGGAGCAATCAGAAAAAAAACTATTTCTGTGCCTACACTTAATTCCAATAATCAATGTGCAAAATAAAACACGTCCAACGCAATTACCACACGCTACGTACGCACAAATACGTGAGCGTGGCCAGTGACGTCACAGCAACACGCGTGACTTCGGTTATGTCGCCTACGTAGTTCAATACTACGCACACGGGATAAGAAGGCAAGTTTTCCCTTTAGTCCAAGTTCGCAATAAACTATCAATATGGAACAAAGGCATGGTCAAAATATATCATACACATTGTTAATTTTTGCAATTAATTAACCAACATTTAACAACAACCATCACCATAATTAACCAAACGCTTTCATAATGCCAAAAGTGCCTATAATGCTCCGAAAGTCAACAACAATTATTTTTGTCTTAATTGGTCATTAACAAACCATATGTGTCCATGTCATTATTTTACATGATTAGCTGGCTGCGAAACGTATATACTCAGCGTAACTGTTTCTATACTCACATCGACATAGCCTTTAGCCGCCGCCACATGTAAAGGCGTTCCACCAGTTTTAGGATCCCTCAGCTCTACATAACCATTGGCCGCCCAATTCTTCGCGTCACTCATTAATGTATCCTTCTCTAGTCTGCGTGATTTTGCGCAGTCAATTCCTGAAAACAAAGATAGATAATTAGATCAAGAATTCATTGGCAATGGCTTTGTGACTTTAGAAATAATTTCTATGTATTATACAGTTCCCATCGTATATTCAAATAATATATTTTGATAAAGACAAAAAATATTTAAAAAATCTAATAAACACACAACTTAACTACAACCGATTCACGCCTTTGTTGCATAATATATTTTAGAAACTTGAAGCGATAAACCTAAACAGTAACCTAGGTAATATACAAATATATTTAGGACCTACTTAATCCTCTAATAATATCAGAAAATAGGATTACCAGGTATTTGTTAAAATAAGTTGAAAAGTTATTTGATAGGGAAAAAGCAAAGACGCCGACCTCAGAGTTAAATGAAACAGTGCTTGGAGAGGAAAGTAATATAAGCATGGATGAAATTGTGAAATGTTTGACACGGATGAAAGCAGGTAAGGCAGCAGGGTATGATAGGATTTGTGTTGAAGTGCCGCCTATTCAACATGTGCTTTGACACCGGCCGAGTACCAATTGATTGGTGCAAGGCTGTCATCGTGCCTCTGTTCAAGGGTAGGGGCTCACGACTGGACTGCAAAAACTACAGAGGCATTAGCCTACTCAGCATTGTCGGTAAGCTGTATGCAAAAGTGTTGATTGAAAGGATTATGAAAGTAACCGACCAGAAAGTGTGGGATGCACAAACAGGATTTCAAAAGGGCATGGGATGTACGGATCAAGTCTTTTCCTTACGATGTATAGCCGAAAAGTTTCTGGCGAAAAGTCAGAAGGTCTATTGCGCTTTCATCGATTTGGAGAAGGCTTATGACAGAGTAGTGAGGAAGGAACTTTGGAAGGTTCTGTCTATGTATGGAGTGAGTGGCCTTCTCATCCGGGCACTGAAATCCCTCTACGAGGACTCAAATGCTTGTGTGAGAATAAACGGGTAAACAGACTGGTTTACCATCGAAAAGGGTGTTAGGCAGGGATGTGTAGCGTCACCGTGGCTATTCAATCTATTCATGGACAGTTGTTTGCAAAGGTTTGAAAGACGATGTTTGTGGTCTAAGAATGAATGAGTTACTTGCCTTCTCTATGCCGATGACATGGTTTTGCTTGCGTCTTTGGAGGAGGAGTTGCATGAGATGGTAACAAAAATGCATGAATCATTTGAAAGTAAAGGGATGAAGATGAATGTAAGTAAGACGAAAGTGATGGTTTTTGAAAAGGATGAGGTAATGGCGAATTGCAAAATAATGATTGGCGAAGAAAGATTGGAACAAGTGACTGAGTTCGTGTATCTGGGGACTTTGTTTACAAGGAATGGTAAGAATGACAAAGATATTGCAAGGAGAGTGAATGCTGGGAATCGGGTAAATGGGGCACTTAATTCTTTTATGAGTAGCCAGAAAGTGTCGCAAGCGGCACGTCTGGCTGTTCATGGAGGTGTTTTGGTGCCGACTCTTATGTATGGAAGTGAAAGTTGGGTATGGCAGAAACCAAAACATCAAAGTCAAGTGAATGCAGTGGAAATGAGAGCATTAAGAAGTATGTGTGGAGTCACTTTGAAAGATAGGATAAGAAATGAGGTGATCAGAAAGAAGTGTAGTATAAATGAGGACGTGGTGACGAAGATTGAGAAGGGTATGTTGAGGTGGTTTGGGCATGTGGAGAGGATGAGTGAAAGTAGACTGACAAAGAAAGTGTACAACGGAAGAGTGGATGGAAGGGTTGGAAGGGGAAGACCTCACCGGACTTTCACCGATCAAATTGGTGAAATTCTAAAGAAAGGTCAGGTCAAGAGTACCCTAAACCGACGAGCGTGCATGAAGAATATCATGAAAGTAGATGAAGCGAAAGAGGTGTGTCAGGATCGTAGCAAATGGAGATCCGTGATCTCTGCCTACCCCTCCGGGAAAGAGGCGTGATTATTATGTATGTATGTTGTTAAAATATAACAGTAATTAGCATCAAAATGAGCTGTTATGGATCTAGATATTTGTATAAGACCTAAACTTATATTAAATAAATAAATAAACTTGAATTATTACAATTTACAATCTAAGTAACTTGGAGAATCAGGCCGATAGCAATGCGAAAGCGTAATTGGGAATGTGTGAGCGCACGGGGCGAAATGCGGGGCATGGGAGTACACCTCGCACTCGTCCCGTTTTCGCTGTAGCATTGTTTCGGCTCTGCTATTGCAAATTAGCTAATAGCCCTTCCGTACCTTTCTCTTTGATCATCTTATTAAGCAAGTCTTCCATAGCATTGTTGGCGGCGATATCAACAGCGAGTTCACCATCATGTGTCACCGCCGCTAGGTCAGCTCCGTTTTGTAGCAAATATCTGGAAAAGGAGGCCTCAATTACATACATAGTCATACATGGAGGTATGATCAATAGTAACGACAGGACGTAACATACGACAGGATCACGAAGGAGGTGCTACAGCCACGCTTAGCAAGCGAGGGTAGATGTTTATCGCCCCTGATAGTACGCCTCTTAGCCGACTCTTATGACATGCACGGAAAGAGATGCAGCAAAATGTTTTCTAGTAAAGCTAGCTGCATCAGCAATTTATTTATTTTTGTAATAACCGTTTAAGTTAATCTAAACTCAGAACCAGTAGAAGGCAAAATAAAAATTTTTAACACTACATTTGACCAGATATGTGGTGCTTCGATAGGGTTCCAGCAATCGAAGCTGGTGACAAGCTAATACAGATCGTGTTTTTATGTAAGCTCAGCTTTGCATTTTTATGAGTGTACTGTACATACCTAAAAACATGATGGCTTAACTGAGCTTTGCACTTGTGTGTGTGTACACAGATATTTAGGTGTGCGACGCCTGGTGCGTGATGCGTACATAAATGCAAATTCAAAGCTAAACTTATGCCGTGCGCACTGTAGTATTTTTCTTTCTACCCTATTCCCATTAACTTAGGGTTGTCGTAAAATATATTTTCCCATACATAGGGTTGATTGAGGCAAATGTCGTCGTAGTCATACACATGTATATGTACATATGTTAATCGCCAATCAGTTAACAGATCAACATTAATGAAGCTAAACATTGCATTGGAACAACTTAACAATACTTAACTGCCAAAAATAAACATTAGTTTACAAACGTATGTAGGTATTACACGAGAATATAATTCAATATAATCATAACATTATGTTATTATATCTGACTGTCAAGGAAACAATGAACTGCGGCACATAATCGTCATACTATGGATACGTACTAGTAAATAAGTGACTAACTGCGCTTGTAGGAATTACCAACACATATTATTGACACTGCGCTTCGATAAAGTGCAAAGGTTTACCAATACCATTAATGGTCATTCCCAATAGCCAATTCAATTAGCAATTTAATTTACTATCACAAAGAGTACCGAGATACAGAAATTAAGCAGTGTTAGCTCAATGGGTTAGACGTGCTCGTTCCGATTCTAGTCACGGAGCATGCCTTCCACTGATTTTTTTTTCATACATGGAACGAAGGTTGGCGTCAGGCAGATAAGTGGCCGTAAAACAAAAACGGCACAACCTTAGAAATATTAGTTTTAAAAACGCTTAGTAAAAGTAAAAAAAAAAACAGACTAAACGTGCGTGCCTACAATATTCAAAGATTGCCCTCGGCCATCGTTGCCGCTTTACTCTGCTACTGTTTAGTAAATATAATGTTATACATCACGCCATAAATCTCTATCGAGCTTGGCAAAGGTCCAGGAGTAACCACCAGTACCAATATTAGCTATACTGCCGCAACCATGAAGCATATACCAGAATGAACTGTTAGAATATAGCCATGCAGCCGACAATGTTAACCTACGCAGTATGAAACTTAGTTACAAAGGAACTCCTTCACGGAGAATTTAGCAGTCGCCTTATCAACATGGCACTGGGACTGTCAATGTGCTTCGGGTGACCTACCCAAAAAGATACAATAAAGAATATACATACATAGGTACATAAAATCACGCCTCGAACCCGCAAGGTTACCCCCATTTGCTATGGTCCTGCTTGACACACATATTTAGCTTCCTGTACTCTAATGATATTTTGAATGCACGCCCGTCGCAGTTTAGGGCATTTCCGACCTGACCTTTATCTACGATTCTAGGATTTCTTAAATTTGGCCGGTATAATCCGGCGACGTCTTCCCCTTCCAACCTTTTCATATCGTTATACACTTTCATTGTTAGTCTACTTTTATTCATTCCCTCCACATGCCACAACATAACCTTCTCTATCTTCGTCCCATTACCAGAAGTTACGATCGAGTACGATTGCCTAAAGTCTACATAGATGAGTTCATTTGCATTCCAATATAGCAGCACATTTGATAAAACAAAGTACATACTTAGAGACTTTATAATAGCTAACTGTTCCACTAATAGGTCACAGAATGAGTCAATATTAACCAACAATTATCGGCGATACCATACATGTTACATATATAAATATTACGTCAAAATAGGCTCATTCGAGGTAGTGTTGTATGTAGGTCATCTTCAGCCTAACAGTAATATTGCTTTCATCAAAATGTAAACAAGTATCTACCACTTTAGGTAACTTTAATTAGAATTAGGTATCTCATTTTCACAGCTTCTATTTCGGACACAGTGCGGAAAAACTCTGATCTAAAGCTATGAATTTCTTGAATTGCGGTGCAGTCCTATAGCGACTCAGGAAAATTTCACAATTCGTCACCGTAAAGACGGGTATAAGATGATATAGAAACTAAAGCGAAATTGGGGCTGCAGTGTGTGTATATAATCTGTGGCAGGAACTATATAATATATGTAGATGGTGTATCTTGTTCACTTGTAGTAGAGTATATATACAGTCACGTGAAAGCTAAGGGCGAGTACGCAGATGTGTAAACTAACACACAACGGTGTCTAGGTGACACAACGAGCCTAATACTTACCTACAGGGGCTAAAATGAATACAAAACGGTGATGCTGCAATTTGCAGTTTTGTACAATTTTTTCCAACTAACCTAGCTATACTAAGGAATCCGCAAGAGGCCGTCGCGTGCAACGGAGTCCAGCCCTCGTTGTCACGCCGGTTGACCTCCGCATCGTGCTCCACCAGGAACTCTACCATGTCCAGATTGTCATCAATGCATGCCTGGAAAAGAATACGGATGACGTGTTCATATCAATGTGATTATGGCTCAATGGGTTAGTCGTGGGCAGTCGATCCCGTCAGTAAAATGCAGTGTCATAAGCTAAGTGTTATGAGTAATAGAACTTGATAACAAATCGCACAAGAAGCAGCAGATTGCAAAACGCAATGTTATGCGGCGCGTCCTGCACATAAGTGCGCTGAGCTTTCCGTAACATTTTATGTTTACATTTTATGAGTTTATGACATTCGTGGATGTGCCAATGAACTTTTAATTGCACTCTGATGGAGGATTACGTAATCTCACACATAACAAAATACGCAGGCACCAGAATGGTAGTATACATACGTATGCATATTATAGTGTTCGCGTAATGTATGATAGAACTGCAAGATCATAAAGGAGATCCTGCAGCCACGTGTAGCATAGCGGGACAGACATTAATTATCATTTATCAGTGAGAAGTTGCTAGCCTGATAGAGTAATTGATAGGTTAGGTTGCTAGATAGAGCTAGATATAAGTTTATTTCAGACGTAATTTAACCCAGTTACTGCTTCCCTATCTTGACATAGAATACCTAACATTCAAGACACATGTCTCAAACTAGGCTCAATCGATGAAAGCACAACTTTGTGCAAACAAAATCTGATGAGAAAACAAGAGTATGTGCTCGAGAAAACATGTTAGGTATGTATTTGCAGTTGAAAGTCTAAAGTGGTTATTTTATGTGCAAATTAAATAAATGCGATGAACCTGTGTAGTATATTTTGTCTTTATTATAAGATGTGCAGTGTGGGGTCAGCAGATTGGAATAGTTATAACATAGTCAGAAAATCGCACTGTACTGCCTGCCCAGCGGGGTGACTATGGGCAAAATCCCCCTATGGAAGTCAGTAGCCTTGTGGCGTGTTTTAGGGGAGGCCTACGTTCATCAGTGGACTGCAACAGGCTGATGTGTATTGTAATATATTAATATATGTGTAAAATCACACAGTAAAATAAGATTTTACATTTTACACCATTTTGAAAAAGGTTTATCAAGAATGGCCGCTTAATTGTAAATTACAATCAACATAGTATAGACATGGCTGTGTCCTCGAAAAGGGTTGGCAGAGGTGCATGATCAATAAAAGACATACAACACAGAGCATAATAATTAGAAGATGGGAAAATAACTTTTTTAAACACGTTAAAATAACTTCGCTTTTCGCTTCGTATGTCGCATAGCCAACAGCATATCCGTGATCGAAAATAATACCGAGTAAACAACATTTTGTAAACGAGACAGACAGATAGACAAAACATCTTCCAGTTTTAGTGAGGCCAACGAACGACGATTTTCATTTTGTGCTACAGTCATACTTTATCATATCATTATAGGATAAAACATTCGCCGCTCGTACAAGCATACATAAAGAAAAATCACACAACACAAGCTTAAACTACAACTATAAATTATAATTCGCAGTCAAAAGGAATCATATTATACTAGAGCATTCGCAGAGCGTATCAAGTATGTTAATTAAAAACGAAGTGATGCTTGTACTCTTACACATCACAATGGTGCATTTTGCATACCGACACACTAGACCGGCAATGTGCAACGGATGTTTTTAGCATGATAACTCTAGATTTTATCTTTTTTATGTCGGCTTATAATTTCCTAAGTAAATAGGAAATATTATAAAAACTATCTCTGTTAACGACAGGGCCGAATTATAAGATAAAATTAAATTACATGCGTGTTTTAACAATGAGAAAAGAAAAATCTCTAGCGTTATAGCTAATGTTCATACCATAGCATAATAATAATTAAATTATTCGAGAGATAAGTAGAGGTGATTTATAGTAAATAGAGCGCAAGAGAACTTAATCCAAAAAGTATAATGGCAGTATTCTCAGCAGACTAGGAATAAATTATCAGAACCATTTAAAAAATATTTATACAACCAAAAACAAGTCTTTGTTTAAAATTGTATTAACAAACAAGAGATAAATCGTTGGTAACACAACACCCGGTGTGTCCACACTCAAATGCATGTGCAAGCGCATGGAACCGCCGACAGGGTCACTGCCAAGTCCGCTGGCGCGCGAAGAAACCGCGGACACCCAAGTTATGATGCAAACACGCAGCGGTTCATACCAGACTAATTAATTAGTCTGCTATATCCATAAAGACTAATGCTGGTAATTAAAATTGTATTTTTCACTTGACTACCCTCCCTATCCAGATAGTATTTTAAGTCTTTGGCATATAGACTGTTCTTCAATGTATGAGAAAAGAAACTCATTTATACCAATAAATGTTTCCCGAGATAAAAAGTACTCGTAGTATGTCAAAATCAATGAAATTAAAATATTCACGAAAAAGATAAATTAGTATGTACGTACGAACACATAACAATATAATAAAATAAATATAAAATTCCTTAAATAGAATAGGATCTTATAATAAAATGAGATTCACGGTAACTCACTCTTACAGAGAAAGTCTATAGCGCATAAGGCTCAGAAAGACTTTTAAAGTCTATTTTATATGAGTCAGTCGTTTCAGCCATAAGAAGTCCACTATTAAATAAACATAGGCCTGCCAAGGTCAGGGGTGCTAAAACAGGAGTTAGTATGGGAGTACTCGACACTTACAAAATGTTGATAGTTACTTAAAAACAGAGGCCTAAGCACGTACCCAGGGTTTCGTACGTTTGGGTAATATGATCAAAATACTGCAAATCAATTATGTATGTAAGTATTGTTTTAAAAAAGACAATGTTGGATTTTTAGTATTTAAAGACTTTTTATTGAGGTAGGTCAAGGTAGATGGAATCCTTGGAGCCCCCTGGGTACGACCTTGAGTGGCGCTGCCTGAAAACTTCACGTCCATGTATTGCATCCAATATGGTGGCATTGACGCTACTGCTATCATGTCCACTATTATCGTAACGGATGTAGTCTCCTCGTTCACACAATTACGTCTTTTAGTTGTTAAGGCGACATTTCACATAATAAGCTCTATTTTATTAAATATAATTTAATTGCGTAATTAAAATTGTTTCAACTGTGAAATAAACGTCATCAATGTGATTGTACATGTAGCATATATTCCAGATGTTATTATCAGATGAAACATACATTTATCACTTCGTTCATAATTTTCAAGCAGATGGGCAGAAGGGTACAATTACACTTAGATCCACGTGGTAAGGGGTGAGCCTACCACCGATCAAACACCCTATTTCCCCCCTAAAGGACAAAGATTTTTAGGATTCAATAACAGCTGGAAAGTAATTCAATCACCACATGAATAAATCGACAATAATCACATCAATGACCGATGATATCACTTGTACAAAAATATCAATGTCTCCTATACAATTATCATTATCTCGAATACAATAACTATTCGAAACCACATCATCTGCACACGATATTCAAAATAGGGCATTGTTTAGTTCAATGCATGGAGCTATTTTCATAACTATAAAGTGCATACCTAGATGTAAAATAACAATGAATTCGTGCTAGTGGAAAGTTTGTGCAACCCTTTGGCAGCTAGGTGTGTTACTAAACTTTGTATATCACATAGCGGTTGGGAATTAAGTAAGGCTTAATATTGTATTTTGACATAGAAATTATTCAAGCCATGGGTGATCCTAAACGGATACACATATAGTCCTTGCATCATACAGAACACACAGATTCCACAAAAAAAAATAGATATAGTTTTAACTTATTTATAACATCGTGCCAAACGCTACGAGTGCACCATGAGTGGCAAGTACCAACATTTAGCACGTGCAATCTACAGGGCTCCGATTCTCGCGTCAAAAAAAACAAAAATATGAAAACGGTTGAGATTTGAACAGCTGATACTAATAGCATACTGCGTAGCGATTAACTGCCAGCACTGAACTCAAGTGATCGGAACCACAACATGCCGACACACCGGTGATATCATATCCTACACACCTAGGAAAATTTCAGTCATAGTTCCGTCATTTTTTTTAGATGCACCATTTTGTTTTTTACGCGAGCTAATAAGTCGAATACAGAGATAAGTACCTACAATGTCGAAAGCATGTTGTAGAACACACTGGATTATAAAACGGCATTTTGAATAATAGTAAAGAAGAAATTTTATTCCTTCTACTTGTTATTTTAACAGTTCTAACATAATCTAACCTAATTAATTAAGCAGACAAAGTGCAAGAAGCGAAATCGTCTCCCTCTAAAACACATACTATTCAAAATGCCTAGTTATATTGTGATACGGCGTGTTCTACGGCGCTTTCGGCATAATAAGGATATAAGTACAAGAAAAGCGTTCCCCAGTACGTGCGTCGTCTCGACCCTGGCTAAACTCACCACACTATATTTAAGGTAAGATCGTGTTCTATTTCAAAGGTTTGTTCAAGACCAGTGTTTACATCATAGCATTCGATTCCAGGGCACCGATTTTATCGATTGCTATATTTTTATGATTATTCGCTGTAAGTCGACGCATCTGGAGCGGGCGTGCGTGGCCTATTTATAAGTTACCTTAAGTCAGTTACGAATATTGAGGCATCCCTATGAAATGGAGCGGTGTTCCTACTAGGTTAAAGAGAATTGTATCATTCGTGTCTGTACTAAAATTATAAATGGTAAAGTAACCTAGCTCTGTTTGTTACCTTTCAAACTGACTTAATAATAACTAGGAATATTCCAAAACCATAGAATATTTTAGATATTTTATCCTCGAAATTGTATTTTCCGAAAATTACAACGACAGTTTTTGTTGAAAATTATACAGATTTTGCCATGTGTGTACTAAAGTTACATACTAAAGTTACGATTAATATTGGAAATAATACAAAAATACGCGTGTTACTTTGTATAGACGACGTCTGTAAATGACCTACATTCGAGTATCAAAAAATTAAAGATCGTCGTGACAAATAAAGATTTTAGTGAAAGTAAAGGAGCTCTCGGTTTACAATGTAATACCGAATTTGCGAATAACCGGTATTATCGATAAAAAAACCTCCGTTTTAAACCTCCGTTTTGGTATTAAGAAACTGAAAATACAAGTGGCATTGGCAGCCTCTACAAATACGAGTGTATTGAAGTTGCCATATAAGAAAATCAAAGAAGGTTGGATGGACTGTGTGAAATGCTTGAGTGAAGCATAAGTAGATTCTTAATTTCAAGAAATAAGTGATTTCTACATTGGTTTCTTACCTCTCATTTTATTCGTTCCATAATATTAATTTCATGGCAGTCACATACCCTCTCCATTTATAAAAAATCTATTTTGCAAAACACAAACATATTTTTAAATCGGGAAGTACAGATACTCGAATAGCGGCACCTATGATGATGACTACAGCAATGTCATGACACTGAATCACATCAGTCGACCGCCAATCGTCATCAGACATAAGTACGACACCCAAATTACATTACCAGATGGCGGGGCGGCTTTAGTCAGATGTGATTGAATCTTGCATAAATTCCAATATTTTTGCAATCGCATTAGTTACTGACGAACGTATGTAAATGCACCTCACATCACCTCTACACGTTGTGTTGCTATCAAAGGCGCACTGACCATTGATCGAAAAACCTGAGGCCATCGATATCGCTACTAGTGATCCAACTACGCAAGCTGGTTTGAGTACCCTGCAATCCTATAATTTAGCGTAAAATGAAGACACCTACACTGTGCAGGATAGGTACGCAGAAAATTAACTATCTTCCTGTTTTTCAGACGCAATATGACTTCTTCCATTCATCCTTCAGCACCTCATCTATCCTCATCTATCTCACCTAATACCTTCAAACACATATAATCTTTCATACAATCTATCCAACACTAAAAGATCCCTCGGATGAAGAAGTCTATATTTTGCAGCCATGGTATTCGTAACCAGACATATAAAAGGCGATAAGTTGGAATCCAAAGCGCCTGCAATTGCAACGTACACTGTACCGATGTCGTGACGTGCCAACATCGGATCGGTAACTGTTAAACGGCCATCAGCAAGAAATAAAATATCAAAGTTATCAACAAAGCTCGGCCGTGTTAATTCCATCAGGGACATTGACGCAGACCGTTTTAAATATAGTCCATGATGATTGAATGACGTCACGATAACGTCACCATAGACTAAATAGGGATCTTGTTCAAATAGAGAAATTTCGTTTTAAACTTTGCTGGAATTTTAAAAATCTCGTTACTTTGTAGTATCACGAATATTACCGAATATATTTACTTTAGCGTCCGAGTTTTGTTGCAATTCCTAGATTTCAACCATTTATTAGTTAGTAAGGTTAGAGTTACTGAAATCTTAAACGAGTCACGCTAGTTCACGCACTAATCTTAGAAACGGCTTAGCTAATTCGAATGCGGTTTTGATGCATTACAGCTCGCAGCAAAATAGCAATTGCATCTACAATAACAAAATGTGTAATTAATATTTTGTAAAATTTATTTTTTATTTACCTAATTACTCAGCCAAATTTTAATCAATTTCCAACAGAATAACACAAAAGGTCTAGCATACGAGTACTACAATAAATAGGTCAATCTAACAATATTTTATTGCGGCATAGACTATCTGCTAAGGAGATCGCGTAGTGAATTATAGTTTTGGCAGCATTATATCACGGATGCAGACTAAATATAATATGCCGCTTGTACAATATATTATCTAGATATCTAAGGATCTGGGTTGATGACTTGTGTTCAATCATAAAAACAGTTGAAGAAATATGATCAAGTATCAAGTGGTACATAAGTTTGGCTCCATTTTGCTGCCATAATATCTATGCCATCCAGATTATTCCAACATTCGCTGTTTTTATAGAGTTAGGCTGCATTTCCAGAGATGCGTAATATCTACCAATCAACTTCTATGCTGCTCTGGGAGTAAAAAAAACGTATAATTCTACAGCTGCTTCTCTTCCCGGGCATACTGTACAAGTCAGTAGAAGGACAAGAGAGTCTTGGTGTTTTGTAGGCGATGGGCTGACCACCTGTCACTACTAACCGAACTTGTACATCTCACTCAACTATACCCTCAAAATTGGTCAGATGTGGCACCATGTGGTTCTATCGGCCCTTGGTGCTCTGTCTACCCCGTAAGGCATAAAGGCGTGATTATATGTATGTATGTATGTATATTCATTGCTCCATGATGTCAAATCGATCGGTGGATTTCAAATGCATCCATAACAACGTAGCAAATCTCATGGTGGAAAGGCTGTTAAGACTAACCAGGGACACCATAGATCTCATGCGATATCAGAATTTGGTCGCCAACGAAAGGGTTTCTTATAGACTATGTAGTCGATCGGCCAATTTAAATTAGTTTGCCTACTTGGATCTTGCACTGAACTTAATGTTTGGTTAAAATTCTGCTGCTCACACCCATAACATAAGTCGTTTACTCACACTCACCGCTGGTATTCTCAGACGGCATACATAGATATTGGACGAGTTGCAGTCTACCTGTCTTGGGCCTAATCCAGATGCTCGACCTTATAAATCGACATCATTTGCACGCATGCCGTCTTGTTCACTTTGAATTAAACTAAAAGAGACGATGCGTGCGCTTAGCGGGGATAACAAAGCATCCGAGATTACCAATTCTTAGTGATGATTTTTCCATGGAAGGCACTTGAGTAAGAGATGAGTGAAGAAGTAAACACTTTGTCTGTGTCAAAAAATATTAATATTTTCAACTGGTGTTCGCCCAGTACCGGGTCCTAAACCTTCCGCTGATCCTCGAATCTGACCACTCGTGAAATCGTTTGTTTGAGTCAGCTATTAATGTTCTGTTTTATATGCTGCACAATCGGCCAGAGATGTTGCTATCCCCCTGTCTTACGTAGGATATGATTGACCCGAATTCGGCAGACGACAGACGGTCCAGTTTTCGGCCTGCCTAATTATTGTCCTAGTCAAGCCCAGTCTAGATTCAGTTTCGACGCTGTCATTGACCGACCTACATATTCTCCGAGAGAATGATGTATTACTGAATGACAGAGCGCCCGGGTAATTATAGATTTCGGCAAGACGTTTTTTTTTTCGAGGTCACACTGCACTGGTAATGTATGTGAGAGAAGTTTTACGTTAGACGTCTAGCAATTCATAAGTTCAAGTAGGTCTCGTAAAATTCGAATAATATAAAGGTAAAACAAATACGTATCGTTATTAAAACTAACATTCGATAGTCTCTGAGTAACTCGGCGTAAATACGACATGCACGTAGAGTTTTTGCGAAAAACTCATAGCGATATTATTACGTTTTGAATATCCCTGGATTAACACAGGCCCCGGCATTTACAAAGGAAAGACTCTTAGAACATGCCCGCCAAGAGATTCATCAGTTGCTTTTACTGATACCCCAAAAATCAAAATAACCTTATGGGAAGTATTCCCAAAATTTCCGCTTCCATCGCGCACCGCAACGTTTAACATAGCGTTGTATTTTTAATTTCAAGGTTGTTTATATTTGAATCGGTACATAATATCTACAGCTGTCATTGGTCATTTTTATTCGGGAAAAGGGGTCGAGAGAAACAGGCCTGTCTTAATTGTTTTAAAACTGTGCGTTTGGCGTTAGGAAATCAGATTAATTTTTAGAAATGTGAAAGTAGGTAATGTTTATTTTACCATAGAAATAGGTAATGACGGTAGATATCGCCTTTGCTTTAGAATAATTTTGTTTAAGTAGACTACAGAATATAGTGAAGTTGTAACTGTCTGAAAATAGAGTAATGAATTTATGTTCAAACTTGTTCAACAATGTTACTTTCCCTGAGACACCCTCTAGTACGCGGCCGCTTATTGTAGAGTCCCTAAAACATCCCCTAGTCATGGCCATACTGTACAAGTTACGAAACCAACTCACGGCGAACCAACAGAAGCTTGGAATCGCGATAATTACCAAAATAAACCGAGCAAACAAAATAGAGTAATAAGCTGTAGTAAAAAAACAAACATGAAACGGAAACTTCTATTAGCGTAGGTACTGGCCGTCCAATTGGCACAAGGTTTACAAAGGAGTGCTTTCAATAACATCTTGCGTGAAATTCAAACTAAAGTAAATCAGTATAGAATTAACTTATAATTTCATATTTTACAATTAGCTTTTACAAATATCCCTTTTGCTGCCATCGAGTCCCCACTGAGTATATTATCAGATTTCTTATGAAACTGCCAGGCAATGGCAAAGTCAGACCATACAGCCAAATCAACTATAACTACCCAAACTGTGTACAATACAATTATCATTTCAGCCATACGAGATCCCATTGCTGAAAATTAGCTAACCCAAAGACCTCATGTTGGAAGCAGCATGCATCCAGAGCGTCAGTCATCTCGTGAGTGGCATTCCCACGCTGCGCTTATCGACATGCGGTCTGGTCTCCACTATAGAACCCTATAGCTTCATCGGCCACCGGTTCTAAGGACTATGTACCCTGCCAACTGCCTCTTTGGCTTGCTGGACCGTTGGTACCCGGGATTGGGATGTCAGTGACCTTCGTTCTAGTGAAAATCCAATATGGCGACTACTGGAAGCCATTTTGTGAAAATGAAAAAAATTAAAGTCGACAAACTATATCGAGTGGGGTATCGTTGAATAGGTATTTAAAAATCATTTTTAGGTTTCTCTCAACATTTTTTTAATTCGACTAACCGTTTAGGATCTATATCAATTGAAATTTGCGTAACAACCATTCTCACATATAAGTTTTTAGACAGCAGCAAGACGAAAACTTCTTGCTGCCGAGCATGTTGAGCATGTTTCTTGAAGCATATCTATTATTAGCTAGATACTCATAACCAAGAAGCATAAAAGAAAAGAACATAATTTTAAAATCCAAAAACCCGACTGCTTAATAAAAGAACCAAATAATGTACATAATAAAAAAAATGAAAAGAAAAAAACAAGCACTTAGATGTCCGGTGGTCTAGAATTCTATAATATTATTATGGAATTAATACGATATGTTACGATCATTAGAAAGTATTTAATGTTCTTCAATAGTATTCATTCCATAACTTATATATTACAATATTATAGAATTCTAGACCATCGGACATCTAAGTGCTTGTTTTATTCTTTTCAAATTTTTTTATTATGTACATTATTTGGTTCTTTTTTTAAGCAGTCGGGTTTATGGATTTTATAATTTATTTGTGAAATCCAATTTTTTAAATTGAAATGAAATAAATCATGCAAGCCGCGTAATTCATCAGCATATGTCACATCCGAATGAGTCTAGTAGTTTTATCCTGAAATTACCGTCCGCTAACATAGACAAGACAATTCTCATCAAACTACCGTCAGAAGATAAACAAAAAAACTTGATGCACCTTTACCTTTCGTAAACATATCAATCGATACGAACCTACCGTAAAATCCTCTCCATCGCGAAATATTCCTTTGCAGCTAATTCACAGAGTACACCAACAGTATCGCTCCTAAATTAGATCTAGATTGCATGGATCGCCTACTAAAATACCTAGGTGCTATTTCCGCCCAGATTTAAATGTAGTGTTACGTTGCATAAATGCATTTACTGTTTTAGAAATAAAGGTTATTGATGCTTGTAGTTATATGCCGAACGTGCCGCCAACGATGTTCAAATGGTGTTGGCAAACTATTACAGTTAGAATAAAGTTATAAAGAAAGAACAAATATGTTACTACCACATTCTACAAAAATCTGCAGACCTATCGGCTATAGATGAAATGGAAGTGTATGTGACAACAAAGCCAATACGCAGGATGGTCTTGTTTAATAGTATCGATGCGGAATACGTAGTATTGTATTTGCAGAAATGACCTGATACAATGTCAATGTTTTCTTTGGCGTCTCAAAACTACAATAATGACAATATAATAAACCAGGCAGGGAACTATAGCAATCGCCGTATTAGACGAACGATAACACTTTTTTTATAACAGCGAAAGAGATCAGACTGCCCTTTCGATAACCACATAACGAGCCAAAATCCTTAACATGCAAAGTATGCTAATGGTATGCTTTCCCGGAGGGGTTGGTAGAAATTACGGATCTACACTTGCGACGGTCCTGACACATCTACTTTCATGATTTATCCACACGAATGTATAAAAACAAAAGCTTATCAATTATCGAGGGATACGAGAATGGGATCTGTGAAGAACGCCAATATATCATATATCGTATTCAAAAAGCAATATCAATAAAACAACGAGCAAGAAACAAGAATAGCGACTATGTAACCAAAATGATACATTTTAACAGATATAAATACCCGTAACATTGTAGGCTGAGAAAATTGTTCACCTGTGTATGTTAAAAAGCTTTTGACGGAATAAAAATATTCCTGGGAATTGAAAACGGCTCCCACATAATGACGATCGCCATTATCATTCATTCCAGTGACGCACAAAACATCAGGCAAAACGTCCAAGTTAAACGGAGCACGTTTAAAAAGATAAACGTAATAAAATTACATTATAATTAGGACTCGCTTTTAAAGTTTCATCATGTAGGGACTGTTTCACTGGGTCGCCACGCCACGCAACCACGAAAGAACGGTGGCGCATCCACCGACCGTGCGGATCCGATAATCAACGTACGCTAGAGGCCGTCAATGTCGTCTCCATAGTGCAATAAAAACTAATCACAACAATTATTGCTACCTATTATATATAATATACATGATACTCGAATCACTGAAGTGCACTAAGCATGACCTGTTGCCCTGGTACCTACCCTTGACTTAAGTGAGATGATAGCGGGAACGGCGTCACTTACATGCAACCATGTCAACCATTGGAAGGGCATAAACCATACATTGTTGCGTATCTATTATGCTAAGAGACCTCCACACAAGCGTTTTACAAGCATCTTTTGAACGTCGGCGTCGGGCAAGCGTCAGGACAAGCGTCAGCGCAGCGTCGACGCGACGTCAGCGCTGAGTGGAAGCCGAACGCACAGAACGCTGTAATTACGCAGCGCAAACGTCGCGACGTTTTATTATAAAGCAGAAAATGTGGCTCTGGCGTCACGTCGGCACGATGCTCATGTAGCGTAATTACAGCGTTCGGCAGCCATCCAGCGCCGACGTCGCGTCGACGCAAGGTTGACGCCGCGCGGGCGCACGCCCGACTCCGACGTTCAAAAGACGCTTATAAGACGCTAGTGTGGGGGGTCTCTAACGAAATAGCGCCATTAAAATATGGCTAGATGGATGAAACTAAAGGGGAAACTAAAGGAAACATGAACCAATCACTGGTAACATTTACCCTACCACAAGACAACTGAGCAACAGCTATGTACAATTTTACGAGCGAGAGTTAACATCGCAAAGTTATCGAAACATTTCCACAAAAAACGGGTAGACTTCGTTCTTTTAACAAACGAGCTATAAACCGAGGCTTCCTATTGGATGTATCGATACCTTTATAACCTAGACTTGAAAATATAGTTAGATCCACAATATTAAAGATTTGAAAATTGTCAAGAGTGTTTCTTAACAGAGTCCTAAAAAGAAAGCAAACCCAAGTTTTACTAATTACAGAATTAAAAATCTCGCTGCAATAACGTTGAGAGCCCTCCATGCCGGCAGATCGGCCAGGTCATATTAATTACACCTATCAAGTCCTATTACGGCGGGGTCAACGACTGACCACGGGTCCTTCGAGTTAGACAGCTGTCACTTACAGGGATTTCGAATAACTTAGGTAAGTGTTTTAAATTGTAGCTTGAGATTTTGGACATTTAAAATTGTTGGTATTTTTGGAGTGAGGCCTTTAATTTTGGTACATTGATGCGGTACTATATATACCATTTGAGTCATCTTAATCACAAGCTGACAGTTATCCTGCACATAGAGGAGTTCAAATCAATCCTATTTCTGATTAACATTTATTTTTAATAGTCAGACCAATCATACTCAGTGTGCAAGTAACTAACTGCTGCGCGAAATAATGCATGTATTTCAATTAAAAAATAATGTACTATGCGCCTTACACACATAACGATAAAATATTATAAGGAATAATGTTAAACATTGAAGAAAGATAATATTCCATCCATAATTTAGTTTGGCCATTCATAAAGTAAAGACAGCTTGGTAACCACAATAAACGTCAAGCACCGCATCACACTCGCATTTTACAAACAAAACTCACGTCATAATACGTATGACACAGGTTGCGAATAAAAACGTACTCGTAATGGGGATGGTATACTTTGCTACTGTACCCATTATAATTCTTCAATAATTATTTAAGAACTTAGGCAACATAACAAATTTATAGGGGCGATTGCGGATTTCGCATAAAATTATCGAAACATTTCCTCCAATAGTGGTTAGTTAGACTTTATCGCGTCACCGCTACTAAATGAAGGCTTCCTATGGCTAAGGCCGCACTACGGCAAAACCGCCGCGGTTTTTAACCGCCTGACTTTTTTAAGTATGGCTGAGCAAAACCGTCAGTGCGGCTGCTTTCAATAGTTTCCTTTACTCACAAAATCAGGCGGTTAAAAACCGCGGCGGTTTTGCCGTAGTGCGGCCTTAGACTATAATTGGAGGGAATTATTTGCTAACTTTGATGTCGTTCGTAAAATTGTAACATGTCTAAGCCAGCGTTATTGTTAACCTGATGTTATGTATTGCCAATCTCAGATACTTCATCCCTGTTCAGTCCACATGCTGGATATTTTAGTTATACCTTTAGATTATATAAAAGGAGAATAATGCCTGATTTCACCAACGTCTCCTAAGATTTAGAAGTTTCCTAACGCATTTTAAGTATCAGTTTCGACAACATTCGATTTCACCAAAGTTTAAGGATTTCCTCACAGCTTAAAAGATCTCCTAAGATTAGAAGCTCGAATTTTGGGCTCTTAAGTTTAGGTGACATTTTCGTGTACCTATACCTTCATCTGAGACGAGTGTTTGGATTTGTATTACCTACCTAGAATTCACGATTTCAAAGATATGGAAAACAAACATAACATAATTGATAGTTTTCACGCTATTGAAGCAGTCAAAGCAGAACAAAGACATAGCTTAGTTACTCGAAGGCGTTTATTCAACAACAGTTACAGTGACAAGACAACAAAGTATTTAAATCAAAGGTCTGTGTTGTATACAGCCTCATTTTACATTTTTTGGCCGTCTATCTATTGACAAAATTTATAAGAAATAAGGTTTTTGACTATATTAAAACACATTGTACTGATATAATTGTAACTTATTAAAATTAATTTCGTTGTAGACAATTTTCAAATATGTTGTCAAACAAACAAACACACAATTTTACGAATTCGGTTTTTGACATCACTATTATGTAAGAAGTCCATACTTTTTGAGTCCCTATGTTGGTGAAAAGCAATTTAAGTTAGAAGTTAGTTTAGGAGATGTCTTTCTCTAAAATCTTCCTAACAAAGAGACCGTTTAGGGAGCACTGGTGAAATCCGGCATAAGACTCAGTTTGCCAAGCATTACAAGATTAGCAGTTAGTACAAATGTGCCAAGTTTTGTTTCCTATGTTCTTGTTTATATGCTCTCTGAAATCACGAAATCCATAGCCAATTTACATTAGTAAGACAAAACTCTAGTCTACTCTTCTTAGAGTTGGCCAAATGTTCCGTCTGCATTAGCGAGATGTAGTAAACATTACACATAACCATAATTATGTCGCGATTATACAAGCCGTGTGGTGTCGGGATAGTAGAATAACACCACGCCATGTCTAAAGGCGATGAAGGGCTCCCGGAAGGTGGGCAGCAGCCCCTCGTGTTGACAACATAGTCCGAACATCAGACAGTCACCAAGCTGCCCAGCGTGGTGACTATGGGCCCCCTTAAGGCAGCAGCCTTGTGGCGTGCCCTGGGTGAGGCCTACGTCCAACACTGGACTGCAATAAGCTGATGTGATGTGCGTTATGTGTACACTTAAACCGTGCAGTGCATACGTGTAGACCGATTCTAATTCTGTCCCATGACGTCGTGCCGGTCGAACGAAACAATCGAAAGTTATTCCGAGTGCTAACCCAAGTCACGTGACCGCTGGTGCCGCATTCCCGTACAAACTGCGATTCACGGAAGTAAATACAAGGCGTTTGTGTGTGGTTTAGACCAAACTAGAAATTCGGTACCTACCAAGTATGCCAAGAGAATTAAGTAGTGATTTGATCGCATAGGATTTTTTAAAGATGAAAAATAGTTGTAGCTAAAAGGATTACTTATTTAGACCTAGATTTATATTCTAGAAATTGAAGGCAGGTTGTGCTTGCATACCAACTAATACAATAGTAAATGTTAAAATTATGATATACTGTCTTTGGAAGAAATATTTGTAACTGTTCTAAGTAACCCAATTCCATATAACTTTGGACTTCAATTACTATCTTAGGGTTGGTCATATAGAATAAAATAATTGTAACATTACAAAGAATATGAGGTATAAAAAGAACCATGTCGTCTCTTTCATCCTGTATTTAATTTACGCCGTAAAATTGCTGCCTTGTCAGTGTTTTACAGGATACACTTTGGAGTGTGTATGGGAACTTCACAATACAGTTCCACCAGCCCCTATTCACCATTGGGATACTAGACGGAGACTAGTGTATCACCCTTATGTTTTACGTTATGCTAACTCATTTGTAATGTGAACGGCTAAGGAGTGGAATGCACTTCCTGCCAATGTATTTCCCGAGCACTACAACATTGGTCTCTTCAAAGCTAGAGTGAATAGGTACTTTCTAGGCAAACATGTACCACCCTAGGCCGCATCTTGCTTAACATCAGGCACGATGGCAGTCAAATGTTTGCCTAGCTAATTGTAAAAAAAAAAAAAAACAATTCCCATAGAAAAAAGCAAGTGTATAAAGCACAAGACATACCGAAAATATTAGGACTTCAAAATTATCATATGCACTAAAAATATAGACCTATTTTGAAATACTTTGAGTTACTGCAACTTCTTTTTTAACTGAGACATTCTGTGTATGGAGTGAATGTATGGAAATACTACTAACATTGAAAGCCCCAGACAACTGAGCATAGATAACAGGAGAGATAATAGAATGCTAAGTTTAAATAAATATCAACTAACTATCATAATTCATGTATTAAAAGATAGTGCAGAAAACAATTTATTTATCAGTAAGAATCATCTGCCTATTGAAAAATCTGCCCTTTTTTTATTTCTGTATGGAGGTACTCACAAAATTTTAAGGCTGCTTGTGCTAAATTGATCTGATATTATCTAGTTACCAATCATAATCACTGGTGGTGCATGAAGTTGACGATTTTGATTGATGGACATCTTAAGTAAATATGATGGTGAGGTGGCTTCTATAAAATACAACAACTTGGACGGACAGTGTCAGTCAAAACATAAACTTCTCATTGTCCTGCCCCCTTATAACCTAACCCCATCATATATTTTATTAGGTTCAAAAAAACCTCTATTAACATTATTTAATTAGAATGTATATTATGTAGATAAGTTAAAAAGCTGATAAGGTTTGCTATCCAGTAGGATAACATGGCCAGTCTTTTGGTCATATTGCCAGCAGTGGAGGACTTGCAAGAGGTTACCTGTACTGTAAATATCACCTTTCTGTACTATGTTTTTTATCTTCTAAATTCTAAGTTTGATGTTGGCATGTAAAGAAGGTCAAGTCAAGTCAAGGGATAAGAGTGGGTTAAGACTCGGTTTACATACATATTTACATGGCTGTATCCCTAAACTGGTCTAGCCAGAGCTGCAGCATCATGAAGGATATCCTTACAGCCCCAATTAGCATAGACTTGGTTGGCAAAAGCAGCACATTCTCTACAGCTTGTTTTTCTATAGATATGAACTATGATGTATGTACGAGGGGGCGTTTTTAAGTTCGCGGAATCGGGGGTAAGACGTGGAAATAAAAATACAAGTTTATTTTTCCTTTTCAATATATTCTCCTGCAACCCTAATACATTTTTCAGATCTTTCAATTAGCTTATGTATACCCTCGAAAAAAAATGTTTTTTCTTTGTCTGAAAAATAAGCTGAAACTGCTTCCTTCACTTCTTCATCGCTTGAGAACTTCTTCCCCCAAAATTCTTTTTTCATTTTTGGAAAGAGATATGGTATTGGTATGGTATGGTATGTTACGACTAAGGAAAGTACCCTCATTTATTAATTACCTACCCATTCCGCGAATATAAAAATGCACCCTTGTATCTTGTGTTATATGTATGTACCTATCAATTATTATTTAATAGCAATATTTGCTCCCAACTTTTACAGGTTCAGTACAGTTTTACAGGTATCAGGCATTTTATAGCAAGCATGTAAATAACTGTTTTATAAATTTTTTGGCCAGGATCTATGGCCAGCCCACAGGTAGGTAAATTTTCATAAGTTTCTTAATTTTAAGGTTTGTAAATTAGGCATTTGGCATCATCACATAAGATATAGGTATTATGAAACAATACATTTCTTATCTTCAGTAAAGGACTTGTAAGTACTTAAGAATGATATTGTTGTTACTTCCCAGTGTCCTAATGGGCTATTGTTTCCCTGTTAACTACAAAAACAACTTGTGGGAGGATCTTAGTAAAATAGGGTGGAATTTGGGAAGGTACTAACCTGGTGAAGTGCGGTAAGGCCATCTACATTCACCGTGTTTATGTCAGTGCCCGCCGCCAGCAGCCGTTGCACTTCGTCCCTGTCTCCAGCGGTACAGGCTGCCTGGAACACGATTCCCGGCGAAAACTGGATCCTTGAAGCTCTCTTCGGGGACGTAGATTGTTTGTTGGTGTCGGATTCCTGCCAGCGTTTCAGCTGCTCAGCCCGCTTGAATAGCGCTGACGAGGACCTTGTATCCGTCATTTTAACTATTCACTAAACACTCAAAATAGTCCCGAATAACACTACACGGGGCATATATTGTTTTTATTATAGTTATCTACACAAATGCCGAGTCCATAACTTAATTCCCAAAAAGGAAACATGTAAGAAGAAACTTTCGTGGAGATTGATACAAAACCAGGTACAAACTCTATGTTAGGAACACTTGTTGAATTATTTATCATGAAACACAAACACTAATGTGATACCTGATATAACCATTAATCGTGCTTTACTTTTAGTGTGGCAGCCATTACAAGGATAAAATTTTACACTACTACCTACCGAATGTAAAAAGAAAAACTAGCAACGAATGAGAATGACAGCAATGGCAAAAAAGAAGTTAAGACTAGCGCCATCTATTTCACAATTTCTGGGAATATTGCCATGTAAAAAATAAAAATTATTGTCTATGGGTATTAGCTTTTTAATTTTTTCCTGATTTTGTTACCACCGGAAAAAAATCAAAGTCCGTAAATTTAATCCTTTTTGTTTGATATTTTTCCTTTGGAGAGCGAATGCCGAACAATTAACAAGTTCGTCTCGTCACTATGAGACCAAATTGTTTCTTTTTACCTACCTAGTTTCGTATCTAAAGCAAATTACTAATTTTGAAAACACCTTATATATACAAAAGGGGTATGTTAAGTGAAAAGCTGTATAAATAGCCCACTAAAAGAAACCTGCCCAGAAAATTCAGAATAAAGAACTCAGAGATTTCCATACAAATACATCTTGAAAAATAAGCCTAGGTAACGTAGTCTGTTATGATGATGGACGCGCGCGGCTGGCAAAGCTACACAAAATACAAAACGGTGTAGCAGGCAGGGCACGCGGTAATCCGTATGTCTGTGCATTGTACTGACAATCAGTGTTGGCAACCTAGAATGATGCGCTGATCGTACCAGGGGAGTAAAATTATCGTACCTGACGAAAAATTATCGTATACTTTTGAACGACATAAAAAAAACGTTAATTATTAATAAAAATAGATATTATTACATTATATTGCGCTCAGCCGCTCGTCATGTCCTTTTTCGAATGATTTTCACTGGGTACATTGCGTACAAATGGCGCGAAAATTTGTGTGTTTCAAAAGTTTTACAAAAATAAAATGGCTCCAAAGTTGATCAGTCGGTTATTAAATTATTAATGAACACATAAAATTGGTAATATAACGAGATATATATTATATATTTCTTATCTATACATGAGTGAACGAAACTATCGAGTTATCGTAGGTACGATAATAATCGCAATCGTACATCGTACGCTGGTATCAGATTATCGTGCATGTACGATAATAATTGCCAACACTGCTGACAATGGTAGCCGTACCACTTTGTGTCCATACTGAAATGCCTGTTCATAAATTTTATATTTTAGTTTTGCAGGTTTATTTTCTTTTACTAACACACGTGAGGTCTTATATTGACGTTTGGCTAATATATCATTTTAGGCCAATGTTTACATCGATCATCGTAATAAAAAGTTTTTATGGGTGGATGAATTTTTGTTACTCTTTCACACCGTAACAGCTTGACGGATTAGGCTGAAATTTAGATCAGAGAAAGGTTATATTCTGAAAAAAAAATTAGGCTACTGTTTATCCTATTAGCTATACAGTTTCTATACAGGGTGAAAAAAGACATCGTTGTTATTTTAATACCTCGTATTCTTTGTAACGTAACGATAAAAAAAATTCTATGGAACCAACCCTGGGAAACGAAAAAGTTTTTTATATTTTTTATTGTTTTTATTGCAAGCAATGTATTCGATTGACAAATGTACCTAAAAACTAATATTTTAAAATATTAATATGGAGTCTTAAAAAAAAATGTTTGTTAACTGTTTCCAGGTGGATTTATTTTAAAAAAATGCTGATATTCATGTAACTTTGGACTTCAATATCTTGGAAACCCGTGGTTTCCCAGGGGTGCTTCCATAGAAAAAAATATCGTGATGTTACAAAGAATACGTAATATTAAAAGAACGAAGTTGTCTTTTTACACCCAGTATAAATATCTTGATCGATTTATTTTTTTCCTTAACCGATTATTAATATTCTGTTGACAATATGAATCGTATGCACAGCATTTAGCCGAGTGCGCGGTACCTATCAATGAAAAAATTAAATTACATTCGGAATATTTCGATGAGTAAAAAACAGAAATCTTTAAGGGCGTGAACTATTAAAAACGGGCTATTTATATTACGATGAGTATTTAGTATTAACCTATATTTTGCGGTATAAAAGGATATAATTGTTTATCATTGTTGATGATGCCATTAAACGCTCAATATAAAACACACATAAACACTCTCTTCCCTAAAAGTCGAATCCTGTCAAAAATCAGATATCTCACCCATTATGTAGTATTCGCCATGCCTAAGAAGGTGGTGTCGAAATATTGTCTGATCTTAGGGTATTGTTAAGAAGACGGAAACATTATTTATTGCGGCTGCCTGGCTGTTTGTTTCATTTGCACCTTTGTCATTGCGGAATTTACACAATTTAAAAACAAACTCAACTTTACGTCGAGAGTGCGAACATTTTAAAAATGATTTATTTAAATTATTTTAGTTAGGAATAAGTTATGTACTCCTCTAAGTATTCGTTTAAAGTTGTTATATCTTGTTGTTCAACAAGTAGTACTTACGTTTATTGTAGACATCATGGTTCATGTATCTACGCATCCGCCTTTGGAATTGGAGGAATTGCCAAAAGAAGACGAAGAAAGGCTTGAAAAATTGTTTTCTAGGATAGATATAGATGGAAATGGGAAAATCGACATCCACGACCTATCGACCGCTCTCAAAGAGTTGGCTCCTCACATCAATCGCAGCTATGCAGAGGTTAGAAAATCCTACATTTACTTTACATACGCGAAAGTAACGGTGAATTCACCTATTTTTTAAATACGGCTAGTCACTAGCTGTAGTTGAAGTAATTAAACGAATTTATTCATTCATCATACATAGATTTAAATTTGTTTTAAGTATGTAATGATTCTGAGTCAATTGATGATTAATCTGCATTCTAAATCATCAACACAACACAAGTTTTGTTATAAAAGGTATTCTGTATCCTCAATTCCTAGCAAATCTAATTTGCTTTTCATCCTTGGGTTACATAACAAACTATATTTTATCCAAAAGTTAATCATGCCTTTAATAAACAAAACAGCAACATCTGTAGAATTTCTGAAATAGATTTCACTATGATCTCACTTGTATAAAGTGTGGGAGGCCTTTGCCCAGCAGTGGGAGAAACCAGGCTTGTGACACAAATTATGGTTTATGCACAATCCTTTACATTTTAGGGAAACAAAACAAAAGTACCTATTTTTAGTTTGTTAATATTCTACCTATTGAATGTTGTCTGTCTTTGTCCCTATTAAATGTTATAATTCTCAAATAAAATGATCTTTTCTATGATGAAGCTTCAAACTGTTAGGATACAATTTAAGGCATTTTCCATATAAGTTCTACATGGAAAATGCCTAGTTACATAATTCAGCATAATACATACATTCATAGATCACTTTTAAAATAAAACATGTTGTCAAGATTCCTACAAGGCTTATCTCAAGATAATTTGAATCAATCATACATTGTTTGATGTTATTGCTCTCTAAGTACAAAGGTTTCTTAAAGAAAGACAGCTGGTAGATTCATGTTATTTATAATAATATATTTTAATACAATATCTATACATATAATAAAAATGTAACGGATCGCTGTCTGTACATGGAAGATATATAAGAAAAAATATTATAGAATACCTTTATCAATGCAATAGTACCCAAAACAATGATCTTTGTAATTTTTGTCTGTTTGTCTGTGCATTTGTGCACGGTAATCTCAGAAACAGCTTAACCGATTTCGATGCAGTTTTCAGGAATATATTGTGACAGGTCCCACTTAACATATAGGCTACTTTTTATCCAGGGAAAATGTTTTTCAACCCAGATAATTTCGATATTTGTTTTTTTTTTCTGTAGTCCACACGGACGGAGTCGCAGGCGTCCACTAGTACTTAATAATAATGTATAATTATTGAGAACAACTTTCTGGGTGGCCACATTGTCACATTTCTGTGGTGGCCTAAGTCTGGCTTTCAGATTCTCATTTACTTACTATGTACATTTCTTTATTTCTATATTATATTCAGTTATAAACTACTGAAGTCTATTTAATTAGTCCTCAGAGCTTGCAATGCCAAGGTCCAACATAATTTTATTAAAGAAAGTAAGTACTGTACTTAAAAAAAATTACAACATTCTACAAATGAAGAAAAACTTAAATGAGTTTATAGATGTACCTACTTCACTTCTAACTGCACAATAAATTTTGTAATCAGCAACATGCCCAAAATATTGTATGGTGTGGCAGTAATGGCAGGCATTCCGTTCATAACTATTGAAATTGTCTTTGTGTAGGATCAGGAATAACATGTATTAAATATGTAGTGGTATTCCAGAAATTTCTGGCAAAAACTGGAAAAAATCCTGGTGATGTCACACTATCTGAATTCATCCACTACGTAAGGGAACATGAAAAGAACCTCCGTCTGCAGTTTTCACATCTGGATAGGAATAAAGATGGTAAGAGATTTGGTGTTTTATAGCTCTTAGAAAGAAAACTTCTTAAACTTTATGCTTAAAAAAACTATTAGCTTATAGGAAATTGCTGGCTATTGTGTAATATCCACATTCTAGTCTGAGTTGGTTTATCCTACTAATATTAAAAACCCGAAGGTTTGTGAGGATGGATAGATGGATGGATACTCTTTCACATAAAAAGGATTGATCAAGCTTTTTAATAAAATTTGGTATGGAGTTAGCTGACTGGATGAACACATAGGCTATTTTTTATCCCAGGAAAATATTTTTATTGTGGATAATTTCGTCATTTTGTTTTTTCTGCAGTCCACGCGGACGAAGTCTGGGGCGTCTACTAGTCTATTAATATGTCTTACTTACTTGATTACTTACTGTCTTGATATAGTTACTATGATATGATTTAGTGAGGAATATTAGAAGTTTAAATCCTAATCTGTAAGAAAAAGCAACCACTTCTGTTAATAATTAGTAACAGAAAATATTTGAATCTTTCCTTTACATTTCCCCTTATTTTTACTCCAGTACTGGTTGTGTTCATGTCATGTTATACTATTAAGTATTTTTCTAGGAAAAGTGGATTTGGAGGAACTCATAGCAGCATTTGCTGACTTGGGTATCGCAATTGGAAGAAACGAAGCAACAAATTTATTAAAAAGGTAACATATGTTAAATTTCTTGTATTAATCTTCAAGACTGCATGATATTACTGTAGTAAA
Organism: Carposina sasakii; assembly: GCA_014607495.2. Taxonomy (NCBI): domain Eukaryota; kingdom Metazoa; phylum Arthropoda; class Insecta; order Lepidoptera; family Carposinidae; genus Carposina; species Carposina sasakii. The sequence continues at coordinate 3,335,939 of CP053148.1, forward strand.
ATGTATTTTGATGTTATTATTATGACCTCTTTTGTGTTCGTTGTTATACTAGTTGAATGGGGTTAAGAATAATTTGTATTATAATAGTATTTATCTTTGTTTAGTATCATATTTCCTTAATATAATATTCTTTTCAAACTTTTGACCTTGTCATATGTATCTGTGCCATTTTACACTTATCATAACATCACTGTTTTGATTGCCTTATACATAAAAGAAAATAAAAAATTGCAAGAATATATATATATATATATATATATATATATATATATATTGTGTGTATAGTCTTGCAATTTATTATTTTCTTTTGTGATGTTATGAGAAGTGTATAGTGGCACAGATACATTAATCAAGAAATAAATAAATATTCACACATTTCACAACACATTAACCTAGTCCCACTCTAAGATCCCTAAGGTCTTCCGTTGTGAGTACTTCTTCAGCCTATTGCAGTCTACTGCTGGACGTAGGCCTACCCCAGCACACTCCACTGCCATGGGGAGTTTTCATCATATCAATGTTTGTTTATATCCTACCGAGATTCGAACCCAGGACTACCACTACCGACTACACCAATCGGCCGTCTCACTAAAGAAAATTAAATTGGAAAAACTATAGGTGTTTCTCGTCGCGGCTGTAATGAAATAAAATTGTCTGTGATTGTTATCTTGAGTGTTCAGATTCAAGGGTCAGATGGAGGGTGTAGGGCCCTAAAGAGGGCGAACAATAGTGAAGAATCATAAACGAAAGAGTTAAAGGAGACTACCGTGTTATGATTCTACTTCATATTTAAATGTTTCAGAAAAGGGGGTTTACCTAGTTTCTGGTGGTAAGTCTCGGCTGACATGTCGACGCTTTCACTAAAACAGTTGCTACGTTCATGCTACAGCTAAATGATATACCATAATTGAGCTGATATTGTAAAGGCACATAGATTATATTCATCAGCTCACTTCCCTTTGTAGTTTGTAAACCTCTGAGGAGAAATCACCCATCTGTAACTGATTACAGCCATATTTTAGCATTGAGGGAATATTAAAGGTCATAGATTATATGTTTCCAATGGCTTCAATCAAACACCTCATAATGCTAGTTATCTCAGTAAAATAAAAATATATTGGTTCTGATATTTTTCAAATCCAAAGTTTTTTTATATCATAGTTCCTATGCAGCTTTCTACATTTTTGAGTAGGTATTTATTTAATCATACCATTCAAAATGTCAAGCCGTTTTGTAATACGACGTGTATATTTGGCATTTATATCACCATCTTATTGTTATCATGCATTTAGAGAGTCATACCAAATTACGTGTAAAAAAACGACATCTCACTGAGTTATGTCATCTCAATGATTTAGAAGAGCGATATAATTTTTATGTGATGTTATAATATACCTAATATCTGTTCGAGGAACGAGGTATGAGCGAGGAAAATAAAGCATCTAAAAGGCAATTGATGCTAGTTATGGCTGGGTGAGACTGTCATAGAATTTGATAAATAGGCAGGTCCACATTGAGAGAGCAGCCTCTCGAAGCATTTGACGCGTGTCGAAGCTTTTTGCGTTTATAAATATGGTTTTAAAACAAAAGTTCCTGTAAATGATGTAGGTAGACATGTGATGTTGTAATATTTAATTAATTTCACATTTGAAAAATGGACTTGCCTACTTAACTGAAGGCTCAACTAACTACCTCATTTGGACACATAATCAAATTGTAATTTTACAGATAGGTATGATTTTGATAATTTATTCTGATAAGCATAAAATATTATTAAGATTCAACCATAGGAAACTATCCCCATGAAACTGGCTGCTCGCTCTGTCGACCCTGTAATTCTGTGAAAAACCCACAGCATTCGGAATATTATTTCTCTTTCTAACTTTCGTGACGTTCATAGGATGGACCAGGATGGCAGTCTCAACATCAGCTACGATGAGTGGAGGGACTACTTGCTGCTGGCACCTGCCACGGACATTCACGCTCTCATACACTTTTGGCGGCACTCGACGGTAAGTTATAATATTTGTCTATTCTGAGGCTATGTGACCGATACGCGACGTATTTCTTGTCAGCTGTGGTCGAACCTTTATGCGTCTAAAGTTGGAGACGTCGTTTCAAAATTACATTTGACAGCAAATTGTATGGAATATCTGTCAAATTTAGACAATGTTTGAATTATTTTGTAATAACACGATAAATTGATGTTACACATATAGTGGATCAGTGGTAATAGAGTTCTATTTTAATCTTATAGATATTGTCATAGCTATATGATTCAACGATATAATCGCCACTTCAGTAGGTATAACCATAGAGTAATAAGATGTCGTAGAGTGCTAAAGACATACTGTTTTGATGCACCATTTTTCGGTGCCTCACAATTTCAGTCCTTGGCACTTAGATTCTAAGTCTTATGGTGTATCGAAACTGTTAGGCTTAACAGCTTAGCTCCAGTCTCTCCGCAGTGCTAACTAAAATAACAATGTACCTAATATTGCCATGTAATTTAAGATGCAACATTGTGGTGAGAAAATAAAGACATATTATATTATTATTATTATCTTATTCCTCTATGGCAGGGGTCTCCAATTTTGAAGCCTTAGGGCCATAATATTTTTTTTGGTATGTTCCAAGGGCCAAAACAAATTTAATTTTTCTGCCTACCTAAGCAAACATGGGCTTTTTTGCATTTCAATTACTATTGATAGTGTACTGAATACACTGTATATATTAATTATTTAGTTATTAATATGCTTAAGCTTAGATACTTAAGTTGAGTTTTCTGCGTCATCATTTCTGTCGTAAAGTTTTACCTTGCAAGTAAATTAAATCGAGTATTTATCATTCTGTGTTTTCATTCTCTTCCATTCAACTTATCACAGTAATAGTAACAACAGTAAAACATTGGCTGTCGTGGGCCAGTTTGATGACACCAGTCCTAAGCTGTCGCGGGCCAGATTGATGGCACTGGCGGGCCGTAGTTTGGAGACCCCTGCTCTATGGTATAACCAATACGCGACCTAATAAGAAATACCTTTACACTAATTAAGTATGTCGGAGCATTTGCTGTATTTATATATCAGGCGTTGTATTAATTGTTTTTATTGCAATGATATGAATTGAATATCAAGCAATTGACATCGTGTATTTAACCACGGGAATATAAAAATTATGGTCGATTTAGACCGTCACATTTAAACCTAAACGTAAAATTAGTCCTACCTGTCCTTTTCTATCGGCCATTTATGTTAAGAACGGAGTGAGATAGACCTGCCCGGCTAGCACGGCCAACGATACACGATATGATAAATCAAGTTATCGATACCTAGCTGTCAAAATACGATAAATATAGCCGCTATGTTGAATTTTATCGATACAGCGAACATAACCATGCCGGTAACGTTACACGTCACGATTCGATATGATAGATAAAATGCGAGCATGTCAAGAGGTTACTATCGATAGCGCCGAACATGACCGTATTTTGATGTTAAAAATATCGAATTTTGACATCAATTCAAGATATTGTTATCGATGAACATTGTAGTGCGCAATAAGCGTAGATAGGTTAGAGAAATCGAAAATACCTATTATATTCTTTGGTTCGATAGGTTTTCAGTGATATGCTCCAAACTTAATATTTTTAATTTAGGGTTTTAGTTTACTCGTTTTTAGTTTACATAGGTAGGTCAAAGGTAAAATTAAATTATTAGTAATTGGTATCGATAACATTCAACATGGCGGCTAATATCTATCGTATTTTGACAACTAGTCGATAAATGGATTTATCGTATCGTGTTTCGCTGGTCATGTTAGAGCAGCTGACTAAGATTAGGTTTACGTTTAAATATGACGGTCAGAACCGGTCCTATTACTTGATTAAATAGTGAATTTAATTAAATACTTTATTAGAGATGGAACAAAAATTCGGAATCTACTTTAAGTAATTACAGTTTATAGGAGACACGGTAATTGTAGGTACGTAAGATTAATGCGGATAAAGATAACAAAATTAACATTCAAACATTGATGTTATTTAAATACATATACGCACGGAGGTGTTCCTGAAATAATGTAGCCAGAACTGTAGGATCATTAAAGAGATCCCGCAGCCACGTTTGGCATATCGGTGACTGATGTAACTGATCAGTGACAAGTTTGTTGCTAGCTTATCGCCTGGAAGAATACCCGAGATCCTTAGTCTACTCTTGCGACATGCACGGAAAGAGATACAGCTGCACCCGTATGATGAATTTGGTGAGAGCGAGATGTCTCACTTTTAAACGTTAAATCCATAGAGCTAAGTAATAACTAGACAAGGCAAGTGTTTCTACTTGGTGTGTAAAAAGGGATTGCAAACTACTTCTATCAGCCCTAATTCATTCGGTTTTGGCTCGAGCACGAGTGTCAATTCTAATTCTTAAGTCTAATTTTTACATGCAAAGTACATCTACTTAGTTTATCTAGTTATTAATAGCTCTGTGAATTTGACGTTTAAAAGTGAGACATCTCGCTCTCACCAAATTCATCATACCGGTGCTGATGTATTCTAGTCCCGCAACAGCACAGAAGATAATTTATTTACAGAGCAAATGCACACAAAATCTTAATCTTTATAATATCGAACACGTGAACCCGTGCCCCCTCTAAATCCGCTTATGCTTATAAAATTACATCAGTGTATTGCAGAACAGTGATAGTATAGTATGTGACAGACAGAATACAGGTAGGCAGTAGAGTTGTCCCTATATCGACATCGCCAAACAGGGTGATACTGAAATCCGTCCTGTGTACGATTTCTAAAAGATTCTTGGATCTTAGGCGCAAAGCCTTATCTGTAAGAAAAACATAATGATAATGTTAAGGAGTTTCGGTCAGAGGCCAGAAAGTGGTACTCCTCGATACGGTACGTTGGTACCAGACTAAAATAATGACGTATTTTAATACTTTAGGGCCGCTCTTCCAATGGTCAGATAGCCTAACTTGATCAAGATAGAGACAGTATCCTTCACTAGCTGTAGTCCGCGACTCCGTCCGCGTGGACGAAATGTCGAAATTATCCGCGATAAAAATATATTCTCGGGATAAAAAGTATGTAAGCCTATGTATTAATCCAGGGTGTCAGCTAACTCCATGCAAAATTTTATTAAAATCGCTCCAGCCCTTTAGACGTGAAGAAGTAACAAACATACACACTCGCACACTCACAAAGTTTCGCCTTGACCTAAGCTATCTATATACCTTACCATTGGAGATCTGGCCCTTAAAGAACTTATTTTTTAACTTTTCGTATATTTACCCGATTGCGCCAAAAAGAGGGTTATGTTGTATTCTAAACCCTGAACGCCTTGTCGCATTTGAGCTTGAATTATACTATTTTAGGTTCGTCTTAGTGGTGAGTCAATGTTTTTACGAAGTTAGGGTTTTTCCAAGGTTTAAAAAATATTTTATATTTATTATGTAATAAACTTACCATCGCATGATAGATTTACGATTCTGCAGAGTCTCTGCTTTAGCCTCAAGGCATTCCGTTTGATGTTCTGCGCCGCGCCCGTGAATATGAGCATAGTCAAGATGTTTAACGTCAATCTACCAGTAAAGTTGGCTAACTTTTTGTATGGGTTTTCATTCTGAAATTTTCATACTTTTTACAATTTAAATGATAAATAAGGGGACTTCTTCTGCCTCCAAATGCCCAGATGTAGGTTTCCCCAAATTTTTTCATATTTTAAGTAATGCCATGATCTGGCAACTTGTCGTTGATCGTAAACATCTGTTCCCTTCGTGGTTGTGAGGTCACCTTTATGACCCTGCAGATCTGGACCCCGTTTCGGGAGCACAGTCGTATATATAGTATATATACAGGGTGTAAAAAGACAACGTTGTAACGTAACGATCATTTTTTCCATGGAACCAACCATGGATTTTTTTTTATAGCAAGCAATGTATTCGATTTAAAAATGTACCTACAAAACTAACATTTTTAAATATTAATATGGTGTCTTTAAAAAAAAATGTTTGTTAACTGTTTCCAGATGGATTTATTTAAAAAAAATGCTGATATTCATGTAACTTTGGACCTCAATATCTTGGAAACCCGTGGTTTCCCAGGGGTGCTTCCATAGAAAAAAATGATCGTGATGTTACAAAGAATACGAGGTATTAAAAGGACAAAGTTGTCTTTTTACACCCAGTATATATGTATGTAAAAGTAATGGCTGTTGTTTTTTACTTGCCGGGTTTGAATGTATTTAATTACTAATGTATAATGTGTAGATTCTCTGCAGATCCTAGTTGACTTAAAAAAATTCTTGATATTTTTAGGATAAATGTCCAAAAATTTACCTTTCCATGCGCGTCTTCGTATATCACTTTGAGTACAGTGTATAACAGGCTTCCTTTATTAAATATGATTATAATCATTGAAACGGCGAGCTGAAAAAAGTTATTTGTACTTACATACTTTTTTACATAGACCAACTTTCGTAGTCTTAGTTTTTTTAAAAGTTATTTATTTAATCTATACATATAATAAAAATGTAACGAATCGCTGTCTGTACATGGAAGATATATGAGTAAAAATATTATAGGAGACCTTTATCAACACAATAGTACCCAAAATAATGATTTTTGGATTTTTTGTCTGTTTGTCTGTGCGTTTGTGCACGCTAATCTTAGAAACGGCTGAACTGATATCGATGCAGTTTTCAAGAATATGTTGTGATAGGTCCCACTTAATTAATATATAGAGGCTACTTTTACATACATAAAAATCATGCCTCTTTCCCGAAGGGGTAGGCGGACATCACATATCTCCATTTGCTACGATCCTGACACACTTCTTTCGCTTCATTTACTTTCATGATATTCTTCATGCACGTTCGTCGGTTTAGGGTACTCTTGACCTGGCCTTTCTCTAGAATTTCACCAATTCGATCGGTGAAAATCCAGCGAGGTCTTCGCCTTCCAACCCTTCCATCCACTCTTCCGTTGTACACTTTCTTTGTCAATCTACTTTCATCCATCCTCTCAACATGCCCAAACCATCTCAACATACCTTTCTCAATCTTCGTCACAACATCCTCATTTATACCACACTTCTTTCTGATCACCTCATTTCTTATTCTATCTTTCAAAGTGACTCCACACATACTTCTCAATGCTCTCATTTCCACTGACACTTGACTTTGGTGTTTTGGTTTCTGCGTGGCTACTTTTATCCCGTTTTTATCCCAGATAATTTCGACATTTTGTTTTTTCTGTAGTCCACGCGGACGGAGTCGCGGGCGTCCATTAGTCATTAATACATATTTCTCAAAGAATAAAATACAGTGTCTCATAAACTTTATGCAAGTTTTTCCGTACACCGTTTTCGTCATCGTTACATGCCATATTTTACCACTTACCTGATAGTAAAACATTTGGTTAAACGTTTCGTGATTTTCTTTTATTTCCAGGAATATTGTATGCCATTTGTGTACTACCTTGTCCGATTCTTTACTATGAATATTTGTAGAGTCTTCAGACTCTTCCATCATCAGTTTCGCTCCAAACGTTGTCATTGACGAAACTAGGTATTCTAATTGCCTATTAATAACTGCCAATATACTATGCATCACTAAAAACTCTATATTGAGTAAAGAGTCACAAAATCCAAATACTGTACATATTAAAGTTACCATAGCCTTATTTAACGGAACGGTGAAACACAGGAATTTCATAGAACTTGCCAATGAGATGCATTTGATTACCACAATTATGGCAAGTATGTAGAACATGACTCTGTCGTGTCTTTTAATGTTTTGCGCGTATCTAGCATCGCCGGAGAGTAGTTCGTGGGTACGTTCTAATTGGACTTGAATTTGTTGAAATTTTTTGGCATAAAACCGCGCCATTAGCATTAAACTTGTAGCCCATATTAGGATAGCGAAGGAGTAAATAGTGCGATGTTTCTTTTCACTTGCTTCTATCATGGGATTTATGTAAATACGGAACGCAACAACCAGTAATGTAATTAACGATCGGAGGGTAAATAATACGCGGTTTAATTTTGACTCCAACTTGTTTCTGAAAACGCCGCAAATATTTTCAGCTAATAGAGTGTAGCGTAATGATTGTATTTTGCTCATGTTTTTTAAAATTCATTTAAAAAAACTGTTTTTAATGATAAGTAACTTCCAACAACTTGCTACGTGGGTCTAGAAGGAATAAATATGGAATCAGTGTTTTTTTACAACTGAGTTATTTTTTATTGCAATACATAAATTTTACGAAGGATATAAATGTTATTTAGTACCTTTTTAGTTTTGTACTGATTATTATTATACAAGGTGGAGTGGGAGCATTCTGGAATCCAGCACATCATCTATATTTAACTGATGAGAGAAATGTATTTATTTATGTATGTTGTACTTTCAACTGATAACGTATATCCAATTCGATTACCCCGAAAATGCTAACAATGTATGTATTCCTGGCCATTATATGGGTAGAATAGTTCTTTTGTTCAAAATTGCTGTTTTAAAATGGATGTTATTTAAGAGGAAACCTATATTGAGATTACCTTAATTACAATAATATCTGTGATAGTATGAATTTTCCTCTTTATAGTTTTAGGCACAATGTGCAAGTAGTCTCAATTACTCATGTAACACCATGTATACTGATTAAAGTACTCGATGAGTCTATAGATAAGCCGTTGTATTCTTTTATGACTTGCAATTCAATTATGAAAAAGTTAATATAAATAAGAGCTTTTAAAACTTATACCAAAATTTAAATTCTAACGTGAATTTGTTTATTTAAATTCCATCAAACATAAATAAATGCATTTGATATGAACACACAAAATTATATACATATTTAGTTACATTTAAAAAAACTTAAAGAAAACTTGGGTGCAAGCTATTAAATACATACATAACCTCACGCCCATGTCCCATAGGGATAGGCAGAGACTACAGGTCTCCTTTTAGAACGTTCCAAACATACTTCTTTCACCTCGTCCACATTTATTAACATTTTAATTTGCGATTTTAAAAAGCGATTGTAAATCCACATAAAATAATATTACAATGCATTAGTGTATTGCATAGCCGTGATGGTATAGAAGGTGAAAAACAGAATGCAAGTGGGAAGCAGCGTTATCCCTAATTCCAGGTTTCCGAACAGCCAGATACTGAAATCGCTCGGGCGTATGATATTCAGTAGATGTTTGCAATTGAAGTGCAATGTCTTTTATCTGGAAGAAAAAAATTGTCATGCTTGGTAAACGTTACTTTAAAAAACCATATTGTGTTGACCCAATAAATAATAGGCCCCTGATTACGTAAAAGCAATAGCAAAGCAAAACCGCGCGATATTTATAATTGGCAGTGTGTGCGTGCGCGCAACGAGCGCGAGGCGTCCACGCGCGCCCTGCACCTCGTCCCTCCCACACACACACGCACTCTCAATTATCGCGATCGCGCGACTTCGGCTTTGCTATTGCTTTTACGTAATCAGGGGGAGGACAGGTGCAAGATGATGATATGCTGCTAAACTTACCATTGTAAGACAGATTTACAACTCTGCAGACTCTTTGCCTCAGCCGCAGGGCATTGCGTTTGACGCTCTACGCTGCGCACGAGAATATAAGCATAGACAACATGTTTACAGACATTCTTATAGTAAAGTTGGCCATTCTTGCGACTGGCATTTAAATCTAGATTTTAAAAAATTCAAAAACATTATGTAATTTTTTTTACCAATCCTAAAGGGACTGGCTTCCGACTGATATATCCACGTTTAACCAAGTTTCATGGGCTTAGGTACTTAAAGTCTACTTTACCAAAATGACTACCGTCTTAAAAGTCTACATTACCAAAATGACCACTGTCTAAATGTCTTTATTCCCAAAATTACTATGTCTCCAAAATGTCTACTTACATGTCTAAAATGTCGACTTTCCCAAAATAACAACATGTCTAAAACTCCTTTTCAGCTTATTCGTTTATTCCTAATTTAATACCAGAGGCTTTATTTCTTCTCTTCATAAACATAAAACGCTAGGGCTGTACGCTGTCCTTACCTTTTGCCCAATTCTCAATTTGAACAAAACGCTTAATGACCAATACACATATCGGCCAATATTTTTAAAGCGAATTGACAAATAAGATCAAAACATTTACATTTGCTTTTGCTTTTACTTTCACTTCCATAATATACATATATACTTACTTGTTAAACACATAACCCTTCTTTTTCGCAGTCGGGTAATAAAAAATAAATGTGTCAGTGTTTTTTGCGTATTAGTCATTCATTAGGCATTTTGGTCAATTTGGGTAGGTATTGTGAGATTTGTCATTACACGTACCTAATAGAAATATAACACGTACCTATAATAAAGTTTTTATTTTAATGTTCATTTAGCGTATTGGTCAATATTTATTTTTATAAAAATCAACGACAGGTTTGGGGATTTAGAAGCACGCGGAAGAATGATAGGAATTAAATTAATAATACAAGCTACATTTTTTTAAAGAAGTTTATTGATTAAGTTTAAATCAATGTTTCTGTTTTTTAATTTATTCAATAAATACTTCAATTAAATGCTTTTTTTCTCCCGTTTATTTGAGTAGTTTAAAAGTAGTAATTTTGCAAAAAGGGAGTAGTCATTTTGTTAAAATGATCATTTTGGTTAAATAATCATTTTAATATAGGAGAATGGGCGAAAAAATTTATTACAAACGCCAAAGTAACTAATTTTAGTACAAACCCTGATATAAGGGTGCTTACAACAAATCTGTCGTATTTTTTAAAGTTTTACACGTAGGTTGTATCCTCGGAGAGATGACCATGAGTTCGCTGTAATTGGTGTCGTAGACGCTGGAAGTCTTTGGCTAATTGTTGCCCATACTAGGATCACTAAATGGAGACTGCCATTAATATTCTTGTCTACAGTTGGATCTATGTAGATACGAAGCACCATAGCCGATACAGTTAGTTATACATGTACGAGTATGCAGAAAAAAGGAGGCGTGTTTCAATTTGGAATCAAACTTGTTTCTGTAGACGCCACATATGTTTTCGGCGGATGTCATCAAACGTACCTAATGATTGTAATTTGGTCATGTTTCAGTTAGGTTTTTTGTATTGTTTGTATCTGAAGTGCCGCTATGCTCATCTCACACCTTGCTACGAAAACTGTGTGGGTTTCTCAAAGTCATTCGTCGAATAATAGCCTGTATATAGGTCAATCCATTTTCAATTATAAGCCATTGTTTGGTTTTATGTCTTCCACTCCATACACATAAAAATCCAATGACTAGTATAGAATCATTTGATAATATTTACCTACCGGATAATTGGAGCATAGTCATAATTTTTACAACTTAATGAGTAGAAAAATTGAATTCTTACTTAATATTTTTTACGAAAATTGTTCTTTATATTGTACCTTAGCGATTATTAAACACTTTCATACGAAATAATTGAGACCACATAATGATGAAGATACAACTGAGTTAATCACTTTTTTAACCAATGTTATGACAATTAAATTCTTTGAGGCAAGTTCGCACATGTAGGTACAGAAGATGTGTCAAAAGCATCTCCGGGAACAAACATACTAACAAGAGCGAACGCTCTAACTCATCATCGGTTCTGCTGCGATACGCATCAGATGTGTGCGGACCCTTACGTTCAACGATACTAGTAAGCCACGTATGTTGACCCTGCGCATGTCAAACACTATTTACTATCAACAGACACAACAACGCTCTCGTACTCGAAATCGTCGGTGCCAATGGCAGTTTCCGCCGCATGTGAGTGATCATTGGATTCAGAAGGGGCACATGGGGTCACGATATATCTCCTAATATGCCTCGTGCAAATGTAATCGACGGTGGCGGCACTGGCGATGTCGCGAACGCTGGGTCCTCTCCAGCAATGGTGGTTATACCCTCGTCTCGTTGTGTAGTGTTTGTGATATCAAATCCGGGTTCCGCCTCTGTTTTGGCGGCTTGCTATTGGCTGACTGATAAGCGACGTAGAGCAAACTCTGTGGGTCGAAGTCCTTTAATCTTCAGAAGAAATTATGCATTAACTAACGACACAAGACGCGGACCGCTTTTCCTTAAACATACTATCATCAATAAGATTAATTAGCGCGTATATTTGCTAGTGACCTGTACCTCATTGATACAACTACTGGTAATAAGCTTGGCATTGTGCCAATACACGAAACCGGTCAACAAATAGTTTATGCGGTCGCACTTAATGCTTTTATTGACAAAACAAATCGTCTTTTAATTAGTTTTGCTAAGAGTTTTGCTTAATTTTAGAAACATATGTTTATTTATTATATAACCTTAATGGCGAAAACCACATAATAACGTAAACGTTTATGGTCACTGTTTTTAGGGTTCTGTTGTTAACAAGTTTTGAATAGGTACTACATTACTTAGATCAGGTCGTTCTAGAAAGTAATTAATGACGTGAAAGATCGATTGAAAGTGCCGACTAATTTGTTGGGAGGTTTCTATCAGTTTTCAGCGTTGCCGCCATTTTTATATTATTTAATCAAAGGAACAGTGCTGAATTAATCGTTTACTTGTTTACAATTCATTAATACACAATGTACTACTCGTAAAGAATACAATGAGTCTACAAACTTAGAAATTCTCTTTGACCCTTCAAGGAAATATTAGAAAAATATTTGCATCTCTTTGAAGTACACTTGAATACCATGGTTACAGCCGTTCAAATAAATAATACTTAAATATCGATACGAACGGCATTAGCTCGACCATGGCAACACTTGTGCAAAATAAACTGTCAAACTAGTCTCTAGAGACATAGCGAGTAACATAGTAACCGCCCCCTTATTACCTAACTAGCAAAAGCAAAGCGATAGCGAAAATTGTACAAAAATCGCTGATTGCTTGTCAAATTCGTATTACGTAAAATGAATTTCAAAGGAACTTTGACATTTCAAGGCGAATATTGTACAATTTTCGCTATCGCTTTGCTTCGGCTTTGCTATTGCTTTTACGTAATCAGGGGTCGGATTTTAGGCTAGCCTTTACCTACCGCCCGGACATAACTTAGCCGTGTGTTGCCAGCAGAGTAGAATTCGTACCACCCCATGTCTGCCCGTGGATATCCTACGAGGCGATTAAGGGTTTCCGGGAGGTGGGCAGCAGCGCCTCCCGTGTTGACAACATAGTCCAAAATACAAACTGCGGTCACCAACCCGCCTGCCCAGCGTGGTGACTATGGGCAAACACCCCTTATGGCAGTGTTGTGGCGTGTCCTGGGGGAGGCCTACATCCAGCAGTGGACTGCAATAGGCTGATGATGATATAAAGAACTGTAAAGTGTAGTCACTTGACATAATACTATATGTATGCATATAGCCTTATAGTAGGCAGCATTGCCAAGGTACAAGGTTAGACTTATCTAGTCGCGTCGGCACATCATCCACTTATATCTGGTTTCTTTTTAGCATATTACTTCCTTTTGTTATCATCATATACAAATACATTTATCTAATCAATTACAAATGCGGAAATTAACTCAAAATGTTATTGTGTTTTTCCATGTATTGCCGATTTCCATATTCCCATAACGTCGAGAGATAACAAAGCAATGTTTAGCCCATTAGGGACGCTTCCAATTTTACCACTCGACAAACACTTGACATTGAGTGGAGTGGACCAGGGTCGTGAAGGAAGTACAAATTGTAGCTGTCCTAAAGACAACCTTTGTTTTTTTTTATATATTAAATAGGCTTACGATTGACCACAACGCGCCTGATGGTAAGCACCGTTGCAGTGTAAGATGGAGCGCGCTTGCTTTGTTTTATGAAATTCTAGCGTTACGTTTAGAGGGTGAACCGCGCGGGTAGGCTGGATTGTCGTGCATTCACGCCAAACGTACTAAACCGATTTAAGTGACATTTGGTACACAGGTAGTCTAGAGCCTAAATGAAACGACACCAAGCTACCTTTCATTTCGGAAAAAAATAAAAAATATAACACCGATGCACATTTTCATCCTTTTTACAGTTGTTTTATTTTACGCTCCGTAGTTTGTTATTTTCAGTTTGTTATTAGCGGTCATATCCTGTCCGGTCATTGATTGTACATAGCATCTCCTGTTTCTCCTTCCTCCACGGTCAGGGTATTGTCGACGGATACATTGTTTAAGAGCTGATAAGATGATGAGGGCGCGGTGACGTGATGATTACCAGTGATTCAGATCAATAGCTTTTAACACCCGACGGTGGAATACGTGATCCATACCCAGGCTATAATAACGAGCAAGTGTCACGTATACAGTGGCGACGCTGCTCCTAGTTTGGATATGGTGATATGTGTGCGAGTTGCGACGTACAAATTGCGAATGACGACTTTAGATTGGCCTTGGGACGTCAGCAGGGCTGCCACACCTCCAAGCTGTAGAGTATCACAGTTGATTGGAGCAGGGACTGATGGTGAAGCTCTTGGTTGCCCCAAAGATCATGACAAATCTCCTGTAATAAAACGGCTTCACTTGAATACATTTGTGTTGATAAAGGGTAGCCGTCCGCTTTTCGGTCACAATAGTACAACAATCCAGGAACCAGTAACGAATCCAATGCGAAATTGACGTTCTTTTAGGGTTTTGGGATGTTCCATAATTCGTAACACGGGTTTTTCCCCGTCTCCCTTGAAAAAGTTATTAGGTTCTCAGAGTATATATAGGGTATACCTATATATTTTTATACGGTTCGTTGTCTCTACCTATCTATACAACCGCATTAACCTACGTATTATTAAATTGGCATAAAAGAAACCCCGTTAGTATGACGGCTTGAGGGCAGATCGTGTCACTATCATGGAGATGGCCTTTGCCTTTGAGTCTATCATATTCGCTTTATATTCTAATCCAAGAGAAAATACCCTTTTTTACGCTAAGATTACTCATATAAATGTAAATTCAATTTATTAAAATTCTTTCAGACGTTTATTTTAGTACATAAGATAATATAGACTTTGGACTTATGGCAGTCGCGTAAATTCCAAATACTACGAGTATTTCGTATGAGATTTTGCAAATATAAAATAACTTTACGTGGTGAGCGTAAAAACAAAACGACAGCCGCCACTTTTGCTGAAGTACAGGATGATAGTGAGATTGTAATGCAAATTTTATAGGGAAAAATGAAAACTTCGGAGTTGAATAAGTACTATTTGATATTCAATACTAATAGAGTCTGCCGTAGAACCGATGGATGGTGGAGTAAACGGGTTCTCGACTTGAGACCGCGCCTCGGCAAGCGTAGCGTTGGGCGCCCTCCGGTCAGATGGACCGATGACTTAAAGAAGACGGCTGGTAGTGACTGGATGGCAAAAACAGGAGATCGAGTCATGTGGCGTAAACTGGGGGAGGCCTACGTCCAGCAGTGGACTGCAACAGGCTGACGACGACGACTAATAGAGTAGGTTAAGTCCCTGTGGTAAACGTATCATGGTCTGGGATTCTCAGATGTATTAACCATGCATTTATATTAGGCTATTGGTGCAGGCACATTTAGAAGACTGCAGAATTAACTGATCCTATAATTCTGGCACATTTCCAAGTTAGGTAGATAGGTACTTTTATTATCACTTCGTCCTAAATCTAAACTTAAAACATATATCAGTCAAAGATTTCATTATAGGTAGTCTATTCTGAAGCAAATCCAAAACGGAATGGACTTTTGTTTTTGTGTTATGTAACGGAAGTTGTTTAAAAAGGAAGATGGGAAAGACATCAACTACTATAGACCCATTGCTCTCATTCCAATATTTTCAAAATATTCGAAAAAGTAATATATAATAGTCTGTATACATACTTTGAAAAGAATAAAACACTTGCACCTGAACAGCATGGATTTAGGAAAAACAAAAACATTAATTTAGTCATACACGATTTGCTTGGTAGAATACTAGTAAATATGGATAAAAAAATTCATGTATCTGCTCTTTACATGGATATGACAAAGGCTTTCGACCATGTCGATCATGATATTCTATTGCAAAAACTCCAGATATATGGCGTTCGTGGCAACATTTGGAGTTTACTTAAATCATATTTAAGTGATAGGTATCAATACACTGAAATAAATAGAATATGTATAAATTCATCAGATTATAGAAAACATCAATGTGTGGGTACCCCAAGGAAGTATATTGGGGCCTCTCTTATTCCTAATATATATAAATGACATTCCTAATTCCATAACACAACCTATGGTACTGTTTGCGGATGACAGTACTATAGTTTTTACCAGCAAAAACCTTGACACCTATGAAAGTGACATTAATAATACCATTAAAACTATAATTGACTGGCTATGTTTAAACAATTTAAAAATTTATATAAATAAAACTAAAATTGTTCACTATAGACAAGGAAGAAATGAACTAATCAATTTAAATATAAATTACTTAGGTAAAAATATTGATGAAAATGATAATACGAAATTTCTGGGGATATTGTGACATGAAATGGAAAACCCAGATTGAAGCTGTATGTAAGAAATTAAATCAATTCTTCTATGGATTATTCATGCTTAGTAAGATTGCTAATCAATCAATAGTACTGGTTGCTTACCATGCTTGCTTTTGTCACCTCCACATTGAGGAACGGCTTAATTTTCTGGGGTAACGGTGTAAATATCGAAATGGTATTTAAGGCTCAGAAAAAATATGTTCGTTCAATGTTAAACTTTACGGAATCGTGCAGACCTCATTTCAAGTGTAAAAAGACAACGATGTTTTTATAATATCTCGTACTCTTTGTAAGGTTACGATCATTTTATTCTATGGAACCAACCCTGGGAAATGACAAAAAATTATGAAAAAATACTGTAATTTTGTTGCAAAAAATGTATTCGTTTGATATCCAAAGTTCAAATGTACCTACAAAACTAACATTATAACATTTTGACATGGTATCTTTGAAAAAAAAAATGTTATTAACCGATTTCAGATGGATTTATGTAAAAAAAAACGATAATATTAATGTAACTTTGGACCTCAATATCTTGGAAACCCATGGTTTCCCAGGGGTGCTTCCATAGAAAAAATGATCGTGATGTTACAAAGAATACGAGGTATTAAAAGAACAAAGTTGTCTTTTTACATCCATATATGAGATTGCCATGTTTATTAAAAACAACATAGACTTATTCAACAGACTCAATAGCAACAGACATCCAAACAGAATTTGTGCTCTGCCATGGAAAACCGCCTTATTTCGGAAAAGTTTCCTTGGTATGGCACCAATAATTTTTAACAAGCTACCTGTATCCATTACAGAACTGACCAATAAATTAGATTTAAAAGTTCACTTAGCAGTTTTCTCCTGCATAAGGCGTATTCTATTAATTCTATTAATGAATTTTTACTTGATAAAAGTATGTGACATAATTTTAACAATGTAATTAATTTCCGACAGTTTACTTTAATATGAATGTGTAGGCGTAGTGTTTAGAAATATGTATGCCAATTTGGATTTCTAATTTTTATCGACTTTTACAATAAATTCGACATTTGTTAATTACAATTTTGCATGCCGTAAATGGCAAAATAAGAGAACTTATCTTCTGTACTCTGTAACATCCTCTTACCTTATTTTGTCCAAAATAAATAAATTGAATTGAATTGGAATACAAGCGATGCGTTTATCAGTGCAGTACAGGCTGTGAACACTCATCCATATTGAAAAATAACAGTAAAATGTAAAAAATTACGAATAAAGATACGAGTACCACCAAGATTTTACCACACGAGCATTTTTGATTACTTATTTTCGGTTTCCGGTTCATAGAAGATCAAATGTATGTGATGTAGACAAGTCCCTGTTGTTTAAAATTGTTGACTGTTACTACTAGTTTGTTTAGCTAGCTAAATTTAATTTTACCCCCATTTGATACATCTGCAACATAACTGCAATGATTTACTTTCATATCCTTTGCTGGTTAATCTTTACCTACGTAGTATTTGTTTATATTTCGCATTAGTGTTGCGGTTAGCATACTCTTCATAATACTGTTAACAAGTTTGGAATAAGTTTGTCTATTGCACTGTGTGTACTTAGTAGTTCCCCATGACATGACGTGGTAGCTGCATCCTTATTTTACTACGGCAAAATGTGTAAGTTTGTTTGTTACCTGTTCACCCTTTTTCTTTTACTTATCTTCTCGATATTTTGCGTACATCTGTTAGTACGCAGAAAGACATAGGCTACATTATGTCGTCCATGCGGACGAAGTGGGGGCCAACAGCTAGTATTAAAATAAAATGTAACAGTGTCCTTATTATCCTTAGAATAACAAGTAATCTGTAATTATGCCAGAATTATTTTCAGGTTGGTCGCGTATGTTATTTTCGCATTTACTTAGATGTATCTTTACTATGGATAGATAGATATTTGGCCTATTTAACTTCCTCTAATGTTTTATTAATTTTCTCGTTTATTAGATTGAAACAGATAAGTCAAGGGTGTGCGTTGTTTACGCGCTGGTATGGAGAAACGCCGGTGTTTTTCCTATTTTCGATAAAATGGTATAGAGTGTCTTTCCTGACACTCCCGACTGTCCCCCAGTTGACCTTAGATGGCACTTTCTCAAATTAAATCCTGTTAAGATGATCGAGTCAGCACTCTGGGGTAATATCAAACTGGAAGTCTGACATTATGGTACCTACTCTAAATATAACTATTAATCCCACGTATATGTTTCTAATTCGATATTCCAATATTATTCAAGAGAGCCTCACTAGCAATCCATATGTTGTTCATGTTGGATGGAGGTAGGTTCAGCCATACCGAATTTTAGTTACATATGCGCAGTTTGGAGTTGCTATTAAAGTTCTTATTCTCTACTCAACCTGGCAGATAAGTGAAGGCAACCTACAAAGTCACGTCAAGTTTATAATTTCACAGCACCAGTTAGCAGTTCTTTTGAACTTTGTTCATAGCTACTGAAATCCTACAAGGTCCACTTACACGGAAGCGCTCCGATGCAGTGATGCGTAGTTGGCAATGGATGACGCTTTCCCTTTTATTCATACCTACTAATGTTATAAGATTATCTATGTCTGTCTGTTACTTTTGCTCAGGTAGGTTATATACGTATACGGATCGCAGTTGTTTATTTGGAGCAGGTAATTTTTTGTAAACTCTAGTTAGTACATAATCTCGCTAGAGCGCTCCAACGACATACATATCTCTATTCATGCAAAATTATACGATAGCGACCTTTATCACGCATTGTAGTTATCTCTTTCGGTTAGTGTCAAAAAGCAAGTTAGCCTGCTAATTCGCTAATGAATTATTGAGATCTTGGATTAAGACTTGGTGATAGTGGGGCCAAGTTTACTATAGTTTTGTAAAGAGACATCTCGTTGGCGACATAGTCAGAGCTCTCAGGCGAAATGTTGCTAATGTTTTTTTGACGATTGGTTGCATCATGTCCTCCTAAATTGGTCATGTTAAGTTCCTGCGGATGTATCTCCGACTGATGGAAAATGATTGATTGCGCTTGCAATACGCAGTGGCAGTTAGAAGTGTATGAATCAATGTGTTGTCTTCGCTGTTGCGTCGCGGAAAATATTCTAAATCGATTAGTTCCTGTTATTGTTTGGTGCCAATGTATTTGATCTTATTTGATTCAATTTATAGTAAAACACTACCCTTTCAAGTGATATGTATCAATACGAGTACCTGACGGAAATTTCATTTGCAAAATATTTATGTCTCCATCGAGGGTTCGCCCACCACCGGGCCCTACACCCTCCGCTGACCCTCGGATCTGCCGACTCATGGTCACGAACACAAGATACTATATTTGTAACAAGAAGCCAGATCCAAGCACCTAACATGCAACCATAAATACAGGATGACAGAATGTAAATAAATTAAAACAAAGCTGCTCTACCCTCTCCTCCCATAATAAAAATAAACAGAACAGCCACAGATTAAGTAACAGTCCCAGTTACTAGTAAACACACCTAGGCCACTTAAAGTTAGGTACATTATGAGATTTGGATAGAATAGGACTTAAAAGTAGAAACTAAGGTCGCTTAACGACCACAATTATCTAAAAACGAATATATGTAAAATAGTAGGTACACAATTCCCTGCGCACCTATTGGCAGGGAACGCAGCTGGCACCACAAAAAAAAACATAGATACAAAGCTGCTATATATAATACTAGTGGACGCCCGCGACTCCGTCCGTGTGGACTACAGAAAAAAACAAAATGTCGAAATTACCCGGGATAAAAACATTTTCCCGAACTACAGAAAAATTCTCACAGGATATCTGCATGGAGTTTGGTATTGACAAATGCAAAATTAACTCAATAAGGAAGGGTAACCTTTTCAAACATAATTATGAGCTGCAATCCGGACACACCATTGATCCTCTAAACGAAAATGAAAGTTACAAATACCTTGGATATCACCAGTCGAAGCAAATCCACCACAAAGAAATCAAAACCAATCTCACACAACAATTTAGACATAGACTGAACGCAGTTATGAATACGCACCTAAGCTCTAGAAATATTGTAAAGGCAGTTAATACATATGCAGTCCCTGTGCTGACCTATTCATTTGGTATTATATATTGGACAAAGCATGAGCTTCAAAATCTACAACGCCTTATTCATACCACTATGACCAGAAACAGGAAGCACCACCCTAGATCTTGTGTGCAAAGGATGACGCTCCCAAGAAAGGTCGGAGGTCGGGGACTCATTGATTTGACCAACCTCCATAATAAGCAAATTACGAGTTTGAGAACATATTTCCATAATAAAACTAGCACGTCTACATTACACAATAGCATATCTCAAAATGATTGCAAATACACCCCCCTAAATTTACAAGATAGATTAATTCAAAAAAATCAAGGACAAACCGACAGACAGACAAAGATAGATGAATGGGCCCGGAAAACCTTACATGGAAGACACCTTCACGATCTGAGTCAAAACCACGTCGACAGGGAAGCGTCGAACGAATGGCTCAGCCGTGGGGAACTGTTTCCAGAAACCGAAGGGTTCATGCTTGCCATACAGGATCAAGTAATAGAGACAAGAAATTACCAAAAATACATTATAAAAACCCGCAACATAGTTGATACCTGCCGCAGATGTAATAGTGCATCAGAAACTATACAACACATCACAGGAACCTGTAAATCTATAGTTCAAACTGAGTACAAGCACAGACATGACCAGATTGCCAACATCATCCACCAAAAACTTGCACGAAAATACAACCTTACCCAACAACCAGCAACACCATACTATAAATACACGCCAGAAACTATACTTGAAAACACTTCCTACAAACTATACTTTGATAGAGCCATTCTTACTGACAAAACCATACACTACAATAGACCAGATATAACTTTTATAGACAAAGAAAACAAATCTGCACAACTTATAGACATCGCAGTACCAAATACACACAATTTACAAGTAACCATCTCCGAAAAATTAAACAAATATGTGGAACTCAAAGATGAAATATCCAGGACGTGGAAGCTACAAAAAGTTGCAGTAGTACCCATAGTTATTTCCACTACTGGAGTTGTCCCAAAACAATTGCGATCATCGTTAAAAACTTTAGATCTCCCAGTAGCTACCTATATAACTTTACAGAAAGCCGTCATATTAAATACCTGTCGTATTACACGAAAATTTTTACAGTTACAAAATACCGAATCATCAGAAGTAAATACTGTACACTTGGCTTAGGCCCGTGTACAGTGTACTCGTAAAACCGGCGGTAAAAGCCGAGTAGATTAATTTCTAAAAACAACCATAATAATAATAATAATAATTTTTATTTTCAGACATAATGTCCATAATATGTTACATTACACAATTAAAATAAAATATAATAATTGGTCAAAAACCCTAACTAAATATAGTTTATACAATATAAAAAGTAGCCTATATGTTAAGTGGGACCTGTCACAATATATTCCTGAAAACTGCATCAAAATCAGTTCAGCCGTTTCTGAGATTAGCGTGCACAAACGCACAGACAAACAGACGAAAATTCCAAAAATCATTCTTTTGGGTACTATTGCGTTGATAAAGGTCTCCTATAATATTTTTTCTCATATATCTTCCATGTACAGGCAGCGATCCGTTACATTTTTATTATATGTATAGAATAGAAGATATATTTATGTCTTTTTCGTATGTAAGGGTGCTGTATTGTGACAATATTAGTCTTCGCTCCGGTACGCTAGCACCGTCCAATCTTATCTATATGGGCAATGAGCACATCTCTTGCACATTCCTCTTAAAGCATCATACCTATACTCTATCTATGAATAATCCACGAATAATTGCCCGACGCTACCGTATAGCATATAGTTTTTATTTTACCCTTATACTAGAACCCATACTGGTATTCATCCTTACATAAACGCATAAGAGTGTGAGGATGGATTCGATGTTGGTTACTTCGCGTTGCTTTGGATCAGGTTAAAATGTACGAGTAAGCAGGGTAGGTTAAATTTATAACCAATACAGTGTGGAAGAAACACATTTAAGCTACTTTTTATGGGTCTGTATTCTAGGGTGCGCGCTAGTAAGATTACATAGAAACAATGTACAATTAATTAAAATAACTGAACAGCAACAACTAAAGTACGAGCTACAACATTGTATCACCAACCAGCTATCTTAAAAATGTTGTAATACTGAAAAATCATAGGGCCTTTACCCGTCCTACTAAATGCGCTGATAATTTGTAAAATTCGTATCCAATGACAGCAATCTCAAAAGAATTTGACATCTCAACGATAATATAATATTGTACAATTTTCGCTGTCGCATTGCTTCTGCTTTGCTTTTGCGTGATACGTAATCGGCCTGCCGCTCTATCCTTACCTACATCATTTGTTAGAATCAGATTAGGTATAAGTTTCAATCGTACTTTACAAAATTGGCATTGCGTACAAGGATTGGCTGGTTTAATAGACCTAAGTAGCACGTCTTTCCCCACCATAGTTCTCGTACTTTCCGCCTAAACTGAAGTACATAAAGCAAACATAACCTCCGAGAACGTATTAACGAGTTTGTTTGTCTGTGACGTGCGCTACGACCGAGCCCCTAAGTAAATGGGCGTGGATGGATATGCCCCTCGAGTTTATTAAAGCGGCAATTGATGAAACCACCTGTTAGAATTGTATTCTTATGGAACGGACGCAATTTTCTGGCGATTGTTCAGCGATTGTAAGTAATAGCAGAGTGTGAAGATGTGACGCATCCATTGTATGCTTATCTCCCTTCAAATATATGTATACTAGCGGCCGCCCACGGCTTCGCCTGCGTAAGAGTGCATTACTCCCGTATGAAGCCGGGGCGGGTCCCTAGTTATACATAATAAACCTTCCTCGGAAATCACTTTA
Source organism: Carposina sasakii (assembly GCA_014607495.2). Lineage (NCBI taxonomy): Eukaryota > Metazoa > Arthropoda > Insecta > Lepidoptera > Carposinidae > Carposina > Carposina sasakii. The sequence goes on from CP053148.1 coordinate 3,359,394, forward strand.
TCTATTTAAAAAAACCGCATCAAAATCCGTTTCCTAATTTGAAAGATCTAAGCATACATAGGGACGGACAGAATGCGCCAAGCTACTTTGTTGTGCATTACTCCCGTGCGAAACCGGGGCGGGTCCCTAGTTATACCTACATTATAAATCTTCCCGTGAATCACTCTATCTATTAAAAAAACCGCATCAAAATCCGTTGCCAGCGGCAAGCGACATTGTTTTATAATACGTAGTAATGTACATGAAATCACGCTTTTTTCCAGGAGGCAGAGATCACAGATCTCTATTTACCACCAAATGTTTCTGTTTGGTTTCGCAAATGGTGAGAGCTTGTTAGGAGCGTGCGCCTTCTAGTCAGACAATGTCCATAGCTTCAATCAAACCCATTCACGAACCGATAGTGTTAAATTTATTCCATGGCCAGATTTATAAAGTCACTGACTGAGTCTAGCTGCTAATTAATAAATTATAATATGGATAGAAGCACAAAGATAACTGAGCCTGTGATGTGAATAAAGGTCCAAAGACGAGAGCATACTTTTTATACCGGAATACTTATTCCACCCTAAATAATTTAGGGTGGAATAAGTAGCTATTCCTAGTATAGGTATTTACGGACAGTTATCATAATATTTTGAAAGAGAATGGTTCAAAGAATATCTGCACTCCAAAAATACTTGAACTCTTTGACCGATATTAAATCACGGGCTGATACTTCAATAGTTCTACTGAAACACGCAACAACAGCCAGAGTTGCTCCATCCAGCCAGTCATGCAGATAACATGTATATTTAGATATATATTTTAAACAATATGATCGTTATATAAGTTTGTTTTTATTAAAACTGTACTCCAGTAGCAGATTGGTAGATAGTATAATTGCCATTAAAAAACTCTCCGCTCAAAGTTCAATCAGTTATTTAGATTTTGCAAATTGTGTTTATTGATTTGTTTATTTACTTGTCAGATAGCGTTATGATAATAATTGCCGTTTAATAGCAAAATAATGGAAATAAACAACAAGTAATATTCCATGGCGCATGTCCCGAGAGCTGTTTAGCATTTTATATAGAAGGCACTTTGAAAATGTTGTCCAAGGCGTTCATTAATGATTCCTGAATGGGGTGACGGTCCTGAGAGCTCTGACTAGTAATTTACATTCTTCATGAGTAATATCGTCACTGTATCCAATCGATTCGTCGTATTCCCTCCAATAGCTTTCATTTTGCGCGTTTGTTTGATGACGTTATTTTATGATATTCTTTATGCACGCTCGTCGGTTTGGGGTATGAGCCCTGACCTTTCTTTAGAATTTCTCCTATAAATTCGGTGAATGTCCGGAAAGGTCTTCTCCTTCCAAACCTACTGTTTGTCCGTTGTATACTTTTTTAGTCAGACTATTTTCATTTCTGTATCTTCTCCACATGCCCAAATCATCTAAACATTATTGTCAACCTTTTTAACGAATGGAATGCCTATCTCTGACTCTAAAGTTTGGACTAAGCGTTGCTGATGAAATGCCAATGTTCATAAAAACATACGGCGTCTTCATAACTAGCTTACATTGTATCAACATTCAACATATATCGTCAAATTGTACACAAGAGTCATTAAATTGTACACAAGAATCATTTGATTTCATCCCGCACGAGCGCTGACACGTGTTCTTATTGACGAAACACGTTTAGATTACAGTTTTATGCCAAAGGAAATTAACTGTTGTACTATTAAATTAGTATAATGTCTTCTTTTTATACACACACTTTTTTATACGCAAGAATTTTAGGTTATTTCTTGCGCAGAATTTGTACAGATTTGAAATGGGTGGCTTGGATTCTAAATACCGAAATCTTGGGTGACTCTCTTTCGTTATATAATAAATTTACACCTAAATGACTGCACTGAATAATTTAATGTGTGATTGAAAGTCGTTCAGTTACAGTATTTCTACAATGAATTATCAAATTTTACCACGTACACGTAATGAAATACGTGTTTCGAAATGGTTCTTGCGTTATTTTTAATGAATTGCATTCTAGTTATAGTACGGAAGCTACAATAGTTTTGTATGACCGGAGACGAGTCTTCGGAGGATGTGGTAAAAGTATCTAAACCAAACCTTATACAGACCCATGTAGTAGACAAAGACGAGGCTGCCTAACAACACTGTTGCGCGGGTGATGGTAGGCAGGGTATAGGCAAATATCATCCAGTGATTTGTTCGCACCGCGCTTCGTTTGCTACATTGGCAGTCTCTGTGCAAAAGTGTGCAACATTGCGTTTTCTTTTGTAATTTATCTCTGGTACGGACAAACGAGCTCGGGGAAACTAATAAGAGGTATTTTTTTACCGTGTAACCCGCATAAATTGGTGTACTTATTCTAATTATCGTTGGAATTAACAGTCGTATTTCTTCTTAGTGGTCACAATAACTGAGGTTGTAAAACATTGCTGGCAATAAAAGCTTTTTCAATGGTTGGACTGGGGTTTTAATGAAATTTATTTATACGAGTACCATGGCAGGAGCAAGTAAAAAACCGAAATGTCTAGGTAGACTCAAAAGGCCTCTTTCCCAGCAATGGACGACTATCCTCCCGGCTACATAAAAACTCCTTCTGTGCGTCTCGTAAGAGCCGAATAAGGAACTCAGTATATAGAAATTGGCGAAAAGAAAAGAACTTGTGATGAGTCACTGAAGGAGATTAAGTAATGGTCAAACCGGTTGTTGTTCGTCAAAAGGTTTTTACCTACTAAATGCGACCCGGAACGGAACACTTCCTCGTTGGAATCTTTTGTCGAATTTCCCCGTTCTGTCTAGAAATCCACTTCGGTTCATATCAAATTACAACTATTTCCTTAATGGCTATGAGGATATTACTAACATATTATAACTGTGATCTAAATTGACGTAATACACATTATTTATTAATTAAACTAACCTTTGTTACTCACTATTACCCACATTGTTAAAACATTGTGTATACGAGTATGTCGTGGCCAAATCATTTTAATAGTCATTTCATGGTTGGTTAGCTTAGGATATCATGATGTGGTCAACACCATTTCATGACAACTATAAACAATTGCGTCCGCAACTGCGTAACGCCAAAAATCCTGATAATTAAATCCTGAAATACTTAAGTAATTATGTACTTATTGCAGGCTTATAATCCTACTATGTGAATTAGGTATAATGAATCTAGAAATAAAAGTTTGGGAGAATATAACGATGTTTGGGTGTTTGTTTTTCTTTCACTCAAAAACTACCGATCGAATTTCGATATAACTTGGCGGAAACCAGAAAAGAAAGTGCCTATAATTTACTGCCACGTCAAAGGTGCTAGCTAGTATATGTACAATTTTTTTAACTACTATACAAAGTTGCTAACTATACCTTAATTTTTAATTATGTAGAGAATTTTACTCTAGATAATTGTAGACAGCTACAAGTGACTTTATTTCTTTTTAATGTTGTCAGCGTAGTAAAACTAGTGTTGTAATATTTTATTATGAGCGATTAATTGAATCGTGATATTATTTTCGATAGTGTGATATCACTCATTAATCTATATATACCTCTATGTCTAATACAAATTCGACCTTCTCGATTCGCTGTATTTATTTCAGATTTCAGACATTAGCCGGCCTCTTAACATTAGCCGTAACATAAATGTACATAAAATTAATCAAAATGTTTAATCTAATATTTGGAATAATTTATGACCATCACTATTTTTTATTACGATAAAGTGGCAACCCTCCATATGTCATTTTTTTCTACATAATTAAAAATCAGAGTGTAGTATGTGTGTAGGTAGAAATTTTACACTTCTATCCGAGGTATTGACATTTCGTTTTGTCTATAGCTGCAAAACTGTCGAGAAAGCGTCAAAAAATCGTCTCGGAGACCTTCTAGAGCGTGCCAAGTACATCCGCATTCCTCACACAGTCCTCACAGCCAACAGATAGACGCCATGCCATGCGCGTAGTATAGGCATAACAGAGGAGTAAAATTAACCCTGTGTTTTCATTTTTGATTACCGTTTTACTGTTTATTGATCTTTTTTATCTGACTCTGATATGCTAAAAGTGGCTGTAGGATTTCATTGAAACCAGAATCTAGATTTTCGTAATTTTTCTTTTGACAAAAACCTGTATCCTTATGCGCTTAAGATTATCTATTGATGTTGAAAACGTGTTCCCAGCAAGTGTTTAGATTTCCGTATAGTAATACTGATTCTTCTAAATATTACCAAGGTTTTGTACCATACAATACCATGTTTAAATGGTGAAGCATTAAGATGAAGCAACGGTTGTCTTGTGACTGATAATCCACTCAAAAATATCCTAAGCCATAGGAACAGACGAGTTATCTCTACACTACAGTCAATATTTATGCTTTCGCCGAAGAACGTCCTCTTTCGCAAAATGCTCCTTTAGCAATTTTGTATTCTTTAAAAGATCGTCTATGTCGCGGAGAGGGAGGTTTGCGAAATGAGCATATTTTGCAACGAATAGATTACATTAACGAAATGTACAGATGATAGTGCTTTAGTAAGGATAAAGGTGGAAACACTAGTAAAAAAGTAGAAGTAATCGGCGTATCATACGCTCAATCAGAACACAATTGTGTATGCGTTTGCACTAGTTGCTGTGCGCACACGCTGCGCTCGTGACTGGCTCATGAGACGTCATAATGGTGTAAATTAACACTTGTGTGTCAACACCAGTGTATTGTGACGCTGTTAACGATCATTATTGAACCAGATGTAACTACGTTATTATGTGACTACTGAGATAGGTAACTTTGAACGGCAAATACCAAAAAATGCAAGGTCTTGGGCCCTTGTCGAGAGTTCAAGTTTCGTATAAAAAATCTGGCAATGCACATTGATCTGCAATTATTTTTTTATGTCCTTATTTATTTAGGGTTGGCTTAGCGTAGCTTTTCGACCACTATCCAATCATCCCTGGTCTTATCCTATAAGTTTTGGTGTCATTGCAATATAGTTTGTTTCGAAACTCATATTACCATGAAATTGGTATTTGTTTTACGATCACTGAAGGTGTGGTTCCATGTCCGAGTGATGCAGTTTCCGACCAGAGTTGCATCACTACTGCCCCTTTGGATATAGGCTATCTGACCACTCTTGCTTAGAAATTAAAATGCCTGTCATGTATAATCAGTAAATTAATAACTCTTTCTCGTAAAACATCAATATTTATATACCACAATGTCGCCATTTTATATTAAAAGAAGTTTTAATTGTACTGCTTGCTAGGTAGGTACTAGGGTAGGTAAGCTGTCACTTTAGATATCGAGTTTTATAATTATTGATTCTGGTATCGCACCAGCTTTCACCTCTGCATATTGGCATGCATACCTTCATGCTTGTTGCTAATGGCACGCGTATCTTTCTAGTAAGTGCTATCTATCCGTAACGTATCAGCCGAGCCCCCAATGAACTTGTATTTCGACCCGAACTCTTCATTATCAGCTGCTAGGTCCCTCGTACCACGAGACGCGCGAGTTGTGACGAAACGCCCGCAGCTGTGCGATAACTCGCCGAATGCTTTGTTCATTGTATAGTTTTATGTAGTTTTGTGGTAGTTGGCAGTCATTATCTTGGTACAACCGCCTGTACCCGGTTTCGCGACCGCCTCCGCGAGCGACCGTCGTCCGTTCGCGTCCGCCTCGAGTCAGTGTGACAGTGCTCATGGGAGAGACTATACACGTGGTATAGTATCGTGCGCGCGCCATATAGCACACTCGAATTAGTCAAAGTATTATTACTCGATGTGATTCCAATCGGTAGTTAAGTTCCGAAGTAATTCGTCTGTGATTTTAGTCGTAAATTATTCGATAGTCTATTAAATTAAATTATACAAGTAAAGATGTCTCTGGAGTTGGAAGAAGTGACGGGGCTGAACGGAGATGTCTTCGAGGACTTCTTGGTCATATTTCGCCGGTGCTTGGCAAAGGTAAATGTAATCTAAATTGGGGCATAGCTGCGACATCTGGGTGATGTCGATGCCAGTAGTTACACGGCAAACGGTGCAGCTGGACCGATTCTGAACGCTGTCAATTGCATTGTCTGCATTTAATGCTTCACCGACAATATGGACATGGATTCGGATACGGACGTTTGGGAATGGTTTTTGAAGGTATTTAATTTCTCTGTAAGCTCAGTAACCTGCGTGTTCCATTATCCTTTGAAGTTCCCGCCATTGAAATCCCTAAGTTGTCAAAGATATTTGGTATGTTGCGTCTCTTTTCGTCTGAGTGCGGCCCGCTCGTACTGCGCGGTCAGCGAAAAACCCGAGCCCCACGTGGTTCTTAAAGTTCTCGAGACTGTTGCTAGGCGGCCCGGTTTCCTCGTTCTGTACTCCTTAATGGCTAATTATGACGACGCTTTTCAACAATCGAAACTAATTTTAATTTGACCTTGAGTGTGTGGCATTCCGTCTCTATGGCAACGTAATCGACGGACACTTACTCGATTTATCTCGAATTTTACACTAGAAAGTCTACTATATAGCGCTTTACTTTAAATATTAAGCTGTGCGATAATATGCTGGCGATTATACAACACTTTCTAATGCTTAAAGGATGTAGTTAGTATACAGAATATGGAGTACATACAATACATAATATGTAGCAACATTTTGCTGAGATGTAGTAGAGGGGCAATCGAAGAAAGCCTTGACGTTACTCAATTTCAAATTTTGAATGAAATAATTTTATTGACTTGGCATATGTTGGTATACAGGGTGTTTTTTTGTGGTCACCTTTAACGAAGGGTACGTATTCTATACATGGAATAAAGTAAGTTTATGCCAAAAAAAATGCAGGGAATTTTTTTTTATTTTTTTTTGAAAAAATTTTTTAAATTCCTTGATCGTGCGAAATTTCTAGTGTCTAGTGTTTATGTTAGTTTTTTTATAGACAGATATTAATTATTTTTAGTGAAAAAATCCTGCTACGCGCGTCTATGTGCATTTATGCAGAAAAACGCAGTCTATTTACTCAACTTTGGACCCTAATATTTTGGAAACCAGACACTTCCCAGGTATGCTTCCATGGAGAAAAATGATCGTGATGATGAGGAGATTCCGTAGTTTTCGGGAACGTTGACGACCAAAAATCATCCTGTATATTAGTTACTAGTGAGTTATGTATTTTATATTTGTATACTCCAACTCTCCCTTTGTATAATGAATATATAATAAATTGATATCTGACAAGTTGAGTCGTCATCTGATTATGTTAATACAAAGACGAGAGTGATAAGTGCGGTGGGGGCTCGGTTTGACTGCCTACTCGACGAGTAGTGGATGGATGGCCTTCGAGTAATTTCAATTCATAGTATATTGCTGGGTTTCTTCGACATCAAACGATTAACCATATTCTTTTTGCTATTTGTTACACTGATTGGGACTAATTATGACAATATTATTTTTTTTATGTGTGGCCGCGTGGTGCCGGCAGAGTAGAATTCGTACCACCCCATGTCTGCCCGTGGGTATCGTACGAGGCGATTAACGGTTTCCGGGAGGTGGGCAGCAGCGCCTCCCGTGTTGACAACATAGTCAAAATACAAACTGCGGTCACCGACCCGCCTGCCCAGCGTGGTGACTACAGGCAAATACCCCCCATGGCTCATGTGTTGTGGGCGTGCCCTGGGGGAGGCCTACGTCCAGCAGTGGACTGCAATAGGCTGATGATGATGATGAGGCAAAAGCTAGTAGGTACCTATTTATATATTCTTGCTGAGCGACGATTGAAAATATTTATCTTGAATAATGTTAGATTATATAGTATTAACTAATACAGACCCCAATTACAAAACAACCCATTTCTATGGTACCTACGGTCGGAACCCGCGCATTCATCGAGCTAGAATAATAACATTCTTATTGAGAATAATTTTGAGAGACTTATCTGCATACAATATACTTTATCAGTGTAGGTATAGTTTATTTTAATTGTCTTGGTTTTATCATATTCTAGAATATTTGCGATGTGCCTATCGCTGTATTTTAAATAATTTGAGTTGACGCGACGACGTCTCGTTTGTATATTAGATTATTAGATAGCATCTATATAGCGTAGATATTTTTTTGCTATTTCACTTTTTCACTTAGATAATTATATTTTTAAGTTATTACCAATACGGTTGATGGGATCCGATTCTCAAGTCCCTCGACATTATCTTTAAACTTGACATGAAATGCTGATATAAATTTTATTTTATTTGTTCTCTGAGTTTTTCCTATGATCTCAATTGTACTTATTTTCTAGTTTTTCCTATTATTTTAAATTGTAAGTAAAATTAGACAGCAAATTGTTAGATAAGTATATCAAAAATCTCTGTTTTCTATTACACAGATCGCCTAGTATAGACACAGAAGGACATCCTAAATCTGTAGACCTCTCACTAAAATAATAAAATTATAATTTTTAAGTCAGTCTGTAAGTAGGAACAATAATGCTACTTGGTGAATAAAAATTTTATCATTTATTTTATTATATTATAAATACTTGTAAAAAGGACATTAACATAATTCTACGTAGAGTAAAAAACACCAGCAATTTCGAGGAGCCAAGAGCAGTAGAGAAATATGTAGAGAGCTGATCGTATATACCCCCTCGAGTAAGGGTAAATTTTGTCTATGAATACCATTCCAGTTATATGACGAACCGTCGCGTCGCGCGTCGTCTTGATATGTTGCACTATCTTATCTCTATTTGCTTTGCCAATCTGATGGCAATCCAAGTAGACGACTCAATGAGTTAACAATCCGTCTTAACTTCGGCTTGAGTCAACGATCGTTCACCTTGGACGGTGAAGGTTCGAGCAATAGGCACAGCTGCATTGCTAATTATGTACGCCATTCTTATACATTGCTAGCGGATGCAAGCGCCTTCATCGGTACGATCTTTATAGCCTATGTATCCTATCATCATCATCTTCATGCCATTATCTCATTATTGATGAGGTAAGGTGATGAGGACGCAACAACACAGACACTTTAAACTTACACATTTATAAGATTAGCAGGATAGGACCATAATAGGACTTTTATACAAATTTGATAGTACCTACATATTACAATTTACTATAACAATTTTTTTGCTCCATTTCTAGACTTTGGGACAAGCTATAAGTATAGCCTACACCAGTAGAAGTGCGGTTAAATTTAATTAAATTTTTATTTAGTTAGTAACAAATTATGCTAACGACAGCAGCAATGATACCGATAATTTAGCCTATTTTAAACACCTCATAATTTATACTAGTAATTATATATTTAATATACGTCAATAGTTGTTAATTGCGCCAGTTGGGTAACACATTTTTACTAAACTGTAATTAGTGTTTCCCACTGTAAATACAATAAACTACCTATCATTTGGACTAAAAAAGCAATAATGCCGTCTATTAGAAACGAAACCGAACACCGAAACAAAGCGAGGCCGGCTACTACATAGTTTAAAATCGAGAAGAGCCTGCATTACTATTACAAAACTGTTTTATAGCTACGTCACTATCAGGTGACGTCATATCTCGATTGATAACCGTAGAATTGAGGCCACCTTATACTTGGACAAGCCTATATAGATTAGGTACGTTTCATGAAAGATGAGCCGTGGACGGTATCGGAACAAATTTTTTTTAGTGCAGTTACACGTATTGTATAGGTATACTAGCGCCATGTGGAAGTGAATTATGCGTACTAAATGGTCGGTTATCGGATAGGCAGGCTAAGGCATCAAAGTGAACGGCATAGACTTTGCACTTCCTGTCAGACCCACATGCGATCCATTTGAAATGAAGTAATATGGAGACTTGCGCAATAGCATAACCTATTTTTTTTATGTATTGAATTTGCATTATAATTTCACGTAAGAAATCTCTCAAAAAAAGTTGTTCGAACAGTAATCAAAATTCGACCGCAATTCGGAAAATTATATTCTTCTCAGAACATAATACGTAATTCTGCCAAAATTGTAATCCTCCTAATTCAATAAGGTTAGGAGTTCATTAATTTCATATTAATTTCTTATTGAACCATAGGGGCCAACGGGCATATTTTTAAAGTATGGAAAAACAATAAATTAATGGGGACAGCCAATGGGGCTAACGGGAAGTAATTTTAATAATTTTATTACATTCCCGCTGGCCCCATTAATTACGTGTATTTCCACGTTAATTATGTGTATTTCCGCTGGCCCTATTGGCCGTGTCCCCATTAATGGGGCCAGCGGGAATACACGTAATTAACGTTTGTTTATATGGAGAAAGTGAATACATAAAAAGATAAATATAATTTAAATAATTCTTATTCTCAAATTTCAAAATAGATTCGGCATATTAAACGTAGAAATATTACCAAAAACGACATAGTTGACGGTCTGTGACGATGCGCCTGCGCTGACGCCTCGCTAACGTCACATCATCATGACAAGAAAACAACGAGAACTACGCAAAACTCGCTAGCTTATAATGTCGTAATATTTGATACAACGCATGACGAATTCGGAGAAATCCTAAGCCATGTCGTTTGTTTTAACTGACATTGAAAATGTCCCATGATTCATCGTTCCAGTTAATCGTTAATTATATCATTCCTAGGCGATGAGGAAAAAAACTGTTTTTTAGAATTTACATAGCAATTCGATATGTTTCTATTATGATTTATCTGCTGTGCTCTGCTTTTAACAATGACTTTTGACTGTGTGGCGTATATTAGCACCATGAAAGAGTTTTTAGCTACAACGTAAGCGTCACCTGCTTATAAATAGATACTAGAATAAATACTATCCAGGCACTAATGATAGTACTAGAAATAGCTTAGTTCATAATAATAATATGCCTCATAGGTAAATCCAATCGATCACTTGAAATGTATGTTTTAATAATAGGTAGATAATTTGTAATCTTTGTTGTGATAAGGGAGGGAATACCTTTTACATACATACGAATACAATTGACTTTATTCCCAAACCCAAGTGCCAAATGTAAAAAAAAGACTAGTAGTGACTTGAACCAGTAAGTTCATCGCCTTGAGCCTCTTGAATTCCACAGTACCAAGATATTAAAGATAGCTGACATATTCGTATTCCTCTGACGCCTCCGATCAGAGTATAGGACCTTCTATATTTCAGTTTATGTATTAGGTACTATATTCTAGAGATCGGTGTTTCAAGCAACTATTCGAGATGAAACAGGGGTTGAGTTCTCCCGTTGAAACAAACATCGTTACAATAGTATTATATGTGGACAAAATATAGCCGGAACTACTTGAAAATTAGCACATACACACAACAGATACGAGTATATTTACACTATACGTCATATAAAATGTACACATAAAAGATACATTGTATATGTATTATGTATGGTGACTAATATTGGCATTTTCTACATTAGTGACACGAATCTACTGCGTGAATCGTGATGGATGATAGTTAAAATTAAACTTACTACTGCAAGCAGACTCATGATAATGGGATGTAGATAACGATAATATTGTGTAATACCTAATCGTCATTTAAAAAGAGAGTTGCAAACTATTATTTTATTTCCTGCGTTACTTTACGCTCGCTGTGCTCGCTCTTGTTATTAACATTTAGACAACTTATATCAAATAGCCGTATAATATAAAAGCATATTTTACAATCCATCCGATATTTTCACAGACTCCATGTTGATATCTCCATGTCAGTGACATCGTCGTCACGCGTTTAATAATTCTGCTAATGAACTCGTCACATATCGTGTATTATATAGTATTATTTCAGACGTATAACTCTACCGTTGTGTGATATTTAAAATATTCGGTTTTATTATGTTATTTTATTGTGTGTATTTACGAACTAAGTATTTTCTAATTGATGGTAAATTATGAAAATGTGGACGGAATACTCGTGAGCGCACTGCAGCTTTTCAGAGGTAATTTCAAAGTTAAAAGTAACCATAACATCGTAAAGGTTGTGTGGTATACATATTCTGCCATCAATGTGCTGCCCCTATTATAATAATAACTCTTCTTTTATTTGAAGGCTGGTTTAATTAATATTCACAATAAATATCAAAATTCGGGCACGAGCTACACACGACATTTAATACTTAGTAAGTATTAGCCCAAGACATACATCGATTGTTCTTTTAATCAGTCCTCTACTATTCTTCACCCACGGCCATTGACTTTGACCTCTTTAGCTTGGACCTTCGGAATAGAATGCACGACAAGCTAATGGTTACGAACACTAGATAGTTAGTTAGATGGTTATTTCATCGATAGAATAAAAGTATGTAGTATATGCTTTAGCAAAATTATATTATTGAAATGCGGCTTAACTTAAGTTTTAAATAGGTTTCACTTATTAATCTAAAATAAAAACGGTCATATTAGGTCATAATTTTACACAGAGCCTCAAAAATAACTCAGTTTAGGCTTGTATATGTACGAGTATAAGGTATACTCTTTCAATACATTGATAGCTATCTCATCGATTTTGCTGTTATTTATATACTATTACATGTTTATTTTGACGAATGTCTCTTTATTACTTGGTTTTTTATGGGCCCTATGATTCTCCAGTAATATTGTATGGAAATCGTAAAATAATTCGATTTCTCATTTAGCTATCCTCATTGTAACGAAACCTCTTATCAAACAAAGGTCAGACCACAACCTTGGTACTTGTTAGGCAATAGCCTGTCATCCGAACTGGTACCTTAACCTCGGCATACAGTCTAGCAAACATTCGTTATGGTGGAGGAATTCGTGAAAATTGCGTTAACTGGGATAGGAAATTCCTTATGTAAAGACTTTCTGGTTCTGTACACTTTATTAATGCTATGCTTTCTTTTCTCGGTGGCAATTTTGAGCAAATACGAAATACAGGGTGTTTTTTCAAGGTCGTCAACGTTCCCGAAAACTACGGAATCTCCACATCATCACGATCATTTTTCTCCATGGAAGCATATCTGGGAAGTGTCTAGTTCCCAAGATATTAGGGTCCAAAGTTGAGTCAATAGACTACGTTTTTCTGCATAAATGTACATACTCGTAGTCGCGCGTAGCACGATTTTTTCACGAGAAATAATTAATATCTGTCTATGAAAAAACTAGCATAAACACTGGACACTATAAATTTCGCCCGAACAATAAGGAAATAATTAATTACGCCCGTAATTAAGGAAAATATTCTAAAAAAAATTACATCGATTCCCAGCATTTTTCTTGGCATAAACTTACTTTATTTGATGTATAGAGTACGTACCCTTCGTTAAGGGTGGCAACGAAAAAACATCCTGTATATGTTTCAGTGCGATGGTCAATTTAGTTGTTCATCTCAAAAAAGGCAGCCGTTTTGGTCTCTAGTAGGTGTGTGTGTTGGAAGACTGCACACAGCATATACTGAGGATGTCGCAGGCAACTAGCTATTATAATTTATATAGGCAAAGAATTCCTAGTTATCAAGCGCTGGTAATGACTGGTTTGATATCCGAGTTGACTCATGCCGGGTGCCCATCTCCGAAATATGGACTTTACTCGATGCGTATGTAGTTCATGGTAACGTTGCGCCTCACGCGTCTGATTACGCAGTTTACAGCCGTTTTTACAGATAATAGAGTAACTGATAAATTGCCTACGACATAATTCGGTGTAGCCATAACCATTCCTTTATTATAGGTATTTATAACATAATGCTTATACGCGGATTTGCTGGATTTGATTCTCTTAGGAATTACCGAACTTTACCGTTGGTATTCGTATTGTATTCAATTGGAAAGGTGGCATAAGATGGAGGAGGCATATACGGACTGACGGAATGAACCTGCCAATGAGCATTCAAATGAGTAATTTATCATACCTAAAGTGGAAAAATTACAGTATTACATATATAAAAACCCTTGTCGTCCTTTAACTTGTCTGCAACAATGGTTGGCAAGTACAAATACCCATTCGGACATTTTTATAAACCTGCATCAGTTAAAACGTTGAACTAACCCTACAGTTTCGTCAAATACGGTACTCGGGCAAATATTTACAACCCAGCAAAGTTGCCAGGCGTTTAATGCGTGCAAGACTTTGTCACAGAATTCTTATTTACATTGTATGTACAGGTGAAGTATAGTAAATAACTGTCATAAGTTCGTAAAAAAGTAGAGCTTTGACGCTACTTGACGGTTTGCAGTTTGTTCAAGGAACAACAAAATGCAGTACAGTTTACGCAGCGCTGAAGCCCATCTCCTCAAAACACCCACTTTTTCTATCACGTCATACCTAAATGAAAAATTGTTCAAAAAATTCGGTTGTTTATACATGGAGGTTCCCTGATTTTGTCACTTGCAAACTTCTTGCGAATATTTTGTCCGACCTATAAGAAATTCCGACCTGCGGGTCGTTAAAATGCGCCGAGCCTTACTCCGTCTAATAGTTTGTACAAGGGAGGTTCTATAGAGCTATGTAAAAGTGCCACCCCAACCCCTAGTGACCCCAGCTCTATTACAGCATCGAGATCAATGAACCCTCTATTTTAACCGGCTTCCATCTCGGGATCTTCCATAGCTATAATTTGATAATGCTGCACTCATTTCTACTCCGCTAAACCTTATTAAGCACCATAAGGTTGTTATTCGTTCTATATTTGTTATTCGACGTTTTTCGAATAGAATACCTAGTAGACTTTTCGCGATTAGTTTATTTCCAAAATATTACAGTAAAGGCCAGAGCTGCAGGATCAAAGAGGTCCCACGGCCATGTTTCTCATATTGGAGACAGGGGAAAATGGTCAGTGGCAAGTTGTTAGCTTATCGCCTGAAAAAAATACTGAATTCCTATCCCATTTCGGGAACACAGGTGTATCTTTCATCACTTTATCATCATCATCAGCCTATTGCAGTCCACTGCTGGACGTAGGCCTCCCCCAGGGCACGCCACAAGACTGCCATATTTGCCCATAGTCACCACGCTGGGCAGGCGGGTTGGTGACCGCAGTTTGTATTTTAGGCGCTGCTGCCCACCTCCCGGAAACCCTTAATCGCCTTGTACGCTACCCACGGGTAGATATGGGGTGGTACGAATTCTACTTTGCCGGTACCACGCGGCCAGGTGTGTATATGTATATCTATATACATCAGTCTGTAGTTAGTCAGCCAAGTTTGGAACTTGCTGTTTTTTCGTACTGCATTTTAACGGAGCTGGTGGTTCTTAAAATACGCGCTAACGCTATAATTAGGTATACTGTAGCATTAATTAGTCCTTTTAAAATGACGAAGCGTCGCCTAACGATTGCATCATCAGCTGTCCCAAATACTATGCAAAGTTTCTCTCTGATTTGTAGTAAGCCGCTCTCTAAATTGGTAGCTCAAACTGGTTTTAACTAAGAGCGACTGGAATTTTGCATTCATCCGATTAGTTATGTGACCTCGGTCGAAATGATGATCTTGTATATGCTAGCGACCTTCTAGAAAAATCACCTTTATTTTAAAAAGTTGCCATTGTTAAGAGAATATTATCCCAAGATAAGAAGTAAGATAATCTATGCATTTCATCGTGCTTTCAACCTGGATTAGGTACGCTCGCGTCATCATAAACGCAAAGTTATTAAAGCTCAGAGATTCGTAGTTTTTCACTGACATAAAGGCAAAGGGCATGCTAGCTCGTATTTCTAGAAAAAAATCCTCTTTTTTCTAGTTCCTCTTAAATACAATGACTTCTCTATGCCAAATGTCATTCGGCCATAAAAAAATGACATACCAACACAAATGCCGGCTCAAAAATATTTTCTTAAACTTGAATTAGGTTGCACTCCAAACGCCTAGGATGATCAGAACAGCTCAGTTTATGTTAAAATTTCTGGTATTCGCAGGCTTGTATAAGACAAAGATGTGTTGGAAATTGTATGTCGCGTTTGTGGCGTTGGCTTTCGGATTCGACTACAGGAGGCTTGTGTGCTATTACTCGGACCCCATGGTAATGTTCATCAGTTATTATGTATTTAACTTAATTTTTTTTCGAGAGTAGTGACCGCATAGGTGATGCCGCCAAAAAGCAATCCGCTAGCTTGTTTTTGTTTACTTAAGTTTATAGAACTGAGAATAGGCCTTGTAGTTGTTACTATTGTAACAACAAGCCCAAACACGAGGATACCATGCCGTAATAGGTCCTGTGTCTATTCTTTCCTTTTCACATTATTCAAATGTCTATACGATAATTATTATTAATCTAAAGTCAGTTAAAAAATTTTTTTTTTTAATCTGTATCAATCGTCTTAGTTGTACATTAATAAAGCTAATAAAGTGATGTTAACTTAAATCTCTTTTAAGGAAAGTCACTTATGCGGTCGCTATTTCTAATTAACTTGGGATAAATCGCACTATACGAAGTAGAGGCCCTATTTTTGTACTAGTCTTATTCATTTTTTTTAGACAGTTTTGTATAAGTATTCCTGTTTATTACAACAGGCTAACCATCTGATATTCAAAACGTACTCGTGGACATGCAAAGAAAAAGCTAAAATGATCAACCGCGGCTGTCCTGCAAACGAAGAGTGTGGGAGTGTAATACCGTCAATAAATCAATTATGATCTAGCAATGACAATTAATGCACGTAAAGGTAGTAGTAATCCTGAACTTACAGGAACTTTGAAGTCTGACCGTCACACTTAAATCTAAACTTAAAAGTAGTCATGTTTGTCCCTCTCCACTGCTAATGTAAATGGCTGAGACAGAAATTGACAGGTAGGATTAACATTAAGTTTAGGTTTAAATATGACGGTCAGAATCGAAATTAAGTATGTTAGTTGTCGCTAGTACCGTAGGTGTTCTGAAAGTTGACGATAATTCCGTAGGAAATATGATAAATTGGGTCCTTTGTGACTTCGCAGTCACATGATTGTAGACGTAATATGTTTCCTATAAGTAAACAGAGAACTTACCCTTATTTATGAAGTTGTAATGAATGTGATCGCCTGTTTCTGTAACGAAGTTTCAAGGATTTTTATGAACCAGATATTAATATAAAATAATGTTGAAAGTAATTTAAGACCTTAGTGTTCATATACTATCAGTGGACTTCTTTATTGAAACAAAGCGTATAAGAAATTCAATCTCGTCTAAAATGAGTAGACTGAACGATTAGTCTTTATTCGTACATTGCTGAATGTATTTTAAACGGGCTGTAATTTATTTAGGTGCCTAGCTAACACCGATATTAGTGTCGTATATCACTGGAGTCCTATATTCCTGACATTAGAGATAAGTAGGTTAGTATATATTATAGCTATCTATGACCGTTATTTTATACTAGACGATCAAATTACGTTAAAATATGTAGTTGCACGGATTTTCCTTTCGATAGAAACTTTAATTTGAGACATGGATCAAATTTTGCCTTTTTAATCGGCCCCCTGATTACGTAAAAGCAACAGCAAAGCCGAAGCCGCGCGATCGCGATAATTGATTGTGTGTGTGTACGCGCAACGAGCGCTCGGCGTCCTCCCGCGCCCCGCACTCGCCCCGCGCACACACACACACTCAATTTTCGCGATCGCGCGGCTTCGGCTATTGCTTTTACGTAATCAGGAGCCGGTAAACTTATAAAGAAATACTCCTTGAATTTTCGATATAATATACATAATATGAGACAAATAGGTGGTGTTCAGAATATAATTTTATTTTTAATAAACTTACACATGGGTTGTCCCTGTTACTACGTCTTGTTCCTACTGAAAGTACACACTACGAAATTACCTATATGAATCATGTTGACCAAATTATATATATTTAATCTCTATGTAAAACTCAACAGCTTTTTGGCAATGTCCTGTATATATTTAGATTGAGATATGGTCCTGAGAAAATTCCATCCAAACATTTGGTAAACCTTGACACTGCGTAAATTTTAAAATTGCTTATAATGCGCCAGTAATCTATACAGATATCTTTGACAACTCAGTTCCTATGTAATATTATGCAAGTGGGTAAACCAGCACGATCCTTAGCTCTCAACTTATCCCAACTCTCTTTCCAGTACCTGGACATTGGGGAGGATATGAACGTGCCGGATGACTTCACTCCCAGTGAGCTGCAGACTGGCATGTGGTGGAGGCACCTGCTGGCGGGGGGCTTCGCTGGCGCCGTCAGCCGCACGTGCACCGCCCCTTTGGACAGGCTCAAGGTGTTCCTCCAGGTTGGTATTGTGTTTATTGGTAGTGTGTGTGGTGATAACTCTTTGGTGTTCATTGGACGCTGTCGGTTCTTTTGGTTGGTTCTCTAAGGTTGACGGCGGCGCCGCATTAGCTTCTAATCATCATATTAACCATGAGAAGTCCTCTGCTGAACATAGGTCTCCCTCAAACATCTTTCAATAATAACTTGCAATTATTGGATATTGTTGTCGATAAATTAATTTTGTTTGAAACACCAAAGCGTCATCTACAAAGTTCACCTTTGTTCGAGCGTGTCATATATTTTGCGATAAGGACATTGACTTATTCTTAATTAACAGTAACGTCGAAACATTTTGATCTGCATTATTCTGGATTCTATCCGTGCAATGTCACAAAAAGTGATCCAAATTAGATGACATTGTAAAGCTGAAGGCGTGTTCTTGTTATTCTGACGAATTCCACCAGTGAACTATAATAGGCTGATGATGTGTATCTAAGTCCTAGTGAGTAATTCAATATGTTGTCCATTACAGGTGAATCCAACAAGAGAAGGTATGGGCAAGTGCTTCGCGCGAATGTTACACGAGGGCGGAGTGACAGGCCTGTGGCGAGGAAACGGCATCAACGTCATAAAGATCGCCCCTGAATCTGCCATAAAGTTCGCGGCGTACGAGCAAGTGAAACGCCTCATAAAGGGCGAGAAAAGGAACCAGCCGCTCGAAATCCACGAGCGGTTTGTCGCCGGCGCAACCGCGGGCGGCATTAGTCAGACTGTGATCTATCCACTGGAGGTGTTGAAGACGAGGCTAGCTTTAAGGAAGACGGGGCAATACAACGGCATCGCCGACGCAATTAAGAAGATTTATATGCGGGAGGGATTGAAATGCTTCTACAAGGGCTACATTCCGAATATATTGGGCATACTACCGTATGCGGGCATCGATTTGGCGGTGTACGAGACGCTGAAGAAGAAGTATATAAGCAAGTACCAGAATAATAACGAGCAGCCGGGCATGCTGTTGCTGCTGGCTTGTGGGTCGGCGTCGTGCACTCTGGGGCAGGTCTGCTCGTATCCATTGGCGCTGGTGCGGACTAGGCTGCAAGCTCAAGGTAAATTATGTTTGTTCTATTACGTACCTGGGTATCATAGACAACTCAGAACGGTTTGATTCTGAAATCTGTGTTAGGTAGAGACATTATTGTCGAATGAGAGATATTTTATATTGGCCTTTTCCAAATGTTTATTTCCAAGATTAAAACAATTGGTTATGTAATCTATATATTTGAGAATTGATGTTACTATCTTAAGGCCCCTGTACTCTATTAAGAGTTGATTTTTCCAATGGTCAGATAGCCTTTGTGATCTGAAAGATTTTTTTTTTATTTATTTAAGGGCTTTGATCACGGTGTGATCATGTCAGCCCTATTGGACCACTTATATTAAACTTATATAAGCTATTATTTGAGTATTAACTTAATGCTATTTAACATGAATTTATATATACAAAGATAATCATTAGATGAAGGGTTACTTAATATAGATTGAAAATAACCTATATTGGTTATATTAATCCTCAAGTCTTGCAATAGCTGACTCCGTTCAGACTGGTTTCGCACACACTCAACTAACACATGTTGCGCGTCTTCAGCTACTCCACACATATGCCTATCTGAAAGATAAAGTTGAAACTGTCTCTGCCTTGATCAAGTTTTAGAGAATGACAGCATCATCATTCATATAGGGTATCTGACCATTGGAAAAATCGTTTCCAAAAAGAATGCATCGTTATCTATAAAATGGTGTTTCTCTTTCAGAAAAGGCAGCCAAAGTGGCGGAAGGCACAATGTCTGGCGTGTTTCGAGAAATAGTTCAACGCGAAGGTTTCCGCGGCCTCTACAGGGGGATCACACCGAACTTCATCAAGGTCATACCAGCCGTCTCCATCTCCTACGTAGTGTACGAGTACGCGAGTCGATCCCTCGGAGTGAACATGACGTGATCGTGCCCACATCTGACGCGCCAAAAAACAACTCGAAACGTCGGGTATTTTATCTCTAAACTGACTGACGCATTCCTTCCTCTTGTAGTCTTTGGCATGCGTGACTCTCACTACAAACGTAGGCCTTCTGTGCGGTCAGTCGGGTTCATCACATTCTATTTTAAGCTAGCAAATTATGCATTTGTTTGTAAATAGCTCTCGTGTATGTTAAGTCTTATTTATTCTAATGTGAATTTATTATTCCATTTTTATTTTTATTACCCGGCCCCTCGGGCGTTGTCACTGGTGATTTTGATCGTTCGAATGACTAGCGAATGTTCGCGCGAATGTTCGCCGAGCAGTGTTGTGTCGAATTTTGATAGAACATTGAGCTCGTATCAACAGTGAGGACGCCCTTTGAAATAAGTTGCATTATTTTTGTGTTGGTACGTGAAATGATTTGCATTTTGTAAAAGTTATTTAGACTGGTTTTATTTGAGGTGTCATGTTGTGTAAATGCACCGAAATGTGCTGAGTACTGTGATTACAATTAAATTATGCAATTTTTTAATTAACTTTATTTTTGCTTTTTATTTTATTTTCCTTTATTTTTTATTTTATAAAAAACCGGAGGAAAATGGCGTATATGTATGATGACATTTGATGTGTGAAAGAGAAACAAAGACTTTGTTTAGGAATGTGTTAAAACAGGAAAGGTATAGCTAGATTTGTGTCAACAAATATTCGTCTTGAGCCATTTAAAATAATTAAGATAACACAAAAATAGTGATGAAAGAGACTCTGCCTTTTAAGTCGTTTAAAATAAGACTAGCCTCTTTTTACACGACTTTGCTCTAAGATTAAGACTTTAGCTGTTCTTCTTTAGCCTATTGCAGTGCACTACTGGACGTAGGCCTCCCCCAGGGCACGCCACGGTTTTGTCCATGTCAAGGTACCGCAGTGTGATTTTCCATGTTGTCAGCACGGGGGGGGGGGGTTTGTCCATGTCATGAACCACGCTGTGTGACCATTTAAGCAAAATTAACTGAACACTACTCATCAAAAGTGATTTTTTATCAAAAGGACTATGTCAATCACGTTCATTGACGACTTTTGATGCTGACTGTACAAACTCTACTCTGCCGGCACCATGCGGCTAAAACTTAACTGCCCACTCTTGCACTTAGGTTCCATGCGGATACAGCTCCGACTCGTCAGCTGTCTAAATACATACTTAAAGGACTAACGTTCTGTAAAATATTTGCAACAGAGCTGGCGTTCGAATAAAGCGTTTCACAGTGTCCCGAAAACCCCGTAGTTCGACGAGAGAGTCATTTCGCTAAAACTTAAACTACTTAAAGAAAAATGACAAATCTGTTATTTGCCAGAGCTATAAAGCGTTTCAATTGTTCATAGCTGATTCCGAGTTTGAAAAAAATTCGCTAGAACAAACCACCTTAATTGTACATAGTTGAGAAAAAATATTAAAGTTGCCAGTTTTTGGGGGGTCGAAAAATTTTGTATTGTACTTTTTTTAATAAAGCTTGTCACAAAATTTATTTATCCCATAATATTTCATCGTATTGCGGGTATTTCAAGCTAAATTACAATCATATATACGCGGGTAATTTAAAGAAATAAAAAAATCAAATTTTAGTTATTATTTTTTTTAAAGAAAAGTGCACAATTTCAGCGCGTAATTTTTTATACTAACAATTTCTCAGTATTATGTCTATCTACAAAAAAAAAAAATCAGCACCGTACCTCGTGAATAACTGGAGATATTTGCGATTTCATATGTCAGTACCTAAGGTGCCTAATAAAAACGAATAGCAATGTTTATATTTCTTTGAAATGCTTTGCAGTTGCTATAAAACGAACAGAAGGTCGAAGGTTTTGATGTCTTGCGAGTTTCAAAATATGCAGCTTAAATTGCAGACATAGAAGTTTGATTTTGCTACAGCTTAAAGGTATTATAGACCGAGTAGGTATGAATTTCAATTTAATACCTCTACGCGTTTATGAGGAAATGGGTAGTAAGTCATAGTGTGTTAAGACGTCTACCACAAGTGATTATCAGGTCGAAAATTTGCCATAAACGGCTGTACTTTTGATTGCTTGGCTTAAAGTTTGATTTTTTCAACTTCAGCAGTAGACCTGAGTAATTGATATAAATTTCCTTCATACCTCCACGCGTTCCTGATGACAGGACGGAACGGACAGGGAAACAAAGTGATCTTAAGGGTCGGTACGGAACCCTCAGTGATAATTACTCAATAACTATAACAAGTATTACAGGTTTTGCTTTCCATGATGGGAAATAGGGAATACTCTTATCGGTGCTGCTATTGCTGAGCAAACTAAAGAAAAATGAACTTTACTATTAGTTTTTAACAGGCACTTAGATACTGATATATGAAAATGCAAATATCTCCAGTTATCCACGAGGTAAGGTGCTGATTTTTTTTTCTGAAGATAGACATAATACTGAGTAATTATTAGTATAAAAAATTACGTGCTCAAATTGTGCGCTTTTCTTTGTAACTAAAATTGATTTTTTTACGTCGATATACGGGATCAGCTAGAGATGTCCATTTTTCGGGGTTTTCAGAACACTGTGCGTTTATTAGTTTAGTCATGTTTAGTTAACAACAAACAATGTTTACAGTGGTACATTTTATTTAGATAGAGGTCGCCCGTCGCCGTAATTAATACAAATTTGACATATGAAAAACTGGTGTGTTTTACTTCGTCCAATGAGGTTTTACTTTTACTTCCAAGAAATCCGTATAACCAAAATCCAAATACCTGGTACCTGGGTCGGAATAACACAAAGGCTGCTTTTTATCCCTTTTTATTTCGACATTTTGTTTTTACTGCAGTCCACGCGGACGAAGTCGCGATCGTCCACCAAACCAATCACGGTATAAGAAGTCCGGCGGATTATTCACGACCTAAATAAAAATATACGAAACAGTGTGCAGATTGCAAAGATGCTAGCGCTGCGATTAACGGACCTCTTATTTTGCGATGAGTTTAGTACACCACCATCATCATCATCTCTCAAATCCCCAGGCGATGAGTCGCAAGTCTTTTAAGTTAAAGCTGTTTAAGTGCTTTAAGACTTCTACTAATAAGGCTAGTCTTAGGACTAAAGGTCTAAGTCTAATGGACTAAAAGACTGACTCAGTCGTCAAAAATGAGGCAAGTCTTTATTAAAGTCTCTTTCATCACTACACAAAAATCTATTTAGTCTCTATTTCAATCCGATATGCCTTAAAATAGTTGCAAGTTAAATAGAATTGTTACTTATTATAAGGGCCGTTTGTCCTTTTCTTGTGTAGGCAAAGTAATAGGAAAATGGCTCTTATCGACTCGTCCTATAAACTTTAGATAAAACGTAGATTCCCGTTATCTAACTGTACTTTGATCATTGCAATAAGAAGCACATAGATATTTACATTTGTTACAAGTTTGTTACCTATTTCTGTGTTCTTTCGTTCGTTTGTTAAAGTAGTCTTAAGTTAAGTTTTCATTAGGGTGGCTGAGACAAATCGCCCAAAATTCATTGCAACTTTGTTCTCCGACATAAAGGCGATAGTCTACCCCTAGTCAATTACGCGTGAGCTTCTACTGAAGTTAATTTGACGGTGGACTAACAACAAATCGCGTGACTTCTAAATGTCGCAAACGAAGTTTCGTGTCCTCTTATGAAAATACGGTTAAAGCTCTTAGGTATCTCCCTAAGAGCCCTTATAGACGTGAATGCACAACGGACCGAGTTTTTGATGTGAACGGATAACGGACCGCCAAAGTTGAAGGCTCCGTTGTCCGCTGCATATACTCGTACAGACCCTCATAGTGCACCATACACCACCGTGAATCCGTCATAAAACACGGTTTGTTGTCCGTTCACGTCTACAAGCGCTCTAATCAGTCGGTACCTACCTTTTACGCTAAATGCAACAGCTGAAATACCTAGTGGCATTGGTCTACTCGTACTCTACAGAGGTAAGCGAGCAAGCATCCATGCTGTATCCAGACTCTGGTAGGGTCGGATTATCCCGAAACGCTGCGCGAACATTTTAATAGAGCGACTGCCAGGCAAATATTGATATGGTGACTTCAGACCATGATTCCTAGTCGAAAACCACAGAAAATTTTCGCATGAAGATTTCAAAATTCTATTTTTCCAGAAAATAAAATAGAATGGTTCGTTTATTTAGGCCTTAGATAATGGCTTAAAAACAAAAGTTTAACCAAAATAATATTTAAAAAAAAAGTTGTGCTCAAAAAAGTGATCAACCCGAATGGAGAGTCACAAGTGATAAAAAAAAAACAGCACTGAATCACACCATAACCAATAAGCCCATTTAACTAGTCACATGATCGTCCAAAGCAAACATTGCGGATAATCAAATTAAAAATGCATTTCCTGCGAGTAATAATACTGGCGTATAACTCAACACTATTGTACTTGTTCAGCATTTCAGTATTTGTCTGGCTGTCACCAACACCCTGTATTTTCTACTCTAAAAAGAACATTATTATTTCATTATGAGAATTCAGAATACGTTGCTTCACGCAACGCTGCGCCTCGAGATCCTTCCGAGCATATACCTACAGTAGGTACGCTATAGAGGAATAAGCTTATTTCTCTATGGGTACGCTTGTGGCGCAGCTGGAAAATGGAAGCTGCAATGTGCGCGCAACATCTCGTGTTCTCGCGGCGCGTCTGGGTGTGTGCTGACCCTCTAAGGTGCTGACCCCTTAGAACAACGCGGGCTAAGGTTAATCCTTATCGGCTATTCAACAACCATTATAATGCCTCCAAATTTTCTGGGCCAGCAGAAGTACCTAACTATTTATATAGTAAATTTTTGTAGTTTGCAATACAGTGGAGTACCTACTCTCGGAGTAGGTACCTACGTTTATGATCGGTCAGTTCACTTGCCCACTATGGATCACTTACTTTGTGATTCATAAAATAAGAAGATGACTTTGTTGTGTCTACTTTTTCTTTATATGGTTCTGTTTAGGATCTGATTGATTTAACATTAAAGATATTGAAAAAATATAGGTAACTTTGCTTTGTGGCAGCGAATCAAAAAATGGATTCTTTTTCATTGATCAAAAGTTATATTTATTAATGACGATGCAAGATATTGGGAAAAGGATAACAGTGTAGGTACATACAGTCATTATAAACTGTTTATTAATTGCCAAAGTGGCCAGTGATCATAGGTAGGTCCTTAACCTTTAGATGTCTTTCGTGTGATGTGTATTTACATGTTTTGCCTTGAATTGTTATGATGATGGTACTACAGAATTTAAATTAAAAAATATATTATTAATGTACATACCTACTTAATACAAATACTGCCGTTAGCTATCGCTATCCCCGCATGATAAAGTGCTAGGTTACTATGTAGGTACCTATAATGTTTAGGATTTACATTTAAAATACGTTTACTGTTATTATTGCTAGTAAACCACCTTAAATTGTGTCTAGCTAGTTAAATAGTTAGGTTAACAAATTATTCGTCGTTCATAGGTATTTTATATAGAGAACTTTATCCGATTTAACAAATTTTGGTGTAATAGACATTCTAGATAAAGTATTTCTTTAAAATTAGGCAATTAACATAATGGCTGGTTTATTTAAATGGTATACTTAGGTAATAGATAACTTATAAATCCGCTAGCCGTTAGTTAAATGCTGCGTCAGATTCTTCGTTAATTTCAGTTAACAGTCTTGTGTTACATATTTATATAGATTCTAAGATCTAAGCAGGCTTTTAAATATTCCTCATGTTCCTCATGATCAAATTCGTTAAAATTTCCATGTACCTATGTACTTACTGACCTAAATGTGCTCAGTTATCTATCATTACATCCATCAAAACTCGAATTGAGTTACTCATGATCTGACCGATCCATACGAAATTCGATAAATCTTGGTCAGTCAGCTGGATTCAATAACGGCCACATGGTTAGTTAAATTATTTACCAAATACAATATTCATCATAATACAAATGTAACATCATCCACAATACAAAATCATGAGTAATTATTGTATTACCTGCATGACACATGCGACTGTTGGAGCCCTAGTAATCTTGTGGTCAGTTGTACCTAATAATTCGCATAGTACTGACCATTTTTACTTCGGGTCAGGATAGCCAGTACTCGTAGATACAACTATTCAGTGTATCGATCATAGTATGCAGGGTGTTACTGCACAAAGTTATAAAGTCACCAACATCCTGTAACGTTTTATGCATGAAGGTAAGTATGTACCTTTAATTACCTACCTTTTCAATCTTCCTATTGTTAATCGACGTAACCTATTACAATCTACATGTTGTTGCATTGTTGATGATTCTATAAATAAATTTTGCTCCAATCCAAAAACCGTTTTTTATTAAATTTTCTTCCTACTCATTACAAAATGGTATACGAAAAAGAAAAGATAAATTTTGCTTTGCACTACATGATGGTTTTTATTTCCGTTGGCCCAGAAAACCTTGTTGCACTTTGCAATATTCTATTACATCCATATAATAAAATTTCGCGCGCCACATTATACCTTTATGGCGCTGCCGAATTATGATTTCTGCGTCTGCCAAAAAAAAAAAATATATGGAACTGTCATTCAACTGTCAAAGCTCGACGTTCTGTAATGTCTATGCTCGTTAAATGTCTTAGATCTTTTCAATGGTTTTATACGCAGCACGTTACGTAGACGCTGGCGACTTGAAATGACAATAAAATTTAAGTAAAATGCTCGTTAGTTTTCTTTTCAGGCACGTAACGCTGGCGACTTGTGCTTTAATTGGTTTTATTAACACGTAGAAACAATAATAATACTTTACAGATGATTATAACATAGTGAAAATTAAATTTTAACGCACTAGTCTTAGTGGGTACCGAGTAAAAAAAGTTGTGAATACGTGCAAATTTTCCATGAGATTTTCTACGGGCTAATCTAATAGTTTTTGTGCTGAGTGATTCATAAGCTAACATAAAATAATTTCCATTATAGGTTGTCGTTTAGAATGCCGTCAGATGCGAAAAAGCGAGCTCAACAAAAGAAGAAAGACCAGGCTTCCAACAGGAGCAAAAAAGTGGTTGCTAGAGTCACTAATGATGAAAACGGAACGACCAACGGTGCCGAAAAGGAAGAACGCGAACTCACTGCCGAAGGTAATTAAACACATTTATAACACCAAAAAAGGAAGTACTTTTTCCCGTATTGTATGATGATAAGCATTTTGCTCTTATCACACTTGGATGTAATTACCCTGGACATATAATAATGCAGGTGATTTCGTACTTGGAGAATACGATTTGTATTTATTTGTTCGTAAAAGTGCGCGATTGTTGAGAATTTGTGCCACATTGACAACAATGTTGACAGAATCATTGATGCATGAACCTTTGTGTAATAGACTTTCTCATTTTATTGTTGCTTCAAAGAACTGCTCCGTGAAACAAGTTGAATGAATGTACCCTCTATTTTATATTAGGTTACTTGAAAATAAACTAGCTGTTGGTGTCTTAATTAAAATTACGGACAGACAGCGGCAAGTGACTTTGTTTTATAATATGTAGTGATTACTATGATTGACTATAGATAATATTAATTGCAGTCCTTAAATAGTTTGGGTTGTAATTTTTTATTGAGACTTATTCAAACATGGCTGAAGAATTTTTTTTATAATCTTGCTGTTCGTGCCAGCCTACTTTGGACACAGCCATGTCTATACATAAATGTATGTAGATGTACATGTCATATTCTCATATGTTATAATTTCTAGCTCACAAATTAGATAACTTTATTATTATGGAACACCATCTTTTTAATACAAAGTAAGTTGGATCAGGACCCTAATGGGATGGGATGTGAATTCCAGTGATGTATGTCGTAGATGAGTATCAAAGAAACTTTTAATTTTATTAACTACAAGATCATAAAAAAATTAGATTATCTATAGCTAACTTGAAACTACTTAGGTGTATGGCGTACATGTGGGAGGTCTGTTGACCTAAGTAGCAGCCAGCATTTCGGGTCACATGTGGACTCTACGAGCCGCCCGGCCAGGTCCCTGTATGTTTGAAGTGCCGCCAGTCCCCAATGGCCCAGGGTCTCCAAGCCAAACGGCGCAAATAAGTAGCCTCTGTCTCTGCTGGAATTTTTACGCCGTTTGAGGGATTCCACAGCTTCAGCAGCGCCGCCGGTTTTTTGCGACGTTTCAGGGAGATGGGACGGTGCCAGTGTGTCCACGCATGTAGCGTCCCACACTAGGGGCTGTCCCATCTTCCATGGAATGAGTCATGCCGTCGGGCCTTTTTCTGTCATCGCGCGTTAGGCCATTTGGCTCACGGCGGCGATGTTCCCGGTTTCTAGATACCTTTATCTTCTTATTCTTCCTGCCCTATTCCATTCCGTGTTAAATCCTACTAATATTATAAACGCGAAAGTTTGTGATTTGTCATTACAAGAAGCGGGATGCGGCATCTGATGTGTCGTTTAAATCTACCATAGCATATCCGCTGAAACACAATTTGATTTTCTTATTAATAGAAATGTTTTGTTAAATAAATAATTTTGATTTTATGCATATAAAAATATATATATGGGATTTATGCATATAAAAAGTTATAATAGATAATTAGAATTTATAAGTATTTCTATAATTATCCTATTTATCTATTTAAGCTCATAATATTCTATGGAAGTGTGACAAAAAGAGTGACCAGAGTTGCTAAGTCAGTAAGCAGCCCAAAACTCCAACATTTTAAGCATTTCTAACATTTTAAGTTAAACCTAAGTACAAATTAAAATAGTTCTACTGTCTGCTGTTGAACATATTATGAGAATAAAAAAAATAGATATGACACTCCTTACAAGGTCATCGTGTTAGCGAATCCACGACGTTTAGTCAACGAACGACTCGTCTCGTCGCGTGAATGCTTATCGTGCGTTACTAAGATAAATGTACTTTATTATTATGATAAATAACTACCTAGGTAACTTCTTGTTTTAGAGAATTTATTTAGGTAATTCTTAAATTCTTGATTCATCATCTCCCTACCCTGTTCCCATTTATTTGGGGTCGGCGCAATATGTACTTTTCTTCCATTCATCTCTATTATCCGTCATCCCATTGCTCATTCCCAGTCACGTATATCCTCTCACACAGTCCATCCAACATTTCTTAAATTCTTGATTAAAAAAAGAAAAACACATATATATGTAAATTTTTACATAATACTAGTGAACGCCCGCGACTAGAAAAAACAAAACGTCGAAATTATCCGGGATAAAAACATTTTCCCGCCTACATGTTAAATGGGACCTTTCACAATATATTCCTGAAAACTGCATCGCAATCGGTTCAGCCGTTTCTAAGATTAGCGTGCACAAATGCACAAACAAACAGACATATAATCCAAAAATCATCGTTTTGGGTCCTATTGCGTTGATAAAGGTCTCTTATAATATTTTTTTCTCATATTTCTTCCATGTACAGACAGCGATCCATAACATTTTTATTATATGTATAGATGACAGTTTTCTGTACCTTGGTTGGTACCCTACTATAGTTGCGCATTGAAGTTACTACTTCCTATTGTAGAAAAAATCATGATGACAAATTGTGATGCGCTCTTTTTAGTTTTGTTTTTACGTAACCACGTTACGATAGAGAGCTATGGTTGCATTTGCAGTTAACTTTTGAATTCACGCTTCGATGCGCTTCGACTCAGCGCTATTATAAATTGTTCGATTTTTATTAAATTTTGTGGTAATATTCGGTAGGTCTGGAAATCTGCAACTAATTTATTTTTTCCCTTCCACGCAATAAGCGACATCTACGTGAGTGAAGCCGCGGGCAACAGCTAAGTAATTTAATACGGACAGTAGAAACAATTATATTAAACGTGTACTTATTCTTACTTTACGTATGTATCTATTTTATTTTTATTCATCATATTCTTATCAATCTATTTTATTTTTATTCATCATAATCAATGTTTGCAACTACTGGGATTCGAACCCAGTACTTATGGCGTCGCAGGCCGGGTCAGTACCTACTACACCAATCGGCCGTCAACATTATAACCTGTTATATTAATTACAGAGGCATTGTGCCTTAAGCTAGAGGAGGAGGCCAGGATAAACTCCGAGGCTCGGTCGTGCACGGGTTCGCTGGCCGTGCATCCTCGCTCCAGGGACGTGAAGATCGCCAACTTCTCCATCACCTTCTACGGGAGCGAGTTGCTTCAAGACACGCTGCTGGAGCTCAATTGCGGCCGACGTTATGGTCTTGTCGGGCTTAATGGATGCGGTATGTACTTTGACTTTATTTATACCTACCTTGTTTCGCAGAGTGTCCTTTAAATATTGGGTTAGTAGTCGATTCGCACGAATTTTGTTCGCACGAACGGTGCCAATCAACCCCTTTCTAAAATAATATTATTTTAGTAGGCGTTTCGCCTGAATGTATTGTAAACTACATATTGTAGCGCATAGATTACAATACATTCGAGTGAAACGCCTATTAAAATAATTATATTTTTAAAGGGGTCATTTGGCACGTTCGTGCGAATTGACTACTAAGCCAAATATTTATTCGCTGAATTTGTATGAGCGACACTTCTATGCAGTGGGCAGAAGAAGAGTAGCGGGTCGTATGTCTCAGATTATGGTGCATCCTTTAGTGCAGTTAGCATGGCGTGGTGACGCGTCGTTACGGTGCGGTTTGAACTTTATCTCCAACACCCATATTATTTGAAATGCTTAGCTGTTTTGTAATACGATTCCTTCGAAATATCCATAAATCTTAGACTGTTTTAATACAATTTGATAGCGGTTACAGCAGAATTCAGTTAGCTGGCGTTCCCTAGTTGTATATTCATAAGTACTGAATTTTTGATTAATAACTACGAGTATTAATTGGTTCGTTATTATATATATATATATATATATATATATATATATATATATATATATATATATATAGTCTGTTGTTTATGTCTTTATTTTTTTTATATATCGAACGACTGTAACTACGAGTATTAATTGGTTCGTTGTGCATTTTCATATGATAAATAAGTCACAATATATTCCTGAAAACTGCATCGAAATTGGTTCAGCCGTGCACAAACGTCGGTCCGTTACAATTTTAATATATGTATAGATTTCATTCCAATAGAAAAAACCTAACTTAATTTCGTAGACAATGAATACAGTCTCGGGCAACAGCTATACTTACATCATCTTCTGGCTACGCGTTTCCCCCCAAGATTGAACTTGGAGATTTGTATATTTTAGAACACAATGAATATGTGAAGCTAAACGACAACATCCTTGCCGTCGTCGTGTAAAAAGGGTCTTTGTATCGAAATAGAATATAATATTTTTATCTGCATGAAACGTGGTATATAAAGATGTTATCATTTGGTATTAATATTGGTTCAGCAAATTTCACCAGAGTCTGGCATACAAATCGGAATCGACAACTTTCCATTATGTATGGTGGGGGTGAGTTTGTGATTGTCGTAATATAGTCACCATGAATAAGGATGAGATGAAAGATCAGTAGGTATTGTAAAGACACTTGCTCGTTGCCACGTAGTTACTATGAAATGAACCACAATGAAATGCCTACGAGTATGCTTATATTGCGAATTGTTGGGCACAAAGTGATTCGAAATATGTTTTCGCATTTCCTATTTAATTTAAAATGTTACACAGTTATGTTATGTAAATATTGCATCTGAAATTGTGATAATTTACTTTGGCTGTTGAAAAAATATACATATAGATGAGCTAGCAACTTTAATCACTGATCTTTTACATGGGATCACGTTGTACTAAACGTGGCTATAGGAACTCCGTCGCGATCCTACAGTTCTGGATCACTCTTTGAGAACTCAGTGTGTACATGTACTAGTATGTAATATTTACTTGCGACTAATAGACAGTTAATGTTTTCTGTTGAAGTTTTTATATAGTTTTTATGGCTGTTTCTTTCCCCTTCTATAGTTTAGTCGTAGGTTGATATTCCTAGTGGTAATTTCCTATCATTTTGGCAGCTGGCGAATCATAATATTGATGTTTGGTGTGAATGACATCTAAGGCAAAACTATGACGTCATCCACAATTTGTATGGAATATTTAGCTTGCGATAATTCTTAAAACGACTTATTGTCGACATAATGGTGAAATCCTTTTCGTATAACATATATTGTTTTATGCTTATACGATATTTGGATAAAGGAAAAAACTACTATAGGTCTTTCTTACTTCATCATCGTCGGTTATGAAGCCCACTGCTGAACATAGGCCTACCAGCGATTTTGACTGGTTGCAGTTTTTTCTTATTCAGCGCCAAGACACTTGAACGGATATTTATGACATTCGAATAGCGAGAGATTCTGTGACCGTTTATGTTTTATAATAATATGCGTTAGGATAAGTTCTTTAGGTATTCGCGAATGCTTTTACTGCGATTGCAAGATATTGTTATAATTTGCTGGTCTCTATACAGATCTCACTTTTCCATTTTCACAACCAACCTACCTTGCTATACTTATGTGATTATATCCTAAAACGACTGTTCCATGCAGGCAAATCCTCGCTTCTATCAGCGCTGGGTCGCCGCGAGGTGCCCATTCCGGAGCACATCGACATTTTCCACCTGACGAGGGAGATCCCGGCCTCCGACAAGACCGCCCTGAAGTGTGTCATGGAGGTGGACGAGGAACGCGTTAAGCTGGAAAAGTTGGCTGAAGAGCTGGCACACTGTGAAGACGATGGTAGGATATTAAACTTGTTTTTCTATTAGTTAATACCTCATAATAATCAAATTATGTATCCCACACCATTTTAAAGCTCTCTTAAAAGGGCCTCTACATCTTGGCTACGGCTCAATGCACGCCTCTCAAAGGACCGGGACCCTGTAGTCCCTAGAATTTAAACTGGAATACAAATAATAAGATTTAATTATAGTCACTTGATAGGTCTCCCTGTGATTTTCTATGCTTTGAATGATTACATGAGTTACAGGGCGGGAATGAGTGGTGGGCCAATCCTGGAATGAAATGTCATTACTTGAACCTATCTCAACACTACATAAAAATGTTATCAGCAATACTGATGTCTGATATATAAAAAGAGAGGTGCTTCTAACCTTGCATGCAATTTTCTTATTATCTACACTAATATTATAAAGAGGAAAACTTTGTTTGTTTGGTTGTAATGAATAGGCTCAAAAACTACTGGACCGATTTTAAAAATTCTTTCACCGTTAGAATCCTTATAGGACCTGGATGAACATAGGCTATAAGAATTTCCCGATATTCCCACGGGAAGGCGACAAACGGGAATTCTATATTTTTTACGAAAACCACTATACATATGAAGCTGAAATCGGGCATATATGTTCATTGGGGAGAGCAAGGGAGGACTAAAAACGGATTTCCCGAAATTCCCACGGGAAGGGGACAAACGGGAATTCATAATTTTTACGAAAACCGCTATACATATTAAGCTGAAATTGGGCATAGATGTTCATTAGGGACTGCAAGTAAGCACTAAGGACGAATTTCCCGAAATTCCCACGGGAAGGGGGCCAACGGGAATTAATTATTTTTTATGAAAACGGTTACACATATGAATCTTAAGTTGGGCA
This sequence comes from Carposina sasakii, assembly GCA_014607495.2. Classification (NCBI taxonomy): domain Eukaryota; kingdom Metazoa; phylum Arthropoda; class Insecta; order Lepidoptera; family Carposinidae; genus Carposina; species Carposina sasakii. Next base: position 3,393,265 of record CP053148.1, read on the forward strand.
TATTTGTTTATTTGGGACCCCGAGGAAGCACTAGGAACGGATTTCTCGAAACTCCCACGGGAAGGGGACAAACGGGAATTCATTTTTTTACGACAAGCGCGATACATATGAATTCGAAATTAGACCTGTACGTTCATTAGGGACTGCGAGGGAGCGCTAAGAACGAATTTCCCGAAATTCCCACGGGAAGGGGACTAACGGGAATTCAATTTTTTTACAAAAACCGCTGTACATGTGAAGCTAAAATCGGAGACTGCGGGGAAGCACTAAGAATTGATTTCCCGAAATTCCCACGGGAAGGGACTGTCTGTGCGTTTGTGCACGCTAATCTCAGGAACGGCTTAACCGATTTCGGTGCAGTTTTCAGGAATATATTGTGACAGGTCCCACTTAACATATAGGCTACTTTTTATCCCGGGAAAATGTTTTTATCCCGGATAATTTCGACATTTTTTTTTTCTGTAGTCCACGCGGACGGAGTCGCGGGCGTCCACTAGTAGTAGATATTTTGTATAGAATTTAAAGATTCCTGTATAACTGGAGACGCCGTCTGCTCACATACGGTCTGTCAAGTGACTAGTATACAGCTACTAGTATACTACGATGTATACAGCCTCTTGCATACATTGACAGAGTCGCAAGAGCAACTGATGGACGTTTACGAGCGCCTGGACGACCTAAGCGCCGATACGGCCGAAGCACGCGCCGCCAACATCCTGCACGGTCTGGGCTTCACCAAGGAGATGCAGCAGCAAGCCACCAAGGACTTCTCTGGAGGTACGCACTTTCTTTATGGTTTTACCCAGTGTCATCGTTATAAATATCTTCCTAACTGTATGCTGGCCTCGGTTACACTGACTACTTCTGCCACAGGTTTTTGTGGCACAAACTATGTAATTTTTCAGTATTGTACCAGCCCAGATTGAGATCGCACCAATGCCCCATCAGGCTGAAAGCTATTATACCATTGAGCTATCGCCGATCGCATTATAAGAACATTATTATATTTAACCCAGGCTAATGTTTTCTGTTCGTCTCCAAAATCATGATTTAGCTGTTTTCATGGTTTTATTTGGCAAATTTTGCAAGAATCCTAGCATAGCACGCTTTCACACTAACTATCATATTGTTTGATCGCATGGCTTTTTACCTGAATATGGCAACTCACCTTAGTGACAACTTTAGCAGCATATGTAACTGTAACAGTTAAATTACTAATTATATTCAGCCGATTTTACAAAATGAGCTGGCAATCTTTTTATGGCAATGAGGTTTAGGATTTAGCCGGTAATCATGTTTGTGTGGTTGTTGTCAGGTTGGCGCATGCGTATAGCGCTGGCGCGCGCGCTGTACGTGAAGCCACATTTGCTGCTACTAGACGAGCCGACCAACCATCTCGATCTCGACGCCTGCGTGTGGCTCGAGGAAGAGCTTAAACAGTATGTATACCTACAGTTTGTTCTAAACCTTACAGAATTGTGTGACCGAATGATTTCTTTACAAAGTATTCCTGAGCAATTCAGGAATTTGTCTATGATTTGTAAAAGTAAATATTTGATTTTGAGCCCCATAAAAAATATTCAGCCCCATAAAATATTCAATATTCACAATAACATTTATTCTGTCTTTGTGTAGAGACCAATTTTTTAAAACTCTTCACTGATCTAATCTAAGGTTAGAAAGCAACCATGTGTAAATTATAAATTGTGCTTTACCTATTTATAATTTTTGAAAATGTTACTCATAAACAAAGTCTTAAAATAAACTCTATTTATTAAATCACTTGAGTAGCCCAGGCTTCAGAACTAGATTACCAACAAAAGATTAAATACTAACAAACTTTTTTCAGTTACAAACGCATCCTGGTGCTAATATCGCACTCGCAGGATTTCCTGAACGGCGTGTGTACAAACATCGTGCACATGAGCAAGCGCCGCCTCAAGTACTACACGGGCAACTACGAGGCGTTCGTGCGCACGCGCATGGAGCTGCTCGAGAATCAGATGAAGCAGTACAACTGGGAACAGGACCAGATCTCGCATATGAAAGTAGGAATTACTTCTGACTGAGCCCTTACATACATACATACATATAATCACGCCTTTATCCCTTACGGGATAGGCAAAGCACCAAGGGCACCATAGGACCACATGGTGCCACTTCTGGCCAATATTGAGGGTATAGTTGAGATGTACAAGTTCGGTTAGTAGTGACAGGTGGTCAGCCCATCGCCTACAAAACACCAAGACCCTCTTGTCCCTCTACTGACTTGTACAGTATGCCCGGGAAGAGAAGCAGCTGTAGTATTATACGTTTTTTTTTTCACTCCCAGAGCAGCATAGAAGAAACATCTTCATTTATTTACCACTAAATAAAATGACAGTATAGTGTTCTTTTTAATTCAATACAACAGGTAATTGAATACCGACTATCTTTGTTACAGAACTATATCGCCCGCTTCGGTCACGGTTCTGCCAAGCTGGCGCGTCAGGCGCAGTCCAAGGAGAAGACCCTCGCCAAGATGGTGGCGCAAGGGCTCACGGAGAAGGTGGTCGACGACAAGATCCTCAACTTCTACTTCCCGTCGTGCGGAAAGGTGCCGCCGCCTGTTATTATGGTGCAGGTAAGTGTTTTTTTTGCTAGGTTTTCCTTTAACCGTGTCCTGTCATCTTTAACATATTGTTTTTACCTGACCTCCAGAAGGAGAAATATGTTTTTCGAGTGTATATATGTATGTATATTTCTTGTCACATTTGAGCTTAAGAGGTCGTAGTCGTGAGAGTGACATTGGTTTAAAATTTATACACTCAGATTATTTCTTGAAGTAATTGAGGTTATTGTCCACAGAACGTCGCCTTCAGATACTCAGACAGCGGCCCCTGGATCTACAAGAACCTGGAGTTTGGTATCGATCTGGACACCCGACTCGCCCTCGTGGGACCCAACGGAGCCGGAAAATCTACCCTACTCAAACTGCTGTATGGTGATGTACGTTTGCAATCATCTATAATGTAATTCCCTTCGCATTCAAGTTGTTTGCCTACCCAACTTTCTCAATAGGGCAATCGCGCTAAACGACAACTTATTTACCTTTTAACGTAATGTTTTGGGTATGGTTTAGTTTTTGTTTACCTTTCGTTTGGCTGTGTCCATTTGATAGCGTTTCAGACATTTTTGACATCTTTCCGTTGTCATCTTTAGCGCGACACGAAATGCGCATAACAGTTTTTGGCTGTTGTTTAGCTTGGTAATACGTTTAATAATAGCACGATTGACCTCCTTCTTGTTCAAGACAGTTTCATGTCATCAACTCTATCATGAACTTTAGTGATCTTAAAAACTATTCTATGAAAGCAATTTTAGTGTGTACAGTTTTTTGGGACAAATAAAAGTTGATGTAACATCTATTCTCGGTATTCAATTTATACATAATAGATTAATAAACTAACTTTTTTAAATGTCTCAATGCTCAATAAAACAAAAAACAACTACATAACAGTAATAGTAAATTTAAAAAAACTTCTACCCAACAGCTAGTGCCATCTACCGGCATGATCCGCAAGAATTCCCATCTTCGCATCGGCCGCTACCACCAACATTTACACGAGCTGCTTGACTTAGACCTATCCCCGTTAGAATATATGATGAAGGAATTCCCGGAAGTGCGCGAAAGAGAGGAGATGCGCAAGATCATCGGCAGATACGGGCTTACTGGCAGACAGCAGGTGGGTTTTATAAGCATTTCTTATTCTGGAGATGGAAGAATGTAGAATATACAAAAATGTGTATGCTAGGCTTTACCTATATTAAGAAAAGGGCCTGTGTATTAAGTATGATGATGATCTCCGACCATAATTCGGGCAAGGCGACCAATCTCTACGGAGATTGGCCAGGTACGCAGGAGATATTATAGTGCACAAGTGTGTGCGCAAACACAGATGCACTCTCTATTCCCTCACTCTCATAGTCCGATGGGACGGAAAGCCGACACGACCGAAGAGAGATCAGTCGCAGGACCAACGGTTTTACCTGCTTTCCGTGGCACGAGCTAAGTGAAAATTTTGCAACATTAAAATCTGTACATGAAATAAATTCATAGATACAGGCTTGTGACTGGGATCGAACTTACGCCTTCCGCTTGGAAGGTGCACGTCTTAACCACTGGGCTATCACCGCTGATAGTATTAAGTATACTTACCACATAAATAAGAGTTATTTTGCTATTAGTTTAGTTTCGAAGAAAGTATGAGAAGCAGTCCGAATGTGTCAAATTAAAGGAATTAATTTATTATTTGTTGAGGCCTAATAATTTCGATTGGGAGAAATAACAAGGGTTAATCCCCTTCTGTCTTATTGTAAGCATTAGCAGCAGAATTTGGTGCTATTAATTTGTTTTTCTTGGGTAAAGCAAGCATTTATTTAGCTATATTAATACGAGTATAATATTGCAGGTCTGTCCAATGAGACAACTTTCGGACGGTCAGCGTTGTCGCGTGGTATTCGCTTGGCTGGCATGGCAGACTCCTCATCTCCTGTTGATGGACGAACCTACCAATCATCTTGACATGGAGACGATCGACGCTCTCGCTGATGCTATCAACGACTTCGATGGAGGCATGGTACTGGTTAGCCACGACTTCAGACTTATCAATCAGGTTTGTATTTTTACCCGACTGCGCGACGCAAAGGAGTGGTATTGTGTTTAACAGCCTATGTATGTTTGTATGTTCCTTTGAAGTACTACACAGACCAAACACCTCGGTCGATTTTTATGATTCATACGTCAATCGATTCCTCTTAGTCCGGGGAGTGTCACTAAAGACATGATGTTAGTGAAAATCCAATATGGCGACTACTAGACGCCATTTTGTGAAAATGAAAAAAATTAAAGTCGACAAACTATATCGAGTGGGGTATCGTTGAATAGGTATTTAAAAATCATTTTTAGGTTTCTCAAAATTTTTCGATTCGACTAACCATTTAGGATCTATATCGATTGAAAGTTGCATAACAACCATTCTCACATATAACTTTTTAGACAGCAGCAAGACGAAAACTTCTTGCTGCCGAGCATGTTGAGCATGTTTCTTGAAGCGTATCTATTACTAGCTAGGTACTCATAACAAAAAAGTATAAAATAAAAAAACATAATTTAAAAAATCCAAAAACCTGACTGCTTAAAAAAGAATCAAATAATGTAAGTACATAATAGAAAAAACTGAAAAGAAAAAAAACAAGTACTTAGATGTCTGGTGGTCTAGAATTCTATAATATTATTATGGAATGAATACTATTGAAGGACATAAAATATTTTCTAATGATGTAACATAACAACTGAACAGTCGGGATCCATTATCCGACAGCCAAGCTAATATTATTTCAATGGATCCTGGCTGTTCAGTTGTTATGTTACAATCATTAGAAAATATTTTATGTTCTTCAATAGTATTAATTCCATAATAATATTATAGAATTCTAGACCACCGTACATCTAAGTACTTGTTTTTTGAATTCCATTTCCATCTTGTACATTGTAATTTACTGTGCCTGATGTGGGGCTAGACTAGAATCTCCTACAGCACATGTGACAAGGAGCTCAGGGGCGTTCTGTTCTTACATCTGGCCTCACTATGCTGAACGTGGCTGTACGATCTCGTTTATGGTCTTGCAGCTCTGGCTGCGTCTTTTCGGGAACATACTTGCGTGTATGTATTATGTAATTCCATCTCGTATACTACAATTTTTGGGTCAGTATGCTTTCCCCTTTTGCCGGTCGCTCTATCTTTTTCTGTCCTTCAAAACAGTATTTAGCAAGAGTGATAAAAATAGTAGGAATGCCATTTCACTCGACGGAATACGTCACGTTATCAACTGTCTACATTTTGGTGCACAGGTAGCAGAAGAGATCTGGATCTGCGAGAACGGCACCGTCACAAAGTGGGAGGGAGGCATCCTCAAGTACAAGGACCATCTCAAGTCCAAGATCCTCAAGGAGAACGCAGAGGCATCCAAGATACGGAAATAGTCCAATTGTTAGTGTAGATATTACTAGTTACGTGCCCAGCGGTGTCTACTCCCCGGTATTGGTGGCGCTGGTATTATAATTGTAAATCAATATTATATGTCGCAGTCGGATTGTAGAAACAGCTGCTTTGTAAACTGACTGGTTGGAAGAAATTAATGTTTTGAAGGAAAATTTTGCTTCTAAAACTTCACGGGTCAACGAAGTGTTAGAAGTGAAATTTCGTCAAGATCTGCATTTATGATACGACTGGTCGGTTTATGAAACAGCGGATTGTACAATCCGTCTTCGACATACAAAACAGTTCTGAGTTCCTTTGTACGGAACGCTACTAGTGTAGATTAATCCAGCCCTAATCTCTATAGTAAAGTTGTTGATTGTACAATAGAATGAAATCGCCCTGTTATCAGAAATATGATATTTTAAATTTATAGTAGCCTATCTGCGTAGCACCTGCGATGCATCGTACCAATTATGTTCTTATAACAACTTTTAAGTGTCAATTGCAAATAACTGTAGACAACATAGTCAACAATGTAGATTTTTTCATGAAATACCTTTTTACTGAGTTAAGAGATGACATAAATGCTAGTTACTTTGAAAACTAGCCGTTGGAATTTATTATATCCCTTTCGGCTTATGTGAAATTAAATAAGATGGTATGTCTACCACGAAGAAAAGCAAATGTTAAATATGTAATAGCACATGTATATTCATGTAAGTTCAAGTCGGCTTTATTTTATACTATTGCTCTCTTTATTTATATTCGTTTTATACGCGAAAATGCGAAATTGTTTCTGAGATTTAGAATAGCTAACTGAATTTTTAACATAAATTCTAGCTTCTAGTCTTTTTCCATCCCCCAAATTCAAAATTCTATCGTTTACTTTCGTAAATGGGTTACGGAATAGTATAAGAGTCTCGTCTTCAGCCTATCGCAGTCCACTGCTGGACATAGGCCTCCCCCAGAGCACGCCACAAGGCTACTGCCATGGAGGGTTTTGCCCATAGTCACCACGCTGGGCAGGCGGGTTGGTGACCGCAGTGTGATTTTCGGACTATGTTGTCAGTACGGGAGGCGCTGCTGCCCACCTCCCGGAAACCCTTAATCGCCTCGTACAGTATCCACGGGCAGGCAGGGGTAGTACAAACTCTACTCTGTCGGCACCACGCGGCTTAGTATAAGGGTACTAGATACCAAATTTATTGAATTTTTCTATGGAGTTTCAGATTAAATTGGATGTATTAGACAGACAGACCGACTCACGACTGATCCTATGTGGGTTCTCATCTATTGTTTTTTTCTCGTGGAACCCTATAAACGTTGGTATAGTTAGCTTAGAGTATACGTAAGTAGATATAAACAGGCAACATTATGGTCGTGTCATTGCCGAAATAAGAAACTTGCGTATGCTGGGCACAATAGAACAAAGTGATACTGGCACTCAATACCTTATGTGTACTCTATTTATATTAGCCAAGAAATATATTTACTGAAACCGTTTACCGATAGTAAGGAGATGCATCACGGGTGTTACTAGACGGCGCTGGACCATTTATCGTGATCTTTCATTACTTTTTATGACATTTTATTTATTTATATCTCGCATTTTGATTTAGACTGTCCATGTGTTTTTTGTTATATGTTTTTTTATGTCGACATGAAAATTAAATAGTAAAGCAATTTGAATGTAAAAATCCGAGAGATTGTTAGCAGATTTGATTGTTACATGTTTTATTGGTGCCTTTTCTATGGTTAAGCGCATAGAGATGTGAAAAATGTCTGTATCGTGCGCAGAGAGAATTTACATGCAATTTATAATCTCTCCTCGTGACCACAAAGCTTGACTGTACCTGTGTATCAGAAATAGTTATAATTTGACGTATAATCAGATCACGTATTTATAGCTTATTATTACTTATAAACCATGCTAACTAGTTACTAATAAATTATGACAAGGAAGCAATGAACTGGGTTTTATTATAAAAAAAATAAATATTTAGGCCCATTTGTATCAAATAATTCAACCTAGATGTTTCTTGTCTTGACACAATCTAAATGATACGTACAAGTGGAAATTAGTTTTATAATTCTGAATACATAATTATTGTAACAAATACACGTCATATTGCTGTCCACTGCTGGACGTAGGCCTCCCCCAGGGCATGTAACAAGGCTACTGCCATAGGTGGTCACAGCAGATTTTCAACACGGGAGGCGCTTCTGCCCACCCACGGGCAGACAGGGAGTAGTGCTGTTTTACTCGGCCGACACCACTTTGGTTTTCTGTGATCTTCTCTATGATCCTGCAGCTTTGGTTACCACATTACGGGAACACAGCCGTGTCTATAATATGTTGTGGTGCACAGCCCTGGCTCGTCGGGACACGGCGAGGACTGTGGTCACTGTCCGTATGTTGTAGGGGATGCGCCGTAGCAGAGAAACGTCGGATTAATCTTGAAGGGCAGCGTTTGGCAGAGCTTCCAGCTCACTCGGGAGCCGCGGTTGTAATGAACGAACTTTGGCCGCGGCGCGGCCTTTATTTATTTCTCTGGAAGCCCGCCCGTGCTATAAAGTTTATTTGCCAGTATCAATCTATGTACATCTATCTCTGTCGCACGCATCGTGCGCTCTCATTCCGCCCCCGCTAGGTCTAGAATCTTTCTAGATTCTCAATATTGTGCACTAGAGACCTTTGGCCAAGTTCCCATCCCTATTCTTACCTAGGCATCCTGTTTATCCCTATGCTATGTCTGCTTTGTAACCTAGGTCATCCAGGAGATCCTACGTTACCTACGTTAGGCCCTATGATATGGAAACTTAGCCACAATACTCGAATCTAACTCTAGTGCACCTAAACGTTGCTCTAGCCGGGGGCGAAATGAACTCACAAAACAGTAATATCCTTTATTTACAGCCTTAAAACTAATTACTATATAATACTACTTAACTAACTCAAATCAAAACACTAATTATTTATAACATAAGAACATAATATTCGTCGTCGCCGTCACTAGATGTCGCTATTCTGCATCGTCGCTAACATATGTCTTATGTCTACTAACTTTGTAACTTTAGACTATCCGTTTATGCAGTTCCCGTGGGAATTTCGGGAAAATCGGCTTACGTCATACAAAGAGCACACCACAAGTTTCAGGTCTCTTAGATCAGCGGTTTAGGTTGTGCGTTGATCCACAAAATTTGAGACTAGACTTATATTCATAGCTTTTCGGTTAACATACCCCTTTTGTTACACCCTGTATATTTAACTCAATGTGGCATGTCTAGCGGAATAAATTATGTATACCTATTCGCATCATTCGCGCTATCACACATTGATTAACTTTCCGATCTACGAGAAAATTGCTTTTGGGTGTTTGCAGGAGCTTCGTGGTACTCGTAGTGGCGTTAATGTGGTAGTAAAAAGATGGCTGTGTTACAAGACAGCAGGCTTTGATGTTAAATAGAATTTAATGAACTACTGTCTTCTACTATCTTGTTAATTTCGAGATCTCCAACGGAATGGCAACAAGTATAGATAACAACCAGGATCACATGATGTGTGTTTTGGTACTAAACCAATTTAATTCCGGTATTGTCCGTATAAAGGCATACAGCTCCCATTAAATGGTCTATCAATATGCTCCCAGGGCTCAATCGATTATAGACGAGGATGATGGGATGGATAGAGATAGATAGCGCTTGCATTTATTACAAAAACCACTTTACCTGCTGTTATCAAAAATGTAGGAACTAAAACTTTCACTTGCAAATGTTTTTCACTCATGTACAAACTAGTGCTACCCTCTAAAGATTGACTGCACCAGATGCAGCCTGTGTGCGATGCAATCGATATTGCAGCGCCTGCTCTTTACGTCGGGTCATGACCAATATTCGGGTTTGTTCCTTCGTCAAACAACCTTTGCCCTATAAATTCATTGTATTTTTAGATCGCGGCCGCGATAGTGTAACTTATTGTCGTCCTGTAGGATCGAGAAGAATGGAGCCACTGGTTGCGTGTCCTGATACTCTTATAGGCAGGAAGAGGCGCAGAGATGAAGTATCCGATTCGGATGATGATGATAACACGAGAGACGCGATGTCGTCGCTTGAAGAGGTATTCGCTCCTTCGAACAAGAGACGTCGAGTAACTCGCCTGGATGCAAAGATCATTCCAAAATTTGATCCTGAGCAGAAGTTCGCCAACGTGAAGGAGTGGTTACATCGAATTGATCAAATGGGCTGGCTGCACCAGTGGAATGAAATGGATAAGATCGCCATCATGAGGATGCGGCTCCGTGGAATTGCAAGGGACTGGTACTACGACCTTGGTAAGTATGATTATAACTGGCCTGCGTGGAAAATTAAGCTGATTAAAACATTTCCATCGTCGGTGCGCATTGAACAATTTGAAAATGTAGTTACCAAGAAGAGCAGCGAAGAACTTTTAGAAAAGTGTAATCAAAATAGAAGTGGATCTTTGCTCTCACTTCGAGTTACAGCATCGCCTGAAGAGGAGCCTAATAGCGATTTGTATTATGGTTTTCTGTCTTCACTTGAAAATTTCAAGAAAGTTACTACGCGCAACGTGAAGCTCCGATCGACTTGGCCCGAAGAGAACGAAGATGATTCGAAACCATGCTACAACTGCCTTAACATGGGTCATGTCACACGAGACTGCCCGACCAAGAAGTGTTCGTATTGCCAAAACCTTGGCCATGATGAACTGGATTGCTGGTATGCTGCAGGGCCGTCGAGAGGACAGCAGCAGTTTCATTCAGAAACAGTTCCACAAATGCCAAGGGTAAGTTCTTGGTTACCCACTTTTTAATAACACTAGCGGCCGCCCACAGCTTCACCCGCATGAGTGTGCATTACTCCCGTGTGAAGCCGGGGCGGGTCCCTAGTTATACATTATAAACCTTCCTCGTGAATCACTCCATCTATTTAAAAAAGAATCAAAATCCGTTCCCTAGTTTGAAAGATCTAAGCATACATAGAGACGGACAGACAGCGGCAAACGACTTTGTTTTATAATACAGGATGTTTTTTTGTGGCCACCTTTAACGAAGGGTACGTACTCTATACATGAAATAAAGTAAGTTTATGCCAAAAATAATGCTGGGAAAATATTTTTTTTTTTTTGAAAATAATTTTTAAATTCCTTGATCGTGCGAAATTTATAGTGTCTAGTGTTTATGTTAGTTTTTTTATAGACAGATATTAATTATTTTTCGTGAAAAAATCCTGCTACGCGCGTCTATGTGCATTGCAGAAAAACGCAGTATTTACTCAAATAATATTTTGGAAACCAGACACTTCCCAGGTATGCTTCCATGGAGAAAAATGATCGTGATGATGAGGAGATTCCGTAGTTTTCGGGAACGTTGACGACCAAAAAACACCCTGTAGTGATAGTGACTAGGTAGTTCCCCTAGGTCCAGTAAGATCCATTGTAAAAATCCTTTGATGGATCTTTTTACACTTTTATGTCCACTTTAATCCTCGAAATTCCAAACTGATATAGCGTACATGTATAGCTACTACATCACTGGTGATTGCTGCCTTGCAGTCCGCCACTTCGAACAAATTAGTGGATTACCTGGACATTGGAGCCATAGCTTTACAGTAGATGCTAAATGCTAGTTTTCCTCTTCCAGAGCCCAAGCCCGGTTGCCTCCACGTCGATGACTCGAGATGCCATCCACGACATACTGGGCCTGCAGGACCACATGAGCTACCAGCTGCCCAGCACCTCACACTATTTGCCAACTTAAATTGCCATTGCAACGAATCATATTCATTATAAGTACTTTCAAATTTAGGGTATTTATAACCGATATGTGTGTTCTTTAATCTGGGTGTTGCGTATAATCTTGTTATTAATATACATGTTATACGTCGTGTTTTCCGAATTACCTTGTTGAAACTCTTTGCAGCGAATGAATTTTAAAATAGATCTATCCTTACATAAGAAATGCAACTTTTAGAATAAGTACGATTAGATTTATGTCTATTATTTATTAGTCATATAAAGATTCTCAGTTTGAATCAACCTCATCAATTACGAGCAGATGAAGTGATTTCCCAATTGTCTTAAACATAACAAAATTACAAAAAAAGATGTGTAAGCTGTTATCAATTTATTGTGTCTTTGTGGAATAATAAATATTCTTCAGTCTTGAGTTATTTTAGTAGCTATCTACATACTTATAAACATGGATGTATTCCCGAAATGACGGAACCAGACCTGCAGGACCACGCAGCATAGCGTGGACAGATGTCAATGATCAGTGCTCTCGTTAGAGAGTAGTATATTCTTTGGATCAATGACAAGCAAGTTGCTAACTTATCTGCAACTGATGTATTCTAGTGAACCCCGCATCAGCACAGGATTCTAATAGGTAACCTTATTTTGCTGTGGCCGAAGCCGAGGGAGTGCCTACCTACCATGCGACTTACTTATATTTCTGTGTCCCTTAGATGCGACAGAGGGCCTCTAAAGATCATCCCATTCGGTTCTGTGCTTCGCGTTTTAATTCGCTCCAGGTCATCCCTACTTTCTTTGCCTTTGCAATGACCGTCCACCGCCAGATCACTCAAAGAGATTGAGTGCTCCTGTGCGCACATAATTTGCGCAGTATAAATTTTCCTTGCGTAGATGGCTAATCTATGCGTTAAGACTGGTCCGAAATACGGATAGGAAACATTAAGTATAAGGAAAAATAATACATCGTACGAGTACAACATCAAATTAACTTTAATTCAAAATATTTCAGTTAACAGTTGGCAAATGCTTATTATAAGTAGAATAGTACAACCAGAAAGTTGTATTGATGTCAGACGCAGTAATAAAAATACACAATATTATGTAGATAGTAGACCATTATGAAATTTTACCACTAATTCCACTTGTTTTAGGTCCTAGATTAAGTAAAATGCATCTGCATCATGGATATATTGCACGTGATGTCTTGATTATAAACACAATAAAACCTTATAATAAAGATTCATATCATTAATCTAAGAATAAAATATATAATATACCACTGACAACACATCAACATGTGTTGTCTGTGGTATATTATATATTTCCAAGTTATGTCTATCATCCAAAAAAATCAATTTCCAACTCCATCTTCTACAACATAAAGGTTAATTGTGCAAGTAGTAATGAAAATTATTTTGGTTTTACGGTGTCTATAAAAATTACATACCAGAAGAAACTGTCAAATCTATTTCAAACTTGGAAAAAACCAAATATTATGAAGAATTCCTAAAAAACTCACAATCCTACTAATATTATAAACGTGAATGTATGTACTCGTAAGGTTGTTTGTTCCTCTTTCACGCAAAAACTACTGAATGGATTTTGATGAAACTTACAATAGTATACATATCAGATAAACATATAGGCAACTTTTTATCCTTGGAAAATATTTTTATCTCGGATAATTTCGACATTTTGTTTTTTCTGCAGTCCACGCGGACGAAGTCGCAGGCGTCCACTAGTTGAAAAATAAACATGTAATTTCGAGTCTTTGAATAGTATCTCTATAGTGGGCTATTTTAACTATAACATACGACTTTAGCATAGAGGGATAAGATGTCATAGAGCGCTAATGTCCTACTAACTGTGTCGATGCACCATGAGACTTTCCGGTAGCATAGAGGAACATCTTATTCTTCTATGCCGGTAGCTCACTGTTCCAGTACTTGACCTTAGACTGCATTACTGTACATAGTAATACTCGTATAGCGGTTATAGTCCAGTGGTTAAGACGTGCGCCTTCCAAGCGGGAGGCGTAAGTTCGATCCCAGGGCCGTAACCAATGAATTTATTTCATGTACAGATTTAATTTTGTAAAATTGTCACTTAGCTCGTGCCTCGAAAAGTACGTAAAACTGTTGTTGTTGTGCCTGATCTCTCTCCGGTCGTGTCGCTTTCCGTTCCATAGGACTATGAGAGTGAGGGAATAGAGACTGCATCTGTGTTTGCACACACACTTGTGCACTATAATATCTCCTATGTACCTGGCTAATCTACATAGAGATTGGCTACTTTGGCCGAAATACGGTCGGAGGGATCTTATTTTATATTAGTAATGTAGTACATTACTGTAATGCAATCTAACGGCCAAGGACTGGAACTGTGAGGTACCGGAAAGTCTCGTGGTGCATCGACGCAATTAGTAAGATATTAGCACTCTATGACATCTTCCTCGATGCCTTTAGTTACACCTGTATATACTTAGTGAGCTATTTTCATGGCACGTTGCTTAACATATCCCATTTGTGACATCCTGAAATGTAGATCCTATATACCAGACATCATACCAGAGTGCTACCATGGTAGGTAGGTAACAAAGTAAAGTAGAATCTCGCGAATAACAAGTGCCTACGGAATTATTAATTAATAACCACTGTAAATATTAAAAGATTTGTATAAGAATAGATTTTTCTAAATAGATATTATTAGATATGTCTTTAGAATAAGAATTTTCAACAATAAGCATTAGTTTTCGTATGGATGGACAATGGACATAGACACATATTTTAGCCTTATACGATATATCTTTATTCTTATCTTATCTAGCTCTTAGCTACTATTGAATGTGATAGAAGATTTATGAACGGTTTCCAAATATATTCCATCTTCCACACTACTAAGGTCATAAAAATATGGTGTTTCTGCTAGGACTTAAGGAGAATTCTTAGGTAGTAGTACATAAGGTAAGTTGCAGTGTCCAGTTGTATGGTGTAAGTAAATTAACAGTTCCATATATCTCCGAGTAGCGCTAGAGTAGCAAGAGGGCATGTCATTATCTATAAATATGTTTTTATATCGAAGTGTATAAATATATAAATAGCAGCTTGAAATTGTAATTAATATGATGCCTTGCTAAATAAATTATTATTTTTGTAAAATATCATCTCATTGAAAAGAGAGCATTTACTTTTTGTGGCGTTTTTTTATTAGGGTTGGTTCCCTTTATTTCGGTAACTTTAAGCCTAGTATCGCTGTTAGGGTCGGTTCATGTCTGACGGAAAATCCGTCGCGTACTTCTTCTGTATGACAAAACATTCAATCTTTCACACTCAACCGATGATGTGTTAGTGCCTTTGCTTGTACCTGGAGATACGCTCGACGCATCTTCCGTCAGATATGAACCAACCCTAAATAGCACAAATGATAGAGGTTTGTAATCATGGTTTGTGATGCACTTTAAAATAAAAGTAAGTAGGTACATACCTAAATTGCATACCTAATTTATAATTAAGAACAACAATACTTACACATAAGTTTATGAATCTCATCTGATACGAAACTATCAGATTCATGATAACGGTAATATTTAGATAGGGTTGTGGGTCATAACCTTGATGATGAGGGAGTCCTCGTCGTTCCCTATATCGATGTACGTCACGTGGCTGAGCGTGCGCAGGATTGATCGCAAATTCTGGTAGTCGTAGTCAAACTGAAATTGTTTAGAATGGGTATTTTTAATAAGTTTATGATGAGAAGTTAGGTAATTTCGTAGAGCAACAATGTTAAGGAGAAAAATATGATGAGGAAGGTAAAGTATTTTTTGGGTGACGGCTCATAAATTTCCAAAAATTTCGCAAGGTATCACGAAAGAGTAACACAATCAACTTGTGGTTTTCGCTAGACGCAAGCATTTAGTGTAACTGAGAGGAGCGAGTTCCGTCGACTTTTATCTACAACATGCACAAAAACTCACACCGTTACTTTTGTACTTATTTCAAAATAGCATTTATTGTTAATAGATTGGTATTCGCCTTAGGTACAGACATGAAAATGAACGATATATATTAATGAAAAATAACGCATAGCACAAACGCGAGCTTACCTTCTCGAAGGGATTCCTGCCAGCAAACAGAAAAAAAAACATAAAAACAAGATATAAGAAATGGCGAGGGTAAATCATGCATGTACGTACACCAAAAGAATAACATACGACAGTCAAATAAAACGACAATGAACATAAGCAAATAGAATTATAAACGTTGTCGTCGTCGTCAGTCTATGGCAGTCCACTGCTGGACGTAGGCCCCCCCAGGGCACGCCACAAATCTAGGGGGTTTTGCCCATAGTCACCACGCTGGGCAGGCGGGTTGGTGACCGCAGTTTGTATTTTGGACTATGTTGTCAGCACAGGAGGCGCCGTTGCACGCCTCCCGGAAACCCTTAATTGCCTCGTTCGATACCCATGGGCAGGCATGGGTTGGTACAAATTCTACTCTGCTGGCACCACACGGTGCGCAAATACTCTATAGAACCACTTCTGACCCACAACAGCGTTAAATGTGTATGATTTAATGAATAATTACCGGTTTACTAAGTTGTTCTTCATACACTTTGCAGATAGTATAACATGTTTGCAGAAATTTGCTGTTCTTGAAATATTTGCATGATGCCATTCTGATTCGAATTATGATCTCCCTGTCGACCATTATGGAACCAAGTCGTTGTCGATATTTCACTTCTGAAATTATTGGAAAAAAATAGATATTTCTATACCTATGGTAAAACGTACCTAACTATATAGTACTATAAAGATTTTCGAATTACATGTGAAAGTTGACATGATATGGATTCAACTTTCTCCCAAAATCGGTTAATTAATTAGGTATTTGCTTTACGATTCGATGATGCATATACTCGTTAAGTTTATAATAACAAATTAAAAGACATGCTCTAAATAATCTTGCTTGGAACATCACATTGCACATCACATGGCGTCATATTTATTCCCAAAATGGTGTAGGGTTAGGGGCCTAGGGTTGCCATCTAAAAATTTTGAAAACCAGGATTTGAGGAAGAAATACCTGGACATTTCGATTAAAAGCCAGGAATATTACAGTGACAATGCAACATAAAATAGTTTTTAAGCCCACGGCAGTTTGGTTGTGGAAACACCTTTATCTGTTACTAAAAAAAAAGAAAATAAAATCTCCACCATTTTTGACTATACAAAAGTTTTTCCTTTATTCAATTCTCACAAGCTTCAATTATCAGCACAGTCCCTAAAATCGTAGTGCATACAACATTTGGTCCTTCGAGCCGGATCTATTTTAAAAACTATTTTATGTTGCCAACCAACAATACGATTGGAGGGAGTTAGTGGCATGCGTATTTCAAAACATTCAGTGCCGGTGACTACGTAGGTATTTGCTTCTTTTAGGCTTTCTAGAGGTGCCACTGACGCTGATTTGTCCGATGTCGGCACCCTTAGGAAAATCTGCCGACAGCGAATATGTCAGGACTTTAAAACTCAGGACGATGCTTAAAAACTATCCAGGATAGCCTAGCTCTAGTAGCATGACTTGCAAAACACAATATGTTAAACCTATTTTTCGACATTTAGCCTGTCAAAATACGATAAATATAGCCGCCATGTTGAATTTTGTATAGAGACGATTCGATATCTTACGATACGATATCCACAATGCGTGGCAGGACACCCCAAAAAGCAGGACAGTTGGCAACCCTAGTGTAGCCAGAACTGCAGGATCACGAAAGATATCCCACAGCGACGCTTAGCATTACAAGCATAAATGTCCTATAATGAACATGGAAAAAACTTAAAAATACTCTGAAAATGCACAAGAACTAATTCAAATAAATATTTATATTTACCTTTCGTTGGTACTAGGTGCTTGGTTTGGGAATGTAATGGTGAATGTTCTAGACTAGCTGTACTCGGTCTAGGGAGCAGGCGCTGCACTATTGATTACCCTCCGCGCATATGAAAAGGTAACTTAAATATAGCGAGGGAATACCTATTATTGATTAGCCTTTACGCCCACTAATGGACTAAGACCTCCTACACCCTTACTAGTGAATTCTGCTTTAGGTACCAATAGAAAAAGGCTTTCGTGAAAATCCAACAAAATATTTCTGGATTTGAAGTGGAAATGGGCAGGGCACATAGCTCGAAGAACTGATGGCCGATGGAGTCGGAAAGTTCTAGAGTGGATACCACGTATCGGCAAACGCAGCGTGAGAAGGCCACCCGCGAGGTGGACGGACGACCTGGCCAAGGTCGCGGGCATCGGTTGGATGCAGGCTGTTCCGACCAGTCGGAGTGGAGGTTGTTGGGGGAGGCCTATCTCCAACAGTGGACTTCTCAGGGCTGTAAATGATGATGATGATGATTTCTGGATAATTAAGTAACCTACGTTTTAGAGATCTCTGCAAATTAATTGAAAAAAAAAAATTTAATTGTGATTGATATTTTTTTCAAACTTAATGATCTGAAATCTGAGATAGTTTTTCATATTTTGAAGATATAAATAACATTATCTGCTAATTAGCATGTTATTCCACCAAAGCCTAAAGTAATGAACAAAACATACATCAAAGCTAAACTGTATTCAATATTCAAAACAAAGGTTTACAATGTACCTTACAAAATAAACTAGAATTAAATACATGACCATAAAAAAAGAGATACAACTTTATTATTCATAAGTAGCTAACCTCCACCCCGAACTGCACTTGCACTATGAATCACAATGATACACAAGACTTAGGTTATAGTACATTCTTGATTTCGTCATATAGAATGAGCACAAAGGCGCCTCCTGTACCTCTCAGAATGTTGGAGAAGGCACCCTTGAAGAAGGCACCTGGACCTTCCGTTTTGAGGATGGTGGCCCAGCAGTGGAGTGTGTTTTTGTAGGGTCGCTCGTTCATCGGCCGGCCCGACTGCATCATCATGCGCCGGCGCACCGTGTCTAGCGGGTACGATGTGATGCCAGCTATCGTTGTTACCGTCTACAAGTAAAAAAAGAAATCGTTATAATAGCCGTCTTTTTTCCTAAATGACCGAATGAATTTCCGTTTAGGCATCTAAGTATCTCATCATCAATCAAGTAGACTACCGGCCTACTGAACTACCAACAAGGTGATGAGTGTAGGAACCTTATTCGTCGAAGGTATTATATAAAATAATTTATATCTACTGACATCAGTTTTTGATCCAACGTTATAGGTATATGGTTATATGCGCATATTCGTCAGCTATTTAATGTAAAGTGTCTTCTACTGCCCTATCTAGGAGCCCCAACTCAAGTCAATTTGATTGTTCAGGGTCTTTACCTGCGCAATCAGCCAAGACACCAGCAACGGCGTATTCTTCGGATCCGGCAGCATACCACGCGCCGTGTCGTAGAAGCCGAAGTATGTCGCGCGATAGATGATGATGCCTTGCACAGACACCATGAACCCTCGATACAAGCCGATAATACCGTCTGACTTTATCGTCTTCATGAGACAGTCTACTAATCCGTTGAATTCTTTGGCCGAACCTTTACCCACGTCTGCTGCTAACCTACGAAGGAAAAGAAGAAATAAATAGACTGACGAAGTGTTGTTCTTTGGACCGTATTGTGGTCAGTGTGTAAGCGATCTTTCTTTTTCAAATTAGATTAGATTTGGCTAGTGTATAGCTATCGGGATGAAAAATAACGTTGCCAATATGCACTAGCACGGAATGCAGAGGTCGTGGGTTCGATTCCCACTCGGGTGAAGAATTTTTTCAATTTCTTTATTAATAATTTTATAATACCTGCAGTCTAACCAGACGAGCCTGCATTCTGCAGACTTATTTAAATATATTTAGTCCGATTCATATAAAAACTTATAAGATGCTGATGAAGTAGAAAAAAACACCTTGTCCTCGCATAATCCAGTGGGTACACAAAGCAGAGTGAGGTGGCGCCAGCTGCACCTCCGGAAGCCAGATTCCCGGCAAAATACCTCCAGAACTGTGTGTCTTTGTTCACGCCCGCCAGAAACATGCCCTTGTAGACATCTTTGAACGCAAAATTCAGAGCCTGCGTCGGGAAGTATCGTATCACATTTGCAAGGTTCCCCCGCCATAACGAGCCAATACCCTGCTCCTTTGGTATCCGTACGAATGCGTCGATAATGCCTGGAAAAAGTTGCTATGTTTACAAACTTCATTCTGTATAACTGCTATTGTAGGACTATGGTCAGCAAAATACAATAATAATGAGAATGAGATAGCGTCAACATTTTTGAAATTTGAAAAGTTGATGTTTGAAATCAAAATTAGCGCATAATAATTGTACGTAGTAAATTACATCTGGCACACTTCTTTTCTGAACTACATATTCTTATTTTGATGAACTGTCGCGTTGGTCAATTTTCGTATTTTCCTGCGACATGGTTCCACCCTATTATTGGTCCCACCGTTATAAATTCGAAAAGGTTTTGGGCATAGCTAATTCTTGCCGGATTGTGTCTTTTGGTGACAAAATTACCTTTTATGGTCATAAAATTGAGCAGAATGCGCATAGGCAGGTTGAATAAGTTTTTTCCAATGACCTTGCATTCCCCCCTTTAACCCTGCAGGCTGTTTTAAACGGCTGGTCTGGCAGCGCGCACGATAGTGCGATATTCACAGATTATCATTCAAAGGGTTAGGATTTAGCTTTTCACCTAGAATCCTCCCGTGTCTTTCCCGTGTTAGTCTAACTTAGGGTTGCCAACCGTCCTGTTTTCCCAGGACATGTCCTGTTTTTTGGGGTGTCCTGGGCTGTCCTGGATAGTTTTGGACACATTCGCTGTCGGCACATTTTCTAAGGGTGCCGACATTGGGCAAATAAGCGTTAGCGGCACCTCTAGAAAGCCTAAAAGTAGCAAATACGTAGTCACCGGCACTGAATGTGTTAAAGACCTATTTGATATTTGCACGCCACTAACTCCCTCCAATCGTATTGTCCCTGGGCTCGTACATGTATAGTCCTGGGTTTTAATCGAAATGTCCTGGCATTTCTTCCTCAAATCCTGGTTTTCAAAGTTTAAGATGGCAACCCTAGTCTAACTGCACTTACTTAGTAGCATTGCTGTGGAAATAATTTGTGTTATATTTTCGAAATAATCATCGCTACTGGAACAAGATTCGGTGGCGATTAGATTTTACCTAAATTTACCCCAGTTGCGGGAAGTTACCCCAGTCCGATCAGGACGCCGAGCCCAGCCTGCTTCCTGAGGGAATATTTTTGCTGATCTTGCTGCCGCCGGGAAAAATACCGCCAGCCCGAAGATACGTTTTTATCGGGATATAACTTCATAATTATCAAAGAAACCAGGATCAGTCGATCCACGACCTGTTATCTCGTTTTAATTTAATTATATTATCTCATTGCTCTAAATTTTATTTTCTTTTTTCCTTAGTTTTTTTTTACTGAACCTGTCTACTTCTTGCGTGTAATATGGGGAATAAGGGGACAGCGTTTCAGAAAATCTTTCGCTCGAGAAACAATATTACTCAATATTTAAAGATCCCAGTACTTACCATAACTTTGTTTGTAGGCAATATAGAACATACCTTTATATCGTTTGTCGGCAGCGATTTGTTTTGAGATGTGTTGCACTTGTAAGATAAGTTTAACTCGCTCGATAGGCGCGACTGCCGTCTTAGACACGGCGGCAGAGATCCCTCCGGCGACGAAATCTTTCATAAACGCCGTGGTCGTGTCGTCCTTTTTCTTCCCTTCCTTCTTTTTATTATCCCCCATTATGTTTTTGTTTGCCTGAAAACGACAATATATTAGTTGTTAAACTGACCTGTACTGACGCGGAGCTTGACTAGAATACATCAGCTACATTTCCAACATTCGCTATGCTAAATGTTACTGTGGGATTGCTCTCAACAATGTAAAAAGACAACGTTGTTTTTTAATACCTTGTATTCTTTATAAGGTTACGACCTTTTTTTCCTATGGAACGTGTATGGAACCCACCCTGGGAAATGACAAAAAAAATATGTTATAAATATTATTAAGAAAATGAAAAAAAAAAAAAAATTACCCGAGTGAGATTTGAACTCATGGTGACCTCTTCGCAAACCGTGCCTTCGCTCTAACCAACTGAGTTATCGGGTCAATTAACTCGGATGACGAATTTTAACATCTCTTTTACGTTACGTTTTTGGCAACGTTAAAAATTATAAAAAAAAATATTGTAAGCAATGTATTCGTTTGGTGCGCAAAGTACAAATGTACCTACAAAACTAACATTTTAACATTATCACATGCTATCTTTGAAAAAAATTTTTGCTAACCGATTCCAGATGAATTTATAATAACTTGGAAACCCGTGGTTTCCCAGGAGTACTTCCATAGAAAAAAATGATGATGAGTGATGTTACAAAGAATACGAGGTATTGAAAAAACATGTTGTCTTTTTACACCCTGTATGTAGGTATATGTTAAACATATTAACACATACATACTACGTGTTAGCTTAACTCTCGTTCTCAGATCATGAAATTCTCGTTCTACAACTGAGTACAGCTATACTGGGTATAAAAAGACAACTTTATTTTGTAATACCTCATATTCTTTGTAATATAACGATAATTTTTTTCTATGGAAGCACCGCTGGGAAACCACGGGTTTCCAAGATATTGAGGTACAAAGTTAACTTGATATTATCATTTTTTCAAAGATACCATGTCAAAATGTTATAATGTTAGTTTTGTAGGTACATTTGTACTTTGCGCACCAAACGAATACATTGCTTGCAATAAAATGGCAGTATTTTTTCATAATTTTTTTTCGTTTCCTAGGGTTGGTTCCATTGAAGAAAATGATCGTAACCTTATAAAGAATACGAGGTATTGAAAAAACATTGTTCTTTTTACACCTGTATATATAGCTAATTCAAACCTACATTACTTTTTTGATGTTAAATGATTAAAATAATGTTTAATTTCGTTTAAGAAAACAATATAAAATAATGCATGTCCGTTAGACGAGTTTAATACAGTGTGACTAACGGCCAATTTCAATACTAGAAATCATAAAGAATCTCGGATTTTTTTATTCGAAATGTTAAATTTTTTATGAAAACAATGGAATTTAATCTGAAATATGCAAAAAATCTCTCGAGATCAGTTATTGAAATTGGCTGTTAGTAAACTTAGGCCCGTGTTCATCAACGTTCGATTAATGTAATCGCTCGGTTATCAGATTTTAAAGGTGTTTTATGACCATTAATGTATAAGATTATAACCATTAAACACATGTAAATTTTTGGTTCAGTTAGTTCAGGTAAAATTATTAACTAATAATAAATATTTATTAACAGCATTATTCATATGAAAAAGCGTCAATAAACACCCTTTCAAAAACATTAATCGGTCGTTTTGCTTTATCGAACGTTAATGAACATGGGCATTAGTAATTATTATATAAAACACCAAGTCTAGGTTATCTCCCTATTTATCATTGAGTATGTAATAAACAGCACAATTTTTTTTCATCTGAAACACAGACCGACTAGCGACATTGTAACACGGCTGATAATATAATCTGACTAGACAACACTACCGACATGTTATACATACCTTTTATAGCTATAGATTACGCTCAGATTAGTTTTCAACCAAATTTTGCAATTTTTTCAATGATATGAAGAAAGTTCATGGTTTGAGCTCACAGGGTCTCACAAACACAAAACTGCAAAATTAATAATATTTTTCCCAAAAAAAAACCTTCACATTCAACATTGATTTTGACAACGTCAAATATATCAAAAGACGTACGCGTACACTTTTATTTGAATTAGGAATAAGTTTACGACAATGAAGTATCGTGTACGACGTGATATGGCAATTTTTTCTGGGTTAGTACGAAAATTCCACTATGCACAGCATATGTACAGTTAGCAGCAAATCAGTGCTAAGCAGCAAATGCACCCAAGTTTTCCGGGTGCATATGCATTGAGCAATAAATACCAGGCGCACATAAACTAAAAATGGTATAAAATGACCGAAATCGGGTGGTCTGGGGGGGTGTTGTGGAGGGGGCAGATAGTTTCATGAATCACTGTAAAGTTCTGGAGTCTAGACATTATACCTACATGCAGCCTACATGTCTTATACCTGGATTCCAGTCAAAATTTCCCAGTATTTTTTAAGAAGGTAAATAAGATTCCAGAAAATCTTAGTTTTAAATCTGAATTGGTCGTCATATTGACGATTAAATTAGATCTACGATGATGCATTTGATGCAAGTAACGAAATAAAACGTACCAGCTAGACTATCATCCTTTTGTTATACTCTAGTTGTACTAGAGCAAATAAACAATCCAAGATTTAACCTACGATCTGTTATTTTGATGATCGGTTTCTAGTATGATAATTTGATATCAATCATTCAAGGCTAGCTAATCTTTTCTAGCTTCCATTACTTATTTATTTATTTATCGGAAGTAATACAGCCATCACAATATTAAGTACCTAACTTAATATAAGAGTAAATATCTTGTCGCCATTAAATATTTCCGAGAAAAAGCCTCTACTGATGACACATAACAAGAATAGGTAACCAATTATAATAAATTTAAGCATGAGTTAACAATGCGGTTCACTGCAAATTTATATACGACTACACATAATACATATACAGGGTGTAACAGAAAGGGTATGTTAAGCTAAAAGCTATGTAAATAGCCCACTATAGTGAACCTATTTCCAAAATTTGAGACTCGAAATCACATTTTTATTTTTCAAGATTATATGAAAATTCCTGAAATATTTAAAAATTCTCCATACTATCGGGAAAAATAAACATGTGATTTCGGATCTCAAATTTTGTGAATAGGTTCTCTACAGTGGGCTATTTACATAGCTTTTTGCTTAACATACCCTTTTTGTTACACTCTGTATATACAATAATTTTAAATATCACACATTAAATCAGGTTTGTAGTGCGCGCAGTTTTAAAATAGTTTGTAGTAAGTGTCCTCTTAACCGAACTTACACTTACACAAAATAAGTCGAATATAACTCGATTAAAACTATTACATACTGGCTTTAATTAAAAAGCTTAGTACCTTAGCTTAGCTTAGGCTTACCTACATCTGTGTAAAATGAATTGTATTTGTTCTTGGAGTAGAACCAATTTGATGTACATAGGTATTTTCTGACTACCTACCTATACTATAGAGCTGATGCTGATACTGACTATCTCCTTTTGATTTCAACGCTCCTGGTAGTCCTATCTATAAATAGTTTCGAATGTTGCACAAAAAGCATTTTCGCGAGTTTAGCTAGCCGCATCCGTCCCTGGATAGTCCCGCTTTTACTTAAACGTTATATTATCATACCTTCTCATGGAGAATATTATCAGTATTTTTCTAAGAAAAATAACAGACAATGATAGATTCATCTGCATTTAAAACATAATAAAAAGTTTATACAAAGCTTGGCCATCCACCAATGCGCAAAACAAAGTAAAGCCCCTTCGGCATATAGTCCTGAAGCTCTATCGATTGCGTCCAGAAATGTGGTACCAGTGCTACAGAAACCCATGAGAAGTGGATATGCATGTGATAGAGGTATAGCTTAGCAGTGCACTATGTATAGCAATGCAGTCTCTCTTCGAGAAGTTTAATCAATAGTGCAGCAGCCAGTGATGAGGAAGCGTGTCGCCTTGCGCAGTATGGACTATATACCAGTTTGACAAAACGACGTTTGGCAGAACCACAACTTTACTCTCTATTTGCTTAGATTTTTTATAATCGAAAAGTTGCGCAAATGATTGTGAATCTTATAAATTTTATAAACTGATTTATGTGATCGACGTAATGGACGGAGAATTTGGTCCTGACGTGAATTGGAATTGCGATGTAAAAACCTTGATCAATCTAAATAAAAGAAGAAATCTAATAATATAACGACTTCACGGGGTGATAGCGTTTTAAGTTAGGTAAGCTATACAAAAAAGCAAACGATTAAGTACATACAAAATTCAATGGAGAGATTTTGATTTTTTTTTGTATTTCTCTAACCACGCCAGTCTTAAAAGTTACAATGACATATTTGTAACTTGTTATTTTTATTATTTTCAGATCCTAAAAAGGCTTGATAAGAAGCTATTTATCAGGTACGACGCAGCGCACAACACTTGCCTCTTGCGAATTTTTCTGTATATCTATTAAAACATTTTACCAATATTTATGTAGGTACCTACTAAAAAGAAGTGGATAATGAAGATGCTTTTCATCTGTGATTAGTGATTTATTACTCTAATATTATGGCGTCAAATGAAATTTGAAATGATTAATTATTTACTGTTATATTTTATAAATGAAAGCTGTGCGTTATTTTTTTATTGAACTCACACAAACATATATTAACAACTTAGAAGTATAGGTAGCATGCAATTTGCATAAATATGTTTCTTAATATCTGACTATCTCATCGTACAAAATATGTAGGTTTAATACATGTAGCCGTGTAAGGCAGTTTAAGAATATTTTCAGTTAGGTTAGTACCTACCCATACCTACTCGTATATAACTAATAGTGATATATAGCGGGGTTATCAAGAGGATACCTATGATATCATCGCCGAATGATGTTGGCAGAGTAGAGTATGTCCACCCTATATCAATATCTGTAAAAGGCGAATAAGGGTTTCCGGCAGATGGGCAATCACACTGGCAAAAATGACACTGCGGTCACCAACCCGCCAGCTTTGTGGACAAAAACGCCCCTGTGGCAGTATCCTTGTGGGGTAGGCCTACATCCAGCAGTAGACTGCAAAAGCTGATATTGTCTATGTATATGGCATTATTATATCAATAGTATTAGTTCCTAGTCACTGTCTGGAGATCGAATAAGTCAACAGAATATTATATGATGCTTACCAGATACATCTCTCTTTATAAAAACCAAAATACACTCACGGGTGTGTTCTCAAAAATAAATAAATACAGTCCAGTTTAGTATAGCGGCCTTGGAAAAAGAAAGAATACCCAATAATTCTGAGACAACTTCTGATGTACGAGTATTTATTCTAGCCCCCGCATCCCTGCAGCCCCCGCATCCCTGCAGCCCCCGCATCCCTGCAGCCCCCGCATCCCTGCAGCCCCCGCATCCCTGCAGCCCCGCATCAGCATAATATAGAAAATGCTATATTGTAATTGGCCGTTAATCAGTATATTTATACATTGAGCATTAAAGATTACGAGTAATAACAGCCAAGGTACTTAGGATACTAGGCTATGGAGTCTTTCTTTGGCAAAGAATATACTTACTGTCGTCTCTAGTAATTTATCGAAATGAAATATCCCAAAATGTTGTTTTTTAGTTTATTTAGAACACCTACTACAACATTGATATTATAGTTAAATAAATAAGAGAACGAACATTCCGCTGCATAATGATTAGCAGACGGGGTGATATAACTGCTCGCTCTCAAATATACACGGTTACATACTTAATAATTTTAACGGTTGTCATTTGTACCGAAATATAGGTTACAATAAGAGTACCAGAGAAAGCATTATTATAACAGGAAGAGACCAAACTAAGCAAATTTAGAAGGAAATAAATAGGTAATTTGTTAAGGTTTGCGTCTCCCCCTAAGACTAAGAAAGTCGGAAATTACCAACAAATGCGTTAGAAAATAAAAATGTAGCATTGATGGTAAAATCAGAGTAACATTAGTCGAAATATCGTAAATAACATTGGTATTTTAGGTATTTTAATGCCGCGCATTTTAATAGCGATTAAAGGATAATGTTCGAGAACTAGAGATATGGAATCCGCGTACAGAATATGCGTACTTTATTAACTGAAATAAACATTGCCCTTCACTTATAATTATTAAAATGTACTTCAATAATTAGAGAAATAGATACAGTTGACACAACATGATATGGATCGTTGATATTCAAGAGTCAATGGTGGATATGGCATCCCGGTAATCTCGGATCTTGGACTCGAGACACCTCATATGCTCAATAATATTATTCCGTGATTCCATTTGTATTGTGCCCACTGTATAATATGTTTTAAAACGATAAGTGTTTTTTATGATTTCTCTCAGAAAATGCACATTTTGTTTATCTCTGGCATATCAGCTGAAAAGATTACAAACATGCGCATTGACTGATATCATTTGCTTCGCAAACTAATAATTGGTACATTACATAGAAATGTAAAGTAGGTGGGTTATTCTATTACTAAATGAGGCCTGCGATATAAAGGTCTTCAAGATAAATAAGTTCCATTGTTGCATTGCAAGAGTGACTGCAGGAGGCACCCAGCCACACTATTCTGAAAGTAGAAGAAAATTTTCACATATTACTAAAAGCTCAAAAATCTTTTACACCAGTTGGGTTAATTTTGTCTAGCTACAGACTGTTTGCATCTTTTAGGATTATGTACCTAATAGCGGATAATGATTATGCACGTGTATGCAGAACATGCGCAGTATGCACTTAGTGGACGGCGCGGCGCTGTAAAACGACCACGCCTTATCGCGCAGTAGGGCGTTGTCCCAATAGATCCATAAAATCGGCCATCTTGTTTTTCGAAGCGAAATAATATGAGACTACCCTCTTTATTATATACAACATCTATTTGCGATAAATAAAATTATCTTTAGTTGAAAACGGATAACCACCAACATTAAACTTGCCAAGATCAATTTTAAATAGTAAAATGCTAACAAGTCTCCAAAAGTAGAGCTATTAAGGAGAAACCGTTTAAAGGCTAATTTTTATCAGGGAACTGGATACATTATGTAACAATATTAAATATCTAATCAATATTTTACAATAAAAAATATAATCGGTGGTAAAATAAAAGAATTTAGAAAATTTAAACTTACCGAATTATATATGAAGTAATTTCACATGTCTAAAGTTAAGAGTTGGGCGAAGCGCCTAAGGCGCGACGCCCAACGAGCCTGGTCCACGCCTTTTACATTTTCAAGCCTTTCTCTTTATATTAATAAATATATTTACTGAAAACTACAAAAGAAAAAAATCTATGTGCTTTATAACCACTTGTATGAATAATTTTTCTATTAGTATAAAGTAAACGTGATCACTCCACCGCTGTTAAGAGGCTAGTAATAAAGTCTGGCCTAGGACGGGGCTAAGTTAGGGCTTCAGGGAGCAGGCGCGATGCAGTATTGATTGCACTACAGCCCCTTTCCCCCTCGATCTGCTCCTGTTGCACCTAGCAGCTCTCCCAGCTGCATTTGTCTCTAGGATGAAAATAAAGATAACATGTATAGGTTAAGTTAGAGTAACTTAACATTACCTTAAAATGGCCCCTAGGAGTTATATAGATGGTTTCTATATTTACTCGATTAACTAAAGTTTTCCAAAGTGAATCAAAAGTCTCATTGGGTTGAGATCAGATCACCGACTTTTCGACTTCTTACTAATTGTAACTTCTTAGTATAGTTATCGTCAAATTAAGTTGTTACCCTTAAAGTAGTCCCGATATTAACTTTGCGTGTACTAATCTGTCCTATCAAACAATAATTCTTAAAAAAAGATTATTATAAGAATTTTTCACATCCCGTATTACATTATTAGCGACCAAAGACTTCAATATTTACTACATGACAGAAACACACAACATTGCATGTCAACGCCGTAACACATAAATCGACGACGACGGGACGCACCGTTGTAATATCGTTTTGTTTTAGGACTCGGGTGTACCTGTATGTACCTATATGTACACGTAACCGTAACCGCGTAGTTGCAAGCCTGCAACGGTGCATTCTCTGTTGCACTCGCTACCAGGCACACATAAACTATGAGGGATTAAAAGTGTTGCTATAGAAGTGCACACATACAAGAAATAATTATTCTCGGTATAACATTACACGTATACGCTGCTATTAATAAACCGCGCGTATTGTTGCACCCCCGTGAGACATGACTTTTGACATCAAAATACATGTCAAATCAGGCGGTGTCGATGTTATTACGAATCAGCATCCAATGTTAGGCATTGTTTAAAAATTATATTTGGCAGTAATTTGAGCAATGTTCAGCTTAAGCAATGTTTAAATTCTTTTATAATAACACGGACTTTTAACTAACTATATAGATGTTTCGCAAATTATTTTGTAAAAAAGTTGACTTTTCACAGTTCTGATCTTTGAAGATAAAGTACTACATCTTTCTTTATTGTCATTGTTATTATAAGGAATATGACTTGATTAACGAGTTTTATTTATTTAATTATATTTTAGGGAGACATACAGACTACTTAGTACTATAAAATGCAATAATAAAACATTACAATGCAGTGACGTGATAATTCATCTAAGGTACAATGCCATTAAACTGTCTCCACCAATAAACGAGATATATTAAAAAATAAAAGAGAAAATAAAAATTTGGTCAATTAGTTACATACCCGCTGGGACTAATTTAATAAATCCATCTTCGAGTAAGTGCACAGTATTGTGGATGTCCTAGAATAGCAGTGCTTTCATATGTCACCACCGTAAAGAAGACAAGATATTTTGTACTCGTAGTACATGGCGGCATCGGTTTCCTAGGAAACCACAGCTTCAATTTACAACATACAAATATTTACTATGGGTGCGCCCACCACCGGGCCCTACACCCTCCACTGACCCTCGGATCTGATAACTCATAACTGCGAAAACAGGCACTTGCACTAACCACAATCGCCACGAGAAATGTTTTAACTTCCGAATTGTAACGCCTAATATAATTTCATTTATAAAACATACAAATGGCCAATCACGCAATCTGCCGGTCCTTTCGAGTACTCGTTGTCTATACAGTCTTCTGTACGATACCTTGTACATAAGACATACTCATCATTTTATGAACTTCTGGTATCACGTTTCCATGAGCGATCGATTGAGCCCTGGGAGTGCAACGACCGGTATAAATTTTTTGCTGCACGTCTAGACACCATTATAGTGGACGCTCGCGACTTATTCCGCGTGGACTGCAGAAAAAATAAAATGTCGAAATTATACTACTATGTATTAATCCAGGGTGTCAGCTAACTCCATACCAAATTTTATTAAAATCTTTCCAGCCGTTTTTACATGAAAGAGTAACAAACATCCATCCATCCATCCATACTTACAAATTTTCGCCTTTATAATATTAGTAGGATATTTTTCTGTCTTTATCTCAGATGATAAACTAACAGTTAGTCACTGATCACTAACATTGCCCCCGCTATGCTTAATGCGACTGTGGGCTCCCCTTTATGATCTTGGAGTTCAGGCTACTCCATTTTAATTAATCACTGCCATTTCTGTACCCTGTCTTACGCAAACCGCGGAACGGCGACAATATCCTACTTTCATACGAATAAAATATGAAACATACATAGGATATATTAAGTCCATGCAGACGGAGGAACGGGCGTCCGCTAGATGTCTATGATGGAATGTTGTTAGGCTTCTCCTCGTTGTCTCCTCCGTTGTCTAGAATCTCCAGCTCTCCACCTTCTCACGGTTTATGTTACGCTAGTAGGAAAGTTCTGGAAAGTACACGTGTACTGAGCGGTAGTCCTCCCTCTGCGCAGACTTAAGGTACTCTCATGGAATCTACTACTAAATAGTACTGGAGATACAGAATTTAAGAAGAGGTTGTGTAATGATTTTATTTACGGCCAATTTCAATACGAGAGTTCAAAAAGAATCTCGGATTTTTTAAATTCCTAATTTGAAATTTTGTATGAAAACAATTGAAGATTAAATCTGAGATATGCAAAAAAAAACCTGTAAAGATCAGTTATAGAAATTAGCTGTTAAGCACAGGTTAAGCATATTAATTTCGAATGGGGAATTCAAACTATATTATAGCCTACGCAGACGATGTACTTTTCTCGGCGGGGGAGAAAAAAGCACGCTCCGCCAATAAAATAGAACGCTTACAAATTTATTTGTTTATTTAAAAACAATGTATCGAGCAACGCAAAGAGCAAAGCAAGAATAGGAAATTGCATTACCGCGTGCCCTGCTTACTACCTATACCGTATTGTATTTTGCCGTGTGTGTGGCTTTGCCAGCCGCGCGCGTCCATCAATACAACAGACTACGTTACCTAGGCTGGCACCGACTCCAAAAAATAAGTGATAATTATAAATATTTAAATAGTTAAAGATGACTTTGTTAAAGTATTAGGTATTAAGTTGTAAATATTTAAATAATTTTAGATATTTAATATGTATTAAGTAGATAAATTTGTTACGTTATTTATCGCTTTATAGTTAAAGTTTGTAGTCGTTTAATTTTTTTATTTTAAAGTCAGTTTATTTCTCGATTTTTAGTTGTGTTAATGCGTTGTGGACTTTAATAGATGCTAGTTTATACAGAGTGATTTTTGGTCGTCAACGTTCCCGAAAACTACGTAATCTCCTTATCGTCACAATCATTTTTCTCCTTGGAAGCATACCTGGGAAGTGTCTGGTTTCCAAAATATTAGGGTCATGAGTTGAGTAAATAGACTGCGTTTTTCTGCATGCGTAGCAAGATTTTTCACGAGAAATAATTAATATCTGTCTATGAAAAAACTAGCATAAACACTGGACACTATAAATTTCGCAGATCAAGAAATAAAAAAATTGTTTAAAAAAAAATTACATCGTTTCTCAGCATTTTTTTGGCATAAACTTACTTTGTTTGATGTATAGAGTACGTACCCTTAGTTAAGGGTGGCAACGAAAAAACATCCTGTATACTTAAGGATTTCATCGTTACCATCTCAGGAGCAGTACCTACTACCTACCCGTATAAGTATCACGTTAGCCCTACATATATAATTTCCATCGACCAATTGCAGTACTGTCCCCTAACTCCTAACCGTTAAGGAGTTCTGTAGCTTGACCATCAGCACAGCAGCATCAGATGTTGATTCAAGTAACAAGTTAGTCCTACATACTACTAAATAGTTTCCATCGACTAATTGCAGTACTGTGGAGTTCTGTAGCTTCATCATCAGCACAGCAGCAATAGATGTTGATTCAATTAACACGTTAGCCCTATATACTACTAAATAGTTTCCATCGACCAATTGCAGTACTGTCCCCCAACTCCTAACCTTTAAGGAGTTCTGTAACTTCATTATCAGCACAGCAGCATCAGATGTTGATTCAAGTAACACATTAGCCCTACATACTACTAAATAGTTTCCATCGACTAATTGCAGTACTGTGGAGTTCTGTAGCTTCATCATCAGCACAGCAGCAATAGATGTTGATTCAATTAACACGTTAGCCCTATATACTACTAAATAGTTTCCATCGACCAATTGCAGTACTGTATCCCAAGTCCTAACCGTTAAGGAGTTCTGTAGCTTCATCATCAGCACAGCAGCATTAGATGTTGACACCCTGAAGCATATACCTGAGTAAGACATGATTACGTAACAAAAGCACCCTACGAGCATACAATTTTCGGTGGTTGCCCTAGATTTCTCCTGGATCCTATCATCAGATCCTGACCTGGTGAAAATGGGACCACCTCAGAAATGAAAACTCTATCCAACAAAAAATAAAAAAAATTGAAATCCGTCTATAATTGACGGAAATATCGGTGAACATACATAAAAAAAAATATATTATCATACAGACGAATTGAGAACCTCCTCCTTTTTTTGAAGTCGGTTAAAAATGTAGATTTACTTTAAATTAGTACTTAATGTTTTAGGGCTTTTATCGAGTTTGGAAAATCACTATGAACTGTAAAAAAAAATAGCAGTGAAATCCTTGCATCAAACTTTTGAGAAAAAAAATTAAATTGGCTGGTACGGTAGTAATGGGTAGAGTAGGTACAGTCTACAGTCGGATATTTTACGGTCCACGATCACTAGAGCTACAAAAACTGCAATAATATACAAAAATGAAATTGCTACCTCTCTGAGCGCTCTGAACGCCTGGTAACGTGTCCAACGGGGTAACTTCCGGTTCCCATGAGTTTGCGCAGTGGAGGCTAAGCCACGTACTACTTAAAAATTTTATTGTTAGAGTTATATTGTTCAATCGGTTGCTAAATATATTTGAGTCCAGCAAGACCGGACCATAGCCTGGTCAGCCGAGTTGCTCAGGTATTGGAAGAGTGCGGTTGTCTTCTGATCACCGGTGTGCGAGCGATAGACAGCAGCACAAAGGGTTTGTTCAATGCCGGTGTCAACCAGAATCCAGAGCACAGAGTATTTGGATTCTTCAAAGCTCTTGAAATGGTTAACACAAATGTCATCGCGCGCATACGCACAGCTCGAGGAATAAACCTGTGCTGTAGAGTATACCCAGGGTAACTGAGGTATGCTGCATCAGCCGGACACTTAATCTGCGTCTCTGAGAGGAACAGCAGTTGCGGTTTTTCAGCCTCGAGGTGATGGTGGACTGCAACGAGATTTGAGTGCAGGCCTCGAATGTTTGTGAGGTGCACATTGAGTGGGAGGGAGTGCAACCGCTGTCTAAACTTATACCTCTTTTTTGTGTTCTCATAATATTTCAGGAAGAGTGATGTTGCATACGAGTAAAATTTCATATTTGGTCTACGATATGTGCCATTGCACAATGGGAAAATTTTGCGTGGTGAAAGATCGTCCATTTAGGATAACCAACCATGCAATACACCAAAGTTACATACTCGTAAAACTAAGAAGTAAGACTGAGTAATCTTGGTACAGTATGGATACATAGTCTAGATAGATATTAGGATTTAATTAAACAAAGTACTTATATAGTCTAGTATTCCGTATGCACCAAGATAATTGTATTTAAGGTTGTTTTAGGCATGATTTTTTATTTATTGTTCCCATATTTAATATTTTAAAATCTGTAGTAAAAGGTAACCGCCATCTACATTATCCTGTTAGCAACATCGCCTCATTGAAAAATCTACAGAACCTTCGGGAATCCTTCCTTGTCTAGACCACCTAGTGCTTGCACTGAATGCAAAGCGATGGCGTGAACTATTTTGTATCATACTCTCGAGTTTCTGATAGCCTGGTACAGGTGTTACGTGTTATATTCAAATGACTGTACTTGAAGGGTGTGGGCAAATGTTTTTTTTTTTGGCGCGTGATATATAGAACCAATGTTTCCAACTAAATGCTCTATAGTGGTAATGTCAAAATTATGAGTCAAAAGGAACTTTTAATCGGTAGCGGTAGCTATATTAAATTTTACGTTTATAAATATGGTCTCGTAATAAAGGTTGACATAAATTGTGTCGATGGTCATGTTGTTATTTATAACTTCACACTTTAAAATTAACTTAAAGTTGGGTGGGCAAGTGTGTATTTTTGTGGCCACCACCAACGAAGGGTACATACTGTATACATCAAATTAAGTAAGTTTATGCCAAAAAAATGCTGGGAATTTTTTTAAATATTTTTTTTTTTAATTACTTGAACGGGCGAAATTTATAGTGTCTACTGTATATGTTAGCTTTTTTATAGACAGATATTAATTATTTCTCGTGAAAAAAACTTGCTACGCACGTCTATGTGCATTTATGCAGAAAAACGCAGTCTATTTACTCAACTTTGGACCCTAATATTTTGGAAACCAGACACTTCCCTGGTATGCTTCCATGAAGAAAAATGATCGTGATGATGAGGAGATTCCGTAGTTTTTAGGAACGTTGACGACCAAAAATCATCCTGTATAATAGGGCTTAGAACTTTAAGGCCCTATTAATTGTACTCCCTCATTTGGCTACTATTTATAACTTTGTTTTCAGAAATATATTAGTTTAAGAATTATTTCTGGACACTTTAAAACAATATTTGAACTAATACATAGTCATACAACTTATTGTTGTGTATATATATTAATATATGATAGTGAAACTAATTACTTACTAATTTGTTTCTAATTTTCTTGATAAATTTTTTATAATTTATTTTGTATGGGAAAAATATAATGGTCATTTTGGCTCGAAACTTTGTAAATGTAGTCCTAAATATTCCCCTAAGGGATTAAACAGGGGTACGAATGTCTGACTTAGAATACCGCATACATGTTCTTTATGAAGTGTAAGGGATCACTGAGATTCTATGTATCAATTTAAAATAATACGAAAGCCACTTGTCTCTTAAACATGAAATATAGCTTGCGTGTCTGGCAAGGAGTATAAGGGAGCTAAGCGAAGCGAGGGCGCTTGAGTAGTTTCATACAAAATGTTCAAACATCAAATTGTTTCCCAATATTTTTATAATGAGTGTGCCCAGCAAAGTAACTATGCCGTACCCACTTTTGGGTCACTAAACGCGACGGCCAGCTATCATTCTTGTGGATACCCCCTTGTAGTTTACTAATCAAAACTTTATAAACTATTCTGTGAAGTTCAACTAACTGTACCAGGTTATCATAAACGCTAGCAGATAGGCCTAAAACACATATGTGTAAACATCTGAAACAGAGTTATTTTAAAAATTCACTTGAAAGAGTGAGACTACCAATGAAATAATTATATATAGCACACATGCAAACGCATCGCCTAAAATCAATAAATCCACGTCCAGAGGATATACCTATAGTTTATACGTTTTTATGTAGTCTCCATTTGAATAATGTATTTATAGATTAGCTAGATTTATAGATTATATTTATAGATAGATCAGGATTATAGGTAGATTTATCCATGATTGATTCGAATGATTGACGGTAATATAACAAAACCACGTCTAAAATTTAACATTGTTTAAATGACATTTGACAACAAAACATACGAGTAACATACGAGTAATATTAAACAGGCATCCTGTTATTTCCTGTTTGTCGTTTGTCATTCTGATTGTATTAAATTTTTCTGTGCCTGTATATTTTTGCAGCGTCATCACAATGAATGTTCTTTATATTTTGGTCCTATAATAGTGGAACAGTCTTAATTACAATACCAATTAAATACAATAAATATCTAGAAAGTAAAGATATCATTGGATTTCATATTCGATTTTTGTATTAAACAATTGAAAAGTTAATCAAGACAATGGGAATTTGGTCTCGATCTCTATATTATACATACAGGTGTAACAAAAAGGGTATGTTAACCCGAAATCACATGTTTATTTTTCCCGATAGTATGGAGAATTTTTAAATATCTCAGGAATTTTCATACAACCTTGAAAAATAAATATGTCATTTTCTCGTCTCAAATTTTGGAGATAGGTTCTCTATAGTGGGCTATTTACATAGCTTTTCGTTTAATATACCCTTTTTCTTACACCCTATATAAGTATAATATACAGGGTTAAACTCTATATATGTAAGTACAATATACAGGGTTACACTCTATATAAGTACAATATACAGGTGATTTTTGGTTGTCAACGTTTCCAAAAACTACGGAATCTCCTCATCATCACGATAATTTTTCTCCTTGGAAGCATACCTGGGAAGTGTCTTGTTTCCAAAATATTAGCGTCCAAAGTTGAGTAAATAGACTGCGTTTTTCTGCATAAATGCACATTGACGCGTGTAGCAAGATTTTTTCACGAGAAATAATTAATAGATGTCTATGAAAAAACTAGCATAAACACTGGACACTATAAATTTCGCCCAAATAAGTATTTTAAAAAAATATTTACATTATTTCCCAGCATTTTTTTGGCATAAACTTACTTTATTTGATGCATAGAGTATGTACCCTTCGTTAAGGGTGGCAACGAAAAAACACTCTGTATATTTGCTGTAAGCCAGTTCAATAATGGCCGTTATCATGTCATATTATTATGCTCTGAGAGGTTTACGCTCAGGAAGATTCAGCTCTTTAACATTCGAGCCACTGACCATTACTAATACAAGTAGGTTGTACGCTTGATAACTACGTTTTACATCATAGCCCAATAGGTCTACATGATGAAATAGGTCATTTTGAATACGAATAGAAATATGTACGAAGCATTAAAATAACTTTTTATTAAAACTTAGTTGCGTTAGGTCCTTTCATAAACAAATTTTGTTTGCTGCTTATTATTAACTTTAGCCGTCAATTGTGTATATAGTTTGTGATAATTAAATCTGAGTGCAAGTCCAACGCACTTGCTTTGATAAAGGTCAGTTGTATTAAAGTTCCTGGGCGGGTCCAGCTAAATGCAGTTTGCACTGTCGGGATTTGCCCGGGGGGCTAGGAGCTAGGGGCAATGCAATCAATACTGCATCGCGCCTGCTCCCTGGATCTAGACAGACCCAGCCCAAACTTTAATACTTAGTTCCGGGCTACGGTTGGGATATCACGTTTTTGCAGTCATTAATAATTATAATTTTTATGGTTTAAGAATAATTTAATAGTTTTTTTTGAAGTGTCATCACTATCTTTTTCGAAAGGGTTAAGGAAATATATAGAAATGTGAAGAGATTAGCCGATATCGTCGCAGCGCAGGCTGCTGCCGCTGCCGCCGCCCGGTCGCCGCGCGAACAAAGGAAACGTGATCTTTTGTTCAGATGCGAGGAAGGTAAGTTTGAACCTCCTGTTTAATTATGTTGTGCTAGTACATTAAACAATACGTTTAAGATTTTACGTGGGGGTAAGTGGGAGTTAATAGAGAAAAATAACGTTTCCAACAAGTTTAGTTACATATGTATATAACGCATATCCCTTACGGGGTAGGCAGAGCACCAAGGGCCGATAGAACCACATGGTGCCACTTCTGACCAATTATGAGGGTATAGTTGAGATGTATGTACAAGTTCGGTTAGTAATGATGTGGTCAGCCCATCGCCTACAAAACACCAAGACCCTCTTATCCCTCTACTGACTTATACAGTATGCCCGGGAGGAGAAGCAGCTGTAGTATTATACGTTTTTTTTCACTCCCAGAGCAGCATAGAAGAAGGAAAATAAGGTTTCCTAAATAAACCTTATTTAGGAAACCTTATTGAAACTATATATAGCTATACATTGCACGCTATACATAGTAGATACTGTATATGATGTTAGTAGTTAAAAGTTATTTTCTAATGAGGTAGCCTTATGATTACTATCTATCATGGTGGATTACATGCCTATATAAAGACATTATGCTGCGCTATACATTGTGAGCTGTTCATCAGTAGATATTATTATAAAAGAAAGTCACTTCCCGCTCTCTGTCTGTCTCTATTAGATCTTTCAAACCACGCAACGGATTTTGATGTGGTTTTGTA
Source organism: Carposina sasakii (assembly GCA_014607495.2). Lineage (NCBI taxonomy): Eukaryota > Metazoa > Arthropoda > Insecta > Lepidoptera > Carposinidae > Carposina > Carposina sasakii. Next base: position 3,432,256 of record CP053148.1, read on the forward strand.
ATAGACAGAGTGATTTAAGAGAAAGGTTTATATGTATATTATTAGCACTGCACCCATGCGAAGCCGGGGCGAGTCGCTAGTATGAATATAATATTATGTTCGTGCATCGTGACTACATAATATATCTACAAGTGCACAGCGCCATTGATTTCCGAGGCGTGGGAAGTGTGGACAAAATGGCGTCGCTTCCCCCCACCTCCTGTTTAAATTTAGTTGTTGTTAACACTATACAAGTTTAATTATAGTGGATGCATTGTAATATCAAGTCGCATAGATAAACATAAAAAATAAATCTTTAGTTAAGCCATGTACGTGGTCACCGGTGATTTTTGTATTGGTGGCTTTTTAGGTGTAAATAGTTAGATTTAATTATTATAACAATGACTTGTTTTTTTTCCAGACATTTGCCAGTACACCTCATTGAAATTCTACGACTGCTGCTGTGTAGTCGACGAGGATGGCGGGCTTGGGTACCCGTACCCTGGCAGTGAGCAGGACCTGCGCTGTTATCTTTGAAATATCTGATAAATGGACAGTTAACAGCGTTTTGTTAAACTTAAGTTTTTAGGATCAACATCTTAAATCAATTTGTGGTTCCTAAACTATCTTTCTTTTATAATTTTATTTAGCTCTCAAAAACATGTTTCTCACATTAAATACTTACCTATGAACAATTTGTAATTGTCGTTGATGTCAAAATCTTTGTTTCTAATGAGGTGTCGTATTGATCACAATAAAATTTTGCAATCACTGCAATGATTTCCTAATATTAATGTTTGTCGGAACTCCCAGTATGTAGCATGTGCTATGTTTTTCTGGTACTGTGGCCGAAAGATAACTGGTTTGAGCTTGGAGTTCATTTGAGTGTGCTCTTTTTTCTTTTCTCTTTTAGACCACCGAATACGAGCGAGTCGAATATAAAGTATTTGGTTATTTGGTCTAAAATACACTAGCTATAACCAGTTCCCGTTTTGACCACTGTATCTTTTGCAAGTAAGTTTTCTATGCTATATACACATTGTGTAATTTAAGTTTTTATGGGCTAAGGGCAATGTCTACTTGATAATTGTAATTAATGTTAAACGAAGTCAATAACTTGCATTGTTCTGATTAATATCGATTCGATTCTCTAAAGCAGTTTATCTGCTTTAATCCTAGATAAAGTATTATTCGATAAAAATTGCACGGCGGCACATTATGATATTAATTCATAATAATTTATGTCTATAGCTCTCATTTTGAAGCAATGTTGTCTGAAAGGCGACATCTTTCGAATTGAGTTTTTTGGGCATGTTTTGAGTTGTTGGGGGGAGGTGCAAACTAAAATGAAATAACCTTCAATTTTGTTAAGCTTCTATCTCTCCCTATTTAATTATTATGGCAATCTTATTAAGCCCTTGTAACCTAAATTGGTACAAATGACAACCGTAACATTAAAAATAATCATTGTCTATAACCGTATTATTACTAAGCATGTAATCCCTAGGTGTTCTCAATAAAGTAAAAAAAACTACATTGACCATAATTTAATTTAAACTGAAACAGAACCCTAACCCTATTTACCATAAGCGGTAATCAGTAGCATTCCGCTGCTGGGCAAAGGCTTCTCACTCCCCTATCCACTCGAATCTGCATAGTTTTATTGCTGTTAGCCCTTCCATCTCACATCGTCATGTGACCTCTTGGAAATCATTTTGGTTTATCTATACTGTGTAACAAAATTGGTAAAGTATTATACCTACACATCAACCTATATTGCAGTCCATTGCTAAACCTAGGCCTCCCGCAGGGCTCGCCACCAGGCTATTACCATAAGGGGGGATGTTGCCCATAGTCACCACGCTGGACAGGCGTAAGCGGGTTGGTGATTGCAATGTGATTTTCGGACTATAATGTCAACACGGGAGGTGCTTACCTGATTACCTCCCGAAAACCTATTTAGTAATTAAGCTTACTATTAGTTAATAACGTATGCCAAACTATTGTAATCTTAACTACTGATTAATTAAATCGGTCCCGGTTTATTATTGGAACTTTTCCTATGATGACACTTAGGTGAGTTACAATATAGTACTTTGTTTTCTTTGACACACAGTGTTAGTTAACTTTCATTTATTTATCATAGAATAGCCATTTAAGAGCCGTAAGCGAAAGATTCTGCTCTAAGCGAAAGAGATCTGCTCTAAGCGTATCTGTGGTCTGTGGTGGCCTGGTCCCGTAGTTTTTAACTTTTTTGGTTTCGAGGCAATAATGTAAAAGCCTTTGTGGCTCATTAATGTGATGTCATAGAAATGAATTGAAGGTAGTAATATCGACAAAGTTTTGGATATTTAAAGGATATCAAAGCGTATATTTGTTATCTTTATTTGATAGCGACACCTAGTTTACAAACCAGTGTATAGTAGGGTTAAAGTTCAAACGAGATACTTAAGTTGTACGTACACTGCAGCCGAGTGCACTTAACGTTGCCGCAGTCGCACACAGGATCGCGTATGTGTTGTAACATGCACTCCTTCAATTTCTTATTGCCTGATACCACATTTTCAAAAGCGATCGATTGAGTCCCGGCTATAGCCCGCATGTTGCTGCTGGGGAGACTCTTGAGCCACCTATATGGGAGATGCATAATATTTAATTTCTTATCGCCTGGTATTATATTTCATAAAGCAAACGATAGAGCCCCGGGAAAACTACATGTACATACCGACTGCCTAAAATACCTACTTACCCCTTGGGTGTTAAGATAGGTTTAGGATAATTTTTCGTAGCGAAAAAAATCCTAAATCTATGGTTAAGACGACAACTTGAATGTAACAAAAAATGACTGCCAAGTTATATCATTAAAATCCTAAAACTAGACTCGAATATTTTTACTTTTCAGAATCAAATATTTTGGGATAGAGACGTAATTATATAATAGCAGGGTTTAAAATAAACAACGGTTACCTACAGGTATCTTTATTTCAGCTTCGAAAAGGAATTACATTTATTGACATTCAACATTTATATAATCACAACACAAATCTTATAAGTTAATGAAATTCACACTACACCAATCTTTACTTTCCTTTCCTGTCAGGCTGAGAACAAGATAGAGGCAATATGTGTGTAGGACTAACAAATTAAGTCACTTAAAGTAATGCTTAATTATCAGGTTACAAAAAAACAACGGAGCGGTTTAAGAAAGGGACCTGTGTCCAACCAAAAATACTGAATCAACTATAGGGTTGCCTGGGCTTTGCTTGGCTCGTCTTGGCATGAACACAACCGTGCCACCAAATAGTAAAGTAATACTACAAGTATATTATACCTACTGATATATTTTGTAAGTATCGTACTCGTAACAATATTTTTTAAATAAATAAAAATGGAAGGATGTAGATATGTTTGTTACTCAGTTACTATAACTCTTTAATTGTTACTACTTTACTAACAGTAAACTTATTAGATTTACAAAGTAATTATTCCTTCCATATCTAAATTAATTATGTGTTTTAAAATCAAAGTAAAAGAACTATATGCAAAAGTATTAAGTGTTCGTTTTTGTATTCTAAATAACTGCAGGTAAGTAAATATAGTTAGAGTCATGTTCTTCTTTTATGTTCTAAGTCAGAGCCCTCAGAGCATACCAAAGGAAGAATATAGCGCAATTAACATATAATTATCTACAAAACGAATTAAAAATATTAAGAAGTCGATAACATTATTTATAACAATGATTTGGCAACATCTTGTTAAATTTTGACAACTTTTCATTGTACTAGGTATTATATTTTATTGTACTACCTATAAGTAGATTAAATATAAAATATATTTAATATTCTTATATTAAGTAGGAAGTATGATAATAGCAAAATACATGGGTACCTAAAAAGTTTTGGAAAAATATACTTATCTAATTTATTTTAATAAAAAATTGCACATTCGTAGGTATACTTGTATAAAAAATATTCTTATAAATATTTTGTTTCGAATATAATCAAATGGACAGTTTGGAATACCTAATTTTTTTAATATAACTTAACTGAAATACAATCAAGTAGATAAGTATTAAATTTCGGGATTTTTTATTTAGGTAGAAATAATAATAAATTATTTCACAATATATAATAAACCCCATAAAGCATAGACATAGGAATAGATTTTTTATTACTATACATCTTAGTTTAATTAATTTATCGACGGCGATTTATTAATCAATTAAATTCATATTTTATAACTATCATGTCCACTTGTATTATTATTATTAATCACTAACACTTAGTCTTCATAATGATTTATAATTAATAAATTAATGTCCTTTAATGACATCTATCGGACACTAGATGTCACGATCACGTGGAAACTATAGAAACATGCAATTGGTACAAGTGGATGACATTTTCTTATATTTGGCATAGCTTAAAATAGACACATCAATAAGTATGTCTGGTGAATAATCTAGAATTTTCTGTGTTATAGACACTTAGAGCTTCATATAAATTTCTTCATAGTATTTATATAATATACACTTATATGTAGCTAACTCGGAATAACAATTATAATAAACAGGTTTAGTACTTACACCGTGAAAGTTGTAAATAAGTACGTACATAATAAAGTTAACATCAGAACAAAAATGAAACATTAAAAAGCAAATAATGATAAAATAAATAATGTAAGTATAGTAGATACTTGTAAGGAGTACATAACATACTTAGCAGTTCAATATTTCTCTCATAGTTTGGGTAAATCTTGGTACGTTATGCATTTGTTTACCTATATGTTTAACATTCATAAATACTTTGATAAATTACTTACATAATTTTTAAGCTCATAGATCTGTCGATCTTACATTTTATAATTAAATATTTTAAAATATAATTATGTCTAACCTAAATAATAAATAAATATGTGTATAAATAATATATGATGGATTCAAAATAATAATTTGGATTGCATATAAGACGGGCACATCTTGCATTATTTTTGAGAAACCATAGATACTAAAGGAAGCATCAGTACAGACGTTAAAATTATTCCTAGAGGTAAACACGTTTGGGCTAGTAAGTTTATTAAATCTATTACTGTGTAAAAATATCCTATCTATCTATTAATTAGGTATATTGTTTTATCATTATACCCATCGAATATGCTATTATTTCGATTATTTTTTAGGACAGGCAAGCATATGACATCTGGTAAAAGTGGTCTAGTTAGAAGACCACGGTGGAATCCATTCATTTGTGTTTTGAGTTTGCCTGTCGGTATTCGTTGCTTGGTTTCAAAAACGTTGATGGCTAGGAGTGCGGCGTCGTCGACGTTGCCGGCCGTTGCCCCGTAGATGGCAGAGGCATCGGGGATTGCGTCGCGGCGTGTTCTGCTCCTCTGGTGTTGGAAGCGGCAGGTCCGCTAGTAGCGGCCATAGAAACTCTAGCGGTGGAAGCGGCGGCGGCGGCAGCGGCGGATGAAGCGGCAACGCTGGTGGTGTCGGAGGCGGTGGCAGCGGACGCGGTGCCCGCGGCGGCAGAGATGGCCACGGATTACGCATTGGCCTGTATGAGAGCCCAGCCATCGGGATGAAGGGCGGCGGTGGTGGTGCAGGCAAAGGTTGCAGAAATCGCGGATTTGTTGTTGGCGTAGGCGGACGCAGTGGCTGGTTGGCTGGTTGTAGTTGAGGAGCTGGTCCACAAATCGGTGGCGCTGCTGGCGGAAATTGATTCGGCCTTGACATGGTTTCTTACTGAATTAGGGCGTCACTAAATTTTTTATGATTGAAATCGAAATCTGATTTATACACTTCGTTTATCTACTCACAAATGGTCGATACTGTCTATAATTAGAACGCTATCGATTGAGTAAAATGAATAAATTCACTGTTTGCACATCACCTCAACAAGGATTTGTTTTTAATGTAAATATTCTAGACCCTCAACATCATATAAGCACACTTCCGATGCCCTGGGACTGATTGATCTCACGAAAAGTCGTTTAGCAATATATTTTCTCAGCTATCAAAAGTGCACTTGGCCTAGTACGTCAATTATCCGTGCCCCGGTATATATCGATATGCGCTAGCTGTAGGCGCGAGTGTATCCCTCCCGCACCCCGCACACACCTGCTGCATCTATGTGCACACCAGGGATTTCATATTTAGAATAGGATGTGCATCACAGTCGCTATACTACTTTAATGCAGTCACGCCTAAACTATTCTAGGTAATTTAGCTAAACTATGAGCATGTTATGTTATTACAAATCTACGTCTAAGTCCCACTTACAGCAATTAATAATGCTAATCTAGGTTTAAGTTAGATTGAGAATTAGCACACATTACAGCCCTTTCTGCTTATATCAAAACAGCTGACGCTACGTGTCTTCTAATTTGGAGTTTATTTTAATTTACGGATTTAATGTAAGTGGACCTAAATTGAACGCGCGTTAAACATAGTTTGAGTGTTATAAATATGAAAATATCTCTCAAAGTTCAAAACTAGTTTTAGCTAAAACAATATTGAGAAAGAAGGATATTGTAATTAACACCATTTGTTGTAAAACAATAAAAAAAACTTTGTACTTAAACTTTTAGTACATTTTCAGTGTATTCAGGATAGAAATACAAGTCTCTTTGTTCCCTTTACATAGAAACTCGTAATTACATACGCCGATCCCTTGAGGCTACGACAAAGGATTTTATTTTACAAAATAAATATTGATTCTACAATTTTATTAAAACCCAACCGGAACGCATTATTTAGAACATCTACTTATATCTTCTCTCTTTCTCTGAAGCACAATTGAAAGGCTGCTGAATGAAAGTGATCAGATTTCCAATTCCATTGTTATTCATATTGTTACAAAACACGCAAATGTTAAACTTTAATTTTACCTACTTTTGCACTTGGTAAATCATGAAACACGCTTGACCTAGGTTACTGCCGTTTTCTGTAGGCTTTTTGATACGAGTAACCAGGCATTGATGAACAGTAAAATGATTTATCATAAAATCGTGTTGGGTCAGGCCATTTTCCTAATAGAGACTGACCGCACTTTGCATTTTGCACTAGTAACGGTGTTATTACCTATACAAAAGAGCGCCTAAAGTTAGACTCGATTTGAATATGACATTTGACAGCAAGCATACTCGTATCTATCAAATTTAGGGCACATTTAGCTTAAAAATAGTAAATTCTTTATTTTTTTTAGTTCAAAATGCAGGAGTTTCATGCCAAATAGTGGGTTAGTTTACTAACCCGCTAGGTGTTTGGTACCACCTCAGTACTCTGTAATGAAGTTCCCTCAGGCACTTGGTTTTGTAACCTGCATCAAACTAATGTTTACATCGCTTACTAGGTGTCGCCTTTTGGCCTTATAATAACAAATTTAGAACGTAATGTCGTTTCCCAATTAGAGGACTACATATAAACTTGTTTCACGGGTATTTCCGGTTCTATTACAAAACTTTGTCTAAAGTTAGACACTGTTTAAATATAACATTTGATGATAAAACATATAAAACATGTAGCAAACGTTCCAAACGTTCCAACTCTCGCATAATATTCCTAAAACTTCCTGTTATATTTATCGGTATATATTATTATTACCGATCCTCCTCGGCTTCGCGTGGGTACAATGCTGATACAATAAATTACAGTAGATATAAACCTTCCTCTTGAGTCACTCTATTAAAAAAACCACATCAAAATCCGTTGCTTAGTTTTAAAGATCGGGAAGTGACTTTGTTTTATGATACTCGTAATTATGTAATGACGGTTATATCCGGCGTATAGCACATGCCAAAAATCCAAATAAATGTATGTTTAGGTTTATTATTTTTCATGTCATGTCACAGTCGGTATTTATTGTGTTTTGTGATATATGTAATACAAAATAGGAAAAATTATACTACTTGAATTATACTAGATAACGAGGTATTTTTGCGTCTACAGAAATAACTTTGCGCTTTACAGATTTTGCCGTCAAATCTAAAAGTTTCCAAAATGTGAAATGATAAAATCGTCAACTAAAGCGACATAACAGCGAGTTAGATTAGGTTCCAACCCCACTTTTTTGGGGGCTTTTGATGGCTCTTTGTCTGGGCTAAGTTCTATCCTAGACCTGGAAACGGCTATATAGTAAAATGCATTCCCGTATGCAATCAATACAACGGCGCCTGCTCCTGAGGGTTACATGCTCCTGCATGCAGTTACAACGCCCTGGAGTCCTGTCGGTGTAGGTAGGTTTATAATGGGAAAGTTTTTTTTTTTGTGCATTTTAGGGGAATTGTGTACATATGTGTAAAGTTATGTATGCAGTTTATGTGTATGTTACACTTTCATGTGCTATGTGATTGTTGTGTCAAATTATTCAGTGTGGCATATGGTGGAATATATGATCGTACTAGTGGACACCCGCGACTCCGTCCGCGTGGACTGCAGAAAAAACAAAATGTCGAAATTATCCAGGATAAAATCATTTTCCCAGGATAAAAAGTAGCCTATATATTAAGTGGGACCTGTCACAATATATTCCTGAAAACTGCATCGAAATCGGTTCAGCCGTTTCAGATAAGCAAAAATTCCAAAAATCATTATTTTGGGTACTATTGCGTTGATGAAGGTCTCATATAATGTTTTTTCTCATATACAAGGTGTGGGTGACAGCCATGCAAATACTGATATGCTGAATAAGTACCATTGTGTTGAGTTATACGACAGTGTTATTACTCACAGGAAATGTATTTTTAATTTGATTAGCAGTAATCTTTGCTCTGCGCACCAATTGTATCGGGCGATCCTGTGACTAAATAAATGGGCTTATTGGTTATTGTGTGATACATTGCTGTTTTTGGATCACTTAAGACTCTACGTTAGGGTTGATCAGTTATTTGACCTTTTTTTGAGCAACTTTTTTAAAAAATAATTTTTCGTTTCAGATTTTATTATTAAGTCACTATCTAAGGCCTAATTAAATGAATTAAACAATTTTTTTCCTGAAAATGTGAAAATAAATGTCGGAAAATTTTGGAATTTTCCTGCGAAAATTTTCAGTGTTTTCAGCCTCAGAATCATGGTCTGAAGTCATGGTATCAAGATTTGCCTGGCTGTCACAAACACCCTGTATGTTCCATTTACAGACAGCGATCTGTTACATTTTTATTATACAGGATGTTTTTTTGTGGCCACCTTTAACGAAGGGTACGTACTCTATACATCAAATAAAGTAAGTTTATGCCAAAAAAAATGCTGGGAATCAACTTGATCCGGGGAAATTTATAGTGTCTAGTGTTTATGTTAGTTTTTTTATAGACAGATATTAATTATTTCTCGTGAAAAAATCTTGCTACGCGCGTCTATGTGCATTTATGCAGAAAAACGCAGTCTATTTACTCAACTTTGGACCCTAATATTTTGGAAACCAGACACTTCCCAGGTATGCTTCCATGGAGAAAAATGATCGTATAGGGTTTTTTTTGGTCGTCAACGTTCCCGAAAACTATGGAATCTCCTCAACATCACGATCATTTTTCTCCATGGAAGCACACCTGGGAAGGATCTGGTTTCCAAAATATTAGGGTCCAATGTTGAATAAATAGACTGCGTTTTGCTGCATAAATGCACATTGACGCATGTAGCAAGATTTTTTTCACGAGAAATAATTAATATCTGTCTATGAAAAATCTAGCATAAACACTGGACACTATAAATTTCGCACCTAGTAAAGTTTCAAGTAATAAAAAAAAATCCAAAACATTTACATTGTTTCCCAGCATTTATTTTTGGCATAAACTTACTTTATTTCATGTATAGAGCACGTACCCTTCGTTAAGGGTGGTAACGAAAAAACATCCTGTATGTATAGATTTTTTAAATAATATCATTGTTTTAGGTTGTTTCGGGAAGGCCGAGGGTCAGCAATCTACCACTGGATTGAGGCTTAGTTTTGAAGAAGACGAAAAGAAGGTAAGATACCGATAGCCTTCCTTGACTTTTCAGTTTTTTTTAATAGACATTAAAAAGTTTCGGTCGCCAAACCACCTGTTGGAATGTATTCTTGGCGTTTTAACATTATTTTTTTCCGAAAAGAGTTTGTTTAAATAAACTAACTTATCTAGTCTCTTTCTAAAGTTAAATAATTCCAAATATTGCTCATATATTACCAAAGAATGGTTAAACATTCTTCGTCACGAATAATACTATACCTTTCTACTACTAATTAAGCAATTGATCTGACTTTAACCGTGTTATTACAAAAGAATTTAAACATTTTTTAAACATGCCCTAAATTTGGCAGATGTGCCATACAATTTGCTGTAAAATGTCATATTTAAATCGAGTCTAACTTTAGGCGCTCTTTTGTAATAACACCGTAAACCTTTCATATTATAAAACCTTCTCGGACTAATGTTATGCCATTTCTACTCCATGCTTATTAAATAAATATTAGGGTTAATGTATCTAATAATATTTTTCAGGACACGACCAGCAATGAGGGATCACGGAATAAGGGAGGATGCAGCCCTCTCCGACAAGAGGTCCGGTCCTCCGAAGCCGCCCCCACCCTGTCCCCCTCCCGCTGACGTCCTGAGCGCTATTCGCTCTATCACCTCGTTAGCCTATAATTCTTAAAAATTTCATCATTTATGACATAGCATAGTTTACCTCTCGGGTACAGAATTATGTCTAACTTTATTTATTCTCATAATAATTCATTCCTGTTTTAATGTTCGGATTTTAATAACTTAATAAAATAATTTAATTTTAAGGGTCAGCTTGATATAATGGTATTAGTGTATTACTTAATAGTTTTTTCTCTAATCGCTGTGTCTTAAACCTATGACATAAACGTAAATTATACGTAAATATATTACGGAGTTTTATTTTCGATCAAAGTATGACTGAAGTATAGCTCAAAGTATTAATCGCTCGATGATTTTTATATATCAAAATAAATGCACGATGCGGGGCTCCACTAGAATTAGCGTTGCCAGATGCACGATAATTATCGTAGATCCATGATTTTGCAACTAATATGAGATAATTTCACAATGTACGATCTGGCAACACTGACTAGAATACATCAGCTGCATCTCCTTCCGTGCATGTCGTAAGCCTCGGGCATTTGAGAGAGCTTAACACAGGTTATTTACACGTGTCCCCGCTATGCCAAACTGTGTAATCTCCTGACTGTTGGATCTCCTTTATGATCCTGCAGTTCAAGCTACCCCATTTCGGGGACACCGAGGTGTGGTTATATATGTATGTAATCATCTCGAGAAAAGATCTCCCGACCTTATTTCGGTCAAGGCGACCAATCTCTACGGAGATTGGCCAGGTACGCAGGAGATATTATAGTGCACATGTGCGCGCGCAAGACACACAGATGCACTCTCTATTCCGTTACTCTCATAGTCCGATGGGACGGAAAGCCGGCACGACCGAGAGAGATCAGGTGCAGGACCAACAGTTTTACGTGCTTTCCGAGGCATGAGCTAAGTGACAATTTTGCAATATTAAAATCTGTACATGAAATAAATTCATTGGTACAGGCTCGTGACTGGGATCGAACTAATGCCTCCCGCTTGGAAGGTGCACGTCTTAACCATTGGGCTATCATAACTTATATTCGGCTATTTAAAATAGGGAATGGCATGGAATCACAGACGTTATAATATATAGGACTAGAAAGTGGTCCGACACCAAACCCATGTTAGGATAGAGAGAATACTAGTTTAAATTAATTTATAAAGATATATGGGAAGGTCGAAAGCAGTCGGTGATTCTAGGGGCACTGCATGTTATATTATAAAGTTTATTAATCCCGCCTGTTTTCCAAACTCTACCTCCTATCGAATTCAGAGCTCCTGGTCATTTACAGCTATAATAGTTTGTTTTCCGTACGAATGAGAGAGGAAGTCTGAAAGTTGCGCCGATTACAGACAAGTTACGAATTAACCGGGCATGTAAAGCGACGGGATGAAAGGCATATTTTACAGAGAGCGTTGTGCAATGTGGATGGATATAAAGGAAGAGGTAGTAGAACGTCCGTAGAACTCACGAGTTGGAATTTAGTGGATTTTAGGGGTAAATTTCAAAATTCTTGGGGGTAAAATTGGATGTTTACAAAATTATCGTAGATTTGACAAAAATATCGTAGAATTTGAACGAATTATTGTGCGATACCTAATTTTAATTTTTATGGCATGGCACTCAAAATTATCGTAGATCTACGATAATTATCATGCATCTGGCAACGCTGACTGGGAGTGAGCAATGAGATGATGGATAATAGCGATGAATGGAAGAAAATTACATATTGAGCCGACCTCAAATAAATGGGAACAGGGCAGGAAGATGATGATGAATAGTTTAGTTTCTGGCTCTCTTAAATAGACACTATTATGTCTATTTTTTTAGAATAAATCCTTGCCTGATTTCGAAACTAACATTTTTTACACAGACAATGTCGTCTTTCACATAGTAACTAGCGTCATTATTCAACGGAACTGTTTAGTGGAACGCACTCTAGTTTTACCCTCGTTACATTTTGAAATATGCTTTTAACAGTCAAATTATAACTTGGGTATAAACTTAAATTTAAATTGGAAGGTTCATTTAATTTTAAATATTGAATATTTGTTATAAACTTAAATTTAAATTGGAAGGTTCTTTTAATTTTAAATATTGAATATTTGTCCGAAAAAGTAGTCTAGTCAAGCGTTAGTCAAGATTATTTACCGAGGTGACATCGATTAGACATCAACGCAACCACGTAGTTACTTTTTAAATCGACTATAATAAATAAGTGATTTGATTAGCATTTGGGATATAACGGAAATACTCGGATATACTAGTTGTTAACACTGCTGTAATAAAACGATAAGAACACCGAATTGAGTAAACGTACTTACCTCTTTGTGTTTCTGCGAGTCTAGTTTAGGTGTTACCATAAAGTGCTCCCTTTGTTTGTAGCCTATGAATACAGGGGGTGTCTACTCTGAAATACCGCTTTCGAATCTTTCGGTCCGACCGAAGTCAGACCGAATCGAAGCCTTTGACAGTCTTTGACTACGAAATTGCTTCGGATGTTCACAACTCATTTGGAACCATAGAGAATAATTCACATTTACTAATATTATAAGCTTTCTATTATCTAGCCTTATACCTGTCAAATAGAGTTCGATCGGACCGAATGAAAAAACGGCGCGACTGATCCGATCGAAGGAAGTTCGTAGTAGGAAACACATCAATATTAGGCCGATACTTCGTTTATTGTCACTTCAGAGTAGACCCCCTGGGTAGGAAGGAGTAACTGCTACCATACCTACCTCACGCCTGGTTTCACGATTACTCTTTTCATATTTTCACCATAGAGAAAAGAGTATAAGATAAATCTCTTTTTTATTCCAAATTTGAAACATTCTATGAAAACAGATAATAGGGTCGATACCGGCAGTCACACTTAAACCGAAACCTAATCTCAGTCAGGTCTATCTCTCTTCATTCTTAACATAAATGGCTAAGAGAGAAAAGGACAGGTAGGACTAATTTTACGTTTAGGTTTAAGTGTGACTGCCGGAAGCGACCATAATGATTACCTAGATATTTTAAAAAGCTCTCCCTGGCTACAGAAGGTAAACAGATTTTTAGGTATTAAAAAATACTGGCAGAAAAAACTCGAATTCATTTTTATTCATTGTCATAATTTGAATTTCGAATCCAAAAATCTAAGACTATTCGTAACGTCATGGTGAGAGAGAGCGCATCACATCACATTTCATCTGAGCACAGGGATTTGGTATCTCTGAGCATCACGCCATCACACCTTCAGATGGATCACACCTCACACCTTTTTTTTGTTTGGTTTATCCCGAAGGAAAGGCAAGGGGAACTAAGCCCATACAGCCATTGTCTTTAGTAAAATGATTTCTGAACATATGATGGATAATAATGATGATGATGAATGGAAACGTCAGAAAATCCTCAAGAACAAGTGTAAAGTTAGTCAAAATGAAAAATAATTGCAGAAACAACTTACATAGGCCCATGAAGAGATCGCATTCCGGCTAAAGTTTTACTCAGCTTACCTGCGTATAAAACCATGCACACGCACTAGATTCACATCACAAGTAAACAAAATATAACTTATCTACCAGAAAACATCACTTTACGGACACATGCAAGCCATTTACAAATAATTTTTGATTTTCACAAGAAAATTACACCCGCTCCCTTCTAGCTTTTCCCGCCGAATCCCACACCTCACACCCTCAATCACACCCAGTGACGTGATTATAGGATCACACCACACCACCACACATATATAGTGTTCTGTACCTCCATCACACCAAACGTCAAACAAGGACGCAGTATGGCAGCAGTTCGTTCTGCAACTGCAGGTGCAGCAATGCAATATCAGCTGCACCATGTACCAGACAGACATGAGCTGGCTGTTAGTTTCATGATGCACTTTAATAGACTAGTATAGCGAGATTCTTTATTATCTATATTCACTCACACACACAACCTAGACCCACACCCGATACAATTGACGCGGAGAGAATTAATGATAATCAAATAAAAAATGATTAATGAGATTAATGAGAAAGATTAATGATAGATAATCAAATAAAAAATACATTTCCTGTGAGCAGTAACACTGTCGTATAACTCAATACAATGGTACTTGTTTAGAATTTCAGTATTTGCCAGGCTGTCATACACCCTGTATAGGTATTGCATGGACATAATTGTATATGGATTCAAATGAAGTATAACATATAAACTGTTTTATAAATGAAATTGTATTAGGCGTTACAATTGTACCACCAATAGTGAACATATAAACTGACAAGGACAGAGCTCTATGTTTGACGAGGCAATTTGTGGGCATGGCCAGACACTGAAAATAATAGTAGCGTTCGTTTCATAGAATAACTCCTATGCCTGAATTCGGAACTAAGATTTTTTGAAAAGTGACACAGAAAATATAGTCATACACATAGTAACTAGCGCCATGATGCTCTACCTCCATCTCTTTTAGTTTCTGAAATTCTCGTAGTCGTGCGGCAAAAAGTATCCGCTTGTAGTCTGTACCTGTGAAATAAATACCAGAGCTAATTTAATTTTAAGATTGGCAGTTTAAAAGACGTTTAAAAGCTAAATCTATGTAGCAATGATATTTTTTTTTAAAGTCTCGAACTCGTTTGAACACTATGCTACGAATTTACTACGATTTTCGTAGCAATCTACGAGATATTATTGATTTTATATGTACGGTTAGGAAATTGTAAACAATTATTTTTAAAATTTATTTCATTTTAGGAATTCAATGCAAGTGACTAATGAATTTATTTCAAAACTAAAGTAAATTTTACTATAATTAATTAACCTAATATCGGGCTAAACATATTAAAAACACACCTATAGCACATAATTCAAGTACGTAAGTAAGTAAAAATGAAATTATATTATTTTATATTTGTAATTTTTTAAACAAACATATTATGCAGTATTATATAAAACCTCTCGACACATCATAACTTAGTGCATAAAATGTACCTATGTCGGTATTAATTACGGTATTAAAAATTCAAAAATTATTACAGTTATTATACAAGATTATAAACAAGTTTGAGGTAATCATTGTCTTACTTTGGCAGATATTTCATACGTTTTCTGTCAAATTTAAAGCATGTTTATAATTTTTGACGCAGTTCTATTAAGAACGCCATGCCGTAAAAAAATGTATCTTTTCCCCCATACATTTTGGTAACGTTGCGGATAAATTACGTCGCCAGTGTACTAGTACTCCATAAATCAGAAGATTTTATTTAACGCACGCATACATAGAAGACTACTGCCTACATATAAATCCTCCATATATCTGTAATATCCTCTTTTCAAGCTCATAGGTCTGTCTTTATTCCGCATTTTAATCAATAAGTCTAGACTTTTGCATCCCTTACTTGTTTTCACCTTTCTCTCTCTTTTTTTTCAATTCCATCTAGCGGCTAGTAGTGAACAAAACATTTATAATTAATTGTAACCATTATTTATACTGGTACTTATTACTACCTATTTTGCTATTGCGCAACTCATTGTACTTTGTGCGGTCATATCCCAGCACACTACCTTTATTAATAATAATAATGGTAATAATTATTATATTAATAACAATTAATAATGATAATCTCTTCTTCTTTGTCATTAATAATCTCACTTATTGAATGAAAAACTGCCAACTGCGTAAAAATTTTCATCCAGTGTCTCTTTCAAGACCCAGGCGAATCTAATGATACCTCTTAAGCTCAAATGCGACTAGCTGCTTGGGCCCTAGAGCGTGCCACAAAAGTGGCGCAAAAAAAATATATTTACATATACATAAAAAAATGCAAGAGTACTATGTGAAAAAGTTCTTATATGTATGTAGTAACTTAACGAATGAAAAAATGACAAACACTCTGTAAATTGTATTAAATGCTTATTAAATGTTAACTAAACTTGAAGTACTCGCCACTTCTGCGATGCTAGTTCCAGCAGCAGTAGTTTAAGTTTAGTTAACACATTTTAAGTGTAATAAAATTATATAGAACGAAAATTTAAAAAGTGCGAAAAGCAAACTTGTAGAGAAAGAACTTGTACGAAGTTTGTATGAAGAAACTCTTAGGGAAAATTATTTTAGTGATCAAGTTAAGCTTACTATAATTTAAAAAAATGTCTTATTTAGACTAAAAGTAAGCTTGACTTAGCTTGAATTTTGCCCTTATACTCGTAACCATAAAGTTAGTAACTATTTTTTTGCTGGTAATGGTGGTAACGTATAGCCATAGATGAATAAGATGTAGACATAGAGTGCTAATGTCATATTAACGTTTCGATGCACCATTAGACATTTCGGTGCCTAAAAATTCCAGTCCTTGACACTTAGATTGCATTGCTATACGTTACAATACATTAGTAATGTAGTACATTACTATACATTACAGTAATAGAATCAAAGTATCAAGGACTGGAATTGTAAGGCACCTAAAAGTCTAATGGTGCATCGAAACTGTTAGTATGACATTAGCACTCTATGACATCTTATTCCTCTATGGTATAGCGCATTTGAATTCTGAATTCAATATGTACATAATATATTTTTATTTTTAATATTCGAAAAGCACAGAATACTTGATTTCTAATCATTTTTGACCATTGGTTCAATCATCAAATTATCGTAGACAATTATGAATTAGCCTAACCTAATAAGAACCTCCTCGAATCACGAGGAATGTTTCTTTCGAGGCATGATTGATCCAATTAAGATATTTTATACCAGCACATAACAAACTAAATGAGGTTGAACTGCATTCCTGCATGCCTTCTATGCTAGACATGAATATGCACGGATATGTGCGGGAAAAGTACAGTGCCACTTGATTCTCTAGTCCGGTGGAAGTAAGCGGTAACCATACAGAGCTCGTCAGTTATTTGATATTATGGATATATAACAGCGACACGTATCTGTCAGTTCACCCGCCATACGTTGGGGCACAAGACTTACAATCGATAGCTCGGCGCCTGCTCTTTACAAAGGTTGTAGCAGTAACTGAATTTGTGTAGAGTAACCACCACGTTTACACTCATCTAAAGTTCATAAATATAAGGTTACTTTTGAGACGTTTTTATTTTGACAAATAAATGTTTTACATATATTTTAAAGTATTGTAAGTTTATAGACAGTCGGTAGGTATATTGTTTACCTACACCTGTGATGTAATAATGTAATACTTTTTGTATACAGGAAGAAACCGTTCTATAAGAAAATCTCAAGATTGCTGTATTCTGAAGATTAAAAAAAGGGAAAATATTGTTATAACTTGCTTTGTCTAAGATCAAAATCCAGATATAATAAACAATTCCTCGTTTATCAAGGTACGAGTAAGTAAATAATGCCAATGCGAATTGATAAAATATTGAAACTTTATTGCGAATTTTATGTAAAATAAATATTATATTAATATAAATTTTCTATTGTAAAAATATTATTTTTTAATAAATAACTATACAATACAATTGATTTATTTTCCTTTTCTATGGGTCTGTGAAGATGTAGGTAAGTAGGAATTAATTATTTGATGTTTTACATCTGTATGCATGCGATTTATTACTTAGTTACTTAATAGTTCACATTGCGTATGTAATTAATAATTTAATTAAAATTATATTAAATAGGCAGATACACAGGATGTTTTTTGGTTGCTAGCGTTTACGATGGGTTTTATACATTAAATAAAGTTAGTTTTTGGTCGCGCGCAATGTATGGTCTTTATGTTGTTTTTTTTTAAATGGGGATTATTTTTTTTTCGAGAAAAATGTTTGTTACACGCTTCTACAAACAATTATTAATTTATTATTTATAAATTATATATTATTAATAAAAACAATTATTAATTTATTATTATTCTTAACATTACAAAACTTAAAATTAGGTACAACGTCCCACAAAACTGCTTCCGCCATTGAGGTGATATTTATAAACCACGTGTAAAAATTATGCACCCGTTAAACAAGACATTTGACATTGAAATTTATTGAATACCTATGTATTAAATTTTGTCAAACTAAACATTATTTAGCCTAAACAGTGCCTAATTTTTTTAATAAGTAAGGTTTTATTTTATATAATAATTATTTTGTTCTGCCCGTATTATAAAACGAAATTATCGTCCATATACTAGCAAATACGAACCTATGTGAATGTTGCAGGTAAATAAACTGCTGTTCACCAGTATTGGCAACAAATAGGTCCCGCCCCGAGTGGACAGAAATCTGAAACGGTGCGTTTCGTAAATTTATAGTTAATAAGGCCCTTCTGTGTATGATTAAGGATCGTTTCTTTTCATGATAGCATATATCTATACTAATATTATAAAGAGGTCAACTTTAATTGTTTGTTTGTTTGTTTTTTTTTTGCAGCGAATAGGCTCCGAAACTAATGGACCGATTTCAAAAATTCTTTCACCGTTAGAATCCTTATTGAACCCGGATGAACATAGGCCATAGGGTTTCGCATAATTTCCACTGGGCTGGAATAAATATGAATTAAATACAAAAAAAATTACCATTTGACGCATGGAGGTATAAGTTTGACATACACCATAGAATAACAAGTCCCCAGAAGGAATCATCAATGACAGATGTATTCCGGGTAGTGAAGCAAAAACGAGTCAAAAATCCCGCATCTTCAGCTCTTCTTACCCATATTTATCGATTATTGCCAAATCGATAAATATTATCAGTTTTTTAGATACAGTAAATAGGTTGTAAAAATCTTACATACTAAAAAGTTGCTTTAAAAGTGTGCGTGATCACGGGTTCTGGGAATTTATTATTCTGTGACGTACACAGATGACATGACACAACATGACAGATGAAATTAGTTTTTTTTGTTTGGTTTATCCCGAAGAAAGAGCATGGGAAGAATACAGCATCCATACAGCTATTGTTTTTAGTTACTGATGATTTCTGAATTTATGATGGATGATAACGATGATGAATGGAAACGTCGGGAAAATCCTCAAAAATGAGTATAAAATTAGTCAAAATCAAAAAGAATTGCGAAAACAAATTTTAAATTTCACAAGTAAATTACACCCACTCCCTTTTGGTGTTTATGTTCGTTAGGGGGTGTAAGAGAGTATGGACGGAATTCCCAAAATTCCCATGGGAACGGGGCAAACAGGAATTCAAATTTTTACTGAAATTTCCACTTACCTACCGGAACAAAAGCTTATTCAATAAGTATAAAAATAAACCGTTTGACGTAAACAGACGAAATTTGGTTCGTTATGTTTGTTAGGGGGTATAAAAGACCATTAAGAACGGGTTTCCCGAAATTCCCATGGGAACGGCACAAACAGTAATTTTAAGTTTTTACGAAAACCACATGACATATAGAGATAAAATATGACAAGTATATTCAGTAGGGAGTGTAAGAAAGAACTGAGAACATATTTCCTGAAATTCTCATCGGAACTGAACAAACTGGAATACAATTTTTTTTAAGAAAACCGTTATACCTATGAAGTTGAAATCGAAGATATATGTTCATTAGAGACTGCTAGGGAGTACAAAGAATGGATATCCCGTAATTACCAAGGGAACTGGACAAACGGGAATTCTCAATTTTAACGAAAACCTTTTGACACAATATAATGATGAAATTTGGTAGGGAGTGTGAGGAAGCACTAAGAACTGATTTCCCGAAATTCCCACGGGAACGGGATAAACGGGAATTCAAAATTTTAGAGGATAAGTACCGAAGCGAAGCGAGGGCGGACCACTAGTTAATTATAAAGTTGATCTTGCTATTTCTACCTTGATCTTGTTTTAGTTTTAGAGAAAGACATCATCAACTTTATCCTTCAGATAGGCTACTTATATTATAATTCAGCTCCAAAAATATTATTTAAAATATCTTGATAATGAGTCTTCTATAGTGCCCTTCTATGACCAATATTGACCAAGTGTACCCCCTGTTTTAACCCCTACTACTAGAACTGTACACAATTTGCTAGAACATATAGACTAGACTAATATACGTAGTATTTCAAATCGAGGCTGTACTCCAGCAAAATCTATATGTCTCGCTCTATGTAACTCCTTCACAGTTCTGTGCTGCTGGTACTGTTGCGGATAAAACTTACGTGCGGCTTATACCTAAACAAAATAAAATTTCGCTGGTTTGTTTAGATCAGGGATGGGCAAACTACGGCCCGCGGGCCGGATCCGGCCCGTATGAGGTTTTAATCCGGCCCGCCGAACGTTTTTCAGAAAAATTTTAATATCAAAAATTCAAATTGTATTATATTTTTAGACCTTAAAATATTTTATCTACACTTAAAACATTTAAATCTCGTATTTTTTATCACAATACTGCTAAGGTGACAATTTTTTTATGTGAAAAAGTATAAAAATAAAAATAAATTCATTTAAGTTTCTAAAAAACAATGTTTTTAAACTTTACGCTTAGTTGCCTTGCCCCAAGTGTTTTTAATTAATCGGCCCGTGGCAATATTTTTTAAAATTTTCTGGCCCGCGACAATTTTTTTTTTAATTTTCTGGCCCGCGACAATATTTTTTTTTAATTTACCGGAACGCGATGAAAAAAGTTTGCCCACCCCTGGTTTAGATAGTGACATAATGAAAAACCCAGGAGAGCGATTTAAAAAATTACAAAAAATGTATCTTCAATCGAGGTTGTACTCCTGCAAAATCTCCTAGTTTCGCTCTGTGTATTTCCTTCCCAGTTCTATGCTGCCTGTATTGTTGCGGAAAACAACAAAAACAACAAAAATTTATCCTATCCGCTAAACCTGTACTCCAGCAAAATCTATAGGTGACTTACTTCTCTTGCTCTGTATAACTCCTTTCCAGTTCTGTGCTGCTGGTACTGCTGCGGATAAAACTTACGTGGGGTTTTAACTTACCTAATAACAACAAAATTTATCCCAAAACTGCTACTTTCTAACAACTTCATATAAATATAAGCGTCATTGACAGATGAATTTACAAAAAAGTTTTCTTAACATGATACATATATAGGTAACCTAATTTATGTATGAATCGGTTATTCTCAATTTGCTAGAAAACTTAGGAAATGACACACGAGGCCCACGTGTATTTTCCAGATCTGAAGTACTAACGTTTCATGAATCTCGAGGAGCTTAATAGCTGGAGCTTCACAATACATAAATATAGCGCGTAGGTTATTATACCTATAGGTAGGTACTATAGAGGCCGTATGCAGCGCCATCTTCTGGCTTGTAAACATTGGCTAAGTTTGTTTGATTTTATTAAGTTTTAAGAAAAATGGAATCAAATATTCTACGAAATTAGCAAATCAATATGAAAGATTAATTTATACTTACCTTAACCAACTTATACAAAATCACCAAAGCTACACGTTATTCTTTCTTTTGTAAAATAGGCTTATTTTATATTTTCAGGTTCTCGAACACCTATCCCATGCTTCTGAATAAAGAAAAGCTGATATCAAAGGATTGGTCTAGACTTCAGCAGGTATGAAATTATTATTATCTTATAGTACCTATAATTTATTTAATTCCACGGCGATATGGCTTCTCTCGGATCTACATTTATACGAATCTTCTTCTTAATATATAAAAAAATCCGTGTCACTGTGTATGTTCCGAATAAACTCAAAAACGAGTCAACTGATATTCATGAAAATTGGCATATATATGTAATTTGGTCCAACTTAGATGATAGGATAGTTATTATTTAAATTAATGGTCTCAATAACTAATAATTAATAAAAAACTGATCATCAACGTTGGTTGTTGTTATTAATCGTACGTTCTATAAGTCTGCAACAGATGGCGCCTTCTGAATTCTTCTGTCTTTTCTGCAGTCCACGCGGACGGAGTCGCGGGCGTCCACTAGTATACCTATAAAATATGTATCAGTTCCAGAAATTATAAAAGTAGTTGACAATTGTGTTACATACCTACACAACCTACATAACCTCACGCCTATATCTCATGGAGGTAAAACAATTGTTTTTAACAATTTCAATTAGATACGTAAATGCCAAGGTACTGCCGAAAGTGTTTATTAGACAAGCTGCAAAAGTTTATCTTATCCTGCTTGGATGATATAACTATTTCGTATACCTACTTACTAATTTATAAAGTCACCTAACTTACTCCTAGTGATATAGTCATAGAGGAATAAGATATCATAGAGTGCTAATGTCATACTAACTGTTTCGATGCACCATTAGACTTTTCGGCGTCTCTCAATTCCAGCCCTTGACACTTAGATTCTATTAGTACTACATTACTAATGTATTGTAACGTATAGTAATGTAATCTAAGTGTCAAGAACTGGAATCGTGAGGCACCGAAAAGTCTAATGGTGCATCGAAACTGTTAATATAACATTAGCACTCTATGTCTACATCTTATTCCTCTATGATATAGCGGAATGACCAAGCAACATTATTTTTTAATTAAGGTGTAGAGTGTGTGAAGTTAGGCCTCCTTGAGTTAGAACCGGCTCCCTGATTACGTAAAAGCAATAGCAAAGCCGAAGCAAAGCGATAGCGAAAATTGTGCAATATTCGCCTTGAAATGTCAAAGTTCCTTTGAAATTCATTTTACGTAATACGAATTTGACAAGCCTCAGCGAGATTTGTACAATTTTCGCTATCGCTTTGCTTTTGCTAGTTAGGTAATAAGGGGGCGGCTCTATATGAGATACTGACAACTTTTTAACACTCGATAAAATGCTATATATCCTTCTGCGATTCTCTTACTTACCGACTCTTTCTCTACTTCTCTTATTTATTTATTTTTAATTAAACATAAGAAAATGTAGTTATATCTCCTTGCGATCGCCATCTATACACGCAACCTGTAACTTCAATGCAACTTGTACCGCTGTTTGTGGTACGCACGAGTGTTCAGAATAGTACTCCTTCCCCTGCCAGTGTTCATATGTGTAATAAGGCCAATGTATCATTCTACCTGCGGCAAGCTGTAATATATCCTTTTTAGATTCTTTTACCTAAATGTAGTTAACTCGTTGCCATCTACGCGCGCCACCTGCAACTAATACAACTTGTTGGTCTGTATGCTGTATGTTGTTCTAGGTTAGTAGTAATCATTCTCTTGCCAGTGGAATCATGTATCATGGCAATCAATGGATGCTTGGCCCACCAGATCACCAGAGGGGACTGTAAATATGTAAATAAAACATAGAAAATCCCGGGGTATATAAAATAATATACTCGTAAATAACACAATGCTGGTCATGATAATACATATTATGGCTGTGGCATATTGTTCATTCTGCCACCTAATCTTCAATCATTTATCTAATAAGACCTTAAAAGGTATTATAGTGGACGCCCGTGACTCCGTCCGCATGGACTGCAGAAAAACTTGTTCTAATTGACCGAATTGTAAATTTAAACCATTCTCGAACCCACTTTAACACACACACAAAATTACATAAAAATCTGTCCAGCCGTTTAGAAGGAGTTCAATTACAAACACACGAACAGAAGATTTTTATATATAAAGATATTGGCTATTTATTGTAATACGCTGATATATGCTTAACCTTGCGCTATTAATCGTTGTACTATTTGTAACCTGTTAAAAACGATATGCCATAAGATCAGTACCTTATTGATTTGTGTGAATTTCGTGGAAATTTTTACTGACCATTCTTTTGTAAGTTATCTCTGTATTATTATATATTCTTATTATTATCTATTATATATATTTATCACGTTGTAAATACCTCGAATAAAATAAAATAAATAAATATAAAAATAAATTGTTTCTGGGTAACTTCCCTACCTTATTTAGCTATTGCAAAGTATGTCGCTACTTCCATTATTGTCGTGAGATGGTGGTTGCTCGTGCTCCATTCTCCAGACTCCAAAAAATAAGTGATAATTATTATTTAAATAGTTAAAGATGACTTTGTTAAAGTATTAGGTATTAAGTTGTAAACATTTAAATAGTTTTAGATATTTAACATGTATTAAGTAGACAAATTAGTTATTTATCGCTTTTAGTTTTTGTCGTTTGTGTTTTTGAATTCAGTTATTTTTTTTAAGTCAGTTTAATTCTCGACTTTTAGTTATGTTAATGCGTTGTGAACTTAAATAGATGCTAGTTTATATAGTTAAGGGTTTCCTGGTTACCATCTCAGGACTAGTACCTACCCGTATAAGTATCATGTTAGCCCTACATATATAGTTTCCATCGACCAATTGCAGTACTGTCCCCTAACTCTTCCGTAGCTTGACCATCAGCACAGCAGCATCAGTTACACGTTAGCCCTACATACTACTAAATAGTTTCCATCAACCAATTGCAGTACAGTGGAGTTCTGTAGCTTCATCATCAGCACAGCAGTATTAGATGTTGATTCAAGTAACACGTCAGCCCTACATACTACTAAATAGTTTCCATCGAGCAGTACTGTCTCCCATCCTAACCGTTAAGGAGTTCTGTAGCTTCATCATCAGCACAGCAGCATCAGATGTTGATTCAAGTAACACGTTAGCCCTATGTTTCCATCGACCAATAGTACTGTCTCCCAACTCCTAACCGTTAAGGAGTTCTGTAGCTTCATCATCAGCACAGCAGCATCAGATGTTGATTCTGGACTGCCCGTGTCCCAATCGAATCAAAGGCCTTCTCATAGTCCACGAACGCTAGGCATAGTGGCCGATTATACTCTTCCGTTTTTTGTCTAATCTGCCGTAGCGTGTGGATATGGTCTATGGTACTAAACCTTTTCGGAAACCTTTCTGTGCGGGAGGCTGGAAGTCAATGGACCAAGACGATACCACAACTTGTAGACATGGCTCAGAAGCGAGATGGGTCTATAGTTCTTCAGCAAGGCTTTATCGCCAACAGCACCACCACACTTCTGCTCCAAAGCAGGACGGAATTGAAGAGCCTCTAGAGGCGTCAGCCCTACATACTTAAATAGTTCGTACTAAATTAAGGAGTTCTGTAGCTTCATCATCAGCACAGCAGCATCAGACGTTGACACCCTCCTGATTAATTCTGATTACGTAACAAAAGCACCATACAAGCATACAATTTTCAGTGGTCGCCCTCGATTTCTCCTGGATCCCATAATCTGATCCTGACCTGGTGAAAATGGTACCACATCAGAAGTGAGCTCTACCCAACAAAAAAAAATTGAAATCTGTTTTTAACGTACTAAATATAATCTATCGAGTTTCATCTAACATCGACATTTAATACATTTATCTAATAATATAATTTAAAATATTAATTTAAATCTATCCTACAGATCAGCCCTAACTTGCTTAAGGGTTGATAAACCTGTCATCCCATGGCACATTTAATAATAGATCCAAAGAGATGATGAGTTGTGCCCATCCAGCTTTAATTTGATATTTTGTGTTATTAGAAAAGTCCTCGGACGCTTCTTCGGACAACTGTAAAAGAAAAATAATATTTTATGTATTTCAAATCCTTTATATAAGTAATACATTATATAGTCACGTCCATTCTTCCAGAAGACGTTAAGCAGAAGTGTGCATTATTGCCACCGCAATATAAAGGTGAGCATCGGGTGGACGGACTTCAATAACCGCAGTACGAGTATTTAGCTGTAAACACAAGTTACAATAACAAACAATAAATATAAGTATGTTGATAATTCTTCTATACCTTACCCAGCTCAATGTCTAGATTGTGCTTTTTGATATAGGACCGTACATCAGTCATTCCTTCATTACAGTCCAAGGTGAAGTACTGAAGGTTCTCACATAATGCAATGAGCGTCTTTACAACGAATTTGGACAACACCATTGAACAGTCCAACCATAGTGATCTCAGATTGTTGAGACGCTTTTTCTTCAATAGATCCAAAAACAAATCATCCAGGTATACTTTAGACTGATATTTCAAAATAATTTTTTCAATACTTTCCGTGCATTCCAAGAAAAACGTCACCATCTGTTTTATACTAAAATTTTCATTACCCATTGTCAGGGACGTTAATTTTGAAAATATCCCCCTGGGCTTCTTGAAGTATGGAGGTACGGCGAGAGAACGGGACTGAGTCATAATGCACAAAGTATCTATATTTGGACAATACTGTCCAATTACTAGAATAGCGTTCAAATCTAGGGTATTTTCAATTTCCCATAAGGAGAATTGCGTTAAATACCTGCCCTTGGACTGTAAATATATCTGCAAAGAGTCATTAAAGCTGAAAAAAGACAAATTCAGTTTGTTTAGCTTCGAATCGTCATTCGCCGCCAACTCTTGTAAAATAGCATTCTTATTATTCTTTGACAAGTGTGTGACGGACAGTTCCTCTAAAATGGGACAGATCCTTATTAACTTCTTTATGCCTTCCCCTGAGGCAAAGTGACAATTGATCTTCTTGAGTATTAAGGGGCGAACTTCGATGCTTGTGTTTATCAAAGTGGAGCCAATGTCGCAAGATTCTATATGTAGTTCCTCCAGACACAGCAGCTTATTGACCATCGTTATAATGCCCGCCTGCGATACACAACGACCAATCACTTTTGATCGTTCTGTCTTCGGCGGATCCATATACAGAATCCTCAGATATCTCAATTTTGCTACAAAGAAGAGCCCCTCATCGGACACATTTCTGATCAAATTCGCAGAATGTGTTGCACAGAAATTGACATTGGAGACGATATTCAGCTCCTCGATGAGGGGGCAGCTGACCCCGACGACCTTTAAGATCTCGTCGGTACAGACAAACTTCAGGTCAAGAATTACGAGGTGACTGTAATCGCGGAACTTTTCCACCCAATAGCTTTGGGGGATGTTGTTATCTACGTCATATCGGTAGAATACTTTCATGTTAGGGTGGGTAAGGACATCTATCATAGTTTGAGCGATGCCTACATAAAGGAAGCAGGTCCTGTTTAAGCAGAGCACGTCAAATAACCTGAAATGAAAAAAAGCAGAATTATTAAAAATCTTAGTAATACTTATACAGGATGTTTTTTTGTGGCCACCTTTAACGAAGGGTACGTACTCTATATATGAAATAAAGTAAGTTTATGCCAAAAAAAATGCTGGGAAAAATTTTTTTTTTTTTTTTTTAAATTTTTAAATTCCTTGATCGTGCGAAATTTATAGTGTCTAGTGTTTATGTTAGTTTTTTTATAGACAGATATTAATTATTTTTCGTGAAAAAATCCTGCTACGCGCGTCTATGTGCATTTATGCAGTAAAACGCAGTCTATTTACTCAACTTTGGACCCTAATATTTTGGAAACCAGACACTTCCCAGGTATGCTTCCATGGAGAAAAATTATCGTGATGATGAGGAGATTCCGTAGTTTTTGGAAACGTTGACGACCAAAAATCATCCTGTATAAAAAAGTTACAATCTCTAACTATGGATCTGTTTTGTTCAAACAAAATGGAAAAGTTGTTGAATACAATACCTATACAAATAAATTTAATTTCAAGTTGTTTTGAAATTGAGTACTTTATAAATGTCTAAGTAGGGTAGGTATACAGGATGTATGAAAATTCCTGAGTTGTTTCGGAATTCTCCATACTATCTGGAAAAATAAACATGTGATTTCGAGTCTCAAATATATATTTAATTCACATGTTATATCCACAAACGGAACAACCCCTCAAAGGGTATCAACAAGTCTCACCTGGCAGGTAGAATACCCCTCAAGTACCAATTAAGTTTCTCGACTTCCGCCTTAAGTTCCGCCGGGGTGTCTTTATGTTTATCATCAATGTAATGGCAAGCAACGTTGATCAACCTCAGTGAACTTCGTATTCCAAGATCGTATAAACTGGGCGGCTGCTTGCGAGGAGCCATTACGTCCACGGATAATAAAATTAAAACCGGAATTTATAACCTCGAGTGCGATACAGGTGGTTCTTAATTGATGATGTATTGTGTTATGACTTATGAGGCTCTGGATTGGCCGCGCAGCCGCAGTACAGCCGTGTCAGCACTGTCGTTATGCGCTCGAAGATCAATAAATCTCATTCTATTTAGAGATCTGTACTTAAAATTAATATTAAAAATACTAAACAAGGTAGCATTATGTCCTTTATTTGCATTAAGCTAACATAGTCCACACAAGAAAGTATCCTTTCAGGAGTCCTATTTGTCTTCGTACGAAGTTTGACACTTGTTGATCGAGATTACTTTGAAATATTTGTATAGGACGATTTTTGCAATGGTCTGATAGCTTATTTGAAGGTTAAAGTTGATGCTGTCTTTCTTTAAAACTTGATTAAGATATAGATAGGGTATCATCAATTTTATTGAAAATCAATTTTATACCTCGGAAAAAAGCCATAGTATGTTAATAAAAAAGCATTTATTGGCTATTAGCATTGCAGCTTATATGATTATTAAAAAAGTAAAGAAAAAAGTTAAAAAAAAGTAAAGTGTTGAAAATATATCGTTAAACCTCCGTCAAAACTAAAACACAAACACCGATTTTATATCCAAAACATCTAATCTAAGCAAATAAAATGTTTGGCCAGTTTTGTCACGAACCGATTTCATTCTTTATTTTTAAGGTTTCTACAAGATATTTTAGGACTCACGTGGCGTGCCGATACGTGCGTGCCGTGAACGTACCTACCGAATCTTTTCGGGAACAAATATACCTACCTATATATGTGACTGTCGGCAAAGAATTCGTAACGATGCACGCCCGGGTACGTGGTTTCAACTAAAATTGGCGCTTGTTACTTTGTCTATGATTAAATTATCTACCTATATATTACTACATACAAAAAAACTTCCTAAACCATTCATTTTATGAAGTAAAATCAAGTTAATAAATTACCAAGGCTTCATTTTTTTTATAAATTTTTTTAAGCTTAAGGTTTATTGTTATTATAGGGTGCATCGGTGGGCATTTTGACATGCTTTTATACCGAATTTGATAAATGGTTTTTGTTTCATTGGCCGGTAATGTTGCCACTACTTGGCAAAGGCCTGCCCACTTTTGGGCCATATATCGCGGTGGTACTGTTATAAAGTGACTTGGGTTACGGTATTGGACCATTGGTTCACCACGGTGGTCTAATGCGGATTGGTGAGGTTTGTTCAGAGCATTGTACGTTGGTCGGTTAACGAGCACGTGCAGATGAGGTTGGCTTGAGCTTTAAAAGATTATGAGGAACCCGCCCATCACAAAATGTTTCTAAAGATAAAAATCAAATGCGTCCTCTTTGTAGATTTACTTTCAACATCATAACATATAGAAATATGCAGGTATATGTGCATCAAAGGCAGGTAATGGAGGAAGGGTAAGGGGGCAATCAATACTGCATCGCGCCTGCTCGTTACAGTTGAAACCTAGCCCAGATTTCCTATGACCTGTTTGGTCCAGCGGTTGATACCTTGTCCTATATTTCCTTTATGAGTAATGTAAGTCAGGGATTCAAATCCTGGGTAAAACGACCTCGCCCCTATTTGTGTTAATACAAAGATACCGGAATAGGAAAGAAAACAAAGCAATACCCTCAACCGAGCACCCTTAAGGCATACTTACCACTAAGAATGTATTCTACGACTTGCGTGTTGGATCTCGATGTAGAAGAGAGTATTGCAATTGGCCTAGAAGGTTTTCCTAACTACGTCCAAAGATGTTAGTTCCGAAATCAGGCATAGGATTTTTTCTATGAAACGGAGAAATTATGTATAGCGTTTCAGCATGTACAGTCATGAGCAATAAGATGTATACGAATGTACTTATGCCCTTGCATTAAGGCTCAAAGTCCAACGACAATGTATACATCTTATAGTAATCACTATATCTCTTAGTTTGTACCTCTTTCCTTTCATGTATGTCGGGTGTATGTGCGATTCAAACTACCTACGTAGGCATCCTCTTGGGCGGTTTATTTAGCGGCCGGATGTCTTTCTCTAACTTGATCAAGATAAGCTGCCCTAAGATGCGCACCAACGATATCGCGACGAGAATTTATCGATATTGTCAAATAAAATCGACATTACTGTAGGGTTACAGTACCCTACTTTATCCTACTTTTTGACCACAGGAAAAATCGGCCCTAAAACGAGATAGTTTTGTTGTCTTTACAGTAAACTGAATAACTAAATGGCTTCTCAGGCAATCATTTGTTTTAATCTTCTATGCTGTTTTGGGAGTTAAAAAAAGTATAATACCTACCACAGCTGCTTCTCTTCCCGGGTATACTGTACAAGTAGAGTAGAGTAGAGTAGAGGGACAAGAGGGTCTTGGTGTTTTGTAGGCGATGGGCTGACCACCTGTCACTACTAACCGAAATAATATCTCAACTATACCCTCAAAATTGGTCAGAAGTGGCACCATGTGGTTCTATCGGCCCTTAGTGCTCTGCCTACCTAGTAAGGGACAAAGGCATGTATGTATGTATGTACAATCGTTTGTTTTGATTTCGGTTTCTAGAAATAATGTGTATTATATTAAAGACTAGTGAACGCCCGCGACTCCGTCGCGTGGACTACAGAAAAAACAAAATGTCGAAATTATCCGGGATAAAAACATTTTCCCGGGATAAAAAGTAGCCTATATTAACATATAGGCTACTGTGTACTGTACTGGAGTGGGACCAGTCACAATATATTCCTGAAAACTGCATCGAAATCGGTTCAGCCGTTTCTGAGATTAGCGTGCACAAACGCACAGACAAGCAGACAAACCGACAAACAGACAAAAAATTTAAAAATCATCGTTTTGGGTTCTATTGCGTTAGTAAAGGTCTCCTATAATATTTTTTCTCAAATATCTTCCATGTACAGACAGCGATCCGTTACATTTTTATTATATGTATAGATACATACACACGGCTGTGGCTCATAAATAGGGTAGCCGGATGTTTTGGGTAACAGGGTCAGATGTCAAAGATCAGTAAAAATGATAAGTTTAACTCATCGCCTGAGATCTAAGACCAACGCGGCTTCCTTTACCGTGTTCCTCTAAGCCTGAGATAACCACCATTTTCAAGGAGCATTTCAAAGTTCTATTTTTATACTTAGATAGCTCTGCTCTGGTAGTAGACATCTGAGGTACACCATCCAACTCAAAGTATAGAGTAGTTGCTAGGAATACATAAAGTGCAGGCAGCGTGTGAAGAGAAAGATGCCTGTGTGTGTACCTTCCACAAGGACTCGGAGCAAGCGAGACAGTAGTCTATCTAGGTCTGAAGTACATAGAACTTGTTTCCATTTTTGAAGTGAGACACCGCTATGAGCAGCGTAGAGCGACATCTCGCTTCCACAACCCACCCTTTAGTACGTCCCAATAGCGAAGACCCATGTTTCAGTACTAAAATACGAACCTGTATTATAATTAATAAAGACCCTAGCGGCTATTGAGGAGACTAATGCAATGGCAAAGTATGAGCTATTGATTTTACAGCACAACAAAGTCAGGGTTATAGGTTAGAATAGTGAGATATTATTGCATGTTTACTCTGCTGCATGTGTGCATCAGCCATCAATATGCACATAGACATTTTCTACCAGCTTCATCTTCTGTATGTCTTGTACTAGCGCTACGTAAACTTGATGGTTGTGACCAATTTGGGCTCAACTATGATGGTCAGTGAAGAAGTATCACCGAAATAAATGAAAATGTATGAAAACGTTCGCTAATGTCATAAAAACTGTCGCGACGACTGTGTTCTACAAAATTAAGTTGTTTTTAAACTTACGTGGTGTTTAGACTAAACGCTTCTTATCTGTATGTACCTATATACAAAGATTTGCCATAGTTTGTCAAGATATTCATTATGTTGAAAATCAAGTGGTTTTTTTTTAAGATTTAGGCCGTTATTTTATCTCTAGTTACTACTGGAGTTTTAATACCAATTCGTATTTTAAGTCTAGTACTATCTAGAAAATCTAGAACTACACTATCAAACCTTTTTTTACGTTATGCGGTGCTAGTACTCGGTTTTATTGCAAGTTTCCGATGAGGGATTTTCTGACAAGTTGAAATAACACTCAAAATAGATGGCGTTAGCGCATCACCTATCCTCTACTAACCGATCTTGTACATCTCAACTATACCCTCAAAAGCGGTCAGAAGTGACACCATGTGGTTCTATCGGCCCTTGGTGCTCTACCTACCCCGTAAGGGATAAAGGCGTGATTATATGTATGTAAAACTTCATTCACTTTAAAAAAAACAATCTTTTATTATTAGGTAATTTGTACCTATACCGAACGAATCAAACGAGCTTCGATAGGGTTGCGTCCTTTAATTACGGAGTTCCTGCCACCTTCCAGCCCATCATCAGATCCTGAGAAGTGGAGCCCTGGGAGCGGTCCCACCTCACCTCTGTCAGCTCGAAGGATATGTAATAGTTCCATGAATAGACTGCATCTATCGGAAAATCTAGAACTACACTATCAAACCTTCTTTTACGTATGATCTGCTTCGTCTATCTATGGTGCTTACCCTCTACTAACCGGTACATCTCAACTATACCCTCAAAAGCTTAAGGTGGGTTCCCACGGTGCGTGATATTACGGACGGATCCCTGCGCACCAGCCCGCACCATCTATCGGATCGCTGGGTGCTTAAAAGGTGGGTTCCCACGGTGCGTGATATTACGGACGGACGCGCACCAGCCCGCACCACGGATCGTGGGAAACGGAGCGTCCGTGGAAAAACAGTCCGTTCGTAGCCGTCAGCGCGTCCGCGTCCGTCCGCGAAATCACGCACCGTGGGAACCTACCTTAAGGAATAATAATTGATGTCTTTGGTTGAGAGTTGAGGTACGGGGATTAGGGTAGGTGATGCGCTAACGCCATCTATCCAGGTGATTTGTACTATTTTTTTACTTTTAATTGTTGTCAGACTTTAGAGTATCTAACATCACAAGCACAAAGCTTTCATGTCCTTGCCACTGTCATTATTTTCGAGGAATACATACCTTAAAGGAAAATCATGGTGTCCAAGCATAGCGGTCGGTTATATACCGACATGTGATAATTGCTAGGATTATGCCTTATTTTTTCTAGAGGACGGGACACTAGAGATTGATGCAGGATGGTACTGGAGATGCCACAGCCACGTTTAGTATGATCAGTGAGTAGTTGCTAGCTTATCGCTTGATGCATTGAGATTATGCCAGAGTTCCTTGGTGTGCTCTTACGACCTACACGGAAGGAGATGCAGCTGTGTGGGGGTGATGAAAAGGGAAGCGCTTCCGGCCCCACCGGGCCACTAGTTGTTGTGTGGCCTATGTATATATTCATTTCATGAAATGGTCATTGTGGTCGCATTTCATGAAGTGGCCAATTCAATTTGACCAGATATCGCGTTCTAGGATTTTGCATAAAATCGATTGTGGTTACTCTCTATTATTTATGTGATATTTTCACAATATAATATTTAAAAACATAAAAGACTTTACAAAAGCGATTCGCATCTGGCACATCGCCGGACGCTGCCTGGGCACGCTCGCTCCGCTCCGCTACAGCTGTTATATAATATTTAAGTCTAATATACATTATACAATATAACACACTATCCGTGAACTTCTTCTGCACCGTATATTTGCAAGGGAAAATAATATTACATAATGAAAAACAATACTCTCCAGCGTTTAATTTATTGAATTTCAAAATGATCAATTCTACGATATGGCCACGACATATATATTCCAATCATTGTGAGAAACTTCGATATCGCGTTCTAGGATTTTGCATAATCCGATAGATTAAAGAAGGTAATATTACATCAATACTCTCCAGCGTGTAATTTATTGAATAAGATGGGTAATGATTACAGTATAATCATAATTAAAGAAGGTAACATCATACTGATACGAAGAAGGAATGAAATGAAAGAAAGAAAAATGAAAGAAGGAAGGAATGAACTGGGAGGAACATAGCGTAAGTACAACTTAAAAATAGATAAAATAAAAGAGTAACCATAGTTTAAAATTAACATAACACAACAAAGAAGGCTATCTTATTATATTACACTTCTACATTACTACTGTCAGACTCCTTAGGGTTCTTTGATGTCTTAAGGTTTTTTTGCAAAGGCTTGCATCTTCTAGGCGAATGCCAGAAGCTTCGGCTCAAGGTGGCCGCACCTCTTCTCGGTGATACCTGGTATCTCCCACAACTCGTCTTCTTTCATTCTTGAAGTGTTCTGGAAAATAGAAAAGTACAAACTCAAATTAGTATTCTTGACTATACTTTAGCTAAAGTTGAAGAATCACCACCTGTCCATTATTTGAATATGCTGTCATTTGTTTCTCCCCTTTTTTTTATTAATATATGTATTCACTATGGGTGCGCCCACCACCGGGCCCTACACCCTCCACTGACCCTCGGATCTGATAACTCATAATTGCGACAACAGGCACTTGCACTAACTACAATCGCAATGAGAAACCAGACCCGAGCACCTAGCATGCAAGACGATACATTGCACCATTCCGAAATCAAAAACTAGATAAATAATCTACATATGTTTCGCCAACAACCGTGGCATCCTCAGGATTATAGAAATTAATAAATTAGTAAACCACTAATTATTATAAACCTCTAAAACCCAACACATTCAATGTTTGAACTTCCGAATTGTAACGCCTAATACAATTTCATTTAATATATGTAGTTTTGTAGTTTCTTAGAATTTGTTTAATTGCACATGTTCGGTAGAGATAAGCTTGCCATTGTACATGCATCTCTTATTTAATGTTGTATGCCATATTTCTTTTTGTGTATGTGCAATAAAGAATAAGAATAAGTTCAGAGATTTGTAACCACATACCTACTTCAGAGTGAAAGGTATTTTGAAGTCCGATTTAATAATGTCTTAGGGCTTGTTCACTGTAATCTTTAGTTGCGTGGGTATTTTTTCAAATGCATACAGTTAATGGGTGACCTATTTACCCAATTAAAACTAGGAAAACTCAATACAATAAAGCTATGGAGCTCACCGTTGTAACAGGACGAGGCTGCCTGTTCTCTCTACGCTGACTGCTACCAATAGGACTTAAGCGATGTCGCCTGAAAAATTATTTATAACTGTTAAGCAAAATGTAACCATAACGGTCAGAGAATTACTACCTAAATACTATTAAACATAAATTTAATTGCTATAGGGCTTGGTCCACGTACCGTAGCTGCACCGACGAAGGCCCAGGGCGTTGTAACTGCAACTCTGACCCTCGGGAGCAGGCGCCGCAGTATTGATTGCACACAGAAATGCATTTTGCTTATGTATACCTATGTACTTGCTGAATTTGGTGTACTAAACTTATAAGCGTTTATATTATTATATATCTATTATTCTTTCAGGCGATAAGTTAGCGACTTGGGATTGATCATTAACATCTATTACTGCTATGCTTGCAGCTAAACGTGGTTGTAGGATCTCCTTTGTGAGCACGTAGTTCTGGCTATGTATCTATGTATATCTTCTGTATAAATGACTATAATAATTAATAGAATATCGTCCACAGAACTTTTATTCATGGCATTAGTGGCATGCCTTATAATCAAGAGTATGTTCTTTAATTTACTGTAAATATGTTTCGTCAGAATATCTGTGTGTACGCCGTGGCCGGTGCAAAATAAAATTCATTATAAGTTTTTAATTAGATATAGAAGATTAATGAAATTTCACTACCATTTAAGGGCAAGAATTACCTAAATAATAACGTTTTAAGTTTGTCTTTGGAGCGCTCATTGGAAGTGCTAGGACCAATTAAAGCCCATTTCCATTTACTGAAATAACTTCAAAACTGTGTATTATTGTAGATTATTTTATTGTGTACCAAATTATAACTAATTAGCCGTATGTCCTGTAAAAAAATTATAAATATCCGCTCAGTCAATTCTGGGTTTCAGCAAATACGCAAACGTTACTCCAGCAGGATTTTGAATATCGTCGCAGCCATAGCAAATACGAATACAAATTAAGTTTTAACATTCATTTCTAATTCATATCTAGTTATTTACATAACATTTATTTCAAAATATCCCTTAGAAAAAAAACATCTTGCTGCGGTAACGTTACCCCAGCCGAACCAGCCGGGTCAGTTTTCCTCAAATAACTTAATAACTATCACTTTACCAAATTTAAAAATAGGCTTACCATTACAGAAGCTGTATTTCTAATTATCTATCACCCTTAGGTGCCCATTTGCGCTACTTTTAGGCTGGCGTAACGTTCTCACTTTTATCAATCATATTTGAATCATTCATATTGTATCAAAAAATAAAAAGTAGATAAAATCGAGTCTGCGCTATAAATAAAATTTTTGACATTATGCGCCTTTGACATTCTGCGCTTTTGACATTATACGCTTTTGACATTCTGCGCTTTGGACATTTTGCTCTCTTGATAATTTACCATCGTTTGTCATTTTGCGCTCGTGACCTTATGCGCCTAAACGATAAAATACACCAAGCCACATGCGTTTCCACCTGTTGAGTCGAAGTTCAGGTTATGTAACATCTATTTAACCTGTGACAAATGAATCTCAATCTGTATCTATGATACCAGCATAACATAAAGCAAAAGAGGTTAAAACTTCAGGATGACTGAAGATTTATTCATTATCTCATAATAGCTACATTGATGTTGAATAAAGAAAAAAATTACGTATTTTGTTAACGATTATAATGTGAAACAACTGAATATAATTTTTGAGGTTTTACCAATCGCAGCCGGCCGAGGCTCATAAATATTCAAAAATATTCCCCAATACCCGTTATATCCCAATATTTAAAAAAAGCGCTAATTCGCTGTGCCACGTGCGTTTCAGCTTTTGAGCCGAAGTTCAGGTTATTTTACCAGCATAACATAAGGCAAAAGAAGTTAAACTGCAATACGTATGAAGATTTTATCGCACATTTTTTATCAGCCCGAAGTTAACATTAATGCTAATAAAATATTAACGACTAAAATTATTATGTTAACAATTATGATGTTAAACAACTGAATACAATTTTTGAGGTTTCGCCAAAACCGAAGTGTTGCACTCAGTGCATTCCACCAATAGCACTTCGCCATAGGGATAAGCTTTATGCTGTAATACAATCAATATTGCAGCGCCTGCTCCCTATGAGCCGACCAAAGGGGTAGAGACAAATCAAATTCATTTAACTGTGATGTTTCCATATTAGCCCGGCAAAGTACAATGTCTACTGGATAGAAGACGTGCGATATTTGGCGGGAAAAGGTCTAGAAGTTTCATTCCTAGGAAAATATTAAACAAGATAAAAAAGAAGGTATGTAATTTTTTTGCTTATTACAAATTATTTATGTTTATTATAACTAAACGTCTAGTTATGTGTAACTGGAGGTATACGCTATAAATCTATAGAAATTTTAACGGATTAACAAATGTATATACAACAGCATATAACAAAAGGAGTATGTATCTATGAAAATATACCATAAAGTTTGAGACTAGAAATCATATAAGTATATATTTTTTAAAATTCAAACTCCCCACACTACCCGGTACAATAAACATGTAGTTTAGAGTCTCGTGAATAGGTTATCTATAATGGGCTATTTTCATATCATCTCGTTTATTTAACATAGCCCCTTTGTCACATCCTGTTTACTTTTTAGACTAAACGCATAACGTTTATTTATGAGAGATTGACTCGCATCAGGTACCTATTTATTAGTATGTATTCATTATTTCATCTAATATCCTTTTCACTTTACAGATTAATGCAAAAGCAACGAGATAGTGGCTATAGGATGGCAGGTACAAAGACAAGCGAATATGAGCTGAAGCGACGCTAAAGCGAATGCTATATTATGTTTGTTTATTAAATAATGTGTTGTCTAGTATAATATTTTATAATACCTATATACCATTTGATCCGTCTCCAGTTGACAGCTAGCGATTTTATTAAGCCCTCATGCAAACATATACTATGATATTAACTCCCTTTGTGTACTAATGTAATCCAGTGTATTTGTGTAAGAAAGAGTACATAATAACTAAGTAAAGAAGTTTTTTTTTCTAAATCATCGTTATCTTACTGCTCTTGTACCATTATTTATGGGATCAGTGTAATTTTACTACGTAATTTAACTTTAAACCTAATTTTTTTTTTGGAACTTGACTTTTCTCGCCAAAATTGTGCCAACAAATCTAGCTATATATTATCAAGAAGAAATATCGGTCAAATATGCGTATGGAATAATCTCATCTGTTAAAAATCGATATCAGTAAATTAAACTTCGGCCAAATCCACGAAATAAAACAAAAACTTTGGTAAATTTCGCGAATTGTAAAATTTGCTTCACGAAAAAAGATTTTGCCAAACTTATCGCCATACTCCCAAAATTTGGTTAGATTCCGATTCTAATTTTTGATGATAAAGCAACATCTAGATAAAATGTGCTCGTGCTTAGTATGCTAATTTCAAATAGTTTGTGTAAAGTGGACGGTGTGTGACGCTATTTTATGTAGTATCCATTTCAGCAAGGGGTTTATAAAGATCATTCATAGAACTCTTATTACTAGGTCCAGATACGCCTTTTTTGCTCTATCGATTTTCATAATATTCTTCACGAATTAGTAGTCAATCGCAATAAAATAATATCCTGTCCGCGTTGTACTATACCCTGTTTTTTTGAATAATGATTCGCTCTGGAGCGAAGGCATTAATCTAAGATAGAAAACTTATTTTCAAAGATGCATTGTTTGAAAATATTAGAACACTCATAGTTGTAAGATATGAGTTAAGTTTGACGTTTTCCATATATATGTATCCTCAGAGGCGGCTGACAATTTTAGATAGGTGTTCACTCCCTTAATGAATGGGATGGTGCAAGTTCAACCATACATTTGTAAAAATTCAGATGACCTAATGGACAACCATATCGCATTCTAACTCGTAAGCGACCTCTAGTGGCGGCATACGCGAATTAAAGTGAGCGGCGCTCCAGATAAAGTAAGTTTATGCCTCTTTCGCAATTGAATACAGTAATAGGAATCGTACAAAATTTCATTTCATTGGAGCGCGATCGCTAGAGCTCTTCGATTTTACAACTTT
Source organism: Carposina sasakii (assembly GCA_014607495.2). Taxonomy (NCBI): domain Eukaryota; kingdom Metazoa; phylum Arthropoda; class Insecta; order Lepidoptera; family Carposinidae; genus Carposina; species Carposina sasakii. The sequence continues at coordinate 3,471,836 of CP053148.1, forward strand.
TGAATTAAATAGTAGAATTGAAAGATAATTATAAATATAGAGAAATATAGATTGCCTCTGTAATCATCGTGGGTGGGAGTGCGCAAATTTATCCTACTAAAAAGTTCAGTTTATGTTAGTTTTTTTTAGTAAACTCCAAATGACAGAATTGATAGAAAACTCTTTAATTATGATTATTCGTGAAAAAAACCTCCTGCTACGAGGTATAGCTAAAGTAATGAGATAGTGAATATCATACGAAATTCGCTGATTGCTTGTAAAATTCGTAATGTTACAGCATTCTGAAAGGAATTTGACATTTGAAGACGAATATTTTACAATTTTTGCTATCGCATTGCTGCTGCTTTGCTTTTGCAAAATACATCAGTCAGGGAATTACCTACCTAACTTTGTGTTAAATTCCCAAACCTTAATATTTTACCGCTCTAGTTCAATAGAGTACCAGACGTGAGACTTCACATATTATGTATCTATACAGGTATTTAACGAAGGGTACGTATTCTATACATTAAATAAAGTAAGTTTATGCCAAAAAAAATGCTGGGAATCCTTGATCGTGCGATGATGAGGAGATTCGTGAAAAAATCCTGCTACGCGCGTCTATGTGCATTTATGCAGAAAAACGCAGTCTATTTACTCAACTTTGGACCCTTTTCGACACTTCCCAGGTATGCTTCCATGGAGAAAAATGATCGTGATGATGAGGAGATTCCGTAGTTTTCGGGAACGTTGACGACCAAAAATCATCCTGTATATACATATAATAAAATGGCAACGGATCGATGTTTGTGCACGCTAATATCAGAAACGGCTGGACCGATTTCGATGCAGTTTTCAGGAATATATTGTGACAGGTCCCACTTAGTTTTTATCCCGGGAAAATGTTTTTATCCCGGATAGTTATTTTGTTTTTTCTGCAGTCCACGCGGACGGAGTCGCGGGCGTCCACTAGTTAATAATAAATATAGGGATAAAAGAAAACTGCAATAAATATATTTTTGTATTTTATTCACACACATCTAGATAACACATTTAGAATAATATGATTAAGGTATTAGAGTTGTCATTTGTACCGTTACAACAATGTTGCCATTGAGCTGAAATCAACAGAAATATAAAGGAAAACAAATTAAAGAAGTGAAAGAATTTCGATTAAAATCTATCATACCAATTAATCAATTGTAATAATAATTAATCAACAAAAGATTCTTTTTCCTTAAATCAAACTGTACTTTAAACACAAAACGTTGCCAATAAAAAGCCCTCTCCGATGTTCGAGACACAACATTGAAGAAAAATACAGAAAATTCTTACATTATAACGTGCAACAGATAAAATTAAACAATAGTTGTTTCCTTTGAGTTAAAACTTAATGTGAAACCAAACCATTAAATTAACTTATCACGCAGAGCATAATACTTTAACGTTGTCACGGTATAATCACCTTAAATAACTAGTACAGTTGACACAAATTGGCAAGATTTGGAATCATATGAGATTATCCCAGCTTCAGAAAACCACGTCCCGAAAGTGTATCTACCACACGGTGCATTTAGTGCTGTGCTTCCGACGAATACTTACATACTAGCTCACATAACCTCAAAACTTAAACATTAACTTGTGCCCACCGTAGTAGGGAAATTAAGAAACTTATGCTATTTCATTTTGCAGATTCTTACATGTTAAAATTAATTCCTTGTAAGGTCAGTGGTGTTGGAGGACCTTACAAGAAATCGAATAGACTTTACTATTAATATTTAATCTTGTTAAACAGTTTTTTTTTAATGAATTGAATAATGAACGTGAAGATTATGGGATCCACGCCCCCGGCACCAGTTGACTCTACTGCGATCTGATGCAGCCGCGGGTGACCCATGCCAGATGATTTTCTGATGACGCCCTGAAAAAAAATCAGTATTTATAAACTTGTGATACTTACATACATATATATAGCTACATGTAGTTATTACACATTCAGTTTTCACCATTTAGCCTATTAAGTCCCTCGTGGTATGGGGTGAGCCTACCGCCGCACTAGTGATAAAGACAAATGGGTCGTTTACGCCGAATTTTATTAGGCAACCTGTTTTTAAAGTAGAACGTACATTGGATCAGCCACGCCCAAAGGTCACGCCCATCGCATTGGATTCAATAGTTAGATCTGATTAGAACTTTTAAATGTAACAACTGGCTCTATTCATTTCGGTAATATACCTATCATTTAAAATCAATATTTCTCAAATTATCAAAAAACAACAAAAAAATGTATCCAGGTATAAATTTTACACTTCACTGCAAATCATCATCATCAGTCTATTGCAGGCCACCGCTGGACGTAGGCCTCCCCCAGGGCACACCACAAAGCTGCCATGGGGGGTATTTTCCCATAGTCACCACGCTGGGAAGGCGGTTTGGTGACCGCAGTTTGTATTTTGGACTATGTTGTCAACACGGGAAGCGCTGCTGCCCACCTCCCGGAAACCCTTAATCGCCTCGTACGATACCCACGGGCAGACATGGGGTAGTACGAATTCTACTCTGCCGGTACCATATCAGTTATTTAAAATATCAGTTATTTCTTATTACTAACCTAATATATAAAAAAGTAGCTTACCATCCGCTTAGAGTCGGAAGACAAGGACCACGTTTCCATTGTCCAGGTGCCGGGGGCCACAATGCTAACTCGTTATTCAACTGCCTTCCTCACATCCCTATATATTTATATATTCTTCACAGGAAAAAAAACCAATAATGAGGCTTTTTTAAACTGAATTGAAATAATAACTTCTCTCTCTGATGGTTGGTGCAGAACTGCCTGAACTATTCTAGATGCAGCTGGTATTAAAGAGCAGGCGCGATGCATTATTGATTGTACTACCTCCCCCCCATCCTTGCCTCAACCTCTTCTGGTAGCAATCATTGTATATTGCATCTAGGTAGATTACAGTTAGAGAAAACACAGGGTGCAATACAAGGTTGAGCGAAATACTGTGTAAGAAATCTATGGAAATCAAACGTTAGTTTTTCCAGATAGTATGGACTTTTTCTAAATAACTCTGGTATGTTCAGAGATTGAATCTTGGAAAATAACGTCCGTTTTGAATCTCAAACATTCGCTGTAGTGGGCTATTTATTTATTTTGTATTTCGGGATACATACTCCTTTTATTACACCCTGTACAGTTACTTAGACGCACTGAGAACAATCTACAAATAAATAGCGGATAACGACATAGATAGATAGCCATTAAATACTGACATCCCTGCTCTCAAATGTGGAGACCTGACATTGTCTGTGCTCTCTTGTGTGCCGGATTGCACCATCTTTCCTACCCATAATGTATATGTCTAAACAAAGCCACCGCCGTCTGTTAGTGACTGTTTAAAAAATTTAAACTAAGTAAAGAACTGAACCTCAGTAAAAAAATTAACTCAATGAAAACTATGATTATATACTTTGGCGGTGATTATGTACGACATACTAATTACTATTTATTGTACATTTTAGGTAGATATTAATACATAATATGTCAGCCAAATTATTTATACAAGAGCAGAATTGATTTCATATTTGACTCATGCGTAGTTTGTATGCGAACTCGAAAAAGTACTATGAATACCAAATATGAGTCAAGTGAATCTTTCTTTGTCCAAAAGGGGATATTTAAAAAAAATATTCCATAAATTCTATCGATCATGCTAATTTTACTGCACAGACTCGTAAATTAAAATTTATTTTTTATTTTTATGAATTGTTTAAAACTTTAAAAATAATAACATTTATTCGCATTTATACCAGCATCCCAGGACTATGTAAGAGTTTTGTTAAAAATTTGCGAATGCTAGGGTTGTGCTACTTCTATTTTTATATGCTAAAACTTTCTAATAAATTATGTATGCTATTCAAAATTAGGTTTATGTTACTGCTATCCGTTATCTGTAGTAGGTATACTAAATTTCATCAAAATCTGTCGAACATTTATCGTAAATCATAAGTATAGTAGATTGACAAAGTAGATTGTTACATCACGTCATCACGCCATAATGTGATTGGTTGATGCTTTACGTTAACGCGAACGAGTTCCAATTAAAAATCTACACTGACCCTTCAGACATATTTTCGATCACCCTATAACGTCGGTGTGGATAGAAAAGCCGAGTACATTTTTACGTATGTACCTAATTATATTTCTTCACCCCTGCCTATTAGTATTCGAAGACGTGATGGATGTTATAATGGTGTTTGGTGTAGGTACGTCAATATGACCTAAATGACCATATAAATAAAAAAGGAACTAAGGGGCTAATTATACGGTATGATATACATACAGGGTGTAACAAAAGGGGTATGTTAAGCCAAAAGCTATGTAAACAGCCCACTTAAAGAAACCTACCTACAAAAATTCAGACTCGAAATCACATATTTATTTTTCTAGGTAGTATGGAGAATTCCGAAACAACCCAGGAATGTTCATATAATCTTGAAAAATAAACATGTGATTTCGAGTCTCAAATTTTGGAAATAGGTTCTCTATAGTGGGCTTTCTACAAAACTTTTCGTATAACATACCCTTTTTGTTACACCCAAGCTATACAGGATGATTTTTGGTCGTCAACGTTCCCGAGAACTACGGAATCTCCTCATCATCACGATCATTTTTCTCCAAGGAAGCATACCTAGGAAGTGTCTGGTTTCCAAAATATTAGGGTCCAAAGTTGAGTAAATAGACTGCGTTTTTCTGCATAAATGCACATAGACGCGCGTAGCAAAATTTTTTAACGAGAAATAATTAATATCTGTCTATAAAAAAACTAACATAAACACTAGACACTATAAATTTCGCCCGATCAAGTAATTAAAAAAAAATTGAAAAAAAATTCCCAGCATTTTTTTTTTGACATAAACTTACTTTATTTGATGTATAGAGTACGTACCCTTCGTTAATGGGGGCCACAAAAAATATCCTGTATAATATAGATACATAAGCTTTCACTCAAAGGAAAAGGAATTATGACTTATAGTTTAATGTATATAATTATGCTATAGGTTCTATTTTTCTATAACGATATAATATATTTCACTCTTGAGGTTTTGGGTAGGTTTTTAATCCATTGCCTAAATGCTCAAAATCTAACAATATTACACTTATCCCCAAAATACAATGTCATCATCTGTGTCATCTGGGTACAACATTAATTTACAGTTGCAATTTATTATGTAGTAACAAATGCAATTAAATAATAATAATTTCAAAAAGATGCCATTGGTATAAATAATGAAAATTTTATACCTGTTTGTCAACGTTTTAATTAAAATAAAAAAAAATCTTTAGGCTAACTTTTTACTTTTTATTCTTGTCAGAAAATCTCTGAAATTGATTCGATTTCGAACCAACCCTACTATCTCTCAATGAAAGAGAAGCACACCGATGATGAAGCTAGACAGCGCTGTTATTGTAAAATTTGTATATGTGTGCAGTGTTCTATAAATAGACTAAAAACATCTCTTTGTAAATCTGCACCCCTAATGGAAAAGATACCGTAGGTACACCGTACACCACGAGTATACTAAAGCCGCGCACGTCATTTATATTTATGTACTGTCTAACTTAAGTTTAAATTCTGTTAATTTATCCCATAAATTACCAAGAAGTAATTTGTCTATTCACTGAGATTTAACTAAAACTCAACTACCTATATTTTTTGTTGATTCGTAGAACGTATAATATAAAAATACCCAACTCAAAGATTGTTTGAGTATAAGCCCCAAGCTTTGGAGGATTAACAAATAATATTTCCGTTTAATGTTATGTAAAAAAAAGGTTTAAAAAGGTGTAAATAAAATAATCACTCAGAAATAAAAATACTTTTCAAGTTATTTGGCACTTTTTTAGAGAGTGAGTAAATAAGTATACTCTTCGTTTGGCACATTGCCCACTAGATCAGAATTTCCCTACCAATATAGATGAAATTGAAAGAGATATTTTTAGGTGCAGCCTCTGTAGTAAGGGACATGCAACTCTAGGACTACTTGTAAATGCATCCATATTCTCTCGAAACCAATCACACTGCGTATTTGTACCGTTGGACCCACTACTATAACTAGGTGTCGCTTTTAGTACTAAAAACTTAGTTGCCTAATTTTAGATTTTGCAATAAAAATTATTATTAAAATTTAGGTATTTTTGAACAATCTCATTCTTTTATTTTATCCCTATATGCTAGTGTCTCCTTTCTAGAGGCTTAAATTATCTGTCTCTTGTCAATGAAACTTGTAGCTTGGGTTACTACTTGTATGTTATGATGATATCCTAGTACCACAGCTAAAACTTCAGCGTGCACTGTAGGATCGCAATCAAACTTTCTTTACTATGTTCAATTATAATATTAAATAATGAGGGTTATGAATATTGGAAATATTTACTATCTGTTTCTCGAAGTCATATTAACGCTTATTTACGACAATAACATGTTGTATCCAAATTATATTGCGGTAAAAGATAATTGGGCATTTCTGACCTGATCCGGCACCTCAAAGTATTGAAATGGCGGTCGTGTGTACCTTTTTAGGAAGATATTCTGAATTTGTAAGCATTTTATACAATTACGGTGTTATTACAAAAGAATATAAGCATCATTTAAGCGAAACATTTCCAATTTGATGGATATTCAATACATTGTAATGTCAAATGTCATATTTAAAACGCGTCTAACTTTAGGCTCTTTTTTTGTAATAACACCGTTAGAAGCAAATGGATATACGAAAATTGGTTTTTGATATGAATTCTTGTTTTTCTGAAAAAAAAAAATCCCATGCTTTTGAGGAATGCAACTCATCTCATTGCGTAATTCATAGTCGTTTACATACTCCGACTAGTTACGGTAGTGGTCGCTGGTGGGTCACAGGTCTGAACAAAACGTCTCTTTACCATGCTCAAAAGTTGTGCAACATTTTTCATAAGTTAACGCAAGTTTAAAATAATTTTTGTTAATTCAATTCCTACATAGCAGAAAATATACGTCAAACTTAACTTTCGTGTTTGAAGTAAAATTGCGAAAAAGTTTTTTTTAACTTTGCAAACTTGAAAGTTGCGAAATATGAAAAGAGTATACCAGGCCACCAGAATATACAAAGAAATATCGAATCAATATAACGTAGTTAAACAGATGAAAATAAAAGGAAACTTTGGTCCTTACACGACTACGCATCAATTTTTTTATTTATTACGTAGACTCTAGCGACGCGGACATCAGATGAGTTTGATGCACTAAAGTTTATCTATGACGTATTACAATGGACAACCAATCATATTAAAGTATACACAACCTTAACTACCAATCGTAAGGGAGAATATAAATTTAAATCAGCAAATATGATCCTATCTCTCTCACTATCTCTCTCTTTCAAAGCTTACACAAAATATTTTTGTACATGCAGATCTTCGCCATGGAATAATTAATTAAAGGCTTTCCAAATAAAAGGGAGATAGTTCTAACTGATGAATCATGCTGTCTTTTTAAAAAACCTTGACCAACAGCATCAACTTTATCCTTCAAATAGACCTATGTGACCATTGGAAAAATCTTGTTTTAATTAGGTATGATGAGTTTACAGGGTGTAACAGAAAGGGTATGTTAAACGTTATGTTATTTGAGAGTCGAAATCGCATGTTTATTTTTCCAGATAGTATGGAGAATTCCTAAACAAGTCAGGAATGTTCATACAATCTTGAAAAATAAACATGTGATTTCGAGTCTCAAATTTTGGGAATAGGTTCTCAATAATGGGCTATTTACATACCTTTTCGCTTAACATACCCTTTCTGTTACACCCTGTATAGGGAGTATCATTTGTAAAAATAATTAATTATAAACGCCATCTATGATTGTATCTCCATATTTTATTACCAGTATTTATTATCGCGGTTGAACCCAAATGTCGAATGTGTTCGAAACTCTACCTCTACTTTCACAACGTTTCTGTAAAAATTTCCCTCCCACTTTACCATCTAACTAAAGTATTTGCTTGTGCATAATCTTCTCGTAGCCAACTACGAATTGGCTGCTACGAATGCTACGAAACTGCTACGTGTGTAGCTCGACTGTCTTATCTCGGTAACCGTGATTGGCTCACCACCATAGAGAATATAATAACTCATTCCTGTTATGTACTGCAACTTATATTAGCTATTATAAGATGTTTTGATAAACGTGGCTGTAGGATATCCTCCGGGATCCTGCAGTTTCGGCTACCCCATTCTTGGAAACACAGCCGTGTGTACGTGGTATGCAATATAAGATGTAAAAACGTATTTTCCTTCGAATGACTTCGAAAGTCATTCGGATGATGAAAATTTGATTTAACACTGAAAATACTTGCAGGTGTGTTGTCGGAAAGGCAACTGAAACTGTTATCAGCTTGTGCTGTCAAAATAAATACATTTATGCGTACATATAAACACGTAAATCTTCTATGCTGCTCGAAACTTAAAAAGCGTACAATACTACAGCTGCTTCTCTTCCCGGGCATACTGTGCAAGTCAGAAGAGGGACAAGAGGGTCTTGGTGTTTTGTAGTCGATGGGCTGACCACCTGTCACTACTAACCGAACTTGTACATCTCAAGTATACCCTCAAAATTGGTCAGAAGTGGTACCATGTGGTTCTATCGGCCCTTGATGCTCTGCCTACCCCGTAAGGGATAAAGGCGTGATTATATATATTTTTTATATTATACACATAAACATGTACATATATACAGGGTGAATTTTGGTCGTCAACGTTCCCGGAAACTACGGGATCTCCTCATCATCACGATAATTTTTCTCCATGGAAGCATACCTGGGAAGTGTCTGGTTTCCAAAATATTAGGGTCCAAAGTTGAGTAAATAGACTGCGTTTTTCTGCATAAATGCACATACGAGTAGACGCGCGTAGCAAGATTTTTTCACGAGAAATAATTAATATCTGTTTATAAAAAAACTAACATAAACACTAGACACTATAAATTTCGCTAGATCAAGAAATTTAAAAAAAAAATATTGAAAAAAAAAAATTTTTTTCCCAGCATTTTTTTTGGCATAAACTTACTTTATTTGATGTATAGAGTACGTACCCTTCGTTAAAGGTGGCCACAAAAAAACACCCTGTATACTTAAGTCTATGGCGTACCTATGGGAGGTCGATTGACCATCCAAATTTTTACAGGATGGTCAACCGATAAATGAGCGTAGTAAACCTACTTTGGGATCTTAGACTATTAGATTTATTTGGAGACGGAGATATGATTTTATGATATGATCAATCTTTATAAGACTAGCAAAGAACTTATCGTAACAAAAATATGTTAATGATATATAGGTAATTGACAATAACTATGTACAGTCACGAACAATAGGACACAAATGTGCTTATGCCCATGCGTCAAAGTTGAAAATCCAACAACAATAATGACTGTGCAACTGAAAACTTAAAACTAGCCAGTACTTTAGTGCTAAAAATAGCATCGAGTACCAGAAATTCATGAATAGAAAGTGGAATATAAGCCAAAATGCATCAGCTGCTAAACGGATCTCTAACTGAGGAGTAAGAACGAACGTCTCGATAGTCCGTAACGCTATCGTCAAACTGTCAAATCACATAGATTTTTCTAGCGAGTCGCTAGCGTTACGCCGCGTAAAAAGGTTCGTGCTTACCCCACTGTACACTCTACACATGCGTCTCAATCAACATACAACTGCTAAAACCTAAGTATATGCCAGCAGCTCAGTTCTATAAATAGCATCGACTACCGGAAATTCATGAACAGAAAGTGGAATTAAAACCAAAATGCATCAGCTAAATAGACATCTATACATTCCGCTGCGCTGCAGACCAAGAACCGAAAATGTTAATGGGTAGTTTACGGTATTATTTTTATTTATATTTGCACATTATGTTAAAATCTGGGTAAAATAGCCTGAGGAATGATCTTTAACGCACCCCGCCGATTTCTCGAAAGCATGCCAACGTTGACGAAATCTGACACTTTTACCGTAAAATAGCGTAAACGTCTTGCTCTGTGTTACGAGTAGATCACAGTGTTATTACAAAACAGTTAGAAGGCTGTCAAACGCGCGATAGTGCTTTAAATTATTAGGGCGTGCTAATTGAATCCTGGGTACTGAAGCCTTTTCTATTCTAGTGTGCCTGCATTTGTATTATTTAAATAACATCCTGTCATGCTGGTACACGTGTGACTCAATGTACCCTCTGCCCATATACAGGATGTATGTGACAGCCAGGCATATACTGAAATACTGAATATTTTAGGATGGAGGTTCGTAGAATAAAACCAATAAATTGACTACATATTCAATTTAATTAACACAAACAATTACTAATATTCACAGTGGGTACTTATAGTAAATAACACGACAAAATGTCATACATTTGTATTTAATTTCGTAAATCTACATTTATCAAGAGATATCCATTATTTTAAGGATAACACCTTGATAAGTGTACACAAGTCTAAAAGAAAATTAAGGTCCCAAGTTAAAGTTAATTACTCTGTAGCTCTCACATTCTACTTATATATTGTACCTCTCTTCACATGCAAGTCCCACATGCATCGTATAAGAAAAATAATCGAATGAATAGTGCAATTTGCCGAAAATGTTACCTGTACTTTTGTACCCAAATGCGCCAAAAGGAGGGTTATGTATTTTTATTGTATGTGTGAATATTTCTTTGACATGCGTAAGCTAGAGTCTATACAGCTCGTTACATTTGAATGTTCATTACATTTTTGTGATAGTGATGTTAGGAACATTTAAAATATTGCAGCAATCAGGTTTCATGTAAAAGTAAGTGTAAGTAGTTATTGTGGTTATTAAATTAACAAATACCTGGACATATTTTTTTCAAAATCTGATACATTGTCGATAATATTGCGAACTTCGCTGTCACTCGTAGAATTTATTGCTAAATTCTCTAAAGTTAACAGACTAGAGCAATTTAATATCTAAATTACATAGAGTAGCTCTTTATCTTCTTATAAAACTACATAGCAAAAGATAAGATTACAAACATTGGTCGGAGATTTGATTCCCGTATAGTGGTCATAGTATTTTTTTCTTAGAACTAGGAAAAATATATTCGTTTTGGCACAAAACAACCAAGCCGACTTGGCATTTCATGTTAAGTCAAAAGTCGCATCACACATAACATTTTTAAAATAACAATTCTTAAATTAGTCCCTAATAAATTATTTGAATGTATCTTTGCTACTATATATTCGATAAAATATAGTAAAGCTTGTCACTTGCAGACGTAGTAAATACATAATAATAGGATATTGCTTTTGAACATACAATTTCTCCTGTAAATTTATTAATACATTGAATATTTCATGACTCATATTTTATACAGTAATTTATCCAGTTATGGTCCTTTTAACAGTATTTACTAATATAAGTAGAAAAATTGTGTCTCTTTTCCACTGCTGGGACGGCGAGCACTGTACGTATTATGCCTATAGATATGTATCACTTATGAGCATAATATTATTTTCTCAATATATTACATTCGCAATATATAAAAATATTAGAAATACAATAGAAAGCACAGTATTGGCAGTTTAATAAAATTGAAATCATCAAATTAATATTATGAAAAAGTGTGACTTAGTACTAAAGACCTTGCCGTCTCGCTTTGTACCAAGCAGAGCAGGGAGAACACATTTTGCGAAACATGGAATATCATTGTGCTACATATACTGTTGCATAAAAAAACTGCAGCAGAGACGTGTGATGCAAAAATCTGTTTATACTCGTATACCTCAACTAACTTGCTATGCAACGGATAATGCTAATATTTATGTAGTGGGAACTCTGTTGTGGTTGTGGAATACCTTTTTAGAAAGGATCTTCTTACTGAACAAAAATTTATAAAAATTGTATATATATTAAATATATGATTATTTGTCCAATAAAAGTGATGCCATACTGCTGTCAATCTTTTATCATACTTTGGTGGTTTAATCTGAGAGTTTAATTGAATTCCATGCATTCAGTTTTTTAAAGTGCTCGCTGCAATATGATTACTTAAATCTATCCATACAAATATATTATATATAACTAACGTGTATTTGAAACTGCAGTACCTTTAGTAAGTATCTCGAATACTAACCAACGAAAGTATTGATAGTGCCTACATTTTATATAAATTATAAAATCGATCATCACGGACGATTTTTTTTCGGTCCCAATGTCACCCTTACCACCGCATTAGACTCTTTTTAATATAATATTAAATCTATAAATATAATAAAAATTCTTATTAATATATACTTATAATAAAAATTCTTCTATGCTGCTCTGGGAGTGAAAAACAAACGTATAATACTACAGCTGCTACTCTTTCCAGGCATAGTGTACAAGTCAGTAGAGGGACAAGAGGGTCTTGGTGTTTTGTAGGCGATGGGCTGACCACCTGTCACTACTGACCGAACTTGTACATCTCAACTATACCCTCAAAATTAGTCAGAAGTGGCACCATGTGGTTCTATCAACCTTTGTTACTCTACCTACCCCGTAAGGGATAAAGGCGTGATTATATGTATGTATATAATAAAAATGTAACAGATCGCTGTCTGTACATGGAAGATATATGAGAAAAAATATTATAGGAGACCTTTATCAACGCAATAGTGCCCAAAAGAATGATTTTGGAATGTTTGTTGATGAATGAAATTGTATTAGGCGTTTGTTGGTTTGTCTTTTTGTCTGTTTGTCCGTGCGTTTGTGCACGCTAATCTCAGAAACGGCTGAACCGATTTTGATGCAGTTTTCAGGAACATATCGTGACAGGTCCCACTTAGCATATAGGCTACTTTTTAATCCCGGGAAAATGTTTTTATCCCGGATAAAGTCAACATTTTTTTTTGTAGTCCACATGGACGGAGTCGCGGGCGTCCATTAGTAAATAAATATATTTTGTAACACAAGAATACTAATACTAAACTTACTCCTAGATAAATATCTAAAAATTTTAGGATACATATTTCATTGCTTACAAATTATTACCTAGATACTTAATTCACACTCACATCGACTACAGCCACAGATATAAATAGAAGCACATAAATTCACGTATAAAATATAATTACACCCGTATTATGCAAACAAAGAGAAAAATACACCTTTAAAGGGACATCCCCTCGATTCCTTGTAACTAGGGTGCTATAATTAGACGTCTGTTATGAGTGTCTGAGCTAATAGCGCAGGTCGTTGTCCTCTGCTGGACTTCCTCTTGCTCCTCCTCCTGTAGATCCTTGTGATTATTGTCATGAAGGCTTTTATACATCTGGATTAGGGATAAAAAATAATAAGTACTGTGCCTTAATTTCATATTTAATTTTCACTAATGACTGAGACCTATGACTGAGACAGATGGGTTCTTGTTCTTTCAAAAATACCACATATTTTCGAACCGTAGACAGCTGTCATTTAGCGTACTCATGACCGCTATGTTACGGCACAGCTATCCTAGGAAAACCATAGCTTTACTATTCATTATTCATATTTGATTCATAGCCAAGGCTACGGGCATAATAGCTTTAGTTATAGGCTTTGCTATTATATCTTATCGCTTCTGAAGTTATTTTAGGAAAACGTCTAATATAGAAATACCGACCTTGTAAATTGACTTCAAACCCTGTGTAAATCCCGCATAAATCCTAAGAAGTTTCGGCATAATAGTGCTGACGAACTTAAACACAACTATCCAAGTTGTGTTTAAATTAACGACTTGGCTCCGAGTTTGATCTGAAAAATTATAACACAACTTATTAGACAACGAGTATAGACCAATTTTTTTAATAGTCCATTAGTCTACTATAAGGATAAAGTTGACACTGTCTCTTGATCTTCAAGTTTTAGAGAGAAATTTATCCATCAAATAGGCTGTCAGGCGATTGAGAAAAATGGCCCCAAGAAAATTTTATTGTTCGTTATTATTTTTATATCCTTTTAATATATTTTATATACTGCTGATGTGGGACTTCACTAAAATACATCTGCTGCATCTCCTTCCGTACATGTCGTAAGAGTCAAATAAGGGATCCAGACATTCTCTCAGGCGATAAGCTAGCAACTTATCACTGATCATTAACGTCCCCGGTATGCTAAACGCAGCTGTGGGATCTCCCTTATGACTGGCCTTTCGGGAACACAGCCGTGTTTATTTAAATGTACTATATAGGTATATTAACCTTATAAGGTTTTTTTATGCGTGGATGAGTTAAAATATGATATTAGTGGCAGCTATGAGTCTTGCCGCAGGTTTCTCGATCGCTAACCACCTGTTGGCCCTCAATTCAACTGCTAGTATACTATATAGGTATGTATTGTTATCATAGTATGTTTTACGTTGTCATACCATTGCAAGCTCGGGGATAATTTTTATATGAGAATAATGGAAATAAACTTTTGTATCATTTGTACTTTAAATGCACTCATGGTGGAGTACTTATTTTAATCAAAACAGACATAAAGTTACGCTCTATTTGTACCAGTTAACATGTGGAAGCATACATAAAGCTAAGCCATAAAATATTTGACTCATATCTTCACTCACTTTCCAAGCGCTGAATATCTTAAGTATTTATTTAGGTAAACATTTACTACGAGTGGTTAAAAAGTGTCAGTTGAGACACAATTTATCATGTTAGAAACCAAGTGAAATTTAGAGTCGAAAGCTCACTTAAAGCAGCTGTCTCACCTTCGAGGAGACGTAATCTTGGGCTTCTGGATATTCGTGATATCGGCCAATGGCATCACCCGCCCAACGTTGGTCGAGTTGGCCACATCAACGCGAAGGCTCTCCTCCGGCATGTACTGCGGAAGTGCGTTCAGAGTACAGCCGTCAACACAAATAGAATACATGATAACACGAAATTATAACAAGCCAATTGCACACGTATATTAACCGGGAACGGTTTAGTTTCCCACTGCACTGGCCCGCAGCCACTTGTAGCTTCGTGTGTATGTTGAGACGTGACGGCCGTGTCCTGACTTGTAACGCAATTATATCTAGACCTGTATGGAGCTTGCGCTGCAATATTGATTGCATATCATCACAGGGCTTGCACGTGTGTGCACCTGTGACGTGTGCAGGCTCAGGTCGTGTACCTTGTTTCTAGCTGGCCTGATCCAGGGCGTCCGGGGTTCTATATTACTCGTACATTGAAGAATGTATTATGCTTGGTTCTTTGGTAAAAGCCTGCCTGTAATCTTTTATTTCACGCGATAATTTAAATTCGAAGGAGATACATGTTAACTATTCTAAAACGGTAGTAAATCAATAACAGATATACGATGTTAAAAATTGCCAAATGTTTAACAATTTTTCTTATTATTATTTTTTGATCTTATATTTTTGAGTAACTAACTAAAATCGCAAAACTTTACACAGAAAGAAGACGCCCCTTAACTCTCACGGCCCGACTGTAGGAAGCTTGGGAGGGGCTCAAAACATTTTCGCAGTCATGCCCAAAATAGCCTGAGTTACCAGGCTTCTATAAAAATGAAGAGTTAAGCTAATTGAGTGTAGTGTGCTCAGTTGAAAGGGTAGCACCTAATCAGCTTTATTAAAGGGATTCAAAAGAATTTTTAAAATATTAAGTACATAGGTATGTACTTAAAATTAATAATCATAATGTAGATAATTCCGCTTTTTGTCTGTATCTTTGATGTAATCCGGGAAAGGAAAGCACTGAGTTAAATATTATTTTTCTTTTGTTTATTTTGGATGATCGTACTTTATTTTATAATTGATGATCTTCTCTTTATTGGAGGTTTCTAGTTTTTTATTCAAAGAAATGCAAACGACGAATAAATTAAAAGATACGGGATAATACGTATTGTTCTCGTAGAAGGCTTTGTGTTTAGCGATAGACAACGATATATATAAATAGACCAAAACACCAGCATATCAGAAAACAATGGAGACCTGCAAAAAGCTATTTACACTAATATAGGTTGTTGTTGAAAGTTGGGGGTATGGCGGTTCGTTTCACATAACAACTCCTATGCTTGATTTCGGAAGTAACATTTATTATGTATGCAGTAACACAGTTCATGTGGTCTTTCACATAGTAACTAGCGCCATCATTCAAAAGAACTACTTCGTGAAACACACTCTACTACATATTTACTTATTTGATGCATTGCCCGTTACTTAAAGTGAGTGGACACCTATTGCGAGAGAGAGACCTATATAACAGGCAAAGAGGATATACCTATAAACATGGCCCGTTCTCTCCTATAGGTTTGTCCAGCTCAGATGCATCCGGGCATTACAACATCCAGTGTATAGACTGGTGTTGAGGTATTTTTGGTTTGTAAACACCTATCCCCGGTAGTATAGGGGTTAGTATGCTCGCCTGTCATGCGGGAGACCGGAGTTCGAATCTCCGCCGGAGAGAAAACCCTTTTTATTATTTTTTTTTCATTTTGGCTCCTTTGCCGCTGGTTTCTAACCATAACCGAAGCTGTCAATTATGATATTTTACTGTATAAACATTTGTATTATGTCAGGCGAGTCTGGATAGCAGGAATATTATAGTTAGGGTCGATTTTTTAAAGTCCAGATAGCTTATCTGCAGGATAAACTAGATAGTGTCTCTTTCTTAATCAAGTTTATGAAAAGACAGTATCAACGTTACTCGTAACCTTTAGATAGGCTATCTAATCTTTGGAAAAATCGGTCCCTAATTGTACGGTTATATTTTATTAATTAACATGACTTCAACATTATCTTTCATTATGGAAAAACAAATATAAGCACTAAAGTTCGCAAGCGAAAAGTTCGTAGTCGTCTATCTACGAAAATTACGGTGTTGCAAAGTAAACGGTTAAGAATTTTTGTATTAATTTTAATTACCTCTGCCTATTCATAATGAAATTTATTTAAATTATAGATTAAGGATAAGCCACACCTCCCTTAGCCTAAGAATATAATAAATAAAAAGAAATTTAGTTGAATGAACACTACTGTACATAATGTAACTAAAAGCTTTAAAAAGCGTTAGGTACAAGTCATCATACCATTCCACGTCAATCTTGCTTGGGTATTGTCTGGGAAAAAGCAATGGTCATCCTTTCTCATTATAAAATCAGTACTTATAGGTAGACTCCCCTAAGACGTGTGACTTAAAAAAGGCTGACATGTGAAACGTGAGTGTGTGATTTGCATACTTATTATGCTAAACCCTTTCTCTAATAACTATTAAACAGGGTGTAACTAGTTATAGTAAATATGTAACTTTGTGAATTCCCACTTCCGTGATACGATCTTTGGTACGATCGTGATTTCGAGTCTAAAATTTTTGGATAGGTTCTCTAAAGTAGGCTACTTTCACACCATTTCGCCTGACATACCTCTTTTGTTACACCCTATTACATAAGATGTTATTATAAAATTTTCTATTAATTATTATCTAATTTTCCTAACGGTCAGCCTATCTGAAGGATAAAGTTGATGGTATTACTATCTTGATCAAGTTTTAGAGATAGACATCATCAACCAAGACAGTATCTTACATACATACATATAATCACGCCTTTATCCCTTACGGGGTAGGCAGAGCACCATGGGCCGATAGAACCACATGGTGCCACTTCTGATCAATTATGAGGGTATAGTTGAGATGTACTACAAGTTCGGTTAGTAAGCGACAGGTGGTCAGCCCATCGCCTACAAAACACCAAGATCCTCTTGTCCCTCTACGACTTGTACAGTATGCCCGGGAAGAGAAGCAGCTGTAGTATTATACGTTTTTTTATCACTCCTAGAGCAGCGTAGAAGAGATAGTATCTTTCCATCGGAAAAATCGGCACTTTTATAAACGTAAAGATAAGACCGATAATATCTTTAGGTGTAAAGTATATGAAAAATCCTAAGGCCTAAGAGTGACTCTAATCCAGGAGTATGTTTGGACTAAGAATTCCAAACATACTCATAGGTTAACTACATAGGTTAGTCACTAACCTATTAGATTTTTATTGTATAAAAATAAGGTGTGACTATATAACTATGTATGCACGTCCACTGTCCCATTTCCATACTGCATTTCCGGGGCTCAAACGATCAGTTCCAGGATGGTCCTACCAATGGGACATAAATGTGAACAGATAGCTCCTAGCTTAAAGACTAATGTACATTGAGACAGTTACAGGCTCAGTACTGGTGCCAAGAACTGACTTCATCAGTTTAAGCATGGAAATTCGTATAAACAACGTCAAATCGATGACAATTGTATATAGGTATCTATTTCAATCACAGATCCTAAACAGAACGAATATATTTTGCGAAAATTTTTATTTCGTGTATTATAATATATATATAGTTAATTATATAATATATATATATATATATATATATAACAGTATAATATATATATTTTTTTTTTATATAACTAGTTATGAGAAGGGCAGTAGTCTTGTAGCATGCCCTGAGTGAGGCCTGCGTGCACCAGGCGAATAGGCTCACGTGTGTTCTAAAAATGGGGTAATCAGAACTACAGGTTTACGAAGATGCCACATGTAAAAAATCATTGACGATTTCCAAGCCCATCGTCTGAGGAAACCCTGAATTCCTTCGTCGACTCTTACGACATGCATGGAGATGCAGTCGATGTATTTCAGTGAGCCCGCGTTAGCACGAGAACTATTATTTAAACTTTTTAAAATAGTTACGGGCTAGTCAACATAGAATAACTCGTTATATTTATTTATTCATTAAAATTGCCGTCTCATTTTTATTTTTATTATTTTTCAAACCATTGACATGGTTTATCTGCGTTAAATATATGGAATTACTTTGAGTTAGTAACTCACTCAAAGTGTACCTGCATAAAGTTTGGTGCATACGGGGACCCGTTGCTGCAGGCAGGGGCGCGATCTAGGACAAAGGTGGCAGCCGCGCATGCGCGCTGTCTAACCAAATTCATTTCCTCCCAATCGAGTTCCGTACTTTCATTGAGCAACACCTACTTATTTATTCTAATAATAGTAAAGTTTTGTGAATTAATAAGCGGTGTGCTATAACTCGTTCAGGTGTGTATTTTTGTATTGTTTGTCGAAAATAAGTATGTAGTTGTGTTTTCAAATGTATATTTAAACGTTACTTTTGATGAGTTCTCACTTCCCCTCTATATTTACAGGTTCTGATAAGTTTAAAAATAGGTCTAAACAGATGAAGAGACAGACCGACAACAAAGTGAACCTATATAAGCGATCTATTTTTTATTTGAGATACGGAATAAAATTTCTTATATCACATTTCTTTTCCAGCAAAATGGGAAACGTACTGGAATACGGCTACATCATACCCAAGGAATGGAACGAGCACTACTCCAAGGAGGACCTCATCGCGTACATCTCTGATTGCCTCACCGAGCGCGAAGAGAACAGCGCTTACAACGGCACCGTGGTTGATGTAGACGGGGTCAGCGCTACACTGAACATTATGCATGAAAGGATGTACTGGTGGTTCGCTCTGCCCGGTGACGTGCAGCCGAACCCACGCAGGTATTACTTCAGTGAGAAACTTCTGCCGATTATGTTCCCTGACGTCGAAGCTAAATACGAGCTGAACCCTGATCTGGAACCCGAAGAACTGGATGAGAAACCGATTGGAGATAAAGTTAATGCTGGAGACAAGTCTTGCGGCTCCGAAGATTCTCCCAATCGTTAAAAAAATGAATGTGTATTCTTCGTAGTTTAATGTACCTATCTAAAGCTATTTGATTGTCTGTGATTACATATGTATTAGGTAGTTTCTATTTACATCTCTATAGTTATAATCTGTATCTCTGAAAACTTATGTGACAATGTAAAAAGAATTTGAAAATTTAATATGTACTTTCCTACATGTTTATTGACGACAAATAAAATATTTTCTGGTCTTTTCTATTACTAGTTTGTGTAATAACTACCGCGTGGTGCCGGCAGAGTAGAATTCGTACTACCCCATGTCTGCCCGTGGGTATCGTACGAGGCGATTAAGGGTTTCCGGGAGGTGGGCAACAGCGCCTCCCGTGTTGACAACATAGTCCAAAATACAAACTGCGGTCACTAACCCGCCTACCCAGCGTGGTGACTATGGGCAAATACCCCCTATGGCAGTCTTGTGGCGTGCCCTGGGGGAGGCCTACATCCAGCAGTGAACTGCAATAGGCTGATGATGATGATGATGATGATGACTATATTACATACATACATACATATACACAGCTGTATTCCTGAAATGGGGTAGCCAAACCTGCAGCACTAAATGAAATCTCAAAGCCACGTTCACATAGCTTGAATAGATACAAGTTGCTGGCTGATCCCATCAAGTACTCCATTATCTATAGGTACATCTTTTTCTATTATGTAATCTGGTCGAGCATTGAAAATTACGTTTAGAGATGTGGTTACCAACATTACATTATTATGGAGTCCGCCTTACAAACCAGTTTACAAACATTGTTATGTTGATGATGCTGTCTTTCTCTAAAACTTGAACAAGATAGGCTATCTAACCATTGAAAAAATCGGCCCTAAATCTTATTACTAATATTTCTTCCAATCACATACATTTGATATACATGTTATTGTTAACTATTTTACATACATAAATACTGTTAACATTTAACATCCGAGCGAGCAAGCACAAAAATAATGAACTGCGCAGGCAGTTATAAATTGTTATAATTTTTTTTTTTTAACTTTTATCCCACATAAACTTTGTACAATACTATACCAGCATGCCAGAAATATCATAGAAGTGCTACAAATGAAATAGATGCGAGCGATAGGATTGTGTTTGGCTGTGTGGATTTTAATATTAATATAATTTTTCTAAAATAGTATTATTCAAACACCAACCGCTAGTTGGTACAGGTCATGGTGAAATTGTCTACCTAGGGGGATCTACCTGGGGGAAGCGTGACTCGCAAAATATAGGAAATATAATATTAAAGCAAATAGACAAGGACAAACTTATATGAAAGCGCATTGAAAACGAAAACATATATTTTACAGAGGCGTGGTCGAATACACACGGTCTTTGCACATACACATGTGCATCTGCCATAGGTTGAATAGAGACAGATAGAAAATTAAACGAAAATCATCTCTGTTGAGCTCTGTGACCTTAGTAAAAGTGTGGTTCAAAATTTTCCAAGTAGACTGTACCTGTACTTATAACAACTTAAGATAGCAGTACTGTTACAAAGCGACCGTCCTTTCAAGAAGACAGCTGTCTTTACCCGTGTCGACATGTATCCTTTACGACCGCTATATGACCAAAGCTTCGATAAGTGTAAGTTTGTTCGGAATCATTCTTACTTTGTTAAAGAACAATTTTAACATTTCATCTCTAACAGCTTTTGCACACTCTTTATCTATAAATGTGTCAAATCCAAAAGTAAACTGCAAAGAAAGTAGGATTAAACTACAGTTAGTGTCGCGACACATCTGCGGAACGTACGGCGCCGAACGTTCGGCTAAATACGCTCGCAGTGTATTTCAAGTTCTCTATGACACATCAGCCGAAATTACGCCGCGTTCGGCGTAGTGCCTAACCTTCCTTCGGGCGATTTTTTCAGCTAAAACGCATTTAATGTATTTTGCATAGCAAGCGACACATCACGCGACGCGTTGCGCGACCGAAAGTTCGGCGGGCGGCAGACGTACCTGAACGTTCGGCGTGTGTTGTGCATCGCGCGCGTGGCGGTAGCAAAGAGCGGCAACGGCACACGCTCAACACTCGCTCGTTGGCTTTGCTGTAGACACGTTGTTTTTCGACTCGATCTTAATTATCTTGACTTCGTCGAGGAGATTTATTTTTACCATGTAGTAGCCCAGCTACACGAACTATATTTCGCACATAGCCTTCAGCGTCATAAAAAAAAAAACTAGAAACTACCTACATTGCCCTCGCCCGTCCCAATTCATATTTCAGAGAAAAAAAAAGTAATAGATCAAGCATGTACCTATGGGAGAGTATCTACTTCGTTAGATAGAGGGAGGGAGGGACCCTAAATCTCCTCGACGAAGTCAAGATAATTAAGATCGAACTTCACTTCAGGTAAGTTCGTCTCAGAGATTTATTTTTACCATGTAGATGTTCAGATAGATGTCACAACAACCGCACACCATAAAGTGTCGACACAGACTGACGACGACGCCGCGTAACTTTCCGTCGCGTAGCGCGCTGAACAAGACGCCGCGTTTTGACCGTTTGGTTTGTCATAACAACTGAATATTTCGACTGACACTTCAGCCGCTGAACTTTCGGCGCCGTACGTCCCGCAGATGTGTTGCGACCCTTAGGCGTACCCATAGAAATGGAGATACCAAATCCCTGGGCCAAGTGTATGTTGTGGAGTTTATTCAGTCCTAAAAAACAGTTTTGGTCCAAATTCGTAATGGCGGAAAGTTTACGCCATACTTATACTAGAACTACATGAAACTGAAATGGTGAAATCATTACGTACACAGTAACCCACTATATAATACATATATCACAAGTATAGGTACGCAATGAGACAAATATGATTGTGCTTTTCTAGCCTATAGTTCTGTCTTTGTTAGTACATAAAATGAATAGCCTAGATTAGTCTTTCTCCCTTTTCCATAATATATATCTATCTATAGCTGACAGGGCAAGCCTCAGGAGCAAGTGGCAAGATGCAGGCACAGGGCAGGTACTAGTCAGTTCGATTACCAGCTGAAACAAAATATGTAGCTGAAAAAGTCGCCACGATAAATTTTGACAATTGCTACTTGACAAATAAAAAAATTGTATATCTTTACGATCTTTATGACACTGTGTGACATAGTAGTCTTTGTTCGCTGGTATAGATTTTCAAATGTTGATAATTAATAGGCGAGATTATTTGAACCCAAATTAAATAGTATTAAAACAACATGAAGACTCAAATCTGCGGATTTGAATTTGATAATAGTAGGCAATTCCGTGAATCTTCCAGTTTTTCACACACTACTTAATTAATTTTATTGTAAACCCTTAATTTAACTTATATTTTATGAAAGATTTCGCGATGTTATTAAGAACATCAATAATAAGTCTTCGGTATGTACTGGGTAAGTTTTGTCTAACTGAAGTTACTCCGCTACTACAGTTACCAAATCATTCCGCTACCTAATAGTTCGAAAATGCAGTACCAGCCACTTAGAACTTAGAGGAGGCTGATTGAAATATTTGGGTTTTAGGCGTGTGTGTGCATATGCATTGCACTGCAGATGCACACAAGAGTCCGAGCAAAATCGATCAGACACGCCTGCTTTCTACGAAGTAACGTAGCGTAGTGCACATGGTTTGTTTGCCTCATGGCTTCGGTGATCAAATTCACGGAAAAAAGTAATTTTAACTGTAAAAGTATTAAACATACTAAATTGTGTATATCAGTCTAGTTTTAATATAAGTGTAATAAAAAGAAAATATGAAAGTGAAACCATTCTCGTGATTTATTTATCTCTCCTGAGACACAAAGAAGGTAAAACTTATAAATTATGTTCATTATATTATACCATAAGCCTTATAATTCAGTACATATGTATTTGCTTTTATATTCAAAAACTACGGTATGGTTTGATTATTTTATATGTTGTTAGGAATACTATTAGTAGATAGGTACTATATTCAAATTTATTCAACTTTCCATTGAGGGGTCGCCCACCACCGGGCCCTACACCCTTGAATTTGAACTTCCGAATAGTGACGCCTGATACAATTAAATAATTATTCAACTTTGTTGCAATAGTTCAGTTACTTTGTATTCCCAATATATTTCTAAACTCTAAGGACTGTCTAAATTTTTAGGTAAATCAGCACTGTAGAATC
This sequence comes from Carposina sasakii, assembly GCA_014607495.2. Classification (NCBI taxonomy): domain Eukaryota; kingdom Metazoa; phylum Arthropoda; class Insecta; order Lepidoptera; family Carposinidae; genus Carposina; species Carposina sasakii. The sequence continues at coordinate 3,495,732 of CP053148.1, forward strand.
TGTAGGCTCATCACACTTATCGAGATGCAGGTCTTCAATTGGCCTTATTTTCACTAGACTATAATTTTATTTTACCTATTGTTCCATTTTGTTTTGTAGTTCTTATTTTAGTACGTGCCTACGAGTAGGTGTTTATTTTGTAGCTCTAATTTAAGTACGGTAATTAAGTTAAGTGGTATTTAAAATTAATTTGATTATAAAGAATATTGTAAAAATGTTTTGTTTAATATCTTAATGTTTTGTTGGTCTTTGAGCTATAAAATATTTAGATTACTATTTAATGCCTTTTTCAGGTGCAAAGAAACCGATCTACCAAAGATGTCTACGTAAACGTACTAACAGGAAGAATAGTCCAGAATCGAAAGGAACTGAAATACTTAGCAAGTGTACCACGTGACGTGATCAACACATTTAAGAACAATAACGTTGCGAATACATATAATATTATAAATTTTATTATGTGCTAATTGGGAATAAAGTGAAAAAAGTATTTGCGAAGTGAATTAATATACATTCAAAATCATGTATAACTAGTGGATGCCCACGACTCCGTTCGCGTGGACTACAGAAAAACAAAATGTCGAAATTATGCGGGATAAAAACATTTTCCCGAAATAAAAAGTAGCCTTTTTGCTAAGTGAGACCAGTCACAATATATTCCTGAAAACTGCATCGAAACATGTGCACAAACGCACAGACAAACCGACAACAATTCCGAAAATCATTATTTTGAGTACTATTGCGGTGATAAAGGTCTCTATATTTTTTTTCATATATCTTCCATGTACCTATATACAGGGACCCGTTACATTTTTATTATATGTATAAAAGAAGGAGAAGATAGATAGATATAAAAGAAGATATAGATGGAAGATGTACTTACATAATAAGACGAATTCTAAATAATTTGGAAAAGTACAAACATTTTAAAACTATGCTTGCGATTATTAGGTAAGCCAAAGATATTCAATTCCCTATTAAAATAAAAATTAGTTACGTTATTTATCGCTTTTTATTATTAAAGTTTTTGTCGTTTGTGATTTTGAAGTCGGTAATTTTTTTTTAAAGTCATTTTATTTCTCGATTTTTAGTTGTGTTAATGCGTTGTGAACTTAAATAGATACTAGTTTATACTTAAGGGTTTCATCGTTACCATCTCAGGAGTAGTACCTACCCGTATAAGTATCACGTTAGCCCTACATATATAGTTTCCATCGACCAATTGCAGTACTGTCCCCTAACTCCTAACCATTAAGGAGTTCTGTAGCTTGAACATCAGCACAGCAGCATCAGATGTTAATTCAAGTATACCCCACAAGCAACACGTTAGCCCTACATACTACTAAATAGTTTCCATCGACCAATTGCAGTACTGTCTTCCAACTCCTAACCGTTAAGGAGTTATATAGCTTTATGATCAGCACAGCAGCATCAGATGTTGACACCCTGAAGCATATACCTGAGTAAGACATGATTACGTAATAAAAGCACCATACGAGCATACAATTTTTGGTGGTTGCCCTAGATTTCTCCTGGATCCCATCATCAGATCCTGACCTGGTGAAAATGGGACCACCTCAGAAGTGAACTCTATCCAACAAAAAAAAAATGTTGAAATCCGTCTATAATTGACGGAAATATCGGAGAACATACATAAAAAAAAATATTATACATATATTATTATAGTCAAAAAGCTTGCGATCATTAACTTAATGCGAGTATGTATCTCTTTTTTATAGTTCTTACTTTTGTAATTCCTCAGCATTGATTTTCAGTTAATATTTTAAAGGAACTAGACACCTGCCTCCTTTTTAGAGCTTACCTAACCACTTGATGACCCTGCTGAGCGGTAGCAGGCTCTAAGCCAGATTACTTAGATACGAGTAATGTAACATGATGCGAAACGTTAAGGTTCGTTATCGTGCTTCATAACATGATTTGACAGGCACACCAAGGCTTCCTATTGGAGCAAACGTTTAGATTACGAACCTTCATCGATTCGGTCGTGGAATAATATATTACTTTGTCTAAGCAGTCGGTCTAGTACCAAGTCGCCCGAGATTTTTTGTTTGTTGAACAGATGATTTTTTATATACATACATAAGTAACAGGTCCCAATCTTAGAAGTAAACACTGATATGGTCGCCTTTGCAACGTAAGACCATCACAAGACCATAGAATAAGTACATGTTATGCATTTCTGTGACATAACTGTATACAAAGACCATTATACCGTGCCTTGCAGCTTATGTGGAACACTAGAACCAGACATGCGCTGTCGTAAGTACATACCTATACAGGATGTGGTTTCTTTGCCACCCTTAACGAAGGGTACGTACTCTATACATCAAATAAAGTAAGTTTAAGAAAAAAAAATGCTGGGTAACAAAGAAATTTTTTTTTTAATTTCTTGATCGGGCGTAATTTATAGTGTCCAGTGTTTATGCTAGTTTTTCCATAGACAGATATTAATTATTTCTCGTATAAGAATCTTGCTACGCGCGTTTATGTTCATTTATGCAGAAAAACGCATTGTATTAACTTAACTTTGGACCTTAATATCTTGGGAACCAAACACTTCTCAGGTAAGCTTCCATGGAGAAAAATAATCGTAATGATGAGGAGATTCCGTAGTTTTCGGGAACGTTGACGAGCAAAAATCACCCTGCATGCATCTCTTCTACACTTTACTTCTGTTTCTAAGTACCTTAGCGAGAGTGTTTACAGGATGTTTCTGGATTAATTTAATTATGATTTGCAATTTCTTTGTTATATTAGTTCATGTCTCCATTATGAACAGAATTATGAACGTCTCATCATAACATAAATAAAGTTGCTTTCCGCCGTCTGTGTCCCTATGTATGGTTAGATCGTTTAAACTACATAACGAATTTTGATGCGGTTTTTTTTTTCAAATAGATAAAGTGATTTAAGGGGAAGGTTTATTTGTAGGTATAGTATCAGCATTGCACCAGTACAAGGCCAGGCCGGGTCGCTGGTTTGGTTCAAAATAAACACAATCTTACGTTTTCGATCTTTACTGCTCAACAACATTTATCACAACAATTATTAGTTTAAGCAATACTGATAATGATCGGAATACATTATTTTATTCGAAAATATTATTAAAAGTATATAGGTAGGTGCTTAAATAAAATTAGTAGTAAGTAATCGTTGTCTTTGGAGCCTTCTTATGCTGTTAATTAAATTGATAAAATATATATATTTTAAATTAACTTATTTTTCTGAACTTAAAAGTAAGTAATATAAATAATTATTTCAATCCAACAAGTAGGCAACTAGCTGGGATTTTATTTAGACAGGACAAAGTAAATTCTCGAAATAAAAATGAGCAACAAACAAATCAGGTACAGAAAAAAGTATCTAATCAACTGTAAAGAGGTAGGTAAGTAATTGAAAATAGATCCTAATTATTCACAAAAATACATCTAGATATTCATTAACAACAACATTTAATACATTTTTAAGTTTAGTTAAATTGAGTCAGTTTTAGGATAAGAGTAAAGAAATTCCTAATTTTTATGTATACATAGGTAGATAGTAAGCTCGAATTATCATATTTAAGTACTGTAACATGAAACAACATCAAGATTCATTAAAATTGCTTGATAACTTCCTGCACTTAATCGCAAGTAGAACATTTAAAAGTAAAAAATAAAGTAACAGAAACATGAAAAATTATAATAATCCCACCTCTAATACCCATGCCCAATTCATATTTTGACTTAACGGAAAAAGAAAACAGTAAAAAAACTATAAGATCATATCAACAAACCCAAGCAATTTAATCCACTTCTCCTAACTCCTCATCTAGATCTGCAAATGAGTCAATTTTAATTCCTGGGGTGCCTTCATCTTTACGGATGTACACGAAACCTCTTCGAGTCCAGCAGAACTTGTATCCGGATTCGCGACTGCGGCGACGTGCTTCTTGGAACAGCTGCCTAGTGTGATAAGTAAGATGCTCGTTCACATATATAGGACTCACTTTTCCTTTTATATCCAACATTTCCGTGTTAATGGGCTTATATTTTTTGTACGCCTTAAGGAACTCTTCACGCTTTTCTTCGTAACAAAGACTTGCAAGTATCGGGCGAACATGTTCGTAGGCGTCGTAGGCCATTTTAGATCCAACTCGGCGCACTGAGCTGATGTCGGTGGATTTCAAATCGAATCGGACTAAGGATGCGACTGATAAAACAATGCGCATAAGATCTTGATCTTCGTCGTCGTTTTCCGGAATGCCCGATATTTCGATTTCGCTCAGTAAAGACAAACGTGTGGATTGTCTGCTCATCTTTTGTAGCACGACTATTCGTCTCTTGCACTGTACCAATTGCTCGTTTGCCTCTGCCACTATTCTCCAATAATTTATATCAGGGATGGGCTGCGAATGGAAACGCAGGAAACTCCTTTGTATATCATCCAATGTTTGTAGAAGTCCGGAGGCATCGAAATTGGGAGTAATCGGGGGTATATTGAACTGATAAAAGACAGGAGGTGTCATGAGAGGTATGTTAGGATTTAAGATAGTATTAAAATGTCTGGGAATTTGACGACAGATACGGCAAAACCAAATTCGCTGATCAGTCGGTGACGTCGGTGGAGGCGTCAAACAGGAGAGGTGGCAGAAGCTCTGGCAGCCTCGCATGAAGCACATCACGTAGTTAGCGCTGGTAATGTTTATTAAAAGAAAACACTCCTCGCACTCCCTAATCTGGTTCATAATTACTGTTGTAGATCACAGCTACGGCAAATAAATTGTCAACACTAGGAGCAGGTACAACGGTCCAACGTTATCTGTGAGATGGAACTTCGATAATCTGCCCACCCTTTTTTGTAGCAGTGAAAGTGAATGGAAACTCGGAAAATTGCCTTTCCTAATAGTCGGAGCAAAGGATAGTAGCGACGTCAGTACCTACGCGGATAAAGTTGGAGTACTAGACTGACGCACACAGATTGCATGCAGTGTGTGTGTGCGCTGCTGTAAGTACATGCACTACTCTCCCAGATATTTGTTACTGGAAACGATCGATGGAGCCCCGGGAAAATACGGAAATACATACACGTTAAATGCTCTGTTTATTACACGTTTCGACAAGGCAACACAAAGGAGTTACTAGTTATAAAGTAAATAAAAATCATATTACTACTACTACTATTAGCGATACCAACTTAATCATAGTTATCATCATCATCATCAGCCTATTGCAGTCCACTGCTGGACATAGGCCTCCCCCAGGGCACGCCACAAGACTGCCATGGGGGGTATTTGCCCATAGTCACCACGCTGGGCAGGCGGGTTGGTGACCGCAGTTTGTATTTTGGACTATGTTGTCAACACGGGAGGCGCTGCTGCTCACCTCCCAGAAACCCTTAATTGCCTTGTACGATTCTACTCTGCCAGCACCACGCGGCTTATAGATATACTTACCTATTTTTTAACATTAAATTCAATTTTGTAATCAGAAATAAATTAAAGCTAAACCTAAAAATATTTAAAACCGCCTCAATTTAGAACATGAAACTCGTGCCATTACCTGAGTCACCTGTGAACAGAGAGCAAGTACCTATACGTCTTTGTGTAAGTAAAACACACACAATGATCGACCTCTGCGTTACCTAGGAGCTAGGTGACCTTTTGACGTATCTATCTTGCGATTCTACAGGAAAAACCCGTAAACAACTATAGGTATTTAAGTTATTACCCTGTACTTAATTTCCTTAGAAATAAGGGTTATTCTGGGATAAATAATAGTATAATCAATCACTTACGGCAACCTATTATCGACCTCTAACCATAGCATAGACATTGATATTAGAACTTGAAATTAGTTGTACTTCTTTTGCACAAATACGAACCCCACTGGACTAACTACGCTCTCATTCCTAGTAAAACTTACGCACGCCTTTTTTGTATTTCAGAATGCACAAGTTTTTTAAGACTCACATACACACTAACCTAACTTCTAAGCTTATTAAGAGATTTATCTTTCTCGGCTTATTAGTCCGGAAAAAACTTAGTTTTAGAGAAAACCGCCAACCGAATACAAAACTACGTTATATCAGGATAAGACAAAAGATATCTACCAACAATAGTAGACTAGCTTTGGAGAAACTGTAGCAACCGTTGTCATTTGATCATCACAAGTATGAATATTCCGTAATACATAAATAAATATTTACTTAGGAACTATACATATATAGGTACACGAGAGGACATATAGAATAGCAAGTAATTTCGACCAGCCTAAATATGCCTAAAACAGGTTAGCGGCAAACTAGCACAAAGCACCAGAAATGTACTTATAACATTGTCCCGCCCCGTAAAAGCAATAGCAAAGCCGGGCGATCGCGATAATTGAGAATGGGGGGGGGCTAGTTGCGCGCACGCACACACTCTCAATTATCGCGATCGCGCGGCATCGGCTTTGCTATTGCTTTTACGTAATCAGGGGGCCGTTCAGATCGTCTGTCTGAAGGATTGAAGAGTTGATGCTGTCCCTTCTTGATCAGCTTTAGAAAATGACAACTACTAATTTACTCTTCAGAAAAGCTCTCTGACCATTAGAAAATCAGCCCTTAATTAACAATACGAAAAGTGTTGTTTTTTAGAAATGCGTTTCTAAATGGAATGAAATATAGTTAGATACGTTGTTATTGGAATGACGTAAGAACCGATATTTATTTCATTGCTCGTGATTTACAGCCAAAATAAGAAATTAGGATGTTTATTTATTCAAAATAAGATTACCCACAACAGCACAACACATATAGATTAGATGTTTCCCTGATTTTTATTTGATAAATATTGCTTTCCCGATATAGTACCAGTTATGGTATTCCTTAGTATTTTCTTAAAGAAATCGTCTACTCACAGAACATACTAATGACGTAAGTACCAAACCGGCCCAGTTAATCATATTCGAAGAAACAGCTCTATAATATAAGTAATCATTGGGGTATTACATGGGTGTTATACACCGCCCCAAAACATCAATACGGGTGATGAAGGTAACATCGAATCAGATTTACTAAATAAAAGCACTGACAGGGACAGACCTATATGCAAGAACAAGCAACAAGGGGGTGTGTCTAGCTGCACCTGTGTGCACGTAGTTACAGTAGACTGTATGACGCTTTTATTTTATGCGAATCTAGTACTCGTGCAACGAGAAGTATCCTCCTGAAAACTGTACCTATGTACTTGTAACCTAGTATTACGTTCACTTCATTACTATTAGAATATAGAAAAGAGAACATAGTAAAGACACTAACGCCAATGTCAAGGCACTTCATTACTAAGTACACGTATTGATGCATCGGTCGTGCCTGCGGCGGCAACGGGTGTACTTACTTTGTTACATTTTCATGATTTCCTACACTTGAAGATCTACTTTTAATCTGTGCTTTGGTTTGTTATCCAGCATGACCGTAAAATATATCTTTACAATATATATAAATCTTCTGTTCGTGTGTTTGTAATTGAACTCCTTCTAAACTGCTGGATCGATTTTGATAAAAAAATTTATTTGTGTTCAAGTGGATTCGAGAATGGTTCAGATTTACAATTCGGTCAACTAGAACAAGTTTTTCTGTAGTCCACGCGGACAGAGTTGTGGGCGTCCACTAGTTGTATATAACATAATAATATAGCTACATATACGTACGCCGCCATTGTACACCTGCCCAGAGAGGTAAGCTGATTAAGCGCTCCAAAAAGGCATCTTCATTATTCTCGATATGATTACGATTCCAACAAGATAAAAACAAAGGAAAATTTTGATTATGTAGGTACCTTAATATTTAGGGCTGGTTTTTCCCATGGTCAGATAGCCTTTCCCAAGGATGATGTTGTCTCTATCTTAATCAAATTATAAATAAAGACGGCTTCAAATTTATCCTTCCGACCGGGACGTATTGCCCTAGCTTCATGAAAGAGATTCTTTAATGATTCTACGTACAGTTCTCGATACTCCATAGGTAAACAGTCGTATGTATTTTTATAACAAAGCCGCGATGTACACGCTCATTGGTTATTTTTAGCTTTCGTTATAAATCTTATAGACTATAAAATTATTAATAAAGAAAATGGAAAAAAGGAATCGAACCCACGACCACTGCAAACCGTGCCAGCCGCTATAACCACTAAGCCACCGGGTCAATTACTCGGATGACGAATTTTACCATCTCTTTTCTAATTTACATATTGGCAACGTTATTCTTCATCCCGATAGCTATACACTACACTAGCCAAATCTCGGCAAACAAAGCTGAATCCCTCAGCACAATGTTTAAAGATGAAACGACCAACCACATCCTAACGGATTATATTAATGGAGAAGTGTTTTTAAATTAAAATATAGTGTTTTAAAATAAATAAAGAAAATGGAAAAAATTCTACACCCGAGTGGGAATCGAACCCACGACCACTGCACACCGTGCCAGCCTTCTTTTTAAAGACATTTGCCCTCTTGTCACTGACCATTTACATCTGGTCCCCGCTATTGTATTTGGCATCTCGTTTATGATCGTGCAGTTCTGGCTACCCCATTTAGAAAACACAGCCTTGTGTGTGTATATATGTATGTTTGATGTTACCTACAGCAGAAAATTAAATTAAAACTCCACACAACAGTATAGGTATAAGAACATTTATTTGATATCGCACAAAAGTGCCACGCCCCTCAGCGTCCAGTGCCGTGGATTGCTGTCAGTTTCGAAGTCGATTGAGCCCACGTACTTGGCGTCCGTTCGCTGCGGCTTCCTATATATTGGGCACTCGTATAGCCGCGGGTCTTTTCCCGCCGTCGTGTTGATTGCAAAGATGTAGATCACAGGCATCTGCTCGTATAAGACTTTGGCTTTCGACTCGATCAGTTTTCCGGATTTTCTGTCTAATGACGCTCCTGTAAAATAAGGTTACCTATAAGTCATTTACTTACACTATAATCCTTGTAGCATATTGAAGTGGAGTTATATTCCTTATCATAATGACACCTAAAGTTTTTGGACTACGCTATAATATAATAGCATTAGTTCAGAGCACAACAATATCGCATACTAAAGTATGTATGTCCATTGTAAAAATGGACATGTTTATATTGGCTGACTATACTTGTCTCCTTATTCGATATGCTATACAGCCAGGCAAATATTGATACCATGACTTCAGACCATGATTCTGAGGCGGAAAACACAAAAAAATTTCGCAGAAAAATTCCAAATTTTCCGACATTTTTTTCGTATTTTCAAGAAAATAATAGTTTTGTTCGTTTAATTAGGCCTAAGATAATGATTTAAAAATAAAATTTTAACCAAAAAATTATCAAAAAAAAAAGTTGCCCTCAAAAAATTTCAGATTTCTGATCAACCCTAATAGTAGGGGAGCCCAAGCGGGGATTTTTGAAGTTACTCGAGCGTGTCAGAAAATTATGTAGGGAGAATCCTTGCATAATGTAATGTACCCTTACCACATATGAACCTTTAATATGGTGGTGTACGTTGAGGGGAACCCGTCAGATTAGTAAAAAAAAATAGATCCTCCGAAAAACTCGAGCGCGTCAGATTAAGAGAGGGTAAGTTAATTACAGTGAGATAAGTGTATATTTCAATAATCTGACGATTTGAATGTGACATTAAGAAATAAACAAGTCACAAAGTTGTAAAAAAAAACGATACCTCGAAATACTCGAGCGTGATCAATTTTTTTTTTATTTTAAAGATAATAGTGTCAGGATTGTAAAAAAATAATAATCTGACGTTTTAAATGGGGTAATGTTTATTAAATTGTCGAAAAAAGGTGGAGCGTACAGCGGCAGAGAGCTGTGGTTCCCCCACGCTGCGCCTAACTTTCGTTCTCACTCATTCTTTATCTCTTACTCTCTCGCACCGTCACAACTACGCCATGTTGTCATCTCAGCTTAGTGATGGGCAAATAGAAAAAAAATATCGATATTTATCGTATCGATATTTTTCAAATATATCGATATATATCACCCAAGAAATATCGATATTTCGATATATCGATATTTTTTACCCAATTTGCAATTATTTATAAAAATTGCCAAAATTATCGCTAACTTCCATACAGCAGATATGACATTTAACATAAATACAACTCACACAAAAAAAAATAACAATAAGCTACGCTTAGTTTACTCGTGACAACACAACAAAACAACGTTCGTACCAACACTCTAAACTAAAATGCAGTCAGTCCAGTGCAGTGATACCAACCAAACCAACAAGCAATGTCATTGTCATAGACAAACAAGTCATAGAGTGTAATTTGTTGTGTTTGAAGCAAAGAAACTAAACCCATACAGCCTACTGCATATTTTCTAAATTTAAGAAATCGGATTGGTCAAAAACATGATGTGACGCATGAGCAGACGCCAGACAGCAGAGCTTTAAAAATATATCGATTTTGATATATGCCGGGCTAGCACGACCACGATAAGTAGATATACGATAAAGGATTTCGTATCGTATCTATACCACCATAATTATCGATTTCGCGAACATGACCAATGGAACAATACGTTACGTTAAGATTTATCCCGTGTTACAATACGATAAGGCGCGAGATAAGTTAAACAAATGTTTCTAGAGTCAAAAAATATTTTTTTCTTTTTTTCAATTGTCGTTCATTCTTTTTTTCTTTTTTCCTTTTTGACATCAGATGTCATGTTAACTGCTCTAACATGACCAGCGAAACACGATACGATAAACCTATTTATCGACTAGCTGTCAAAATACGATAGATATTAGCCGCCATTTTGAATGTTATCGATACCAATTCTAATCATTTAATTTTACCTTTGACCTACCTATGTAAACTAAAAACGAGTAAACTAAAACACTAAATTAAAATATTAAGTTTGGAGCATATCACTGAAAACCTATCGAACCAAAGAATATAATAGGTATTTTCGATTTCTCTAACCTATCTACGCTTATCTTACAATGTTCATCGATAACAATATCTTGAATTGATGTCAAAATTCGATATTTTTAACATCGAAATACGGTCATGTTCGGCGCTATCGATAGTAACCGATGGACATGCTCGCATTTTATCTATCGTATCGTATCGTGCCGTGTAACGTTACCGGCATGGTTATGTTCGCTGTATCGATAAAATTCAACATGGCGGCTATATTTATCGTATTTTGACAGCTAGGTATCGATAACTTGACCAACTTGAGCCAACTTCGAAGATGAATTAAGCGAAGATGAATTAAGCGAAGATGATAATTAACATGATTTAATAATTGTAATTTCTTGTATCGAATTTTAAATCAATAAATTATAAAATATAAATATGAACATGTGTATATGATCCTTTCATTCATCTGTGAAGAAAGCACAGCAAGAATTTCCCTTAAAAATGGTCAGATTAGCTATATCCCTCCATATAATTGTCAGATTATGATTCAGGAGGACAGTAACATGAAATTGATCCCCCTGCAGAAAAATCTGACGCGCTGGAGTATTTCAAGGTCACCATTTTTTTTTTACATATTAAAAAATTAATTATGACTGAACGCCTCGTGCAAATCGTCAGTCATTTGAATAGTACACTTTTTAGGGTTTACTTAACACTCACTTTGAATATCTGACACGCTCGAATAACTTTTTCTTTTTTTTTTTCAACCACTCGTTCTGGCCACCCCCCTTCAATTAATTGTCAGATTAATGTCTAATAGTTATGAGTAATATAAAGCGCATATGTACTATAAATGACTGACGCGCTCGAGTATTTCCATATGACGATTTTTTTTTACATTTTTAAACAAGTGTACACGGTAAACCCCCCACTAAAATAGAAAATGCAACATAAACTTTTTTTTGCTCATAACATAATCTGTAGAATCCACTAAGTCCCCATGACGCTCGAGTAACTGCAAATTTAGCATCTCGGGCTCCCCTACTATAATTGAGAAACACAAGTGATCCAAAAAACAGCAACGTGTCACATAATAACCAATAAGCCTATTTAATTAGTTACAGGATCTGGCGCGGAGAGCAAAGATTACTGATAATCAAATCAAAAATACATTTCCTGTGAGTAATAACACTGTCGTATAACTCAACACAATGGTACTTGTTCAGCATGTCAGTATTTGCCTGGCTGTCACCGTCTGTCACTGTCCCACACCCTGTATAACCAAACAGCCTCTTGCAGTCCACTGTTGGACGTAGACCTCCCACAGGACATGCCACAAGGCTACTGCAATAGGAGGGACTTTGCACATAGTCACCACGCATTGCTTACATTTATTTATATATAAGATAAACAACGTATTATTTCACAAACAATCCATACATTTTGTTGTTACATGTCTTGCACGGTTGCATAATTTTACACACGATTTATAAGCAGCACCAAAAGACAGCAACAGTTTGTCAGAAGTGACGTCACAATACGAACCCTCCAGAAACAGTCCGTGTACGTAAACGCCCTCTGCCGGACCCTCGTGTATATCTTCCTTGTTCTGTTTCGTGATGAGGTTCTGTAGCACCACGGAGTCCAACGCCCAGCCTTTGTGGCTTCGTGTGACCTCCTGAAAACAATAAATTACATACATACGTATATACACATGGCTGTGCTCTTAAAATGGGATGACTAGAACTGCAAAATGACGAAGGGATCCTTATAATTAAAGAATGAATTAAGAATACGTCATCCTTATAAGTTTGGTATAACTTTATAGATTAAGGGCCAGTTGATCAGTAGTAAAGCTTAGTATTATATTTAACGTCATCTCGCTTTCACAACGTCAACAATCCTGTTTTGACATCTCACAGTAATCCTATTACCCTGCTATTGCTGCATCACCTGTCTCATAGCTGTGAGAAACCCCTGCGGGTTGAAGAAGCCCGTCATCCAGAACGCGAACGGTCTACCAGTTCGCAGCCACACGCGGTATTGATGCTCGCGCTCCAATAGCTCCGTGTACCAGAAGCCGAGCGTCGCCGACTCCCATGATACCTGGATAGACAGGTCAAGGTTGTCAGTGAAGCTCTTTTAATCAGACCTATAGTCACGTCCATTTCCCCCTAAAGAGGTGACAAATGACACACCTACTTTTCACCAGTCACCTATTAAGTTCCTAATGTTAAGAGGTGAGATTACAAGCTTGCATGTATTTTTGATTATACGGCAATCTCGCTATATAGTTGAATACATGCCATGGACAATAAGCCTTACTGAGTAGATAAACTCGGCTGGAAAAGCGGGAAGGAAGGAATTAGGCGATTTTTTTGCCATAATTGAATTTAATTTGAATTGACTTCTAACAACTTTCTATCGTTAAAATTGTATGATTACGCAAAAACCCTGTGATACGACATTAGGTACCTTAAGCCAAGTTTGTGGTATCCTCGCGTCGTACATAGCATCAAGCGACTCTCGTAAACCTTGACTCATGACGATGGTGCCATCTATCGCCAGCTTCAAGTCGCACAATGTCGACTGTACAGTCTTTATTACGCGCTGGATTCTGTCGATCTCTTGTCTGAAAATTTTATAAATGACTACATAGAAGGACGTAAACGTGATATTGCTTCCCTATTTTCACAGTGGAATTTTAAAAGCTAATGTAGACAAGTTCAAACATTTTCTATAGCTTTGAATGTAAAGACAGTTTCCGCAACTAGAACAGAAAGACGCAATACCTAGTTAAAGGAAGTAATGTTTCCGAGCCTACCTATGAGCATTTGACAGCTGCTTGCTGACCTTTATGTTTGCAATATAATCAGAGTGACAAGCATAAATAATAGTGCTCGCCAATCGTATTTAATAAACCTATTTTATTTAAAGTATTTGGTACATACCTTAAAAATATGTTCATAGGAAGAAACGCTCCCATTTTCTGCAAAGCTTCTTTAACTTCAAAACTGACGTATTGTTTCGGTAGTTTTTCTAACATATCCTCAGCCAACCTATACACAATACTTTCGCGAGTCTCCCCACCTTGGCTTCCTCCCTCCTTTGGCTGCACACTTAGTATCGTATCCAAAATATCTTTGGCACTGTTAATTTGATACGTAATGTCTGCATTGCCGTGTAGTCCGAAAACCTCTGGAGTGTCCGTCAATGGTAACTGGTTTATATAATCAACGTATCCGTGCAAGTTCCTAGTCTGCGGCACTTTATACCCTTTGTAGAACTCGAAACCGGGTCGAAGTAGTACATCACAGAACCACACGTTAGTAAACGTTGTTAGCAGGCGCTTGTCAAAGTCGTCTGTCACTCGACCACCGTACTGTACCTCTCCTAACATATAGCATATTGTTGGCCAAGAAATGCCCTTTTTAGGGTCGATTTCGTCGAGATGGTTCTGTATGAACTGCACACTTGCCGCGTAGTCCGCTTGGTTGAACTCGTAGGGCACGTTCCAGCCTAGAGGGCCGAACTTGCGTCTCTCTTGTAATATTGTATGGAGAAACGCGACGGCGTACAAAAGAGGCGGCCATTGCGTCAGCGAGGAATAATCGAGCGTGTCTTGAGTGATATTCTGGTACGTTCTCTTCATGCTGGCTCGGATCCCTTGAGGGGGTTCGTTAGTGAATTTTATGGCCATTTGGAGGAGTCCTATAGGGAAATCAGTGTGGACTTCTGTGGTGAGCCAAAGACGGAATGTCTCTTGAATATGCTCAGTTTCGATGAGAGCGTCCATGGCTTCTACACAGAAGGGTAGAGAGAGGTGAATGTTCTGAAGTAACACCCATCCGCCGTCGTTCATGGAGTCGGATATCATTTTTCGAGCGACTATCTCTTGACCTTGGCCCATTGAAACTGCTTTTAATACTGAAAATAGAAGTAAATAATTATATATATAATATATAATTGGACTTGTATGATACTAAGCCAGAGCAGAACTCTAAAATTTAGAGCAATAAACTATTTTACGCATACAAAGTAGTTACTGGGTTATGACGTCGACATTGAGTCGACCTTCTATTTGCTTTAACGAAGTAACATCGTTTTGTATCAACGCTCGATTATGAACTATTAGCGGTTAGACTATATCACGTGACTTGATGAACGCGCGAAAATTAATTCTTCCTATAGAAACAAACTCGTGGACGCCCGTGACTTCGTCCGCGTGGCCTGCAGAAAAAAACGAAATGTCGAAATTATCCGGGTTAAAAATATTTTCCAGGAATAAAAAGTAGCCCATGTGTTAATCCAGGGTGTCAGCTAACTCCACACCAAATTTTATTAAAATCGCTCCAGTCGTTTTACGTGATAGAGTAACAAATATACATCGATCCATCCATACTTACAAACTTTCGCGTCTATATAATATTAGTAGGGTAGGATATCTGCCCACCTATTTCTTTAGATTTGGCGAGCGCAGCAATTTGCGCGGAAGGATCGGAACCGATCGACAGTATACAGATGAGCGGAGTGCGTGGCTCAGACTCGTCGCAGGTTGCTTCTAGGTTCAAGATACAGCCCTCGCCATATTCCGGGCCTAGGGAATCTGGAAAAGGTATATTTTATAATAACATAAATGAAATATAATGTACCAGAAAACACGCGAAAACTTCTTATTCCTACGTGATATTCTGATGTACTTATAAGCAATATAACTATCAAGTAACATTACCATCAGTTTAGTAATATTTGCATGAAAGAGTAAAGAACAAACATCTGAACATCCAATTAATAACATAAGTAGGATATCTATAATAGTAAACTCATTAAGACTAAGACTCAAAAGAACAACACATACAACCTATTTAAATGATTATTAACAGTTAAAAAAATAGGGCCACATATTGACCATTTTAAATTGAAAAGAAAAAACTTTTCAGGAGGAATAATTTAATCTTTTTTTTATTAATATGCACAGCTATATACTGCATTTCTGAGGTTTTCACTCTGGCGTTGATATGCAGGTTGTATTCAGGATGTACAAACGTATTCATACCAACAATATATTTCCTGGCCTGCGAGAGCGTGCGGTCAGGGCTCCAGGACCTGATGAGCAGCAGCTTCCTAAATACATCGAGGCTGTCCTGGTATCCGCTGGGAATCACCTCCTCCTCGGGCTTGGCTTTCTCGTACCATGACCGCCATTCCTTCTCGCTAGATGATATCTAAAAAAAACAAATTAATTAAATGCGAAAATAGAAACAAACGTAAACGAAATTATATTAAATTTACCCTGCTACTATTAA
Organism: Carposina sasakii; assembly: GCA_014607495.2. Taxonomy (NCBI): domain Eukaryota; kingdom Metazoa; phylum Arthropoda; class Insecta; order Lepidoptera; family Carposinidae; genus Carposina; species Carposina sasakii. Next base: position 3,511,950 of record CP053148.1, read on the forward strand.
ACAGTGTTGTTATTTATGTTTATTATCATCTTATTCTCTCTTTATGAAAAGGTCAATAATTTATGGATGGCTAATGTAAGAAAAAGTCCTGCAGTTCTGGATACCTCATTCCGTGAACACAGCCGTGTGCATGTATAATGTAAATAATTAATATAATTTTCTTACCCTACTCAAAACGTCATTGAAAGTATTCAACTTGCTTATCTCCACCAAGTTTAACCACGTTATATCTAAGATCCATCTAAATGGCTTCGGCGTTACTGCATTCAGATCCAATGATGCGCCTCCCTTTACAAATGCCATGAACTCGTCGTGAGATATCAACCCTCGCTGGCAATCGATCTTCATCGCCAACATCAGCGTGAACAGCGCTTTGTGACGCTCATACAAACTACGCAATGTAAACGACCAAACGTCGTGCGTCAAATATTTTAAAATTATGTTTATACGTTCCTCAGTAACGTTGCTCTTCGTTGACTTTGTTATAGAATTGTCGAAGATGGTTAGGAACTGTTTCAATGAGTTTTGGTACATAATGTTGACGTTGCTCATTTCGACGATCAGAAAATAAAGTATGGAACCTCGCGCTGCCACCGCTCGGAACTCCTCTCTAGCTTTTATAATCTTCTTCTCAGTCACTTCGGCCACTTTTAGTTTCTCGTTGACTTCCTCTGACGTAGTTTTAGTGACTTGTAGTACTTGAATCAGTGCTTCATCATCGACTAGAGAGCCCTCCGAAGATGTAAGTCGACAAAGCAAATTACTCTCTAATTCTTTCATACTCCTTTGATTCTTCATAACAGACTCGAATAACGCAACCCGTTCCTCTTCCAAATCTGATTTCTCCATTAGGATTACGCGACCAAGTAACTGATCTTCCAATCCTTGCATAGTGACAGTGAAGTCTATAATAGAAGTTTTAGCACTGATTTCGGGTGAATACGCCGGGTTAGGTAGCTTAGTTGTAATATACAGCATAAAACCAGGCATTACATCGCATTCCTTATCTCCGACGATTACCTTCTCAATAGACCCCGATTTTATAAAGTTCTTTTCTAACACATTATCTATAACAGGATCTAGTTCTACCCCAACGTCTTCTATTAGAAGAGGCCTTCCTAAGGACAAACTATCCTCAAGATGTGTCCTAAAATACTTATGATTTAGCGATGTTATTTGCAGTTCGTTTGTGCTTTCTTTATTTTTAATCCAATTTTTCCCTTGACTCTGCGGATCGACTAACAATGCATATGAACTAGACTTCGTAACTATCAATGCATTTTGCACAGACAAATCATCATTGGGCAGTCCTTGGAGTGTCCACTCCGAAATGGTTGCATTTTCCACCAGCATATTAGTAATATTTAGATTATCTGTGACAGGTATTTGTTTGTTCTGTAGTATACCCATCCAGGTGTTGAGGAGGCTGTTTCTAAACTCCTGGTTATACGGTCCACAATAGGAAAGGAAACCGGTAGCTAAAACAACGTCACCCACTAATCTTCCAAGCTGTTCCTTGAAGTCTTTACTCTGCTGCGTCCATCTTATTTTCTCGCCTCCAAGACCGTTGATAAGCGCGGTGGCAGCCGTCATTTTTCTAAGACAAACGTTGGCCGCATCAGTTAGTTGTTGCTTCTCCGACACAGCAGACTCGTATTGTTCTTTAACTTTCCGCAATGACATTTCACGCTCTTCTAGTTGTCTCTCGGCCGATGCCAAGTCTTCCATGGCCACCTAAAAACGCAGGCAGAAAAATTGCATAACTACACCCTAAAAATATCTAAAATATTAAACTTAATATTCAAAGCTAGAATATTATATCGCTGACACTTTAAAAACTTGAAGGACATTAAAACTACAGCGATAATACTACAGCAGTCATATAATAACTTTATACATACCTTTAGCCTAGCCTCTTGTAATAAAAGATTAGCTTTCAGTGGCAATACTTCTTTGTTGACACTATGGAAGAAGGCCATTGCTTTTGTCCACGACAATAGGCCTGCAACATCACCGCAAACTCTCTTAGCTGTGTCCATATTATAGTCCTCCATCTCGAAATACGGCATCAAATGTTCCACCATTTCATTGTTAATTATGTCCTTTGGATAGTTTTGCAATTGCAATAAGAAGGTTGTACTGGCCATCATCTGAAATAAAATCTTGTTATGATTGGCAAACTTACAACATAAGACCTAAATATGCCGACGAAGAGGTATATTGTTCACAATTTAAGTAGAAATTTACAAAGAGACATATCCTAATAATGTAGCTGCTGCTCTTAGTAACTTTAAAATGTAGCCAATGTATCAAAATGGTGGTGGTGATATATCTTACCTTCAAGGATTCCGCCCAAGACGGTTTCGGACATGGAGCAGCTGTATCAGGTATCAAAGGATGCAATCTTCTTTGAAACAGAATGAGTACACAATCCATGATCCTCATAATAAGATGCGGTGGTCTACCCAGCTTCCTTACAGTAGCAATGTGCGCCGGTTTTATAGTATTCAGTGCAGCTTCTGCCTCTTCTAAAGCTGGTTTGGCTGCTTCTAACTTCCTCTCAGCTTTTTCCTTTTCCTCCGCTATGTAAGCCACTAACGCCTCTGCTTTTTCCTTCACTATTTGCACTTGATTCTTAACTATCTCTGCTTGCATCGCCCTTTCTGTGACCTCTGTTAATACTCTGTCAGCTTTCTCTGACGCTAAAGCTAAGTCTTGTTCCATGACGGCCAAATCTTTCTTCAATACTTCTACAGATATGGACGCTTCTCGTAGTTTTTCTAGACCAGTATCCATTCTTAGAGCGCCATCGCCAAGCTCCTTTTGCTTCATTTGGTATATCGTTTTGTATCCACCGATGAAGCTAAGGTAAGACTTTGGGGTCACATGGGATGACCGTCGGAACCTCTGGAAGTATTCGGCCGAGACTTGAGATACCACATCCTGTATTGTACCTAACACAGTAACGAGTTCTTTTTTCACTTGTTTCGTGCACTCGATTTCAAAATCTGTAAGGAAATGGTCTGCGACGGAGACGAGGGCGTCTTTAGGCCAAGGCTGGAACCAATCGATGGTGCAGCCAGAAATAAGAGCCGGGAATCGCATGGCACGGTATCTGAAGGCTTCGCTAACCTGAAAGATGAGATAAAATATACATAAGAGAAGTAGACACCGTCACGTTCTTTATTGATTGATATTTGTTTGTCATACTTACTGGAGAGAAACACAAAACCACGTGAAGATTTTGGCAAGTTCTGTTCAGAAAATATTCCATTACAAGTTCATTTGTAAGGGACCGTTTCTGATTCTCCCTTTTCATTATCGGGGTCAGCTCCGAAATTATCTCTTGCTGCTCATCCTTTGTAAATAAGTTGGATATTACACCTGATGACAATATATTGTTGAGATATTCCAGAAAACCTTCCTCCTTTATGTCCAGGTCTGTAAAAATAAACGTTGTCCCCTTTCCTTGAACGCCACAAGACCTGTAAAGTAGCTTCAAGTCTTCGAGGAAGTTTCCGACATTGTATGACCTGGTCAAAGCTATTTGGAACGATCGATAACCAGCTATAAAGGTGGATAGTTTGGTCAGAGACTGTTTTCCTGAACCACCGACACCTACTAGCATGACATTTCCTCTCGGATGCCGGATGACTCGGGATATTTTGACTAAATGCAGCATAGCATCAGGGAAGAATACAAGGTCCATGCCAGAACCGCGAACCATTTCGTTGAATTGCGATAGGAACATTTCCAATCGTTCGCGCAGCTCGCTGTAGTCGAACACTGGTTCGTATACTTTGGGTAGTTCCATGTCAGCGTCTTCGCCTTCTTCGCCCGTTGGTTCCGGTGCGTCTCTGTAATTAAAATTATAATATTGTTTAGTTTAATGGAGTTTTTGCCATAGTCCCCACCCCACTATGGCAGTATCCTTGGGGCGTACCCTGCGGGACGCCTACGTCCAGCAGTGGACTACAGTGGACCAAATCTAATACCTATACACTATGGACGTTTGGTATATACGCTAAGGTTGTTTGAATATCCTACTATTGGACGTAATAGTTAGTGAGATGTTTGTGAGTCCTTCCAGTTGAAAAACGAACGGGTTTTGATGAAGCTCGGCAGTTATATAGCTCATATATCAAAATAATACATAAGTTACATACGGTCATACAAAAAAGTTGCTGGAGTTAGCTAGTACCTCATAAAGTCGACAAAAACAGGCTCCTTCTCCATCATCTTTCTATACTCCACTCCCAATAATTGCTCCGATATATCGTACAAAGATTTATTGAACCAATCCTTGTCGTTCTGATGCGTGAATCTATCAGAAAACACTCTAGAACACTCATGTTTCCATAGAAGCATTAGGCATTTCTCAGACTCTATTACAGTAGGTAACGTGCCGACCATGCCTTGCCAAACTCTTGACAGATCTCTCAGAGAAAACACATAGTGAAACTTCGCTGGGGTTGGTAACAAATTCAATCGCGTACGCATCCAAAGTTCCCTGGTCAATGGAATGACTTTTTTGATGAGAGTCCTAACTTCTATAGCGAAACCTCGCTTGGCATTGTAGTGCCCTTCGCCGATGACTTTGAATATTTTGTCTATTGAGTCGTTATTTGGTAGTGTACAGTTGAATATAGAGAATTGCCGCTTAAGTCGACCTGGAATATCGTTTCTGCCTCCACCTATAAAATATAAAAGGAAATACTAAGCGGTCAATAATACCTGTACAATTAAACTTAGAAAAATATAGAGCCATGTCAAAATTAATCTCAAAAATAACATAAAGTTGTAAGTAATTGCAAAAATAATTCATAATGATTTCAAAGTTTACCTGGCTGTCCCATAGCTCCAAGAAACTGTATGTCAATAATCGTAGTAAAATCCCCTGGTTTTTCCAAACTGTAAAATCCGCCCATACTCATAGTCTGTCTAACGATTTCATTAGTTATCTGATCGCCCCACTCGTTAATCTGAGGCAGATTTATATCGTCTATGAATACGAGCATCTTCTTCCCTCCAGGGGGACCAAAGGTCATTCCACCGCGCTTCTCTACATAACTCTCTATCGTTTTTTGGAACTGGAATGGACTCGTTGCCGATGAGAAGTTAAAAGACCTCCCCATAAACTGCTCTGGGTTAGCATTCTTCATATACGCCTTCATCATCACCGTTTTGGCAGAACCCTGCTCGCCTAGTAACAAAACTGCCTTCCCTTGCTTCGCGATACAGTGAATCAAGTAGTTTATCCTAACATTGTCGACAATAGGCACCAATATCGAGGAGTAGTCAGGAGACGCTGTATCAGGGTACTGATAGTTAGGCACTAAATCATCCCAAAGCTCCCATTTACCGGGATGTTTCACGTAAAAATCGAACGCTATACTTGGCTTATTATTCGGATGCTTGGGCATTTCCAGAACATCAGCAAAGTTCTCTTTTAAATAAGCGTCAAAACGATGTCGGTCATCAGTTTCTAGAAGTGAACCGAAACCCCAAACTAGACAAAACACATAAACGTTATGTAAATGTTCCGGAGTGAACAAAACTATCTCTTCTGCCTTCTCTTTTTCATCATCTTCGTCCAAATCGCCATTCACTGACTTGCTAGCTGAAGGTTCTTCTGCTTCTGGGATTATCTGTGGCGGAACCAAGCCTTCTAGAAGACTTAGCATTTGCAATATAATATTGCTTTGTAACACCGTCATACTGAAAATTAAGTTTTGTGTGCACCAAGTGTAAACCGTCGGGAATGTTTGCTCGAACAATGAACTGAATACTTCCACCTCTCTCGCTGATCGGGTTTTGAGCCATGCGCGCAGTACTGGAAATATAATGGACAGTTTACTGGTTAATTAGTAAGACAGTGTTAACACGGTAAGTAGCAATGATTGAGTTATAAATAGGTGAAAAGTATAAAAGATAAATAGAAAAAAAAGAAACATAAAAAAGCATAACAAGAAAATAGATAGTAGAGCTTCAATGTTAACTTTTTCAGCTAACTTGAACACGACATAAATATGTAATAATAAAAAATCTAACCAGGATCCCAATCCAATCCCGAAGAGCTCATATAAACCATCCCGTTCCTGGACACAGTAGCTGGCGACGCGTTATCAATGTTTTCCGGCTCAAATATGATTTTGGAAGTCGGCGCCATCGTCAGCCGATCGCCGTTGGCCAACGTCAACGTTTTGTTATCATCGAGCACCGAATTTAAATTCTCTATCCATATACTGTCGACTGGGCCGTCTAATACCAGCCAAATGTGCTCTCCAGTTTTGATTTTGAGCGTCTTTCTCCAAAGCGCGGAGAAGATGCCATCCGTCCAGTCGTTGGTCGCCACATCTAGGCGACCGAACATTTGCGCTGCGGTTATCGCTTTAGGGTTCATGCGCATTTCCCTGAAACGGTAATTACGAGATTTGCAAATAGATAAAATAATCTGTATATTAGTTAGTCATTTTGTATATGAGATTCTGATGAAGATAAGAATATGATTTCATAATCCTAATTAAGTTATCCGGCTCAACTGTTTATTTCGGAGTAATTTTATGTGACGTGATTAAACTCGATGTCTGTTTCTGTTTATATATAAAAGCAATGCATCATGTGTGCAAGCGCTCAAATTAAAATTAAAATTACACATTTAATGCAAGTGGGATAAGTATTATCTAAACTTGTAATCTATTTACTTGTGTGGATCTTCGGTCTCAGACAGCGCGTTCATGAGTGTATGTATGCACGTGGTTTTGCCTGCGCCCGGCGGACCCAGTGTCATTATACCGTGCCTTACTCTCTGCGTTTCATATAGCTGTAAAATAAAAATTTGTGTCAAAGCCAAGTACCCAATATTGAACTACCTTTGTAGAATAATTTGAGTATGGTTTTAACCAACACATAAGTACACAAATTGGACGACCGATTGGCGTAGTTGGTGTTGCCCTGAGATGCCATAGGTCCTGGGTTCGAATCCCGGTAGGTGCAAACATTGATATGATGAATATCGACGTATGATTCCAAGTCATGGATGTTTCTATAATTATCTATGTATCTATATACCATTGCTTACCCACCCTACAAGACCTTCGGGATCTTATTGTGGGACTGGATTAATGTACTATGAAGAGTAGAAAAACACAACCAACTACTTACAAGATTCTTTTCTAAATAATGAATCTTACCTGAATGATTTTAAGAATCCACGGCGGGTGATACACCAAGTTTGATTGGTCTACTTGTTTGCGAATAGCTTCTTCCAGTTCCGGGTACATTGTTTTTTCCAAAGCCTGGTAATATAGTTATTTAGTCCATTGATTTTCTATAAATGTTTTGACTTTTTCAGCTTTATGGGATGTTAGTACTTGGGGAATGTACGGACGCTTTGTTGCCAATAGCAAGCGTTTTTTTATATTAACGATACTAATGAGACTATGGAGTCGATATTTAATACCTATTTAGAAACACAACATCAAATCTAACCTTCAGATAGTCTATCTGACTATTGGAAAACTCGCCTTAGTCACCTTGCTTTATAGGTACTATAAATTTCATTGGTAACTTACCTGATTAGGGAACAGATCAGCGACGAGCGATATGAAAAGCGGCTCGTCTTCATCAATAAGCTTCGACAGGTTCATGTCTCGTAGCACGCGCATCACTATGGTGCTCTCATTGTCTTTGGAGTTGACTCGCTTCACCGCGCCCAGTGTACGGAGTACCGAGAGTATGTTACGTAGACCGAAGTCGTAGTGTACCTGAGTATTGTTGTGAAAACATTGGGAGTTTTTCCACTAGACGACACAGCCACGACTGTCGTCTCTAGATGTCTCCATTATAACGTCAGATTGTCAACAATTTAATTTTATAGAATACTAGTGGACGCCGGCGACTCCGTCCGCGTGGACTACAGAAAAAATAAAATGTCGAAATGCTCCGGGATAAAAACATTTTCCCGCAATAAAAAGTATTAAATTGAAACATATGAAAACTGCATCGAAATTGGTTCAGCCGTTTCTGAGATAAGCGTGCACAAACGCACAGACAAACCGACAAACAGACAAAAATTCCAAAAATCATTCTTTTCGGTACCATTGCGTTGATAAAGGTCTCCTATAATATTTTTTCTCATATATCTTCCTTGTACAGACTGACAGATTTTTATTATATGTATAGAAGATATAGGTATGTGTAGAAGAAGATATAGATTGACTATCGCGCTAGCCATTCCCACTGTTACGACATTCTGTCTTCACCTAAAAAAATCGTAGATGACAATGTAATGTCCCATATTATGTGAACACCTCCTTTAAAATATATAGGCTACAAAACCTAAAACTACACGATTGTCTATTGTTGTGACATAGTAAGAACGCGCCCTAATGCTAAGTCGCATATACAGGATGTTTTTTTGTGGCCACCTTTAACGAAGGGTACGTATTCTATACATGAAATAAAGTAAGTTTATGCCAAAAAAAATGCTGGGAAAAGAAAATTATTTTTTTTGAAAAAAAATTTAAAATTCATTGATCGTGCGAAATTTATAGTGTCTAGTGTTTATGTTAGTTTTTTTATAGACAGATATTAATTATTTTTCGTGAAAAAATCCTGCTACGCGCGTCTATGTGCATTTATGCAGAAAAACGCAGTCTATTTACTCAACTTTGGACCCTAATATTTTGGAAACCAGACACTTCCCAGGTATGCTTCCATGGAGAAAAATGATCGTGATGATGAGGAGATTCCGTAGTTTTCGGAAACGTTGACGACCAAAAATCATCCTGTATATACATCCGTGGATGTCACTATAGCAAATATATATTTTGGTTATTTCTAGATGACCTTGACATTATTATTATTGTAAAAGTCATGAAAAAAGAGATATGTACAAGTACATACACCATTATCGCAACTTAACATAACATAAAACGACAGCCCATTAAACTCATATAAGTAAGTACAACAACCTCACCTGCTTAGTAAGCTGTTCCTCACACAGCTTGTACAGCGTGTAGAACTTTCTAGCAAGTGTGATGTTTTCGAGGAAGCCGCACGACGCGAGCTTCACGCGGATAATGATCTGACGGTCCGGAACCATCATGGCGACCGTTCGGAACTGGATCTTTAGATTTTCCGGTAACTCCTTACGACCGGCGTAACCTGGGTTCTGGAATTTTTTAAAGATTTCTACCTTTGTTTAACCTAGTTCAGCCTAGTTTTGTATAATATGAGCTCTCTCCCGTTCTCATTTATTTGTTGTGGGAGCAATATGTACTTTTCTTCCATTCATCCTTGTACACGCGCATCATTTCTCACGCAGTCCATGCAACACTTCTTTACACTTGAAAGCTTGAGCATAAGGTGAAAAAAAATTTAATACAATAGTAATACTAACAGTGACAAATAAATCAATTTTACACAAGTTGTGTCTTCTGTTCCTAAATAGGAACCAAGATGTTTTAATTGTGTGAATGGTTAATAAAATATAGAACAGTTTAGCAATAAACATAAATTATTGTTTAGGAAATCTTTATAAGCAACTAGGTTCACAACACGTTAAATTACTTCAAGAAAACTAATTTTACCAAACTACTGATCAAGCAACTAGCCATACTCTTACATAAACCCGATCACATGCATAGAACACTGACCATAGTAATAAAAATCCCGAATTCCGGGCACATATCAGACAGATCCCCGTCGGTGAACACAAACGACTTCTTCTTCTCCTTCTTAGCAGCTAATACGACTGCCACTTGCTGTGCTGCTACGGATAGCACCGGCAACTCTATGCGATTGAACTCGTCGAAACAGCCCCAAGACCCGGATTGAGCTAGGCCTTTGTAAATACGGCCTAGGCCTCTGGGATAGAGAAAAATTAATGTTGTCACTTGTACATTTTAAAATCATGGCTTTGCGTGATAATGTTATATAAAGATATTTATAGTACCATATTTTGAGCAAATAATAAATTTCATTTCACATTGAAATAACTTTCATGCTGTTATCATTGGAACGTGTTATAATATTAATTATTTCTTATTTCTTGATGATAATAGTTTATCTATATATCGGTCTAGTCTACTATGTTCAAATTACATATTATTTGACCAGCAGAGCAATTTGGAAATGAAATAAGATATTTGCACAAAACATTATTACAATAAAATTACTATTGCACTTTATCGGCATTAATTTTATTTATTTATTGACGCTATTTTTTGGCTTAAACAAAACATAATTGAACATAGTGGAATAGACCTATCGATTGGGATTATTTACCCGCAGTATATCGAGGTCCTCACCTATAATCCATCTGGTCGGAGCAGTTGAACACCACAACGTATTTCGCTAGAGTCTTGCCCATGTCTTTCACTGTCTCCGTCTTGCCCGTACCAGCGGGGCCGCAGGGCGCGCCGCCCATACTCATAGCCAACGCTTGAGCTAGGGTTATGTAGCACCTGTACAGTTGTAATTGATACCATGTTTTGATACTGAATTGATAAGAAAGTAGTAATAGAAGCTATATATATATATACCGCGTCGATGTCCTTATATAGTTTTGATACTTATTTACAAATGTATCTCTGCAAGAAAAACGCATATTTTATAAACCGCTAACTATATGACACGTTGTTATTGTAAAGAGGCGATATGTACCTAAATGTACATTTGTGTATATTAAATAGATAAAAGAAAGTAATTACAGCAGTCTAACTTGCCTGTCAGTAAGCGGAGTGATGACAAGTCGCTCCGTACATCCGAGGTATTCGTTCTGATACGTGAAGGTCACGTCCGTAACAGAGATCCACGTCTTGTCCGCGTCCTCCTTGAAGTAGAACCGACATTGTTTCAGCCACTCGAAGTCGTTCGCCGAACGCACGTTTAGACGACACTGTAAGTTATAAAGCCGTTCTTACTTAAGTTTTATGCATTATCGTTCATGACATTTCTTATTTAGTAGTAGTGCGTGCTGTATTCTCAAAAGAGGGCAGCCAGATCACGAAAGAGATCCAGCTAAGTTTAGTAAAGCGGTGCCAAATGTAAAAGATTAATGAAAATTTGCTAGCTCATCGCCTGATACAACGCTCCTGAGTTCCTTAGTCGACTCTTACTATATGCACGCACAGAGATGTAAAGACCCACATCAGCACAAAAAAACAATAGAATCATCAAAATAATACCACAAGTAATAAAGCACATTTGCTTGACAGAATCGTAGAAAACGCTGTCACAATCCCTAAAAGAAAGATAACGGTTTTAGCAGTCTCTACAGTATACTGGCTAGACTTACCAGCATATCAAAAATATCCCTCTGATGCACGTGGATAGTGATGAGCGTCTCAAACTTGATCCGTTCAATCTTCAGCAGATCTCTTGTGGTCTGGTCAATGAGGGTATTCAGCAGTTCAAGGAACTTGTTGTTAGTTTCCATCATGATCTTCTTGTCTTGACGAGCTTGCATCAGAGCCAGCTCCGCATCTCGAGTCCAGATTATTTGGATACCAAGTAGACCGATCTGAAATATTGATGTACAGAATATTATGCTCTGCGGAAGTCATACTGACGAGGGTAATATATAAAAAAGTTGATTAGCTAATTTACCGATATTGATATGGTAAGTACGAGTAGTAGTAGTACTACCAACAAAGAACTTTTAAATTATTATCTTTATAAGTAGTTCGATATCTGATCCGTAGAATCAATCGATTGAAAGTAAAAAGGTTATTAAAATTTATTTTGTTATAGATACAGGGTGTAACGTAATCGGTTTGTTAAGCGAAAAGCTATGTAAATAGCCGACTATAGAGAACCTATTTCCAAAGTTGAGACTCGAAATCACATTTTTATTTTTCTCCATACTATCGGGAAAAATAAACATGTGATTTCGGGTCTCAAATTTTGTGGATATGTTCTCTACAGTGGGCTATTTACATAGCTTTTCGCTTAACACACCCTTTTTGTTACACCCTATATAGGTCATTTATTTTATTTGTAAAAGTAAGATGAACTCCGATAACAGGTTTATTTCTATTGTGTAAGCGCGTGTCGCTTTATACCAAAGACATTCCATGTTCTACACTGTTTATGTATAGCACCCTCTCGCATAGAAATTACTAAAATAAATAGGATAGACACTAGACTTCCTCTAGCTGCAAGGAACATCTTATGCACACATACACACAAGGCAATTTAGGAACAAACCTGAGCAGGCATCTTATCCAAGAACAGCAGCATATTAAACGAGGGGTCGTTAAGAACGGCCACGGCACTCCTGATGATGGAGTGGAGACTGCCCTGAGCTGATTGCAGGAGGGAAGTCAGCCACGTCTCCACAGAACCCTCGGCTCTGACGGGACGCTCCAGCTTTATCTCCTCGCCTTCGCTGGAGACTATGGCTATCATTTTGTTGTATTCTACGGGAAAAATGATGTACCTATCAATCAGCTGTGTTAGACTCCCGTCTATTTTTACGAGAAAAATCATTAGCTGTTTGTGATTCCGTCTATGTGAAGTTAGAATAAAGAATAATACTAATTATTGTAAATATGACAGTAATTTATATACTCGTATATTTAGATGTTTAGAGCCGAGTTATTCTTGATTTTAATAAAACCTTGCACTTACGTTGCTTATATAGGTATGGCAGAATAACATTATATGGTGTGGTGAATGAAATGCTGACAAATTGAATTGACGAAATAAATGCATACTCTATCAAAGTCAATACACACTAAAAATAAACTTAACTTATTATTACTCAATGCACATTCATCATCTCAAAACACAACTTACCAATATCATGAAACTTGACATAACGTATATTATCGAATATGGACAGCAAATGATTCTGTATAGTATGTGAATCGGAGGCCTGGCCCAGAATCTCTAGCAACGCCGGGTCGGACACAAAGAAGAACCGTGGAAACATCGTCCTTTTCTTTTCCAAGTAACCGCTTAAACTCTTCTGGCATAACTCCAGCTGCTCCTGCAAATGCGGGAGTAACTGCCTCAGGAGGTCGTCACCAACACAGCACGAGACTACACCGGGCGTCTCATGCGCTCTTTGCATGATCTTCTGCCAAGACTTGTCGATCTTCGAGAAGCGTTTCGCTTCTTTCGGCAGTTGTTTGGCGATGTCGCCGCCAACGAACACCGCTTCGAGGTACACCCACATGTTTTGGACCAGCAGCCATCGCTCTAGGATTTCGTTCGTGCTCTGTAGGTCGCATAGCCATTGCTGAATTTGCTTTCGGAACGGTGCGTTGTATCTGGGAATTGAGAAGGAATTCGGTTCAATGCGGTAAATGGTCAGACATAAAACTACAATATCTCTATGACTCATGTTAGGATATTGGAAACTAGACAATGTTAATATTTTTATAATCTAAGAACTATACACTCATAACAATAAATAAGGCGATGGGCTAGCAACTTGTCACTGATAATTTTCATCTATCCCTACTATGTGACATTGGGATCTCCTCTATGATACTGCAGTTTTAGCTACCATATTTCGAGAACACATCCATGTGTTTATGTATACATGTATAGATTACTAATTACCTGTTAGACAAAAGCGATCCCAGTATCATTAGGCTGTCTTCCAACTGACCGATAGTCTCGGCGGTGGTGTCGCCCCTCAGCAGCAGCTCGCCTCGATTGTTAAACGTCTGGAAAGTCAGCTCGTGGACCGACCACTCGTTCGTCACTTGTCGAAGTTTCGCTTCGATGTCTTTCTCTTTCATCGCCGATATACAGATATCCTAAAAATGGGTTGCTGTTAGCAAATAACCATTAAACTTAACCTTAAATTTAAAAACCTAAAAGATATTGTAAGTTTCTCACACAACAGACTTCAAAATCATAATTATGATGTTACCTAAATTTTCCATCTGATGTTCGTCCACACCTCAGGCCCTAAACCTTCCCTTGAAAGCTGAACGCTAAACGGTGACCCTCGAATCTAACAATCACCTGTGATCACCTTGTGATCACAAGCAACTACAGTCGCGACGAGAACCCAAATCGAATACCCAATACGCACTGCTACTCCGAAACCACTAAGCTATCGCACGTATTTATAACATACATTTTAGCAGTGATTTACTAACTGAATCTAAATGCATCTGCCATACTGGTTTTAAAGGAACAATAAAGGGACGCAGTCTGCGCAGAACGCATCGAGCTTGCAGCTTGCACACATTAACACGCAATTATATACTTGTGTATAGGTAATATGTTCCCATACTATTGTCCGTTTCATAGAATAGTTCCTATGCCAGATTTCGGAACTAACATTTTTTGTATGCAGTGAAATAGAAAATGTCTTTATACACAAAGGAACTAGCGCCATCATCCATCGAATATATATACGGTCAAACACAGTTCTGTACTTGTGTGTATAAGTGAAATGTTCACATACTACCATCTTATGGACCCCTAGTAGCTCAGTCCTGGAAATTATCGATTGAGTCTGACTGAAGACGTATTTCATTGATTTGTGTCAGGTAATTTTTACAACAAATATAAACTTAATTTATATATAATATAAAATATAAATTTAGGCCACCTACTAAAATTTGTTAAGAACAAAAGTGCCATAAATGTTTAATCTTTGTCCAACCCGCCTGCCCAGCGTGGTGACTATGGGCAAAACCCCCCTGTGGCAGTAGCATTGTGATGTGCCCTGGGGGAGGCCTACGTCCAGCAGTGGCCTGCAATAGGCCGACATCAATAAGCCTAAGTAATATAGGTAGGTACATACTAGGACTCAAAACTTTGTGTAAAAATTGTTTAATTTTAACTCGTTATTAGTTTAATAGTTTTTTTTTCACTTTAGCAGCTTTAACTTAAGCGTATTTTCAGTAAGCTTTATGTTAACTCAGAACAACTACATACATACAGTTATAATGATTTCATTTTTTATAGATTTATATTTTCTATAAATTAGCAATAATTTACTATTTCTACTGTGAAGCAAAAAGTTAAAAACAAATTGTAACAAAACAAGAATAGTACCAGGCATACATAAATCGTGAGCGAAATTAACGTCGTCTTTAAATATTATATATTAGCTTATAAGGTCCACCAAAACAACGGTTCAATCTAAGTATTATCTATTCTGTCCTTAAAAGATTAGCTTAGCCACATGTCCAATTTAGACTGAAAATAACAGGTTTGCATAAGAGCAAAGTGGTAAGGTACTTATAAGAGAACTGTACACCAGAGCAGGCATGTACGTACATTGTACTCCAAGCAGAGGCACTACACATACGTATTTTGGGCTATCGTTATTCAATTTTGGATTCTTCATCTACATTACAATGTTTTTTAAGATATTTGAAAATCAACTGCCAATCACGACTTTTTCACCTCTTGTCTATTCTAATGAAATAATATACCTATGGTATCATTATTATATGAATATAAATAATCACGATTGAAAATACAACCTATATGTAGTCCTAGATTGGTCCACTACTCATTCACGTCACTACAACTCTTGTAAGTCAGGACCAACGGAAGCGACCAGAGAAATACAAATAAAATATTAAAAACCCAGGGGGACCTAGCTGATGACTATTAAAGTATTTAGAAATGACAGCATATGCACCATGAAGATACGCCTAATATTAATTTAAACTGTGACAAACAAGTTAATGTAAGATTAAGCGATATGTGGGTATGCATACAAGTACTTGTAGTAATCAAAATATTCGCACTGTCTGAGGTCGATCTGGCAACAGATTTCATATGAACGTTGTTACAAAGGACTAGCACTGCATAACTTGACTAGAGATGGAAGGAACTGGCAGTTTCCTATATTTATAAATTGGAAATAGGTAACTACACTATAATAGGTAACTATTGCAAACTACAATCACTAACAAATTATATCAAAATGCACGTTATAGCAGTTATTTTCAATATAATCACCTCTGGTTAGCTTAGCATTTGATGGCACATTACTTGCTTAAATCAGAAAATATAGCACTCAAGGTAATTCAATATTTAGAAGTATGTAAGTCAAATCATCAAATCAAATCATTTTATTGCATACTAAGTGTACATAACAGTTTTGAGTATCAAAGCACTTATAACTTAGTAGCCCTTATGAGGCACCGCAACACTCTTAAAACTAAACTCCTATTTATATTTAGACTATATACAGGTGTAACAAAAAGTGTATGTTAAGCGAAAAGCTACGTAGATAGCCCACTATAGAGAACCTATCCACAAAATTTGAGACTCGAAATCACATGTTTATTTTTCCCGATAGTATGGAGAATTTTTAAATATCTCAGAAATTTTCATACAATCTTGAAAAATAAACTTGTGATTTCGAGTCTCAAATTTGGTGTATAGGTTCTCTATAGTGGGCTATTCACGTAGCTTTTCGCTTAACATACCCTTTTTGTTACACCCTGTAAAAAAAATACATCAGCCTGCACAAGATTAGGACTGCCCTTAAACAACTCAAAAACAACAAAGCGCCGGGCGACGATGGAATTACATCAGAGCTTCTAAGACCGGGTGGAACTCCGGTAATGAAGGTCCTCCAGAGGCTCTTCAATTCCGTCTTGCTCAAAGGCGTAACGCCGGAAGCATGGAGCAGAAGTGTGGTGGTGCTGTTCTTAAAAAGGCGATAAAGCCTTGCTGAAGAACTATAGACCCATCTCGCTTCTGAGCCATGTCTACAAGTTGTTTTCAAGGGTAATCACGAATCGTCTTACTCGCAGGTTTGATGACTTCCAGCCTCCCGTACAAGCCGGTTTCCGGAAAGGGTTTAGTACCATAGACCATATCCACACGCTACGACAGATTATACAAAAAACGGAAGAGTATAATCGGCCACTATGCCTAGCGTTCGTGGACTATGAGAAGGCCTTTGATTCGATCGAGACATGGGCAGTGCTACAGTCTCTCCAGCGGTGCCATATTGACCATCGATATATCGAAGTGCTGAAGTGTTTATACAGCAACGTCACCATGTCGGTACGAGTACAGGAGCGGAGCACTCAGCCGATTTCATTGCAGAGGGGAGTGAGACAAGGAGATGTTATTTCTCCGAAGCTCTTCACTAATGCAGTGGAAGACGCCTTTAAGCTTCTCGAATGGAAAGGACTCGAAATCAATATCAATGGCGAATACATCAGTCACCTTCGGTTCGCAGACGACATCGTGGTCATGGCAGAATCGCTGAAGGATCTAAGCACAATGCTCGATGGCCTCAATCTAGTCTCCCGACAGGTGGGCCTGAAGATTAACATGGACAATACGAAGATCATGTCGAACGTCCATGTGCCGCCCACTCCTGTACTGGTTGGGAGCTCGATGCTCGAAGTTGTTGACGAGTATGTTTACCTGGGACAGACGGTCAAACTAGGTAGGTCCAACTTTAAACTAGGTAGGTAACTCCACATAGCTCGAAGAACTGATGGCCGATGGAGTCGGAAAGTTCTAGAGTGGATACTACGTATCGGCAAGCGCAGCGTGGGAAGGCCACCCGCGAGTTGGACGGACGACCTGGCCAAGATCGCGGGCGTCGGTTGGATGCAGGCGGCTTCCAACCGGTCGGAGTGGAGGTTGTTGGGGGAGGCCTATATCCAACAGTGGACTTCTCAGGGCTGTAAATGATGATGATGATGATGATGATATAAAAAAAACAAGTAACTGGTAAGAATTAACACAAACATTTTTTTTGTGATGCCTGTAATATCCTAGCGTAAATTTTAAAGTACCAAAACACATAATTAGTGGCGTCGTATTGGGCGCGCCGTAACGGCAACAAAGCGTTCGTACATTCCCCAAGTACTAACATACCATAAAGCTTAAGCAGTCAGCGCATTCCTGGAAAATCAATGGACTAGTCCCGTAGCCTAGTTACCGAGTTCTTCGCGCGTTGTTTTTTTTTTGTTGTTTGTTGATGTTGGTACATATAGCTCTCTCTTTTCTTCTTAACTTTTTAAAAGTAACGAAAAGTAAACTCATATCTGTTTTAAGTTATGCCAACTAGCATGGCATAACTTAAAAGAAGTAGAAGAAATTACGGTACCTTACGGCCAATATAGAGATCGAGAATAAATTCACGGATATTGCAATTGTTTTCATATGACATTTGAATTAGGTATAAAATGTCTGCGGATATTATCGGACAATTCTACTTTAGAATTCATTCAATTTACTGCAATGAGGAATGGCGTATATGACATGAATTTACTGTAACATTAACAAACGGGTACAATTATTTTTATACAGTAGTTTCATCTAAGACAGTAGTGATACTGATAGAGCAATTTACCACATCTTTGCGACAACAGAGCCATAGTATGAAATGTATGCACCAATGTTAACGAACCAAGATACTAGCATCGCATAACTTGAAAACGTTATCATTGCGAGACAACGTTTATATTATGCTAACAGGTGTAAGTTTCCTTACTGCCAATTAAGTTGTCAATTGTTATAATATCAGAGTGAGTCCAATCAATAAACTCGTCTGTGATACGAGTAGTGATAACATTAGAGGGATCACACTGAGACGACCAGCTTCGTATGAGGCTACGTATTTATGTACAAATCCGTGTTTCCATATCTGATTTCCAAATCTATTTCTGATTTTATATGTTTCGCGGTAGTTTGATCGGTTGCGGACTGCAAATCTCTTTCTATCATGACAAAAATATAAGCTAGAAACGACACGATTGCTCGACAGAATTTTGCGTTATGTAGTACTTCACATATCGGAAGTTTGGTGTCGTGGATTATTCCTGGCTTCATGGGCTTTATAATATTCATTCTATAATTACTACTCGTAGACAGTAATCTCTTCACATGTTCTGTCAAGCTAGTAATTTCGGCGCTACAGGTGAGTGTCGTTTGGGAGAGTGCGCAGTATGGACCAAACCGCGTGGTGTTAACGCATGCGCACAACGATTTACCTGTTCTGAGTTATAAGAATCAGAGCACGTGGAGCTACGTTAGATAAACATTTGGTTAAGTAGGTAGATACTGTATTGGACTGGCAGAAACGTATTATTGTAATTCTTTTCTATGAATATCCGTTATGGAATTCGATACATAACGGTTACCTGCATCACCCTTGCCTACCTACATGTTTTTAATTTGATTCAATTTAATTTTTAATTTTAATATTTTACTTTTTTTGTTCGCCTTTCTGGCTTTTAGTTTTATGACTTTCTTTATAAATGTTTCTGCCAATCGGATAATATTAACTATCCATATTCTTCTGGAAGACGTTACTCGATTGGCAGATTCGGAAAAAGGCACACCGCCTTACACCGGGTCTGTTTTTTTTTTCAGATTCGGCAGCGATCAGATTTTACCTAATTTTACCCAAATTTGCGGGAAGTTACCCCAGCCCGATCTGGACGCCGAAGCCTGCCTGCTCCTACGGGATTTGTTTTTGCTGACCGCCGCCTTCTGTCGCCGCCGCCTCATCACCTTGCTGCCGGGGGAATAACACCGCCAACCAGAAGATACGTTTTTATCTGGATATTAATTAATATTTATCAAAGAAACCAGGATCAGTCGACCTACGACCTGTTATCGCGATTTAATTTCCTGTGAATTATACAGGGTGTAACAAAAGGGGTATGTTAAGCGAAAAGCTATATAAATAGCCCACTAAAAGGAACCCACCCACAAAATATTACACTCGAAATCGCATGTTTATTTTTCCAGATAGTATAGAGAATTCCTAAACAATTCAGGAATCATACAATCTTCAAAAATAAACATGTGATTTCGAGTCTCCAATTTTGAAAATAAGTTAAAATTAGATAGTACTTACCAAACTAGCAGTTTATCGGTAATTAACAGGTTCCAAGATGTTCTCAGTAATATACATACAAACAATAACCATATACTAATCTACCAATCTATTTATCCATACATACAGGCATACAGAAACAACATTTTTATGAATTTTTATGAATTTGTTTGTCATCTCAAAGCGTCTAGACTGCTTTTTAAAACTTTAATTAGCATTGTACGAATAGTTGTTTACATTAATTAGTTTACGTGGTCGGAGTCGCAGGGGGCTTAGTACATACATTAATAAATTACACATTGCTCATTCTCTACAATTTCCAGGCTATCAATCAGGTGTTATAATTTACCTACTTGCCTTAGCTATGGACCTGTTTTTGAGTAATGTTTTCAGGTGATTTCTGGAGACTTCACCAGGTTTTGCGGGAGCTGTAGGCGTCAACCATTTTCTTGTTCTTTTGCCGTATAGGTTATCTTTGGAATATTCAGTTTACCTTTCTTTGCTAAGTGTTGGGTAGGACTCTTTTTTCTTTAAAAGTTTCTTTACAGTATTGTTCCATTATTATAGCAGTCTTTATTTTATATTCAACGGGGAGAACAGTCGTAGTTTTTATTCAGCCCTTCTTTTGTTTTTTTATCTATCAGTAATTTCAGTTTCTAGTATAGATTTTATCTTATTAATTTGACATGTAAACGTGAGTCCACTAACTTATTGTTGCCTCCACTAGTTGGTACAATATATACAGCTTTTACTTACAGAATTTTTAAGTTATATAATTTACTGAGTATTGAACGCAGCAATTTTGATCAATTCCACCTAAAAGATGCGATAGTAAGTCCTAGGTTTTGTAGTTTTTTACATTTACAATTTATCTTCGAGTCACATGTAAACAGTCATAGGTGTGTCCCTGTAACAAATACAAGCATCACCATAGGTGCTATATGGTGAGCAAATCTGCATGTATTTTGTTTTAATTTAATAAGATTCCATTATCATGGGCCCATCGGACAACATTGTCCCATTCTGCACACCGCTACTAGACAACGTACTACACGTTACAATTTTTTATTATTTTTGACATACTATTGACAAACAATGTATCCAAGGAAGACGGATCCAGTTGGAACTCCATATTTTACGTCTCACTAATACAGTTACCAATACATACTCTAATTGTTCTATTTTTTAAATAATTTCGGAACCAATTATTTTGGCCCCCGTATAGCATTCATTCATGGACTGCAATAAACCTCCATGGTCTAAAGTATCGAAAGCAAAATCAATAAAAATCACTGCCATATTTAGCTTATTAATGTCATCTGTAAATCTAGCTAAAGCTGTATCTGTACTTCGTTTAGGTCAACCCGTGCTGGATCACAGAGTATGTTATTATTTTCCAAGAAAGTCTATTACAATTTTGTTGATTGCACTTAGTATAGCTATAGGCCTTGTTAGTATAGTCCATATGTGAACCCTGATTGGTCTTATCAGTGATGTTTTTATTTCATTTGGATAGGATTGCAAGCTTATTTTCTGATTAATGTATTTTAAATCTCTTACCCTGGTCTCCCGGAGACTTACTGCAGTCCATGTCTTTTATCACCTTAAATACATCCGAAGCGGTTAAATCATAACCTCTCTGTTACATATGTCTTCCTTTTGACATGACTTGTGTTTTTCCTTTAAATTTCAGTTGTAAAGGTGCGGCGTGGCTGTGTTTGCATATGTTCCGTTGTTTTTTTCTTCCAGCCAGCAGTTAATATTACTTCCAAATCTTTCTCATATCCCCCTTAGCATCGTTAATATTACTCCAAATCTTTCTCATATCCCCTTACATCGGTTCTCTCCCGTTTAAAGTTGTTTTTAGCTACAGCTTTGTTTGTTTTATTTCTATATTGATATTCCAGTCTTCGGGTCATACTATTCGGTTCCATTTTCCAATGTCTATAAAGCAAATCTCTGCCATCATGTGTTGTAGCTTTTTATGCATGGTTGATTGCGCCCTACACCCTCTTAATATTTTATTCTTAGATGTGTTATAGATGTTGTTAAATACTTCACATATATTTTTTATATAGTATGACAGGATCATTTATTGACATTAGGTCTTGCCAGTTGAAACGGTCCAACTTGGTTTGGATCAGTGCATTATTAAGGACTAACTTACTTTGCATCGTAACACTCGGTGTATGTATATCAGCCGTGAGTCCCGTTAGATAGTGGTCAGCTACTTTGGTAGTAAGTATATACGCATGCAGCTCGCTAGCTGTCACACTACGCACGAATATGTGGTCGAGGCAGGATGTCTCTCGGCTCCTCACTGTGATTACGTCACGAGTAACACCTTGTACGCAGCATTGCAATCCACATTCACTTAACATATTTAAATATTTCTTTGCATCAGAGTCTAGTTTTAGTGGCAAGATATTGATGTTGCAGTCTCCAAATATGATAATGTCGCTTCTTGTTGGAGTATTTTTTAATAATGTTTTTATTTCCGAGATAAAACTTCGCTTGTTAAGATGTGGTGCTCGATAAACTGCAATTAGATCTGTTTTATAAGTATTGTTCTATATATTGTTCCAAATTTTCATTTATTTTTTTCCTTTACTTTTAATTTAGTCTTCTTTTATTTTACTGAACCTGTCCACTTCTTGCCTGTAATAGGGGAAGAAGGGGACAGCGTTCCAGTACTTTATATTTTCTGAGGCCACTGTTACTATACAACTGAACACCAGTGATCAATGATGCCAGGTTTTGAGACTTAACAAGGAAACCAGCTATTTCCACACACCAACACTACATGAACTAAAGGAAGTTAAATCTGTTGTTTTTAGATTTGAATGCAATAGCCATAGCTGTGCAGCAATATCTTCATCATTATTCATTATTTGGCAGGGATAACTGTTTGCAAGTATACGGTCTGCCAAGTGATCATCTATTTTCTAAAGGCCGATATTTCCGACAGGCTATCTAAAAATTTAAACAAAATCGGCCATCACTCATATAATTTATTATTCGAACCCTTCTTTAAATGGTTTCCTAAAGTGCAATTTGTCAAAGGATGTAGTAAAATGACAGTCAAATCTACACTCAAAACCTAATTAGCGTTCGAAAATCTAGCTATCAGTCTATTCTGCAAACTGGGACAGGAGTTGACAGGACGAAGGATGAGATCGATTGCGAATTAGCCTCACCTGTTGCAGAAGTTGGCTCATTTGCCACAAAACACCAGGCAAGCATAAACACGTAGCACGATACACAACGCACCGCATCTCGCTCGCGGTGAATGCTGGCAACGTGTATCACCATAGTAACGAAACTACCAGCGGTCCATGAGTGACAGGGTTAAGACATAAATAGACGCGTCCTATAGTTACGAGTATGTAGGTAAGTAAGTATGTTATCATTGTGCGTACATGTCACTCCATGTTTCACCCTCTGTTACAACTTGATAAAATAAGTAATGCAAGGATAACATGGACAACAGGTAATCGTATGCATTCTGCATTTTCTATAAAAATAACATTGATTTGTATTAGATATTTTGTTTTTTATAGTCGATACTCTAGATATTTTTTTGTACATTCATATTCACTTAGATATAATAAATGCCAAAATGAATACTAGAGATCAATCTCAAGTTCACATTATCTGAGATTTATTCTACAATTCTTTTCACAAATAAATTTCGAAATATCTCAATCTAGTAACCCAGACAACTATTCTATCAAACAGTACCTCAATATCTTCCTTGTTGGGCAGCAGCGGTGCTTCCAGGATGTTCTTCAGACAGAAGTCCTCATTGTCGAGCTCGAACACGTATTTAGTGACCTCCATGATGCGCTGCCAGTGACGCGGCTTCATCGCTTTGTTGGCCATCAGCTCCAGGAGCGGACACATGTCGTTGAAGTCATCTATCGTCTTCTTCAGCGCGAAGAATGCTGGCCATTCCTTCAGACTGGAATATACAGGGTGTGAGTGACAGCCAGGTAAATACTGAAGTGCTGAACAAGTACCATAGTGTTGAGTTATACGACAATATTATAACTCGCAGGATATGCATTTTTAATTTGTTTGTTTTCCGCGCCAATTGTATTGGGCGATCCTGTTACTAGTTAAATGGGCCAATTGGTTATTGTGTGATAGATTACTGTTTTTAGATCACTTGTGACTCTCCATTAGGGTTGATCACTTTGTTGATAAAAAAATATGTAAGTACTTCGGGAAAAAATAAAAAAAAAGACGGAAAATTTTGGCATTTACCTGCAAAAAAAACTCAGAATCATAGTCTGAAGTCAGCATATCAATAATTGCCTGGCTGTATATGCTGAAATTGTACTGTATAACTAGCTATATTACAGAAAGCCTAGCCGGTATCACATCATAACTCAAAACATAGTATAAATCAAAGTTGATTCTTGATTCCCGCTGTCTTCCCGCCTATGCTGTAGCTTAGATCTTACTACGCAACGGATTTCAATGCGGCTTTTTTCAATAGATATAGTGAGTCAAAAGGAATGTTTATAGTATGTATGGAATCAGCATGCACCCGTGCGAAGCCGGGGCGGGTCGCTAGTATAGCTTAGCTATGTGTGAGATATATTTACTAGCATTATTGTAACGCAATTAATTAAGCGGGGTAGGTTTCTTATTTCCCTCGAAACTGTAGTAGGTACATAGTTGTATTGTAATAAGACAGATTTTAAAATTCGTCTTCAACATAATAATAAAGCGTAATTGTAGGTTTTAACTCTGGTAGTCCATTATCTCCCAATAATCGGTACGAGGCGTCCAGATAGCATTCATTCCTCAGCTTTTCACTCTCCCGACAGATGGGGTTCGAACTTTCGGCTAAAAAAAACCGCTACAACACAATATCGTTTTCATTTAGCGGCGGTACAAGAAGTCTAGAGTGCTAGTGATGTCCTATAAATAAAATTAATGCGTAGTTGATATCTCGATTCTAATTTTTGAACGTCTCCCTGATCTGTTATACATTACTTTAAGATCGGAGGAGGCAAGAGATTAACTTGTTACCTAGGTATAAATAATAATAATTTTCTGCTTGTATAGTACCTGGCTGTGTTCCTGAAATGGGGTAGCCAGAACGGAAGGATCGTAAGGGAGATTCCACAGCCCGTTTAGCATAGGTGTGACATGTGTTGATTATGATGATAATGACAAGTTACTAGCTTTATATCGCATAAGAGGATTCCTTAGTCGAGCAGCATTGCACCTGTGCGAAGTCAGGGCTGTAACTACGGGATGTAGCATGACTTCGGGACGTAGCATGACTACGGGACGTAGCATGACTACAAGCCGTATCCATAGGCAATTTTCTGATATACGATAAATACATTGGGTTTAGGTAAAGCAAGATTACCAACTTAATTCCAGTTTTGTATTTCTCTTTTTAAGCACGTTTATCAATTTATTTTATTTATTTAGTATTATAATTTGTTACACCTCGCTTGTTTCCGTAGGGGGTTAAGACTCACCCTTTAGGCAGCTTACGGCACCGGTTCTGGAACTCCATGAGCTCATTGTTGATCTCCTCAATGTTGACGTCTCCCCACGGTATGTCGTAGTAGCTGCTCACGCGGTCTATGACGTCATTGTACCTGTCATCATACGATGTACGTTATATATAAGTATGTAATTTACTAGTGGTAGTGGTGGTATGCAGTTAGATGCAGTTACACATATTATAATGTCATCATCAGAGGTCGGAATTAGGTAGAGTCATTTATGTACTTGCACTGATTTCATACAGCGAAAGAATAAAGTGGATATGCTTCAAATTCCGGTATTAATTTTAAAGAGCAGAAATTTTATGTTAATTATCTTTGTTTTATTTGTCTATCTCTGAGGGTTTTATTATTATTTATTTGTAATATTGTTGGCCACACGGGATTGTCCATTAGAAATCCTGGGAAGGTCCACATTAATATCAACATTTCGATGCAAGTACATAAATGACTACCTAATTCCGACCTCTGGTCATCATACGCATAGTAACTAGCCATTATTCAAAGGAACTATTAGGTGAAAAGCACATTAAGCTTTTTTCATGTATTATACATGTTACAGGTTCTACATTAGTTCCTTACAGTTTATATAGCTTCTGCAGCAGATTCAACTCCTTGCGTATCTGAGCGAGCTCGGGATACTCGGTGTTGGGAAGTCCGAATAACTCCTCGCCGTTCTGGTACGTTTGTAGCTTGCGCCACATACCGTCGAAACGATTCTGAAATGTACCCCATTTGTTATGTCTTTGTGTATTAAATAAAGTTGTGATGAATCAATGATGAATGAAAGTAGGCTTACAAAGAAAGTGTACAACGGAAGAGTGGATGAAAGGGCTGGAAGGGGAAGACCAGCCCCCGTATTGGCTATCTTTTTTGACAGTTCATAGTCATGATCTCTCATTGTAACTTATTGAACTGGAAGTGACATGTATGTGTGTGTTGCCAAAATTTTCTTCAGATAAGGCATTATGCCACTTCCAGTTGTTGAGTTTCAATTGAGTGATGATCACTATGAATGTCAAAAAAGATAGCCAATAGGCCCGCTGGTCGGACTTTCACCGATCAAATAGGTGAAATTGTATAGAAAGGTTTGGTCAAGAGTACCTACTCTAAACCGACGAGCGTGCATGAAGAATATCATAATAACAATAATAAAATTCTTTATTGCACGTCTAAAGGTTTGTACAATGGCGGACTTAATGCTATGCAGAATTCTCTACCAGTCAACTATCATGAAAGTAGATGAAGCGAAAGAGGTGTGTTAGGACCGTAACAAGTGGAGATCCGTCCGGGATAGAGGCGTGATATCACGTATGTATGCATACAGTTGTCATAAGATGCTAATGCGGCACATCACTAGAGTACATCAGCTGCATCACCTTCCGCTGCAGATTTTAAGAGTCGACTAAAGAACTCGGGCAAGATAGCGACTTCACTGATCTTTTACATCTGTCCCGGCTACGCTAAACGTGGCTGTGGGATTTCCTTTAAGATCCTGCAATTCTGGCTGCCCCATTTCGGAAACACATCCGTATATATGTAGGTTTTATAAAATTGGTCAGTATGGCGGGTATCTGCCGGATTTAAGCCGCTTCCAACTGGTAAAAGTGGACGTTATTGGGAAATGCCTTACAATCATTGGTAGAGTAAGTATAACTCCTGCGGTGATAATTAAACGTGTCAATTTTCTCCAAATTGCCATAAGAAAAAATGCTGTTGTTCTTGTTCACTCGAGAGTCCTTATCTTTACTTACATAGGATGCGTTTCATTGTAGTTCTCTAGTTACCAAAACTAACTATAGTTTTGACCTGTACGAATGTTAATGCGTAGATTACTGGATATTTTATGCTTTTTTATATATGCACGCACATCCACGACTGTGTCCCCAAAAAATACAGGATGCAATTTGATTAAAAAGCTGGAAGTCACTAGGAGAAGGTGATTTAAAATTCGATATCTGTACCTGGAGGTGCAGTAGGTTATTTTCATGGAAGCAGGAATTGGTCATACACCGTTACCTCACAGTAGAGACTGCGGGTGAGACAGTGGTCAAACGCTCGTCCAATAAAAAGAATCCTACCTGGAACAATATCAGTCTATCCGACGCCTCCCTCGGCGACAAGCCTGACTGCATCGGCCCAGCGTATCTATACTCGTGGACATACTCCGCGTTGTCAACACGGAACCTGAGTAACAAACAGGAACAAAAATCAAGTTATACCGCTTTATATAGAGCTTATACAGGTTGTGTTTTCGTTGCCACCCTTAACGAAGGGTACGCACTCTATACATCAAATAAATTAAGTTTATGCCGAAAAGAATGCTGGGAAACAATGTAAATAAAAAATAAATAATAATAATTACTTGATCGGGCAAAATTTATAGTGTACAGTGTTTATGCTAGTTTTTTCATGTATCTTTTGATTGCATTGGCTTCGAAGTTTGATTTTTTCACAGCTTCAAGGGACAGTAGACCTGAGTGTCCTACTAAAATTATAAAAGCGAAAGTTTGTAAGTATGGATTGGATGGATCCTGAGAAAAAGAGTCTTGATAGACAGACGGACGAACGGACGGATGGACGGACAACAAAGTGATCGTATAAGGGTTTCGTTTTTGCCTTTAGGTACGGAACCCTAGAAATGGTAAACGCGAAATAGTAGACAACTACGACAGCGAGGACTAGCAAGGAACAAGGAATTAAGAAATATAACGAAAACAATTTATAAAAGTAAATATATAGCACTTAGTTGAACGTCATATAAATACGCATCCCGACCTGTATCACGCATTAAATGTTATAACAAAAACGTATTAGAAATAAGAAAATATCTATAGTATAAAAATAAATCGCTAAATGTGTTGCTAAGTGCAGATCTCGAGAACAGCTGAACCGATTTCGCTAATACTTTTTTTAAAATATTCCTTGAAGTATGAGGATGGTTCTTACGGAGAGAAAAATGAAAAAGAAATACAGAAAAAAACCCGGAACCTGTCGAGATTGTTCTTCAAATCCTGTTCAAACTCCGGCTGCATCCTCAGCAATTGGACATGCGAGGCTAAAGCTGTCGCTTGCAGCTGCTGCCAGCTGTAGCGGAGGTTGTCTACTTGGTCTAAGTCCTCTTTGCTGACCGGCAGGTCGTAGCGGGTGATTACGTTGAAGGCTTCCTGCGGTTTTTTTGGGCGATTTAGAAAATAAAAAACTTTTTTAAAAGCATAACTTGAGCGTGTTATTGAAATTTTAAAAAAATACTTACCCGTATTAGCTAATAACTAAAATAATTCAGGGTGCACCACGGGCAGGTTAGGTTGACTTTGCGTCCTAAGGTATTAATCGAACTCACTTACACCTATTATTTTGGAAAATGGAAAATTATACTTTCTACACTATTCTATAAGTACATCGTCTACAAGGAGTTACGAAGAGCTATAAAAAATTTCATACTGATCTAGAAAAAATATCAAAAAAAGCACACAGAGGACTACCTCAACGGGATCAATTTTGAGTTCCATATCGACCTCCTGCTCTCGGATCTTCTTGAGCGTCTCCATGACAGTGCGCACATCGTCCAGGTCTCTGATTGGTCGCTCCAGTTTGCGCTCCAAGTCGTTCATGATCGCGTACACGTAGTCCATCTCGCGTTTGTACTTCTTGCGCATTGCTTGGCCTATTCTGTGCGTGCCGTCTTGAAATTTTTAAATAAATATCATTCTATTCTGTTCTCAATTGCATGCGATTATAATTCAATTGTTTGTATGTTAAAATACAAAATACATTTAAAGATAAAAGTCAAAAGTCCTTATCTTACCACAGATAAGTAAATTAAAACGCTATTTAAGATTTGTCTAAGCTAAACAGGTTTAAAGAAAGATATCCCGTAGATTTAAAATTAATGTATAGCTTTAGATTCGGTTTTATGAATACTCGCCACAATGTATAACAAACGTTAAAATATATAGACAATAACATTAGCCAGATATTCACATTTAACATAACAAGTTCGATCCTATGGATAAGATCGGTGAATAATTTTAGTTCATCGAACTACTTACTTCACAATCATTCGGATTACTAAACCTGCCTATAGATAATTATGTGCTTACCTATGTTCTGTGTAGATCTATAACTTACTTTTAAGTTCCGTATTAAGTCCAAGCTTCAGCTTCTCCGTGGAGACCGCAAGACAATTACCAATGACCAACACATCGGGCTCCGTGGCCAACTTTGCCTCCAACTCGCTGTGCTTCTTCAGAGCCACGTCGAAATCGTTGAGATTCCACGCGAGGAGTTGGCGCAGCGTCTTCTCACACTTCCACAGGTAGTGGTATGGGCGCCATCGCTTTACCAGGTTGTTTATCTCCTGAAGAATCACATCTATCTAAGCATGTTATATGTTTCTAACGAAATAGACAATGATAGAGCTATTGTACGATGGAGTTAGTAACACACATATAATATTCATATATTAGCACGGCTGTGTTCCCAAATGGGATAGCCATATATACAGGATCATAAGGGAAATCCCTCAGCCACGTTCAGCTTAGCGGGGACAGATTTTGACAGAGACAAGTTACTAGCTTACCGCCTGAGAGAATGCCCGAGTACCTTAGTATACTATTGACAATTGATATATTCTAGTGAAGCCCCATATCAACATGGGTTTTAGTTACTTTTACAGAGGGAAAACGATTAATGGAATACGAAATGATTATTGACTTTCTCCAGTGACAGTAGAGGTAGATATCCGATACTGTCTACTTCATCATCATCATTTCAGCCCTGGGAAGTCCACTGTTGGACATAGGCCACTAAACTGTCCACTAAAGTTATCTATTACATTATGAGTTCTTAGTAAAGTTTTAAAAACTCACAGTCTTAATATTCTGAGTACATGTAGACAGCAGCGACAACGTTTTCAAAATCTCCTTATTCTCCATAATGTAGTTATAATAGTTCTTCTGTTGGAACGGGAAGGTCGGCTTCTCCTCCGACTCCAGCCGGTAATGCTTCTTCCTCCTCATCTTAGCTGCTTCCATCATCTTGAGCGACTTGGTGGCCATGTTCATAGGCGCGGTGACGGACTGGACCTGCCCGTCAAGCTTCGTCACTACGTAGTGTAGCTGGTTCGATTGGTGACCGGCCAGCGCCCTCCAACCCACCTAGTGCATGCAAAAGCAGCGAAAGCCAATCCGAAAGACCACAGATAAAACACATTTAACAAGCCAAATAAAGAACCACAGATTATAATCAAGCCACATGAAGTGCAATGCGAAAGGAAAAGAAATTGCGTGCGAACATTTTTACAAGTGGTTGCGGACGAGTACACAAGTCAAGTGGAGTGCAATATATAGAACGACACAAGACATTCAACACCACAAGAGGAAAAGAGAAAGACATAGTTAATAGTGTGCTTACACCAGTGCAGGAAATATACAGAAGAAGAGCACGAAATATAAAGAAGAACATGATAAGAAAGAATACCCAAACATGCTGCTTTTTCACTATTGTGCCACATTATCAAACATTATGTACAATTTATTCACAAATTCAGTAAAAAAGTTTTTATACAAACGAAATACCATTGTGGCTGCAGTCTGTCAAAATCAGCAGGTACAATATTAATTTACCATATTTATTAATTGATTCACAACTCAATCGACTGTTATTGGGACAGATCCGAGGGTCGCGAGGGTATAGGGCCCGGTGGTGGGCGATCCCTCAATATAGATTTTAAACTTGATCTCAGAATTGTTTTTCATGTAACATATACGAGTACCTAGCCCATACACACACGCCACCTACTTCAAAGTTTCAACAGAGGCATCGCCTACTCAGTATACGTAGGTAGGTACAGCGTTAGATCACTCATAGGCCGTGAATGCTGCAAGATAATGAAGGAAATGCCACAGCCACATTTACTATAGCGGTGACAGAGGAAAATTATCAATGACAATTTACCAGCTCACCGCTGACTTATTCTTATTCTTTATTGCACATACACAAAAATAAATATGGCATACAACATATGACTTGAGCGAATGCCCGAGTTCCTTAGTCGACTCTTACGACATGCACGGAAGGAGATGCAGCTGATGAATTCTTATGACACCCTGCATTATCATTATCACAGGTATTTTATAATCATGTTGCAAGAGTGGTACAAATTAATTCGATGTGAGCTATGAATAACCTACCCTGTTATATATATATATATATATATATATATATACATATTTATAAAAGGGTGGTTCAAATTAGTACGACGATGTTAGTTATGCGTACCCTGCTAGTTTTACCCCCACTCCACTGGGCGACTCCCTTGGACAGTCCGGAGATGTTCTTGCCGGCAACCACCAGCACCTCTTGGATTTCGTCCAGCGTCGGCTTGACCAGTACGTTAGGAATCACAAGGGCTGCTTGCAGGAGAAATATTGGCTTTTTCTGATAGCCTGGTAGAGGTAAATAACAAATTAATAAATAGGTATTACATACATACATAAAAATCACGCCTCTTTCCCGGAGGGGTCGGCAAAGATCACGGATCTCTATTTACTACGATCCTGACACAACTCTTTCGCTTCATCTACTTTCATGATATTCTCCATGCACGCTCATCTGTTTAGGGTACTCTTGGCCTGACCTTTTTCTAGAATTTCACCAATTTGATCGGTGAAGGTCCGGCAAGGTCTTCCCCGTCCAACCCTTCCATCCAATCTTCCATTAATTGATAGGTATTAACGACATTAAATATTTAAATATATCAGGCGTCACTATTCGGAAATTCATATTTCCATCGAGGTGCTAGGTGGTGGGCGATCCATAGATGAAAATAAACGACATAAACCTGATAGCTTAAATTTGAACGGTAGTAAGTCTCCTGAATGACTGACAGATACTCGTATTAGCGCACAGTCTAAACCTTCAATCTTAGAGACCTTAAACTTACGTACATAGGTAACCAAAAATTTTGTTACATATTTTTTGTTATGGAAAAGCTTAGATGAAATTATTACTAGATATAGGGTCAGCTCTTAATATACGGAACGCTATAACTTATTAGCCTAACGTTAGAAGCATACATTAAGAATTCCTCAATCCCATTGTTATACAAATATAATTGTAATAGCTTACTTCACTTTATTTCTGAATACCTACTTACTTTAAAACATTATATCAGTAATTATAAACATAAATTTATTTAGATAGGTGATTTTTTTATATGAATGTTGTGATTAGGTAGGAATCATTTGATTTAGGTAAGTATTTTTGAAGGTAAAAAGCGGTCCGCCGACGCGACAAAATTTAATCAAAAATTTCATACGTACAGCAACAGCAGACCAAGATAACCATTTGCAGTTCAAAATTAGCGGTAATGCCTCCGACATAAAGGTGGCACAAAGTCCCGAGTTTGCTTTAGTTGGTACTTACGTAGTGATAAAATTTATTTTCTTCTTTTTATATGGTTTAGCATTTTAAACCTTTTGTCATAATAATTGCGTACTTTTTTTGGGTCGGGGTTTTTTTTATTTTTTATTTAATTTTTTATTTCATGCTTTTAGAAGGAGCTCCTTAATTTTTCATTCTTTCATTTTTTTTATTTTTCGCCGCGTAAAAAGTTTAGATGGGGTGGCTATATGCGATCTCGACCAAAGGAAGCTGTTTAACAATCCTCATAACAAACTGGCTCTGGGAGAATTGCAGAGATTAAGAAACAATAAAGATTAAACTTTGGTCATTCTAGATTTTCAGCAAAAATATAAATCGGTTTATCCGTTTCATTCCGGCATTACAGAGTTTGATCCGCCCATCCCATTTCCAGCACCAGGTCCTCGTCAGTTAGAAACATGAAGAGAACCAGTCAAGACAAATTCAACGAGCCCAAACTCGATGGGTTTAATAAAAGGTAGACCAGGGTTACGTCTCCTACCTTCGAGCCCTATCATCAGACCAGCTCAGAGGTTCCAGATTTTCAGCATCAGGTCCTCGTCAATTAGAAACATAAAGAGAACTAGTTAAGACAAATCCAACGAGCCCAAACTCGATGGGTTTACTAAAAGGCAGTCCAGGGTTACGTCTCCTATCTTCGAGCCCTAACAGCAGTCCAGCTCCGTGGTTCCAGAAGACATTAGTGTTTCAAATGTCAGATCCCACATATGCTTGCAAGCAAACTGAGCATATAAAATTCCTATCACACCTAACAAACGACCTGATGACCTTGAAGACCTGAACCGATTTCCACCAAATATAGTTAAGAACACTCTCGACTGATATACCTTTCAAACAAAAAAACCGCATTAAAATCGGATCATCCGTTTGGAAGCTACGATGCCACAGACAGACACATACACATTTACACACACACAGAGAGAGAGAGAGAGACACCTCAAACTTATAACACCCCGTCGTTTTTGCGTCGGGGGTTAAAAAGATAGCTCTGGTCAAAGTTCAAAAATCATAGCATCATATCATAAAAATATCATATACATGATAATAATGTAAAATTTAAGCTAAATTGATCACCGGGATATAGAATTTAAATAAAAGCTTGTATGAAATTTTACAACTGAAAGTCTTCCTATGTTAATTTTTATCAAAGCACCAATGCTGTATAGTTGAACACGCCAATGGTAATTTGTTTGACCAAATGTTCGACAAACATGTGTCTCTGGCTATAACATCAAATTAGTGTAAGCTGAATAAGTGACAGGATACTGCTGTAAGCTGCATAGGGTGATAATCTATTCCAAGCAAATTCATGTCTTATGGTAATTGCATAAGGTTTAATTTAAAAATGTTGGTTATAACAGTTATTACTTTTTATGTATAGATTCCGTGGTGCCAATTTTTTGAAAATTTTGTATGTGACCCCGCGTCTACTCGTATCTATAATCAAGTCACTGTGGAAAAGCCATTGTAGTTGTGAAAAAAATTGCATTTCAGTGCTGCCTTCCAATTGGTTGCTAGGGGTGTTAATCTCAACAGCGCTTTCGTCTGATTGGTTGAACCGATTCAGTACTTGTATTTTATTTCTAGGCTAGACCTTTATAGCTCTTATTGATTTAATACCACTACGCGAGTTCTGTGAACCTGGTAGGTGTACACCTAACTTTTAGTAAAGTTAATACCCACAAAACTACGAATCGGTAACTTTTAAAGTCACAGGTCGCTAGTAAAAGTTTAACAAGACAAATGAGATATGTGAATATCTCTCCCAACCGTTTTAATTACGTAATTTTAAAATCTTTGCATTTTTCAAAATTAAATTAAATACAAACATAATGAGCCATCTTTAGACATCTCACAGTCTCAAATGCGCCTGAGGTATAGT
Source organism: Carposina sasakii (assembly GCA_014607495.2). Taxonomy (NCBI): domain Eukaryota; kingdom Metazoa; phylum Arthropoda; class Insecta; order Lepidoptera; family Carposinidae; genus Carposina; species Carposina sasakii. Next base: position 3,546,613 of record CP053148.1, read on the forward strand.
TTACAGCTTTTCTATTACTCACTAGCTGACTCGAACAACTTCGTAACAACTTTATTCGGTTACATTTTCTTTCTTTTTTTTATCGAAAAACTATTATACAAACCTTGTCCTAGACATAAAAAATACAAAAAAGAAAAAACCATGGAATTTGGTGCAGTAGTTCAAAGTTAAGAATTGGCGTTCAACATTTTTATTTATATATTAATAATGTTTAACATGTAGATATTTAGATATAATAAACATTTAAGAATGTCACCTTACAGAATACAAGAAAGGATCTTTCTTTTAAACCGCCACAGTTCACATTAGCATTCGTGCGTAAATCAAGCGACATTAATTAATTGAACTTCATTAATCTTGTAATGTAATCTATGATTATTATGTATATTACAGGTATGTATCACTTTTTACATAATATCTACCAGGATTGGTGAAATTCTGTGGAAGTTAGATTAACATAATCAATTGACGTAATTTCTCTTCGAAATCTTTAACGCGGCTAAATAAGGAACAATACATCAGATTTCGTTACAGGAAGAGCGGCCATCATAGAAAATTACGCTTCTTTTTGGAATATAACTTAGTTAAAAAGTCTGACATCATACACTCAGGACAAAAGCATTCAGATATTACCATTAAAAAAACTAAGTTATTTGGTATTAATACAATTAATATATTATTTCAGTACACTTTCGAATTAAAGAAAAATTTAAAATAACTATAAAATAATACTAAACATTCCCAGAGTATAAGTTTAAATAAATATGAAAATTACTTTACATAACTTTAAATTAGTCAGGCCATTTTTCGAGCGCTAATTAAGTACATAATTTGACTAATTTAATACATTTGTTATCGCAAATTAGCATTGGGAAACTGGCGGATAGGGAAAATTGTACCTGTAAATTTTTACCGCATATAATTTTGATACGCAGGAGTACTAGCAGCACATAACAAACGCGGAGGTTCGTGAAGCGAGATAGACTGACAGAATACAAGTATCGGTACTGGCCAGGTGCAAGGGGTGGAAATAAGTAAATCGGTATGGCAACGCTACAGTACGTTCCGCGAATTGTGATCATGTCACCGATTTTAAACTTTTTGTTTGTGTAAAATGGTTTTATAATTATAAATGAAATCCAGTAAATAAAGCTGCTGAGGGACCCGGACTACTAGTACTCAATAAATTAGAGAAAGTAACATAGCCAGTGATGTAAATTAATTGAATTACGATTTGTCCCTTTTTTTACAGTTTACAACATATTATAGCTCTGGCTACCCCATTTCGGGAACACAGCCGTGTCTATATGTATATATGTATGTACAACACTTACCTAGTCCCACAATAAGATCCCTAAGGAATTGCAGGTAATAAGAAACGGTATATAGATACATAGATAAATATAGTCCATGACTCTGTTTGCCTTTGGTGCCAACGTTTGTAGTCGACTACACAGTACTTTGCACGTCCTATACACCTGTGGGAAGAGGAATGTCGCCATACATTGACGTTCGATGACTCTCATCATGTGTGTTTTGCAACACAAATGCATCTCTCATCCGATTGGTCGTCAGGGGGGCAGCCTCCCTCGTCTGTCATTAGAACCACCTACTCGCGCGCCCTGAAGTCCTGGTGATTCAACTTCTATAAAAGAAAGTTTAAGATAAAGTTTGTGTACGTAGAGCTAAACAGTTTAGCTAACAGCTAGTTTTTTTTTTCTAGCTTTTGTTTTTGCTATCAATAAAATTTTTGGTCATGTGTATGATGTTCAAGAAAAGTTGAGACATGCGTTATACGACTATACTGCCACTGTTTAGGTATTTACATTAACTATCAAAACCACTTGGTTGTTTGCGTTGCGATTAGAAGCAATATATCTCATTCATAAATAATTCACACTACTAGGAAGTAGCACGAATCCTGCACTGGAACAATTCCGCAATATAGAATCAATTCGTTTTCATCAAAATTAATGCAAACTGTAAAATCCTACAAACATACATTTGGCTATATGAGTGTATCGGTCAAAACTATTTTTAGATCGGGATGACCAGGTGCGCTGAAATCGCCAGGAGTAAGTTCCACTATCCGCAGCTGAGCTAAATGTGTGTGCATTCGAATACATGCAGCCTGCGCCAACACAACTACAATTGGGCAGTGGTGAAATGGAGAATAAGTCCGCCAAAATGCACTTATCGAGGTCATAGAATGTACAAAGCTTTGAAAGTTGCGCCACAAACAATCGTGTAAACCAATGAAAGAACACGATCTAGTGGTATACGTACATTGACAAAGCTGGTCGGCCGTCGTTAAATTATTTTTGGCAGGTATGAGTATTTCGGTAAAAACTGTCAGTAAACCTTTGATGCTAATTAATTAATAACCAAAAGACAAAAAGCAAGTTAAAAAATCATCAAAAAATCAATCTTGAATCAAGATTAGTAAAAGAAAAATAAATTAGCAAGCAAATATGAAGTAAGTCTATGCTCATTATTTACCCTATCAAATCACTGTTATTTACCTTGTTTAATCTTTACACCAATTACATTACGTTTGTCACTGTACCTAGTTTAAATTAAATGTAGCAAACGTGCCTGTACATAGAAAAGTGCTTAGACATAATATACAAACGCAATTTTTTTATAACGCATTTATACTAGCACCTCACCACCAGTGAAGAGATCCTATTAGATGAGCGAGACAGACAGATTTATCCTAAAACACAAACTAGTGGGTTTGTTAAAACACATGGGTTGTTTTAAATGCCCGTTTTGAATAGTGTTCCCTCAAATAGAATGTTTTCGTAGCGTTTTCTCAAAAAGTGTATCAAGCCCACATGAGTTTTAGACGTTATTTAAAACTTTAGATGGTGTAAAATAATCCTCTTTACATAGAGAATAGGATTCAAATCTCAAAGCAATTTTTAGATGAATTTTGCACGTGCTTTGGTTAGGAAAGCGCATGCGTCGCGGAGCTTGTAATAGCTGAAAAGTTAGAGACAGAGGGATGTGATGAAACAGGGTAACAACGGAAAACAAAATATTTGGTTTTCGAGGCTAAACGAATTTCTGTTTAAGTTCTTGAAATTGAAATTTATTTTGAAATTTAAAATAACTTAAAACTAAAGTCATTGATTTGGTGAATTTCTTCTAAGCCAAATTCTATTCTATTTTATTTAATGGCTCCCATTGTGTCCTGTGAAAACAAGATTATCCGGCAGAAGATCAAAGTGACAGACGTGGCCCCGAAATGTAGCAAACTGGCAGTGGCCTGGTCACAACTGTCGTAGAAACGATGGACGCTAGAATAAGCGGGTTCTCGACTGGAGACCGCGCCTCGGCAAGCGTAGCGTTGGACACCCTCCGGCCAGATGGACCGATGACGAAAGAGAGTGGCTGGTAGTGACTGGATGGCAAAAACGTGAGATCGAGCCATGTGGCATTCTCAAGGGGAGGCCTACGTCCAGCACCGGTAGCATGGCAAAAACGCGACGCGGGGTTTTTATCAACCACGCGCGTGTTTCCAGTCACCAAATGCGAGCATGGCAATGATAGAGATTCATAACCCGCGCGCGACGCGTCTTTTGGACAACTCGTGGAAGTGGTGCTACCATTGCGAACGTAAAATGAACTTTATTACGTTCAAAACTGAATCGGTAATTGAATTGATATACAGTCACACGAAACGTCAAAATTAGCGATAAGACCCCGCGTGGATTTAAACGCCATGCTCGCAACCGCGGGTTATATATCGCGCACGTCGCGACGCGGGTTTTAATGTCAGCTTGAAGTGTGAAATGTCATTTTGTCGCGAATTTTGACATTTAGGCGCCACAAAAAGCGCGACATACGTGAGTCGCGGACGGCATTCTACTGGTGCAGCAGTGGACTGCAATAGGCTGACGACGACATTTGTAACGGGCACAATAATTGTAATACCTAATGGTATTTTTTATCTATAACATACTAGGGATCCTCCCCGGCTTTTCACGGGTGTATTGCCCTTTCACATGGACAAAGTCGTGGGAGGCCGCTATACTGGGTGTAAAAAGACAACTTTGTTCTTTTAATACCTCGTATTCTTTGTAACATCACGATCATTTTTTTCTATGGAAGCATCCCTGGGAAACCACGGGTTTCCAAGATATTGAGGTCCAAAGTTACATTAATATTTTCATTTTTTTTACATAAATCGATCTGAAATCGGTTAACAAATATTTTTTTCAAAGATACCATGTCAAAATATTATAATGTTAGTTTTGTAGGTACATTTGTACTTTAAGCATCAAACGAACACATTGCTTGCAATAAAATGAAAGTATTTTTTCATAATTTTTTGTCGTTGCCCAGGGTTGGTTCCATAGAAGAAAATGATCGTAACCTTACAAAGAATAAGAGGTATTAAAAAAAACATCGTTGTCTTTTTACACCCTGTATAAAAGTGTAGTTTTTATGGATTAAAAAAAATTCTCACCGTAAAAACCATCCTCGTATTTCAAGGAATATTCGAAAAAAAGAATTAGAGAAATCGTTTCTGCTGTTCTTGAGATCTGCGCTTAGCAACACATTCAGCGATCCATTTTTATATTATAGACTAGTGGACGCCCGCGACTTCGTCCGCGTGGAAATTGAATTGTAGCTTATATGACACGTTTGTCGGTTTACCAAAGCAGCGCCATCTATTGATTACTTACTCAACCAAGTCGAAAGGTATAACAGACAAATAATTAGCAATAAATTAAAATTGCGACTATAATTTGAGATTTAAACTATCCTATCTCTCAAGTTGGATCGAACTGCACATGGTGTGCGAATTTTATTATAATCGGTTAAGTGGTTTAGGAGTCCATTGAGGACAAACATTGTGACACGAGATTTATATATATTAAGATGATAAACTATTGTGCTATGTATAAAATTACCTTCATCAACGACCGTGGACTCCTGATTGAACTGCCTTATGATGAGGTCCAGGGCGCGGCGGGTCACTTTGATCAGCACATCGATGACCTTCCTGCCGTAGTAACGTCGCATCTCACTCACTGCATTCTTCACCATTTCCTAAACAAAACTTTGCTTTATTTAAATTGTGATAGGTTAAATTTAATTATAACAATACTTGTGGTGTTTTTCCTGGATAATATTGGTGCAATTGCAAAACCGCGTTTAAAGTTAGACACTGTTCAAAAATTGTATAATTGGCAACAAAATGTAGGATAATATCTATTAAATTTACGCAATGTTTAGCTTAAACAATGTTTAGATTCTTTTGTAAGAACACAGTAAGAAGTAAGGAGTTTTAAAATAAGATTTGACATGCCACATTTTTTCGAAACATGTTTCTGATCTAATAAATGTTATAATAACTTTACTGTGCCATGTTTTGGGCAAATAAATATAATTCTATTCATTTTATGGCACATGGTATGGAGTTTGGCCGTAACAAAGAAACAAAAGTTTCGTTTTTGAATACAATTTTAATTTAGACTGGGACATTAAAATTATATATGAGTACTATTTGAATTTGGTGCAGCTCCACGCGGTTTCTCTATCGCAAAAACTTAATCATTAGATTCACAGATATCGTACTTGTGTGGGTTTCAAACGCCGCACACACATAGTCGTATCACACCTGTATTGTATTAGAAGTGATGCTGTGTAATCATGTTACCCTGGTACTAAAACGATGATATTTAGAACTATACGTAGTACATACATTTAATACATATTTAGATAACATATCTAACTGTAGGTATAGGTCGTATTTATGAATAGGTGTACCTTGGAAAAGCAACATTTTCAAAAAAAGATCATATAATTTTTTTAACTATATAAATTTTCAATGAATATTTTGATATAGGTGCATCTTCCTCTTATGCTAAACCTGGCTGTAGGACCTCCTTTGTGAACCAGCAGTTCTTGCGAACTCCTCTATACATATAATAAAAATGTAACGGGTCGCTGTCTGTACATGGAAGATATATGAGAAAAAATATTATAGACCTCAACGTAATAGTACCTGAAACAATGATTTTTGAAATTTTTGTCTGTTTGTCCGTGCGTTTGTGCACGCTAATCTCAGAAACGGCTGAATCGATTTCGATGCAGTTTTCACAAATATATTGTGACAGGTCCCACTTAACATATAGGCAGTTATTATCCCGGGAAAATGTTTTTATCCCGGATAATTTCGACATTTTAAATTTTTTCTGTTAGCACGCGGACATTATGTAGTTGCGGGCGTACACTTATGGGAATATAGTAGTCCACGCGGACGGAGTAACAGTCCACAACCACAGTTCAATACAACCAATACAGTCCTTCAACGCGATATCGAAGTTTCTCTCAATGATTGAAATATCAAGGGCTGGACAATAATTCGTGTCCCAATATGTAATCCAATGCAGTCCATTGCTGGACGTAACCCTCCCCCAGAGTACGCCACAAGGCTCGATCTCCGTTTTTGCCATATAATATTAGTATATATACAATTAGAATATATACAGGATGTAACAGAAAGGGTATGTTAAGCGAAGATCTATGTACTTATATATATGTAGCCCACTATAGAGAATCTATTTCCAAAATTTGAGACTCGAAATCACACATTTTTAACCGACTTCAAAAAAAGGAGGAGGTTCTCAATTCGTCTGTAACTATATGTATAATATTTTTTTTTTATGTATGTTCATCGATATTTCCGTCAATTTTAGACGCATTTCAAAAATTTTTTTTTTGTTGGATAGAGTTCACTTCTGAGGTGGTCCCATTTTCACCAGGTCAGGATCTTATGATGGGATCCAGGAGAAATCAAGGGCAACCACCGAAAATTGTATGCTCGTATGGTGCTTTTATTACGTAATCATGTCTTACTCAGGTATATGCTTCAGGGTGTCAACATCTAATGCTGCTGCGCTGATGATGAAGCTACAGAACTCCTTAACGGTTAGGAGTTGGGATACAGTACTGCAATTGGTCAATGGAAACTATTTAGTAGTATGTAGGGCTAACGTGTTACCTGAATCAACATCTGATGCTGCTGTGCTGATGATGAAGCTACAGAACTCCTTAACGGTTAGGAGTTGGGAGACAGTATTGCAATTGGTCGATGAAAACTATTTAGTAGTGTGTAGGGCTGACGTGTTACTTGAATAAACATCTGATGCTGCTGTGCTGATGATGATGCTACATAACTCCTTAACGGTTAGGAGTTGGGAGACAGTATTGCAATTGGCCGATGGAAACTATTTATTAGTATGTAGGGCAAACGTGTTACTTGAATCAACATCTGATGCTGCTGTGCTGATGATGAAGCTACAGAACTCCTTAACGGTTAGGAGTTGGGAGACAGTACTGCAATTGGTCGATGGAAACTATTTAGTAGTATGTAGGGCTAACGTGTTACTTGAATCAACACCTTATGCTGCTGTTTTGACGATGAAGCTACAGAACTCCTTAACGGTTAGGAGTTGGGAGACAATTGGTCGATGGAAACTATATAATAGTATGTAGGGCTAACTTGTTGCTTGTGAGGTATACTTGAATTAACATCTGATGCTGCTGTGCTGATGGTCAAGCTACAGAACTCCTTAACGGTTAGGAGTTAGGGGACAGTACTGCAATTGGTCGATGGAAGCTATATATGTAGGGCTAACGTGAAACTTATACGGGTAGGTACTACTCCTGAGATGGTAACGATGAAAACCTTAGGTATACATGGTGTTTTTTCGTTGCCACCCTTAACTAAGGGTACGTACTCTATATATCAAATAAAGTAAGTTTATGCAAAAAAAAATGCTGAGAAACGATGTAAATTTTTTTGAAACATTTTTTTTATTAGGTACTTGATCGGCGAAAGGTATAGTGTCCAGTGTTTATGTTAGTTTTTTCATAGACAGATATTAATTATTTCACGTGAAAAGTCTTGTTTTTTTTTTTTTTTTTTTTTTTTTTTTCATTTATTTATATTTTAAAATGGTTATACAAAAAACTAGTCAATAGCACTAAACCAACGAGGTTTGTGTGATAGTGCTACACAGTGTTATCCCTTTACACATCTAGATTTCTACTTAATTATTACTTATTAGTTATTACACATAATTACTTGAGGATATAACTTTTTGTTACGCGCGTCTATGTGCATTCATGTAGAAAAACGCAGTCTATTTACTCAACTTTGGACCCTAATATTTTGGAAACCAGACACTTCCCAGGTATGCTTCCATGGAGAAAAATGATCGTGATGATGAGGAGATTACGTAGTTTTCGGGAACGTTGACGACCAAAAATCACTCTGTATAAACTAGCATCTATTTAAGTCCACAACGCATTAACGCAACTAAAAATCGAGAAATAAACTGACTTTAAAAAAAAATTTAACCGACTTCAAACTTTAACTAAAAAGCGATAAATAACGTAACTAATTTATCTACTTAATAGATATTAAATATCTCAAATTATTTAAATATTTACAACTTAATACCTAATACTTTAACAAAGTCATCTTTAACTATTTAAATAATTATAATTATCACTTATTTTTTGGAGTCGGTGCCAGCCAAACAAATAAATGTAATTAAGAAAACTGACCCACACTAAATAGTAAAACCAAGAATAGGAAATTGCATTACCGCTGCCTACTACACCGTATTGTATTTTGCCGTGTGTGTGGCTTTGCCAGCCGCGCGCGTCCATCAACACAACAGACTACGTTACCTAGGCTGGCACGGACTCCAAAAAATAAGTGATAATTATAAATATTTAAATAGTTAAAGATGACTTTGTTAAAGTATTAGGTATTAAGTTGAAAATATTTAAATAATTTGAGATATTTAATACGTATTAAGTAGATAAATTAGTTACGTTATTTATCGCTTTTTAGTTAAAGTTTGAAGTCAGTAAATTTTTTTTTTTTAAGTCAGTTTATTCATTTTCAAGATTGTATGAACATTCGTGACTTGTTTAGAAATTCTCTATACTATCTGGAAAAATAAACATGTGATTTCGAGTCTGATATTTTGTGGGTAGATTCCTTTTAGTGGGCTATTTACATAGCTTTTGTTATAATATACCCTGTATATTCAACGTACCTGCATACTCTTCGACAGGCCGCCATGAGGCATCGACAGCAATCTGTGCGGATTCTCGAAGCACTGCCACACCGGGGACCAGTCCTGCTGGCCACTGGAGGTAGATTCGTTCATGGTGGAGCCGGCGGCACTTGACGAAGGCTCGTCTTTTAACAAAAAATTATAAGCCTTACTTATAGGAAAAATTAAGCATTGATTAGGCAAATCAACGCTTAATTTGGCAGATATTCGATACATTTTGCTGTGAAACGTCGTGCTTAATGGTTGCTTAACTTGACACTTTTGCTAATATTTAGGCTGACGAGGTTGAGGTGATTTAAGAGTTAAGAGGCTGAAAACGAATGTGATACTCGGAAAAATCAATTCGTCTCCTTTTAACATTAGGGTAAGATAGATTAAATAAATGGGACAATTTGTCATTTATAAAAGTGAACGATGCTTAATTACAAAGTAGAAGACTATTATTTGGGATATACCTGACATCTTTTTGCTACGTTTTTTTGTTAACACGGACGTATTCGTAATAATTCTAAACCGCTGGTTTAGTAACATTAACCTTGGACCGCTTACCATCAGCGATAAGAAACTCGAAGTCAGGACTGATCTCCGTCGGCTTGATCTGCTGAGCGGCTTTCTTGACCAGCTCCAACACTTCCTCGACCGCTTCCTCCACCATCAGACTCTTGCGGTTCAGTTCCACGCATGCGTTGCTGCAGGCCAAATACCAAACTATTGTAGGATGTCAACTTTGTAATTTTGGCTAATTACATACTTTACATACATTATACGCAAACGCATATAGCGTGGGAAGGTCACCCGCGAGGTGGACGGACGAACCTGGTCAAGGTCGCGGGCGTCGGTTGGATGCAGGCTGCTTCCGACCGGTCGGAGTGGAGGTTGTTGGGGGACGCCTAGGTCCAACAATGCGACTTCCCAGGGCTGTAAATGATAATGATGTCATACATATACACATAGCTGTATCCCCAAATACGGTAGCCAGAACTGAAGAATCACGAACAAGTTCGAGAGAGATCAGGCGCAGGACCAACGGTTTTACGTGCTTTCCGAGACAATTTTGCAACATTAAAATCTGTACATGAAATAAATTCATTGGTACAGGCCCGTGACTGGGATCGAACTCACGCCTCCTTCTTGGAAAGTGCACGTCTTAATCACTGGGCTATCACCCTTTAACTATTACGACATGCACGGAAAGAGATGCAGCTGATGTATTTGAATGATCATCATCAGCACCGGAATTTACAATGCAAACATGTAACACAATGAATTCTTACCGACATCCAGTCTCCACATTCTCTATGAACTCCTCAACGGACCATGGCGTATCTTCTGAAATGCAAATGTCAGCAATATTTTCGTGTACGGAAATGTAAGGTATACTCGTATTTCTGTAGCAAGAGATTTGTCTGCGCCGTAACTAAACTCGATTTGATGTTGCAAAAAATTGCTACATTTATGTTTTTCGACGAGGACAAGACATCAATACTTTTCATCAGAACACACTTATAATTATCATACAAATACATAGAATACATATACATAACATTTACAGTCACGGCGGTGTTTCCAAATTGGATCTATTCCGGTCCGATCCCTTAAGGGGGGAAACTTTAACCGATCCGACTTTATTATTGCTAAATTTAGATATCGTAAGAATATGTGGTCAAAATTTGCAAAATTCGAATTCAATGCGAGTCTCGAGTAAGCCGCGGTAAGAACGGAATGACCCTTTTAGTCAATTCCTGTCTGATCTTGTGGAGTTATTTACGATTAATGAGCTGTAAGGTTTCAGAAAATAAAATTCCCGTGAGTTTACCGAAATAAAAGAATGGTAATCAATGATTGTACAAGTTTTCGTACATTTATTTCAAAGCGTTTTTCTCGAACGACAAAGCTTGAAGTTAACCAAATAAATTCTTTATAAGAAACCTTTCTGGAGATAAAAATATGTCGAAAAAGGTCATAACATTGAAACACCTCTCTTAGGCTATAAGGAATCGAACAAATAATTCGATGAAAACTAACAGGAATACCAGCAAAATTCCGTGGTATCGTCCATGTCTACGACACTGTTTCCGGCGGAAATAAAAAATTCTTCTATTTCAAACCATGCTAACAGTACTAAAAATCACTTTGAGCGAAGACACAATTTTTAGTTTCATCTTGGGATCAGAACAAGGTTTTAAAAGAACGACAAATAAGAAAAATAAAATAAGAATTAGTAAAATAGTCACAATAAAATCGAAAAACTATTGCTACTGGCTAACAGACTCACACAGGATCAGAACGGAATACACAATAAATCCTTTGCTGGGATCGGAACGGAATAGATCCCAAATTGAAGTATAAGAAGTAAGGTAATCCCAAAGTCATATTTAGCATAACGGAGTTACTTTAATAGCTTAAAGATATCATACAGTGGGCTAAGCACGAACCTTTTTACGCGGCGTAACGCTAGCAACTCGCTAGCAAAATCTATGTGATCTGACAGTTTGACGATAGCGTTACGGACCATCGAGAGGTTCGTACTTACCCCTCTGGTTTATATTTTTAGTAAACAACTGTTTCCTGAACTTATATAATTTGTCACTAACCTGGCAAACTAATAAGCGAGACCTCCTGCATGCCACTCAACATATAAATGATCCTGTTGGTGTATATATCGTGGACGCGCGTCACCAAAACATCGAAACTCTTAATGGCGGCATTGGCTCGATCTATAAACTCCTTCCAATCCTCACTGGTCCAGGAAACTGTTCGAAGACCAGGAAGCAGGAGGGAAGATAGCCGGACCACTTGAGGCAGAAAGAGAGGACGCACCTCCAGTTTTACACGGCGCACTGTCCTTAGGTAGTCTTCTAGGAGAAACTGCGATAGAACATTTTGGGCATAGATAGTGTTTTTTGATCAGTAAATAGGCCTAAATAATAATGCCATTCCCCCAGTAACATCACCACATTTGTTACACCCTGTAGGTGTGTAATGACTCATTATTCTAAAGTGATGTAAGTAAGCACAATATCAAGCTTCAGAAAATCGGGAGCACAGTTCCCCGATCACATCGACATATCTCCAAACTCAAGGTAATGTCGAATAATAGAGAAATATATATATATATTTTTATTTAAAAAAAAAAATGTCGAATAATAGAGAAATAAGTCAAGTGACGCTCATCGTTCTAAATCATGATGACATATTATGTATATGTCAAGAATTTGAGATATATGGAAGAACTCGATAGTTGGCTACCAGACCTAGCATAAGCATTAATTTAATTTAGGTACCTGCAAAGAATCATTGACAACAGTGAAGTAGTTCTTCTTGGAGTAGAGTGAGTGACACACTATTGGCAGCTCTATACCCATTTTGACAAGACAGTCCGACTCTCTGATGAGAAGTCGTATCGTATGGTCTAAGTTCACGGAGATCCGACCGGAATCGTCGATCTTGAGTAATGTGTTGTTCAGACTGTCATCCACATCCCAAAGCTAGAAAACAATATTTTTTATTAGATATACCTAATTAAATCCTAAATTGTTTAGGAAATCTCTGCTTACCCCTCCGGGAAAGAGGCGTGATTTTTATGTATATATGTATATTTTACGTTTGTTCCTAATCTCACCAAACGTAAAGTATACATAGACGTCATTATTTTCACTCCGAAGTTCCATTTCCAAGTTATTTGAGGATAACTTTAATAGTAGGTATAGGTAAAAACATGGCCGATTCTGAATGGGGTAGTCTGACCTGCAGGATTACGAAGCGGATCCAACAGCTATGTTTAACATAGCTGGGACAGATGCTTAAGCCCCGGGCTCTCACAGGACATAAATACTCGCAAAATAATCTATACATCTATATATACATATAATAAAAATGTAACGGGTCGCTGTCTGTACATGAAAGATATATAAGAAAAAATATTATAGAATACCTTTATCAACGCAATACTCGTAGTACCCAAAACAATGATTTTTGGAATTTTTGTCTGTTTGTCTGTGCATTTGTGCACGCTAATCTCAGAAACGGCTGAACCGATTTCGATGCAGTTCTCAGCAATATATTGTGACAGGTCCCACTTAACATAAAGGCTACTTTTTATCCCGGGAAAATGTTTTTATCTCGGATAATTTCGATATTTTGTTTTTTTTTGTAGTCCACGCGGACGGAGTCGCGGGCGTCCACTAGTTGTAAAATATTTCTGTGGTACAAAACTTAACATCCCCTTGTTAAGATGACCTAATATCTAAAACAATATCTTCCATTTTAGATTGACCAAACTACATACATTCTGGTTCATCCAAACAGCGCGCATAGTCTGCTCATACGCCAGGATCATCGCGCGAGTACTGCCGTATTTGCGCATGACATCAGCTGCAGCGGGCAATGTGCGCAACACGGGATGCGCACACACACTCTCCACCGTCTCCGTCATGTTGTACATTAGACAACGAGCCCATTTTATGCGACCTGCAAATGTTACGTACATATGGCTGTGTTCCCTAAATGGGCTGGTCATGGTGCTTTCTGTCTAAGGTTTCCATGTTTATAACCCTTGCTTCGTTGTGGTTGACACATTTTAAATCAAAAAATTTATTCCATTTGAGCAAAAAGTTTAATTGTGTAAAGTTTTTTCTTACTCTTACGTTTTTTACTCGACAGATTTTTCAGAACAATAAAAAGGCAAGTACTTACGAGTATCAGGGCTTAAAAAAATATAAGCAAACGAAACTGGACTATAACCTTATTATACCTATAGTTATGTAAACATTTTTTAAACGACTACGTCACAGACGTCTCTATGATGACTATAAGGTTTAGCCTAGTAGCTAGCCCACAGGTTAGCCTAGTATAGACACAGAAGGACATTCATACGAGTATACAACACTATTCTAAGTAAAACCGTAAATGAAACGTGACGCAAGGCGAGAGCCCGTTGAATAAAGTTACTTGTTCGAGCTTTCTGTTACGCAGGTATGTCAGTGTTCTAATAATAGAGGTAGGTGTAAGCTATACATAATGTATAAACAAATATATATCTAAGCGTGTTAACAATGCAAGTACCAGGCTAGCAGAAATCAGTAGCGGTCTGCAAATAATCTTTGCATAATAAGCAGTTGACACAAGGATTTTATGGATATTTTAGAAGCGCAAGCTGTGACAATAAAAGATTTTTGACGTTATAAGAAAAAGCTTAAAAGCTAAGAAAAAATCAACGTTGAATACTGTAAAGAAAACTTCCCAAAGTAAATCAAAGTATGAATTTATAAAGTCAATTTTTCACATATAAACTGTCTTTTCTCGTAGTCAGACTACGAAACAAACGAGTACGAACTTTTGGCTTGACAACTTTAGTGCTTATAAAATTAAAAGTAACGTTGAAGTCATGTTTAAAATAAATAATCCTGTATCCCAATCCAAAACTATCCAAATAGTAATGCATTATACAATAAAAATGTAAATACTGTAAAATATCATATACGGTGTGGGACTCGTACAATAAAGTTGCTAGTTAAAGGATGCTATGATGCTGCTATGCTAATGCTAAAGGGAAGATGTCAACTCGAGATAAAAACAACTGAACCCCTTGAGTGAATATTGAACACTAATTTATTATAAGCCAAGTACAAATATGGTCGATGGACAATTAATTTACGTACAAATTAGGTAGACCGAGTTATTACGAAATAATCTCTGTCGATAGGCGACAAACAAATGTGCGGTAACCCGTACATATCAGAATTGACAGCCTTCAGTTTTTGTCAAAAACCAGCGGCAAATGAGCAAAACTAAACAAATACCTAATGATAAAACTTTAACCAAAAGGTGTTTCTCCCCGGCGGAGATTCAAACTCCGGTCTCCCGCGTGACAGGCGAGCATACTAACCCCTATACTACCGGGGACAGATGTTTACAAACCAAAACTGCCTCATCACCAGCATTTAGACTGGATGCTGCAATGCCCGGATGCATCTGAGCTGGACAAACCTATAGGTGCGAGAGAGAAATTCTATGTCCAACATGCTTGGCTATAAGTTTATCTATCTCTGTCTCACGCAGAGTCCTTATTTGCCCAGTAATAAGTTATCATTGATTTTCATGCAGTGCGGGTAGTTGCATATACGAGCTTACATTTCGGACTTGTGTGGTGAAAGTTCATTGATCAACTATACGTTCCGAACCTACACAACTTAAGAAGGTTCTATGTGCGCATACTCGTTTTATTTTGCATTTGAGGCAAGAGCAATAGCCAATCTGAATCAGTAAACCCCATTAAAATTAGGCATTTTAAAAAAGACTTAGAATAATGTGTGGATAGTTTCCACACGTTTGCTCATCTTATTTGGGCATAATGACCGTGACTTTATGTACGAGTACTACGCGTGGACTGCAGTAAAATAAAAAAAACATTACGATATTTTTTCCGCCGTTAACCTTTCCTTTCTCAGGCTCTAGACTTCTTGTGTACCAAATTTAATTAAAATCGGTTCTGTAGTTTTGGCGTGAAAGCCGGACAGACAGGCAGACCTAGTTACTAGCACATTAATAACATTAGTAAAAAAGTAAGGCTCGACGCATCTTCCGTCAGATATGTACCGACTCTAAGGTAGTAAGGAAGTTACTAGTAAGGAAAATGCCGCATACCTGCAACCGGTGAATAGTTCCTCGGCAGCGGAGGGTCTTCGCGCTGCCGTTTGAACATCTTAGTGATCTTGTCCACCTCTCTCTCACAGTATTTCAGTACTCTGTCGTATTTGTCGCTCAGTTTCATTATTTGAATCGACTGGCTCACCTGAATACGTTTAAAATTAATATAGTCAACTGAACATTCGTAACGAAAGGGCTATAATAAGCGAAAAGCTATAAAAATAGCCCAGTATAATCAATCTATCCACAAAATATTATATTCGAAATCACAAGTTAATATTTCAAGATCGTATTCAATGAACATTCCTGATTAGCTCAGGAATGTATCTAAAAAAATAATATATAATTTAATTTATCATTTACACGTGAACTTCTTTATAGCGGGCTATTTTCGTAGAAATACATTTAAAATATTTTGTGACACCTGTATAAATTACATTCATAATTTGTAAATGGAACCGTAAGATAACGGTGGTGAATTATAACCGATTCTAAAATCTTAATCAACAAATATATTGATTAATACCCAACAAAAAAGCCGACCGCTTTGTCAAAAAAAGAAAACAGACATTATTAACCGAGTTCAAAAAAAAAGATGGGTTATCAATTCATCGGTATGTCCGGAATATGTTAATTTGATAAGTTAATAAGTTGCACAAAAACCACTGACCTTCTCAAACCTGGTCAAAAACTTGATACCCTGAGGCGTTTCCCACACACTCGCGAAGTTGACCTCAATAGTGTTCCCGATACTCTCTCTGAGCGCGTTGGTCCGTTCCTCGAAAGTTTGATAATCCCTGTCGAACTCGCTGTTGCGATAGTCCAAATAATCGTACTGGCATGTCGTCATCGCCTTTTTAGCTTCGTCAAACGTGTGGATCGCTTCTTCTAAATCTGTAATACCGTCATTTTCAATTTTGACAAACCCCAGACAATACATGTAAATAGATGAATTCTTTATTGCACTGTTCTTTATACAACGGTGAACTTAATGCTACATAGCATTCTCTTCCAATGCTTTATACAGGGTGTAACAAAAGGGGTATGTTAAGCGAAAAGCTATGTAAATAGCCCACAATAGAGAACCTATTTCCAAAATTTCAGACTCAAATTCACATTTTATTTTTCCAGATAGTTTGAAGAATTCCGAAACAACTCAGAATGTCCATATAATCTTGATTGTGAGACTCAAATTTTGAAATAGGATCATAATTTACATAGCTTTACGCTTAACATACCCTTTCTGTTACACCCTGTATACACGAGACTTTAGGAACGAATAGCACGGACTGATTTTAGTGATCAGTGTTAGTTTATCGTCTGACAAATAATAATAACTAATATACAGGATGTATCAAACGGGGTTATTTCCAAATAGAGACTAAATCACATGGTATGAGAATTTATAAACAACTCAGGAATGTTTATACAATTTTGAAAAATAAACATGTGATTTCGAGTCTCAAACTTTGGAAATACGTTCTCTTGAATTGGGCTATTTATATATCTTTTCACTTAACCTACCCTTTTTGTTACATCCTGTATATATGTACTCGTATAATAGGAAAATAACTACGTAAACTAATTAACACATACATAGATAAACATGACTTATTCCCAAAATAAGGAAGCCAGAGAACTGCAGGATCGCGGAGGTGAATGCAAAACTAACTAATGACTGCTGGTTATTCATAAAAGCGAATAGGGCATTGATAATACACGACAAGCTTCCCTAAAGGGATATTATTTAAAATTATTAATAAAGAAATGGAAAAAATTCCTCACCCGGGTGGGAATCGAACCCACGACCTCTGCATTTCGCGTGCCAGCGCTCTCGCCACTGAGCCACCGGGTCAATTACTCGGATGACGAATTTTACCATCTCTTTTCTAAATTACATATTGGCAACGTTATTTTTCATCCCGATAGCTATACACTAGCCAAATCTCGGCAAACAAAGCTGAATCCCTCAGCACAATGTTTAAAGATGAAACGATCAACCATATCCTAACGGATTATATTAATATTATTTAGCCCAGTTTCGTAAACAAAAAGACGATAAACAAAACAATCATAGAACACGCAGTTCGTAGTCGTTCGTAGTGCTTTCGTAGCCGACTACGAACACTACGGAATTCAACCAAACATATTTTACAAGATAAAAAGTTTTTTCAGCAACAATACTAGCATTATACTCACCTTCACCTAACAGAAGGCCTTCCATCCTCTTCTCGAACAGCCTATTATAGTCGTCCATCAAATCAAACATAGCAATAATTTTATTCAGCCTCTTACAAAAAGTATCAAATTTCCCAAAGACATAGTTCTCTGAGAAGCTAAATTGCTCTGTATTAGGTAGAAACGGTTGATTTTTCACGAATAGATATGTCTCTCTGTAAGTTTTATTCAGGTTGATGCAGTGGTTTAGTTTCTCCTTGACTAGAGAGCGCTCTTGCGACCATATTGTGTCTTTAAATCGGTTGGTTATGTACTGCTTGCATGTTTCTATCATTTGATTGGTTATCTGAAAATATAGCTCTCCTCAAAATCATACCTATCTGAAATTACAATTTGATTTAATGCCCAAGTGAGATAGATATTAGCCTTCAAAAATGTGGGCAAGTCCATTTATAAAATATGAAAATATGTACATAATTGAAAATTGAAAGACCTGACCACCTGTCTATATTTATTTTATATAGCTCTCGAACAAAAGTTTTTTCACGCGCATACAAGTTACATAATTTAGCCTTTTGTGTCATCGTTTTTGGGCAAATCTAAAATTGTAATGTTATAACTGGAAAGATCTCGGAAAGTTTTCACGTTAGCAATGTTATTATTTCGTGAATGTTTCTACTGTGTGATCTTACGATATAGAATACAAAGAAAAATATTGTCGTTCAACCAATAATATGTATTACACGTGTCATTTCAAACGGACATTACATTGATCTTTATCAAAACATTCTTAGTAGTGTCAAATATTTGTCCTTATCAACTAACTAAATTTTTTGCTTTGGTATCTTTTGTACTTTAGAATATACAGAGTGTGGGTAACAGCCCGGCAAATACTGAAATGCTGAACAAGTACCATTGTGTTGAGTTGTACGACAGTGTTATTACTCGCAGGAAATGTATTTTTGATTTGATTAGCAGTAATCTTTGATCTCTACGCCAATTGTGTCGGACGATCCTGTGACTAATTAAATGGGCTTATTGGTTATAGTGTGACACATTGTTGTTTTTTGGATCACTTATGATTCTCCATTAGAGTTGATCAGTTATTTGAACTTTTTTGAGGGAAACTTTTTTTTAAATCATTTAATGGTTAAAATTTTATTTTAAGTCATTATCTTAAGCCTAATTAAAGGAACACAACTATTTTTTTTCCGAAAGTTTGAAAAAAATGACGGAAAATGGTCTGAAGTCATGGTATCATCATATTTGCGAGATGGACTGGCGGCGCGGCCGTAAGGATCATGTTTTGTGTGCGCCAGTCAAGTTGCATGTATCAGTATTGTGCTACAATGTATAATCATTATTCTACTTTTTAATACATGTAATGTTGGTGTGCCTAATCTTAATAAATAAATAAATAAACACAACTATTTTTTTTCCGAAAGTATGAAAAAAATGACGGAAAATTTTCAGTATTTTCCGCCTCAGAATCATGGTCTGAAGTCATGGTATCAATATTTGCCTGGCTGTCACAAACACCCTGTAAAGAATAATTATATCATAGTACCTATTTACTCATGGATCCCAAAGTCAACGGCGCAAGAAGTTTTGTAAGACATTGTATCTAGTTTAAAGATTTTGTAATTGAATAAAGAAATATATAAAAATATAAAAAACAAGCACAGTACTAAAGTCTACACTCTATAGCTTACCTTCACCATCAAAGACGATATCCTCTCCGAGGTATTATAAAACTGAGACACACTGTGTATCAAACGGACCGTCTGTAACAAGCTGAGTATCGAGTCCTTAATCTTCACAGGATCGTCTAAATAAAGCGAGTGACAACACTTCTCCATCGCTTGTATAAACTTTGCGTTATCTTTCGCCTCGTTGTAACAAAACGTGATCTTATGGTCCGTCTCGCGCCAGATACGGATAACCTTTGAATTGGCTATTTGTAGACATGTTAGTGTTAGCTGGACTTCGTTAACCTGTGGGAACATATAAGATTATTGTGATTTGAGTACAAATATTTTTTAAATGTGTACGTGGGTTTTAAACCAGAGAATGTGCTTAGATAGCTTTTAATGCAACTTTTATACCACTAACGTCCGCCCGCGATATCGTACATATGTAAATTATACTTGAACGACAAACAAATAACCTTCTTCTTCAGCCTATTGCAGTCCACTGCTGGACGTAGGCCTCCCCCAGGGCACGCCACAAGGCTACTGCTATATGAGGGGTTTTGCCCATATTCACCACCACGCTGGACAGGCGGGTTGGTGACCGCAGTGTGATTTTCGGACTATATTGTCAGTACGGGAGGCGCTGCTGCCCACCTCCCGGAAACCCTTAATCGCCTCGTACGATACCCACGGGCAGACATTGGGTAGTACAAACTCTACTCTGCCGGCACCACACGGCAACAAATAAGTACAAAATATCAAACATTCACATTTATTACATTAATAGAACAGGATGAGAATCCCAATGTGTGTTTGCGTACATTCAGAGATGATTAAAAATTATAATTAGACCCGATCAGTGGCGCTCTGTATTAGTTGTTACTCGTACTAAAAGTTCCACTAAAAGGTCTGTACAAAGAGTAGGAGAGTAAGAGACAAGGCAGAAATTCTAAATACCTGTAGATAAGAGACGAGTTGAGAGAACTGTGCCCCTCTCTTCTTCCAATACTCCAGTTCGTCTTGGGGTCCGCTTGAGTCTACCTCGCGGCGTAGTTGCTCACTCTCACTCAATATCTAAATTATACATAACTACCATTACACATAACAGCAACACACAACAAATGAATCATCGTACGTAAGGCAAACAATTATTTTCGATTCATAGTCAAGCGATCAAAATACTTATTTACGAGTATTTCACTTTGGCGGCCATAAAACTTATACATCATATGATATTCAAACATTTTTGTATTTTATTCATTGTGACCTCAAGCTTAACCATGAACTCTTAAGACAGGATTGTTTACAATTTACACTGTAGAAGCGAGATTCCGTTATAACCTGTTTAACTACCTTGTTTCCATAATGGAATCAAGAAAGAAGACTTCATACCGCTTGTTAGTTTTACTTTATCAGGATAGCTGAATACAAGAAGAAATAATTTTTTTAAACGAAAAACCGACTTCTTCCCAAAACTCGAGCTTACTAAAGTAAAATTTTACTAAAGGGCAAATATTTATTGCGTTAAGCCGTGTAAGAAGTTTAGAAGGCATAATATTGTCAGATTTATATGCCAGCAAATGATTAAATAGGCCACATGACAAAAGAGAGAAATGAGTAGGCTTCGAAACTTTACGTCTGACAATATAAGCAACATATAATTACACTCCTTCTTCCTGCCCTGTTCCCAATCATTTGGAGTCGGTGCAATATGTAGGTACTCTTCTTTCATTCATCCCTATTATCCGTCATCTCGTTATTCTCATGTCTACCTCTTCCTCTATAACCATTTTACTTCGGACACGGCTTAACACAACATATAATTTCACCACTTAACACAATTATCTTCATCTTCATAAGCCTATTGCAGTCCACTACTAGGCCTCCCCCTGCCGTAGGGGGATTTTGTTACTAAAAAGTTCCACTATCTGTTTTTCGGCGGCTCCATCATCAGACCCTCATTTCCTTTATATTATGTGTAGCTGACCAAAATTCTCTATAAAAATCTAAAAACGGACTACTCGTGCCTTTTATATTTGAGGATATCCCTTGATTCCTTAGAGATTCCATCATCAGATGTTATGTTTTATATGTAGGTGATCAAAACGCTCAGTAAAAGTATAAAAACAGACTATATGTGCCTACAATATTTGAGGATTGCCCTCGATTTCTCCAAGATCCCATCATCAGATCCTGACATGGTGAATATGGGACCATACCATGACAAACTATTAAAAAAATTGAAATCGGTTCATAAATGACGGAGTTCTGAGGTAACAAACATAAAAAAACATACAGATGAATTGATAACCTCTCTTTTTTGAAGTCGGTTAAAAAGCCAAAGTTTGTTTTCAAAAGTATTATTTTGAATTCTTAATAACTCACGAATATTCACACAATCCATAAACGTGTAATTTGGAGTATCAAATTTTGTATGAGTAGATAAGTACCCTATAGAATGCTGGTTTCACAGCATTTCACCTAACATTCCCATCTTGTCACAACCAGCATAATCTCACCTCCATGACCTTCTTGATCCACTCGTTGACGCGTTCCTCGAGCGTGGTGATCGTCGTGGGGTTCTTGGCCATCTCCTTCAGCTCCGACTGGTCCTGTAAGCTCACCATCACCGTCAGGCCGTCGTCAAACAAGTTCACTTGGTTGCACACGTCTTCGCAAACTGTATCAATCAAATAAACATACACTCGGCTGTGTTTCTAAATATAATTAAATATAGCTCGAAATATGTGTAAACATTAATAGATTACGAGATTCTCCCCCCTATAATTAATAACCGACTAAAATTAGAATCATACTTAATTATTAAAAAATAACTGTTACTCGTATATCTCGGGTGAGTGGGCAAGAATACGAGCGTGATCTCTTGCACGTAATACGTAACCCTAGATTTAACTTTATCTGTGAATGCAGGCATATTATATTTTAAAATTATTAATAAAGAAATGGAAAAAATTCCTCACCCGGGTGGGAATCGAACCCACGACCTCTGCATTCCGTGCCAGCGCTCTTACCACTGAGCCACCGGGTCAATTACTCGGATGACGAATTTTACCATCACTTTTTTGAAATTACATTATTGGAAACGTTATTATTCATCCCGATAGCTATACACTAGCCAAATCTCGGCAAACAAAGCTGAATCGCTCAGCACAATGTTTAAAGATGAAACGATCAACCATATCCTAACGGATTATATTATGGAGAAGTGTTACTTATATCTTGAGTCAAGATATATGATATTATAAAATTATTAATAAAGAAATGGAAAAAATTCCTCACCCGGGTGGGAATCGAACCCACGACCTCTGCATTCCGTGCCAGCGCTCTTACCACTGAGCCACCGGGTCAATTATATTTGACAGTTTGTATCACTTGTTAGTATTAGCTTCCTTCTAAATGGAAACATATTATTATTTTCTTTGATGGTTACTTTTAGTTGAGTGAAATTATAAAGAAAACACTGGACCCAGCTTTGCGAGACACATGCAATCACCAAGGTTTCGCAATGATACTGCATAAGACCCGGCCCCTTCCCCGTATCCGACCTATCACTAAGTAGTATCACTTTGTATGCATTTCTTTTGTAAATTCTCTGTATTTATATGTAGTGTTTTGTGTACAATAAAGAATAAGAATAAGTATTCATGAGAAACCAGACCCGAGCACCTAGCATGCAAGACGATACATTGCACCATTCCGAAATCAAAAACTAGATAAGTAATCTACATATGTTTCGTGGCATCCTCAGGATTATAGAAATTAGTAAATTAGTAAACCACTAATTATTATGAAACCCCTCTAAAACCCCTAATGTTTGAACTTCCGAATTGTAACGCCTAATACAATTTTATTTCATTTATAAGAATAAGTAGTAAATTTTGATAAGTCCTTGAACGAGCCTATAAGAAGCCAACGTCTTCCCGCATCCCACCTATTAGTAGCCTTGTGATTGTGCGTTAACAAAGACATGGTTTCATGTTTACTCACCTTTCAAAGCGCTACAGAATGACCTCAACCCTGGCAGCAGCTGGTTCTTGACGATAGGGAACCTCGTCTCATCCTCATCGCCGTCGCTGCTCGGATGCGCAAGCGCGCTCATGTACACGTGTTCCATCACCCGCTCTATAGCGGTCACTAGGCCCACTTTCCCCGCATTTAGGATGCCGCAAAACCTTGAAGTAAATTTTCTTTTCATTTTGATTTGATTTACGGTTTCGTGTATTTTATTACAATTATCTTTTGTGCGTAATTAGCTAAAACTATGAAATAAAAATGTATGTTCTCCTTCTAAGTGAGCCTCAGATTAGGACAGGTTCTCCAAAATGAGCTATTTACACAGGATTTTGCTTAATACATATCTTCCATCACATATTTTATGGGTAGAATGATAGATAAATAGGATACAGAAATAACACCTAATAAAAAAATAGTCACCAATATAAGAGGAGAAAACATATCTATGTTTCTCTTGCGAGTATACTAACGTGATATACAAAAACTATGAACGTCACAATTTGATATATTACAACGTAAACGTCTGAACGGTGTGCTTACTTAACATAGAGTAGTTGCTTTGCTCCAAAATATTGAGACTTAACGTAACACTCACAAATCTTTATGAAACCCCTCCTCCGGCAGTTGCTTGCTGACATTGATTCGGAACATATAGATGCACACTCCAGTGAACTTAACGTCCCATCCATCAGACAGGAATAATTTCTTCTTCAATGTAACTTGAGGAGGTGGCTGCTTGCCTTGGGCTTTGGGTTTACTGCCTTCGACTTGTGGACGCTGCTCCACCTCCTCCACGTCTTGGTAGTACCACAATAGCTTGTTCCTCATGTGGGGGAGGAACAGCTGATTGATGTCGTCCAACTGCAAGTATGGTTATATAAACTCGATTTTCTAAACCCAAGATGGCAGGATGCTATAGTATATGAATAGAAAAGCTAAGGACTTTTGCTTAGAAGTTGGGCAAAAAGATAAATAATGGATTTTAATATGTAAATGGATTGACGTCATCATGGCGTTTCTTTACCGCTCTTCTTGTGAAAGAGTAACAGACACTGGCGAATAACTTCATTATACCATGTTTTAAGTAAATAAATTATCATTTCAAATGAAATATACATGTTGGCTCTAGGTAGATAGTCATTATTATACTCTCATAGTTTTACGATTTTTTTGCACATACAAGTATGTAATTTCAATCAAATTCACTCATTTCACTGAACTTCTTTAAAAAACCAGTCCAGACTATTTATAGAGGTCATTGATTTTAACTTATCATACCATGTTCCCTTCGAATACGTGATCCATTTATACTCTCACAGTTATACGATTTCTTTGCACCTTACTGTGCTAGTTCGATCAAATTCACTCACTACACTAAACTTGCATAAAAACCAGTCCAGATTATTCACAGAGGTCAGTGATTTTAACTTATCATACCATGTTCCCTTCGAATACGTGGTCCATGATCGCGTGTCTTGGCAGGCCAGTCCCATCGATGAGGAGTTGGAAGGTGAACTCCAGCCTGGGGTCCATCTCCCCCCTCCTCGCTTTGCGCTCGCATTCTTCTCTTCTTTTCTATAAGAGATCACGAATTGAAACTGAATGTGAATGTGAAGTCATTAGACGGTTACAAAGAAAGACTGGTTTAAAATTAGTAGATCCATTCTGTTCTATGACTTATTTTAATATTATCAACAAGCTATTTCGGTGTACCGCGGGAAATATTTAATCTGACGGTACAGGTAAGGAGGAGGTCTTTGGAACAAACGATGATATTGTATAAATGGTCACGTGACATCACCACCGAAAGGAGATTTCCCTTTCTAGAACACTTTTTATACCCCATACCAGACCTGCAGAATATCCATAACATCTTCTTCCTCTTCTTCACTGGAGCCAGGCTTGATTCCACAGACAAACATTTTACATTGGAAATGGAACAGCGATTAATCCTGCGTTTCCCTCGCTATCCGCCCTGCAACTGATCGCCGTCGACCGACTAATGACTAATCAAAACGTGTCGATTTGCATTTCCGTTAAACCCTGACAGGTTCAATTCTAATAATGAACATGGAGGTTTACGTGTAGGTTCATTTTCCAAGCAAATGATTGATTTTTTTAAAGAAAATCCTACTTATAGTTCCCATTTAAAAATCCACCTAGGTTAACAAATCCTCTAACAAACTATTTTTAGTGTTTTAAGGTTGTAGGGAATGCGGCCATGACTGTCGCCGCTAAGCCCACAATGAACTGTCGGCAAAGTTAACACAAGAATGGGCGAAACTATTATTGTAATATGCAAATTAAACGGACAAGTAGATGGTGTCATTAGAAGGGATGGGGTGGTACGGCGTCGCACTTGCTTGTACTAATGCTGGTGGGAAACACGCAAAGTTTTAAAGTGATCCGCCTTTTTATAATATTCAGAACTTCAATTAAGTAAATAAACAAAGGAACCCAGGAACGTGATATAATATTGTCAAACATAGACAGTGTTCTTAAGATTGCTTTATCGCTTCAGATAAAGCAGCTTTATCTGAAGTCTTGCAACCAAAGAAGTTTTTGTTACCATGTCATAATCAACCAATCATTTTTATATTAGGGATAGTGAACGCCCGCGACTCCGTCCGCGTGGACTGCAGAAAAAAACAAAATGTCGAAAATATCCGGGGTAAAAAT
The DNA here is from genome assembly GCA_014607495.2 of Carposina sasakii. Classification (NCBI taxonomy): domain Eukaryota; kingdom Metazoa; phylum Arthropoda; class Insecta; order Lepidoptera; family Carposinidae; genus Carposina; species Carposina sasakii. Next base: position 3,572,954 of record CP053148.1, read on the forward strand.
ATTTTCCCGGGATAAAAAGTAGCCTATATGTTAAGTGGGACCTGTCACGACATATTCCTGACAACTGCATCGAAATCAGTTTAGCCGTTCCTGAGATTAGCGTGCGTAAATATACAGATATACAGAAGAAATGGAAAAACATTGTTTTGGGTTCTCTTGCGTGTATTAAGGCCGGCCATTATAATTTTTTCAACATATTTTACATGTACAGAAATCGATGATATGTATATAGAAGAATTTTATGATATGTAGGTATATAGAAGATACGCGGATGGTCTACTAGTTCCTAGATGAATTGGAACAAAGAAGTAGAGCCTGTTATACTTGAATTCAAATATTTTTGTCAAATTAATTATGGTAATCACTGTATATTTATTTAAAACGCAAAAATATACAGGGTATGAAAAAAGGGGTAAATATGTTAAGCGAATCACATGCTTGTTTATTAAGATTAAGTGATCCTTCTTGAGTTGCTTAGGAATGTCTCCATACTATCTGGAAAAATAAACATGATATTTCGAGTGTCAAACTTTGTATATAGGTTGAATTATAGTGGGCTATATTCATAACTTTTCCCTAAATAAACCCCTTTGAAACCGTGTATAATACAAAGCAGCAGTTTAAAGTTCAAATGGGAACTGAGTACCGACTAAACAAAAGCTTTACATAGGCTCTATCCCTTAATTCGTGCCAGTAACGCAACAATATCACCGACCATGAACAGTACCATTGGAAATTGGAAATGCCACAACCCTATTCGGTAATACAATTTGGAACCCACATGCATTCTAGCGTCTAATTGAATTAGATTCAGTCACGGATCAGAAGTAGGTATATGACATTCGAAAATTAAGTTATTTTTGATTGCACTAGGTAATGTAATAACTGAATGACAATGGATGCAGTTAAATTAAAAGCAAAATCTAACGATATTATCTCCTACTGGTTCTCTGAACACTGACAAGTTTATGAATCATATATGAACGGAGGGTTTTTTCTTACTTATTTCTAATGGACGTAGCAACATAGACGAAGGAGGAGGAAAAAAGTTTTGCACATATATTACTAAATGAAATTCTTGTCTTATACTCGTATAAGGCATGGAACTTGCTACGATAGGCATATAAAATGCCATCAGCAAATAAAGCATCTACACCTTAAATTCATCCACAGGTCTCAAATACCTACCAGTACTATTAATAAAAATAAGCCTTTTCACTAAATGCCGTTATTTATAGTTAGTTTTCTATTAATCTAACTACACTAAAATATTACTTACAAAATTACTGATGGCCCTCCCCACCATTGTGAAGTCCATCATCATTGTAATATTTTACTTCTATCACTTCACTTAAAAACTCTATCTAGCCGACGACGTATCGTCAGTACTTCCCGTGTACTAACTACAAAGTCCTTAAGTAAATAGCTATACACCACTTAAATTGAACTGATCATCACACTTTCAATCGCCTCTAAATTGGCTCCGATTCAGGCGATTCGTTGAATGCGTGCAAAAGAAATGCTCGCACTAACCGCTCGCCTGCCTACCGCAGTAAAAATATACCGATATATTATTCTATGCTCACATGTCAAAAGATATCATCTATCGTGTTGTAAACAGACATAGTGGGATTTCGCACGAAGGCTGTAACCCTAAGTCCCCCCATAACATAGATATACGACAGAGATGACAACACACGTGAGCATCTCATAGGTAAAATTTATCTATGCACCAACCATTACTTATAACATCATTTTCCTGCCTCCCGCCATGGATTTGGCGTTTATTTTACGGCAAGCTACTTGCTTGAGGCCAACCACAGACCAACCCTTCTCGAGCATTTACAATGAATAGACACTTACCATTACTTATAATCAAGATAATACATCAATGACGAAGAAGATAGTGACAGAAAGGATAATTATGTTAAGCAAAACGCCATGAAAATAGTCAATCACAAGAAATAGTGAGTTGTAGAGAACCCACAATAAATATAATACAATGTGTTGTGAAGTGTGTGAATATTTATTTATTTATATTTTATAATTATTATTATTATTATATATTGAGACTTGAAAACACTTGTTTATTTTTCCCGATCGTATGGAGAAATTACTAAGCTAACCCTGAAAAACAAACATGTGATTTTGAGTCTCCGATCTTGTGGATGGACTCTTCATAGTGGTCTAATTTCATAGCATTTCGCTTAACATACGCTCTTTTGTTACACCTTTTTTATATTTATATGTTTGTATAGATATTCAAGAATGGAAACGATTCTTGAAATTAGGTAGATTTGTATATGCGGAATCTAGTAGAGTTATCTATGCCCTGAGATACTGAAAATAGGCAGTATCAAGCCATATATCATCGTAGAAGACAAAATATACAAATATTTCTGAATACCAAGCACAGAAATATTTTGTCATGTCAGGTTTTTACCCGAATTTCAAAGACGTGGTATTATTTCTAACTAAAAATAACTGTCCTATGGGTGGGACTAACCACCAAAGCTACGGTTTTCTAAGATTGTAGTGCCGTCATATAACCACCGTACTACAGCGGTGAAGTGACGTCACTCTAACGTAGACCACGAATCACCTTGACGCAGTTTCCTAGAGAGCGCCAATTCACACCGTTGTTCACATAGAAAAGGTTCTAGTGACGTCAAACGCCTCTGTATGCAGCCGCTGAGAGACGGCACCGCTATTCAAGAAAACTATAGCTTTGACGGATGATCAAGTTTAATCCGTTTTAAACATTTCATATGGGTAACATCTCGATACGGAACAAAAAGTATTCGCGTGAATCAGAACTAATTTTAATGCAACTCTTAATGCAATAATGGGTTACTTAAGTCATTAAGTTTGTTTTGGTAATTATGAGTCAAATACTCTCTAGGAATAATTTCATGAACAGCTGAAGAAGCCACTTCCTACACGCACGCTACGTACATTTCCAAAATAATGTAACAATTATACAGGTATCATCAGTAATTAAAGGCAAAACATCAAGCAGAGACATCACTAATTGTATTATGGTCGATTAAATAACTTAAAAGTTTGCTTATTACCTGATAAACTGCAGCGTCAACCATTTTCTTGATAAACTTTGTATTACGACGATTATAAGAAAATATATTGTAGTACACACAGGATATATAAAACCCTCTTTATATATACTATACTCGTTACATGTAGCTCAAAATTCCACAAAACTATTGCTGATCAGCTTCTAAGATTTTATGATGGATACCTTTCGCCAATCACCCTGCCAATCTACCGAACACTACGAGTATTGTATACAAATCAAAGGTACTTATTTTAATTCCTATAGCATTTTTCCGGCGCACATCCGTCAACACACGTCAACTAACAAATAGTAAAATCTCATGCCGATATGATATCATGTCTGCAACGTTCCGTGTATAAAAAAATTTGCATTATTTACCTTATGATTACGGTTGCGTGGATCGCAATCAACTTCATTTGAAACTTACGACAGAGATCAACAAGATTTGTACATAGATCCACAGATATTCTACATGCATGCAAAATTTCAAAAGGATGGTGTCTATTATGGCAGCCAGATATCGCTATGAGCAGCGTAGAGCGCCATCTCGCTTCCACAATTAACAGTTCATTCATAGTAACCCCGCTAGCCGGTTTCGACGAAAGAGAGGAAGATATTGATGACTGGACTTTAATACAAAGATATAAAAGTAATCCTGATCTGATGCGGAGTTTCACTAGAGTACATCAGCTGCATCTCTTTCCGTGCATGTCGTAAACCTAAGCGCGCACTGGCAACAAAGCAGAAGCGGCCAGGCCGCGGCGGCCGCGGTGGCCAACGAGTTCAATTGTCAGGCGGCCAAGTGCGCGCTTGGGCTAAAGTAGAACTCTAGGCGTTATCTCAGACGATGACCTAGCAACTTGTCATTAATCTTATTCATCTGGCTCCGCTATACTAAATGTGGCTGTAGGATCGCCTTAATGATTCTGCAGTTTTGTCTATACCTCTTTAGAGATTTTTTATGTATTGGTTTTCCCCTTTTTCTTATGTACCTACGCTGTATTATTGTTCTTGTCCTATGACTACATTATTCTTCAGATCCGTGACAGGTCATATTTAGAATGCGAAAACTTCAATATTTATACTTATAACTTAAATATCCATGTATTGATTAAACGAACAGAAGTGTCCGAATTGGATTTATGGCTGAAACTAGACATAGAGTAATAATTAGGTAAATCGTTGGCTGAATACACGAATAAAGAACGTTGGAGAACCACCCCTTTCTTTGAGGTTTATTTTAATGGAATGTACAACCTGTACCATTGAAAATTATTACATATATAATATAATCACGCCTTTATCCCTTACGGAGTAGGCAGAGCACCAAGGGCCGATAGAACCAAATGGTGCCACTTAACTTCTGACCAATGTTGAGGGTATAGTTGAGATGTAAAAGTTCGGTTAGTAGTGACAGGTGGTCAGCCCATCGCCTACAAAACACCAAAACCCTCTTGTTCCTCTACTGACATGTACAGTATGCCCGGGAAGAGGAGCAGCTGTAGTATTATACGCTTTTTTTTTTCACTCCCAGAGCAGCATAGATTAAAATTATTAAAATATTCTAAAACAACCAAAACAGTCAAGCTTCAGAATGGAACCCAGTGGCCATAAGGTGTCGCAGCAGATAAAATAGAAATGGTTAAATTATGTCGACAACTTCTGCAGAAGATATGAAGTTGGAGTGGCCTTTTCTCTGTGATAGGACGATGCATTCTAATATCTATTTACTATGAGTGTAGTGCCAAAATATACGTCAACAAAACGAAAATGTAAATTATAGTTTGGATATTACAAACCTCAGGATCATCGTCTTCGTCGATATGATCGTACTTAGCGAAGGCGAACTTAAGTTGATTTTCAAAATGTTCGCGTGCCTCCGCCTTCTCATCCACACGCTTATGCATCTTAATCACCTCCAACTTGGCACAACTATTCACATACTTCTAGCACAAGTTTCTAGATCCGTGGACTTACTTCAACATTTCGCGCACAACTTTACACAAACATACAATCGTTTTCACACTGGCGTTGTAGTAAATCTTTGAGGTGTTTTAAAGTGCAAAGTTATCGACAAAACAAGCGGGTGTTTTGGGCCCGATAGGTTGCGATGCCTTGCGTTGGTAATTACGTATGCGATCGACTGAATAGGGTGTAGACATGCACGTTTCACACTCTTAATGTACACCCTGCAGCGCTATAAACTATACGTTACACCGCGGAACGTTCGCAATAAGATGTTAAAAGTTAATGAACAGCCTGCAATATCGTAAATATACTGTTATACATTTTATAAAAGACATATATTTTCTAGTTCTCCATGAATTTCAGACGTGTACACACGGTCAGCAATCTTCATATGACCTAGGTCTGGATTTCCGAACATATTTCAAGTAGGAATAACGTCCTTGACATGAACTTATTTTCCTTATCATTAGACAAGTCTGCGATAGATAAAATCAGTCATATGTTTACAGAATGTTTGTTTACGAAATTTTGTTCGACATTTACTCATAAGTGTACGTATTAGTATATCTTTAAAGCTTGACGTCTGCACTAAAACCAACTTTTTTGTATTTTTAAACATTGCAATATACCCTTTTAAAGATTCTCCAGAATACAGCAATACAAAAGTTAGTGACCTCATAATACACAAAGATATTCAAAGAAGGATTTTTCTACTACACAAAGTACAGAGATGTCTATCCTTGAATCAGATAGCTGGCAAGTGAATCCTGAATAGGTAATTAAGTAGATACAATCTTTTAGTATGGATTTTAGGGGCAATTTTTCCCCTAGTCAGATAGCCTATGAAGAACAAGGTTTATGCTGTCTCTATTTTGATCGTGTTTTAGAGGAAGACGGCATTAAATTTATCCTTTATATAGGCTATCTGACCATTGGAATATTCGGCCTTTAGTGAATAAAGAGATTTCATACCCACTACTAAACAGCTGCACTACTAAACACTACTAAACAGCATTTTTGTGCGGTCAATACTAATGCAAACTCGCAGGGTTCATGTAGTCTGGGAGCAATTCAAACGTTGCCTAATTATAATTGACGTTGGACAAGAAAAGCTATCATAAACAGGGTATGTTCTTCAGTCGTCTATACTAGAAATAAAGATAAAATTCACGGATTATATATTAAATCTTGTACAGATACGGGGCTTCACTATAATAGCTGCATCTCCTTCGGAGCATGATAATAATAATAAAAAAATTTGCACATTAAAACAGTTTGTACATGGGCGAACTTAATGCTATGTAGCATTCTCTACCAGACAACCACTATTTTTGGCGAGAATGTGTAGGTAGGTAGGTGGGCATGTCCTTAGAGTCGACTAAGGATCTCGTGCATTTTCTCAGGCGACGAGCTAGCAACTGTGTCTGATCATCGACCTCTGTCCCTCGATGCTAAACGTAGCTTTAAGATCTCCTTTATGATCCTGTAAATTTGTGAGTACTTATATATGTATAAGATGATATGTACGTATGTACTGAAGTTGAAATAAAATCTGTAGATTTATCTCACTTACTAAAATGTCGATCTCCTATTAGTTTGAAAATTCGAAAAAAATTGCTTGACTCTGAACTTGAGAAGCCTTGGTTGAAAGAAATTTGATGCTACGATAATAGAACGTAGATATAAACAGAGATTTTGAATATAATAACATAATAATTGCATTAGGTCATAACTTTCCGGGCTTACTGTTTTGCAACATGCGAGCGATACTACTTATGTGAGGGACATAGCGTATATCGTACCAAAAATCCGAATCCGAGTTCTTATATGCCTATCATATCATAATCAGTAATTCTTATATATGATTGATTAGGTATTCTTTTTATACTGAAAGATATGTAGATCATTTGAGTTGATATGTAGATACTTTGTTCCCTTTATAAGGGAATATAAATCATACATAGGTTCTCCAATATAATTTCAATTTCCAAAAGACCATATAAAGGACAACTAAAGTCTAACCTCTATAATAAGTTCTACACATTAAACCTCGACCCCACCCTCCCCTTTCAAATTAAAACGAACCTACAATAAGCATTTTCCCCGCCTCTTGATACTCGTAGCTCAAGGCCTCGAGCCGTCAGTCCGCCCACAAACTTACCCTACTGATCTCCTCCTCAGTCAGCTGTTTCGGCTTCGTTACCTCCCTATCATCCATAGCCAAAGCGATAAAGACAAAAAACTCAATCCATTAAAACACCCAGCTGTCCAAAATTTAATTACTCCCAAACCGCGAAACTCAGCCGACGTTATGGCGAGGTAAAAAACAACTGGTACAGTATTACGGGGACATTTGCAGGGTTTATTAAAAAGAAGGAAAAAGTAATGGCAAATTAGAGCAATGTGCTTTATTAATGTTTAAAGTAATTTTGTTGAAATGCGGGCGGGGTGGCGTGTGGTCACGCGCCGTGCCTGGCGCGGCATGGCACCGTGTCGCTGATCATCGATTTGTACACAACCCGTGACATTTCTACGTATAAAGCTAAAATCAGTACCACTATATAGGTACATAGGCAATACATAACATTGCTGTCTTCTTCTTCTTCAGCCTATTGCAGTTCACTGCTGGACGTAGGCCTCCCCACGGCACGTCACAAGGCTACTGACACGGAGTGGTTTTGCCCATAGTCACCACCAACATACACGATGTTTGTGACAGCCAGGCAAATATTGATACCTTGACTTGACTTCTGAGGTGGAAAACACTGAAAATTCTCGCAGGAAAATTCCAAAATTTTCCGACACTTTTTTCATTATTTCAGGAAAAACATAGTTTAGTTCATTTAATTAAGCCTTAGATAATGACTTGGAAATAAAATTTTAATCAAAAGAATATTTTCAAAAAAAAAATTGGCCCCAAAAAAGTTCAAAAACATCAACCCTAATGGTGAGTCAAAAGTGATCCAAAAACCAGCAATGTGTCACACAATAAGCAATAAGCCCATTTAATTAGTCACAGGATCGCCCGATACAGTTGGTGCGGAGAGCAAAGATTACTAATAATCAAATCAAAAATATATTTCCTGTGAATAACACTGTCGTATAACTCAACACAATGGTACTTGTTCAACATTTCAGTATTTGCCTGGCTGCCACCTACATACTGTATATATAGAAAGGACTTATTTTCAATTTTTATGGGAACTAGCCACTGCTAGTTATAACATGTCACTACATGTTATAATTTTATTTAAGGGAACGAGTTTTTAGAACATGTCTATTTATGCCGCTTGGCGCGCCTGTGCGTCAGGAACATAGACGGCCGGGCCGACCCATTGTTATTGTAAAATAATAACTTTCTTTTCGGGCTAGTTCCACTGTGAATTAACCCTTTGTTCAAATTAGTCAAGACTATTATATGTACTTCGTTTAAAGTAAAAAAATAGAATGTGGATAATAGGTTAGGAACAGATGTTATACATAAAGCCGTTGTACTGTGTTACTCTAGTTCAATAATAAGTTCAATAGCTTAAATCTAAGAAAAGGCAACAAGGATTTTTTGTCTTCTACCTCATGTAACTTTCTGTGTACCGCCCTAAAGGCATACAAATGTGTATAAAATTGCACAAGAAATTAAATCATGCATCAATAAAAAAATCAAATTGGTAACATGCGAGTTCTGTGAACTTAATGTTTTTTATTGCATTTCGCTTAGCATACCATTTCTATTAGAACTATTGAATTTTGTTACACGCTACGATTTCAGACTATATGTGGTTATACAGTTTATAGAGAAAAATTACTTTAATTTGGATTTTCTGAACCCATACTACGGTACAGAATGACTGGGAATCATTTTTCAATAATCAAGTAGATAATTACAGGCTGTGGGATCTCCTTTAGGATCCAGTATTACCGGTGAACCCTCCTTGCACCTTGTGGTGAACAGTAGAACAGCACCACCACCGTCCACCCCATGTCTGCCCGTCGGTATCGTAAAAGGCGATTAATTAAGGGTTTCCGGGAGGTGGCCAGCAGCGCCTCCCGTGTTGACAACATATTCAACCCGACCGAACCGAAAGGTTATTTATCTGTTTAAACGTTAAGTTTTTATACGAGACCATATATGACTCTTATACCAATAAAATTCTCATATCACGGTACCTAAATAATTTAATTTTTATTCTTGAACCTAATCCATTTTAAGTATAGCCATAAATAGTGATATAATAATGTACTATCTTATAATATTCTTATTGCTTAAAACACAAATATTAACTATCATTGGCGCTTGATGGTACATTTACCCATAGGACGTTCTCCATAGAATTCATAGTAAGAGTCGATTCGAACTCTTTATTGACGATTTCATTGTTATTTTACCAAGGATTTAAAATTATCATAAGCATTAACAGGCCTTCTAGGAATCGACGGTTAACTTAAATTTGGCTTAGTTGCGTTAACTGGCGGCTAAAATTTTTAGTCAACTGTGATTCTCAAAACTTGTCCTGTAAGGTAACTTCAACATTATTTACACACTTAAATTATTGTTTTCTATTACAAAATATACGTTATTGAATATTATGATGACATACAACTTACTGATTCAGTGATAATCGTAACTATATCGAGTACGTACTATAGGGAGACCTATACTAAGAAAATAAGTTATAACAGCCTAAATAACATAATCATTTGCACCAACTTAATATAACTTTCCCTTGAGTGCACTCGACTGAGAATACTATCTCTTCGACATAACAGTATAGAACAAAGTCGCTTCCCGCTGTCTCTCTGTCCCTTTGTGTGCTTAGATATTTTAAACTACGCAACGAGTTTCAACGCGAATAGATAGTTGTTCCCGAGGAAGGTTTATATGTATAGTATCAGCATTGCAACCGTGCGAAATCGGGGCGGCCCCCTGATTAGGTAAAAGCAATAGCAAAGCCGAAGCCGCGCGATCGCGATAACTGACAGTGTATGTGTGCGCAGGGCGAGGTGCGGGGCGCGGGAGGACGCCGAGCGCTCGTTGCACGCACGCACACACTGGAGATTATCGCGATCGCGCGGCTTCGGCTTTGCTGTTGCTTTTACGTAATCAGGGTGCGGGTCGTTTGTTAGTTATATTTCAATGTTTCAGTGTTATTAGGATAAGAGCACAGGATATGAGGATGAACCTCGGACATATAGCGCTCTGTGAAAATCGCCATCTTTAATTAAATTTGAATAGAGAAGACGACATGGTGTACCAAAAGGATGTATTACAAAGTTATACTACGTACCCCATATCAATAATACTCGTAATCGTTGACTTAAAGACTTAAAAACACTCAACCATTAAGAAATAACACTTCTCTTAATCAATATGTGCTTCCTTCTCTTAATCAAGTGCCCTAAAGGAAAAGTTACCACTTAGAATAGGAGCATTAGTTAGTACTAGTGAGCTACATAAAATATAGCCGCCTGGCTTACCTATTTTTTCCATTTCATTCGATTGCATATAGGAATAATACAATATCTTTAGCTGCACAATCTCGTTCTACATTACAACAATGAAGCTTAGGCCGTGTAACAATTACGAGCAACGACGGCAATGTTTGCAAGTTAGACATATTTCTACAATAGCTCTGTATAATGTATCTTGTCATTAACCGAACACGCATATTTTTCGACTTATTGTTTGTTTCTACAGCGATCTAATTCGCGGGCGTCGCTAGTACTATAAATAAAGTGAGAACGTCACTGTCGGTCTTAAAATAGTTACATTGTCTTCGCCCTCAGTACGCTTGTATAGGCCCCATCATTCGCCAGCTAGGACATCATATTCGCTAATTATAACATACATACAATTTCATCTGATAAAATTCCAATTCGAATTTAATTATTTACATATACAAAATAATATAAATTAAAATTTTGTTATCACCACACGAGCAATGCGGTCGATCTGACCGTCAGTTTAAGCATAAACTTGAAATTTGTACTACCTGTTGAATCACATTCAGAGGGGCAGACAAAACTAATTTTAAGTTTATGCTTAAGTGTGACAGACATAATAGACCACTGTAGCTATTATAAAATTGTTAAAATTCATAAAAATATACACATAAAGTAACCATTTTAAAATTACAATAGCACGCAGATTTTTTTTATGCTATCATGACCTTTACTAGATCACATTATAAAACAACAATCCGGTTATAAGAAGTATAAATGAGCAATTATAGAATAATATTACTTACTAACTAAAAATAGTAAATTGGAAGCAATACATACCTTTTTTAATTGCATTTCGTTATTCATTTTACTTAATCGCTTAATAATAATTTACGTTAAACTTTATCTAATATTTGATCGAAGCTTTACCCAAGATACATCTTCTTTCAAATAAATTACCTGCTAAAGTGCGTACGCGCATTACGAAGGATTCGGTACAATGATCTCACACTATTTATCTCTTACATTATTGGCGTACATATATTTGCCGTCTCTATTGTGCTCGGGTCACGTGACGATTATACGCGAGTGAAAGCGGTAAATAGTGCGGGGTCATTGTACTTAATTATTCATGCCTCGCGCCCGTACTACAAACATATTTTTTATAGATGTTTTGCATATCTAAAGTATTCTGACTTACCTGAGAAGAGATCAAAATATTCGCAACATTTACTAACTAAATCAGCTTACCTTGGGGAAAGATTTGCGTCAAAGCGAATAATTTCTACATAATAGCGTACTTTGGTAATTCTTCGACCAGATAGAACACAGCGGTAATTGACATGTAGTTTTGGGAGTAAAACTAGCACGATTCTTATGATACGCTGTTGTTTACATCTATTTACTTAAACATACTTAATCTAACTTCCGACGATTTATATAATGACGAAAACTTTCTACTAAAAAGGTCTGATAACATTGTCCAAAGCATCTCTGTCACTTTATACTACAATGAGCGAGAGAGATAACGATGGTAATCTCACTCACATAGCCTTGTTAGATCCTCACAATATAGACATTATATAGGTGCATAAAAAACCAACTAGGTTAATGTATTATGTAACTTATGTTGAATTTGCAAATGAGATCTTATAAAATATGCTGAACGAAATAAAATTACAAAATAGTGTATAGTTTAGTTGAATGATTAAAACAGAAATTGAAGTTTCAAGATCTGAACTTATAACACCGAATCACACTTTATATACAACATAATGACATAATTATAACATAAGGTGCAATATATTACTTTTAATAAAATATACTAAATTGAAATAAATCTGAATAGTAATTTATAAATATTATAATGACCTTTGGTGTTTGATATGAAAAGTAATGAATTTCTGAATTGTTGTTACTATAGTAATATATATATATATATATATATCGAAGTGACATATTTCAAAGGCATCCTTTCCACCAGAGATGTTACGTTGCTATGGATCCGTTTATTCATTTACATCATAGAACAATGTATATGATTTGTGGATATCACACACATGCTTGTATAGCGACATAGAATATGTAGCATAACCTCTGGTGTAAAGGCAGCATTATGTTGTGGTGAAAACTTAAAATTTTAGATGTAAAATAACGGCTTCTAGGCTATGATATAGTTTACAATAAAAATGGTTTCCATAAATTTAATTCTATAGACGATTGTATAAACGACAGGCGCTCTCATAAAATTATTAATTACACGCTTACCCAATTTAATTCAATGATTTAATATTTACTTACAAATTAATTAAAATTACCATAAAGTCATATAGATATTTAGTTATGTACTTCCCAGTAAGAAATATGTTACCTTATTCTACCGATATTGTGACATTGAAATGTATAGTTGTTATATTAAAGTTGTATGATTTATAAAAATAAATGCTTTTTAAAATTCATAAATCAGCTGCACACAGCTAATAAATTGGCAACATTGGCATTAGTACTACAGCTTGTACTGCTAGTTTGGTTGTGACCTAAAAATAGATATTGCTGGCAACCCTACGTGATGACGAGCCGTGGTGTTGGCAGTATGTTGGCGTGTTCACTGAACATCATGGCTGTCGTCCATTTGAGCTGATCCTCTGTTACTGCGCCGGCTATGGTGCAGCCAAACCATGGCCGCTCTTTGCTCCTAAAATAATAGCAGTACATTCTCTTAAAAAAATATATGTTTTGAAATGCATCCACATGCATTTAGTTAAAATAGTTTATATAAAGACAGAGTTTATAAAATGTGTGTTGTAAAGAGTATGTTGAAGTTTAAAAGAGTTTGGAAGATTAAAACAATCTCTTATTACTAAATGCATGTGGAAGTATACAAAACAAGGTTTTCAAATTTTTTGTATGTTTGCCTTTTTTATCCGGCTGAAACGGTTAGACCGATTTTGACGGGACTTTCACTGGCACATAGCTGATTCAATAAGAAGTAACTTTAATTTCCCAAATTCTCTTAGAAACGTCAGCCAGTTCTGCAGAGCGTGCCTGTCTCTTAGTCTTAGGCGAGTGGGAGTCGGGTCTGTGGCTTCAGGCTCTAGCCATCCCCCAATATCGGCACCCTCCTAGACCGGACCACTTTCCGCATTGCGACCTCCCTCCGCTTAGGTGCACCATGCCAACGTCCTCCATCGCTGCCGCTGTGGCGATGTCGTCGACCAACAAGGCCACCATGGCCTCTCATGTATGAGAAGCGCTGGCCGCATATCCCGCCACGCCAATTTAAATGACGTCATCCGTCGGGCTCTTTCCACCGCCGGGGCTCCATCAGTACTAGAACCTGTTGGCCTGGTGCGCGACGATGGCAAGAGACCCGACGGCATGACCCTCGTGCCTTGGAAGATGGGTCACTCTCTGGCGTGGGACGCAACCTGCGTTGACACCTTAGCAGCGTCACATCTCCCAGGCACAACAATCAAAAGTGACTCTGCGGCCAATGCAGCTGAAAACCTCAAACGACGCAAATACGCAAACCTCAGTGGTGACTACCTATTTGAGCCGTTTGGGGTTGAAACCATGGGGCCATAGGGTGCAGGAGCCCACAACCTTTTAAAAGATATTTCGAAAAGGTTGGTCGAGGCATCTTATGACCAGAGGGCCGGCTCATTTTTTTGACAGCGAGTATCCAGCGGGGCAACGCTTGCCAGCCTTTTGGGCACATTGCCAGCGGCGGAGGACTTGCAAGGAGTCTTCTATTTGTAAATTTTATTTTATTTTGTAGCTCTAGTTTTTTTTTTACATAGGTTTAGTTATTATTGCAAATAATTTTAGTTCGTAGGTTATTTAGTATTAATTTACATGATTTAAACATTATTATTATCATTTAAATATATTTATTTAAATTGAATAATTCCTATGGGATTTTAAAGTTCACGCCGACAAAACCATAGGCATCCGCTAGTTTTAATATTAATGCAGTTGAATAGTGTAGCCATTTGTTAAAAATATATGACACCAAATCCCAAAAAAGGGTAAACAAAATTTATGGAAAATGATGTATAAAAAAGCCACTACTTACTTCGAGACTAGTTCAATATCCATATCCACTGCAGCGTGAAATGATTAGTTTTGTTATTAATAAAAGAAAAGGTTAGAAGCACAAACACACACAAAACACAATAAGCGTGTCAATTCCGATAGTACACAAAAACCCATGCGCAAACGTGTAACTTGTTAAAAACAACGAAAGGGTAACCAAAACAATTTAAAAGTAGTAAAGAACAATGATCTTCAATGACATCGCAATATAAAGCCAATTTAACTGCTTGACGCTACCACAAGCTCCGCTTTCATACAAAAGCTCAAACAAACAGTGATAGTAAAACATTAGATAGCACTTACCGTTTAGGCTTATTGTTTCTAGGTATAAAGGTGATCGCCCATCTCGACTGCGGGTTCCTTTTGGGCTCGTGTCCGATGTACCATACGATGTTTTTGATGTCCCACTCTTCGATCTTATGAGAACCCTGTACGTAATGAAGAATTTATAATAAATAATTGTTTCTTCAGAAATTAAAAATAAATTTAACTGATGGATGAGAAAATTGTAAATTCATTTGTAAATTGGCTCCGGGATTGGCCCACCACTCATTCCCGCCTCTGCAACTCCTGTGAGCCAGGATCTACAGAGGCGACCAAAAAAATGCAAGACAAAGCATAGAATATCCCGGGGTGGACCTAAATAGCGACTATAAAGCATTAAAACTAATAGAAAAACAGAATGTAAATTGGCTGTCTAAAATAAAATACATACATTATTTGCATCAAAGTAATAAGGTACTATTCTACGTTTCACCGTATAGTTCCGTTGCACAATGGCGCTAGTTACTATGTGTATGACCACATTTCATGTACTGTAACGTTGTTACAAGTATTTCATATATTTAAATTATTCAATTCATTATAAGATAGTTTTTATGACAATATCTTAGTACGTTTGATCGCTTATTGATTTATAATAAACTTAAGTATAAACGTATTTAAATATTCGGCGTATGTACTGCGTTAACTGTATAAATAGTAAATAGGTACATTATTAAATCACAATTAGAATCGTTGAACGCGACGCTTCATACAATCGAGCCTTTCCCCCCTTTCCGCTATCTCAGAGGCCAGCGGTGAGGATAGGGGGGAGCAACATCGACCGCCGGCGCACATTCCCAGACCACGACAGACGACTGCCAGCTACGAGAGCTTCTACGTACATCTACAAATAACATACATTTTAATGTATTCAATGTAGTGTTTGAGGAGATGGTAATCCGTATTGCCATTTCTTTATTGTATGTATTGGAACAGTAATGATAAGGTAGAATTTGTAACTCCGATCTGATTGTGATATTTCCGCTCACCATTATTTAGTAGGTACTTAGTAACTGTCACAATCATAATCGGAGGAGTTGAGACGGTCGTTCCTGACACGGTAGAAATAAATTCCAGGGTCCCTTGTACCGGATCGAAGTTACGGCGAACTTACCGCCCGCTCCTGCAGCTGGGCCACTTATACTACTCATCGGGCGAACCTGGCCGGACGCCGCGTACCCACTTACCTACGCACAACTACTACTATTCCGAGTCGGCGGGATTACGTGACGAGCCAGGGACGTATCTACGCTACGATATCTCACGGGAACTTGTGACGGGCATTTATGTACCAACGACCCTAATAAATTTGTTGTCGACCTAGGTCTTGGTGTCTTATTTATATCACACCTAGTTGTCACAGTACATACAAAAAATGTTAGTTCCGAATCAGGCATAACAATTATTCTATAGGACTATATTAGCACTGGTTATCGCATAATCGGTGTCGTAGACAGCCGAAGGGTACTCCTATTAAGTCACTATCAAAAAACTGAGAAACCAACCTGTTTATCCTTAAAATAGCCCAACTTTGAATTCTGAAAGTCGAACATATGCAGCTTAAACG
Organism: Carposina sasakii; assembly: GCA_014607495.2. Lineage (NCBI taxonomy): Eukaryota > Metazoa > Arthropoda > Insecta > Lepidoptera > Carposinidae > Carposina > Carposina sasakii. The sequence goes on from CP053148.1 coordinate 3,589,417, forward strand.
TCTTCGTGCTCTCATTGGCCAATCTCAGTTCGCCACAGACGAGCGAAATCGAGTTCTTCAGCGCGTCGATTTCGTGAAGGATCTTATTCTCTTTTATAAGTAGATAGTTGTCTTTCCTATCGTCTTCGTCCCAGTAACCCCAACGTAGGACCACGTCTAGAACAATCTCGTCTATATGCACTATACGTCGCATGGAGTCGTTGCAAATGACCTCTTCCATCATTAGCAGATGCGACTCCATTTTGGCTTTCTCGCACAGTTCTATGCAGATATCTGAGCTTGTTTTGTTCGGTGTTAACTGTGAAATTATGGTTCAAATTAATAAGTAGATAAAGAAAACGTTCCCTACAAAGGGAAATACGTTTTCTCGAGAGCAAGACGTTTTCCCAAAAGGGGTTTTTAGCGTAATGCTATGCATATAGCCCACAATAGAAAACCATTGCACAAAAATTGAGACTCGAAATTACATGTTTATTTTCCCAGATAGTACGGAAAACTTGTAAAGAGGAAAGTGCATACTTAAAAAAAAAACAAATAATTTGGAGATTAAAAAAAAACAAATAATTTGGAGACTCAAATTTTGTGAATAGGCTCACTATATTGTGGGCTATTTTCATAACATTTTGCTTAACATACCCCTTATGTTACACCCTGTATACGCATATAAACAACTAAACTTATGTTACACTCTGTATAAGCATATAAACCACTAAACTCACCGCAACTTGATAGCAAGTGTTCCGATCATGCACATAGACCCATGCCTTCAAATCGCCTGCCGCTTTGGGAGGCGACACGGCGGAGTTCGACAAGACCCTCATGAGGACCCGTCTGACGGCCGCCTCCCTTCTTGTCTCCGCTTCGGTAGGCTCCCAGACCGCTTGGTAGTTAGCTATCAGGTCCCGCACTATTAGCACCTCTTTCGACGACCAGGCCGTGTGGATTGTGTTGCTTGTCTAGGAAAAGAAGTAAACTTTGAAATCTGCTGATACTTTAAAAAAATATAACATAACTAACATACTAATACACAAGTTTCAAAATAGTTATTTGTAATAATGAAATGAGTAAACAGAGTGAAATCTATCCACGTTTTTAAAATCTTTAGCCTATGTGGCATGCACCGTTGCCTTTCTATCGAAACATGGCACAGTTTGTGTTGCAGATCTTTCTCGCACGTATCTCTGGTGGAATGGCTTAATCTTTAGAAAATCTAGGCTTTTTCCCTGTCCTCCGAAAGGAACTCCGATTGGTAAGAGGAACGGGCCCCCTGATTACGTAACTTGCAGTAGCAGAGTCAAATCAAAAATTAAAATTGTGTGTGTGTGCGCGGGGGGAGATGCGGGACGCGGTAGGATTCCTCGTCCCGAACATCTCTCTAACGCTATCTCTTATCAAATATACCTAGACGTAATTTATTTCAATGAAAATCCTCAGCAAACATTCTCGCTTACCAAAGCAGCGGGCATGATAGTCGGCGCCCAAACCGACGCTAAGTTCTCAGCGCCCATCTTGTTCGCGTGCGCCATAGTGTGCAGGAAGTGTAGATGCGCGAACAGCTTGCGTGCCGTGTTGCGCGCGATCGGCGGCAGTGACGTCAGCACGCGGCGGTACCGCGCGTGCCGTGACGTCACGTCGTCTTCCGCTAGGGTAAAATGTATAAGGCCGATTTTTCCAACGTTTCCATGAAAGTAGATAAAGCAAAAGAGGTGTGTAAGCAAGTGGAGACCCATGATTTCAGTCTACCCCTCCGGAAAGGAGACGTAATTTTATGTATATATGTTTTCCAACGGTCAGATAGCCTATCTGAAGGATAAAGTTGATGTTGTCTCATTTTAAAGAAATACACCATAATTTTATGCTTCAGATAAGCTATGATCTTGTTTAACCCTAACGTTGGCAAAATCGTCGATAGTCGACGGTGCCATTAAAAAGTATATTTTAAAAAGTTGAAAATAAGCTATGTGACCATTGATTAAACCAGCCCTAAAATTTAAAATTAACAGGCTTAAAATGGGTTTGCAATTGACAACCTTCTGCAAATCCATTTGATAATAATAACTCAAATCCAGCCAATACCGATGCTTACCCAAGGCCGCCATAAGTTCCTGATGCCTGTCCCTCGGCACCAGCGGCTCGGGAAGGTCCCTGAAGAACCTCTTCAGCACGCCGGCGACGTCGTGCTCCGAATGCTGCTCCGGACTGAGCTGCACCGACCACGAGTCGCGGCGGAATCGCGATAACAGCTCCGACAGCACCGAGTTGCTACCCGCCCGCCGGTATATACCTTCCGAGAGACTGCCTGCAAATGTTATCGACTTGCATTAAACTACCTATTAGTCAGTCACTGTATGAATAATTATACAGGGTGTAACAGAAAGGATATGTTAAGCGCAAAGCTATGTAAATAGCCCACTGTAGAGAACCCATTTCCAAAATTTGAAACTCAAAATCACATGTTTGTTTCTCAAGATTGTATGAAAATTACTGAGTTGTTTAGGAATTCTCCCTACTATCAGGAAAAATAAACATGTGATTTCGAGTCTGAAATTTTGTGGGTAGGTTCCTTTTAGTGGGCTATTACATAGATTTTCGCTTAACATACCCCTTTTGTCACACCCTGTATAGGTAAACACGACTGCATTTATATAGTACAATATATGATCCGTAAGAACAGGCAACCCTAAAGCCGTGTTATAGCCAACCAGTAGAAAACCAAGAAAAATTTGCTTTGTATGTAGGCACAATAAAATGAAGCTATACTGGCGCTATATAACTTATGTACCTGTATATATTCTGGCGACAGTGTTTGACTATATATGTAAACAAAAAATGGAACTTCTGTAATTCCGCTTAGTCGCATAATAGCTAATTCGCAGAATGGCAACCGCCTCTAAAAAACCGATACGAGAATGGACAAATTTTCCAAAAGGACTTATTCACGAATACGTCCTTTTGGGAGTCTGTCATTTTGTATTGTAGCCATTATGCGACTAACTAAGTAACAACGATATATTACCATGCGCGTAAATAAAGCTGATACACTTGTCGACGATGGCGGGAACATCCTCTTTGGTAAGCTGCTGGTGGTGTATATGTGCGCCGTTGTTGTGTGCGGCCAGCTTTATCATGTAGCGCCAACCCTACGTGAGATTTCGCTTCGATTTACGGACATACATTACAGATATTATTTTAAATATTAATTAACAGATAGGTCTCTTGATTTTTAACAAATAACAGAGACAGTGTACTAGACTAACTAACATATACATAAATCAGCCTATTGTAGTCCACTGCTGGACTTTTTGGATAAAGTAAATAGAGTTTAAACTAAAACCTAGCGATAGAACCAACTATTCGATGGCGGTTCGATCATATATTTGATCAAACTGCCAAAACATCATCGTCATTATAGGACTAACCTTCAACTCCCTCTCGTGGGGAAACCGCAGATAGAGGGTCGCCCGAGGGCAATCCAACAGGAGATTCCCTCCACCATCAGCGGGACACACTCGGCTCGTCTCCTCGTCTGCTTCTTGCGTCACTATAACGGTAGAGAAATAACATCAGACAGAGTAATCAATTAAAGTGAAGTTATTGATAGCACCATGTGGTTCTATCGGCCCTTGGTGCTCTGCCTACCCCATAAAGGTTAAAAGCGTGATTATATGTATGTATGTATTGATAGTAAACTAGGTTTTTCTTCAGGCATTCCATTTGATTAAGTTTCAATGCGTGATCATCAATATGAACTGTAAAAATAAAACCGTTACGTGGCCAGGTAGGACTTGCCGTCTTTTTAAGTTTGTAAGTATGCCTTCTTGTTAGTTCCTGTTATGTGAGTGGATGGAAAAAAGATTTATCCCAGCTTGGCATAAAAATAAAATTGGAATTTGCACCATTTAAATCGTTGCCTTGTCATAAACAGCAAAAACACTGGGTCGTTGTATGGATAGACCCAATATGGTTGGTTGCTTTTAAAACTCATATACACCACTTATTGCTATAGATGTGGCATTTATTTTACCGCCGACCGTCATACGTATAGAAGATAAATCATCGAGCGTCGACCCCGAGCACGCTCCCTCTCCAATCGGATCCGAATCAAATTGGAAATCATAAAACGTGTGGTGACATAACTGTGCAAATTGCCTTTATTAAACGATCGTTTGTTGTCACTGACTATTCAAAATACTATTACTACAACTACTGCTTGAACTTGAAAGCGGTGATAGCCCAGTGGTTAAGTGCACCTTCCAAGCGGGAGGCGTAAGTTCGATCCCAGTCACAGGCCAGTACGTATGAATTTATTTCATGTACAGATTTTAATGTTGCAAAATTGTCACTTAGCTCGTGCCTCGGAAAGCATGTAAAACCGTTGGTCCTGCGCCTGATCTCTCTCCGGTCGTGTCGGCTTTCCGTCCCATCGGACTATGAGAGTAACGGAATAGAGAGTGCATCTGTGTTTGCGCACACACTTGTGCACTATAATATCTCCTGCGTACCTGGCCAATCTCCGCAGAGATTGGTCGCCTTGGCCGAAATACGGTCGGAGATCATCATCATCACTACAACTACTAGCTTATTGTTGTGCAGTGTGTGGACCTTTTCTACCTTTAAGATCACTCAAGAAAGTAACAAGTTATTTTAGCTTAAATATTATTTTTAATGGTTGAGAAGGAACATAGTATAAGTTAATCACCAATCAGAGACACATTATGCATAATAGTAATGAGGGTGGAATAGAAGGGATATTGTGGAAATGCTATGGAAATAGCCCATTATAAAGAACCTACCTAAAATAATTTAGATTTTCAAGATATTGTGATCATTCTTAGTGTAGTATCTCTACATGCTATTAGAAAAAGAATTATTGTGATTTGGAGTCACAAATCTTGAGAACAGAATCTATTTATACTATAAGATCTCCCCGACCGTATTTCGGCCAAGGCGACCAATCTCTACGGAGATTAGCCAGGTACGCAGGAGATATTTATAATGCACAAGTGTGTGCGCAAACACAGATGCACTCTCTATTCCTTCACTCTCATAGTCCGATGGGACGGAAAGCCGACAGGACCGAAGAGAGATCAGGCGCAGGATCAACAGTTTTACGTGCTTTCCGATTTATACTACTAAGCCAACCGTCGTGGCACGCGCTGTCATATAACGTTTTATGACTGCATGTGCCACAAAGGTTGGCGTATAGAATAGTGGATTACTGATATAACATTTCGCTTAACATAACTTCCTTTACACCTTTTAGAAGACACTATGTGCAAAAACTATATTTTACACTTCATCTCTTTTTATAATATCGAACTATATTTAGGCGGTTCAACTTGAGATAATCCGGTTTAATTCGGCCCAAGTGGTTTAGAACCAGAAATATAATTAGGAGGGTCATTCAACAGTTGTAAGCCCTATGTCCACTTACAATAAAATCAAATGAGGTCACTAACCTAATAGTCAATAGTGGGTCATGCTATACGTACATTACATATTATAGGTAGACTATCGTGTAGACTTTTTCGCGCTTGAACACTAAGTATACGACTCGAATAACACCTGTTGACCTAAATTCATCTATCCAAAGTAATATAACAAAGCTATAGCGTTTTTTGAACCCCTTTCACTATACATACAATCAACCAACTAGCTAGGCATGTAAACATAATAATATCAATGTTATTTCTAAGACAAGCAAAATAGCAAGCAAATATGAAGGTAGTTTTGTTTTCCTGTACAGCGCCTTTCATAGCCTAATTTAAAATCACAATATGTAACAGATACCCTTTATTATTAAGAGACGGTAATTTAGATTGTTCTTAGAAGTATGTCAATGAGGTCACTTGTGCAAATAAGATGTGTGAGTCACTGCGTCCATCAGCTGGGCCTACCTACCAGTAAACCGGTTATTTACAAGTTGTAAAGTACGGATAACCTTATATGTGTATATTCTGACATCGCCGATACAATGCCATTCATGGGATATGAAATCCGATGGAAATACTACATACATAGTTTACTTTATGAACCTAGCTTCTTTCGTGGTTTGTCTTTCTATAATATCCATACTGCACATCTATCTATGCCGATTAGTTAATAGGAATAGCTACATCTACATTGTGTGTACATTTATATTTACATTTAACAAATATGTAACTTGTTTACTTTTAAACAACAAAACACATAGTGGCGATATGACGATATGAAACTATGAATCAAGAACTATATTTATTCCACGTGCCTATACCTATTATCTATACTAATATTATAAACAGGTAAAGTTTGTGTGTTTGTATATTTGTTAAATTGTAAGGGGTAATCTCGGGATTTACAGGACCGATTTTAAAAATTCTTTCACTGTTAGAATCCTTATTGGACTTGGATGAACATAGGCTATAAGAATTTCCCGATATTCCCACGGGAAGGCGACCAACGGGAATTTATATGAAGCTGAAAACGGGCATATATTATTATGTTCATTGGGGACAACGAGGAAGGACTAAAAACGGATTTCCCCAAATTCCCACGGGAAGGAGACAAACGGGAATTCAAACGGATTTCCCGATATTCCTACGGGAAGGGGACATACGGGAATTCATTTTATTACGACAACTGCGATACATATGAATTTGAAATTGGACCTGTATGTTCATTAGGAACTGCGAGGGAGCACTAAGAGGGGATTTCCCGAAATTCCCATGAGAAGGGGATTACGGGAATTTCAAATTTTTACGAAAATCGCTATTTATACGAAGCTGAAATCGGATTAGGGCTACAACGAAGCTCTAAGAACGGATTTCCCAAAATTCCTACGGAAAGGGGACCAACGGGAGTTCCAAATTTTTACGAAAACCGCTGTACCTACATATGAAGTTGTAGCTATGTACTAATATGTACCGAAGCGAAGCGAGGGCGGGCCACTAGTAGGTATATACTTTCAGAACTTTACTGTACGGAGATATTATAGCGTATGATACGAACTACTCGTTATTTTATACAATGACATAGAGCAAGAAGCGATAGAAACGTGCAGTTGAACGATTACAATAAAATACCTACCACAAGTATGTGCTGCCGCGAGATAAGCTCAGATACGTGACGAGTTATGTAAATTACTGCATTCTGATTATATTATTACAAAAACTAAATACTTCGCCCGTGTTTTTAAACATTTCAGTAACTGTTATCAATGTCGTTACATTATTTTACCTTTAATATCGCTTTACTATTTCCTGACAGCATTTTTGTTCGCCATTTGTGAATTCGTAAAATATAACTAGAAAATAAAATATAATTTCTTAAATATCTCATGTTATTCCGTCGATAACATTTGTAATTAAGTTGGATCTTAAAAAGCAATAAAAAGTTAACTAGCAAAATATTGCGCACACTTTGGTATTGTAATTACACTTACTACATTACATAGCTACACATTATAGCGGTATGTACAAAAATACATAAACACAAATAACACTTGGTTGCAATAATACCAGCTCCCTGATTACCTAATTTGCAATAGCAAAGCCGAAGCAAAGCGATAGCGAAAATTGTACAATATTCGCCTTGAAATGTCAAAGTTCCTTTGTAATTCGTTTCACGTAATACGAATTTGACAAGCAATCAGCGATTTTTGTACAATTTTCGCTATCGCTTTGCTTTTGCTAGTTAGGTAATAAGGGGGCGGATCATTACAATTTGTAGACTATATAACTATAATAATTGTTAAAATAATACCGTGTCGATACTAATATGGTTCTAACCAAACAAATTCATCATGAGTTCCGGAGCTTCGATAAAGTGACATATTCTATCGATCGAATCTATTGAAATTCGCCATCGCAATATTTCTAACTAAACTCGAGCTCCATTTAGCGTATTCGTTAGTGTGATAAAGTCTTACTAGTCACGTCACGATAGCGAACGTCATTACGAAACAAAGCACACTGTTTACGAGCCCGCAAATTTTATATACCATATCTAAAATATAACCAATACAATGTTAGTTAGTAACTACTCACCCTATCGTAATGATTGTGGCAACTCATATACTGCTGTAGGTAGTTACTCTCATTTTATCATATATCTACAAAGCACTTAACATCTACAAGGTGTAAGTAAAAGATTACTATTTTATTTATAACATTTCCAGCAACAAGTTTCCGAAAAAAGTTAAAGTATTCTTGAGTTTTCTCTATCAAATATAATATGTAAAACACTGCTATGAGAGAGGTAAAACGACTCTCGCAATTACAAGGCAAACTAGTCGTTTAAGCCATAGTGTAAATGCCTAACAAATAGGTACGAAGCTCACGACGTATAAGAATTTAGAATAAGAATAAGAAAAATTATGTGCTTTAGTCTGACCTTGGAAATACTGTACACTTTATATTATACTCGTATACTCGTAATACTAGCTATCTATCCGAAACTATCTTTATATAATACTAGCGGCCGCCCACGCCTTCGCCCGCGTGAGAGTGCACCACTAAATCAGCTGGATCTCCTTCCGTGCATGTGGTAAGTCCTCTATAACACTACTACTTAACGATTCTACAGTTTTGGATACCCTATTTTAAGATCATGACCGTGTCTATATGTATGTATGTACAGATAATACACACATACATACATATCACGCCTTTATCCCTTACGGGGTAGGCAGAGCACTAAGGGCCGCTAGAACCACATGGTGCCACTTCTGACCAATTTTGAGGGTATAGTTGAGATGTACAAGTTTGGTTAGTAGTGACAAGTGGTCAACCCATCGCCTACAAAACACCAAGACTCTTTGTCCCTCTACTGACTTGTACAGTATGCTCGGGAAGAGAAGCAGCTGTAGTATTATACTTTTTTTTTCACTTCCAGAGCAGCATAGAAGAATGTATGTATGTATGTATGTACGTACAGATAATAAGGAAAGAAAATAATCAACTGATGCCCACATTCGTCCGCGTGACCATACTTTCATCAAATGCTGAGTAATTATTGCGTGTAAGAGTAACACCTACATATCTATCTATCTATATCTATCTATATCTATCTATCTTCTTCTATACATATAATAAAATTGTAACGGATCGATGTTTGTGCACGCTAATCTCAGAAACGGCTAAACTGATTTCGATGCAATTTTTAGGAATATAATTGTGACAGACCCACTTAACATATAGGCTAGTTTTTATCCAGGATAATTTCGACATTTTGTTTTTTCTGCAGTCCAGGCGGACGGAGTCTCGGGCGTCTACTAGTTTTAAATAAATATAAACGCGGTCATGTTTACAGTGGAAATATTAAAACAATCTTGGTATGCCTTAGCCAATAACGTAATAGGGTATTGCGTAGTTCGGCGCAGCTGCATTTATGCAAGCTCATTTCTGAGATGCATGCACCAGATGATAAGCAAGTACGGGAAAGCATGAGTTATTCTTAGATATTTTTTTTTATCAATAGTTAGCTATCGTCAATCTTCACAGGGAGTCATTACTCGTGTTCAGTTCTACTCAACTACTAATAATACCTTCCTATGAGGATAGCCTCAACTCGATTGAGAATACGAACATAGCATAATTTACTGTCATGTGTAGGTATATATATACAGGGTAACAAATAAACAAAAAGGGTATGTATGTTAAGCGAAATTTCATTAGAATAGCCGATTACAGAGAGAACCTATTCACAAAATCTGGGACTCATATCCATATGTTTATTTTTCCAGATAAACAACTAAACCTAAACAACTCAGGAATTTTTATACAATCTTCAAAAATAAACAGTGGGCTATACCTATTCATAGCTATTCGCTAACATACCCCTTCCGTTACCCACTATAAAACCAAAATTACAAATTTATAAATGTTGCAAATTGTCACTTAGCTCGTGCCTCGGAAAGCACGTAAAACCGTTGGTCCTGCGCCTGATCTCTCTCCGGTCGTGTCGGCTTTCCGTCCCATCGGACTATGAGAGTGAGGGAATATAGAGTGCATCTGTGTTTGCGCACACATTCATGCACTATAATATCTCCTGCGTACCTGGCCAATCTCCGTAGAGATTGGTCGCCTTGGCCGAAATACGGTAGGAGATCATCATCATAAAACCAATGAACACATAAAGATCACTAATGGCAAATTTCAATACTAGAGATCATAAAGAATCTCGGAATATTAAAATTCCAAATCTGAAATTTTCTATGAAAACAATGAAACATTTAATCTAAAATTTGCAAAAAATCTCTCGCTTTCGGTTATTGGAATTGGCTGTAAGTCACTCACCAACGCATCTGGTCTTCCTGAGGTCTACGGAGCGCACGTCGTGGTCCCGGCCGGTGCAGTAGACCAGCACCCGGCGGATGAGCAGCACCCACGCGCCGCGCCACTCGCCCGTCACGCCCTCCTGCGAACGTGGCGAGATTAGAAACCTCACTAGCTTTTAATATAGCCGGGACTGACTGACTAGCATTATACCCTAAAAACCATGCACGGGCTTTAGCTACATATTCTACGCTGCATAGGTGCACATAGCTTAGCTATGGTGGTTTTTTAAAAGCAGCCTGCTAGGACTATAGATGCGTGCTATGGTGCTCTCGAAACAAGCAGCTGCGCATCAGCGCGGCGGCGCATTTTTATAGCGCATCTTCCTTGCACAGCTACATAGCTGCATAGCACATCTCTGGTGGAAAAGCAGCCTTAGGACGTTAGCCCAAACAAGCAACAGCGAGTACCGATATGTATGCATTATATCATCAGTGTGCACACTTGAACCGTGATACACAAATAGTAAAGGGTAACCCTAAAATAGGCACTATTCCTTACTACTTTGCACCTAAGAAGCGCTTATGCTCTTCTCAAATAACGGATGGTATTGAAAGTGGTGTAGACTTTTTTCGATCCCAATAAGTTTGTTGTCTTCCACCAGAATATCCAGGGACTGTTATCGAATATACCATTGTTGGAAGTTGTTCTATCAGATCTTGCTCCCAAAATAGATCCTGATATTTTATGTTTCACTGAAACTATTGTTAAATCGGGAGATGAGCGCAATATACAAATGAGAAACTACGAACTAATTTCCAGCTATTCACATAATAAAAAAAGAGGAGGCTCATGTATAATGGTGAAAAAGGGTATTCCCTTCAAATGCATTAACAACTTTGATGATCTTGCAATAGACTCATTCTTTGAATGTTGTTCTGCGCTTATTCCACATAGTAATATATTGATCGTTTGTATATATAGAACTCCTAAAAAGGTAAAAAAGACTCTGTAATTACTTTCTAAACAGGCTGGAGAGTTTACTGCACAAATATTCACTGAAATATCCTAGAAAGAAATTGGTTATAGTAGGAGATATTAACATTAACACACTTGTAGAAGACTATTCCTCGAAATACCTTAAGGATATAATAAAAAAACATTGTTTGAACCAACATATACATGTGCCAACCAGGGAACAGTCATGCATTGATCATATTTTAAGTAATATTGAAAATGCTAATGTAATCGTACTCCCCCTTGGACTATCTGATCACAACACGGCTCAATTACTTGAATTTAAGGTAAAAATAAAAAAAGGATACCAAGTTTGATATTCGTATTCAAACGGTCCTATTCCCGTGAGAATATCTTAAAATTCCGGGACCATTTAAACAATATGACGTTTTCTACCGTGTTTGAGGAACCAGACCTAAATAGAGCATTTAATACCTTTTATGACCAATTCTGTCTATTTTATAGACTTTGTTTCCCAGTAAATTTAGTCAGAATTAATACTAAACCTTATTTAAACTGGATAACTAAAGGTCTTCGTAAAAGTTGTAAAACCAAAGTAAATCTCCGTTATAAGTACTATACAAGGAAAACAATACAAAATAAGAATAATTATTTGACATATAATAAGATTTTAAAGAATGTATAATAGGGGCAAAAAATTTACCAACAATAAATATGTAACGAATAGCCAGAACATTGTTAAGTCTACGTGGAATGTTATTAACGGCGAATTAGGTACTACAAACATGGACAGATACATTGACGAAATTAACACAAACAATACAAATATTTCTAACCCAATTAAAATTGCTGACTATTTCAATAATTATTTTATTAATTTAAAAAATAAGACAAATAATAATTTTTTATACACTAATTCGACAAAAAATCTTAACAATTCAATATATTTGACGCCAATTGATGAAAGATATATAATTAAGACTATAACTATGCTAAACAATACTAAGTCTGAGGGATATGATGATATCTGCACCAAGGTCATAAAGGAATGTAAAGTTGAAATTAGCTCTGTACTCACGTATCTAATTAATCTGTCAATGGAATCGGGCGTTTTTCCAGAGAAACTCAAGCATTCTATTGTAAAACCATTGTTTAAAAGAGGAAATAAATTGTTGGCAGAAAATTATCGCCCAATTGCAATTATTCCTATATTTTCAAAAATCTTTGAAAGGGTTTTGCATGACAAAGTTATGACATTTTTTACGAAGTATAATATAATTAAGCCAGAGCAATTTGGATTCCACAAAAAATAATCTACTTCACTAGCCACATTTAACTTAATGAAGTACATTTTAGAGTACACCAATAATAAATTATACACCACAGTCTTATTTTTTGATATGTCTAAAGCCTTTGACTTTGTCTCATATGAACTACTACTAAGCAAGTTGAACCACAATGGAATAAGAGGGCCTACTCTTAGCTTGTTAAAAACATATCTGGAGGATAGACAGCAATATGTCGAAGTGATTCAACTGAATAAGAAAAATTATTCACAGACCTATAGATCCATGCCTCTTACAAATAAATTCGGAGTTCCCCAGGGAAGTGTCCTTGGACACTTCCTGGACCGAAGACACACGCTGTTGTTTCTTTTATATATTAACGACCTACCAGAAATAATTGAACACAAAAGTATTTTATTTGCGGGTGACATATCAGTAGTTGTCACCTCCAACAAAGACATACCATTTAATTACCACGAATTAAATATAACTAATACATTGACATCTATAATTAATTGGCTAGACAAAAATAACTTACATATAAATATTAATAAAAGCATATTCATTAATTTTAATAGTTTAAATGATAAAATGAATATAAATTATAATGGTCAATGCCTTACAGGGGTGAATAATATATTATTTCTTGGCATCGATATAAATCAAGAACTAACCTAGAGGGAACAAATTGATACAATATGCAACAAAATCAATAGATTTACTTTTGCATTGCATAACTTAACTAAAATTGCCTCAAAACAAACGGTTATTACTGCCTATTATGCATATATAGAATCAATTCTACGATACGACTTAATTATGTAGGGGAACGGTACAAATGTAAAGGCGGTATTTATTGCACAGAAGAAATGCATAAGAGCCATTTGCGGATTGGCTCAAGATGTGTCCTGTAGACCATACTTCAGAGAGATGGGTATCCTTCCACTTCCCTGCCTCTACATATACGAAGTATGTAAATTCGTTAAACAAAACATGAGTACCTACTTCGTTCAGTCCAAGGATGTTACAAAAAGACCAAATAGATATCCTAACAAATTGGTACTCAACACTATACAGAGAACCGCTAGATTTCAGAAAAACTGTCTCTAGATGTGCCTAAAAATTTATAATAATATACCAGATCAAATTAAAGACCTGGCTATTAATAGATATAAAACTGTATTGTTTCGGTGGCTTGTTCTAAGGACTTTTTAGTCGATCGAAGAGTTTTATATCTGTAAAGACACTTTTTAAATGTATATTTGCTCGGTTATGAGGCACCACATAACCGAGCAAATATACATTTAAAAAGTGTCTTTACAGATATAAAACTTGTTTGTGTTAGACGGTGACTTGTATTTAATTGTAATTTATTTATTCGTGGATTTGACATCTGATATTAATTTTATATTATTGTGCTATGTGAACTGAAATGTCATCACTTAATTTTAATTTGCATGCCATATGTTTATGGCTGTATAGGATGTTTCCTGTTAACTGTTTGACACCTTTCCTGTACCCTATATAAGAGCAAATAAACATATTCTATTCTATTCTATTGGTCGCTCGACATTTCTTAACATTACACAGCCTTGTCTTGGCAACAATATGTTACCTACGTAGGATATTTATACCAGTTTACGCCACAAATGTGCTAATGATCGATAAGGTACTTCAGATAACCCATTTCGGGTAACACATCCGTGTGTGTATAAGCCACTGAAAAAACCTGCATGTTAATACATTTAGCAGCATGGCATACAAACAAATTATAGACAGTCGAACATACACAATACATTGGCAGTATTGTAAGCCCAGGCTCTTATTTGAGTAAGCCGCTTTAGGCCATAAAATATGACTGGCATTGAACTCACGACCCTTGGACAGCAAGACGCTCAAACGCAATTCAATAACGCTAACAACCACGCAGTTACTTCTTAACTAATAAACATGGGAATTGGAACATGTAAACACAATGTATATTATCAACATCTAATCTTCGAGTACATTTGTACCAGCCTATTGCAGTCCATGCACTGCTGAACGTAGGCCTCCCCCAGGGCATGCCACAAAGCTACTGCCATAGGGGGGTTTGCCTATGGAGTCACCACACTGCTGGGCAGATGGTTTGGAACTATGTTGTTCAACGAGAGGCGGTCCTGCACACCTCCCAGAAAATCTTAATCACCTCTTACGATACCCACGGGCAGACATAGGCTGGTGTTATTCTACTCTGTCGACACTATAACGGCATATGGTGTCAATACTGAATAATGTTTTGAATAAAATAGAGAAGAAATATAGAAAAGATCTACTCTACATAGCTACTGTAGTTGAAAAGTGTGAATAAAGAGAATAACATATAAGTATAGTATAGTTCATAGTTAGTCACACACAATAGAGCTTGAATGACTACAACAAATGTTTTGGTTTCATTGAAATAGGCCAAATGGTTCAATAATGAGTTGCTACTTACGTAAATTAGTCATAATAGATCGTTTGCAATAACTCGCTAGGGCTTATTCTAATCAAGTAGGTCATTAATCATTCCAATCCCAGCTATAGCTAATATTACAAATGCGATGGTAAATTTACGGGAACGAAAAAATAAAGGAAATATTGAGGGCCGAAATATGATAATCATTCAAATACTGTAAGTAGCCAAACAAAAAATAGTAAATAAAGTACTAAAACGTTTTTGAATATTGTGAATATTATGTGAAATACCGATTGAATTGGTTGGCTATAAAAGAAATCAACCTTTTATTTACAACACAATAACAGTTAGCGCAATAAAGCATTTTCAATAACAGTAATAGTTCGCAGTAGGTACATACATATAACATACATTTGACTAGTTAGCCTAGTGACACGAAAAGCGGTTATTTGCTGCTCCCATTATAATTACAACTACAATTTTTAACACTAATGATTTTGTTCTCTACCTCAATTACATAAGATTCATTTCAATATAAAGTACATTCGTACACAAAAGGCAAAGTTAGTTCGCTTGGCAATTTCGCTACTCGCACAATGGACAAAAAAAAAGGAAAAACATTCAGCACAGCAGGTCGACCGCGTTTTGTTCTGTTTGGAAATATCATACTTTACAATAGGCAGAACACTTAATTCATTGAAACATACATACACCCACGGCTGTGTTCCCATAATGGTGATGAGTGATTGGTGTAATTGGTAGTGGCCCTGCCTGCGACGCCATTGGTCTTGGGTTCGAATCCCGGTAGGTGCAAACATTGATATGATGAATATCAATCAACCCACGACACAAGACCTTAGGGATCGGGACTAGGTCAATGTATTGTGAAGTGTGTGAATATTTATATTTATTCAATGGTATAGCCGGAAATGCAGGATCACGAAAAGGAGATATTACAGGCACGTTTAGCACAGCAGGCCCGATATAAAAGATCAGTAACAAGTTGCTAGCTCATCGCCTCAGAGAGCGCCCATAGGTTCCTCAGTCGACTCTCACGCACGACATAGGTACATGGAGCTTATGTATTCTAGTGAAGCCCCATTCATTGGAAGCTGGATTATTATGTGAATTAGCACAAATAATATACGATCGTAAATGCCCTGTACAAATTCACTCGAATACATCGGCTGCATGCATGTCTTATTAATAGGATGTTTTAATATAATACAACCCTGCGTTAAGATTCATGATTAGATTGATTAGGTTATGCTTAGGTTAGGTTAGGTGACAGTGGTTATTCTAAGCCCCATATTTCAAAAACATTTTTGCTTTATTTACATGTACATACAGACAAGGGCTGGCCTTTCAAAAAAGGGTAACCTAAACTGCAAGATATTGAAATATCTAAAATCTTGCCCGACCAAAACGATTAAAATAACTAACTGTAGGTATAGTACTGCTAAATTACTGTACGGTACTGACAGCAACGTAAACAACATTCCTAATATAATAAGTAGGTCACAGTGGTCACAGTATAACAATTTGACACTGAGGAGTACCTACTACTGACACTGAGGAGGACTACGTACTTACTAGGTATACAGATATTGCAACAAACTGCACCTTTAATATTTGCATTATTTACCTTGAGTCAAAGATGTATCATATTACAAGTCGATATTGGTCAAAGGCCTTGCTTTACTCTACGATTTATCTTTCGCGTCAATGGAATTGAGTACACAGCGCCATACTATTTAAATATCCTACTAACTAGTAGATCGACTACTAATAAAATAACATAAACATGAAAGTCTGATGATAATGTATGGATTACTATGGATGTTTGGCCTACTAAACAGATTTTGATTAAACTTGAGAGTTGTGTATTTTAGAAAATAATAACACATAGATTATAATTTACTATTGGACACCTGTGATTTCGTCATCGTGGAATGCAGAAAATTACAAAACCTTGAAATTTGTTTGAGAAAACATTTTTCTGGGATGAAAGTAGCCGATGCCCTATCTCAAGCTTTAGCTAGACCACATGTGTACCAATTTTTATTAAAATCAAATCAGTAGTTTTAGCGTGAAAGTGCGAAATACTGACAGAGATTGTTTTTGCATTTATAATATTAAAAGGATAAACATAATTTCATGTTGTTCTGGCTAGAGGCACGCCAGTGCGCTGCTAAGTCGAGAAAAAAGCGGAACTTCGGCCCTACGATCATTTGACCATACGCCGTACGCCATACGACGGCCGACTGGTCTAGTAGGTAGTGACCCTGCCTGCGACGCCATAGGTCCTGGGTTCGAATCCCGGTAGGTGCAAACATTGATATGATGAATATCAATGTTTGTTTCTGAGTCATGGATGTTTCTATACTTATCTATGTATTTATATACCGTTGCTTAGTACCCACGACACAAGATGACAAGACCTTAGGGATCTTAGTGTGGGACTAGGTTAACGTGTTGTAAAAAAAAAAAAAAATCTCCATTTTGATTTACTTACGGAAAAGAAGTCACGCGCGTAAACCATATTCGTACTTACTAACTTTTAGTACGTACATATTCGTACATGCTCGCAACAACATAGATTACACACATAATCAGAGCAATTAGCAGTTGTTTGTATATCGTCGTCAACAAACAGTATACAAATTAATGAGAGATGAGTAACCAAGTGTCGATTACTTATTGACCAATAATAAAACTATGCGTTTGTTATCATTGTGCATAGTTTTACTGACTATCTAATCAATATATTTAAAACTTGTCCATTACTAAATGATTGACAGACATCATCGCACAGTCGAAACTACTGGGAATAGAAACCTGAAACAGATCTATAAATTAATCATTTGCAACTTTGCCATTAAATTGGTTCCATAAAGAAGTTTCTTGCCAAAATTAATGACCCACATTGCCTCAATCAATACTATCCATTATCACAAACATCAGATAAGCCCTAATCCATCTACGATAAAACAATATCGTGATATATATGTACCTATTAGATAGATGTGAATACAGAACAAAGAAGTTGCGCGGGTATAGTTGTAGATGCGATGTAGGGCAGATGATGGGCAGAGGAGTGACGAACTCATATAAAAGTGGCAAACATCTCTTATGTTTGTTTCTTCATAGAAAACAGTACAAGGGTAAAGGGGAGGCGAATAAGTTGATTCATACTGTAAGCTCCTGCGGTTGATTGCCTACACGCCCTTTTTATGTATAATAATATTTATTAGTGTATAATTATTCTTCTAAGCTGCTCTGGGAGTGAAAAAAACGTATAATACTACAGCTGCTTCTCTTCCCGGGCATACTGTACAAGTCAGTAGAGGGACAAGAGGGCTTTGGTGTTTTGTAGGCGATGGGCTGACCACCTGTCACTACTAACCGAACTTGTACATCTCAACTATACCCTCAAAATTGGTCAGAAGTGGCACCATGTGGTCCTGGTGCTCTGCCTATCCCGTAAGGGATAAAGGCGTGATTATATGTATGTATGTATGTAAAATTTAACTTATCTCAATTACTCAATTAATTAGCTGTCGCACTTCACTTAATATGAGTAAATAAATAAATTGTATTCAGATGTACCATTCATTTAGATTTGCCAAATAATTGCAGGTTTATGTACCTACTTTTACTTAATATGGTGCAACAAAATGTCCTAACAGATTACTTATCTTATGTTAAGAAAAAACTAAAAACCAAATGCTCTATCTATATCTACTTTGAATATGATCTCCAATGATATTTATACTGGTATTGTAGGAAACTACGAGCACCTATAGACACGGCATCGTTGCGTTAGTCACACTCACACGCCACTCCTATCACTTTGTCATTGTATTTGTGTGTGACAACATCCGTTCAGAGGTGGACAATTAGCTTTTATTTGTATTAGCCATAGAACAACCTCATAAATAAAATCCCTTGTTATCGACGTCCGATCCCGATATACGCACGTACATGTTCCCGAAATGGGTTAGCCAGAGCTGCTGGAACATAAAGGAGGTCCACGTGCACGTTTAGCATAGCTGGAAGAGATATTAAACATCCGTGACAAGTTGCTAGCTTATCGCCTGAGAGTATGCACAACTTCCTAGTCGACCATTATGACATGCACGGAAGGAGATGCAACTGATGTATTCAGTGAAACCACAGCACAGGACCTCGATATACGAGTATAAACACAAAATCATCAGTCAAACAGCGCAAGCAGTTTTGTAAGACGTTGTATCTAGTTTTAAGATTTTGTAATTAAATAAAGAAATAAGAAGCATCTGTATCTATAGCTCTTTCTGTAAAATTCTGTAAAATAGTTTAGGTATTGTTTAAAAAAATCCTACATTTTGTCTGTAACAGGATGTAACGTAACAAGGATGACGTAACGGTAATAACTTTCAATTAAGCGATGTCGGAAATGAGAGTTAGACTTAGGCCATCTGTCTACGAAGAGTAGCGCATTCGGCTTACGCTTGATACAAAATGTACATACAACACGTTCTGTATTAAACTTTCCGAATAAGCTACGCGTCGTAGTGAGCAGTAAGCCACTTGCGCTATATTTGACGCGGGTAACCCTTTTCTGCGATAAAAACGTGTTTCCCGGTAAATTTATAAGTACGTACTGTAGAACAAGAACAAAACTCACAGACATCCTTACCCGAATAGACGTCCAAAAATGGAGATGGACTGGACATTGCTACGCCACCCCATTAACAAATGGAGCAAGCAAGTCACCCTTTGGCAACCAAGAGTCGGCAAAAGAAGTAAGGGCCGTCAAGTCAGGAGATGGGAAGATGACTTGAAACAGACAGCGGGACCATTCTGGTTGAGAGTAGCAGCGGACAGGACCCATTGGAAGGAATTGGAGGAGGCCTATGCCAAAAGGCACATCGAACTTAGGGACTTCTTGTAACCCTACGTTTTGGAACAAAAGGCTATTATACTGTAAAAATTAATACAGTTCCTTATTTAAAACATCTTAACTATCCCGGGATATAAATATCCTACCACTCATTGATAAACTGTTATAAAGATCAAACTAAATCATCAACGTCCAGCAAGCTAGCTATAACAAACTTGCAATTATTTCTAGATAACTTACATAATTAATACAATAGATGCTTGCAATTCGATAGTGTTACCCCTCCATAGGGTTTAGACAAAGTAACATAATTTATTGTCGATCGATCAATTAGAGGTCCCTTTATCGAAAAACATTGAATTGATGAAATTAGTTAAATAACATAATGAAGTCTAGCTGCCATTGATGGTAATTTATGATAATGAAGGTCAATGCGAAACGATGTGCCTACATTATCCAAGCACCCAGATCTCCAATCAGCATATTCTAGAATCTAGATGTACAGTTACCACAAATACATAAGCAGTACCAACCTTGAGATAACACCAGCCGCAGCGAGTGAACTCGGACGTGTACTTCGTAGGGAAGTGAGGCATCAGATGCTCCGCCATCTTCTGCGCCCAGTTCCTCCGCTCAGAGGCGCTGGTGCAGCTGAAGAGAACCTTGCGAGGCGTGCTGCGGATCCCCGCCGTCGATACCACCAGCTCTAAGCAGTACGAGTTGTTTGATGTGCTGTTATGATGTAATATTATGTTGGTAATAAGGGTTTGTTTAGGTTCGGGATACATTGTCAGTATCTAGGTGAGAATATATTGTGTGCAGAGACTGCCATTTATTATCATTTAGTGAAAACATACTTTTTAACTAGTGCTGACGAATTAGCAACAAAACTTTTTTATACATCTACCATGGCCATTTATCTTAAGAATGGAGAGGGGCAGCCCTATCTAATTAAAAATTTACATTTAAGTTTAACAGTAAGAATTGACCACATTATACTTGAGTTAAAAGAAAGATACTGACCTTGAAGATAACGGTAAAACTATCTGTATTGAATAAATACTATCCATAGTATACACCTCCCTCAGAACACAGTTAGTAGGGTCCGTATAGCACATTAATTTCTGATCCGATAAAACACAGTATCTACTCTGGGAGTTCTTAAACAGATCCTCAACAACACCAGACACAATCCTTGTCAACGTCCCACAGTAGTATGGCACTAAAGCCGCATTCACTGGAGGTCGTTCCACCACCCCAGTCTTTGGTATGTTCACCTTTGACGATGATCTATTCAACATGTCCAATTTCAGTATTTGAGAAAACTTTTGCATCACAGTATGACTAGCTCTAGAGTCCTCTTCTACTGATGGTTTGGTAGTATCACTTTCAGTTGCAGTCAATCGATCACTTTCTGATGATGTAGTAATCTTAGGCTCAGGCTCCACAGCTAATGGGAAAAGACTGTCCTGTCTTTCAGGGGGTGTGGGAGGGTTGAAATAATCAGAGTCGTGGAAAGGCTCAAAGTTATCATCTTGAGTGTCATTCGCTACAATTGTTCCATATGTGTCACCTATCAAAAAGGATTCCAGTAGCAGCAACTCATTACTCTGACCCTCATATTTAGGTACACTTTTAACTGTATTAAGTGGGTCAAACTCATAGATTGTACTTTTACTAGGCCTCTCAATAACTTCGTGGTTTGCATTTGTTTTACCCGATGGGTAAGGAAGTGTCCAATTCTCATACAAAGAGTTATTTCTCATAAAATCAGGGTTTACTTTCTTTCTGCGCTCTGGAACCTCGGGAGCTGAAGATATACTGGTCATACTATTAACTCTTGAAGCTTTAGGAGTATCATAGGTCATTTGATCATTTTCTAAATTAATAATCGAGCTGATATCAAATTCTCTGCTGTCATGTGAAAAATTACTCACAGTATCTGTGTTAGAATCAGAGTTACTTGAAAATAAGGACATGTTGTCAAAATGAGAGGCATTGAGCTGTAGGGATGGCAAGTCATTGTGCAAGGTACCTTCATTTTTGTACTTCTTCTGTTCAAGCAGGGGCGAGTGGAATTGAATGTTGTCAAACAAACTGACATCAACAGCTGGCATTGACACACACCTTGATGGAAAATCCTCCTCATTATCAGCATCCACCTTCTTAGGACGCCGCAACTTCATCCCGGCATGTCTAGTTCCTTCTATGACTGACTTAGTCACCGAGTCTCTCATAGCCTTTGATGTCGTAATTGTTTTCTCTAAAGTACCTCTAGCAAACTTGGAACTTTCCGAGATAGACTTTTCTAATCTCTCATTTGCAGTTCTTGCAGAGCTACTCACTTTGAGCGCTACATCTTCGGTTAGTTGTTTAGACACCGAGCCTATGGAGCGTAGTATTTCAGAGGCTGAAACTCGGTCATTACTCGGTATTTTAGTTCGAGGTAGGGGAACTGGACGTTGCGGAAGATGGTCATTTTGAGAAATAAATGCAGTCCTAGGCTTGGGCACCGGTGGTAGATCCATTTAAAAAGAATATAGTTAGAACTGAACACAATCAACAAAATACATAACAACGAAACAAGGACGACATTGCCGAATTCAATTTGTTTAGCGCTACACCAACACAGAATTTATTTATGAATCATACGGTCTAAGCTAAAAAATAATCTTAATCTAGATATTTCACTAGTTTTTACATAACAGAAAGAAATAATTAATAGAATTCGCAAAGAAAATATAAAACTAAAGAGAAATAAAAAATACAACACCACCGTTCAATGACAAAACAAGACTTATAATAATAGGGATGTAATAGTAAAAAATATCGATACTTTAAAATCGAGTAGCACTCGATTTTTTTTCCATCAACACTAACTTAAGTTAATACTGTGAAATTTTATATTACCAGATCTAAATAATACACAAAATGTGATTCTAACCATAATCATCACCATCACTACATTAGGTATTATAGAACAAAGAACCCGCTGTCGTATGCTTAGATATTTAAAACTGTCTACGCAAGAGTTTTTGATGCGGTTTTCTTAACTAGATAGAGTGATTCATGAGTAAGGTTTATATGTATCAGCATTGCACCCGTGCGAAAGAACTTTCACTAAATCGTCACCAAAGTCTATGCTTTGTCGTATTAGATCTCGATATACATATTCGATTGATATATCGAGATTAAATACACATACAAGTTTTTACATAATCTGCGGCCCTAAATCTTCTCAGCACCAAACTAACTATAACGCTCTTCATCTCATTGCAAAAAGCAACTTCCCGTCATCACTGTTCTAAACGAACAATTCAACACATAATCAATCAAGCACGGAGAATAAGATAATCTCACGTATTTTCTGATTACAACAAGGCTAGTATTATATTATTATTTATTTTGTGTCTTATTTATTTACTTACTATACAGGATGATTTTTGGTCGTCAACGTTCCTGAAAACTACGGAATTTCCTCGTCATCACGATCATATTTCTCCATAGAAGCATACCTGGGAAGTGTCTGGTTTCCAAAATATTAGGGTCCAAAGTTGAGTAAATAGACTGCGTTTTTTCTGCATAAATGCACATAGACGCGTGTAGCAAGATTTTTTTTACGAAAAATAGTTAATATCTTTCTATAAAAAAGTACAACATAAACACTAGACACTATAAATTTCGCCCGATCAAGTAATTAAAAAAAAATATTTAAAAAAATTCCCAGCATTTTTTTGGCATAAACTTACTTTATTTGATGTATAGAGTACGTACCCTTCGTTAACGGTGGCCACAAAAAAACACCCTGTATGTGTAAGTGAAAATATGAGGGTGTACCTATAGTCCTAATCAATAATTGAGCTACGTATGATCAGTAAAAGAAGGGATTTTTTTCTCCGAAGTGATAATGACTTAGGGTGCCTTTCCATCAATTATGTGCTATGATCATTTCCATTCACTGTGGATGAGTGATATCCAACAAAAGCATAAATAAATTAATGGACTAATTATTAGTCCATGAATGTCAATGAATTAAATTGGCGAATGCATCCATCGACAGCAACGTAGCATAGTGGAAAGGCAGCCTAGAACAAAAAAAAACTATGTAGCTATACTAATTACTGCGAATTGCATTTGAATGCGAATATCGATAAGACAGGTATCGATATTAATGTATCAGGTACAGCCCTAGTCTTTGCAAAGTATTAAAAAATAAATATGTCAAA
This sequence comes from Carposina sasakii, assembly GCA_014607495.2. NCBI lineage: Eukaryota > Metazoa > Arthropoda > Insecta > Lepidoptera > Carposinidae > Carposina > Carposina sasakii. The sequence goes on from CP053148.1 coordinate 3,613,482, forward strand.
TTAAAGACAACGATTTTTTTTTTCATTATTCCAAAAGAATGCTGATAAAATTATATCTATACAGCCATCTAATTTGATTTTGGTGATATGATGATCTGTATGTAAGCCAAAGGCACAATGCAGGTCTTTGGATCTGAGAATATCCAGTGAAAACAGAATATGTATGAGGCAGATCACCAAAATAATATACTTAGGTACTCTGACCGTGAAGGTATCGTATCGTAATTGTCTTAAAAACGGTGGCCGGCCAATCCGCCTGCCCATCGTGGTGACTGGGAAATACCCTCCCATGGCAGTATCCTTGTGAGTGCCCTGGGGGAGGCATACGTCCAGTCCAGCAGTATATTGCAATATGCTGATGTGAGAGTCGGTTCATATCTGACGGAAGATGCGTCGAGCGTATCTCCAGGTACCATCGGTTGAGTGTGAACGGTCGAGTGTACCTAGTGTAGTAAGCAGATATAGTCGTTAAAATACTTGGTGGGGAAGTGTAGTTCGCGATGACAACAAGCCCCTTCTCATCTTCCTCTAACATCACAAAGGGCGGATGGGAATGCCTACTACCTATTTTCGCTGTATGGGGTCGAGGGGACCGGGGACGCTCCAATTATTCAGGGATTAACAGGGCGTCTCGTGGAGTCTGCGCGTGACCAAAATACCTACTGGCGGCGACATTGGCCAAAGAATTAGAATTCAGCTAGCATTTAGCGTAGGTAGGTACCTACGTGGTACCTACATTACCCAACAAAGGAGATCGGTAGACCCTCCTCAGCTCACCCAATTCCCATTACTCGCTCTAGTACATACTAAGTTTGTAGCGTAAGTAGACTTCTTCTTCTGGGCACGCTACAAGGCTACTGCCATAGGGGGTTTTGTATTTGCCCACAGTCACCCACCACGCTGGGCAAGCGGGTTGGTAACTGCAGTCTTATTTTTGGACTATATTGTCAGCTGCTGGCCACCTCCCGGAAACCCGTAGGTACCTACCTAAAGTACTGTAAATTATATCATTTAGTGAAATAAATTGGTTTGAATGATTAAAATAAAAGAAATACCTACACTACATGGTGCTATGAACTTGGTATATTCTCACGTTAAAAATAATGCTACAAATAACAGCAGAACAGACACAATTGTAAATAACAAGTCTGTTTTTAATAATATTGTCACAATGATATATGCGGAGGCGATTCGGGCTGCATTCAAAACCATTTACCTAATTTGTAGGCAATCCATAATTTTTAAATTTGTTTATTTAGGCTATTGGCTATTTTACTATTTTATGTTATTCTGACAGCAGCTGACAATCTCTGCGACATACCGATTTTTTTAGTCTTGGTTATGTGTTCATTTAGCCATGCATGATTTAGCCTGATCTTCATTTCTGCCCTGTGTTTCTGTCCTTTATACCAAAAATTCAAATCTCACAATCTCTACGGCAGAAAACGCAGCAGACCTAAAGGTAGGTACTGAGTACTATATAGCATGAAATGATAGCCAAGTACTACACTACGTAAGCAGCTCACCACAACTCACTCAACCTCATATTAGGTTGAGTTGATACGAGTAGGTAGGTGAAGAGTAGGTATATTACTTCCTGTTCAATCAATTATCTATTAAGATAGTGCCGTCATGTAAAACGTCCCTTCAAACTCGATCGCCGCGACTCCGTCATCCTAGTAAAGCAATAGCACGTAATGTACGAGTATCACGAATGTAAAAGGAGTGCATGCGTATTTCGATCTCATCATGTCCTGGATCTCACTAAGTAAATAATAATCGTCCACGGGTACCCTTTCAGCACATAGCATTGTTAACTAGAACATGGACTAAGAAAAGGTTCCATAAGCGTTAAATGCCCTTTTTCTTAGTCAATAACGAGTGGTAACTAAAATAATATTAACAAAACATTTCGGGATGCACGTTTATTTATTCATTTTAAATAATCACAAAATTGTATATATTCGTAGGTAGATAAGCAGTAACATAGTCCCCTTAGTGACTAGTACAAATTAGCAATATTCAAACATATTTTCGTGTAAATTACTTATAAAAGATTTTTTCGCATTTGTGCGTAATACTAAGTATGTTGAAAAAAAAACCGGAAGATATAAACATACCATAGTTTAGAGATAAACATGCACTGATATTAAATATCATTAATTTTCAATATACATACGTGCTCTCGTAAAAAAAATTAACTCCATTTTACGACGTTTTAGCCTAAAACGCAAAATAAATGCCCTTTTTAATATAAATCGCCAAAATTTTTGATCAAAAGTTACAATATTTTTGGTCGTGATCAATTCGTTGGTATTATTTTAGATTTTGCATCGATATTAATAAATTTAAAACAATGCGTTTTAGGCTTGTGAGGAATAAATTGATCATAGAAAATTATAAATTATATGACAACATTTGTTCATAGACTGAGTTTTACTTACTTGTAGCTACACTTAATTCTCAAAATGACTACATTTTTATAATCGTGTAAAATCATATAATATATAAATGGGGTCAAAATCACTGATTCCTATATCAGACACTGAGATAATCTTAGATGCCACATTTTGTTCTTAAACATTAAACTACAGACTTTAATAAAGTCTAAAACAATATAGGTAGGTAGGTACTTTAAAAGCTTAAATAGCGAATATTTTAACGTAAAATTAAATAACAAAAATATATTTACAAAATTTTTAGCAATAAATAATTACAAAAAAAAGAAATAAACGATTTCAGTACATATATCTAATAAGAGAAAATAAATGTTTTTTTTGTCTATAATTGATAATATTAAATTCAACTAATCATCTAATAAAGAACATTTTGTATGTATGCATGTATGGAATGGAACAAAGATAGTACTTATACAGAGTACGGTATTTCTAACTCGAGTTTAACTTACTGACTAACATTGCTCTTAAACAGTCCAGAGATAGTAAACAATCTATTTATTTGTTGTAATTTGTTCACAGTAGAGTCAAGCTAGAAGTGAAACTATCAGACATAAAATTATTTGTAGTGTTGAAGTATTTAAACAACGTGCATAATTGTGCTTACACCTAGAACCCAATAAGGCTGCATTTTTACCGTGCTACGTTCTTATAGACGTGTTTGATCACCAATCAAATTCATTGTCACATCATGGACATAGAGGAATAAGATGTAGACATAGAGTGCTAATGTCATACTAACAGTTTCGATCCTAGGTTTCGATGTACCATTAGACTTTTCAGTACCTTACAATTCCAACACTTAGATTACATTACTATACGTTAATACATATTAGTAATGTAGTACATTACACTAATAGAATTGTCAAGGACTGGAATTGTGAGGCATCGAAAAGTCTAATGGTGCATCGAAACAGTTAGTATGACATTAGCACTCTAAAGTCTAATGGTCCATCGAAACAGTTAGTATGACATTAGCACTCTATAACATTTTATTCCTCTATGCATGGACCAGTGATATGATTGGTGGATATCACACGTATGCGTAGTAATGTAGCATAGCACATCTCTGGTGGAATCACAGCTTTATTGGATGATCAGTTTGCACACATGTTGTCCTGTTCTTTTTGACATGAACTAAAAGAGACGGCATGTGAGTTTGTCGCGGAAAAAAAATTAGAAAAATTCGTGAAAGGGGGTAGCTATTAATTCGTGTGTATCCATTTAAGACCGTTACTATTAAACATTGACATAATATAACAACTACAAGTGATGTAGGCTGGCGTGTTACGTTACGGTACATACCATACCTGACGGAAAATACGTCGCTTCGGAAAATTGTCGCGTAAGTTCAAAACCACGAAGGAACTATAAAGCTTTGGTTTCCTAGGATAACGGTGCCGTCATATAGCGGCCTTGAACATTTAACATGTCGATACAGTAAAGAGAGCGTAGTTTTGGGTTTTGAGTATATACGCCCGTTATATAAGTTCACTGGTATCCTAGAAAAATGTTAAACAATTATCTGTCAAAATTTGACAATATGTTCAAATTCTTTTGTTTGTATGATGGATGATGAATGATAGAAATAAATACCCGTAAACGACGTATCTTCCATCAGATGTAGGACCTTTATGGTGCCAGCGGTAGGTTGGGAAATGTAATATTATACACAGTCGCGAAAACAAATCCATTTGTGATATTCTGTTATTAGAAGTAATTGTTACATTTGCGCTTGAATTTTTCCGCCTGTGATAGTGTACTATAATCTCCAGATCATGGCGTCTCAGTAACGGAGAATCGAATACAATATAATCAAATTATCCAACCAGCCGCTAGTCCACAGTAAATATATTTTTATCGCCAGATTTGATGAGCTTCACTCAACTCCAACCAGAACTTATTGTCAACGATAAAAACAGAACCGTCACGCTAACATTAATATATTAAATGCAATACACTCTCATTACATTATTCGTAACCGTACTAACACTAACTAATATTACCGACTGTAATACACATGTACATACGTGCTACAATTAAAAGATACTTGTTTCGTAATAATCACAACAATATAATTGTGTATAATTAAAAAAAAAACGGTAAAAGCCCGCTTGACTATAATAATTTAAAACTGGCTACTTAACTTACTAACATATTACACTGCAGTGAGCTGGTCAAAGACGCTTCCCGAGCGTTCTATTCCCTCGAACAGTTTAGACCGAACGCGGCGCCTATACCCTTAGTCAGATTCAATGCGGATGGGAATTCGGAGGATTCGTACAAATCATCTAAATTAACATTAAAAATCCATTATCATAGGACTCAGACTTGCATCAGTCTTGACTCAAAGACGAGGTTACAATTCCAAAAGCTATTCGAAACTTTAACATTTACATGATACCATTTTCTTGAACATTCAAGCGCGATTATTGACATGTCATTATTAACTAGTAAAAACTTAAATGTGTCGAAAATGGCAATTTAGACCATGGCAGTAATTTGTTGCTTCAATGAAACTGTACGCAAGAAAATAGTATCAGCTAAAAGAGGCTCTCTCAAAGTCTCAAGAGTTAGTTTTGGCGTTGGGGTAGAAAGGCTGACGTGCCGGGCTTACGCGGAGCGTGAACGATGGCCTCTGGGAACGTGTTTGTTTCACATGTTGTATGCAATGTAGATGGCGTCGATTTGGTCGGAGAGGAACCCGTCTCGGAGGTGCATGCGTTGTTTTTCGCCGCGCGAGTTTATCGGCACTATGCCGGGGTCAACGACCACAACCACGCCTACGATTAGGTGGTGTTCTTCTAAGACCGTGTTGGTGACTAGAGGGACCAGGTTCAAGGCCTCGCTGTCGTTTCCGTCCAATTCCACCACCACCACGAGGAGATTCGTCCACGTGAATACGGCGCTGGGGAAGGAAGTTTAATATTAGAAGATTAATTAATTGAGAATGATGGAATGGTAAACTATCTGCACTGGTGGTATGGCGGCAATGTAGACAAGCGAAATGTTTATCTGCTACATGTTTATAAGAATACGTCTTCATTTTAAAAAATGTGTTCATCATCATTTACAGCCCTGAGAAGTCCACTGTTGGACATAGGCCTCCCCCAACAACCTCCACTCCGACCGGTCGGAAGCAGCCTGCATCCAACCGACGCGTGGCACGCCCGCGACCTTGGCCAGGTCCGTCCATGTGTTATAGAAATAAAAATGTGCACACTTCACATTCACATTTCAAACATTATGAATTATCCATATTAAAATAACGAACTATACTTTTTCATAAGAAAAAAAGCTTAACCGATCTTGATGATTTTGCCGGGAAGGACAGATGACCACAGTTAACTGTGACGTGTACCCCAAGTTTTTTAAAGTGGGCAATATAGTAATAGTAAACTCACCATTCCGCAATCTTCTTATGGCACCTCATGACCGAGTTCTCAATATCTATCGGGTGGTATCTCATTCCGCGAAGCATTATGGTCTCGTCCAACGCACCAACTACGAATACAGCGTCGTGCGTATCGTGCGTGTCTGGGCCAACGTTGGACACACTACCGCAAACTGACGCCAACGAGTCTGTGTCACTATCTCGTGACAGCAGCGTAGTTTCGTCACTACTTGTCGTTGTAGTAGTAATTTCCGTTCGTCGCAAGAACCCAAGGTATCCCGTGCGTGCGTAAACCTCCCCAGTGTTGCCAGTCACAAGTTGCGCGCTGAAATGATCAGCGTAATCACTTTCGTCGCCGTAAATTGTAAAATATCCGCTTGCATTGTGTGGGGATTGCACCCATATCTCTCCTAAATGAGAGTCCCCGCATTGTCCTTTCGTCTCCGGATTTGCGGTTATGACTTTGACTCCGGGCAGAAGTTTTCCAGACTCCATCAGGCAAAGGGAGTGAGGACTGCCTCTTTCGACAAGCGATACGCGGTCGTTTCTTAGTGCGCGTAAATCTACGTACACCGTCGACGGCTCAGGACTAGAGGCGCCTTGCAAACAGATAGCGATGTTGACGCGACAGCCGAACGACGTTGAAACCGCCCTCGGACTTAGCCCAAGGGCCGAAAACAGCTTCGAGAATGAGTTAGTCAGATGTATCCTTGGACGCTCCTCGGCCACCACAACGCAAGTGCGTACGCAAGCTAGGTTGATGCCTTTAGACTTTAGCTGGTTCACCGAGCTGCCTAAACCTTTGGTGCAAAGCTCCATAACGCCGTACGAGCAGAAAGTATCCCGAACTTTATACTGAGACACCGCAGTTAGCCATAAACCTGGGTTAATCTCCACTTCGGAAGGCGGGATCAGTATCGAATGGTGTCCAGAATAGATGCTGGAGAGACACCACAATGCGAACCCAAGTCCGCAGTACGGGTCGAGGCATAACGCGATATGTCTCGAGGGGTACAACTCGCAAGCTATCTTCATAGATCGGCAGAGCGACGTCACGGCTGCATGCGACATCTTAATACCCGCTAACATTCCCGTGGTTGATACACTGAAGTCCAAATAGGCCAGCATTTCTGCCGTAGGTGCGCGATATAAAATCGGCAGCTTTTTCTTCGGCATATCGTCGGTATCTAAAACAAGTGGCCAGGCTTTGCTGTCTAGAACATTGCTCGCTTCTTTAGACCGGAGCAGTTTGATAACATACTGGTTGGAGAGTACGAGAGTGGCTTTGCTCACGTCGACAATCATTCTGACGGTGGGCAGAGTGGTGTGTAAGTTTTGTGGGTGCGGTGGGCGGATTGTGACAGGAACTGCGCCTACATATAAGCAGCCGTAGAACGCGCAAATGAGATCTAGTCCAGGCGGGAATATTAGGGCAACGTGGTCTCCGGTGTTCACTCGACCCTTTTCGAGCAGTAAGTTTCCGATGCGTTCGGCTTTCTTGTGTAATTCAGCGCAGGTCAGTACTTTGGCGACGGCACCTTTAGAGTTGAGCAGAGTGAATATAACGTGGTCGGAGGTGGACTGCGCGCGCCATCGCAGGATCTGCGATATAAACTGGTACTGGAAATAAATATGTTTGTCATTAGTTCCAAGTCTAGTCATATGGAATCTCGAAACTAGGGAAATAAAAAATATGTTAAGGAAGAGAATACAAATGATTTCATAAACCTCGGATATGTATATACGCTGAATTAGTAATTATTCAGACGGCAACAGTTAATAACGACAATGACGACATTTAATAATTTAACAACTAAGTAAATTAATTTTCAGGGCACAAGTATGTGCATGTGACATTCTAATTCATAAGCTGGCAATTTTTATCAATATCTGTTCAGTAGGTTTACACATACACACATTTACATCCTATTCTCACAAACTTTCATTTTTTTTTTATGAGACACAAACAGTACTATTACACAAATATATTTACAATTCATAAATAGCACATACACCAGCAAAGTGTCTACCAATAAAACTTTCGTATATTTTATATTAGTAGGATAGGACAAATGTTCAACATACCTTCCTGGCGGCATCAGAATCATCAGTGTAGCCCATATCGCGGCCCTGTGCGGACGCGAGTCGGTTCCCCTGGACTAAGTTACCGACGATCACTGAAGCCGGACCCACGTCTGAAACTTCTCAACTTTCAGACATGTTGCTTTCTAATAATATTATATGAGGGAAAAATAAGATATTCATATTATGTCACGCTAGAATGGATTAAACGTAACAGTTTTCATATAGGCTTCCTGTGATTTCAGTAATATTAAACATTACCAGAACTGTACCATATTTTTGACGAGCAAACATTATACCTGATTACTTATATCACGTTTCCTTTCATCGCTATAGTTATAATCCAGCACAAACATTATTTTATTTTAATTTTATTTATTTATTAACCAAAATCCACAGCATTTTCACATATTTAATATACCTATACTAATTACAGTCCAATAATAGCAAAGTAGATATTTAAAGACGATGGCTGAGACGTATGGGCACAGATTCCCTCGCCTTCAGGATAAACTAAACTAAAACTAAACTAAAAAGAAAAGTTGTTAGATAATAAAAAAAACAGCATCTTACCCGAATGTATCTCCCTCGGTTTGGGCAGGTTGGTGACACAAGTATGCGGACACATCAGTACATTGGCCGGATGTAGGGTGCCTTCGAGGAAGCGTTTCTTGCACTCGCTGAGATGGATGCCCCCTAGCGGCGTCTTCGGGAGGTAGTTCGGTTGAACCAGTGCTAAGCAGTAGATACCCACTTGGTGGATCGAGTCAACCGCTTGAAGCACGCGCGACATCCATTGGAATGACTGGGAACACAGTGATAGATGTTACTGTCTGTTCCACTTAGGAATTTAGGGTACAACTCGACCAAGTTAAGTTTGCACTTGGCTGGAATGTGTCGTAATCGACGCGAGGTGAGATCTTAGCTTGGTCGAAATTCGAGCTATAATAGATTTTGAAACTTTTAAAAATACAGTTTTTTTGGTATCATTGTACTTAAGAAATACCGCCGCCACAAAGGCGACAATATTTAATATTTGGTATATAGTCAACGAGGTAAATTTAAACGAAGTACAGCTGCGTAAAGCTATGGTTTTCTAATAAAGCGGTGTCGGCATAATAGCGGACGTATGAACACGAAACTACGCCCCTTTTCGGTGCCGAAATGTACAAATTATTTCAAGACTGCTATACAACGGCACCGCTTTCCAAGGAAACCATAGCTTAAGAAGTACCTAAACGTAAAATGCAACCTTTGGTACCACCATCGTTTGCATGCCTAGTATTTTCTAACATAAAAATATTTTTTAAGAATAATAAAAGATTCAGCGTTCCTTGACTACACCAACCAACGTAAAAAACAAATGAAGTTAATTGCACAAAAAATGAAAGCGCGAGCGAAGCGAGCGCAAATGTTATTGCAATTTATCCTTACCCAATATTAACGTAGTTACAGGTTAATAACATACATGTATACCTATAATAGAATAGAAACTATAAGTACCTCTTCTTCGCCACAGTCCGGGCGTTGCTCGGCGACGATGCAGATCCTCTCGTCGCGCAGCACCTTGACCGAGAAGACGGCGATGCGTCCGCGGTAGATGAACTTCATGGGCTCCACCGCCAGCACCGTCGCGATTATGTCGTCCATGTTATGCTTGCGGCCGGTTACCGTCATTAACCCGTCGCGCGATCCGCATACGAATACTAGACCTGGAGGGTACAGTTTGATTTAATTACTTTATAAGTACAATTTTGAAGAAAAGAAAAAAGTTACAAATCATAAATGAATATCACAATACCGAGGTACTTAAGTGTTGAAAAAATTTACAACCTAAAAGGAAAAAATACAATTTTACCGATATTTTATGTTATTTGATTGATTGAATACTTTATTAAAATCTGTACCTATTCATATTTTTTACTGACAACCATACACAAAATTGCATTATTTATAAATGTTATAAAATATTTGCAATTTTTTTCCATACTATTTTGAGACTGTGGTGAACTGTAACGTCACGTTCAAACCATTTTCTTATGGAGCAAACGAAACGTTTCTAAAAGATTGTACGGCTCGTATTTTTGAATCGCTGTAAATCATAAACGGTTAAACTCAGATATGCAATTCTAAGACCAAAGTTTATTGATTTTTCATGTACTATCTTAAAATATAAAACAACCTTCAATAACTAAGAAACTAACCTCCCGGGCCCAAGAATCCCAGCAGACCGCTCCTCACATAGCACTCCTCGCCAATTGGCTCCGCGTCGGCGTCTAGCGGCATCACTCGAAACACGCTGTTGGTCAGCCCGGGCAGACCGAAGTAGCCCGACCCGGTCGCGCCCGACAACACACAGATCTCTCCCACTTCGTCCGTCTTGCAGAGGAAGGACGGACCCTCCATCTTTACTACTACTATCACGCCTGGTGGAGGAAGAAGAAAGTTGGAGGTTTGAAGAGATCTCTGTTAGGAATTGGCTCGCTTTTACTGTTTTTCTGTATAAAATGTTTGTGTAATATTGTTATTTACTGCATACAACTTTGTATTATAAAGTTTTAAATGACATAACACGCTGATCGTCAGATCGGGCAGGCCAACGTAGCCGAACCAAACTTTCCATAACACAAGAAAAAAACCAGTTCAAGCAACATTATAACACAACACATATGTAGTTAAAGTTAAACTGGTTGTCTGTAAGAAATCTCTGTAAGAGATAAGCTCTCCTTTGTATAATATTTTTTTATAAAATTATTAATAAAGAAATGGAAAAAAATTCTCACCCGGGTGGGAATCGAACCCACGACCTCTGCATACCGTGCTAGCGCTCTAACCACTAAGCTACCGGGTCAATTTAATTTTTAAAAAAATATTTTAGCTTTTGTGTTTTTCTGTATCCACTACTGGAAATCTGCCGTCAGCTAACTATATGCAAACTTGTCTTGGCCATTCGGAATAGCTCCACATTAGCCATTCTCGTCACGAATGTTTCGCAGCCAAGATTACTTTCGTCTTCTGTATACAATAAAGAATAACAAACAATACTAACTGCTAGGCTGGACCTGCCCACAGTCCTGCAGTGTGAGCGAGGTGAGGGAATTCTCGGCATCAACCCTGACCACGCCGTAGGACAGGCCCGCCATACTGAGTACGCCGCGGCCGGCGGACGATCCGCCGCGTCCGGCGCGTCGGATGCAGACTGTCAGCGACTCGCTACTGCATGCGCATGGACAGATTGCGTCGCCGCGGACACCTAAACCGACGAGTTTATTGCATTATTTGACGATTGGTGTAGTGACCCTGCCTGCAACGCCATGGATACGAAGTTTGAATTCCGGTAGGTGCAAACATTGATATTTGGAGTCATGGATGTATTTATCTATACACTAGTGGCCCGCCCTCGCTTCGCTTCGGTACATATCCTCTAAAATTTGGAATTCCCGTTTGTCCCGTTCCCGTGGGAATTTCGGGAAATTCGTTCTTAGTGTTTCTTCGCACTCCATAACGAATATACATACCCGATTTCTGCTTTATATTTATAACGGTATTCGTAAAAAATGGAAAACCCGTTTGTCCCGTTCAGGTGAAAATTTCGAGAAATACTCAGTGCCTCCTCACACTCCCTACCAAATTTCATCATTATATCGTGGGTTTTCGTTAATTACTGGAAATCGGTTCTTTGTGCTCCCTAGCAGTCCCTAATGAACATATATCTTCGATTTCAATATCATAGGTTTTTTTAAAAATTTTGTATTCCAGTTTGGTCCGTTCCGGTGGGAATTTCGGGAAATATGTTCTCAGTTCTTTCTTACACTCGCTACCGAATATACCTGTCATATTTCATCTCTATATGTCATCTGGTTTACTTAAAAAAAATGGTCTTTTACACCCCTTTACAAACATACACACCAAATTTCATCTGTGTACGTCAAACAGTTTATTTTTATACTTATTGAATAAGCTTTTGTTCCGGTACAGTGGAAATTTTGGTAAAAATTTGGAATTCCTGTCTGCCCCGTTCCCATGGGAATTTCGGGAATTCAGTCCATACTCTCTTACACCCCCTAACGAACATAAACACCAAAAGGGAGTAAGTGTAATTTAAAATTTATTTGTATGTGTCCGTTTCTTCGTGGATGTTGTTTTCTCAATTCTTTTTGATTTTGACTAATTTTACACTCGATTTTGAGGATTTTCCCGATCCGTTTCCATTAATCATCGTTATCATCCATAATAAATTCAGAAATCATCAGTACAATGGCTGTATGGATGCTGTATTCCTCATGCTCTTTATTCGGGATAAACCAAAAAAAAACCATCTGTCATGTTGCGTTATGTCATCCGTATGTCACAGAATAATAAATTACCAGAACCCGTGATCACGCACACTTATGAAGCAACTTTTTAGTATATAAAATTTTTACAAGCTATTTACTGTATCAAAAAAACTGATAATATTTATCGATTTGGCAACAATCGGCGGGTAAGATAAGCGGAAGATGCGGGATTTTTTACTCGTTTTTGCTTCACTACTCGGAATACATCTGTCATTGATGACTTCTTCTGGGGACTTGTTATTCTATGGTGTATGTCAAACTTATATCCATGCGTGAAATGGCAATTTTTTTTTGTATTTAATTCACATTTATTCCAGCCCAGTGGAAATTATGCGAAACCCTATAGCCTATGTTCATCCGGGTCCAATAAGGATTCTAACTGTGATAGAATTTTTGAAATCGGTCCAGTAGTTTCGGAGCCTATTCGCTGCAAAAAAACAAACATACAAACAAACAAACAATCAAAGAACTTTCACCTCCGGTGATTGGAGTAACCTATTAGTATAGATAGTGAAGATATAATAAAAATGTTACTGAGGTCGCATTGTCTGTACATGGAAGTATACGAGATATGAGAAAAGTTTGTGTGCGAATTTTAAAGATTATAGGAGACCTACACACGTAAGTTATCAACATGACGTGAACGAGTTTCCTTCGTGAAAATATTAAGGTTAAATATTTTATTTAACGTTATAATACAATATAGTACATGAAATAGCTTACCATAACAATGATCTAACTTTTGTGGATTATTGTATACTTTATAGTTTTAATTTTTGTCAATGTGGTTTGTCGGTTATGCATCTGTGCGTTTGATGCACGCCAATCTGCAGAAACGGGTGACTAAACCTGTATGTCAATGTGAGTGCGTTACTTGTACCGTGTGAGTTTTTATTTATAAACATCTATCATAGGCTAATATGCATTGTTTAGATATTTTATAAATTAGATACAGGTCTTATAATTATTATTATCCATATAAAAATATTTCTTAACATATAGGCTAGCCTCCGAATCAACAACACGCTTTTATTGCCTCCTTTACAGGTCCAGTAGTTTCGGAGCCTATTCCCTGCAAAAAAACAAACATACAAACAAACAAACAATCAAAGTTTACCTCTTTATAATATTAGTATAGATATAGATATAATAAAAATGTTACGGGTCGCAGTCTGTACATGGAAGATACGAGATATGAGAAAAAATATTATAGGAGACCTTTATCAACGCAATATAGTACCCATAACAATGATTTTTGAAATTTTTGTCTGTTTGTCGGTTTGTCTGTGCGTTTGTGCACGCCAATCTCAGAAACGGCTAAACCGATTTCGATGCAGTTTTCACGAATATATTGTGACAGGGGCGTCCACTGGTACTTACTATATGTGTACCTACGACACACCCTTAAGGATCCTTAAGGGTTAACTTAGTGGGACTAAGTTAATGTGTTGTGAAGTGTGTGAATTTCAAATTATAGATATGTTAGAAACAGTATTTACTTGCATTTCATATTATATTGGCTTAAACATTAGCCAATTTTATTCTTACCTTTGCTTTGAAACACCGACAGGAACTGATCGCAAGATGACAGCGACCACGGATTGGCTCCGTCGGCGACCAAAAGCATGCGAAGCGAACTCAGAGATATCTCCTTGTGGTCTCGAGTCGCTAGCAGGCCCCAGTGCAGGTCCCGGGACTTCACTATTGCTACGGATGCTCTGGAGGAAAATGAGGACCAAACACATGTAGTCGTCAGTAAATGGTAGCATGTAGTCGACACTGCCAACGCATTGTAAATATGACAATTCGCACTTAGAAGGCCGTATTCTCAAAATGGTAAGAAATGAGTCGCAAAAGGACGCAAATATTTATTTTCAAAATTTCTAATAGTTAAAAGTTATTATACCCGTACAGATTAATTCATCACTAAATTAATACCTGCCTTCTGAAATACAATCTCAAAGGAGGCAATCCCAAACACAAAAACATTCTAGTAGGTAGGTACCCAACTTTCATCTACCTACACACTGTAGGTAATTATTTGAAAAAAAAAAACTTCTGTAAGACCTATTTACAGCCAATAGCACAATACCAGAGATCAAAACATGAATCCACCATCACTTACCTGTACTTAGTAATCATATGCATCCACGAAGCGGGGCTGACCTTCATGAGCGCGTACGGTATGAATATGACGTGCATGCCGTTGAGCACGCTGGCGAGGATCGAGTGCCAGAGGCCGGTTTCCCTCTTGAAGTCCAGTACGCACACCATGTGCTCGCCCTCCGTGTAGTTGCAGGCCACGGACAGCATCCGACTGTGGGCTAGCATCGACCCCCTGTTGGGAGATACTTTTGTTATAGCGCGGAAATCGTCTAATTTCTTCCAACTTTGATGGCCGATTGGTGTGGTTGGTGGATGACCCTGGCCATATCTCCTGGTTTCAACTCCAGGTATGTGAAAACATTGACATAATGAATATCGATGTTTTTTCCGAGTCATGTGTTTCTATACTTATCTATGTATTTCTGTAACGTTGCTTAGTAAACACGATAGAAAACCTTCGGGACTTTAGTGTGGGAGGGGTTAAGTGGAAATGTCTGAGTATTTATTTATTTATAAAACTCTTTTCAAGTAAACGTGTACGCGTAGGCGGATTTAGGAGGGAGTTTTATGTGCCTACTGTGGGATTCCACTAATAGTCAAATCTGCTTTTTGTGTTTATAGTTAAATCAGCACCAGTATGATAAATTTGGTGAGCAAGATGTCTCACATTTAAACGTCATATCAAAATACATATCAAAACTACTAACGTAGGTACTTCGGATACGCTTCTACGGCACCAAGTTGATGCTCACATACATTAATAAAATTTTAGGCCAATATTTCACTTTTATTTGGGCTGTTATATATCCTATTTGCAACTGTAAAAACTGAATGACAGCTCTAAAATAGCTCTCAATGTACTCGTAGCTATATCTGCGAAAATACTAAACGAAAACCCGTGTATTCTGGAGTAGTAACTGTCGGCCAAGAGTAAATTTTATTTTGGCAATTTAGCTTCAAGTTTATATATAGCCGAAATTATATTTTTAGAGACGTCCTTTATTTTTTTCAATTCAAGTAAACTTGGTAACTTGCTAGTTTTTGTTCCCATGGAACTATTGTGAACACTTCTGTATCAAGTTTAGTGCGGAACGGAAACCAGAAAGTTCCACCAAGGAAGTGCAGCACAAACATATTCAATTAACTACCGCTAGATGGCGTTGTAACTGACAGCAAACATGTAACAACTCAATTCAGCGCTTTTGAAATTGCACCTCGACTTCGTGAGATGACGCCACACTCACCACGATGAACGATAAAATACATCGTAAACTATTTACTGAAACTCTAGTAATTTGGCGCTTCATTCGAAGTTTGTTAGCGGTTTTGATCGCATGAGCGGTAGGAATTCTTAAATGTTTTTAATACTTCTGCACCTAGAATATTTTAATGAATTTACTTTATAACTTATGATACTTTTAGAACATTTTCCCAACCGCGGAATAAGCAAAATTAGTAAGAGGAGAACAACAAAGTTTGTAGGTACTTTAAAACTTCTGGAATAGCGTGTTTCGCTTTGACGTAGAAAAGTGCATCTCGTTTAGTGCTACTCACCTGAAATATACGAGTATCTCTACTTACATACTTTATAGTGTGCATCTTTTTCATACTACAAAGACTTTTTCTTGAACTGTGTATGTCCGATGATAATAGATAACCATTCTATTTTATCCTTCCAGCTTACATCTAAGCATCGCGTCACTAGACTTACGCTGATCGTTTTGCGAAATAAAATGTCATCTATACATATAATAAAAATGTAACGGATGGCTGGCTGTACATGGAAGATATATGAGAAAAAATATTATAGGAGACCTTTATCAACGTAATAGTACCCAAAACAATGATTTTTGTCTGTTTGTCTGTGCGTTTGTGCACGCTAATCTCAGAAACGGCTAAACCGATTTCGATGCAGTTTTCAGGAATAGATTGTGATAGGTGCCACTTAACATATAGGCTACTTTTTATCCCGGGAAAATATTTTTATCCCGGATAATTTCGACATTTTGTATTTTCTGTAGTCACGCGGACGGAGTCGCGGGCGTCCACTAGTCGTGTAATAAAATTGACTGATTGGCATGCATTCGATCCCGGTAAATGTAGACAGTTAAAAATTGAACCGTAGACGAGTGGGCTTAGTCTGGCCAAATCAGAATTAAAAAAAATATATTATAATTAGTAATTCCGTTATGATAATAGACGTTGAATGAATAATGATGATCGTCGCATAGTCCGAGCATTGTTTTTAAATGTCTTACTTACACAGCCGGTATGTGCAAACAAATATCAAATGACCCATTCATATTTACAGATCGCTGATTAATAAGTTTAGCACGTAACACCTGATGATTAATTATTATTATCGTCTAAGGAAAGTTTAAAAAAAAATGATATGGTGAGCCAAATATTGCGTTTCATTATAGGTAAGCTGTCCATGTAAAAAACATTTTTAAATAATGTAATAATATTTCTGCTCTGGGAGTAAAAAAAAGCTGCTTCTCTTCCCGGGCATACTGTACAAGTCAGTAGAGGGACAAGCAAGAGGGTCTTGGTGTTTTGTAGGCGATGGGTTGACCACCTGTCACTACTAACTTGTACATTTCAACTATACCCTCAAAATTTGTCAGAAGTGGCACCATGTGGTTCTATCGGCCCTTAGTGCTCTGCCTACCTCGTAAGGGATAAAGGCGTGATTATATGTATGTATGTAATAATATTGATTGGGAATGTGTAGATAAATTATTCTTACTATCAACAACGGGAATGGGGAGGCATTTGCCCATCAGTGGGATACCTAATGGCTATACCAAATAATATATTTATTTATTTTTGTCTCCATAAAAATACGCGATTTACAAGCATGATATGAGGCATGCACCAGTCTAGAATTACACTATCTGCATCATAAGTACCTAAAACCATAAATCCAAGTACGACAGAGAGGTGACTAACTTAGTGGCGCAAGCCGACCGCAGTCGTGCAGCGAATTTGCATTTAAACCCGAGATAATTCCCGTGTCGGCTGTTTGGTGCAGTGACGCATTCGCCCCCATTTAGGTTTAGCCATTAACTTACGATTCACTAGTCTCTCGTTTCTCTAAAATTAATTATCATGCGGTTATGCCGCCGCCCGGTTTGATTCCCAGTATGTGGTCAGTGTTAGTAAAGCTCATTTGGTTTGAATAAATAAGCTTAATGGAGCGATATTACTATGTTACTCTCGTATTCGAACCAAACTAAATTTTCATACCCACTTACACATGACGGGTTACCGTGAATGCTTCTATTTAAGGTCAACACGCGTATTGTCTGTTTTTCAGTAAGACCACTTATTCACTAATACAGGGTGTAACAGAAAAGGTATGTTAAGCGAAAAGCTATGTAAATAGCCCACTATAGAGAACCTATTTCCAAAATTTCAAACTCAAATTCACATTTATATTTTTCCAGATAGTATGAAGAATTCCGAAACAACTCAGGAATGTCCATACAATCTTGAAAAATAAAAATATGATTTCGAGTCTCAAATTTTGGAAATAGGATCTCTATAGTGGGCTATTTACATAGCTTTTCGATTAATATACCTTTTCTGTTACACCCTGTATATCTGTACTAATACCCAATTACCCAAAGTAATTACTTGAAAAAACATACGAAAACAATATATAAGAGTTAGTTCATTACTTAATTTGCTTATGAAAGCTTGTCGAAAAATAAAATATCAAAATATATCGCAATGTAGCCCAGAGCAAATTGCGAAAAAGGGAATGAAGGCAATACAATTTAAAAACAAGACTTTGATTAAATGGACCACTTTGAATCCACGGAAAATATTGTACATCAAATTGAACTTCATTAAAATATTTCCGATTACAATGGAATATTAAAATTTCTCTTTTCTGCAGCATTATTGACGATTCAGTCCGACTTTTAATTAATTTTGCACACCAATATTTCGATATATTGGATGGCGAATTCGAGGAAAGTTCATTTTTGTATTTGTAATCGGTTTAAAATTTTATATAGAATATCCATTTAATTGTTCATTCGTATTTCCACGAATTTCGACATTTACCTCGCGGCAATGCTCGCAAAGCGTTAAATTAATTAATTCGATAACTAACAGGCCTAGTTAATCCTTTAATGTATACAACAATGGAATAATACGTTAAGTACACATTTGTCTAAATTTTACTCAGTTCAATTTCATTTACCGCAGGTACTTATTAATAAAATTAAACTATGATCGATTATTCGGCTAATCGTTTAAATATTAAGTTCACTTGTAGTTAATGCTAAATGTATTAATCTACTTGCGTTCACAATAAAATAATTAATAAATAATAACCAATACATACTAAGATCCCTAAGGTCTTCTGTCGTAGATACTAAGTAACGGTATATAAATACCTATGTACCTATTACAGATACATCCATGACTCAGAAACAAACATCGATATTCATCATATCAATATTACATATACTCGTACGAGTACAGGGATTTGAACCCAGAACCTATGTCATCGCAGGCAGGGACACGACCAAATACCAACTACAAACTAACATATTAGCTTTGACGAATTTATCGTCAACTGCTACTTGTTACCGAAGTATTTAAAGTAAGCAAAGATTCTCCTCATTCCTCATTCTTCGTTTTATAGAACTCGCCTACTCGTTTAAAACTTTTGCGGTATTTCTTTCAGCGCGTTTATTTCAGATTCAGTTTTACAATTTCCTTGGAACGAAATTGACCTATCCTTACGGCGGAAGACGTCGTTATTTCACGAAATAACGCAGAGTTTAAAAAGCTGTGGTGGTATTGAGGAAATCTCGCGAATTGAGCTTTGTGAAACTAGTCAAAATTTATATGCGGTGTGGAATTTACTTAATTTCTTTACGATATCGCCCAAAACGGAGAAAAACCTAAATAGTTTATCTCATATCCCATCCAGCAGTTTCGCTACTCGTATCCTGCAATGGTGTACTAAGGGACCGAAAAGACATGGCGAAATAACAGCGATTCCGCTGATATAGTTTCGCAGCGAAGCTATACCTACTACGAGCATTACCCTCATATCATGATTCATGTCAACGAGTGTGAATGAATATGAGTCATCAAACTACAATTTTACACTTGTTCATGTAAAAAAATAAATTACCCACCTACTACCACTGAAATGAAGGGTAAACTCACCACCAACAATACGATACGTTAAATAGAACCTGCAAAAGCTAACTACAATCATAGAGGAATAAGATGTCATATAGAGCAGTCTTTCCCAAAGTGGGCGATAACGCCCCCTCGTGGGCATTGGAGGCCTAGAGAGGGGCAGTTAAGGCCCCAGAAAAAAATAGCAACTAATATGCTATTGACATTTTTAAGGTGAAATAAAATGGGAGGCGCTACTGATTTTAAAAGTGGGCGTTAGACGAAATAAGTTTGCAAACTTCTGTCATAGAGTGTAAGGCCGGGCCGAGGGTAAGTGCAGATTGCATTACTGTAATGTGCATTGAGGCAGTTAGTACGACATTAGCACTCTATACCTAACATCTTATTCCACTACGTTACAACTTACCTAGTAACAATAACCCCCATAGCCGAGCCGTCGGCAGCGGAGGTGTGTTCAACATGCGCCGGGCTGTCGTCGGCGGGGCGCGGCGGGGGGATCCAGTCGCGCGGGGGACGGGGCAGCTTCTCCGTAGACACCCACTGGAGGGACGGCCAGCCGCGGAAAGATACTACGTCGCCTGATGACGTTTTTGGTAGACCTAACAAGGATTATTTTATTAGTCAAGTGTTTTTTCAGCACCCGAAACCGGCATGCATAAAGAACTCAATGAATGTGGATGAGACGAAAGAGGTGTGTTTGGAACGTTCTAAATAGGGATCTGTAGTATCTGCCTGCCCCTATGGGACATTGGCGTGAATGTGTATGTATTTATTTTTCAGAATGTCTTGATAGTCAAAGTATAGATGGCGCTCCATAAATAAACTCTTATAGTGCACCCGCAGGCTGATTATCTAACACGCAACCGGTCGCAATCGCTAGATAATCGCTGCCAAACATGACATTAGGTATTATCCTACCAGCTAGATTAAAAAGTCTGCCTCACACTTATTTATTTATTTATTATAAAGAGGTATAGTATAAATTTGCATTAGTCTATGCCCTGCAAAACTGTTTCAACAGTTTGTCTGCAGGAGTGGAGTCTCTTTTTAACATATTATAGATTACAAAATGGGGTTCTTTGAATCAGGCCCGTAGTCGTCTTTTGACGTTTAGCGACCGGTTGCCGACCAATCGCAAGTTAGTAAATAAGCCTGCCGTATTGATGTAATACTTTAGTTAAGTGAAGAAGTCCAACCTCTAATTGGTACCCCGGGTAGACGATAAAAATAAGTAAATGCAGTATTTTTCCCGTTGATAAAAAAACCATCCTTGTTTTTCCTGCATTCCTAATATAAAGGCACATTACCATATTAATCTTTAACAAAATAACCGAGCTAACCCAGTTATATTGCACTGAAACCCATACAAACAAGCACTTCAGCTCTCAGCAAACTCCACAAGTATACGGCCAAAGGACTCAAGAAACACAAAAATCCTAAAGCAAAATAACTACAAAGCAAACCTACCTTTGAGACAGGCATCAGAAGTTAAAGCGACTTGTACGCCACACGACCCGAGTAAGAACCCGACTTGCTGCAAGCCCGCATCACGTCTTGTTAATGGTACTTCTATCGGTACCGGCACCACGCATGCTTGGAGGCAGCCGTACCAGGCGCACATGAAGTTGATGGGGTCGTTATTCGGGTACACCAGAGCTACCCTGTCTCCTGGCTTGATGGAACTGTCCCCGGCTAACGGTCCCCCGCTTGTGTTCTTAGATGTAAAGGTCTTGTTTAGCAGAGCGTGCGCGATCTTTAGCGAGCGACTTAGTAGTTTTCCTGTAACAAATTTGAGAATTTTAGTGTTATGTTGACAGCAATTTTATTTTAAATAGTAGTTTGATTCCCTTGTCTATGGTGTGCAGGACAACAGATTCTTTTTATAACAATGTGGAATATACTTTTTTCCTACTAATATTTATAAATACGAAAGTTTGTGAGCATGGATGTATGTGTTTTTTACCCTTTCACGTAAAAACTACTGAAATGATTTTGACGAAACTTGCCAGAATATAAAGTTCACATGGATGATTTCGCGGTCGGCTGCTAGTATCAAATAAGAAGAAGATAATCGCGCATGGCCACCTAGAAAACTTCCATTGCTAGAAGATGTACCCAGTACTTATATAACTCTTAGAGAGTCATCATTTACACACAAGTATTTGGCCCAACCGGGCATCAAACTCAGGACATACAGCTCAGAAGGTAGGGTCAGCGACCCGTAAACAAGGATAAAAGAACGCTTCTCAAGTCAATAGCAAACAAGATTACCGGAGGGAAACCATTGCCTCTAATCCCGACTACTGACGCGACTCCGGTACATAGCGGATATTATATTTTTCGCATGAATTTTATATCACGATTTGGAGCCCGATTACCATGTCCTTCGAGACCTCGAAACTCGACTTAAATTCTCTTATTATCTTAAAATATGTGCGTGCATGTCGTAAGAGTCGATTAAGGAACTTAGGGGCGTACCTCTCAGGCAATGAGCTAGCAACTTGTCACTGATCTTTTACATGTGACCCAGCTATGATAAATGTGCCTGTAGGATCTCCTTTGGGAACCAACAGTACAGGCTACACTATTTTGGTAACACAGCCCTGTTTTGTATGTATGTATGTACATCTGAAAAACATTTTAACAGCTGGCATCGTGTCATCATCTCGAGGTTGGGAGCAAGAGATGAATGTCAAGTGCTGACGGTAAGAATGGTTCTTATAGGTATACCTTATAACCTGTCACATTAAAATATCAGTAATAACCTTCCACACACATACATAGGTAGGTTATATATATACACACGGCTCTGTTCCTGAATTGGGGTAAACAGAACTACAGGATCATTAAAGCGTGCCACGTTTAGTATAGCAGGCATAGATGTTAATAATCATTGACAAGTTGCTAGCTTATCGCCTGACAGAATGTCCGGGCTCCTTAGTCGACTCTTACGAGATGCACGGAAGGAGATGCAGCTGATGTATTCTAGTAACCTTCCACATATATACTATAAAAAATGTTAGCTGATCATTTGCGGCATTTTCTTTTGTATGTCGAAAAGACTCAAGAATTGGGTGCTTCGTAAAATTTTCGAACGAACCTTGTAATAACTCTGTCGGAAACAGTTCGGTTTGAAACGATCGCAGCGATGGAAATATGATAGCATTTTGTAGTTAACTGCATAACATTTTTCAGTATAACTTTATAACTAGCTAGACTGACATTTCCAAATTGAGTATTTTTCGATACTATTCTACCTTTACTATGAAACATGGACAGATGTAGGTATAAAGCAAAAAACTTTCCTCTCTGTTTACCAGTAACCAATAACAAATAAAATAAAAACATTTCAGACACAATACTCTGTAAAAAAAACACTTACCATATGTGAGCGAATTACTAAGTTTCCCATTAGGATCGAGCACAGTCGCGACGTTTGCCTTGAAGGAAGCCGTGCCGTATCTCTGCAGAGCCGCTTCCAGGTTCCGTGGTAGTCCAGAGGGGACCACCAGTTGTTCCCCGACCGCCGGCGTCATGGTGCCCCCTTCCGGCTTCGGGGCGTTAGGGTCTTTGGGGTTGGCAGCTATCTCCAGCTCGATGTCATCGTCCTCGTAGAACTCCGGCAAGGGCCTGCGTTTTGGCCGCTTCAGCGTGTTTAATAGCTGCTGAATTTTAGCTGACACCTGCAATACGTTTTCGGAATAAGAAGCGTGCACTTTGTTAGACGTAAGAGCAATGTCTCACTTGTATTAGCAGTACGTCAATCTAGCGAAGTAGACTTTCGAGATAACGATAGTCGATTTTCCTTTTTGCCTTACGCAAGTATTGAATTGCAATATACTTTATTTCCAATACGAAAGGAATATTTTGACAATTATACAGTATATGTAATGTTGCATAGTTATCAAGATTACAGATCAGACGTAAACACCAAAAGAGTTAAGGTTTATTACTTCAAAACAGAAATTGGAATTCCTCGGATCTTGTATGCGCCTATGAGTAAGAAACGTGAAAAGCGAACGAGATAAGGCAATTCCACTCGCACTCGGCACGCGGCGCACAGAAAGCATAGCGTAAGGGAATGCATTGTGTCCAGGCGATTGAAAACTCGCGACGTATTCACTGGAGTGCTGCACCATACCTGTCGTATAAAGCCGGGCCTAGACGGAATGCGACGCGAACACGGCAGGAGGCTCAAAGAACGTCTTTGTGCTCTCGGATGAACTGATACCAAGACGGATCGGCGGGATCTTCGCGAGTACAATACGAGAGTTCTTTAAAATGTTTATAGGATCATCCACCCATATACTTAATAGATTTTTCATTCATACACTTACCATGTTATTACAAAAGAATTTAAACATTAGTTAACCTAAACAATGTCTAAACTTGACAGATATTCCATACGTTCGAGCATCGCCAGGATAATTGGCACTCTATGCTAAAGGCAGAGCGCGCACGTACACAATGTCACTTAAAAAAAACAATATTATAACAATCATATTAAACGAAACGAGTCTGCACAAAGCTTAAGACCCAATAATACAAATAACTTCAACGCGACGTACTTTAAGAGATATTTTTCTCCGGGACGCAATAAAGTATAAAAAGTTTTTACAATATCTGAAACACTCGCTTCTCTCGCAGGAAATAACTGCGATATTTTTAAGAGTCTCATGTCTACGCATTTTAGACGGCTGAAAGTAATGAGTTTAACTACTTCAGCTAACAAAGAGGCACTTCAGCGTAAGCTGCAAGAGAGCTCAAATTGTTATCAAGGAGTTCAAGCAACAAATAACATTCGGTCTTTGTGAAAAAGCAGATTGTTATAAAAGTTAAATTAGCACGTTTGCTACATTTCATTGATTTCTCGGTTGGGTGGAGAAATGTATTTGTTTGTAGATTATATTCCGAGTTATTCAAACAAATAAAACATTATTGAAAAATATATAACATAAAAAAGTCTAAAGCTACTCATCCAGTTTTTCCCTATTCTACCTACAAGCTACACCTTATTTGCTCAATTTCTATTTAAAGTTGCCAACACTCAATTAAAAGTTTTTCCAGTAAAGAGAAAATGTTGGTCATTTCCAGGCAGCACCTTAGTCCTTACCATAATTTTATTTATTGAATACTTCCCGCAAGGCGCCGCCAGCCATTAACTTAATTATCGCCTGCTCCTGCCTCTCTCGACCGTATTAGTTTAAAATACCTCATGAAATATCTACGGTTGGGTGATCAATTCAATTTTGCA
The DNA here is from genome assembly GCA_014607495.2 of Carposina sasakii. NCBI lineage: Eukaryota > Metazoa > Arthropoda > Insecta > Lepidoptera > Carposinidae > Carposina > Carposina sasakii. The sequence continues at coordinate 3,638,280 of CP053148.1, forward strand.
AGGAGGATACGTAAAATAAACATTTTGATATTCTATCCAGAATTATTTAGGAACATTTTAATACGAATGGACGTGGACCTTAATAAATTGGATAAACAATGGATCCATCCCAAGTAGCATGAGCTGCAAAGCGCGATATGATAAACTGATTTATCGACATTTTGCCTGTCAAAATACGATAAATATATCCTCCATGTTGAATTTTGTATACAGACGATATGATATCCACGATACGTAGTCATGCTAGGGGGGCATGTCGTAAAATAGCGCACTAACATAATATGATCTGAACGCTATCTCAAAGCTCACTGCAGTCCTAAAGTCTACGGTACTCGTACTGTAATTTAACCTGAAGGAAACACACGCACTTTTAACAAGTTTTTGAGAACTTTAAAACCCACAGAAAGGGCTGATTTGATACGAAGGTAAAGTAGGACTAATGCCACTCACTGACTACCCAGAACCGCAAAACGCACCAGCCACATGTACGGACAATATCACCGACACAGCCAGTAGACAGTATAGGTCACGAGACTGGAGTATATGCCATAGGCCGCTTATAGACGTGAACGGATGACGGACCGCCACAAAACGGATAACCACGGTGGTGTATGGCGCACTATGGGGGTTTGTACACGGGGCGGACAATGGACCGAGGAATATTGGCGGTCCGTTATCAGCGGCCGTAGTCTACACCTAGCTGTGCATACCTAAACGTTGGCTAGTTGATGAAGAAGTCTGACTCACCTTCAGCGGAGTGTATGGCCTAGTATGTAAGAAGACCACACCCAGCTGTGGATACCTAAACGTTGACTAATGGCTGACGAAGTCTCACCTTCCACCGTCCCGTACCCGTGCCGGTGTCCTCCGGCTGCACGTAACACTGCACTCGGTCCGCGACGAGGGAGACCCCGCGGCGGGCGCCCGCCGTCGTGTGCGTAACGTCTGGTTGGATATCTGTGCAAACAATACATGACTTAGGGCCTCGTTCGGAAGAAATGAATGTGGAGCTTAGAGCGTTGTTCACCACCTCCAAAGCTCCAAGCAGTGTCGGGTAAGCTATTCATCAAGTTCTTCATAATTCACATTATGATGTAGTTATATTCATGTTAATACTTTATAGTCGCTTGTTAGATACACCCGTGATTTTCATTGCTCTACATATTTCCATTTTTCTGGTCGTCATTGTTGATATTGGCTTACAGGAGTTACAGTGGCGGGAATGAGTGGTGGGCCAATCCTGGTAGGTTATTTGTCAGACGTATATAAATTACTAAACTACTATACTATACGCCAACGATCCTGGCAAGCGCTGTCATATAACGTTCTATGACTGCATGTGCCAGGAGGGTTGGCGTATAGCATATTGTTGCCTAGGTAGACGGAGGCTAAAATGATGACTATAAATGAAACGTAAAATTGTAAACTATGTTAAATAATGAACGGACAAACTGCACGAATAAACTTCAGTTCAATTTACAAACGTAAACAGAATCTTGAAGGCTTGGTGAGTGGCGCCGCATTTCGTGTTACAAGACATTTTCCAACAACAAACTTTAATCAAGTGAAAACAGATATTCTGTAAATATTGCAGCATTTTATTTAAAACGGCTGTATACAAATACTCACTAAAGTCGAGACTTAAAATATATACAATTATACGAGTATAATAAATAATAATCTATACATCTATATCTATCTATACATATAATAATATTTTTTTTAAAACGAAAAACCGACTTCCTCCCAAAACTCAAGCTTACTAAAGTAAAATTTTACTAAAGGGGAAATATATATTGCGTTAAGCCGTGTACGAAGTTTAGGAGGCATAATATTGTCAGATTTATATGCCAGCAAATGATTAAATAGGCCACATGACAAAAGAGAAAAAGGACTAGGCTTCGAAACTACGTCTGACATATGATGATGATAATGATGACCTCCGGCCGATTTCGGTCATGGCGACCACTTCTACTCCTAGATATTACTAAGTTGGCGTTCATGCGCTCGGAGATGGCTTACATTTACATAGCCAATCTTCGCCCTGAACGCCCGCGCACACAGAGGACAGGTTAGTGCGCCATTATTGTAATTATAGATAATGGCAGCAGGAGGACGAGTCTTTAGTTCATCACGTTTAGCGTCAAGGTCAGCTTGACGCTGCTCCTCGATCTCGTGTACTTGCTTTATCACCGTCCTGCGCCACTCTGGTCGTTGTGCGTGATGGATCGGAGGCACTTGAGGTGGAATCGATCCAGAGGGCGTATGTGGCGACGGTACATGCACCACGCCTCGGATGAATATAAGAGATTTGGCAGCACAACAGCCATGTACACTCTTATTTAAGCAACATATAATTACACTCCTTCTTCCTGTCCTGTTCCCAATCGTTTGGGGTCGGTGCAATATGTGGGTACTCTTCTTTCATTCATCCCTATTATCCGTCATCTCGTTATTCTCATGTCTACCTCTTCCTCTATAACCATCTTACTTCGGACACGGCTTAACGCAACATATAATTTCACGACTTAACACAATTATCTTCATAAGCCCATTGCAGTCCACTACTGGACGTAGGCCTCCCCCTGACATAGAGAGATTTTGTTACTAAAAAGTTCCACTATCTGTTTTTGTCGGCTCCATCATCAGACCCTCGTTTCCTTTATATGTGTAGCTGACCAAAATTCTCTATAAAAATCTAAAATCGGACTACTCGTGCCTTTATATAGACTTTAGAATAACATTTTGAATAACCCTATAACCTCTAAGACTAAAGATACCTCTCAAGCTCAAATGTGAAAAGTCGTCTAGGCTCCAGAGTACGCCAAATAAGTATTCATACAAACATACATACTTACACTTTAAATCATAACCTTCCTTCTGGCACAGTCGGGTTAGTAAAAATACACTTATCTATCGCCAATATTGGAAGCCCATTACGCACGGTACATACTTCAGCAGATCGATCAACCAGCGACGAGTGGTGCGCAACGAATAATGAATATGGATGGACGATGAAAAAATATCGGGCTCATATCCGCGGCTGGCCTATCTGTCTATGTTTCGAAAGGGTGTTAGTTTTTATAGAATATCCTGGTAGAAACAAATTGGGGACTGACAAACGAGTTTCTGTAAAAACACGAATGAAGGTGCATTTTTACTCTACAGTGGGTGCTGGAGACTAGATAAATAGATAGTCGAGATATGTAATAAACATCCATTAGTGAAGAAGCACTCATATTGTGTACATAAGAGTTAGCTCCAAGCCTCGAAAATGTCACAAGTATCAAGGAAATGTCTAGCGCCTCTGAGTTGAAAGATATGACAGAAAGTATAGTACTGAGGGGTAAGCACGAATCTCTCGATAGTCCGTAACGCTATCGTCAAACTGTCAAATCACATAGCGAGTCGCTACGCCGCGTAAAAAGGTTCGTGCTTACCCCACTGAGTCTGGCTCCAACGCACTATACCCGCGGAATGACTCCCCGATATACCGTCTAGATTTTGTCAAGGCAATGTTTGCCGATACGTACCGTTGATATAGTGTATGTCAGGTAAAAGCGTATCCCACACAAACACGATATGACGTCGCCACATCGTTGACCACCATACAATTTACCCTGCATTGTATCGACGGCGTCATGCATCGTGGCACGGTACGATGATGTCGCGTCATTAATATCTATAATGGTCGTCGAAGATTTCCACGACACGACGTCGTATCGTGTTTATGGGTGGGAGCCTTAAGACTATTTATTGTCAGCCTATTGCAGTCCACTGCTGGACGTAGACCTCCTCCAGAGAACGCTACAAGGCTCGATATCCCGTTTTTGCCATCTAGTTTCCTACCAGCCGCCCTCTTCAAGTCATCGGTCCATCTGGCCGAAGGGCGTCCAACGCTACGCTTGCCGAGGCGCAGTGTCCATTCGAGAACCCGCCTACACCATACTTAACTTAAGGCTACTTACATGTCGGTAAATGAGTTAACTCAGCTATATCGATCTCGGTCCTCTCTCTCGGGTGTTTCTTCTCTCGTAGATGGTGCGGCTGCGGCAGAGGGTGCGGGTGCGAGCGGGGGTGAGGCGCGGCGGGGCGGCGGGCGGGGGGCGACCCCAGCTCTGGTGGCGGTGGTAAGTCAATGTCGCCGGCGCAAGAGTCTTCATCCGAACTCGACGCTGGAAAAATGTGTAAGTTGAGACATATGATAATTCATGTCCTGTGCCGATGCAGGGCTTCGCTAGAATACATCAGCTGCATCCCTTTCCGTGCATGTTGTATCAGGGGCATTCTCTCAGGCGATGGGCTATCAACTGTGACTAATCTTCTTCATCAGGTCCTGCTATTTTATGCTTGTAACGTGGCTGTAAAGTCATCTTATTTCTAGAAACACAGGCCTGTGTTGTGTACATGAATTCCTTAAAAGACTCGAGAGGTTTTGGTAACCATCGCCAAATAAGGTGGATTTGGTATTCCGGAGTTATAAAGGCTCACTTCTGGACAAAATAGTGATGGACTAACTAAACCAAAATTTTACCGAATAATTGGGAACCAGGATGATTTTCGTCATCAAAAAATTGTTGATACTTACACAAGTCATGGCGCTCCCTGTCGGGGCTTTTGGCCATCATTGAAGTCCTCTTCGAAGGCATCGGCAACGAGGGTTTGGGCCGGTTCTGCATCTCAGCGAGGGCTTGCTGGACTGCCTCCTGTCTCACTTCTGCAAGGTAACATTATCGTTAAAAAGGGAGATACGGCATTTAGAATTTAGTTGAGGGGTACATCATGCATTTAAAAAACAGCAACAGAGATGTCGCTCTACTCTGCCTATAGCGGCATCTCGCTTCTACAATGGAAAACGCGATAAGAAACGTGCAATTGTATAAATTGACAAAAAAATACAGTAACAGCTTTTTATTTTCAACCGAATATTATTGAAGAGTAAAAATAAAAATATACAGTGAAATAACCCAGGACCATTAAAAGCAAGGCAAAGAAACTAACCATTAGTATGCGGCTATAGTAAAGCATAATAAATTGTGCAACACAGTGCAAATTCAGTCTATAAAGCCTCCGCTGTAACCGTATTTTTCAATATCTTATCGGAAAAATTAAGCTTAGAAATTGCTTTGAAGTGAAAACTTATATATACATACATACATATAATCACGCCTTTATCTCTTACGAGGTAGGCAGAGCACCAAGGGCCGATAGAACCACATGGTGCCACCTCTGACCAATTTTGAGGGTATAGTTGAGATGTACAAGTTCGGTTAGTAGTGACAGGTGGTCAGCCCATCGCCCACAAAACACCAAAACCCTCTTGCTTGTCCCTCTGCTGACTTGTACAGTATGCCCGGGAAGAGAAGCAACTGTAGTAATATGTTGTTTTTTTTTCACTCCCAGAGCAGCATAGAAGTAAACTTATATCAGAAAAATTTTGTAATCACAAAAATAAAATGATGCGATTGCAAAGACAAGATAAGTGGTAATAGGTAATGTAAAGATAGATTTAATGGAAAAATCTAATATAACTAAAAAAGCATTTAGGTAATGTTTAATTATTTAAATGTAGTCGTTACACCACACTAATTTAGGTAAATAACTTTATTAGTTTAGTAAAAAAGCATAATTTGATATTCATAATGGATTTTCCAAACAATAACAAATCATGCTATACAAAAAAAACTTGCAAAGAATGTATGTGTTTGCGTGTGTGTGTGTACAAGTATGTGATGTACGTGTATTTGTTGTTAATATCTACATTTATATAGGTTTGTAATATTCTATTAGTCATTTTAATGGCAGCCTGGTATTCGAATCTCTCTCGAGAGCAGATGACTTCGTACCTTTTGATGATTATAATATCTAATCTATACTATATTTTTGTTTTAATCGTTTTCTGTCCACCTAAATTTTTAGAACATAATGGACACACCATGGAAACAAATCCAGCCTGATCTGATACATCACTAATGTGTAAAAATAGTCATTTTTCCTTTGTGAATATCTACAAAGTGCAGTTCTAACAATAAGATGAAAATAGCCCGTCTTATCTGCCGGCCGTCTTCTCACTAAGGCACAACAGCACGGTGCACGTCATCTGACATCATCGCTGAGACAATAGCGGCACAAGCGACAAACGATTGCATCCAGCATCTAGAACTAATTCTAAAAGATCTAGAGCTATTTAATTCAACGTATAAGTTATAGATATGCCTTTGGTATCACCAGCAACCTTGTTTCAAGTATTGCAGATCTAAGTGCTGTATAAGATTATGACCTCTACGACGTAGTTTCGTCTTCTTGGTAGAGGTACAGGTTAGCCCAAATACGGTCGGCCAAATTGTGTCCGACACTTATAAAATACTGCAAGAACCACATCTGACTTAAGTTTAAATGGGTCGTAGACAGATTAAACCAGAAGGACAACCAGAAGGAGAAGGACAACTTGGACAACCCGTAGGCAAACCTTGGCCCAGCATTGGGACATGCAATGAAAGCCATGGTTACAAACAATCGCTTTAATTAAATTTTAGACAGTCTATGTAGAGTTGAATCCATTGGCAACGCAAGTGTTTACAAACTTTTAATTGACATATACGGAACATAAAGAGAGAATGTAAAGTTCTGTCGCCAACATATTCTGTCGCAGCCACAAAGTTTGTATATGCACGCTTCAACTTATAATTTGTACCAAAATAACATACAAGGTCGTAGTTACTATTTAATTCTGCACATCTAGCAAGTGTTATGTTAAATGCGCATTATCTGCCTTAGTACTATTTTAAAGATGGAATTATTTAGGCACATTGAATTTAAATTGGAGTCGACGCGTGAGTGATTTGCGGAGATACGAGTAGGTAGGAGGAGCAAGAGACCTAGCATTATACTAATAAAAATTCGTTCTTGCTTCAATAATAACAAATACACGATTATTATATTATTATTATTATGTCTAAAAACACTACTTACCAGGTATTTTTCCGTGTGCAAATGTTATTTATACCTTTGCATAAACATTCGTTCACTTCTTATACAAATAAACTTACTTTTGGATGAGCTATATTTACATTTTTTGTCATGATGTACGTATACATACACCTTTGTAAACACCAATTCTCGTATTTAATTTTAAATCGCACAATACTTTTCAAACATTTCCAGTTTCTGTTAAACATTTTACACAAAAAACATGGAGCCCTTTAGATATGTCTTTCACAGAAATCAAGCGGTTTTCGATTCAGTATGATGATCGTATAAAAAAGATCGAACAACAATAGATAACTAAAAGTAAACTTTATTTATAAAACATTCAAATGCAATAGAACAAAGATCCAGAGTGGTAAACAGTCCTTTCTTAGCAATAGGTACAGCCACGCTTGCTCATCAGCGAACAACTTTTTTCAGGTATTACGTGATGAGTCTGACGTCACTCGCGTACATTTATGAAACCACTGCTCTCGACCTGGATTGTGCATCTAACCATAGACCCAGATACACCAATCAGTACCTAGAAGTACAACCACCATATCTGTTTGGCCACCTATGTGACTGGCTGTACTACATGTGCTACAAACTTTGGCTGGCCATAGTGATCTTCTAATCAAAAAGCTACAAAGACAGGGTGTTGTAATTCCCCACAATGCGCATACGAGTACTGTAAGACAAGAGTAATAGCATCGAAATAAAAACACTAAGCAATAAATACAGTTTTCTTATGACATATGGTGGTACATATGCATGACATATGCTCATAAGTACTTGCATTTACTGCACAGTGTTATTACCGGATACACTAGGTACAAACTGCAAGTGAAACTGAAGCATCAATTTGATTGACGCTTTAAAATTAGGAAATATTGTTTTTACAAAAACCAGACAGTTACCGGTTTTGTATAGTTCTAACCTACGTTTATACGCGTAACAAATTCGCAGATTTCCGTGCACATTCCAACATGAAGCACAAATTGTCAAAGCTTCGGCAACACATACATACTCGTACATACTAATTATTTCGCCTTTTCCCTTGCGGAGTAGGCTGAGCACCAAGGGCCGATAGAACCACATGGTGCCACTTCTGACCAATTTTGAGGGTATAGTTGAGATATACAAGATGTATGCCCGGGAAGAGAAGCAGCTGTAGTACTATATGTTTTTTTTTTCTTTCTTTTCACTCCGAGAGCAGCATAGAAGAAAGTATTAAAGTATTCACATACTTCTTGTAATTTGAAATATCCATTTTCGAACAATGTTCCACAACGTGGATGTCCAGTTGAATTGAATTAATAATATGAACTTCAATTATAACAATATAACCGTAACAAACATGCCAAACTGCTCAAAGGGGTTTCCATAATAAAATGATATAATTACCAACACACTTTATTTTATTTATTTATTTATAATTTTAGTGTGTTGGTAATTTTAGCATATCTGATAGAAAGGCAGCCGTTAAATCTAAATAATTAGTTAACCAAACGGACAGGTATCAGTACCAGCCAACAGCATCAGCCCCTATCAAACTGTTTGTAATCAGCTAATCGGTTTACTGTCCGTGCCGGGTCGAACGTGTCATTCATTTAACGCTTCCAACAAGCTGACAATTAATTATCTGTTGTGCTCAGACCCAATGGATCTTTATTTTGAATTTTAGTGGTATTATAAAGTCACATGGATTTCAATGGAACGAAAAAAATGATGTTGTCTGGGAATCGTAAGAGGTGATTGAGAAACAAAGTCCGAAAATCACACTACCGTCACCAAACCCGCATGCCCAACGTGGTGACTTTGGAAAAAACTTCCTATGACTTTCCCTGGAGGAGACGTACGTCCAGGAGTGATTTGCAATATAGGCTGATGTAGATGATTATAGTTATTATATTAGTTACGTGCGTCCATATCAGACTTCCAGTCGTCAAGTGACTAGCGATCTAACCAAATATTCCGAATGTAACAACGTGTATGTTATACGCAGAGAGGATTGAATTTTCGATACTTCGATGACAGGTACAATTTAACCGAATACAACATTCGGCATGTTTCCACTAGACGACACAACGACACGACCACAGCCACGACTAGACCACGGCATTTTCGGAAGCAAAAATGTATTACTTAGAATGGCTCGTTTTTCTATTAGACGACACGACCGCGACCCGGCCTCCATACTAGATGACGAAATGTCGTGGTCGTATCATCGTCTTGTCGTCTAGTGGAAAACGCCCATTGGCGGCGCCACTATCGTTACGAGAACGTGACAGAATGACAAGTTTTCCATGAGCAGTGTTTTAGTTCAATTTCAAGACTTTTGGACAAGCTATAATCGCTACACTGTACCGACAAATCCGATTACCAGAGCGCCTACAAATTGAAACGGGTCGGCGAAAAAGGGGAAAAGATGGACGTAAAACTATCGGGTTTTAAAAGTTTTAAGCCATGTAATGTTGCGGTAATATGCTATCAAAACTCTCGCCCGCGGAAATAAAAAAGCGAAAACAGTCTTTCGTACCGTCCACAAAATTTGAGTCTCAATTTCACATGTTTATTTTCTAATGGACATAATATTTCTAAACTTTTGGAATGTTTATGCAACCGTGTAAAACATTTTATTTTTAGTATCATAGACAGGTTCTCTCGCGGTCACCAACCCGCCTGCCCAGCGTGGTGACTATGGGCAAATACCCTCCATGGCAGTCTTGTGGCGTGCCCTGGGGGAGGCCTAAGTCCAGCAGTGGACTGCAATAGGCTGATGATGATGATGATGCTGAGACAGGTTCTCTATAGTGGGCTATTTTCAATAGCATTTCGCTTAACATTCACCTTTATTTACACCCTATTTTATATCGTGTGCCACTAGAATCTCGGAACCTCCTATACAATACAATAGGTATTTATTATAGGCACTTGAATAATTGCAATTCAACACATAATCGCGTCGAAGCGTGAGTTCATTGCAGTAGACTATTCTTAGGTCCATACGTGACGTTACATTATTATGTTGTATATTATAAAAGGCATTCCTCTTGTATATGAAAGATTTAAAATTTTGATAAAAGATATTTTATTTTTGAGAGAATTTCAATGAATCTTTACAACGCTTTGTCTTATCACTAGAAGTAGAATACAGGAAAGGAAGTGCAACCTATTTCCAATAAGAATTTAGCCGCGGAAATAAAATGTTCCCCGGTATTGAAGCCTGTTCCTTTTCCCGGTAGGTATCCATCAATTTTAAATTCCTTCAATATCTGTTTAGCATTCTAGGAAATGGGATTTTTATTTATATCATAGCTAGTTTATAAAATAAGCGAGAGGTAGAGGGCGAGGGGTATTAATAAAAATATTAAGGAAATCTCAGTGGAAGTTCTTATGATTCTGAAGTCGACATTATAATAATTAAATATACTAGGTATTAGTCAATGCACTGTATAAACCGCGGAACCTATTCATTTTCATATAGTACACAGCTATGGCAGTGGTCTACTCGTATGTCGTATACATAGTATTGGCACCAGATGCGGGCTCAGCTACCACAGTGTGGTTTCTGTATTTGGAAGCAAATTAATGAGGCAGTATCTGAACAAGAATTAAATGATATAAATTACTATTAATAATAGTATGAGATACCAGCCGTAGTTTTACTACGCTCATCTGTTTATAGAATAAAACCTTAGTATTACAAACAGTCTTCGCACCCCCTGCCACACTATGACCCGGGCCGCTGCCGTAATCTGGGGTAGTATGGCGGCCGGGAACTGGGGGCCTTTTTTTAGTTGCCGTCATTGGGGGCTTTCTGCCCATAGTCGCCACGCTCGGCAGGCGGGTTGGTGACCGCAGTGTGCTTTTCGGACTATGTTATCTACACGGGAGGCGCTGCTGCCCACCTCCCGGAACCCTTAATCGCCTCGTACGATACCCACGGGCAGGTACGGGGTGGTACAAACTCTACTCTGCCAGGCACCACGCGGCTGTCCACGCGTACCGAATCGCGGGCGTCATCTAGTACTCGTATATTACACAGTGTGAATGCTCTCGTACAAAATGTATGACGAGCGATAATTTTTTGCACCTCAAGATGTAATATAATATTACATTGCATCCCATACATAGTAAATATTCAACTTAATACTGTTAGCGCCCCGAGGCGGTGTTAATTGAGAATTCCCAGCATTAGACGCATGCGCTATGGCTTTGATGCGTGTCATACAGCTGATTGTTGCGGTCGCGCGGTCCTTTAATATTCAGCATCTTTAACAGCTGACAACCCTTACTTGCGGCCAAATTGGAACAGGCAACCCTATATCATAATAATCAGAAAAAAATTAGCTTTTTTGATATACTAATCATTAAAAAACATATGAGCGTAGAAACGTCTCAAAATCATACACGTTTAAAGCGGGTTGCCAGGTACTTGCGGCCAAATGTGAAATGGTAACCCTGGTTTTTCGCAATCTCTACATACAGTTCTATCAAATGGATCATACTTTATTTGAAAAACATGTGAACGTAATTCATCGCCAAATATATATTTTTTAAATTCAATTATAAATACTAGGGCCATATTTTGATAGGCAACCCAGTGGATATAATATATTCTCCTAATCGTAAATGTTTATAATAATAAGGTTTTATTCTATAAACAGATGAGCGTAGTAAACCTACGGTGGGATCTTAGACTATATAGGTAATATATGTATAAAATACTAAATGACAATTACTATCTAAAGGGTTTTTCTCAGCGGTCTATCTATCGATACTAAACTAATTTTTATTTTGTTGTTCAGTTGTGCTCTTGCGGGATAACTACTTGGTGTATCCGGCATCTCCTTCCGTGTGTGTCGTAAGAGTCGACTGAGGCACTCGGGTATACTATCAGACCATGAGGTAGCTTGTCACTAGTCATTTACATCTGTCTCCGATATGCTAAACGTGGCTGCGTCATCTCCTTTAAGATGCTGCAATTCTGCCTTTTCTATTTTGGGCAAAACAGCAGTTTTAGGTGTTCCTTTTAGTTGCCAGAATTTTCTATAGAAGTATAGAAGCTATTTAGCTTATTACGACTTTTCAGCACCGCAATACAATGTGCGGCTGATTACGAATACAACTTTTATCCCCATTATTCGTTACTTACACGGCAAACATTGAAAATTAGCTAGTGGGTATTAAAAAAACAAAGTACTGCCATACACGAGTATTCTCTTAAGGGGGGAAACCAGTTTAGGAGGCCGAAATTTTGTTGTTTTTCGTGAATTTTTTACATATGGATAATATAAACAGATTTTTTTTTGAATTTGAGAATATTTTATTCATGGTTTGAAATAGACTTGAAGATTTCCGCCGGATACAGTGTCGCTAGATCGTGCTGTTGGACGATTACCTCGGAGTATAAGCAATTTTCAAATCATCACAATTTATTTTTTTTCGTTAAATATTTCCTAGAATATGAACATTGTGTAAAAAAAATTTAATGCATTTTTTTGAGGTGTTTGAAGACAATATTTTTTACCATATTTTTTCTTTTTCGCATAAAAAAACATATTTTTAATAATCATATAATTCCAGAATTAGGTTCATCTAGATTTGAATTGAATAAAGAATGTTCACACCAAATTTCAAACGATGGTCATTTTTCAAGCTAGAATGCCCACAAGTAAAAAAAGTCTTTCGAGAAAAACAAATAAAATTAGCGAAAACGAGATTCTGTCGATTCGACTCGAGAAAGTTCTACCCCAGGTCAAACAACAACATCTGCCGAGATGCCCCCCCTGTACAACTAAGGAATAATTACACTCACTGAGCGAGTGGCGCGCTTCGACTCCGGACCGACGGGCGGTCACTTCCTCATAGCATTGAAAATGTTGTAAATTTTGACCACATAACGAGTTATACTAACGGCAATAAAAAAAAAGTCGATTTTTTGATAAACTGCAGGGGGAAACCAGTCCATCAATTTTTTTTTATTGCATAACCTTAAGAATGCCAAAATTTCAGTGAAACTTCCGGAGTAAGCGCGCGGTAGTTCCGGTCGCTCAGCCCTTTTTCGGTTACCTGCCTCATAAGATGTACTAAGTAATATCTCGGCACCTGGGGTACCGTTTTGCAATCCGTTTTCGCTACATTAGACTTTTTTTCCACTTGTTATAAAAGTTATTGACCATGGACATGAAACCTAATTCTGGAATTATATGATTATTAAAAATATGTTTTTTTATGCGAAAAAGGTGAAAAAATATGGTATAAAAACATAACATTGTCTTCAAAGTTATCAATTTTTTTTTACACAATCTTTATTCTTAGGAAATATGTTGTTAACCGTCAACGCAGTACTCCGATGGTAATCGTCCATGGAATACATACAAATACTAAACAAAACTCAAATTCAAAAAAAATCTGTTTATATTATCCATATGTAAAAAATTCGCAACCGGCCTCCTAACTGGTTTCCCCCTTAAGGAATAAGTTATGAGCCATTTTTATCCTTTAAGCATTAAGTTAAATATAGCTGCGAAAACATCACAGTTAAGTGTAAAAAGGAATACTGCAAATAGCCTTTCAGTGAAGTAAGTGGATGAACAAGTTCTTCCAGTCAACGCAGTAAAATACATACAAATACTAAACAAAACCGAGATGCCTCTTGCGTAGACTAAAAAGAAGTAAAAGTGCCCGCACAGGTTAAAGAAATATATGTTAATTTAAAAGATGCGTATTACTTACTGCCAATTTCTATAACTGATCTTGAGAGATTTATTGCATATCTCAGATTTAACCTTTAATTGTTTTCATACAAAATTTCAAATTAGGAATAAAAGAATCCAAGATTCTTTTTGATCTCTCGTATAGAAATTGGCCGTTAGTTAACCTAATTGACGTTTAAAAGCCCAAATTAGTGGAAGGTGTTAATATAGCGCTAACACGTTTGTGACATCACCCTAATTGTAAATAAAAACACAAAACAAAGCTACAGTACCACCATCGCCAAAATCCCTACACCCAAGCCAACCGGTTAGACGTAAACAAAAGTATGACAACACACGCACGTACACGACCTATGGTTCTTTACTGTAGTGACTCACCAGAGTGGTAGCGACTCTCGTTCCTAGTCAAGCGCCTGTTGGTCCTGCCGGGCGGAGAGCGGAGCGCTGCTGCCAACCTCACTAACATAAAGAATCACATGACCACACTCACGCACGCAAACGCCACAATTTAAACCACATTTAAATTTGGAATCGAAACTTTTTCGCGACAAGGCTGTATGGGTGTAATGCGGTCGGATGCGACGGCTGTCAATTAAAAACTAATATTTGGCGCCGATGTCTGTATGGAACGGTAACAGCTTTTTGAGATAATACTATCTGTTTGCGATTCCAAATTGTGACAAAAACTAAATCACTTGTAAATTAAGACCTCTCATTAGCGCTCATTAAAATAATTAGGTAAGTATGTAATGTTTATTCAAATAAGTGATTACGTTTTTGTGTAGGTACATAATTATTAAATATTTCACCATAATACATACTAAAAACATTGACATTTCACACCCGTAACCACATTTCACACTTTGGCACTTGCAGTAATAGCGAGGCAAAGCCCCAGAGCGTCCGGAGATCAGGTCGATTGCTTTTGCATCACTATAACATATTTTTACACAATTTTCAATCAAAAAAGCACGATGCTACACTTGATAGACCATGGTTTTATAAATTATTGTCAATTACATAGTAAGCACGACTTGCACTGACATTGGTATAAAATGAAAACAATTCGTCAAATCTTCCTTTCTTAAAAAGCTAAATTCAGCATATATGATTCATAAATGTTTTTATTTATTATAAAATTTTTAATTTATTTTTATTTATATTAATCAATCAAGCGCTACTGGTGTAATACGTAATCCGCATGAGTCACCGTAACTTATTAGTAATCTACGGTCGCAGATTGAGATCGCAAACTTCTCGAGCTTTTCACTTCACTTCTAATGCTAGTAAATTATCGAATAATAAACAAATATCTTTGCCAGAACTACAAAATTCGAATAAAAGATATATTTATTTCACATCAGATACATACCTAGTTTAAATAATTACAAACATTTATAAAATTATAAGAAGGTACGTTATAATAGGTACTAAATAATCGTACTTATTCAGAAAGAAAAAAAACTTTTATTGTTTCTCTAAATATAAAAAAAGTATTTACTGTCATTTTTTTTCTTTGAGCTCCTGTCAATTATTTTTATTTGTGCGAATGTGTTTTGAGATTTTATTATTACTTTTAGCTTAAAACAATGGATGAAAATTGTAGTGCGCCGGAAATCGAAGTGGACATTGTGCGCCTCGATAACGAATCTATCGACGATCATTTACGATCGTCCACAATAGTCTTACAAGAGATCCTGGAAGCAGACAACAAACCGGCACCGGGACAAGACGGATACTCGTGCCAGAGCTGCGGCAAGTTGTACAAGACCGCCGCCTCCCTGTCCGCGCATAATAAACTGAAGCACCCGGCGGACAGCACGGAAGTCACTTGTGAAGTTTGCCACAAAAGTTATCCTTCGCTACTGAGCCTACAGAAGCACAAGCGCTACATGCACCTGTTTCAGCATCGCTGTAGTGTCTGTTACCGCGCCTTCCCTGATGAGTATTCGCTAGCCAGTCACAAGACTGAATGTTTCGAAGGCGAAACTGCGTGCCCCACGTGCGGGAAGCTGTTTGTGTCCCCTGTAGCCGTACGTAACCACGTCAAGTATAAGCATGCCCAGAGCAAGCAGCACTGGTGTAAGTTGTGCCGGCGCGAGTTCACAAGCAGCCGCAGCTTATCGAATCACGAGGCTACCCTACACAGCGCCTCAGCCACACAGTGCAGGTGGTGCGATCGCGAATTCAACTCGGTGCAAGGTCTGCAGAATCACGTCATGTACAAGCACACGCAGCACGGCGTACGGTGTACGCAGTGCTACAAGGTGTTCGTGTCCAGGATCACACTGGGCAGACATATGATGAAGACGCACAAGAGCAAAGGGCCGGACTTTCCTTGCAACGTGTGCGCCAATAAAAACCCGACCTCCCAGGAATTGGTCGATCACGTCATTCACAATCAGACCGATAAATAAATAAATATTTTAGTTCGCAGTAGTTAATATTTGTGTTTTAGTGAACAAGAATTATTTGCTTAAATTAAAATTAATTATCTAAATATTATTATGTTTATTTTAAGCTGTAGTTATGATTAATGGCAACAGTTTATTGGTTTATTGTACTTGTCGAATAACTCAATAAGTTATATATTTTTTCATTATTTCGTTATTTTAAATATCACATAGGACTTGGTCCCAGTTCTATTTGCTATTTAAAATAACTAAGCCACTTAGCGCGTATCATTTAAAATACTTGGTGGATTGAAAACTTAATAAATAAATAGACAAAAAGTATCCGAGGAGCAGCTAACCATATTTGAACTATTGCAGGTGCGTTCCGGGTGAAATGCCGGCGCAAATACCTTAGCATAATAGGCGAGGGGGTGGAAAATACTTCCCGCTTTGTTTCAGAGCTCGCTAAATATCTCAATGAATACCTGTTCCTGTTGCGAACTAAAGTTTAACCTGTGCCGAGTAAACACTGTACAAGTTGTACGCTGATGTTTTGGCAGCTTTTGTATCAAAATCTATTGCATAAACTTTGCTAACGTTATTTTTTTTTGTACGACGATTATTAAATTGTATAATTCCATTTCATCTCGTCGCTTTACACGGAGGAATACTAAAGCCTGTTCATAAAATTCGTGAATGATTTATGGATTCGACCTATGCCGACGTTGACTTATAACGGAATCACTATAATAAGGGTTATTTAGGATTTATGTCTATCACACATGACGTTCCTTTCAGTTTAGGTCATAAAAATAACAGGACTCTAACCGGCTGATAATTTAAACCTTCCAAGTTATTGGCTTTGTAAAGTTATATCGGAATAAATCCACATGTTCTTTCACATCCAATGCGCAAAGTATATGTTTTTATAGAGAAAACTGTATGAAAGAGGAATAAATAATAAAGGACCTTATTCTCATAGATTGCTACTATATGATAAAGGGTAAATATAACGCAAATGTACGAGCATTGGTGGAGGTCGATCACCGAAGCCTATTTTTAGAAACCTTTTAAAAATGAATAAGTGTCATTGTGGACAGGCCGTCTGGAGTCCAATTGAATAATGAAAAGGACAAGTGCGCGATGCAATCAACCTCAGTGGGTTCGAGAGGGGGAAATGTATTTTCATTATTTTTCCTCCTATCCACCTCAGATTACTTCCAAAAAATCAAATTATTAAGAGAACTTGTGAAACAGTAACTAACATTAACCAAACTTGCATTGCATATCAAATCAAACTACATTCATACACGAAACACGAACAGCTTAATAGGATTATGGTCTACTCGTACTATTCAGTTTCGAATTCGAAACTGCTACAGTTAAACTAATACATTAACCCTATCGTACAGGGATACCAGTTTTAGTTTAGTTTAGTTTAGTAATTGGTGTTTATAATAAACCTTCCGAAAAAATTATTTAAACATTGGAAGAAAAAACTCGTATAATATTCTAGATTACATCTTCAGCGTGTGCTATAATGCGGGGTTTTACTAGAATACATTAGATGTATGTTTTAAGAGTCGGCTAAGGAATTAGACATTTTCTCATGCGATGAACTAGCAATACGAGTATGAAAGCGTTCATCAAGTATCATTCGCGGTCCTGCAGTTTCGGCTACACTATTTTTGGGATCACACTCGTGTGTATATGTTATGGGCAATTTGATAAGTCCGGACACTATTAATAATGGCCGGTCTGTATTCATAATACCCGACTCAATTGGACAATGTGATTAAAACAGATTGTTAAACACTTTTCCCGGCCATTATGAATAATGCCCACCCTATCATGTGCAAATAGGTGAACTGTAGTGTTTTTTTTTATTAAATGAAATTAAACTTGTCATGAAAAGTCAACATCGTCTTAAACTTAAACATGTAATCTAACACCGAAGAAATTCGGATCCGGATATAAGCTATTTCACTAAACTTAATTTTGTAATATAAGTATATCAACCTTGGACCGTTTTGAATCGCTTTCGTATAACTATGTTACGGTATATAGTTATATCCCTAGGGATATAACTATATTAGTGCTTTATCTATCTATCTTACTGCGACATCAATATCATAACAATTAATCACTTTGTCCATTTATTAATTATTAATAATGCCCATTTATCACGTTGCCCGTAACATATAAGAATATAAGAATCTTTTCAAATTATTTCATAAAAAATAGAATTTAGCTTTAAATAATCTATGGATTGGTTTGCATCAGTAATATTTGGAAGTTTAAATCTGCAAATGGTGTTCGTTCACCACCACGGGTCCAACACCCTATCTATTCATCTATGAATATGGATTAATGAATATTAATCTCTAAAATTCATTGCATGTTTTAGATTCCTTTTTAACCGACTTCAAAAAAGGAGGAGGTACTCAATTCGTCTGTATGTATTTTTTTTATGTATGTTCACCGATATTTCCGTCAATTATAGACGGATTTCAAACAATTTTTTTTTTGTTGGATAAGAGTTCACTTCAGAGGTGGTCCCATTTTCACAAGGTAAGAAGACAGTACTGCAATTGGTCGATGGAAACTATACAGGATGTAACAGAAACCGTATGTTAAGCGAAAAGCTATGTAAACAGCCCACTATAGAGAACCTATTTCCAAAATTGGACACTCGAAATCACATGTTTATTTTTCAAGATTGTATGAAAATTTCTGAGTTGTTTAGGAATTCTCCATACTATGTGGAAAATTAAACATGTGATTACGAGTCTGAAATTTTGTGGATAGGTTCTTTTTAATGAGCTATTTACATAGCTTTTCGCTTAACATACCCCTTTAACTATTAACTATTTAAATATTTATAATTATCACTTATTTTTGGAGTCGGTGCCAGCCAAACAAATAAATATAATTAAGAAGTTACCGACACTAAAATTCTAAGTAAAACTAAGAATAGGAAATTGCATTACCGCGTGCCCTGCCTACTACACCGTATTGTATTTTGCCGTGTGTGTGGCTTTGCCAGCCGCGCGCGTCCATGAACACAACAGTTACTACGTTATCTAGGCTGACACCGACTCCAAAAATAAGTGATAATTATAAATATTTAAATAGTTAAAGATGACTTTGTTAAAGTATTAGGTATTAAGTTGTAAATATTTAAATAATTTTAGATATTTAATATGCATTAAGTAGATAAATTAGTTACGTTATTTATCGTTTTTAGTTAAAGTTTTTGTCGTTTGTGTTTTTTGAAGTCGGTAAAAAATTTTTTAAAGTCATACTTCAGAGTTACTTTCAAATAAGAGATCAAATTCGCATGAGTAAAGTTTATATACTTAGCTCTTTTATAAAGTTATCTCAGTTAATTCTTTACTGAACTCTTCGCTGCAGTTATTTCATACGAGAATGCCTGCAGGTCCAGACTCCAGATGCAAAATGATATTGCATTCTTTTATAATACTATCCGTTGTCCTCGACTCCGCCTGCGTATTCTTATTGCAAACATCATGTAAAATTTTATTAGCAGTTCTGTTTAGTTACTTTTAATAAATATCTTTAAATTTATAACAATTTATTTTAGCGTAGCTATTCAGGCCCCAGCTGAAACCATCAACAACCCTATAAAGGAGACTTCGTGAAAAATATTTCTTGACACGCAAATAAATTTAAAAAAAATCCTATCCCGCTATTTCTCTTTTACAAATTCACAGCACAGATAATGAATGCTATCAGATCAGGTCGGGAAGGTGCATGCGGGCCGACGCAAGCGGGAGGCCGACTACCTGCGCCGGAAGGGTGTTATCACATTACTCCGTCACCCTCAGCGGGCAGGGGAAGCAAACATTTTAAAAAAAGCCCGTTTCAATACTAAACTGGCCTTAATTAAAAATGGAACTCAAAAACACTGGCAAGCTTTAAACGAAAAACTCTTTCGGACGCGTTGGCTTGAGCTGTGATTTACGCAGTTCACTGAATCTAGTTGGATTCTCACGGGTGATTTTCAATGTTTATTTGAATGAAGGTTTTTCTTTAATTTACTTTGGTTAGATCTGCCGTTAATAAATACCATTATTATGATTCGTTTAATCGTAAAAAAGTTACACAGGCTTATGGGTATTGTAATAAGATATTCATAACAGATCCTTAAAATAAAAGCCAGGTCGAGGTGGGTAAGAGTAATAATCCTCTTTTAATAGAGCAGAAAAATTAAATTCTGTAATATACATTTATTATCCTCTTCTAGAAAGATAGAAACATACAATTTATATATCCAACTATGACAGATTACATAAAGTAGTATTATTGCAATGCAATTATAGCAATTTATTGTCACAAATTGAAAACTTGCCAGAAAGCAATTAAAATGCATTGAAAGAGGCAAAAACAAAGATAAAGCACATTCCCGGTGCAATATTGAGGCAGTTCGTTTTGAGGGAAACAGCCATAGAGGAAACACGAGCAGGAGATGCGACAGTCAATGTAACCTCCAAGGATGACTACAGCGTAGTAATCAAGCTTAATACGAGTAGCTTCTATCTAAATCCGGGTTTTCAAAATACGAGTAGGATTGGACCGAGTAGGCTCAGATTACTTCTCGGACGCTATAGTATAAATATCTAATCCCAGCGCATTACTATCATCTAATCCCAACCCGATCGATGTACAGGCGGACAGGAAGCCTAAGCCACCTCTTCTAAGTCCCTCCTTTGACGAGACAACCCACGAGTGCCATTCACTCCGCCGACTAAGACGAGTATGAAAACTAAAATATTCTGCTTCACGTTGAAAAACAATATGATATTTCTGGCATTGTACTCAGAAGCTTTGTGGCAATAAGTTTACGACTTTAATGCGGGACGGGCAACGCTCGTATAGACTTATTACGGAGAGACATTACGAGCTCGCCATCAACTTATACATCTAGGAATACACGAAGTTCGCTCAGCTAAAGACTAAATTATATGTTTCGTTGCAAAATTTCATACTTTGTACATTCACTAGGATAATGGGTAAAAGCAGGGTGTAAAACAGCATGTGTTTATGAATCGAAAGTTGAAAATTTTTTATTATTTACTTACTAGACTGACAAAGAAAGTGTACAACGGAAGAGTGGATGGAAGGGTTGGAAGAGGAAGAACTCGCCGGACTTTCACCGATCAAATTGGTGAAATTCTAAAGAAAGGTCAGGTCAAGAGTACCCTAAACCGACGAACGTGCATGAAGAATATCATGAAAGTAGATGAAGCGAAAGAGGTGTGTCAGGATCGTAGCAAATGGAGATCCGTGATCTCTGCCTACCCCTCCGGGAAAGAGGCATGATTATTATGTACATATGTATGTATTATTATGAGTAGAGGCATAATGGGTAAAAAAACAAGGTGTAATAATGTATTTATGAAGCTAAATGCTATGAGCCAATGCGACAGCCTGTTGCAGAGATCTCTAAAACCTAAGAGTGAAATGTCTTTTTTGATATTTAATAGTATGAACAAGTTCTGAAACTAATCCGAAATTCGAAGAAGATACACCAATAAAATAGGCTACATATAATCCTGTTATTTCTGTCCATATAGGATCTATTTCCAACAAACAAGAAAGTCAACGGCCAAGGCTTTACTTCCATGAACTTGCACGAGCCGTCTGCGGGGAGGCTACGCCCTCACCGGGGCGGCATAAGGGCGAGAACAGAGGCCATATGACCTCATCTTTTCGAGTTGTTAGTAAGTTAGCAACTTACAATACCTATTTTGAGTGACTCGAATTACCGGTTACTAGATTGAGCAATATTGAGCATACATACATGATGATCTCCGACCGTATTTCGGCCAAGGCGACCAATCTCTACGGAGATTGGCCAGGTACGCAGGATATATTATAGTGCACAAGTGTGTGCGCAAACACAGATGCACTCTCTATTCCGTTAGTCTCATAGTCCGATGGGACGGAAAGCCGGCACGACCGGAGAGATCAGGCGCAGGACCAACGGTTTTACGTGCTTTCCAAGGCACGAGCTAAGTGACAATTTTGCAACATTAAAATCTGTACATGAAATGAATTCATTGGTACAGGCCCGTGACTGGGATCGAACTTACGCCTCCTGCTTGGAAGGTGCACGTCTTAACCATTGGGCTATCACCGCTTACATACATATGGTACATATATACATATATACGGTGTTCTCCAAATGGGGTAGGTGTTGTAGATCCCACAGCCACGTTTAGCATAGCGGGGACAGCCCAAGTAGCATGACCTGCGAAACACGATATGATAAACCGATTTATCGACATTTAGCCTGACAAATTTATGATAAATATAGCCGCCGCCATGTTGAATTTTGTATACAGATACGATATCCATGATGCGTGGTCATGCTAGGGGAGCAGATGTAAATGATTAGTGACATGTTACTAGAGTCGTCTGAGAGAATGCCCGAGTTCATTATTACAACGTGCATACAGGGTGTTTTTTTGTGGCCACCCTTAACGAAGGGTACGTACTCTATACATCAAATAAAGTAAGTTTATGGCAAAAAAATGCTGGGAAAAGTTACTTGATCGGGCGAAATTTATAGTGTCTAGTGTTTATGTTAGTTTTTTTATAGACAGATATTAATTATTTCTCGTGAAAAAATCTTGCTTCGCGCGTCAATGTGCATTTATGCAGAAAAACGCAGTCTATTTACTCAACTTTAGACCCTAATATTTTGGAAACCAGACACTTCCCAGGTATGCTTCCATGGAGAAATATGATTGTGATGATGAGGAGATCCCGTAGTTTTCGGGAACGTTGACGATCAAAAATCACCCTGTATATTGAGTATTTGTGACCGAAAAGCGACGGTGCTCTGACCGAACTTTTCACCTCGTACACGAAATATCATGAAAACTGGTTTTGACATACATAGTTACCTACTTTCGTATTTACAATACCTATTAGTAGGGCTTACACGCTAGCAAAAGAAAGTGTGTTAGTTGGTAGACTGTCACGTTTACACTGTAACTAATTAAGAGAATATTTACTAAGTGAGTAAATAGTTAAAAATGAATTTACCATAGATAAGGTAATGCCGCTGCAGAATGTATTATTTATTATTATTTCACTTTTATCATACTTAATATTTGGTGCTTATGCTTTTTAAAAATATCATCATCATCATCAGCCTATTGCAGTCCACTGCTGGACGTAGGCCTCCCTCAGGGCAGGCCAAAAGACTGCCATGGGAGGTATTTGCCCATAGTCACCACGCTGGGCAGGCGGGTTGGTGACCATAGTCCAAAATATGACTATGTTGTCAACACGGGAAGCGCTGCTGCCCACCTCCCGGAAGCCCTTAATCGCCTCGTGCAATACCCACAGGCAGACATGGAGTGGTACGAATTCTACTCTGCCGGCACCACGCGGCCCATAACTTGGTACCTAACTTCGTAACTTTAAACATAGGTACGTCTTAATATGCAATGCATGCTAAAATCTTCTATTCTATCTTCACCGGAGAAAAACAATCCCATAATATACTTTTGAGCATTCGTTTTCGATTTAAAAATAGAAAGTCCCTAGGGATCTAATCTCTGCCACAATTCGCCCATGTCCATGCACTATATAATCTAGCTCTACTGGGTCTTTATTTCCAGTTCCCATGCCTGATGAATAGACATTGGCCAGGTTAAATTGGCGCAAATGGCCCTTGAAGGGACCTCACTAGGACACCATGATGGTACGAGTGACAATGGACGCCGAAATAACTTTCACTGCGTTACCTTATAAAGATGGAGCGGAAAAGACAACTAATGACCGTGTGAGACAAACGCATAGCTTTAATTAAATAGTAGATCGGCTGACCCATAGTGTCCGCTACTAAATAGAATGCACGCACATCGCATACTTAAGTGAATACAAGCGGTTTATAACACACAAACAACACAAGTAAATTAGTGGACGTAAAATAAGCCTACAGATAAAAGTTGGGTGGGCATTTTGAGATAATATTGGTGGCGCAATCAGCAGCGTCGCCATAGGTGTCCTAATGAGTTGTCGCGCGCAAGGGACCTGATTACAGGGCGGTATTTAGGCTGTACCTATTACACGGCGGAAGCACGCATCCGTTGACATCGCGCAGCCATTATGCGCTGGTGGTGGCACGTGAGGTGGACTTGGTGCTGTCATCGCTATTGTTCTACAATTTGTTTTTTTTTTCTAAATGATTACAACAAAGATCGTGGCAATTGCGTAAGGTGACAATATAAAATTACAGTTTTGTTAATCTGAATAAGCGGTATAGTTATATCAATGTCTCCAATTTAAAAAGTATCAACCTAATTTGAGGATATACCTCGTTATATAAAGATCTGTCGTCTCTGTCTAGCACTATAGGACATTTCTTTCTCCATCATTAGATCTATAAACATAGTAAACATGAACACAATGAAGGATGTGGATAAGAATATCGAAAAACATTGTAAAACGTTATAAATTATCACATATAAATACACAGATCGAAATGTTTTGAAATTGTCCAAAAATCTGACCTTCAGCATTCTGCAGGGTAGCGAAGCTATACGCCCGGACAAAGAACGAAAGAAATTAGGTAAGTAATTTGTTTACAAAATGATGAGTTGAATTCAAATAGATGACTTAAATGTTGACTAACCCAAGTTTTGTCATCCTCTATACAAAACAATGTTTTGTGCCAATCGGCAAAAATGAATAATCTTTAACAGCTTCACATATATCCCAGTAGAGAAATAGGGACGGACAGTTATTTCTAATTAAATGTACCATGCATGAGCGGCCAGAGTGCACACAATAGCTCTACCCAAGTGCAAGTTAGTCAGAACTAAGAGCTATTATACCAGGACTTGAAAGAACGCGGAAACATATGAAACACATTCAGCGAGAAATGGCGTGACTGATGCAATACATGGGGCAAATTAATGAGGTTGTGGCCCAAGGTAATGTCTAAAACTTATTATTTTTGAATTCGATTAGGGTTTGAGGTCGACTTTCGAAAATCTAAAAAAAATAAACAAACACTATCTGATTCCGTAATTCACCTCTATTAAAAGAAAAAATACATTTTACTTACCTTACCTTGTCAAAGACTAAGGTCACATAAATGAGAGGAGTAATTTCAGATTGCGTTATCTCATTTACTATGCATCCAGTAGTTATCAAGTCCCAACAGTTGATTCATACATAAGTATCGATGACACTGCTCAGTAAGTGTCGCCGCCTCGGTTCATTAAACCTAACTCCTGGAGCTGCAGACACCGCCCGGAGACAAACGGATGCAGTCTGCGGTTGGGGCAGCAAACTACATGTTTGCCGACAGGTATTATTAAATAATACGATTCATGTAGGTGTACATTACGTATGTATACCAGTGTTACGTTGTGTGTGTGTATTACCTTTGTTACGACGTTACAAACATGCTGTTCGATAACAGCTCAAATATTTAAGCATAATGATCATAGCCATAACTGAAATGCCCTGATACTACTTCTTTTTTTTTTCCTCGAAATTACGACTAGTAGTATGTTTTTGCTGTCGTTATATGGGCTCAAATATACCAGACAGACCGAACAGTTAGTAATTCGCACACTAAGTGCTATCATGTTTGATAATAATCTTTTGATTGGATACATTTGGACACTCCCTGCTATGTACAAATATTAGTTCCATACAGAGTACATAGCCACAGCTACTTCAATTAATAATACACTGTTGTCAAGGTCAATCCGACTAGTTTTTGTGACGAATTGAAAATATGTAGAGACTATACTCTAGCGTAATATTTACGATGAAAAAATCTTTAAAAAATACCTATCTAGAAACATTAACCCAAAGTTGAGTAAATAGACTGCGTCGTAGCAAGATTTTTTCACGAGAAATAATTAATACCTGTCTATGAAAAAACTAGTATAAACACTGGACACTATAAATTTCGCCTAATCAAGTCTTCTTCTTCTTCAGCCTATTGCAGTCCACTGCTGGACGTAGGCCTCCCCTAGGGCACGCCACAAGGCTACTGCCACAGGGGTTTTTCACCACGCTGGGCAGGCGGGTTGGTGACCGCAGTGTGATTTTCGGACTATGTTGTCAGTACGGGAGGCGCTGCTGCCCACCTCCCGGAAACCCTTAATCGCCTCGTACGATACCCACGGGTAGGCAGGGGTTGTACAAACTCTACTTTGCCGGCACCACGCAACCTAATAAAGTATTCGATTTTTTTTTTTTTTAATTTACATCGTTTCCCAGCATTTTTTTGGCATAAACTTACTTTATTTGATGTATACATCACTCACCGTCGGTTCGCAGACGACATCGTGGTCATGGCAGAATCGCTGAAGGATCTAAGCACAATGCTCGATGGCCTCAATCGAGTCTCCCAACAGGTGGGCCTGAAGATGAACATGGACAAGATGAAGATCATGTCGAACGTCCATGTGCCGCCCACTCCTGTACTGGTTGGGAGCTCGATGCTCGAAGTTGTTGACGAGTATGTTTACCTGGGACAGACGGTCAAACTAGGTAGGTCCAACTTTGAGAAGGAGGTAAATCGGCGAATCAACTCGGCTGGGCAGCGTTCGGGAAACTACGAAGCTTATTTGTGTCCAAGAACCCCAGTCCTTAAAGACGAAGGATATTTAAACAGTGCGTGCTGCCGGTGATGACCTACAGTGCCGAGACGTGGTCTCTTAACTGTGTGCCTCATAAAGAAGATCCTGAGATCGCACAGCGAGCGATGGAGAGAGCTATGCTTGGGATCTCTCTGCGTGATCGAATCAGAAATGAGGAGATCCGCAGACGTACAAAGATCACTGACATAGCTCAACGGTCCAGCAAGCTGAAGTGGCAATGGGCAGGGCACATAGCTCGAAGAACTGATGGCCGATGGAGTCGGAAAGTTCTAGAGTGGATACCACGTATCGGCAAGCGCAGCGTGGGAAGGCCACCCGCGAGGTGGACGGACCACCTGGCCAAGGTCGCGGGCGTCGGTTGGATGCAGGCTGCTTCCCACCGGTCGGAGTGGAGGTTGTTGGGGGAGGCCTATGCCCAACAGTGGACTTCTCAGGGCTGTAAATGATGATTTGATGTATAGAGTACGTACCCTTCGTCTTCTTATTCGTCTATGCCTTCGTTAAGGGTGGCAACGAAAAAACATCCTGTATAAAATCAATACTAAGAGTTACAAATTAATATAACAAAAATTTTATAGCATGTTTGTAATTAACATACAAAATACTTTCAACAAAATTTCTCCTACTAATATCATCTCTTGACGCGCCCTGTTCTCACTAACCCAGCGTTATCTCCTTCGAACTCCTCCAACCAATACTCGTCGGCTCGAATAATATACGTCACAGGTTATCCGGCAAAATGCAGTGTCACAAGGGCTCACCTGCGCCGCTGCACTGCTAGCACATCCAGCCAGCCTACATCCGGGAATAGATGCATTAAAGCTGCCATAGGCTACTGTCGCACACGCTATAAAATGTTCAGACAGGTGCAAATTTTCAGACTGTGAGCTTTTACATTCCGTGGACATGTAACAAGAAACTGCATACGGCGGCACGTTGTTCCAATACAGGTATGATACCGATGACCATCGTGTTGGTGGTTTAGAGCGAGCGGCACGCCCCAGCCCGCGCCCGTGCGTATAAATTGCACAGTGTGTCCTGCCCCTTACCGTGTTTATGTTGCTATAAACGTACTTTTACGGGCAGCAAAACGACACAAGAGATGAGATAAAATTACCCTTTTACGAAGTTAAGTAAGGGCACTTATCTATTCGACTGGGAATACAACGGTTTCAATACTTCTGCGTATACAGGATGTTTTTTTGTGGCCACCATTAACGAAGGAT
This sequence comes from Carposina sasakii, assembly GCA_014607495.2. Taxonomy (NCBI): domain Eukaryota; kingdom Metazoa; phylum Arthropoda; class Insecta; order Lepidoptera; family Carposinidae; genus Carposina; species Carposina sasakii. Next base: position 3,666,251 of record CP053148.1, read on the forward strand.
ACGTACTCTATACATCAAATAAAGTTTATGGCAAAAAAATGCTGGGAATTTTTTTTTTTGTTACTTGATCCGGCGAAATTTATAGTGTCTAGTGTTTATGTTAGTTTTTTTATAGACAGATATTAATTATTTCTCGTGAAAAAAATGCGCGTCTATGTGCATTTATGCAGAAAAACGCAGTCTATTTACTCAACTTCAGACCCTAATATTTTGGAAACCAGACACTTCCCAGGTATGCTTCCATGGAGAAATATGATCGTGATGATGAGGAGATTCCGTAGTTTTCGGGAACGTTGACGACCAAAAATCACGATGATATAATAAGTAATCACAGGGTACTTTCACATTCTTGGCCAACCTATTTAAGGACAATGCGACAAGTCGCCAGTTTTACTCAAACAAACTGCAGCGCGGTGACTAACAGTGCAACACAATACCAATCAAAGTAGCACTACAAGTAAAGCTACATCCAAATACATAAAACATGGCGCTATTCATTCAGCCCCATCGGCCGCCGCTGCCCAAAACAGGTCGAACGCGTTACATTGTTTGAAAATATTAAAAAACGACTATTAAACTAGCACATCAATGCATTCAACAGTCATGCCGGAGTGACTAAGTATAACGAAAACAGAAAAAAAAACTGATCCAGCGCCTAACTACGTGTAAAAAGAAGCAAAAAGTCTCTCACAGGCGAGCTACGTGATTCATTTGTGAACAAGGTTAAAGGGACTCGGACAGCTCGGCGGTTGCCGTGTGTTCTGTGATTGTGTTATTGTATTTGATATGCTAATTTTATTTACTGTAATGTATAAAAACCTGTATGCATTATTTGTGACATTTCTGTGTCACAAAGGTGAGAATATCATTTGCATTGTAAGATTAATGCAACTACAAAACCTGCTAATGTAGATCTAAAAGAAGTGCAGTTGAAATTATTAATTGACAGAATAATTCCATCTATTTTTGTATGTATGTTTATTATATACCTAACAATTAAATATTTACAAATAATATGGCAATGTGTACGATATAGTATATTTATTTTACGAATATGACCATGGAAACATTGTATAGAAATCAGCCTTAAATTATCACTCGATCACTGAAAGGAAATCGAGTCGAAAGTTCTCGATTGCATTGCTCGACCGTGACACGCTTGTTATGGTAAAAAATGTCTCTGGCTCATTGCAATGTGCATGACCGCATGGTGCATGTCTTTGTTGACAATGCAAATACTGTAATAGAGATTGCTGTAATTTCGGTACCCAGAAATCTTATTAAGGGCCGTTTTATGTTATTTTCGTTGATGCTGTCTATCTTTAAAGAAAGACAGCATCAAGTTTATTCTAAAGATGATAGGCTATCTCACCTTTGGAAAAATCGGCCCTTAATTGGTTTTAGGGGAATGGTGAATTATCGCCACATTCTACTCGAAATATAAGTCAACCACTATCCATTTACACGGATATTGAAATCATACTTATATTACAAATGTGAATGTTTGTTTGTCAGTAGTAGTTATGTAGCTTATACATCTGAATAACACGTAGTTGTAAAGTATATGCGGATGAAGTCGCGAGTCGCTGCTAGTCTTTATACATTTTAGTGTAAATCTCCCGTGGAGTCACCATTGCAAAATAAATAAACATAGCGTACTTACGTAAACCACAAGTAAGAAAACCGATTATTGTCATACAAGTAGATTTGAAACGCATAATAAGAGTCCCGAGCATCTTGCGTAGCGTGTTGCTCAATTTGCATATAAAGTTCACGTGTGCAAGTAAATGATTTTGCTTGGCTATACCATATTTACTGCCATACATAATGATTTGGTTCCAATCTTGTACAGATTGAATGTTCACTGTATTCAACATTTTCTAAATACGTCCGCGACTTCTAATATCTTTATGTGCAATATCGACATATTTGTGTGTTGGATTCAACAAGACAATCTTAATCTGGAGTTCCTTTATAAAGTACATACCCAATATACATAGCACACATAAACATCACCTTATTGCAGTCCACTGCCAGACGTAGACCTCCCTTAGGGCACGCCACAAGGCTACTGCCATAGTGTTAGTAGTAGGGTGTTTGCCCATAGTTACCACGCTGTGCAGGCAGGTTGGTGATCGCAGCAGTGTAACTAATTATATAAGTAAATACCTAATATATAACAACCAAGGTATTACGAGCGGATTAAAAAGGTTTTTATGTGCCGTTAGTTAGGAATACACTTTTCTACTTTTCCACAATTATTTAAAAAACAAAGAGATTAAATAAATGAAAGCTTATTAAATTAATGGATTGCCACTTAAATTTCGATAAAAAATTGAAATATATCTTTCATAATAACACTATAATTAACAGATATTGGTTTATAACGAAGATCGATGCGAAAACATCGACGATTCACACAGTTTTCACTTTCCATCGCATCTGTATCAGATACTTGCGGTGAAAACTGTTTTTTTTTGTGATTTCAACTTTTTAATAATTATAATCGATAGTTTCTCATAACCTTACTTTATAGTTTAAGGTGATGTTTGAACATCTTGCGGCGCACCAGCGCGTGTGTAAACGCGTTGACAGTCTAGAAAACGTCTAAAAACGGAAAACAATAAATAATCTAATGGTCAACTGCTTTGCCATTCCTAAATTGTAAATTAAATCTTCGATTGTTTTCATTAATCTCAATCTCTACTGAGTTAACACACCCTACAAGATACCTGGCCAATGTTGCGACAGGTTGGTTTCAGGTACCTACGTACGTAGACGTTTGGAGTTTGTAAATCCAAATACATACATTCATGCATACACTAACCGCATTCACAGAAGCCGGTGCGGGTACGCAGAAGAAATGCGTCACAGGCACATACCTTACAGGGAAAACAAGTGTGTAAACATGCGAATATTGTTTACTGTTTCATTTTATAAAAGTATTTTTTAGCATAACCACGCATTTTCATTTTTAACCTCGTATATCTAATACTCAAATAATTCTAAATATTTTTAGATGTACTCAAAACTATAGGTTTTGAGTGAAGTTGTGCTATGTTGATCTATGCTGTCCACCATGAGTTTTACGATTCTACTGTCGCCAGCTACTCGTAATACTTCAAGGAATATTTTTTCTATTAGAGCTAATATAGATAGAGCATCTATACGTGTGTTTTATAGAGATTATCAAATAGCCAATAGAGTAGCCAAAAGCGAACTTAAAAGAAAAACAAAGTATAACACGCGATAGACTTATGGATGTTAAGATGTTATTAAGGTTTATAAAAATACTAGTGGACGCCCGCGACTTCGTCCGCGTGGAAATTGAATTGTAGCTTATATGACGACCAAAGCAGCGCCATTATTGATTGCGTCGAAAGGTATAACAGACAAATAAAGCAATAAATTAAAATTGCGACTATAATTTGAGATTTAAACTATCCTATCTCTCAAGTTGGATCGAACTGCACATGGTGTGCGAATTTTATTATAATCGGTTAAGTGGTTTAGGAGTCCATTGAGGACAAACATTGTGACACGAGATTTATATATATTAAGATAGAAGAAGCCGATTGCGACTAAATGAGCAGGGCATTAATTCAAACTTGCATACACGTATCATAAAAATCATGTAATTCCAGTTAGCACTTTATTGTCCGGATAGGCATCAGCATCGCGTGCTACATCGGTACCGTTCTATACATACGTATTTTTTTACGTTACGTTCGAACACCATACCTCATAGGTACCGTGGAGAACATCCACGAAGGAGATGTTCTAGCGTTTGCTCATAGAAAATAGAGCAGCGGTTGCAAGCTTGCAAGAGTCTCGCGAAGAGTGCATTTGATCAAGTAATATCTTTGAACGATGGCGCTAGTTGGTCTGTATATGATTACGATTCGTACGTTAGCTGTGTACCTAATTGCATATTATAAATTTTAGTTCACAAACCATACACTCTAGTAGACTATGGTTAATTTACATATTACACATGATGAGCTACATTAATATTATATGTAGTACCTAAATTCGAGAGTAAGTTCATCTAAATTAAGTTAGTTTATCTCTTCACTCTTTATTTACTAAATCAATTCTTCTTGAAAATTTGCACACATACAGTTGGGAGACTCGATATAGGCTACATTATGTAGTCGACGCGGACGAAGTCGCGGGCCAAAGCTTTATATATTAAGCATTATAAAAGCTCCCTTTAGCACCGTCTTCATGGTCGGCGCAGTATCAATCACGCAACAGATCTTACCTCCGACAAATATACTACCACGAAACAGTGTAATAAACCGTACCGTAAGTACAGCACATCGACCTTGAAGAAATCATTGCTAAGTTTCGCTTCGCGTGAGAATGTTTTGATAAAATGTCATTTGGATTATAACGATTTGTGTACACTGTTCCATCACCGGTAGTATTCTGGGAACAAATTCACACTTATTTATTTTGAAATTAACAATTAAAACCATATAGCTCTCTAACAACGGACAAACTAACAAGTATTATGTACTTTATAAAATTATTAATTAAGAAAATGGAAAAAATTCCTCACCCGGGTGGGAATCGAACCCACGACCTCTGCATTTCGCGTGTCAGTGCTCTAACCACTTTTATTATGTACTTTGTTTACTACATCGATTTTACTCCTAATCTCTTTAGATATAGAAAAATCGCAAGCTGGTTCTTTTTCCGCGCAATTTTTCATGTCATAAAGTATCTAATCTATCTGTTCTAGTAAATATAGAATATCATTTATTTATCTAAGTGCTCTCGGGCGCCAGTGTAGACACCACAAGACACTATAAACGGTATCCGTTTTCGATGATTATCTGTGACGTGCGACACGCGACTATGTTTTTCCGTTAACGCTTCATCTGGTTAAGTAGATGAGTAACAGCCACGATAGATGTTTGCTTGACGCATTGTTATGATACTATACGTGACTACACTTCAGTTCTAGGCAGATAAGAAACGCCAAACTGGACAGACGCAAATATACAGATGTTCTTAAAGTACCTATAAAATGATGTTAAAGGTAATGTCGAGTATGCCTAATATGGTTTCGCCTGTGAGCTATAACAGAGGCGCTTCCGAGAGTTTTGCACTATCAAAGTGCGGTTAGACCAATTGGCAATTTCAGGTTCTGGGATTCATTCTATTTCTACTGGTTCGATGCCGGCAGATTTTTTAAGCATGGCGACATCATCCTAAAATTTAAACTTCAACATAAAACGTTTTACAATAACGTAGTATAGTCAACAATCATAACATTCTACAGAAATACCTGTTTGTAATGCCCCCACGTTAATCGGCTACATTTGGCGCATATTTCAAGGACAGCGTCTTTGGGGAGGTCTAGCCAATAAACACAGTTATAGCCACGACCGGAGACTGACTAAAGTAGAGTGAAGCGTTACATCTGCTAAAAGGTCGACGCAACCACCGCCTAGGTAAGAGTACCTTTATATTAGGTCGCAATCAGTGCTAGAGCAGCGCGGCAACTACAGCTACTTGGTCACTCACTTTTATAAAGCCGAGAGCAGCGCGAGTCGTCTTTTTACTAAAGTATCCGGCCAAACTGGCTGGGTCTGTCCGGCTTTAGGCTTTGGCGACCTGGCAACCCTCTTGCACTATTCGAATCTTTATAGTATGAAAGCTCGCAGCTACTGTCATGCTACTTGCAATGTGAAGGTTCTCTTAACTTAGATTTTCCTAAGAAACACAGTCCAAGTCATTGGTATTCCGTGAAAATTCTAAGAGCAAAATTAAACGCTCATATTATCTTACAGTTTTACAGATACGCCAAAAACAATATAAAGGCTACTAAACAAGCCCCGCTTAAAACATTTAACTCTGCAAGCCTTTTTAAAGCAACAACTAAAAAACCCTTTATCGCGGTCAAAGTAACGTACAAAGATAGTAAATAAACATTACACAACAACGTCATTTGTGTTTGTGTTGCCCGCATACATTCCCTATCGCCCCGAGACCGAAGCGATGCACTTTAGGTAGGTTTATGCCGGTAGCTACAGAAATAGAACTACCTATATGTACTCCATGCACTTTTAAGAGCTTTAAAGCTATCGGACAGTGACTGTCTGTCTTTTAATCTAAAGTAAATTCTACTATTTTATAAAAAACGCTGGGTCGTAAAATAGCCATAAAGATTGGCATATGATATTGATTAGGTTATATAAAAATTAGGCCAACCTAAAGGTAATTAGTAAGATAGTTGTATTTAACAATTTCTCTAATAGAATACGCTATAATTATATGAAAAAATTTACTTATTAGCACGCATCATACGAATTACACGCCCTATGTCAGAGATAGGTACGCAAAAAGTCAAAAATTCAAATTGACAGATACGCAAAAGATCAGAAACGCAAAAAGCCAGAAACGTACAATGTCAAAGTTAAAAACTCGAAGCTTTTTGAATTTGTCAAGTTCTAAAACTAACGATGGTTATAATAAAGTTTCACGAAGTTTAGCGTTAGTTTAGATACATTAGTCCAAATAGATTTGCAGAAATAATATTAATACTGCACCTAAAGTGTATGATTACTAGATAATAGGTAATATTATTGTAAAATAAAAAATTCACCAAGTACGAGGGCTGTCATTAGCAATCTACACTAATATTATAAAGAGGAAAACTTTGTTTGTTTGGTTGTAATGAATAGGCTCAAAAACTACTGGACCGATTTCAAAAATTCTTTCACCGTTAGAATCCTTATTGGACCTGGATGAACATAGGCTATAAGAATTTCGATATTCCCACGGGAAGGCGACCAACGGGAATTCTATATTTTTTACGAAAACCGCTATACATATGAAGCTGACGCATATATGTTCATTGGGGACAGCGAGGGAGGACTAAAAACGGATTTCCCGAAATTCCCACGGGAAGGGGACAAACGGGAATTCATAGTTTTTACGAAAACCGCTATACATATGAAGCTGAAATCGGGCATATATGTTCATTGCAGCGAGGGAGGACTACGGATTTCCCGAAATTCCCACGGGAAGGGGACAAACGGGAATTCATAGTACGAAAACCGCTATACATATGAAGCTGAAATTGGGCATATATGTTCATTAGGGACTGCGAGGAAACAAGAACGGATTTCCCGAATAGACTATTTCGAAAACGGTTAAACATGTGAATCTGAAGTTGAGCATATATGTTTATTTGGGACCCCGAGGAAGCACTGGGAACGGATTTCCCGAAATTCCCACGTGAATTAATTTTTTACGTTATAGGCTGGCTAATTGTAGTCCACGCGGACGGAGTTCTGCTTTTAATATACTACTAATTACGGTATGGTTATTTACGCCACGTGGACGTGTAGTGAGCGACCGTATTGCAAAATACGCAAGTATTAATTTGCCTCGAGCAAAAAAGCTAATAGACTATTCCGCATAGAAATTAGCGCAAGAGGTGCGTTAGGTGAATTGGTGTCTGCCAGCCATTCACACAGACCGGTTTAAAGAGAGCACATTTCGATCAATGAAATAACGTTATTAAAACCCTTCTTAACCATCTGGTCCGCCTGAGTGAACGGAACTTAAGGAAGGTCTAAACATGAAGGACAAATAGGAAATGCTATACCTAAGCAGACTTACGACCGCTGATGTAGCTTACTTTACGTAGTTTGAACCAATCACTCGGACTAACATATGCCACCTACCCACCATTAGTAGAGCCTACCGCCAGTAACTGCGACAATTTTCTACAAACAACAGTTTATAGAACTACTCTTGTTAGTTCCTACTCCATTGTATGACAGCGAATGATCATCGCCTTCTCACGAGTTGTGACGTCACCGATTGTGGACAGGTGCGTTCTACTGACATACTAATGGTGAAGATGTACAAGCCTCGGTATTACAGTAGACATTTCAGTGTCGTGTCGGCATAGCGTAAATGAGTCGGCCCACTGAAGTTAAAGGTACCATATAATGAACGTAATAAGAATTGTCAGGCACATATCGTTTCATATACTGGATATCAGCTACGGCATAAATCTCGATTTTTAAAGAGGCCGACTTTTCCAACGGTCAGATAGTCTATCTGAAGGATAAAGAAGTTGATGCTACCTTCCTCTAAAATTTCACAAGATGGAGACAGCACCGTCAGATAAGGTTATCTGAACATTGAAAAATCAGCCCTCAAAAAAGAAACATCTATCAGTGGTTCTCTTAACAATGCTCGAAATTGTCTAAATAGACTCTTAGCCAGTTAGTAAAGCGGCACAGTCAACATTACGACTACAACATGTCCACGGCAATTGATACGCTTAATGCCATAGTTGGTAACACGAGACGTGGGTGACCGAGCGTGATAATAATATTTGTCTTATTTAATCCATTAGATACGATCAATTTACTCTCCACATTAAATAGGTACTGAGCAAGTAGGTAGCTCGTAGACAAACGCAATATGACTCGACTTTCTAATATTTGATGCTATATCATTATTATGTCTATTCTTCGCAGTCTTGTCCTATTTGACATTATCGACAGTTTCTCGTAGCAAATGTCAAATGTTGATTTCAATGTCATTTTACTCTTGTCCTATTTGACATCATCGACAGTTTCTCGTAGCAAATGTCAAATGTTGATTTCAATGTTATTTTACTTTGTTATGTCGCGAATTAAGAGTTGACATGTCTTCGAAAAACCGGCGGCGGATAAACTGAACGATAGTATGCGAAACGAGAATAGTTAATTATCCGAGAATTACGCATTTAGTGCAAATAATCCTAACGCTGCAAATTTAACCTGCGTAGAATAACACGATAGTGTTAAATGTTTACCTACACACCGGCTAATAACAAATTAAATAAGCTTCACACATAATTAATACTAGTGGACGCCCGCGACTCAGTCCGCGTGGACTGCAGAAAAAACAAAATGTCGAAATTATCCCGAATAAAAACATTTTTTCGATATAAAAAGTAGCCTATATGTTAAGTTGGACCTGTCACAATATATTCCTGAAAACTGCATCGAAATGGTCCAGCCGTTACTAAGATCAGCGTGCACAAACATCGACCCGTTACAATTTTATTATATGTATAGATATAGATAGAAAGAAGATAGCGAGCATACAACGAAATTGTTGTTTTACTAACAAAACAAATACTAGTTAGTTGTTGCTGTTAGATGAGATTGTTAAATGCCATAAAATATCTTAGATTGGAAAGGAACAAATGTGGGCCACAAGTATCCTACCAATATTATAAATGCGAAAGTTTTTGAGGATGAATGTATGTTTGTTGCTCTTTCACGCAAAAGCTACTGAATGGATGAAATTCGCAATAATATAGCTTACATATCAGAATAACACATAAGCTATAATTCATTATCCCGGGAAAATATTTTTAACCCGGATAATTTCGACATTTTGTTTATTCTGCAGGCCACGCGGACTGAGTATAACACAATTGGGCCTATACAATAATTCCACTATAGCACTATAATTGCAGCAGAAAAAAGCTATAAAACGCAGAGATCGTAAACATTTTGCAATCGGGAAACAAAACAGAGAAGCCGTTAGAGAGCGTTGTGATTGCGCAACAGGAATCTTTCCATGCACCGGACTAGTTTCAGTTAAGTACAATTCGCCCTACATGCGTAAGTATACGTCTTTCGTACGAAGGAAGAGCTAGGAGGAGGTGTGATTTATTAATTAAGACTATGAAGTATGAAAGCCAAGATGAAACGCAGTGCGCAAAATCTATTGTCAACTCATTCTATAAACTAAGTATGACAATATTGTAGTACAAATAGTAACCTCATACAATATAATTTTTTTAAACGAAAAACCGACTTCCGCCCCTATGAGCCAAAACTCGAGCTTACTAAAGTAAAATTTTGCTAAAATATATGTTACGTTATGCCATGTACGAAGTTTAGAAGGCATAGTATTGTCAGATTTAGATGCCAGCAAATTATTAAATCGGCCACATGACGAAAGGGCACAGAGAGAAATGACTAGGCTTCGAAATTTGACGTCTGACAATATAAATAAATAATAAAAAATAATAAATAAAAACGGCTAAACGCAACATATAATTACACGACTTAATTTATTATCTCCATCTTCATAAGCCTATTGCAGTCCACTACTGGACCTAGGCCTCCACCTGCCATAGGGCGATTTTGTTACTAAAAAGTTCCACTATCTGTTTTTCGGCGGCTCCATCATCAGACCCTCGTTTCCTTCATATTATGTGTAGCTGACCAAAATTCTCAATACAAATCTAAAAACCGACTACTCGTGCCTATATTTGAGGAGATCCCTTAGAGATTCCATCATCAGATGTTATGTTTTATATGCAGGTGATCAAAACGGTCAGTAAAAGTATAAAAACAGACTACATGTGCCTACAATATTTGAGGATTGTCCTCGATTTCTCCAAGATCCCATCATCAGATCCTGATATGGTGAATATGGGACCAACTTGGAAGCATACCAAGACCAACTATAAAAAAAATTGAAATCGGTTCATAAATGAAGGAGTTCTGAGGTAACACACATTAAAAAAACATACAGAATTGATAACCTCTCCTTTTTGAAGTCGGTTAAAAACGAGCACAATTATGCACAAAAAATAAAGCACCAATGCATTTTTTCCATTTCTTCAGAAAAATAAAAACCATGGTGGAGCCCACGACACCATACGAAGAACGTAACAAACGCACCACAAACCTACTGGCTATATAATTTAGCTCTCATGTTCCACCTGCGCATCGCCGTCTCCATTTTCCATGAAAAAACATTGTTAGACCGCCTCCTTTTCATACTTCTTTAATCATACCTCGTGTGTGGAGAGTGATTTAAAATACGGTTGGATTATTCCCGAACCTCGCATCTGTAAGCCGCAATTGTATAGTGATTTTATTATCGTTATTTGTAGGTCATATGCATGAAGATATGTTTTTATAGCTAGATACTCTTTTGATAACCGATTACTACGGTTACTAACCGTTTCAGGAAGACAGATTTAATATTTAATATGTGTAAGTATGAGTGTATCAACACACAATAGATTCCTCACCTCCGTAAGTGGGTACTTTAGAAATGAACTAACAAAAAATACATAGGTAGACACCAAGGACTGTCTATTCCATATTAAATATTAGGCCGATTTTTTCTAAGTGGTGCTAATTCGTTACAGATAGCAGAAAGAAATAAAAATATATAAAAAATAATGTAAATTGCCGATACGCTCCTCACGTACGAAATGCACATAATTTTATCAACATATTTACTAACACTTACTTAACTTGTTATTGCCACCTCTATAAGAGAGAAACGCTACCCATGGCATTAGCGAGAAACTCTGAGAACAAATGTTGTGCTCCCTTGAACTCTCGCTTATCCAGGTTGGTACTACAGATTTGGTCCTTATAAAGTTGTCTAGCCGATTTTTTCCAAACTTCACCCACATAAGCAAATCAACATTATCCATCAAATAGGCTATCTGACAAATGTAATAATTGGTACTAAGGGTCCTTATCTAGCCTCATAGACAAAGCAAATGCTAAATCTAGTTATCAGCACACTTGATAGATCTTTCCGTTTATTTTATAGAAAGTAAGACGGTATGTGGTAATTCTCGATTGTATTAAAAAATATTTATCATTTGTTGCAAGTGGCTTCAGCTCGCTTCGATAGATAAGATCTGAACTATTTAGTAATAAAATATGTACCAAGTTATTTATTATTTATTTATTAATCTTTAAATATTCTAAAACTTAAAATTAGGTACAACGTCCCACAAAACTGCTCGCGCTTGTAACATAACCTACTCATTTTCACAGTATTATGATAAAAAACCTACCTACCTGTGGGAGATAGGGTGGACTTGAAGACTTGCTTTTAGAATACACACTTGAAGGCTTAATGACACACTTGTAGGTCTACGTCTAGGCACAAGAAAGCACCAAGGTATACTTTCTGCAATGTTTCTTTTGACATCAATTTACTGCTCAGCTTAAAAACTCTCTACCCAACCATCAAAAGGCAACTATAATTAAGTTTTGATTAGTTGGAAAACACACAAAAGGTAGGAAACATTTCGCTGCGGAAATCTACCAACAGGTTTTGTAAATATTTTCGTTTCACATATTTACACTAGCGACAGCCCGACTCCACTGGCGATAACTTTGTAGCCTGTGTTATTTGGATGTATAAGCTACACTGCCAAGATTCATCGAAACCCGTTCGGTAGTTTTTGCATGAAAACTAACAAACATGCAGAAATCTCTCACACACTTTCACATCAATAGTATGATAGGATAAATACAAGGACGTTTCGATTCTAATGAAATATTTTAAACCCGTAACTGCCAATGGCGTAAGATCTCGAGCTCGCAGACTCATCGGTTATAATTAAAATATTGTAAGGATTGTGAAACTCTGAATTGAATCATAAGAAAGAAAACGGATTAAGAAGAAACAATTAGAGGATTTCCATTTATGACCGTACCTTGTGAAGAAAAAATGGCATCACTACCAACAACTCGAAATAATTAATAAGAAGTTTCAATTTCCAAATATGTTCAGAAACATAATATGTAATTAATTAAATAAATGACTGGAATATTTAAATGCCACCTAATTAAATGATAAAAGCCGCAGATGAAATTATTTACTACTATCGCTGAAACCGCCAATGGACATTCATTATTAAAATTCTACATGGAAAATCACACTTCATATAAACGAACATTTTCACAGCGAAAAGCCAATATTTTTTGTTTGTTTCGGTCAGCAAACCTATCGACACGTGAAACGTTCTCGATTTCGACAAACGGAACTCCAACAGCGCCTATTGGATTTTTATAAAAGAAAAGAGATGAAAACGTCCGTAACAAAAAGTTCTTCGCACATGGAGTTTCACACTTGGTTTCGTGTTTGAGCCGCAGATTACATAACCTGGGTTATTTCTTCAATGTTGAACCTGCTATCATTAATGGGTTACCTGTCAACCAATTAGGCTGGGTACGATTAGTCTATCATGAGTACTACTTGTGTTATGTATGTGTACTGTGTATGTCTTTATGGTAGCAACTAGTAAATACGTGGGCTCCCAAGATACCTGAGTGGTACCGCTTCTCATTGTGCGTGACGCGGCGGTGCGTGCGCCGGTTCCTGGTATGCTGCCGACTGCTGCCGTCGCCACGAGGCCCTCGCGGCGGCTGGGCTGCGTTCAAACACGCTATTATGTACAGAAGCCGTCAAGCCCTACATTCAGTCAATTAAAAACACTGAAACAAACTCTATATAGGCTATGCCGCAAACTGCAGCACGAACTGAAATTGCCTGCGTATTTTAAATGGAAATACACCGCAGTCAATTGCCAATCCCAGTTGAGGCTAAAAACACAACCATGGCGGGCGGTTCGGAAAAATAGATTCTACAGATATATATCCAGGTCAAATGTCGCCAAACAAAAACTAAAACGAAAAGAAAAACAACAATAAAATAAAACGTAATACAATGGTCTGCCGTTACGGTTTGGTACTTAGGTAAATATTGGTCCGATAGTGTGTTATCAAACAATGGTGGTCGTAGGCGCCGTTTGTACTGCCGCATTCACACCTCTGGCGGTGCTCGGGTTATCACGGGGTCGGCGACCTCGCTGGCAGATAACGCGAGGTGGTACCTTATCAGTGGCGCAATGCAGCACCGAAAACTGAACCATCATTTTTTTGGGACGATCAATATAATTAACTGTATATAAGGGTTGCCTATTCTATTGTGAAAGTAATAATACTCTATCTCATTAAAAATATACTATGATGATTCAAATAGAAAACTACTATTACCGACTTATAACGATTATAAAAGTAACGTGATATCTACACCTAGTACTCGTAACTAACATGCACAAAAAATGTCTTGGTTCGTGCTACGTTCACAATCGTTATCAATGCGCACGGGAGTAGTCACTCTATAATCAAAATGCAGACACGAGCACAAGATTCAACTGTAAACGTGGGCACAGACTGGATTTCCTCCCACGCTGATGTCTGCGTCGCTCCTTACAGGAACTTGCTAAAAAGGATTGTGAGCAAGGGGTTGTTTGTTAGATTGGCTTTGGAGAAATCTATGTCAATATAGGTCGGGAAGATATTTTCGAGAGTGAGTTTTGGACATAATACTGACTGAAACCTCACGACCAAAACTGGTGGGTGGTAGACGCGGATGAGACACTACCGGAGTGAATGTGAGAGCAGTAAGGAAGGGTAAATGATGGGCAGAATTTGAAAATGTTTTGCTCGTATTACTAACTTAATTTTAGTAGGCTGTGAGAGTGAATCTATCTGGTCTACGTAAATAGAAAAAGATAAAATATAGTTAGCAGGAAGAATGCTGCATTTACAAATCTGATCTTGGCTTCGACCTTGTCTGGTTGGACCGGCTGACACACTTTACCAGTTTCTCTAACCGCCAAAAGATATTACGTTATTATTAGCATTAAAGTAATTAGTAAACTTTAGAAACCTAGTCCGCTTCTGTTATTAATATGCCAATTATAGTTCCGTAATTTTCCGGATCTATAAATCCTGCGGTATCCGGATAATTTGGAAAGTTCTCTATATTCAAGGAGAGAATTTTATAACGAGTATTTAAAAGTTTTTAATTGACGAATACAAAATGTCGAATAACTAAATGTCGATAACCGTACTTTTGGACGAACAGTCAATTTGTGAGATAAAATGCACGCAGGGAAAAACAACACGATCTTGTTACATCACAGAACACTAATAAAATTGTGAATTAGGTTAATCGGTGATTTAACACATTGTATCTAGTCTCAATTTCAGTTCATACTGGAATTTGTAGCTGAAAAAATGTCCATTCGCAAGATAACTTTAATCTAGTTTAAGATCGCAGTATTTCCACTGGAAAACATAAACACAATTGCCGACTGACCTTCGAACCAAATTCCTATAACCAATAATAGCGTAGGTATGATTACCTGACCTAGGTTTATGTCTAGATAGACTTTACAGCTGACAGGAATTAATGGAATAAATAGAAATATATCGCTGATCTATACTATAATATTATAAAGAGGTAAACTTTTATTGTTTGTTTGTTTATTTGCAGCGAATAGGCTCCGAAACTACTGGACCGATTTCAAAAATTATTTCACCGTTAGAATACTTATTGGACCTGGATGAACATAGGCTATAAGATTTCCCGATATTCCCACGGGAAGGCGACCAACGGGAATTCAATATTTTTTACGATATGTATTTAACGTATTGTTATTATCTAGCGGACTGACCGTTCATCGGATCACGTTGCACACGTCCATAAAACTGCCCCGTAAGCTGAAGCTACTCAGGATAGCCCAAACAAGCGTATTGTGAGTTGCAAGTAGCGTAACCTTCTGCATAAGAAAAGACATCACATTTTGACCCGAAAGCGGCAGAAAAATTACACGAATCTCAACTCATTAAGTGTACGTTTGGTCTAACCTTTATTTTAACCAGTGCCTGTATCTAAATGTTATTCTTGTGCCATTGCTTACAATAAAGTACCTAGGTGATAAAGTGTGGTTGACGTGCGTATATGACCAAATAAACCGCTCATAAAAAAATTAACAGAAAATCATAAAAATTACAAATTATACATACAATGCCGATGGACCGCTGGACAGCATTGAGTTTCACGCTAGCGCTCTGAAGGTCAACCTAATTATTTTAATAATCTACACTTTTAACCATCGGAAGTGATATGATTAGGTGCACTAAAATAGAATACAATGCATCGCAGTTCGATTCTACCAAAGTGTTTAGATTTACTTGAATTACAGCGTATTTTTAAAAATGTCAAACACTAATAGAGAATGAGCTCAAGCTATTTTCCCCGTACTCAATACCCAACATGAAAATCCATTCAGACGCTGTATATCGAAAAAGAATCCGGCAGATACACCGAGTTGCTTTCGCATTTACTTAAATATAAAAGTATGGATATGGATGCGGCAGTTCATTGTACCCGCGGCCCAAATAAACTGTCGCAGACCAGATTCGAGATGCCCTCTCCGATTGACCCTACTTGCGGAATCGGGAGCGGGTGGCCAGTGGCCATAGTTCCGCGACTGTCCAACGCCCATCGACGGCGACAATTGACATTTGACCCCTGCGCCTAGTCTGTCACGACCTTGGACACGTAAGTACTGGGATTGTTAGTACGACGGGTGGCGTCACCGATTAATAAGCCAAGCCAGTACTCGCAGGTCACAGGTGTATTAGTACAGCTGGTTAGCATCGCTTGCCGGCTCGACTTACCTGGCGGCTGCGGCTGGGGTATGAATGGTGTGAGAAGTCGTGTCCTTTTCTTTTCATAGCCCTTTTGTGTTATGTCACCTGTAAACAAACGGAAAATTAATGCATTCGCTGTTCGCGCACTGAGGAAGTGAAGCATCTCTTTCAAAGGGTATGGTCAAACGTCCAGGGTCATGTTATAGGTTAAGTACCACATATTTCTCAGATTAAGATAATATCTGTCTTTCATCAAATACTGTCGAACAACCAACGCGCGATGTGTCGTTGTCGTTTACTTTTATTGATAGAAGAGTCGACCGGTTCAGATAAATTACGATGAGAAATTTCACCTTTATTACGCCAGTGTCTCATGTACTGTACTGTTAAATATTCCGTAGTATGGTATACGATCATTGCAAAAAGAAATCCTCTATATTTTAAATAGAAACCGAACATCAGAGGTTAGATTTCAGTTACAATTGAGTAAATGTTTGTATTTTCTACTTTTCTCGTAATGGCAAGCGTCGCTAACGAAGCCACGGATATTTGCACCACAAATGCAAATTAAGCGAAAAGTTTGAGGTTCATTATTAAGTTTAACTGCTATACAAATCCTGGCACGAAGTTGTTGACTATGTCCTCGTTAAAATCCCATGGGTAATAAGTGTGTGGTTTTTACGTTATAGATAATATTTGCTATTTCGCGATATTAGATTATAAAATCGCACAATAACATTGGAAGGAATGTATGGCTGTCTGTTACGAAAGAATGGCGAATGCATAAGCTTCACCTCAACTCAAATTCTTATTCTTTATTGAACACCATAAAATGGTTTTAAAAAGTTCGTATGAAAAAGAGAAATGTACAAAGGCGTGCTTATCTCTTAAAATTCAAATGCGCTTTAAATTAAATTCAGTCATTATAGAAATAATAAATTAAGCCTGTCATAGCACAAAGCCTAGGTACAGCACATTTAATCCCGAGAAAAAACATGATACATATAGAGAGACAACTTTTATAATTTACTTTCGCCCACGCGGAGCCACCCGCATCCAGAGTTTGTATAAAATATAAAAGCGAAAACAATTTGTACACTAATTGAATAAGCTTTTCATGTGTAACATGGCCACGCCTGCGACACCCTGTAGTTTCAGCAGTTGTAACAGTATTATTATTCTCTGCATGATGTATATTAACTGTTCAGTATATCCAGCTACGTTTACAATCAAAAGTACTCGAAACAATTGAGTGTCGCCATAGTGCATCACTGCTCATTGAAATAAAGTGACAAATGGTGAGCTCGTTAGAAACACGAGTAAACTCGGTATAGCTGCAAGTGTGTCGGTCTGTACGTATATAGGTCACTCGCAATAAGTGCTGTCGACGCTCAGATCTCTATCTATAGAACGCTATTACAATCGGGAAATGTTTGGAAACTGCATTTAAAATAGGCACCAAAAGCCGTGCTTGTCGTCACAACAAAATTGATTTTGTAATATAATTTATTTTAAGGGTTAGCTCGGATAGTATGGGCTTTAGGAAGATGACTACTAATATTCCAGAAGTGTTAGTTCTATAGACTTTTTATTAAGATTAGTTCAGCCATTTTGTCATTTTAATACATATCTATATACCTAACAGAGTACTTTGCTGTCTGCAGTTTCCTCAGGACTAGATGTAATAAGTTGCTTTGCATCAATTAGAATTTGAGATCATCTTACTAATATTATAAACGCGAAAGTTTGTGAGTATGGATGGATGGATGTTTGTTACTCTTTCACGTAAAAACGACTGGAGCGGTTTCATAAAATTTGGTATGGGGTTAGCTGACACCCTGGATTAACACAAAGGCTACTTTTTACCCCGGGAAATTTTTTTATCCCCGATAATTTTGACATTTTGTTTTTTCTGAAGCCCACGCGGACGAAGTTCTGAATAAATTTTGGACGTCAATGTTCACCACCACCGACCACATTACTATATGTCAAATATCATCAGTTGATACGGTGACCATATACCTATCTATCCCATTTTAAAAAAGACTACATTATGCCATAATGGTCGAAACATACCTAATATGTTTTAAAAACATTACCAAGATAGTGATTATGCGATGATTCATTTGCAGATAAATGCTTCAGATAAGAATATTCTCGGATATATGCTTTCGCAGAGCGCTCACGAATAGCTCACATAGTTTACAATGCACACTTTATAATATCTATGACGAGAACCTTATATCACTATACATACGGCCATAAATTGTTCATATTGAAAACACCCGTGCCTCGTCATTTGGTTATCAAATAGTGCACGTCCGATAGATAGCAAAATGTTCAGTTTTTACAAAGTGCAGATTATATTATTAGCACAAGAGTGGTATACTCGTATCTTTGCACACACACTACACAACACATTAACCTAGTCCCACATTAAGATCCCTAAGGTCTTGTGTCGTGGGTACTAAGCAGCGGTATATAAATACATAGATAAGTATAGAAACATCGATGACTCGGATATTGCAAGTACGAGTACCTAGTCAAACTTTCTAAGTTTGTTCGGAAGTAGGAATTAATTGTCAAAACTACTTATTAACAGATGAAACTGTACTTTATATATTTTAGCAGAATCAATAAAAGCCTTGAAAGCATTTTAGACTTTCATACTCTTCAGCATAGTACAGTATAGGCGAAAGGGCTATGATCATCGGCAGCTTCATTCCGTCCATTGTTAAAAGCCTTCTCCATCTTGTATCAGTCTTCCCAGTCATGTTCAAGCGCGTATCCTCGCAATGATTATATCTACAACCTGATTACCGGCCGACCCACGCTCCTTCGTCCTTTCTGCCGCCATAGGTTTTAATAATCGAAGTAGGATTCATAGTTCTATTCTTGCGCATCTAAGCTGATCGCCGCTTGATGTCACGATGCAAATGCTGTCGACGTTTCGTGCAATCCTGCGCATCACAGTACAAGTAAGCGACGACACTGCCTGCCGCGCCATAGGTACGAATCCCGGTAGAAGCAAACATTGATATGATCAATATCGATTGCGGTACGTTAAAGCATCTCATTAGATAAAAGTTCCTAGCTGGCCAGTCCGGAATTCCGGATATTCTTAGTAGCGGGGGAAAGAGAAGTCAGTAAATGGGAGCCACCGTTTTTGCACTCACCAGTTGGTGCCACCAAACCAAACCTCGGCTTTTAATTTTAAATTATCCCGAAGGAAAGGCAAGAGAAACTAATGTCCATATAGCCAGGGGACCATGGACCAACTATGGCAAAATGTTGCTACCCGTGGAATATAACTTGAATGAGCTTGAATGAGCTTGTCATTTCTATTTACACAGATTCTCTACGCTACGCCAACTAGTTTGAGTAGCTACTCATCCGATTGTGATGCATGAGGACGGATTCCTTGGTTATTATGGTACGTACGGGTAACAAAGGCTAATAAAGTTGAATTAACTGTTTCATTGAGGTCTTAGAAGATATTTTAGATTTTAATTCGCACCTAACCTAAGTTATTCCTGTGGTGATATAGGGCTTCATTAGAATACTCGTACATCAGCAGCATCTCCTTACTTGCACGCCGTAGGAATCGACTAAGACCTCGGGCATTATCTCAGGCAATAAGCTATAGGCACTGTCACTGATCATTTACGAGTGTCTCCGCTCTGCTAAACATAGCTGGGGGATCTCCTTTATGATCTTGCAGTTCTGGCTACCTCATTTCGGAAACACAGCCGTGTGAATTTGTACGTATTTTCCAGCAGGTAACTATAATAAATACAAAATTGGTTACAGATCTAAAACAGTAAATTTATGAATTGAGAATTTCATACCCATTATGTTAGCAATTGGGTGCACTTTTAAACCACCGTTTATCTTATTACACAATTATCCTGTATAAACTTCTCGTGGGTATATCTAAGAAACAAAATAGCTTATTTCTGCATTATAAAGGAAGCAACGCAAGACCATCAAAGCCTTACAAGCAAGATGGTAGCAATGTCACCCACACGCTAACTTTGCAGGCTTTAATACCCCCAATAACTTGCCAAAACACCAAGAACAAAGGCTAAATAAGATTCATTTCATTCCTCCACCTGAAGCCGAGTCCGTCTGTTCACTGAACTCAAACCAGACGGTCAAAGTATAGGTACGTTTTAATTTTATTAGTCTTGAGAAAACTTACTTGTTTCAAAACACTTTTACAAAGCAAAAGTGTAAGAAGCTCTCAAAAATATTCTCCGCTTTTATGTTCATGACAGATTCTTTGAGACTTTGGGGAACGTTTACATTTTTCAGAAAATTTAGAAGTCTGTACGCTAAAATTATAATATACACACGACATTACATGAGCAGGCTTTACATATTCTTAGTAGATTTAGACACAAATTATAATCCATTACAAACAACCGTATTTCGTGTCTATTCCAATAATAACTGTGCTTAGAGCTGCAAAAGACGAACTACATGTTTTTATTTAAAAAAAAGAAGCTCATCTTACAGTAACATAAAGTGCAAATTACTTCGCAGCGTGCTGACTGCCTGAAGATCCTCAAGTTATATATGCCATATATTATTATTTATTAGATAAACAGCGCAATATCGTACTTCGATAAAATCATATGAAAAAGCTGCCATCATTTGCGCGTTTACGTGCTTGTTCGCTTTTGACCCAGGCTCAAAATGATGTTATGAGATGGTCAACTTACTTCGCTAACTGTAATTTTATGGCGTATGCACATGATTTAAATAACAATTAAACACTATTTAGATCCACGACGGTATGGAGCCAGCGTTAGTCACCGACATAAATGACGTAAAATGAAGAGGTGAAACACAATATGGAACCGCGACCACCATTGTGGACTACACATGAGCTATTGAGCTAATTGCTGATTTACTTTTGCCTTCTACTCAATGGGTGTAGACTTCCGCTCGTCACCAGCGGCGACACTATATTCTATGTACAAACGTTTAGGCCAGCTCCTCTTCGCCATTCCTTGATGGTCACCAGCCTGTCTCACTGGACGGGCTTCGAATGATGCGTCATCGAATAAGTTTGCTTTCTCGATAAAATAGGAATAAGGATATATTTAGAAGACTTTAGCTTGTAATACAGCATATTATACACCCCTTGTACACATTCGTAGTTACACTAATTAGTAGGTTTTTTTTCTAAATTTGATGATTGTGACTGTCCAGAGTAGGTAAACACATGGACTTGGGGTTCATCTACATATGACAACTTACAGGCTGATTCTGTCCAGTGCTAGTTAGGCTGGATTAAGTCACAGGGGAATCGATGCGATCGCGAAAACTGTGAGTGTGAGTGCAGTGGTAAGCGTGGTAGTGTAGTGATACGTCACACACTCACAATTTTCGCGATCGCATTAGCTTTGCTTTGCTGTCGGTGCTCAACGATTTCTCTCTGTCGTAAATCTCAGGGAAGACAAGGGAGCACTTGCAGTCTAGATTGCACATTAACATTACAGTTTATATTATAAAATTATTAATAAAGAAAATGGAAAAAATTCTTCACCTGAGTGGGAATCGAACCCACGACCGCTGCAAACCGTGCCAGCCGCTATAACCACTAAGCCATTTTTATTACAGTTTATCCTTATCCCGAGAATCATCGAGACTTCGAGATCGTTCTCACCATAACCATACATACATATACATATTCCCGTAATGGGGTAGCCGAATTAAGTAAGAATATGCCAGCCAGCCTGACAATCGCACAGCTGAAGTTATTGCTTATGGAACACTAATATTTGGGATGCATGTTCCTCAGGGAGCAATAAGAAAGATTTACCAAAAACCCCACGGGAAAACGGAAAATACAACTTTTTTTACATATATTGTAGTTACATACGATTATTTAACATCTCGCAATGGCATTAGAGACTTTTAAGCGCTAAATAGCGTATCACAGATTGCGTCGGTGTTTCTTATTAATGAACACTAGTTATTTAGTTAATTCGCATAGCAGAACTTCTTAACTTATCAAGTAATTTACGAGGGTTAAAATTTTGTCCAAAAGCCTTGGTTTCATAGAAATGATTAACCTACACAGTCGTTCACAACCGTAGAGGCATAAAGCTCGTAGTAGACCCACTGAAACAATAGGTATACGCTCAGACAAAGGTGCTGGTATAATTTTAATGTGCCTTTCCGCAACACAGCTTCATGGGAGTAGAGTAAACATAACTCTAGCAGGCTCTTTAGGTTTTGGAACAATGCAGTGCCACTTCTAGGGCTTTACTTTAATAAAAATGTAACGGATCGCTGTCTGTACATGGAAGACATATGAGAAAAAATATTATAGACGACCTTTATAAATGCATAGGACCCAAAACAATGATTTTGGAATTTTTGTCTGTTTGTCTGTGCGTTTGTGCACGCTAATCTCAGAAACAGCTGAACCGATTTTGATGCAGTTTTCAGGAATATATTGTGACATGTCCCACTTAACATATAGGCTACTTTTTATCCCGGGAAAATGTTTTTCCCTGATAATTTCAATATTTTGTTTTTTATGTAATCCACGCAGACTGAGTCGTGGGCGACCACTAATTAGACAATATAACAGTATAGCATTTAGGTGCATCATCGCAATCCTACAGATTGCTTCATTCTTTGAACGGTGTGATCAAATCTTGTCAAGTATATTCATTTAAATTAGGTCTGCAAGTGTTAAGTATCCTAGATAATATCGAGACTAAATACATAATTGATAAAATCTGGACACTTTTATTACAATTTAGAAAATTGCATGTCCCTACCGGCTTACTTTACCTATTCTTTCAACAAGAAATAGAACTTACAAGTATCTTTATTTAATAAAGAATATAGAAAACAATATAACTAATTACTTACCTATTTGTAGTAATTACAAAAGATTTGAAATAATCTATATCTAGATAATTCACAACATGCATAATCTTAATTTCCTGATATCTTGTTTCTTTTGTGGACAAGATATAAAAAAATACTTTTTTTCAGGACAGGATTGTTTTCATTGTGAATGAGTGATATTCTAAATAAATACCATTGAAGAGTATCAAAATAATTTAAAAATGTATCCTGTGTTAAAAAGATTGTGTGACTTAACTGTCTGCATAGACCCTTATCTTACTTAAATCTTATCAAAGCATAAGCATGCCTTAATACTTACATTTACAGTCTGACTAATAAATAAAAAAATAATATTTACACAATGTTTAATTTGACAGATATTCCATACATTTAGCTGTCACATGTTGTGTTTAATGGGTGTGTAACTTTACACACAGTTTATTAGAGATTGTGTAACAACTGCCATGTGTAAATGTTCTGTGTTCAGCAATGAACATCCATTTTGTCCTAGCATTCTTTTATATCAAAATAGAGGTGACAATAATTACTCAATTTATTGTTCTTGTAGCCTTTATAAATTATCCCATAAAACTAGAAATAACATGATTGGTAGAATAAGACAATACACCAGCCTTTCCCATACTAACTATTTTGTTGACATGCAGAATTACAGCAATTTAGTACACCAGCCACAAAGGATATGAGTAATTTCTTTATTATATGGGTTACTGCAGTCATACACAACTACACAAATGTATTTGATTCAACCACAAAGCAGTCGCGGCGCATACGCATAGCTCTCTTAACTTAAACATAGGCTACAATAAGACTACCAAAGTTACTTTATTGCTGCATACCTAGAAAACTTAAAACGATTTTCCGCATATTTTCTAATGAACTGAACACTCATCAATGCATTCTGCAAAGAACACCGCAACAGTTCATGTGTGACACACGTACCTAGTCGAGCGTGTGGCTCTAGCTAGCTCGATATAGTTTTCCGTATAACAATAAACAGGCACTAGGCGGCTCATCTCACCTCAATGCGACCCAATACCATTATTTACCGCCGCAAACATACATCAGCTGTCAATGATTACGTCAATACCAGATAAACCAGTTCATCTTATTTCTATATACGATATAAAGATAATTGCTATCAAGCAATAGGCCGTGTTTATATTCGGTTAGTTAAAAAACAAAATGTAACTTACAAAAATATCGATTTACGACAATACCATACATTAGAATACTAACCTTCAGATAATTCCAAGTCCAATTCCGCTAATTTATCTCTTATATCGTCAGGCAACTTCGCAATATCAACACTTAAGTCAGCCATTATGCAAAAACACTTTTTTCAAACACAAAACTAATAAAATTAACGACAACACTTCAAGAAACCATCGTGACACAAGGCCATCTTGAATTTCGAATATTCTCTGACCAACTCCAATCGTAAACTGACGTTTACCTCGATGCTCCGCTAGGTGCGTGGATATCGTTTATTTTTTTATTTATGGCAACATCGTCAACTTTACATTGGAAACATTGAAATAATTACCATAAAAAAAACTTCAATAGCAGGTTTTACACGGTTGAGAACGTTGAGAAGGTTTGGTTCCGTATGATTACTTTTTACGAATTTGACAAGCAATCAGCGATTTTTGTACAATTTTCGCTATCGCTTTGCTTTTGCTATTAGGTAATAAGGGGGCCGTACTCATTATTTTTATTTTTTTATTTTAGTTTATCCCGAAGGAAAGGCAAGGGGAACTAAGCCCATACAGCCATTGTCTTTAGTAAATGATTTCTAAATTTATGAAGGATGATAATGATGATGATGCATGGAAATGTCGGGAAAATCCTCAAGAACAAGTGTAAAGTTAGTCAAAATGAAAAATAACTGCAGAAACAACACATGGGCCCATGAAGAGATCGTATTCCGGCTAAAGTTTTACTCAGCTTACCTGCGTATAAAACCATGCACACGCACTAGATTCACATTACAAGTAATCAAAATACAACTTATCTACCAGTAAACATCACTTTACAGACACATGCAAGACATTTACAAATATTTTTTGATTTTCATGAGAAAATTACACCTGCACCCATTCAGCTTTTCCCGCTGAATCCGGGGCCGTACTCAAATGAATGGGCCGTATAACTTTTAAAAGAGCTCATGCATACTCCTTAACCGAAGGATGATGAAAAATGAGAATCATGAGGATCTCAGATTTATCTAAACGTATAAAAACCGACAAAACGTCGATACTTCGTTTATAAAGGCTTGGAGAAGTTGGGAATGTCTGGGTCTTGGGTTGGTCGAATTTGTAAACCCGGCATTGACATGAGTTTCGATTCCCCAGTGACTGATTCGCGTTGTGCTGCATAAGTGCATGAGATAATAATGTTATTGCCAATGGAAACATAAAAAAATTTATACTTCAAGTCTATTATGTCAACAGAATGTCAAATTTGTCAAATTCGTGTTCGTTTCGTTTTCATTTTTTCGATCGCATTAAATAAATTATAATATTTTTACGAAAATAGGTACATATTTTGCGTATTGGACAGTGGTCTTGTTGTTCCAGTTGTGCTAGTAAATAACTACAGATTCTAAATAGTGCTGTGTATTGACGAGTCATGAAAAATGTTGTGTTTAGTGAGAAATATTCTTGCTACATTATTTGTTTTTACAATCGCCACAGTTTCATCCAGGATACACAAGCTACCACTTACGGTAAGATAAAAAACCCTGAGAAACTATCTAGACGCAGCGGTGTTGTTGGTATAATATGTTTAAAGATACTATTGGCATATTATTGGTTGGGTGTTTACTCAAGTACCTATACCAGTTAGGATATCGCAAAAGGGGCAATGTATGGAAGAAAATCTTCAAAATTTACATAGGTAGTTAGATAAAATAGGTAGGCACTGCCAGGAACCCATAGCTCATCTCTATCCTCTTCTACTAGAACAGTATTTTAACATAAGTAGACTTCGAATAATGATACAAAGCGGAGCAAAGACCTATCATTAATCTAAGTAAGTAGACTTTTCAAAAGATACAATGTGTCCTCATGTGGCTACTATCTATTTGATCTGGAAATATATTTGGCAAACAATTAACCAACCCTAGGAACTTAATTAGGGTTAAAAAAGAAAACAGCAAATTTTCATATTTTAACACTCTCTAATATAACTGGATAGAAGCCTTGGTTCCACCTAAAGTAATGTTAAGTACTAATTCATAAATCTAGACAAATTGTTTAAAACCACATTTATATTTGACAAATTCACTCCACAGAATGCTGTTAGCTATCTCCTTCATTTCTTTCTCTCCATTTACAATAATACTGACAGGTGGCAGTGGAGGTTATTTGGGAGAATTATGTTCAACAGTCTGAGATAAAATTATGATGAGGATTGTGACACTATCTTTTTGACAGGATGATGAGCGTTCATATGTGGACCTAACAACATTTGGATTCTACAGAGGTGGCATTTTAGATGTGCGCATGGTCAACTTCCAGCTACCTTCAGGACCTGTGCAAGCAGAGGTATGTATTCTCCATAAGTTAAGTACAGTTAGCTAAAGAAAAACAATTGACTAAGACATCTCTGGTCTTACATTTTCATGCTTAGGTTTTACCCCTTTGAAGTATACAAAGCCCATATTTATTTCCAGTATGGCTTCACACTCGACCGAACCGTGAATGATGCCATCAATCCTTATCTTGAGACACATTCAGATACATGCATATTGAAGGAGAGTGACAATGGTGTGATATCAGCACAACATCCCGCCATTGTGTTCCTGAAGATGGACTTTGAAAAATTAAGGTATTTACACTATTCTGCAACATACTTATTATAAAACGAAGTCGCTTCCCTCTGTCTGTTTATCCCCATGTATGCTTAGATCTTTCGAACTATATTACAGTTTTTTTTATAGATAGTGATTCAAGAGGAAGGTTGGCTGCACTTGTGTGATTCTGGGGTGGGTTGCTAGTACTTACTATACTGACTACAGATTACCTTACCTTCCGGTTACTGAAAGAACCTCTTAGGGAATTATTTGTCATGGTTTTGATGGCCCCTTTGTTTTGTAAAATGTATTTAGCAAAATTGGTAATACATATATAATCACGCCTTTCTCCCTTATGGGGTAGGCAGAGCACCAAGGGCCGATAGAATCACATGGTGCCACTTCTGACCAAATTTTGAGGGTATAGTTGAGATGTACAAGTTCGGTTAGTGGTGACAGGTGGTCAGCCCATCGCCTACAAAACACCAAGACCCTCTAGTCCCTCTACTGTACAGTATGCCCGGAAAGAGAAGCAGCTGTAGTATCATACTTTTTTTTCACTCACAGAGAAGCATAGAAGAAAATTGGTAATCATACAAAATATTTTCTCTCTAATCAATTGTTGGGTAGGTACTACATCCAGTCTGACTCAAGTCAAACTCAAGACTGACCATTATGTTCCATGTTTATTCAAGTGTTCTTACTAAATAAATATTGTTGCTTTAAAAGATAAGAATATAGTGTTATATAGGCCACATTGTTATCATTTGGAATAAGTGTATTATTATTAAAGATTTTGTTTCGTAACACCTCTAATATAAAAGAATATCTGTAAGAGTCCCTTATGAAGTGGCTTAAGATGCCAATGCATTTATTCAAGCTGTATACATGCTTTTTATGGAAAAATGCATTAAAAAAAAACTTGCGTTCATTAATTACTTATCATCTGAACATACCCTTAGCTAATTCTCGGAAAATGATCACGGTTTGTATTCCCTACACTTCACGAGGACAATGCGGGGGAAAACATGTTCAACAAAATAACCTAAACTTAACCAAATAACTATAGGCTAACTGATGAAAAGTGGGTGTGTAGTTTTACACTCCTGTTAAACCTCTTCGGAGTATAATGGGCGTGACTATATAGGTTAGGGTAACTTGAAGACTAAGAATGCGGTTGGTAGTGTAGTGACTGAATGGCAAAAACGGGAGATTGAGCTTTGTGGCGTGCTCTGGGGTAGACCAACGTCCGGTAGTGGATTGCGATAATCTGACGATATAAGTACATATAGTGTAGTCCTAACCCAGCATATAACTTGTCTTCTCCTGTAGACTAAACATCACGTGCAAGGGCGAAGTGACGGCCCTCCATCTGTACCAGAACCGGACGTCTATCCCGATATACAGGATCAAGAGGCAGTCACAGTACATGTTCGTCAATAGAAGAAGACGAAGTGCTGATGGCAAAGGTATTGTAATAGTTTAAAAGTTATATACAAGATACATACAGGTTGCTTTTTCGTTGTAAGTTTATGCCATAAAAATGCAAGGAATCGATTTATTTATTTTTTACAATGCATTTGAATGCATGATCTCTAGTGTTGCGTTGGTTTTTGATAGGACATGCGGCGGAGCCTTCTAAAGGACGCTAACAGGGCCATAGAAATCCTAGAACGCTATATCGAAATTTCTCACATTGATCGGATGTTACATCTACGTGCATTTGTGCAAAACATGCAACCTGATAACTCAACTTTGGACCTAAATATCTTGGAAACCAGACTCTTCCCATAGAGAAAAAAATTCTTGATGATGAAAAGAACGCGTAGTAACTATTCGGAAACATGGCTGTGTTCCTGAAATAGAGTAGCCTGCTTGATCATAAAGGAGAAATGTTCTTTTGGTTTTGTTGGCGGATCTCCTCCGCCCTTCTCGAAATACCCACATTATAGTCTGTCAGTGTACTATCTCATTATTCATTTATCCATTCCAAAATGAGAAATACAGTTTTATTTCTAACCGTTTAATTTTGAAATTGATTGGAATAGATTACAGTTAGTTGGTAGGTACTTTAATTTTTACGTGCGATTACAGTTTTAATACTACAAATATTTCAACATACGGCTGTTTTGTTACATTTGACTTAGCCTTTTTAGTCGCACTAGAATAAAATATTTTTAATTGGTATCTCAACCTAAGAGATTATAATGTCTTTCAGACCGCATTTTTTCTGGTTACGATGACCAATCTCAACAGAGATTAGCCAATCACGCAGGAGATAGGTACATAATCTTATAGTGTTCAAGTGTGTGCCGAAACACAGATGCACGACGATGCACCCTCACTGCCAAATCAGACGCGTATCTCATTTCAGTGGTGATTGGCCCGATGAAACATGTGGAATCCATGATGTGGATAGCCAAAGTAGTTGAGACGTGCGGTTCTATTCCAGTAAAAATAGAAATTATATTGCAAAGATCTCTTTATATCTAGACTTTACAAAAAAGTTAAAATATCTTCTCATACAGCATGAAATATTTCAGATACCAAGAATAATGAAGTGGAGTTCGTGCCTCAGTGTTCGTACGCCGTGCTTCCTATCACCAAGGAGACCAGGAATGGAATCGATTACTACAATACCAGTGTAAGTGATGTTTTCTTTCGATGCTTTCAATTAATGTTTGAATTTTCTATGTCCATGATGAAGAAGAATTTGTATAGTGAAATTAGTTACACTGTATATACCGGGTGTGTGTGACAGCCAGGAAAATACTAAAATACTGAACAAACTCCATCGTTTTGAGTTTAGTGTTTTTACTCGCAGGAAATATTTTTTAATTTCATTACCGGCATTATTTGCTTTCCGCGCCAATAGGAAATATGCGTCTAACACGAAAATTGATTTTTTTTATTCGAAAGATATTACAAATACAATCCGAATGATGCATAAATAACATTAATCGGTTAGTAAATACTAAAGTAACAGATGTATAAAAGTAAAAAAATTAAAAGAAAAAAAAATTACATTACATACAGTTTACAAACAATTAACATACATTTTTAACCATATTTTGAATTATTATCTCATTGATTTAATAATAAATGGTTTATCAATATCTGTACCTATTAACAAACAATTTTTTTTGACAACTATAGGTATACACAAAAATGTTATATTACGTTTATAAAATAAGATTGTATTTTTTTCCCATACTAATTTGAGACTGTTGTCTATTATGACGTCAAAGTCTACGCCATTTTAGTGTGGGGCAAACGGAACGTTTTATGTCATATCTAAGGCCTACTTAAAAGAACAACTCTAGATTTGTCCTGAAAAAATTTTATGGTGTCCACTACATATTTCATTGATTCATGTAATCTCTTTATAGTTTGCGATGTACGTGGCCTCGGACAAGGAAGAGGGCCTTTACAACCTGTATTTCCACAACTGCCCTCGCGCGGGTAAGGAGCCCGGCCCGTCGATGAATATGATGGTAAGATTACATGCTATTTATTTACTTACTAGGGGACGCCCGCGACTCCGTCCGCGTGGACTACAGAAAAAACAAAATGTCGAAATTATCCGGGATAAAAACATTTTCCCGGGATAAAAAGTAGCCTATATGTTAAGTGGGGCCTGTCGCAATATATTCGTGAAAACTGCATCGAAATCGGTTCAGCCGTTTCTGAGATTAGCCTATAATATTTTTTCTCATATATCTTCCATGTACAGACTGCGACCCGTTACATTTTTATTATATGTATAGACTAGAAGTGTTATTATAAAGAATAACCGTGTTATTACAAAACAATTTAAACATTTTTTAAGCTAAACATGCCCTAAATTATATCCATATTTAAATCGAGTCTAACTTTAGGCGCTCTCTTGTAATAACACCGTCATTGTTTAAGCTAAATGTTGTCTAATTTTGATAAATATCCATAATTACATTTGCTGTCAAATGTAATTTTTACACAGTGTCTAATTTTAGACGAGGTTTTATAATAACACCATCTGTCGAGTTTTGAGATACCGGTGTAATTTGCATCATAGGTATTGTTGCCGGCGTAGTATAATGGCTGGTTCTTAACTCTGTACTGCATGAGAGATTATCTCATATCTAAACGTAAAATCCGCAGATCTAGGTATACAATAAAAAATAATTATATGTAGCTCGCGTGTATGCCTGGATATATTGGATAGAATATTATCACTAGAGAATACTATAATGATTTAAAAAAATCTGAAAATGCAATTCTTAGCAATCTTATATGTGGGAGCTAGCGACGGTGGTGGATAAAATGAGTGATGTTAATCTTATCAAAATAGCACATTTTTTTTTATAATATACTGTAATATTTATTTTACGCTGGCGTAAACCATGGTATGTCTTATTACCAGAGGTCGGAATTAGGTAGAGTCATTTATGTACTTGCACTGATTTCATACAGCGAAAGAATAAAGTGGATATGCTCAAATTCCGGTATAATTTTAAAGAGCAGAAATTTTATGTTAATAATCTTTGTTTTATTTGTCTATCTCGAGGGTTTATTATTATTTATTTGTAATAGTTGGCCAGACGGGATGTCCATTAGAAATCCTGGGATCCACATTTTACTTGACAGCACTAAATTGTACAAAAAGTTGCTATATATTTTTTCATAAATTATGATAAAATCCACTTTGAACAGTATGTTGTACACCTCCATTTATATTGAAAATGCATTTATTTTATGAAATATTGGTTTAGGATAATAAATTAATTTACAACTTGATAAATTTTATCGCTATACAATGATAAAGCGGCATTTGGTAATTCTAGTTAGAACTTAGGTATAAATTTTATTGTACGTACATGTTTATTACAAATTACATTATATTACGAATCCTATCTTCTTCTATATCTATCTATCTAACTATCTATAATATAAAAATGAATCGCTAAATGTGTTGCTAATAGAGATTGCCGGTCCGGACCCGGCCGGGCCCGGTGCCCTTTTTGACATCCACCAGGCCCGGCCGTTCAATTTTCTATAAGTTGGGACTTCCGTGCCGCAGTTTTTGTACCTACCGGGCCCGGTCACCGGGCCTGGTATGAATAGCCGGGCCCGGTGGATGTCTAAATGGGCATCGGGCCCGGCCGGGCCCGGTTTGCAATCTCTAGTTGCTAAGCGCAGATCTCGCGAACAGCTAAACCGATATCGCTAATTCTTTTATTAGAATATTCCTTGAAGTACGTGGACCTTCCACTTCTTACGGAGAGAAAAATTTCAAAAATTGCCTGAAAAAGTCTAAGAACAACTTTTCTATAGCGGCCGCCCACGACATTGTTCACTAGAAAGGGCATTCCACCTGTGCAAAGCCGGGGCGGATCTCTAGTTATATATAATTATCTCTGTACTCTACATGTTACCCTATCTAATATTTTACCAATAGTTTGGTTTCTGGGTGTCTTCTGGACTGAATTTTCTTGGTATTGGCCTCTTACACCTTTGTGTGGTTAAGTCATGATTAAGTACTACGGGTCACATGACATTGTATATATGTCGCACAATTTGGATTCGTCTTTATAAAACGGCGTTCCGTTTATAAACGTCGCCAGGCATTCTTAGCACTTCGGCGCTGCATGCTCGCCAACTAAGCGAACAGCTAGAAGCCAAATTGGCTCCAAAACCCATACTATTCAAAATGCCTAGTCTCGAATGACATATATACGTGTTTCTTAAGCGCGTCCCCATTAGGCGAACAGTGAGCGCTAGCTCAATATCAACTGAGCGGTGAACTAGAGCGTATTAGCCGCAAAGCGCTTGCGAATTCTTGTGAGGGAAGTTAAACTAGACGAACGGAGCGCTGGGGTAGTGAACAAACTGAGCCGCTGACCGCCCTCATCATTCGCTGCGAATCAGAATGAGTCGGCAAGCGAAATATCGCAAACTGCGTACGTTACGCGCTGTATGGACTCTCCATTTAAAATGTATAGGGAGGCAAACTGGAAGCAAACTGCCAGCCGCTCACTGTTTGCCTAATGGGGACGCGGCCTATGTTTATCGTTTTATTTACAGTTTTTGTTTGGCAATGACGTCATTAGTGCGACATATGTTATTATATTTCATCAGAGGGCTTTGTGTGTATTTCCAATTCCTACCTAATTATTCGCGTTGGTGTAAAATTTTCAACCAATAACACAGTGCCGATGTTCTCTTTTCTATTGCATCGCGCTATAATGTGATTGTGCGTTACGTTAACGCGAACGAGTTCTAATTGCAAACTATTTACAACTATGGCATTACCACTGGATCTATTGGATGTGTATGAACTTTGGCAAAGGCTCTAATCGGAAGGTATATGCAAGGCAAATAAATGTAACTTCGTAAAAAAAGATTTTGGTATGGTAAAAATAAAGTGGTCGATAATATTTCAACTTGGAATTGGGTGTAATACAATATTATTTTCGTGTTAAAATAAGTCAAGGACATGCTCATTTATAAATATATTTTATGTAACAATATTGTTTATACTTTAATTGAAATATAATCTTTTTTAGGTTATTTTCCTGTGTTGGTATTTCTTTTATTTATATTTATTTATCTATTTAGGTGCAAACAACAGTAAGTATTAAAACTGGATTCTGGACGTTAGTGGTTTAAAATAATAACAAGTTCGTTAACAAATTAGCATGAGAAAATAACAACAATACTATCTCTGGTAAGATGATTGTACAAAATGTTGTATGCCATCATGTAATTAAAGAATAAAGAAAGAATATCATTTATTTTTCATTTTTGCGTAACATACATTTAACTTTATAAACACCGAACAGGTTGAATAATGCCTAACTTAGCGTGAGCAAAATAATTTTTATTTTAAAAGAAATACATTATTCTTGCGTTTAACTTTAAAAATAATGGAAAGGTTGACATATCCCTCTTAGCATGCATACATTCTGGCAATCCATTTGTACGTCTAGATTAGGGTTCCCAAGCGTCCTGTTTTCCCAGGACATGGCCTGCTTTTTGGGGTGTCCTGGGCTGTCCTGGATAGTTTTTAAGTATTGTCCTGAGTTTTAGAGTCCTGACACATTCGCTATCGACAGATTTTCTAAGGGTGCCGACATCAGGTCAACGCCTAGTGCCACGACGCAAATAAGCGTCAGCGGCACCTCTAGAACGCCTAAAAGAAGCAAATACGTAGTCGCCAGACCTATGTTTTAAAATTCGCACGCCACTAACTCTCTTCAATCGGCTTTTAATCGAAATGAATTTTAAATGAGTGTCCATACAGCGCGAAATGTACGCAGTTTGCGACGTTTCGCTTGCCGACTCATTCTGATTAGCAGCGAGTGATGCGCGCAGTCAGCGGCGCAGTTTGTTCACTACGCCGGCGCTCCGTCCGCTAATGTATACTATTTTATTTTCCCTCCCCTTACAATAATTCGCAAGCGCTTTGCGGCTAATACGCTCTAGTTCGCCGCTCAGTTGATATTGAATTAGCGACCGATACGCCACTCAGAGTCAGTCAGTGAACAGTTGGCCGCTCACTGTTTGCCTAATGGGGACGCGGCCTTATAGTTATGAAAATTTTCAGAGTACACTTTTAATTTCTTGGGAATTTGTCTAAATTTTGCACAAAACTTAATCAAACGCTCAACTATAAAAATAACTGCTTTGTAAAAAAAAAAACAATGTAAGTACTTAATATAATCTCTTACCCGTAGGCTGATAGGCTTTGGAAATATCAAATTCCATTAACATTGCTGTTACGTGATATGAATTTCATGAGCGAACAGCGAATATTGTATAATTTATTACTATCGCATTTCTTTTGTTAAATTCGTAATACAGTGGCCGATGATTACTGACCACGTGGTTAATAGATTTAACGTTATCAACGCATACTCTCTTGCTTTTATTGACAAAATAATACGTCTTTTATACCTAATAAGAGCCGAACAGTCATGTAACCAATCTGAATATTCTAAATCGAATTTAAATATTATGCTTATGTTGTCTTTATTTATCTTGATCAAGATAGAAACAGCATCAATTTTATCCTTTAGATAGCTTTCTGACCTTTAAAAAATCGACACTAAACATTATTTTAATAAGTCCCAAGTTAGGGACTGTGCTTTCCCCTATGTAATTTTTAGGGTTGACCAACGGAACATAAATAATATCATAAAATTATTAATAAAGAAATGGAAAAAATTCTTCACCCGGGTGGGAATCGAACCCACGACCTCTGCATTCCGTGCCAGTGCTCTAAATATAAATAATATCGTCAGTTATCATTATTAGGCTAGTTATTATAACTCCAATGCACCGTTATCGCGTTCACAAACTCTTATTCGAGTTCAAATTGTTACACTGCTCTTTTATTACTTACAATCACTAGGCAATCTTGATTGAGCGGTGGTCTTTCGCTGTTTTCTTGGCTATTGTAAATTGATTTTTGTATTTTTACGAAGCGTGCGTACTACATGACGTAGAATACGAGATTATGCCGACGACGTTTGGATATGTATGTACATCTATATTTATAACTATTTAGTGGCTCGCTGCTTCGAACTTAGTGGAACACTACTACAGCGCCCTCCTCGAGTCTAGTGGCAGTACAGTACTAGGCTAAACTAATCAGGATCGCTTAAATATCAGTTGATGTCTAGTTTACTGAATAGTTACGGCTATTCATGCGGTATAAAATGTAAGTCCAATTTGACGTAATAATTAATATATCCTTTCTTTTGTCAGAGCAAAAGGAAAAATTAATAACAACCTTATACTCCAAATATGTTTGTATTGATATCTTTACCCTCTCACCCTTTTCTATTTTTCTATCAAAAAACTGTGTTCTTATTTTGCATTCGTTTTGGTGTGGTTTTCTATTTCGAGTGCTCTCTCTCTCTCTCTCCATTTATATTAAATTATTTATATTTTGAATCACGGAGGAAACAAATGCGGGGAGAGGGATTCAATAACATTTATCCATTGTATAATTTGAATAACAGAGTCGCCATTATGGATGTGACAGTAAGTCATCCAGTGATTGGTTTGTACTGCGTTGCGTATATTGACGCACACAGTGCAACATTGATGCTCACGTTTTCTAGCTCTTAAGTTTCCTCCGTAGTTAGTACGTATTATGGGGGTTTAAACAATGGAGGTTAACTAACTTACTACTGACTAACTTTTACTTCATCATATACATACTGTTATTTGCTTACCAATTCTTTCAATTCCATCGAAGTAGTTCCCTATCATTAGATTGTTACCTATGTTTGTACCCAAAAGCGGCGGTAGGAGGATTAAATGGACGTAACTTGTAGGTAATGCTTCCAAGTAAAAAGTTTTTATTACAAAATACAACGTTTTTGGCTGCGAATATTAGTTTTTTGATAGACATAACTTTCGCATCATTAGATATGTACTAAATGAATAATAATAATAATTTATTGTCTACTGATTTCATTCATTTTTTATATCATACATAACTAATAGTGTAATGTGAACTGTTTTAGCGTTCTGTATGTGCACATTTACTGACGGCCAATTGCAATGCTCGAACGATCGTATTCCCAAATGATAGAACAAACCTACAATTTCATTGTGTTCATTTTAAAAAAATTGTGTGAATCCAAATCCCTAGTATTGCAATTGGCCGTTACCTCTAGAATAGGTAGCTAAAATATACGTTATTTGTGCACAGATCGAGATATATGAGAGTAACGATGGCAACTTCCTCTCAGCCGGCGAGATGCCCCTCCCAGCGTTATACAGCATGATGTCAATAGTCTTCTTCCTGAGCGCGGGCTTCTGGACATTCATACTGAAGACGAGCAAGCACCCTGTGTACAGGATACACATAATCATGTGTGTCTTGGTGTATCTGAAGGCGCTGTCCTTGGCGTTCCATGCGATCAACTACCATTTTATACAGACTAGAGGAGAGCATGTTACTGCGTGGGCTATCCTATATTATATTACGCATTTGTAAGTATAATTTTGTACTGCTTTTTGTTATTAGGATAACAATATGAAATGTGAAAGTGTGTGAGAATAACATGTTTGTCGCACTTCCATGCAAAACTACCACACTTATATGAATGAAACTTGACAGTTATATAGTTTATACCTCAGGATATTATGGGCTATAAAGTACATGCGGAAGTCCGTTTGTATTTACATTCCAGCCAAAGAGGCTATACTATAATGCAAATAGCGAATCTATAAAGTTTTTTAACCAGTATCTTTATCTATCTCTATTATTTCTTGTTCTGTGTCGTGTCTACATGAGCAGACATTGAGATTAATTTGATTGATAACCTATGTTTTATGTATTTTACTGTAGCAGGTAACCTGTCTAAATAACTACCGTACGAGTATGCCAACCATCGTAGCACACGCAGTCATAAAACCTTATATGACAGCGCGTGCCATCACAATTGGCGTATAGTGTAATCTATCTGTCTTTTTGCTGCATTTGTATCATGTACAAGACATTCACATACACCATGTTGATATCCCAAAGGTATTCTTAAGGTATATATTATGTTGTAGATTGAAAGGCGCGGTCCTGTTCGTGACCATAGTCCTGGTGGGCACCGGGTGGAACTTCATCAAGCACATCCTCGCCGACCGCGACAAGAAACTGTTCATGATCGTCATACCTTTGCAGGTAAGGATTTCAAATACATACATGCATTAAATCACGCCCCTTTCCCAGAGGGGTAGGCTGGGATCACGGATTTCAAATGTTGTGAAATTATCATTTATTAAAGTTAATCTTTTTAAGAGATAACCTGGCCTTTGTACATTTCTTCAGTGTATTAGTACTTATTGTAATATCATGCAAAATCGGGAAATTTTCTCACGTTATAGAGTTTTAGTTGTAGTAGCAAATAGGTTTTAAAAATTACCTATAATAGGGTAAATGTGACTCATAAATAAAGGAGTCGTAAAAAAGTCAAAGTTTGACTCACTTAAAGTTGCTTCAAACGAGTGCCTGATTATTGGTTCTGGAGAACTCGTTATTCTTTGGCGTGTACATATAAAAAAAGAACAAGAATTAAGTTAATCGTGTTTACTATAGGTAGTAGCCAACGTGGCAGAGATAATAATAGCGGAGAGTGAAGAGGGAGCGGCGGAGCACAACGCGTGGCGCGACCTCTTCATATTCGTCGACGTACTATGCTGCGGCGCCATTATGTTCCCAGTCGTGTGGTCAGTATACACTCTGATTTTTAATTATGTTGACAAAAATTACATTTGGAGGGATGCCATTTTGGCGTAATAAAAAAATAGCGATAATCATAAATTATTCGAAATATTATATTAAACATTTCGATTAATTTTATATATATTTATGTTACGGCTAATGTTAAGAAGTCGGCTAATGTCTGAAATCCGAAATAAATATACCGAATCGAGAAGGTCAAATATGTATTTGATAAAGGATGATGGGCAAAAATGTATGAGATGTACCCACCGACCAATAACGTTGTTACTATAGGGATGATTCTCAAATCGCTGTGTAAAAAATATATAGCTAAAAGAAATCTAAAAATAAATATATTAATGACTGGCATGGTATAACTAAACTGTAATTTTTAACACAATTACTACTTACTACATAATTTTAATTATTGCTCTTGAATTATATAAGAAATTGGTATTGTGCAAGTGGGTCATGATGCCTTTCAGACAGACAGAGTTACTTTAACATTTATAAACAAAAGGAGCCTGTAGCTTTAACGCCAAGACTACACAAGTAGTGTAGAGCCTGATATAAGATGATAGGCGACTTTTTCTCCCGGATAACACTACTAAAATTCAACTTTACTACAAACAATAATATCAATGTCATTTCTAAGAAAAGCAAATAAATATGAAGCAAGTTCTTGCCCATTATTTATCTTGTTTACCTGTATGTATCTATGTATAACTTCGATGATTCTCAGGTCGATCCGTCACTTACAAGACGCGTCAAGCACCGACGGTAAAGCCGCCATCAACCTTCGCAAACTAAAGCTGTTCAGGCATTTCTACATCATGGTGCTGTGCTACATCTACTTCACCAGGATTATCGTGTCACTGCTCAACGTAAGTATATAAGGTGTTATTAACGGCCGATTTTTCCAGTGGTCATCTGACCACAGCTCAGATCAGCTATCTAGCTTATCTGAGGGATAGAGTTGACGCTGTCTCTATCTTGTTCAAGTTTTAGAGAAACACAACATTAACTTTATTAGATAGGCTATGTGACCATTTGAAAAATCAGCCCAAAATTATTTAATTTACTTTTATTATGGAACTAGGTATGAAACAAGTTATATTTCCAGAAAACAGTGCCGTTCCAGTACTCGTGGATCGACGAGATGTTCCGAGAGATGGCCACGTTCGTGTTCTTCGTGATGACGGGATACAAGTTCCGGCCGGCAGCTGCCAACCCCTACTTCACGCCCACTTACACCGATGATGAGGCTAAAGTGTAAGTCAATTACGACCATATTGGCATATGTGTGATCTTGCAAGTAGCGACGAATGTGCTTTGCTCCAGATAGATCGAAAAAAAAAAATTTTTTTGCACATTTACAATTCGGTTGGCTAGTTTTTCTGCAGTCCACGCGGACGGAGTCATAAATATAACTATAACGACATAGTGGAAACTCGACCTAAAACTGACATTAAATATTTCCAGGTTATCAGAAATCGGCGTGCTAGAAGGTGTGACGCGGATCTCAAACCGAGGGGAGAAGAAAAGGGATGATATGCAGTTACAGCCGCTCATACAAGATGGATATACCTCGGATTAGTACTGGTTTATACTGTTTATATTACCTACGCTTAGGGCCACTTGCACATGAATACATAGATATATCTGGATACTCTGGGAGGCTGATTATGTATCTTGGAAAAGCAAAGAACTAGCGATGCGACAGCGAAAGTTTTAGAAAAATCGCGTTGAAATTTCTTAGAGGTTATTGTTATGTCATGGGATTTTAAAAGCGAATATCGTACATTTTTGGCTATGCACTGCTTTTGCTAGTTAGGTAAAAGGCGGATACCTAGAATCAAGTGCAAGTGGAGTTTTAGTTGGCCGACTTGCACTTGTTAAATCTAATTTCAATATATTTACTGCATTTTGACAATAAGGGTGGTTTGTAAAATCTTGATTTCATTTTTGCAAGTCGGCCTTAGAATAATGCAGCATAGAAGGAGTGTTCACAAAACGTAAACGCGAAATATGTCGGGAACCTTTTTATGGCCCTCTTTTTATAGTAATCGTGTGGGTTTACAGTGTGTAACAAAAAGAGTATGTTGAGCAAAATGCTATCAAAATAACCCACTTTAAACAACAACAAATTTTAGACCATGAATTTAGTTTTATTTTTCAATATTGTATGAAAATTCCTCACTTGTTTTGGAATTTTCCTTACCATCGGGAAATTTAAACATGTGATTTCAAGTCTCAAATTTAGTGGATAGACTCTCAATAGTGGGCTAATTTCATAACACTTTGCTTAACATACACCTTTTGTTACACCCTTTAAAGTGAAAGTTAACTTACTTTTTGTACGCGAGAGCTATGCCGTGTTATTCTTAGTACTTACATTTACAAGTTGTACTGGTCTTCAAGTGTACTCCATTCCATAGTCGATGTAGGCTTTAGAACGAAAACTGCGTTAGTATAATATATAAATATTATAAAATTATTAATAAAGAAAATGGAAAAAATTCTTCACCCGAGTGGGAATCGAACCCATGACCGCTGCAAACCGTGCCAGCCGTTATAACCACTAAGCCACCGGGTCAAATATATAAGTAATTAAATAAATTAAATAATTAAATATATAAGTGGTATCATACAGATTTTAAAATGTGATGCTTAGGAATAATAAATTATCCTCTATACTAATTTGAAAAATTACTGGCGACTAGGAAATTTTTGTGTCATATTATTCAAAATGCCTGGGCATATTACATAATATATGCCTGATTACACAATTTGCCTGCGACTTGTATTTACGTTTATTGCCTTGATATATCGTATCAAAAAATATTTTGCTAACCTGTGTCAAATTTAGACTTGTTTACTCTAAAGACTGTTTAAATATTTTCCTAATAACATGTTAAAATTCAATGATTATTTTAGATTAGTAATGAATACGTTCAGTTTTAGCTTGAATCGTTTCGCACGAAACAACATAAAATATATTAAACAGTAATCATTTGTATAGTAGTGAACATAAAAATGTAGAAAGTTGGCCTTGTATGATATTATTTATGTGCCTTTAAATTGAAAAACCAATTGATTGTTACACTGTCAACTAACGGTGTTGTCAGATTATAAATTCATTGATTTTAACTAGCAATAAAATAAGATAGTGTAGACTATAAACTTTGTCAAAGGTACATGCTTGGTTCCTTTTAAAATAAAATGTAATTTTATAATGAGGTTACCAAAAGTATTTCGAGGTATATTTAAAATAGTCGCTCGAATTTTTAAAACTATAAAGGATATGGATCATTTCATGGTCCAAATGTTTAGTTAATAGGAGTCTCGATAATTAAGTAATATTCATACATGAATAAAGTCAGGTAAAGACAAAGATTACTCATTTTGCAGTTGATGGTATTAAATAGTTTGAAAATGGAGGTAATATAATATTGTGGTGCTAGGATTCATGCGGTGGTATATGCTGCCATAAGGTTTTCAAATCGTTCATATCTACATATGCACACGGCTGTGTTCAGAAAATGTGGTTGCCAGAACTGTAAAGCCGGCGCCAGACATAGCTTCACTTGATTGAACACTTGTTTGATTACCACATGTGGCACGAGACTTTGAATATGTGTCCAAAGTTCGGACAAAGATTTGCTCTTTGCCATGCGGTGTCGGTTTTTTAGCGCACATCAAAGCGTTCAAAGTCGTATGTGTTCACGTGTTTGCGTAGCCTGCCACACTTGCGCAAAGACCATTTGCGCGAGCATTGTTGAGCGAAACGGTTGTGTGAGACTGTATTGAAATAGTAGTTAAAATTCATCAAATATACCTTGGGTACCTTGTTTTATTACGGCACATTTCACACATCCATTCGCGCCTCCTTCTCGGACGTTTCCTTAAATTTTATTGCACATAAATAATAAAATCGTCGTCCATCTTATTTGTTGTCAACCAGCGTATTGTGGAGAAAAGTCTTTGCGAAACATGTCTGGCAGGTTGCGCCAATATGTGTTCAAATGTGTTTTCAAAGCATTGGAAAGTATTCAAAGAAGTGTGCAAATCTTTGAAGCTATGTCCGGCGCCGGGGTAAGATGCAAATACTGCAGATGCCAGTGACAAGTTGCTAGCTCATCGCCACACCACATTCATTTTTTACGATAGTTTCATGTCTTAAATTGCGTGTATAGTATAATAGTGAATTAGGAATGTATACAAATATATGTACCTACTACATTCTCAAGTCTCTAAACCTACTGTAAAGTGAGTTTGTAAAATTTGTTGTGAATAGGTTTGGCAGGTAATTCTATGAATGACATAACTTCTTAAGAAAATTCAATATGTAGTGGATTCAATTCAATGGAATTCAGTACAAAACTGGATAACACTAATATAAACAAAAACTTTTTAGGTCAAGTAGTGCCATTTGATAGTGGTACTAGGATTAAAGTCCTTATTATGTACACTGTACGTACATATTCCCATTTAGACACATTTCATTAAATCGTTAGACTATCGTGTTTGACAGAAGCCAGCAGAGGCGGCTCGTTATATTTTTTGATGGAGGTTCACATCTTTTTAAATATGTTGAGATTTAGTTTTCAAACTACTTACATTTTTGAGAAAGAGAAATTCCAGGACTTGTTGGCCTTTTGGCGTTCAGTTTAAGGCGCTTTTGAGTCTTTTTCACACTTTTCAATAAAACATACACTATATTGTTCCATTTTCAACACAAAATGTCGCACACAAACAAATTTTAATATCAAATACAAAGAAAAACTGAGAATTTACTGAAAAAGCCGACACGTTTGTTTCTAAACATAAAACGGCAACATCGGCAGAGAGTAACTATATTATTTGCATCGGCAACTTCGCACACGCAGGTTATCCCCCCGCGCACGCAAATCCACGGTAGCTATGGCAACGCCGCCGCGCGGGTTCGGGCGGCGCTCCAGATTAGGCTAAATTCTCATACGAAATCTGTTTCACGCGTCGGCCTATATCTCTTTTGCACTTATTGAAGACAGTACTAGGAATAGTACCAAATTTCATTCTATTGGAGCGCAATCGCAGGCGCGTAGCAGGAATAGGTAGGTATCTGTTAGACTATTGTATAGGCAAATTAGAATAGAAATAAAATTTTGAATTACTTTATAGAAAAATAGAAATATGTATAAAGAAATAAAGTCTGCCTATGTAATCATCATGGGTGGGAGTGCACTGCCCTGCTCTTTAGAACGAGCCGCCTCTGGAAGTTAGTCAGAGCTAAGAAACCTGTGGCACAGTATTGCGGTATCCGAAATATTAAAAATTTACATGACACAATTTTCTATAAGATTGTTAATATAAAAGCGAATATTATGTCATTCATATCGGAGTAGCATAAGTATGGAACTTGAAGACTAAGAAGGGACTTGTAGTTTCGAATGAAGTTGGTTGTAAAATATAACTATGTATAGTACCGTGATTCTGTTAAGACATGTATTACCTTAAATATGCTAGTGATAGTACTTTTTCATTTTATATGTTAGTACTTATGACCTTTTTTCAATTCGGAAAAATATATTGCTAAAAGTTTAAAAAATAACAAAACCTTTTATAATTAGTACCTGGTAGTATAGACGTTGTTAATATTCGGAATTATAGTTTATAAAATCAATGATATATTGCTATTTAGTAAGTCATAGTATAATTTAAAACATTTACTTTTCACTGAACCAACCAAAGTTGGATTATTATTATAAATTAATTAGTTTAAATATTTTTGATGTAGCATTCAATTTGAGTGGACATTATAATGGGTTTATTCTTTAAACTTATTTTAAACTCTTGCTATCATTATTTTCAATTCGTCGGGAGCAATAGATAAATAGAATAATATTAAGGAATAAACATAATGTATGGTACTAATGATTACTGACATGAAACCACTGCCGAGTAAAGCCTTCCCTATCATCTCATTTTACGAAAATGTCGTCGTATAAATGGACAATT
Organism: Carposina sasakii; assembly: GCA_014607495.2. Lineage (NCBI taxonomy): Eukaryota > Metazoa > Arthropoda > Insecta > Lepidoptera > Carposinidae > Carposina > Carposina sasakii. The sequence continues at coordinate 3,710,454 of CP053148.1, forward strand.
AAAGGTAGAAAACGTCATCAACGCATGAAAAAATATGATTATAATAAAACTATTTAAAAACAATAGATATTCCACTTGGATTGATTTTTAATAGTACTTTCTTTATGTAATCTGTCATAGTTTTGGGGCAGTCATTGCTGTCATATCATAATGCATGCAATATTGGTTTTAATTGGCCAATTCAAAATCTCAGTTCTCCTACATGTCAAAACCAGTCAAAGATAATTTTACGAGTACTTTTTCACAACATATTTTAAAGAAAAAGAACGTTGACAAATAATTCTACTGTGATTAGGCAAAGTAAATATGAATTTTCACAATGAAATAACTATAATATAAAATTTTATAATAAACTTAATGCGATCCATACGTCTTGTTGTACTGACAGTATTTACAGTTGTTGGATCATCATTAAGGTTAATCATTATCATCATCATAATTAATTGGAGGAAAAAATAGTTTTACTTGATTACATTATTATACCTACACAATAGGGTCAATTCCGGCAGTCACACATAAACCTAAACCTTATCTTAGTCAGGTCTATCTCTCTCCGTTCTTAGTATAAATGGCTGAGAGAGAAACGGACAGGTAGGACTAATTTTACGCTTAGGTTTAAGTGTGACTACCGGAATCGGCCCTATTGTATACCTATACAATCCTATATTAGAATATTTAGAATGAGTGAAAATTGAGTGTTTATGCATTTGTAAATGGTTAGGTTTAAACATATCATATTTTAATTAATATCTATTATAGAGGGATAGATATAAAATTATGCTATCTGTCGATTTTTTTAATGTTTTATACCTATTTTATTTGTTTTTATAATGATCCCGACACGCTGTAAATTTCTGTATATTTTTGAAGTTTAAAAAAGATTCTTAAAAGGTTATCGGGGAATTAATTTAGACGCGTGTCAAATTCTATATTCTTTTATATTTTTAATTTTTTAACACTATTATGGATTTGGATTATATGTTTTGAATAGATTTAAGCGTTCGTAAGTTATGCTTCATATTGTCCAAAAAACATTGAGGCATTGAAATTGAATCCGCAGAATTTGTAAAATATACTGTGTATTTTCTACAATTAAGTTTTTATGTATGGAGGTGTACAAAATAAATTGAAATCGTTAATCAGCAAGTTTTTATTGCTCTATCTTTACCTATAGTGAATTTAGCGCATGTTTTAGAAGTATTACACAAATAGGCGTGTCTATGTGACACGTCAACAAATATATTGTCCAAAAACATTCTGCGGCAATATATTTCAGCGCAAGTGACAGTGATTTATATCACAAAATACTGCGCAAACCTACGTTTTACCTAGTTATATAAAACACCTTTCTAATTATATAAATAATTGTTCTTTATTTAGCAAGTACATAACACACCTACATTATATAAAACAAAATCAAATGCTTGTATGTAGTGTACGCCTTGTAAACCTCACACTTACCTGTAGGTATTGGGCGATAAATATTGCAGATCCAGTAGGACTTCGTATGTATAGCGTTGTCCCTATTTGAAAGATGTATAGTCTAAATTCATCGTCCAATAGGTACTGTAAGATTTTATCTAAATTGTTTTACAGTGTAGACGAAAAATACGCCTAAACGGAACCAAAAGTGGAATATTTTGTTAATAATGTTCATAAATAAAAACCCATGATACTTATTTATAATCACAATAGCGACTGAGATCGTTGACCTCGATACCTTCGGGTGATAACCTCCGCGGGGATTCATTTATAATAGTCACTCAACCAGCCTACTCTGAAAAGAAAATAAATCCGTCTGATATCGCGCCGCGGGACAAACCGCTTAGGATGTCATTTAACGCGTTGTACACGTTAATTGTACCTGCGATGGGAGATCTGGCCGGCTGCCAAGCACAGTAATTCTCACCGCGCAATATGGCTGGATTGCTCCACCGCCGGCGTTAAAAACTGAAACTCTCTTTTATCGCTTCTATCGGGTAAACAGCGAGATCGATTTCAACACGCCGCTTGTAATTCCGATAGTTTCGCAATACGCGAAGTGGGATTACTCACTCTTACCCTCATGTTTATTTAAACTTTTCCGTGTCACGTCAACAGCGTTTCAAACAGAACTACACATGTGAACATATGTATATGTTGGAGCCGTCACATGAAAGCGGGCTTAATCAGACGACAGATTGGAAGAAGACGGTGGCTGGCTCCGGCCACGTGGTCAGGAACTAGGGAACGTAAACACGCTCTGATCTTGGCCAGATCTTGACCCATTAACACGGGAGCCGATGTCAGAGCTGTCGCGGGCATAGGGGTTATTTTTAGCCAGCTTTCGGGCGGTTGGTATTTACTGAGTTCACGCGTGAACGCCGTACGATACATTCTTGTTAGTGAGAGTTCGGACCATGCGGGGAAAATGACAACTCGAGGGATAAGAAGGAAGAAATCATCGCTGACTGAAGTCAAAGTGGCGGTGGTTGGCGCGCCCTCTGTCGGTAAAAGTGGTGAGTGAAAGTGTATTCGTTTTAGAAAATATGCGTTGCGTAGGGTACCACCTAAGAATAATGTAATGTAATAGTTGAGACAAACTGCTCTGCCTTTTTCAACCGACTTCAAAAAGAGAGGTTATCAATTCGTCTGTATTTTTTTTTTTTTTTTATGTGTGTTACCTCAGAACTCCGTCGTTTATGAACCGATTTCAATTTTTTTTTTATAGTTGGTCATGGTATACTTCCAGGTTGGTCCCATATTCACCATATCAGGATCTGATGATGGGATCTTGGAGAAATCGAGGGCAATCCTCAAATATTGTAGGCACATGTAGTCTGTTTTTATACTTTTACTGAGCGTTTTGATCACCTACATATAAAACATAATATCTGATGATGGAATCTCTAAGGAATCTAGGGATATCCTCAAATATAAAGGGAACGAGTAGTCCGTTTTTAGATGTTTATAGAGAATTTTGGTCAGCTACACATAATATAAAGGAAATGAGGGTCTGATGATGGAGCTGCCGAAAAACAGATAGTGGAACTTTTTAGTAGTGGACTGCAATAGGCTTATGAAGATGAAGATAATTGTATTAAGTCGTAAAATTGTATGTTGCGTTAAGCCGTGTCCGAAGTAAGATGGTTATAGAGGAAGAGGTAGACATGAGAATAAAGAGATGACGGATAATAGGGATAAATGAAAGAAGAGTACCTACATATTGCACCGACCTCAAATTATTGGGAACAGGGCAGGAAGAAGGAGTGTAATTATATGTTGCTTAAATAAGAGTGTACATGGCTGTTGTGCTGCCAAATCTCTTATATTCCTCCGAGGCGTGGTGCATGTACCGTCGCCACATACGCACTCTGGATCGATTCCACCTCAAGTGCCTCCGATCCAGCATGAACGCCAACTTAGTAATATCTAGGAGTAGAAGTGGTCGCCGAAATCGGTCGGAAGTCATCATTATCATCATCATCATCATATTGTCAGACGTAAAGTTTCGAAGCCTAGTCCTTTTTCTCTTTTGTCATGTGGCCTATTTAATCATTTTCTGGCATATAAATCTGACAATATTATGCCTCCTAAACTTCGTACACGGCTTAACGCAATATATATTTGCCCTTTAGTAAAATTTTACTTTAGTAAGTTCGAGTTTTGGGAGGAAGTCGGTTTTTCTCTCTACGGAGATTGGCCAGGTACGCAGGAGATATTATAGTGCACAAGTGTGTGCGCAAACACAGATGCACTCTCTATTCCGTCACTCTCATAGTCCGATGGGACGGAAAGCTGACACGACCGGAGAGAGATCAGGCGCAAGACCAACGGTTTTACGTGCTTTCCGAGGCACGAGCTAAGTGACAATTTTGCAACATTAAAATCTGTACATGAAATAAATTCATTGGTACAGGCCCGTGACTGGGATCGAACTTACGCCTCCCGCTTGGAAGGTGCATGTCTTAACCACTGGGCTATCACCGCTTTAAATTTCATAAACTATAAAGATTGTACACTATTTCCGATCTCATCTCATTTGAAATACGCAGTCTTCCCCAATTTCTTCATTGTAAAGTATTTAATGCTTCACGCCGCTCTTGGACTGGAAAATTTACCAGAATTGAGAGGCTATTGCCGTCCCCTGATTACGTAAAAGCGATAACGAAAATTGTACAATATTCGCCTTGAAATGTCAAAGTTTCTTTGTAATTCATTTTACGTAATACGAATTTGACAAGCAATCATAGATTTTTGTACAATTTTCGCTATCGCTTTGCTTTTGCTAGTTAAGTAATAAGGGGGCCGATTGTTCAAGAAAACTCAATGTAAAGACGTAGAATTGTCAGTACTAGGTATTCCATATACGAGTACGAGTAAGTACATAATTTGCAAGACCTATTTTTGTAAGTTCCTGCATTCATAGGACCAATTATTTCAATGGTTTAGTAGATTCTCTATTTTGTCTCATAACTTTTTTATCCATAATCTAACGTGTCATAATGTTTTGTGACATACCTAATCATCATGTGTCCTGCCCGAAAACCGAAATCCCTAAATGTAATATGACCTATTTTTTTTTGCTATAAATGAAATATAAAATTAAAAAGACATAAAAGGCTTTTCTATAATAGTTGTACCTAAGTCCTAACGTAATATCTCATAATATAACGTGCCCTAAAATCGAAATTCCGCAACTATAACATTACCAAATTTTTTTTACTATAAATATTTATATCAATAGTATTTGAAACACCAATTATCTAGCCCAAGTAAATATTATAAAAACTTGTTTTATTTGCACAAATATGTACAGAGAACTAAACATTTAAAGTAATAAAAGCAAACATGTGGCATGCAAGCAAGCGTGCAGCATGCAAGCAAGCATGCAACATGCAAATAAGCATGAAGTATTGTAGCAAAATGCAAGCAAACATGCAGCATGCAAGCAAGCCTAAAGCATGCAAGCAAGCAGCATACATGGCTTCTGTCACGGCTGCGGTGCTGCGGGACTACGGCGGTCCCACGCGACCTTATCGTCTCTCCGCGCCTACGCGCTTTTACATTGCACTCTAGGGGTAGGGCAGACAAGACTGCGTGGTGTCGATTTTACAGCGATATATTTTTGTCACTGAATTTTGAAACGCAACGGTTGTCTAGGTTCATAAAACAACATTTTAGTTCAATTTAAAGTAAAAAATCGCTAAAGAATGTAAATCATGCGCACAAGCAATATATAATATTCAGTTAAATTATTTCAAATGTAATTTTGAAACTGTCTCTGAATAAAATTATTTTTTTCATAATAACTAAGCTTTATGATATTGATAACCTAACCAAGATAAACCTACTTTTAAACATATGTTTTAGGACTAACAAACAATATTATTATAAACCATCATTCGGTCTAACATACATTATACAATACGAGTATAATTTATAGCAAGAAAAATTAGAATATCTAATTATTATAGCACCCGATCTTATGACATAAAAGGACGATTAGGTAATATAAAATTTCATATACGCTAACATTATGACAAGTGATGATTATAGCAAACTTGTTAGGGATTACGATTGTCGGACGATCGATATTCGGAGAAGAAAGGGACTACCGGTTTAGTAATACTCGTAACTTGCGATATAAAATAAACGATAATATATCTTGCGATATGAATGATATTAATTAATTAAATCTTTTTTACACTTTTTTTACAATTCCCCATTCTATTCTAGGGTACTCCTTGACATAATAACTAACTTGTATAATAAGACGTTTCAGTTCACACTTATCATACCAATATTCGGCCTTGTGCTGAGGATTGTCATCTTTCGCCAGAAGTAAGGTCACATTTAATTTCACACTCGGGTGAAACTTAAAATTAATTAAATTGAAGTGCTATTATTCGTAGAATGTGATAAGCTGTCAGCGGGATAGTGGACAAAACTTCGCTGGTCGGAAGTCAGAATAAAGTCAGTCAGGAACTTAGACAAAGTATCTCTTCTACGGTCAGAAAAGTAATTTATGACTCGTCATAAATATGATTATTGATCTGTATTAACTGGTCCAGTAATGAACTATTATGATTTTTGTTAAATTATTTGATTCATTGCATACCTACTTTTCTAAATAAAATCTTAACAAGCGGCATGTGTTCTAAGCGGATAAAAAAGTTATGACCTATACCTACATCGACCTGTAATAATGCAAATTATCTATGTTATCTACTTTCAGCAAAAACTCGTTGAAATCGAAATTAATTTGGTGTGCTATGCAAGATTCGATAATTACTCACATTCGATAATCACTCATGTTGAATGAATGTGAGATTTGAGTCAAATCATTTCGTAGAGAAACACATAACATTCTTACGCATTCTAACGGTATCATTCAATACTGAAATAACTAAAGATCTATAAGTGTTGTTCAAGGTTCAAAATATTTTTGTAGACTTATTCATAAGCGCATGATTATTACAGAGGAACAAACATTCTGAAAACAAGTCTGTACTCGAATGTTTTAGGTCACTCGTAATTAGGTGAAGGAAGGGATGAACTCATGTGAAGGGTAATTAAATATAAAATTAAATCATGAAGGAGGAAAACATCTTTAATTAACTTTATACCTAAAGATCGTTTTTACATTCGTACGAAAAACTCAGGACATTTATCGTAGGAAACTTTATGTGACAAAGTACATACATAAAGCATATTAAAAATAATAACCTTAGCATATTAGTGTATGACTAAAAATATATCCATAAAAAGCTTTGTCTGTAATTGTAATTGGGTTTGCCTGTGCGGATGCTGGGCTCTACTGGAATACTTTAACTGCATCTCCTTCCGTTCATGTCGTAAGTCTCGACTAAGGAACTCCGGGGCATTGATTCCCTTATCCCATCTATACTACCTTAACGTGGCTGTAAGTATCTCTTTCGCGATCTTGAAGTTGTGTCTACACCATTTAGGGTACACAGCCGTGTAAATATGTATATATGTACCTATATGTTACTATGTTTACCCACAGACCTATAAGTCCATGGCTCTATGTTTCTAGTTTTACAGCTTTGGCGTACGACAAGAAAACACAAATAGCTAAGTGAAATAGCTACAGTCTAATGATTCGAAGTTCGCCGATAAAATGAATAAACAGTTTCTATTAAATTCAACAGCCAATAGTAGGTACAATGTGAAAAGTTAATAGGTGTGTTAAAACGCGCTGGCATCCTTCCACGCTTCGTAAATTGTTCCTAAATAGCTTTAGCAATTAGTTTTGCATGTCGCTACGTTCATTCGTTTAATATTTTATTGACTATTGAACATACATACATAATTGACGACAATTCTCTAATATGTGTGAAATGCGACAAGTTCTGTTACAACTGTTTTCATTACTTGCATTAGATAGAGTCGCAGAGCTGAGATCTTATTCCTCTATGGCCTGAGTCGTAGAGTCGATATCATGGATGCCTGGTCCAGAGTAAAATGAACGCCTAATCTCTAGTCAAGTATCGTCCAAGTGCTCCCAGTATCCAATTAAAATAAAATTTATTAAAAATATCTAAGTACGATATGACGAGCCCCATATCTAAATTATTGTCTTAAGCCAGGGCTATGTTTATTCCCTTTATACAGTTGATATATCCTAAGGCCACGCTAAGCATAGCGGGGACAGATGTAAAAGATCAGTGATAAGTTGATAGCCCATCACCTGAGAAACCGCCCCTGAATTCCTTAGTCGACTCTTACGATATACGAAAGGAGATGCAGCATATGTATTCTAGTGAAGCTGTGCATCAGCACAGGATGTAGGTAGGTACTACATACATAAACTTTACGTGCCAGTAAGCTAAGTGTGTCAGCGAAGGAATCGCCTTACAAAACATTTCAAATATTTACTAATACATGTGTAATTGGCAAACAACGAACTCAAAATGCATAAACTGCGCCATAAAATCAGCAGTAATGAAGCTCTCTTAGGAACATTTGATGGATAACCTACACCTACCGGCTACTTATTGACACAGAGCTCGTCTGTGAGAATGAATATACAGGGTGATTTTTGATCGTCAACGTTCCCGAAAACTACGGAATCTCCTCATCATCACGATCATTTTTCTCCATGGAAGCATACCTGGGAAGTGTCTGGTTCCCAAGATATTAGGATTCAAAATTGAGTAAATAGACTGCATTTTTCTGCATACATGCACGTAGGCGTGCGTATAAAGTTTTTTTACGAGAAATTATTAATATCTGTCTATGAAAAAACTAGCATAAACTGGACACTATAAATTTCGCCTGATCAAGTAATTTTTTTTTATTACATTGTGTCCCAGCATTTTTTTGCCATATACTTACTTTATTTGATCTATAGGGTACGTACCCTTCGTTAAGGGTGGCAACAAAAAAACACCTTGTATTATGACACATACGCGCCGTATATGTGTATAGAACACATATCTGGGCATTAACTCGTTAATCTGTTAATCGTTAATTAACGAAGTTAACATTTCGAGTAAAGGATTAACTTTTAAGTTAACTTAAACTATGTTAACGGACTCGTTAACTTCCGTTATATTTCTCAAAGTCCGTTAATCGTTAATCCATCACAGATACCATTGCAACAGTGTTAAATTGCTGTAGGTATGCAAACTAAAGAGTCTTGTGGTCGTTTTATACACACCTTCATGACACTAGGATTTACAGTAGCTACACGCACCGCGCCGGGCCGAGAAAACATGTCTTACTTGATTCATGTCATGAGAGTCTTGTTCGATTCATGTATCATTGCGTCTAACATATAACCGACCCCTGATTACCTAATTTGCAATAGCAAAGCCGAAGCAATGCGATAGCGAAAATTGTACAATATTCGCCTTGAAATGTCAAAGTTCCTTTGAAATTAATTTTACGTAATACGAATTTGATAAACAATCAGCGATTTTTGTACAATTTTCGTTATCGCTTTGCTTTTGCTATTTAGGTAATAAGGGGGCTGGTCAGTCTATGTAGCAATTCGCCTAAATAGCTACTTGTCTTTACATTACTATCAAATCGTCTTAAAATATGTCCGTCACATTAGTGTTTCGTCCAGAACGCAACTAGTATATCTTAATAAAATAAATTCTAAATCTTAATCAAAATGAATGAAAAAATATTGTTTGTCAACAAATAATTACAACCGTATTATTTTTAGGGTTCTGTGCCTCAAAAGGAATAAACGAAACCCTTATAGGATCACTTTGTTATCCGTCCGTCCGTCTGTCAAGACTATTTTTCTTAGGAACGCGTGGAGGTATCAAGCTGAAATTGATATCAAATGCTCAATGGTCGCTTGGAGCTGTGAGAAAACCAAACTTCTAAGCCAATGCAATTAAAAGATGAGCCGTTTATGCCGCAAATTTTCAATCAAAACCTACTAAACTTACTACCCCTTTTCTCATGAACGCGTAGAGTTATTAAATTAAAATTTATATGAAATTTTCAGGTCATTAATAACTATTAGCTGTAAGATCAAACTTCTATGTCAACGCAATAAAAAGAAACAGCAATATAAGCCGCATATTCTCAAACTCGTAAGAGTATCAATACCTAAAGGGTACTTCCAGTCGACCTAGAATCTTGATATTTGGCATGAAGATATGTTAATTAGTGCACACATTAAAAAATTACGAAAACCTTAAATTTCTAGTTACATCACATATTTTTCTATGACTCGATTGTCGTGATGGGTGAACTTTTACTTAGGTACAGGTTTGTACGGAACCATCGGTGCGCGTATCTGACTCGCACTTGGCCGATTTTTTTTGTAACCTGTTAACTTCCAGAACAAACAGTTTTTATTTTGTACAGCTCACCCGCGACTCCATACGCGTGGACTGCAGAAAAAATAGCGACATTATCCGGGATAAAAAGTAGCATAAGTGTTATTCTGATATGTAAGCTATATTATTGTAAAATTTCATCTAAATCCATTTAGTAGTTTTTGTGTAAAAGAGCAACAAACATCCTTACATCTTTACATATATCCTCACAAACCTTCGCGTTTATAATATTGGTAGGATTATGTTGTTTTTATCACGTGTTAACGGATTAACGATTAACGTTAACTTGCGTTAACTTTTTCGAAATGTAACGCTTTAACTGTTAACGAAGTTAACTTTTTTAGTAACGGATTAGCGATTAACGAAGTTAACTATTTGATTAACGGTGCCCAGCTCTGCCTATACAGAAGAAGTAAACTTCCATAGGTAGTCAAGCAATTTCTGTATAGTGCATTTCTCAGGTTAATAATTTTTATACTACGTCAACGACTAAAGAATAACATGACACGGGTCAATAAGTTACACTCTAATTAAAAAACATAGATATACGGAATACTGTCAAAGATATACAGGTGTACCAGGAACGTGGAGAATATTACATGGTCATCATAAATGTAGCTACTGTAAGCTGTTATGGTTGACTATGTTCCTGTGTCCCCTACATGAGGCAGAGGACGTCCACAGTTCTCAGCCAACCCGCTTGGTCTTGATCTTCACGTTTTAATTTGGTCCGGTCTTCCCTACCTTCTTCGCTTCTACGGTGATCGCCTGCAGCCGGTCTGCTTAGGGTGACCACGTTTACACTTTACTTGGAGAAGGTGGATGGTGAATCCTCGATATATTCGTTTCCCTTTACGAGAGCAGGACAGCCGCAGTGAAACAAGTAACTAAATCTCAATTTAGAGTTCCGCAGGATGTTTACCATCGACTACGCACTACCGATTTCCTCGTACACGGTATTATATGATTTGCGAATGTTCTATTATGTCCTTGTACCGGTATGAAGGAGTACTAATATTAGATTTTATTGGAATCGCATCTCGTTGGTACTAATATAAACTTGCACGCGTTGCATCGTTCCACAGGGTGTAACAAAAGGGGTATGTCAAGCGAAAAGCCATGAAAATAGCCCTCTATGAAAAAACTATCCACAAAATAAACACGAAATTAAATGTTTATCCTTCCAGATAATGTAGAGAAATTCCTAATCAACTAATAACAAAATAAACTTGCGATTACAAGTCACGCTGTGTGTGTGTGTGTTCTTTGTAGTGAACTATTTTTATAACATATTGTTCCAATAAATATTGCTCTTGAATGTTTAAGAAAATGGTTACATGTAAATTGGGCTTAATTGTTATTTTAAGTTCATGCGCCTTTTTGGTATCATGTTACTGATAAATAATCTAATGACCCATAAATAATCTAATGCTAGCTGCACGTGATATAGCGGACGGACGCGGACCAGCCCACAATGACAACGCACCGTGGGGAAGAGTATCGTCCGTGGTAATGCATCCGTAACGTATTTACAAAGCCATGTTACTTACGTGTCCGTAGTTTGCCACGCTCTATAAAATCATGCACCCTGGGAAACCAGCATTAGATATAACTAAGAGACAACAATTAATGGCCCATAGCCAGAAAACGAACAAATACATACTCGTGAGTACTTATGTATAATGTACGGAATGAAGTCATTCTGTACGCCTGCTATCACACCGAGATCATGTCCAATATAAATTTTGGCATATTAATATATCTGTAAGCTCATATCGACGAAATATTCGTACAACGTAATGAAAGTACCAACTGTACTTTAATATGTAATTAGTTTAGGCTAGCTACCTACTAGGGTTTGGAGATAAGCTAGAAGCATACATATATATATATAAGTAATCACGCCTCTATTCGATCATCGTCCTAGTGCTCAGCATCCGATCGGCTCGCATTGCTGCAACAGCACTTCTGACCAATTTATGTACAAGTAAACTCGGTTAGTAGTGACAGGTGGTCAGCCCATCGCCTACAAAACACCAAGACCCTCTTTAAACTGTTGACTGACTTGACAGTATGCCGCAGGAAAGAACAGCTGTAGTATTATACGTTTTTTTCACTCCCAGAGCAGCATAGAAGTTAGTAAGCTAGTAGCAAGTTTGGTTTATAAAAATAAGTTAATATTGAAAACCATTATTTGGTACTGCGACTCCATTTCGACAAATATATAAAATAACCTGCGCTGATGCTGGGCTTCAGTAGAAATTCATATTGAGGGATCGCCCAACCGGGCCCTATACCCTCCGCTGACCCTCAGATGTACATGTCACGAACACAAGACACACAGTCGCAACGAGAAGCCAGATAAGCACCTAGCATGCAACCATAAATACATAGCTGCTTCCGAAAACCAATTAAAATTTTAATCGAATATGTTTCGCCAACACCCGTGGCATCATCAGGATTAGTTTTCCATGTTAGTTCTATCTACCGAACCAACTAACTAACAACTAAACCAATGTATTGCAAATCATTTTTATACCCTCAATCAACATAAAAAAATAAATGTTAATACCTACATATTAGTTTAGAAATGTAAAATTATTATAGATAAATAATTATTAAAAATATACATTAGTTATTAATTGTTAAATTATTAGAAGAAAAATAAATTTATAATAATATTAAATATATATAAAAAAAGACCATACGTACGTTTCGTACGTAGGTAGAATTTTTATTTGTTATTCGATCATCGTCCTAGTGCTCAGCATCCGATGGCCCGCCTGGAGTAAATGTTCGGCTAAAGTAGATACCACGTCATTCTAGCTCATGAAATGAAGGAATTACTAAGGAAATTAATAACTCTAGTAATCTTAACAAAACTTCATTTTCATATTACTCAAAAATATATAAGCACAACTCAGTTAGATCAAAACAACTTTTAATTAGTAAAGCAGACAAAGGCAATACATTGGTTATTATGAAACAGGATAATCATGAAAAGGTAATGGAAATCTTAAATACAAATGAATTTCAAACATTGCCCTTTGATTACAAATAAATTCAATGCAGAATCCAATTCAGAATATATTTTTCGTATTTAATTGAACGCGTAATTTCAATGAATCCTGTCACACCAATGTTATACGGTTTACCAAAATTACATAAAATTAATATTCCTGTTAGACAACGAATTTAAACAATTCACACCTAAGTATGTTGAATGCTGAAATCCGCGTTTGTTTACAAATGTTCCTTATAAAGATTGTTTAGACATAATTAAGACTTGGTGTGATAAAGTCAATTTACACGGATTGATTTATTGGAATTCCAAAATTATTTTTGTTATCAGAACACCTATTATTTACAGAAGGATGGTTTGGCTATGGGTTCTCCGTTGTCACCGTTTCTTGCAGAAATTTTTATGGATTGGTATGAAAATAAGTTTATAGTTAACAATAGTAAGATAAAATATTATTTTAGATATGTAGATGATGTTATCTTGTGTTGGACAGGCTCAGTGAGACAGTATGTTTTTGTCAACAAAATTAATACCAAGCATGCCAAAATTAAATTCAAAATTGAAGAAGAAGTTAATAATACATAAATTTTTGGATTTAACTATATCAAGGTTATAATAGTGATGCTAATTCTTTCCACCCATGATTTAGCGGCTTAATATGATACATCACTTTACCGTAAAATTACAATTATAATAAAGTTTAATACCACGGCTTGTACAGTTCAATTAATTTATAATCTGGTCAATAAAAAGGAAAACATGATAAATCTGTTTGTTCCATACTTCAACTAGTCTGTAATCTGTAACCAGTTGAGCTTGTTAAGGCGAATTTCGAAAAGGAACATATATCAGTATATAAAATAACCTTTACTCCAGCGCTGAGATAATGAGTTAAGAGTTCTGGCAGCTTCCGTCTGTCTAGTAAATTATGAAAGAATCTATTAATTTGGTAAATAATCATCTGCTGTAATCTCCTCCCTTGCATTGATATGTCGTATATTTTTAATAATTATTTATCTATAATAATTTTACATTTCTAAACTAATATGACAGTTGATTGAGGGTATAAAAATGATTTGCAATACATTGGTTTTAGTTGTTAGTTAGTTGGTTCGGTAGATAGAACTAACATGGAAAACTAATCCTGATGATGCCACGGGTGTTGGCGAAACATATGTCGATTAAAATTTTAATTGTCATCCTCATGCTAGGTCATCTGGCTTCTCGGCGACTGTAGTGTCTTGTGTTCGTGATAAACTCCGAGGGTCAGCAACTTGTCACTGGTGATCATATATATATATATATATATATATATTTCATAAACTAGCAACTTGTCATGGTCGTCCCCGCTATGCTAAACGTGTCTGTGAGATCTCTTTTATGATTCTGCAGTTCTGGCTACCTCATTTCGGCCGCCGTATATAACTATAAATAACATATCTCCCTTTTACTCCTTCAAAAGCTATGCGATTTTTCCAAGGCTCTGCGAATTATTCTGTATTTTCTTGGTGACTCCTTACTATAAATCATAGTCTAAACAATTATTTGTCTAGATGCAACACATTATTCATTCACCCATCCGTGGATATGGTCCTCAGTCCAACTATAAAATAGATAACTACGAGTAACCTACGCGTCATACTTCATCATTTGCTCTATGTAAAATCTTTCTCGCAATTTTTTTCGAAACTCACATTGCCAATGATTTGGCATTGATTTTACGGCCGGCTGCCTGCCTGACGCCAACCCTCCTCGGGTATAAAGTCTTTCTATACTTAGTATTTTTACTGTAGGTATAATACTATAACAGATCACCAACCAGTAGGTACCTACTATACATGTTGTATCATATGTCTTTGACTTTTATTGCTAAAAGATATAGGTACAATAGGGTCGATTCTGACGGTCACACTCAAACATAAACCTAATCTTAGTCAGGTCTATCTCTCTCCGTTCTTAACATAAATGGCTGAGAAAGAAAAGGACAGGTAAGACTAATTTTACGTTTAGGTTTAAGTGTTACTGACAGAATCGACGTTAATGTCGATGTATTTTTATATCGACTCAGACGGAAATCTAAATATTAAAACCTATAAAACTATTTTCTTTTCTTTTCAGCACTGACAGTGAGATTCCTCACTAAGAGATACATCGGTGAATACGATCATCAACAAGGTAAAGAATACAATACCTACTACTTAGCGTTAAATACACAAATAATAACACAAAGTTAAATACGAAAAATATCTAAACTTCGTCTTGATAGGTACGTTTTAATCAAAAGTGGAAAGAGTCAATTTCTGATTATGTACTCAGTCCTTCAGTAAGTTCAGTATGAACTTAATGTGGTCACTCTATAGGTATAGTGTGTCTAATGATTTAAGTACCAACTGTTCCATATCTTTTTCACGAAAACAATAAAATGGCAAGTCTACCTATTATAATTTATTAAGAAGCAAATAATTACGCTATTATGAAAGCTCACGATTCGATAATATTACCTAACCAATGGGACATCATATTTGCAATAAAATGAGAATCAAAATACTAGTCTCATTCAAATTCTGCGACACACACTCATGGAGCAAATATCGAGCTGCCCACGTTATACTATATTATTAGATTGGTACAGCTCACTGACTATTTTTGATGATTGTTATTTTATTCATTTCAGACGGCAAGTACAAACATGAAGTGCTGCTCGACAGCGAGCCCATTCTGTTCGAGATCTTAGACACGTGCCCTAAGGTAGGTCATCATTTAGATGTAATTCCAATATTACGAGTATGCAATTAGTCAAATAGCTAGATTACACAGGGTATAATGTCTTCATCATCACGATCATTTTTCTCCATGGAAGCATACCTGGGAAGTGTCTGGTTTCAAAGATATTAGGGTCCAAAGTTGAGTTTAGACTGCGTTTTTCTGCATAAATGCACAACGAAAAAACACTCTGTACAGAGCTTTACGCTTTTTAATTGGGTATGTTAAGCGTAAAGCTCTGTACAGAGTGTTTTTTCGTTGCCAGCTTTAACGAAGAGTACGTACTCTATACATCAAATTAAGTAAGTTTATGCCAAATAAAATGCTGGGAATCGATGATTGTTTTTTTTATTTATATTACTTGATCGGGCGAAATTTATAGTGTCCAGTGTTTATGCTAGTTTTTCACAGACAGATAATTATTATTTATCTTGAAAAAATCTTGCTACGCGCGTCAATGTGCATTTATGCAGAAACAGGCAGTCTAAACTCAACTTTGGACCCTAATATCTTTGAAACCAGACACTTCCCACACACTATATTAAATTACCAAATTACAAAAAACTAGTAAACAACAACAAACAGTGACAGCCCAATGGTTAAGACGTGCGCCTTCTAGTCGGACGGACGTAGATTTGATCCCAGTTCCGGGCTGTACTACTGAATTCCAAGATTATCACTTAGCTATTACCAAGAGGGTTGATGGCAGACAGGCAGCCGGCCGTAAAATAAGAAACCACGTGTTGCGCCGACTCCATATAATTACAAAGCAGGGCAGGAAAATAATATAATCCGTTAGGATATGGTTGATCGTTTCATCTTTAAACATTGTGCTGAGGGATTCAGCTTTGTTTGCCGAGATTTGGCTAGTGTATAGCTATCTATATCAAGAGATGGTAAAATTCGTCATCCGAGTAATTGACCCGGTAGCTCAGTGGTTAGAGCAACTAGCACGGTATGCAGTGGTCGTGGGTTCGATTCCTACTCGGGTGAAGAATTTTTTCCATTTCTTTATTAATAATTTTATAAATAATGATAATACAGATATTGATCTTATTTCAGAGCACTGAAGACTGGCCAAGCAATGACCTGGTCCAATGGGCCGATGGCCTCTGCCTGGTCTACTCGATCACGGACCGGGAGTCCTTCAACTACGTGAGAAAGGCCAAGCAGAGCCTTCAGCCAGACATTCCGCTCACACTGGTCGGGAATAAGGCCGATATGGTGCATCTACGGCAGGTAAATTATAAGAAGTCATTTTTTCGGACACAATATCTATCCATAACAACATAATTTTTGGTCGTCAACGTTCCTGAAAACTACGGAATCTCCTCATCATCACGATCATTTTTCTCCATGGAAGCATATCTGGGAAGTGTCTGGTTTCCAAAATACCTATATTAGCGTCCGAAGTTGAGTAAATAGACTGAGTTTTTCTGCATAAATGCACATAGACGCTCGTAGCAAGATTTTTTCACGAGAAATAATTAATATCTGTCTATGAAAAAACTAGCATAAACGCCGGACACTATAAATTTCACCCGATGAAGTAATTAATTTTTTTTTCAAAAAAATTTACATCATTTCCCAGCATTTTTTTGGCATAAACTTACTTTATTTGATGTATAGAGTACGTACCCTTCGTTAAGGGTGGCAACGAAAAAACATCCTGTATATAACACACACGGCTGTGTTCGTGAAATGGAGTAGAACTACAGAATAATAAAAGAGACCCCTCAGCCACGTTTAGTATTGCTGGGACAGATAATAAGTCAATTACTCGTCATCCGAGTAATTGACCCGGTGGCTCAGTGGTGAGAGCGCTGGCACGCGGAATGCAGAGGTCGTGGGTTCGATTCCCACCCGGATGAGGAATTTTTTCCATTTCTTTATTAATAATTTTATAGATAATAAGTTGTCAAGTGACAAGCTTATCGCCGGAGAGAATGCCCGAGTTCCTTAGTCGACTCTTACGATATTCAAGGATCGAGATGCAGCTGTGACGTACCTATACATCCATTTATTAAAGGAAAATTAGAAGAATTTAAAAGGGTCATTGGCAGATACCTTCTCTGATAACTAATAAAGTCCATGTATTGTGAGGCTGTATTTTTTAGCCCATTACCACGAATGTTAGGATTGCATTTGATTCCTCAGAGACCAATTACCTAAGCAGATTTTAGTTCTAGCGAGACTGTAGAACTCATTTTCACACTTGTAATATTCCACCATCTACAATATGAGTCTTAATTGTTATACAGTGGTGCCACTATACAGCTTTTTAATTTTCCGCAGGTAAGCTTCGAAGAAGGCGAGATTCTGGCCAAAGACTTTGAATGCACGTTCGCCGAAGTCGCAGCCGCGGAGCAAGTCAACGAGGTTTCTGACGTCTTCCACGAGCTGAGCCGAGAGGTCCTGGCGCTGCGGCGACGAGCCAAGCACAGCCTTCTAGACAGGATGTTAGGTTCCAAAACGGCGTACAGAGTCTACTCGAGAGGAAAGAGTGACAGTGCGTTACCGAAAGATTGAATACCAATTTAAACCACAGAAATACAATAAAAATATGCGACGAAAAAAACGCAAGGCATGCGTCTGAAGAACAACTTTTTATTTATTTGTTCGTCCAATAGCTTTCCAGAAATTGGTGGGAGCAGAAATCTTTCATGAAACCTGAAAATGGCACGCTGGTTTCCGATGCAATCATTATAATAACTATACGTATTGTTTTTTAGCACTTCAATCATTTTTGTGATTTTAAAGAAAGTAAGAAAGTATTTAAACTTTTTTAAATGTACAAACAAGTCTATTTTGTGGTGTCACCATGTATGTCTCTGATGTTTTTTTTATGTAAAATAGACAAAAGACTCGAAAAACTAGGGTTGTGAAATCGTAGTGCAAAGATTTTATTATAGTCTTTTATTTTTAACATTATTAAAGTTTTAAAAAATAATATAAAGGATTATGCTCAAATATAACCCAGATTCGTTCACAAATAAATAGAATCCCATATAACGATTTAAAATTATTAATATAGGTAGATGACAGTGGGGAGTTCTCATAACGAGTTTCACGTATTTAGGTACATTGTGCAAACAATTTTTGTTATTTTATATTTTACTTATGTGGGCAAATAAATCTGAAATTTATCCATTTACATTCTGTATTATTGGTTCGGATTCTGGGTTATTTATTGTCAATCATGAGGTTTTATTGAGCATTCTCCTTTATTTGAATTAGGTAGATAATATTATTTACTTTATTTTGAATGAAATGTTGATATTATTAAAATTTTAGGTACTTTGTTAAATTGAAAGTACTTGTTTGTGAGCGTGTTTATATTTATTTTGTTCAGACAATAATTTATGGGTGAACTTTGAATAATACGCATTTAGCCTTAAGAATTTAGTTGTTAGTCAAAATTTCCATTTTATTCAATTTCTGGGATATCAAAAAGGGTCATCATAGGTTTCTTTAGGGCACAGGATTTTTGCTAGTCACCACGCTGGGCAGGTGGGTTGGTGATCGCAGTGTGATTTTATAGCAGTATGTTGTCAAGATGAGACGTGTTGCTGCCCACCTCCCGGAAACCCTTATTCGCCTTACGATACCCACGGGCAAGCATGGGGTGGTTTATTAGTTTTCATACATAAATCTTGTAATATTTTTATTTAAATAATAATTACGAAAAATCTGGGAATTATAGTTTCCAACAATCTACAGATGAAACACTAATGTTAGGGCCATTTTAACTGATTACATTTGACCGTCCGTTTGACTCTCATGTAAAATATCGTAAGTAATGTAAAATATCCCAATATTTATCGTAATTAATTATATATATTCATGTATATTATCTTGTTAAAATAATTAAGTAGATTACTGAGATCATTTAGATCGTCCAGATACAATTATTTTTTTATTAATCGTATACATATAAGAAGTTAGTTAATTTTAAATAAGCAAAAATAAAGTGTATGTTGTATATACGATTTTATTTTCCGCAGTTCCCTAATATTTACATGCAGCTACACTTTTATCGCTAGTGGAATATTTACAGAAATAATGAATTTAGACCGTCCATACTTTGGTCTATCTAAATGAAAGAGTACATATCTCTAGAGTCTATCTCTCCGGTGTAGCGGTGCCGTCATATAGAGTGTAACAAAAGAGGCATGACATGATATGCAGTCGTGCAAACGTAAAAAGACTGACATAATTACGGTGTTGATACGTTAAAGTTTCTCCAAGACAGCTATATGACATGACGGTTATCCTAGGAAACCAAAGCTCAACGCATCATCGACTCTATCATCGATTCACAACCGATTAATGTTAACTGCGACCGATGATACGCGACGAATTTTCCGTACATTTAAAACTGAAAAATAACGCCTTGCCCTAAAATCAGCTACATTTCTGAAATCCACATGGACAGATACGCGGTACACGGCCAGCATTATAAAATTAGGGAATATTGAATAAGCAAACAATGACATAATAAGCCGTGATTAAAAACTGACTAGCAGTCACAAAGGCAACCCCCAAGTCAGGCGCACAAAGGGTAATCCATGCAAGTGGCCCCGAAACGAGGAATAATAGGCACCTCCCCTCGCCGCGGGGTGGCGCGACGATCACCAATGACGCCGAGGGCATTTATCTGGTGCATGACAGTTGTCGTGTCACGACAGATTTAAAGATGGCACCCTGATTTATTAAAGGCTATCAATAATTTTATTGGTATTAATTTTTAGTTTGACTTACTTAATTATTTTTAATGTGTTATGAATTTTATTTTCTATAAAATATTATAGGTACATTATTTTTATATTAGGTATTTACATACATAATATATACAGTACACACAGCTGTTTTCCCGAAATAGGGTAGCTAAAACTTCTGGATATGGTTTCCACAGACACGTTATGCATTGCTGATATAAATGATCAGTTATAGGAGAATATTTTAGTTTATAACATAGACACAAATTAAGTTCTATTAGTACCTAATACTAATTTAATGTACCTATGATTTTAAGGCCTTTCCCGGTAGTAAAAAAACTATCACTTGAATAAATGAAAAAGCAGAAGAAAGCGATTCGTCGAAAGCGAAAGATAGAATCAAAAATGCTCACATTGCTAATGACGACTCTATTCCGCTAAATGCGTCATAAAATCAGGCCGCAAAATAAATCTAAATCTGTCAAAATTGTCTCATCAAACGATCATGTACTACAAAAAAAGTCCATTCATGGGTTTCGTGTTACGTCGGAATGAGCATGAGCTTATCATTTAGGGCCGGCATCCCCTCGCTTCACCCCCTTTCATCCCCTGTGCTGGAGCCTGCGCGTGCGTCACTCTATCGTACAACTTTGACGTAAGCGCTGACGAAGCGCATAGTGAAATTGTGTAGTTTGACCAGTGAAAAGTGATAATAAACGTAAGTAACGGTGTTTATATTTTTAAGCTGTGCGATTTTATGCGAAAGTTGGTTTGGGTTTTAATGCGAATTTTATTAACTTTTTTCAAATTCTAGTTTGTAAATAGGTACCGACTTAGGTTTTTAAGTTGTTTCCACAACTTTTCTTATGCTTTTGCATTTGTATAATTTATTTATTTCTATATTTATGTTATGAATTTAGTACTTACACATACTCGTATAAATAACACATGGAATAAATATTATATTATAAGTGGTTTTAAAAACCTACCCTAAATTAAATGTACTTACGTAGATTAGATAGATTATATTAGTTTAACGTACCTAGCTATTTTATGTCGGTTGTAGGTATCTTATAATTAAACAACATCCATCTATGTGGAAATATTGCTTAATAAAAATATTGTTTGAAAAAATTAGGTAAACATATTAAGCATTTGTTTGTTTTAAGCTGTACCTACCAATGACTGTCGGTTTTAGTAATATCTAAATACTCGTCATCCTAGTCCGACCTTAAACTTATTTCCATATAATATGACGCTTCCCTCTATAGAAGAGAATAACTATAGGGAAACTTCTCTCACACCTCGGAGTAAAATTATGACGTCTCTACTTTTTGCTTAGAATAATGATTCGCTCCTGAGCAAAGACCAATCATTAATCTAAGACTTTTTGGTTATGATTTATGATTAGCTAATGCACGTCCGCGTGGACTACTGAAAAAAACAAAATGTAAAAAAATTCGCATTACATATTTTACCGGAATTAAAAGTACCGGATGCCTTCCTTATGCTCTAGAGTACCTGTATGTACAGTGTACACCAAATATTCATTAGTAATTTTTGCGTGAAAACGCGACGGACATAGGGACAAACAGAATTATTTTCATTGTTTGTAAGTATGGATGGATGTTTGTCGCTTTCACGTAAAAACGGCTGGAGCGATTATATTAAAATTTGGTATGGAGTTAGCTGACACCCAGGATTGACACATAGGCTACTTCTTATCCCAGGAAAATGTTTTTATCCGGGATAATTTCGACATTTTGTTTTTTCTGCAGTCCACGCGGAAGAAGTCGCGGGCGTCCACTTTTAAAATATTGGTAATCATTGTGTTTTAAAGTTGGTACCTATATGTACCTATGTATTTAGATTTACCTAACCGAGCTAATGTAACCGGCCGGCGCGGCGGCGGCGGCAACGGCGGATAACAGAGATACGAGTAGGTACGTCGAATATTTTCTCAATTTTAAATAAATAAACCTTTTCAGAGAAAATTTACTCTATTAGAAAAATAGTGAATACATACCACAGAGTAATAGTCAGTAGAAGTCTGTGGTGTATACTTATAGATTCTATACTATAACTATTTAATAAGTTCTGCATATTTGGTAGTAGCCACCCTTAATGAAGGGTACATACTCTATACTCGTACATCAAATAAAGTAAGTTTATGCCAAAAAAATGCGGGAAACGATGTAATTTTTTTTAGAAAAAAAATAATTAATTACTTGATCGGGCGAAATAGTCTCCAGTGTTTATGCTAGTTTTTTCATAGACAGATATTAATTATTTCCCGTGTAAAAATCTTGCTATGCGCGTCTATGTGCATTTATGTAGAAAAACAGTCTATTCACTCAATTTTGGACCGTAATATCTTGGGAACCAGACACTTCCCAGGTATGCTTCCATGGAGACAAATGATCGTGATGATGAGGAGATTCCGTAGTTTTCGGGAACGTTGACGACCAAAAATCGCCCTATATATCTATATAATATGTAAGTACTTACCTACTTAAATATCTACTAGTGGACGCCCGTGGGATGATATGTAAAATAAGAAGAAAATGAGTGAAATAATGCGAACAAATGAAAATGTTTATATCTATAAATTAATAAATCCATTATCTCCAGTCTAAACTAATGAGTTTATTTTTCAAAGCGGTTAATTTATTGCATATGGAGACGATATGCCTCGGGCATGAAACACGGAGGCAGATAAAATATAATCCGAGGAGTTAAGAACACACGTCAAAGGTAGGCATTTATATATATGTTAGTAGGTACTTATATTTGAAAGTAGTCTAGACTTAGTTAGATATATAGGGTATAACAAAAGGCGTATGTTAAGCGAAAAGCTATGTAAATAGCCCACTATAGACAACCTATGTCCAAAATTTCAGATTCAAATTCACATTTTTATTTTTCCAGATAGTATGAAGAATTCCGAAACAACTCAGGAATGTCCATACAATCTTGAAAAATAAAAATGTGATTTCGAGTCTCAAATTTTGGAAATAGGTTCTCTATAGTTGGCTATTTACATAGCTTTCGCTTAACATACCCTTTCTGTTACACCCTGTATACCGCTGTGTTCCCGATATGGGGTTGCTGCGGATCATAAAAGAGATCGCACAGTCACGTTTCCATATCGGGGACAGATGTAAATGATCAAGTTGATAGCTTATCGCCTAAGAGACTGGCGATAAGCTAGCAACTTGACGGGTTCCTCAATCGACTTGTACAGAATGAAACGCAGCTAATGTATTCGAGTGAAGACCCGCATCAGCACAAAACTAAATAATTTTGTTTGAATATCAATAGAGGAACATAGAAGACCAACCAACCTACCTACACACATAAATGTACACACACGTTAACATGTACGTTATTTTATTCGCTCTTTTAAAATAATGAAAATAGGTGTGCATAAGTCGTCTCTGTAAAATTTGTCGAGGAAATGCTAATTTCTCATGGGATGAAAACAACATGTATACACATACCTAGTCTAACCAACAAAGGTTTGCGCTCTTTTTAACGTAAATGATAGTTAACACCTACATCTTTACATCATTGCCTGGAAGGCAGATTCAGTGGTGTAAAGCTTGATGAAAAAGCGCTTCTGTATATAGGTATTACTCAGTAGACCGAGAACTGATTGAAGCTTCGGGTAAAAATATAATGAGGCACTTTCAACTATAATTCAACACTTTTTCCAGTTGTACACTAATATGCGAAATACAGACCTGGCTTAAGGGTTAGATCCCAACCTTAGAGATGAGGTTTAGTACCTACTCAACTAGTGGAGTTTCACAGCTATATAGATGATTTGAGTTGAATTTTAGTGAGTCTTAAATTGTAGGCATAATAAAATTTAAACTGAAAGAGATCCTACTACTTCAGCCGATACATTAGATTATTTTTTTTATTATCGGATATTTTTTTCTTAAAGACAATATTTTAGGAAATAAATACAGAGAAAAAGCTAACAAGTAAAAAAATATAAAATGTAGGAAGAGAAAAGGGACCACATTTGTTAGAGTTAAATAAAAAAATATGGGAGTTTTTTATGGAAATTTTGTTTATTTCTACTAATTTTGTTTCTCTCGACATTGTATAACGTGTAAATGGTAACTATATATCCGCATGTAGCTATGAGATAAGTATTGTCCTCATCATTGTCATTTTAGCCATGAGAATTCCACAGATAAACATAGAATGGAATAGTTTTTTATTTCATACATAAACATAAGCTTCCGCTACACCTACTGAGTACCGAACAAGTCCGAAAAGTGTAGCATCTCATCACCTCTTGTATGCGCAGAATGCACCTCCATCTAGGTATGCGTCGGACAAAGGGTTATCGGGATGTATCAAAGAAATTAATCCATTAGTGCACTTCCCTTCGAGCCTGGTATTTGTGCTTCAGTAAATATTCACGATATAAAACAAGATTTCATCCAAGAACTGTAAGTACTGTTGCCTTATGGGAAATTTCCATATTGGATATTAAAATAAATTTGCAGATAATTTGACTTACATTTTTTTACTGTGGACTAAAGGGCGCCTGAAATATTGTCCGTGTAAACTTAAGAATTCCTGTTTTTCCTGTTTCCGTAGAAATTTCGGAAAATCCTTTCTAAGCAGAAGCCCACACTATACGAAGAACACACCCTTCAAGTTAAGATCTCCAAGATCAGCGGTTTAGGATGTGAGGCATTCAGAACTAAGTAGGTATTTTATGTATTTTCTTATAATAAATTTAACATACAATCTGCGATTTTCATCTGTAGTATTTTAATGGGCCATTAACGTTATTGGGTACTGATACTCATGTACCAATCACCTAAATAATTTCTATTCGAGTTCTAAAGGGATGAATTTTGTAGGACGGAGTATTTTCAGACTATGATGACGGATTTTTCTGAACAGTTTATACAATGCTATGTTCCCGAAATGGGGTAGTCAAAACTGCATGATCATAAAGGAGATACATTTATGTCCAAAAAAATTAATAATGTGCTAATTGGGGACTTCAAGTTGCAATTATACGACCACTTTTTTCGGTATAAAAACTAAAACTACGAACTACGGACTGCCTGTGTACCAAATAGTTTCGGCTTGAAAGCGCGACAGATAGTCACTGTCGCATTTATAATATTATTAGGGATTTTATTAAAAGACACGCCCATTAAATATACCCAATCTTGGGCAGAAGAAGAGTTCCACTTGCACACCCATTGGAGGTTGTGTCTGCAAATGTAGTGTAAAAAGTCAGTACCAAGGACCTCACAAGCTTCACAGCGGGTGGGCTCCGGTGTCAACAATCTCTCCGACGTCATGCGGGTTTACTTGTTCCATAAATGTCATATACGTAATATCTATGACGCTATGAAAGTAAAGTATATTTCCGTATGTTTGTCGCCGTAAACTATAACATCAAATACAAGAGATAATAGAGAAACATACAAGAATGTGGGATCAGTATTACGGTGAACAGTGGGATAAGGATACAATTATGTGTTTTTGCAATTCTCGATATTTCTACAGACCTGTGTGTATGTATCTTGTATATCTACAGAATAGTATGTACGTGAATACAGTGGTGTAAGCACGAACTTTTTTACGCGGCGTAACGCTAGCGACTCGCTAATCTAAAATCTATGTGATTTGACAGTTTGACGATAGCGTTATGGACTATCGAGAGGTTCGTGCTTACCCCTCAGATAGATACATAAGTACGAAAAAAATTGCTTTATGTAGAGCAAATAAAACCAAATACACACCTATATAAAGTCTCAACTTTATTATAGGTAAACTTTAGTTAAGGATTTTATGATAATGAGACTCTACATTATTATAGAGCAAGGGTAAGTACGTAAGGACTATTAAATAGCGTAAACGCCTTACACTTTGTTTCTATTACCATTACGAGTAGTATGACATGAAGATATTTTGCCTGATTTACAATATTTATCTGTTACTCTTGTTAAAACCATTTTAGCTAATATACCTATCCATTATCAAAGACCTATTAATACCAATGTTTTTAACAAATATTTTATTGATTGGTATATTTAGTAACATGATAATAGATAGGATTTAGGTGTATTTAATTTTGTGTGTTATATTGCGAAATGAGAATACCTTAAAATATGTTTATAGGTTTTACAAAATTAATCGCCTACCGATATATAATTGCTAGCGTTAAATTATTTTGGAATTGAAACCTATAACTTGTTAATGTAATTTTCTAATGCATTTTTCACTTACTTGTGAAGTCGTTAAAGTTAGCGATTAATGTTTTTCGGACACGCTTGTTGAAAGTTAATTTTCACTTGTTTACGACAAAACTGACTAGTTCCTGTAATACGGCTGCGCTTACTTACATGAGCTCCCGTGGCAGGTAAGTTTTTTAAATTGTATTTTTAGTATGTATATCAGAAATAAACAATTATAGGAAAATGTTTATTTCTGATTATCTTGTATCTGATTTACTCGTATCTACAATTATTTATTTCTCCCACTCATGTATTCCTATTAAATATACACTGAAACAAATATTATGTACGAGTAACATCATTATCGAAGCAAAAACGCGGATTCCTCAACTCACCTCAAAATGCCTCACCGTTTTGCATCGTCTCAATAGAAAAGCTACCGACATTCGAAGTTATTATCGAAAGCTATTGTATAGGGCCGCCATTGTCCGCTCCTATCCCGGATTATCCCGGGCTAATTACCTGTTTTGCGAAACCGTAATTATTGCGGCCATAGAGATAGTTCTATACTTGACCGACAAACAAACAATGGGAGAGAAATTCTGGCTACCAACTTCGCCTAGCTTTGTCAGCAAACACTTTTTCGCTTGTTTCACGGGCTCCATTTTGGTAAATGTTTTGTTGGTTTTTTGAGCTTCCTTGACAAACAAGTGGCTTGTGGTGTTGCTTTCTTCTTTTCTTTTGTATACAGATGACGGTGGCTAGGTTTTTGAATTGGGTGGTAATGATGTGATAGTCATTGCTGGCAAATAGTCGGTTTGGGAATATTGTGCTCAAGCATTCAAAGATCTATCGATCGACACAATACATAGTTTTAGTATTTTTAGTGCTTATAACAATTAACATATAATTTCAGGAAATAAAAAATATTATTTTATTATACATATAGAGGAATTTATTTCGTGAGATAGGTAAGTAAAGCTAACTTTATAACTCTTACGGAACGCAAATCGTGTCTTTCGACGAAACTAGACCTTTCTATTACACAGTGGAAAAAATATTACTTTCAATGGAAATATTTAACAGACATGAGACCGAAAGTTAGCAACAACCAAACCTACAATACCACAATTAAACTTAAAGCTGCGGTCACACGATCGAGTGTTTCATAACAAGGGGAAAATTGCAAGTGTTTCAATGAAATTTAAATGTACTAAACGAAACCCCTCGATAGCACTTCGATGGTCGATTGCTAACGTTCAATAAGAACAATACAGCTATTAAAAGCTGGAGTGCCACTAACTTTTGTGCCAAAAAGATGTCAGCCACCAAGTTACTAGTAACAATACGTAGCTACGAGTTTTTAATCTGCGACAATGCCTTATTCTTCATTGTTGCGGTTTTACTTGGGCGATTCTTTTTGAGCATTCTGAATGTGGAGTGCTTTTGAGTACGTCTTGAGGACTATGACGAGAAATCGCACGATGTGTGAGAAATGCTGTGCGCGAGTTATTAATTAGATTTTTTAAAACTGTATGCGTAGATATATCTGTTTTTAACCGACTTCAAAAAAAGGAGGAGGTTCTCAATTCGTCTGTATGTATAATTTTTTTTTTAATGTTATTATTGGACTTTTTAAATTTAGCTATGTGTAGGTACGTACTTTTAGAATAGCAGAATCTTGATCACAAGTTCATACCTCAACTTCAAGTGGTTTTGAATATAATAAATATTAATTTTATATTTAATTTATAAAATTATATTTTATGTAACATTTAATACTACTATAAGTTGAGGTCTGATCTTGTGATTAAGATCTTGTATGTTTGAATATGTACTTTGTATTGTACAATACTTTTATTCACTTGTTACAGGTATTATGAAAGAGCTAAAGTCGCACTGGTGACAGTATGAATCTACAATCCCTAGCGCCTTCCTCAAGTAAGTAAATATATTGAAGAACCTAGATGAAATAGTAGGTACCTAAAAGTATATGCATAGGCTACTAATCTTCTATATCTATACCTAACATAAAAATGAACCGCTAATTATGTTGCTAAGCGCGGATCTCGAGAACAGCTAAACCGATATCCCTAATTCTTTTTTTAGCGTATGTATTCCTTGAAGTACAAGGATGGTTTTTATGGAAAGAAAAATTTAAAATCTGCCTGAAACGGTCTAAAAACAACTTTTCTATAGCGACCGCCCACGACTGGTCAGCACCCACAAACATATTAAATTTATATTAAAAAGTAACGGACACGCAAAAATCAGCTAGTTTTAGATTATGTTTATAAAATACTGGTTAACGCACCGAAATTAATCGTTATTTTATCACCTAAATATTAGCGGACAACCTGTGTCCGCTCCTAATTACCATGATCGAAGGTGGGGTGAGTGGGGTCGCGGGCCACGTGTTTGTTCCCACGGGCGCATCTGCGCACCCCATCATCACCAATTACGTACCTACAGATAGTAAAACTTAGACAATGATATCCCATTCGATATAGTATCTCGTTTTTAAGATTTCCAATATTTTTAATTTGAAATCTATCTGATTGTCGTCATCTTGTTTTAATTTTATTTTTGTTTCCTTCATGACACTCGCATAACTATAGAACAAATAGATAAACATAGGAATCATAAAAATTGGCCCACGCGTTATGACTTGCCACAAAGGGACAAACATAATATGTAGACTAATAATTTTATATAATAACCAATCGCATCGTGACCTGGGAAAAATTAGGAAAATTTTGACGGTATTGTCGTTATGAGAACGTGACAGAATAGAATGGCAGTTTTCAATTAGAAATATTTTTGTTCCATTTTTGGACAAGCTCTACTCATTGCCTTCGCATTGTTTACGATTCCACCTATATGAGGGCCACTGATAGATATCTAATTAACGTACTCGTATTTGATAGGGTTATCGCGATTTGAAAATACTTGAACAAAGAGACAAATTTTATTATCATTATTTGAGTATTATGAAATAGAAGCATGTATTTACTAGCATGAAAACTATATACGAGTATTGTAGCCCTAAAAAAAACTTACGTAAACTTGTCTAAAATATTGACCCGGTAGCTTAGTGGTTAGAGCGGCTGGCACGGTTTGCAGTGGTCGTGGGTCCGATTCCCACTCGGATGAAGAATATTTTCCATTTTCTTTATTAATAATTTTATAATATATAATATCTTGTCTAAGATAAATTTATAAAAACACTTCTCCATGAATATAATCCGTTAGGATATGGTTGATTGTTTCATCTTTAAACATTGTGCTGAGGGATTCAGCTTTGTTTGCCGAGATTTGGCTAGTGTATAGCTCGTCGTCGTCGTCGTCAGCCTATTGCAGTCCCTGCTGGACGTAGGCCTCCCCCAGTGTACGCCACATGGCTCGATCTCCCGTTTTTGCCATCCAGTCACTACCAGCCGTCCTCTTTAAGTCATCGGTCCATCGGTGTATAGCTATCGGGATGAAAAATAACGTTGCCAATATTTAATTTAGAAAAGAGAGGGTAAAATTCGTCATCCGAGTAATTGACCCGGTAGCTTAGTGGTTAGAGCGGCTGGCACAGTTTGCAGTGGTCGTGGGTTCGATTCCCACTCGGGTGAAGAATTTTTTCCATTTTCTTTATTAATAATTTTATGAAATATTTAACTGAAAAATAAAGCTTAAAAGCATATTAAGAGGTTACACGTGGTTACTAGGTTAGTTATCAATGTCGTTCAAGTAAAATTCTATTGCAGAGGCTTTCTGTACTCGTATCATCGCGATATTGGTCAAGTAGGACTAAAAGTCATATCAAACAACAATTTTGACGTTACAAATTGCTATTATTATGCACAGTATCATCCTAATTGCTATCATCGCCCATCTACAGGTCGGATCCACGTACGGAAGCAATTTGATGATTATTAATGTGGGAACCATCGACAACTAGATCACCATCCCATCGCTCTCATGGAAAGTGTTTAAAAGCCATGCAATTTATTATCAGCTTTTTATGATTGGGGGCCTGTAGATCTAATTGGCCGGTAGTTTTGACATCGGGAGCGCATCACGCGATGCGCCCGCGCAGCTGACGGTTCTCAGCGTTTAGTTAGAGATCTGGGGGTTCGCAAACAATATTTACATGCAACGTGATCTGACTATTTTTGAAATAATATTACCAGTCAAGCTTTTTAGGGTTGTGTCGAAATTAACCGTAAGTATATTACAGTTGTGCTGATTATAAGGAATATTTATGCTTAATATAATACGAGTAGTATTGTTTGCACCACATTTTGAAACCGTATTAATATTTTTGGACCAACAATACCAAAGAAGTATTTTAGAAATCGTATAAATGTATTTATATAAATGGCTTTTAAATGTATAAGTTAAATGTTCATTTAGATATATCCGGGAATATCATACCTACCCTCTGGAGCTCCTCTCAAGACCCGAAATAATGGCGGTTTCATTAAGTTATGAGACGATTAATCTCAAATCAAGATTACTCCTCACAAAAGCCCGGTGCGCCCTTCAGAAAGCATATCCTCGATCAACAAGTTATTTAGCCATTAAATCTCTCAGACCTGCCATTATCTATTGTCAATGGCCGTTTTATTTCAATCCAAATTGTTCCCAAACCCCACTTCTTGGCTTTATGCTTCCCATTGTCTCTGGTCGGCAGTTTTGAGTTTTTTGGAAGCATTCGACACCGCGCTTCCTGTGCAAGTGTAGGCATTCATGTGAGTTCAAATGGGATGTGTTATTGAATAGATGTGCCTTTGTGCCTTCTCGACTGGTCCTGGAGGTGTACTAATAAAGGTGTATTATCTTGCCTCCGCTAAACGGTTTGTTGTGCCGTGGGACCGTGTTTACTGAATGTAGGATATAAAAAAATTGCCGACTTTTTGCTCGCATTTCAATTTTGAATGCAGATGTTGGGATTGCAGATAATGCTCTGCGCTTTAGAAAGGGATGTTCATTAAATTGTGATATAAAGCTGTGCTGTAATGTTTGCCCGCTTTATGAATATAACTTTGATCGGCGTAGAAATCTATTAACAAAATAAATATTTTATTAAATGCAGCGGTAATCGGACATTTCCACTTTCTGAGTTCATAATAATAATTGAAAACCAGGTGCCTAAAATAAATGAATACAATCTAAACACAACCAAAACTAATCATGCTCGTACTTACTCGTACATACCCTATGGATGCACAAAAACTTTACCGACTAAAGTACATTATTTAAATCGGTAAATAACCGTTTCTAGCAATTAATAAATCACTTTTGAGCCCAGTACCATCTAGTCAAAAGTACGTTTTTAAAGTTCCGTACAATGGCCCGTAAAAGCGCAAATGTGTTGGGCAGGGTGGCAGCCCCGCCCCCTGGTAGGGTAGGGCCCCAACTATTTATTAAACTCATTTAAATGTATGGAGCATCGATTGACAAATACGAGTATCTCCTGTGGTTAGGGAGGTATTAGATGAGCAAATAATATTTTTGTACCTGGATTTTAATATTTTTTTCACATATTTTTTTTCGAGTTTTTTTATCTTTATTCGTCGTTAAGTTTGCCTGCTTATTATTTTGATTATTTAATTTTATTAAAAGATATATTTTTTAATCACACACAAATCTATATAGTACGTGAGTATAACAGAAAGTTTTAAAGTTGCTACTAAAAGACACAGAGCGCATTGACTAGACCTAAGAATGTAAATGTCTAAATAGACAGATTCATCGAAGATAAGCAGTGTTGGACCGTTTATAAAACCGATTCTTAAACCGATAGGAATCTAAAAAATATTATAAATACAATATCGTTCCTATTTTCAATAAAACTATATTCTACGAAGAAATAAAATAACTAACATCCAACCTGTTTATAATTTCTTCCAGGCCGTATTCTCTACGACGTCCCCTGCGCCGTCTGCCGCGACCACTCTTCGGGGAAGCATTACGGCGTGTTCGCCTGCGACGGCTGTGCTGGCTTCTTCAAGCGGTCCGTTCGCAGGGACCGGCGGTACGCCTGCAAGTCCCGGAGCCCTGGCTCGTGCCTCGTCGACAAGGCTCATAGGAACCAATGCCGCTCCTGCCGACTCGCTAAGTGTCTTGATGCTGGCATGAATAAGGATGGTAGGTGAATAGAGACAAATGTATATAAAAAAACTTTTAATATGGTACTTATTGTATTGTAAATATGACGGTTCAGTTAATCTAAGTGTTTTTGTTGCAGCTGTGCAACATGAAAGAGGACCACGAAATTCAACTATACGACGTCAGATGGCACTATTTCTCAAAGACCAGGCGATGCCTCCATCCGACATTAGTTTACCGGCGCCGCCCATTTTGGACCTGGCTATGCCGAAGCACAACCTGTTATCGCCGCCCGTCACACTGTGTCACAACCCTTACACCCATTACAACCGCTTCAACTTACTGACCCCTCCTTTAAGTACGTGTCCGCCTAAAGTTCCATCCCCGCCTCCTGTGACAGTGTCGCTGCTGAGTCCATCAGACCCTGAGTCCATGTGTGAAGCGGCAGCAAGACTTCTGTTCATGAACGTAAAGTGGGCCAAAAATATTCCAGCATTCGCCTCCCTATCGCTCTCAGACAGATTACTCTTGTTGGAGGAGACGTGGCGCGACCTCTTTGTCATTGGCACGGCCCAGTTCCTGCATCCTCTTGATCTGAAAATATTATTGGATGAGAAGAAACCCAGAGTGACTGTTAAAGATGTCGAAGTATTCCAGTCAGTGTTAGCTGAGATAGTTAAGCTCCGTCCGGATGGTAACGAGTTTTCGTGTCTTAGAGCCGCGGTGCTGTTTGCGACCAGCGTCGGGGACAAGCAGAGAGGGTCTCATGGACACGAATGTAGAGGACTGCAAGATCTACAAGCGGTCACGACATTCCAAGAACATTCCCAGATAGTTTTACATGAGGTGAGCTATCATACTTATATGTTTATTAATAGTTTACCTTTCATTTAATTTACCTATTGATGTGAATTTACAGAAAATAATGTTTTAGGCACTGTATAAAACTTTCCATTTCAATAACCATTTCGTTTCTCCAGTACACATCTCGGGTGTATACCCACGAGGTATCTCGAAGCAGCGAGCTCCTCCGTCTGCCGCTCCTCGTCAGGCAAGTCTCCTGTTCTACCATCGTGGAGCTGTTCTTCCGAGCCACTATCGGAGAGATAGCCATCGAGAGGATTATCAGTGATATGTACAAAAGTGAAAATGATGTTGTATGATTGTAGGCTTAATATTTGGACTAAACTATTGGGGATGTTATTACAAAAACGCACACATTAAACTTAGTTTAAAACGACTTTTGAAAGCAAAATGTACGGAATATTTGGCAAAGTTAAACTAATCGCCGATTTCTTGATCCTACTGTTGACTGACGAGTTAACTGCTTTTTAAGGGTATATTACTATTATTTGTATCTCTTTATTATATTATGTAGCTCTGCCACTAGCAAAATGTAACATACTTTTATACCTATAGGTAGCTTCTAAGTTGTAAGTAATATAGGTAGATAGAACTTGAATATACATAATTTTAGGTAAGATATAAAGGTACTATTACTTATAAGTAGGTATTATTAATTTACATAAATACCTACGGTACTCATACAGCATGAATGTTTTTAAAATAATGATACTACTCTAGTCAAGATATTTGGTATAGTTTTTACATAAAATGCTAGTATTAAGGAAAGGACTCAACCGAGAATTAAAATAAATAGGTATGCTTTGCTATTTTTATAGCATTACCTATATCTACTCTGAATGATGTAATACTTACTATAAAATACTTTAGAAAATAGGTATACGACTAATTCTATTATTCATCATCATCAGCCTATTGCAGTCCACTGCTGAACGTAGGCCTACCCCGGGGCACACAAAGACTGCCATGGGGGGTTTTTGCCTATAGTCACCACGCTGGGTAGGCGGGTCGGTGACCGCAGTTTGTATTTTGGACTATGCTGTCAACACGGGAGGCGCTGCTGCCCACCTCCCGTAAAACCCTTGATCGCCTCGTACGATACCCACGGACAGACATGGGGTGGTATGAATTCTTTTTTTATAAATTTAATTGCATTTTTATGAATAGATATCGACGTTTCTCGTTTACTTTATACAATATCTATTCTATACATGCATTTCTATATTTTTTCTTACATGGTGTATAATACCCTATTATTATTGGACAGGTAATAATAATAATTACTATTATACTCGTACCTACTACAATAAAGTTAAGTCAATTGGGCAGTTTGAAAACTGCAGCTGCCGTATGGTTGATACTCGTATCGCTAGAGATGGTACAGTAGTTTAGAAGATATGCGCGTAACATACATTTCGGTGATTCATTTTTATTTCTACATATTTTGTGGTACGAGTATTTACTACAAATGGTCCAGACCTTATTAGAAACAAGACAATATTATACAGTAAGTATATAGGTACACGAATAAAATTCTACTTGATTGAAATGTTTTTTCCTCAAATAAAATTAGTACTTAAATGAAGGAAGTGTATTTATATATTATCATAGGTATTTTATGTGAGTCTCTATTGACCTACGCTATAACCTAATGTAATAAATATTGTATGTTAAATAATAAATTATTACCAATATATTTCTCAAATTTCAATTACAAAATGCTACTAAAATAACTAGGTAGAGTAAGAAAGTAAGACATTACATTCCAATCGAAGTAAGACTCAAGCTAAGATCCCCGTATCTAATATATCCAGGTATCAGAAAATACAGATAACATCAGAAGTCGGAGATTCAGTAAAGCTTTTCTTTCCTTATCAAAACACCCAGGAATGTCAAGTCGTTTTCTCTTATACAAATTCCAGTAGACACTGTCTTATTAGATCAGAAAACCTACCGCAAATACTAAGTACATTACTACGTAATACGGTATACTTATTAGTAGATATGTTTAATCATTCCCATACTACACCTATCACCTACCTTATAATTATAGTATAGGTACAAATAAACTTGCACGTAGAGACTGTTACATAATATGTTAATGCGGACTACAGAGTACTACGCACGTAGCTAACGTTGACTTCGTAGTTCATACTACGAAAAAACCAAAGCGTCTACTACCTAAGTACATACTTACGTTTCAAAAGAAAAGATGTGAATAATAATTCATTTCCCTAGGCGGAAAATCGATAATCCTTGTTTTGACGTCCGCCATTTTAGAATCCTGGAAAATAATAATTTTACGTAGTTAAATAGGTACATAATTGCAGTAACAAAAGTAAGTGACCCATTGCTGTGATAACGTGATTACTGATTGCCAAACCAACTGCGGCCGGATGATAGTGACATGTGTGCTCCGGCCATATTGTGCACAAATCCACGATTAATCTTCAACTTTTACCATCTTTTGTTCATCCCCTTTCAAACATTTTTTCTCACTGGACCAATTTACAATAAGCCGTGATAGCTGTCGCTGATCCAAAACCAACTTTCCGGCGTTTGCGTACAGTTGTAAACTGGTTTTTGTTAGTTATACTATTAGTATGAGAATACTGCGTTCTACGACATATGAAATAAGTCAGTATATCGCATGGACTCGGTGCTTTTAGTAAAATCGCATTAACTCCAGAGTTGAGTTTATAGACTTTTGGTCACGTCAATTTGTGTATTGTCATTTTGACATAATAGCGCGAGCCCCTCTGTATTGGTTGCAACCCGACGACAGATAGCTCAATAATAATAAAACATCCTATCTCTTTCTTTCTCCTAACATTTATACCCGTCTAGAAAGAGATAACAACGGGATTTAAGTCGACAGTGAAAGGCCTACTTAGCGAAATATGTTTCGTTGTTGAATGAATTTTATGAAGTCCAACTTTTATTGTGTTTTTTTGCGACGACGGGTAGATTAAAATGTTTGTCGGAAATCTCGGTATATTACTGACTTGTCGTAAAAAATCTTTTATTTGTTAGGATATGCTGTGCTATATTTAATATTTACCAGTATGTTTATAGTTAACACATTTTTTATTACCAATCTTAAAGGTAGGATAGATTCTTATTTTTTATATTTTTATAAAATATCAACTGAAGATTAATCAATTCTTTCAGTTAAAGCCAGATTACGTTTTACGGCGGATTAGTACACATATGCATATACTAACGTCGATTCCGGCAGTCACACTTAAACCTAAACGTAAAATTAGTCCTACCTGTCCTTTTCTCTCTCAGCCATTTATTTCAAGAACGGAGAGATAGACCTGACTAAGATTAGGTTTACGTTTATGACACAAACAGAAAGAACTGTCATTCTAATACTGGATTTACACCTACTTATAAACATGTGCGATTTAGCGGTAAAAACCGGTATAAAAAAAACCCGATTCTCCAAATACACCTAGATATAGAAAAATTAATTTACTCGATCGAATTGATAAAAGTTCGTCATCGTAACAGTAACATTATAACGATATAGAATTTATTAGTAGTACTTAATTAAATAAAAGTGCAAAAGTACATATAATTTTTTTACTTGCTACAATCACAACATTAATCTTACTTCAAATCATATATATTCAGTGAAAAGTCTACCAGAATAATACATATATAGGTATAAGGTTATCCGGACTATGTCTACTACGATTATTATGAAATTCGTCAATGCCTAAATAACTAAGTAAAACACAGGTATACAGGGTGTGAGCCAAACAAATACTGAACAAATACCATTGTGTTGAGTTACACGACAGTGTTTATACTCGAAAGAACAAAGAAGAGATTACCCAATGTTTGCTTGCTGCGCAGGGCTATCGTAAGACTCGCTAAATTGACTTTTCGGTCATTATGTGATACGTTACCTACTGATTTTTGAATCACTTGTGGTGACTCTTCTTTAGATTAGGGTTGATAAGTTATTTGAGCGCTACGAATATCTTGTTTTAAAACCTAGTAAAACAAACCATTTTTTTTATTATTTTGAATAATAAAAATAAAGTCATTGTTCAATCATGGTCTGAAGTCCGCATATTAATATTTGCCTGGCTGTCACTTCCACACTGTATGTCCTGAGCTATCAATACATAATACAGCATGAAGTGCGACTCTGAAGATACATATAGACTACAAAATATAAGAAAGAGGGTTTATTTATCCAAGATGTACCTAACTAAAAGAGTAGAGTAGAGTGAACTAATTTCAGAGAATTTCGTAATAGTAATTCTCTGAAATTAGTTCACTTTCTATTTAAATTTTATTTTAATCTGCTTACCTACTCCTATGGGATATAGGCAGGCCTTCGTGTATATGTATATTTTATTTAAAAAATAATTAGTATATTTCTCCAAATAGTAAGACATATTCCTAAAATACTCTGAAATATTCATACGTTTTTTTCACAATAAAACTTGATATAGAAAATCAAATTTTGTGGGTCCTCCAGTGGGTTATTTTTTGTATATAGCTTAATTACATTTGTTACACCCTGAATACGGCTATATATGTCGCTCTACTAAACCCACTTTACACCAAATGCCTAATTCTGGTATTACGTCGTATCTCTTTTTTTAATCGGCCTCAATCATTGAAAAATAGTCTTCATACTAAGGACGCAAAATACCCTCCTCGATTGAGGGTGGTTTATGTATGCTTCTTAGAATACTAGGTGTTAAGAATTTAGGATTAGAACATATAACGCTTGTTATCATGTAGTAACAAGTATTAAAAAGTATCCGAGATTTAGGCAGTTGCTACAAGTGCCTTATTGTCATTATATTAGACATAATTATTTCATCAGTTTTCCAATCACACTATGCCATATAATATAGTAAAATCATAATTTTGACATATTTTAGGACGCAATATAAACATAATTGTGTCGTCATCAATAGGAACATAAATAAAGTTTAAGTATTATGAATTTTACATTGTACAAATTTAGCAAAGAGTAGCCATGGTAAAGCAAGTACTTACCGACTTTTCTACAAACATTAAATATATCTACTACAAAAAATAAGTCCCATTATAACAATGAACATAGGAACATTGAATTTATGTGCCATCATCTCATAATAAACACATTATGAAAACTGAGATATCAACAAAGATTCTTATACGAATGTCCATCATTAACAATTAATACTTTCGTTGATCAATCCACATTACAGTAATACTTCAATTAACTCCTACTAAGCTGGATCATCACCAGAGGTCGGAATTAGGTAGAGTCATTTATGTACTTGCATCGAAATGTTGATATTAATGTGGACCTTCCCAGGATTTCTAATGGACAATCCCGTGTGGCCAACAATATTACAAATAAATAATAATAAAACCCTCAGAGATAGACAAATAAAACAAAGATAATTAACATAAAATTTCTGCTCTTTAAAATTAATACCGGAATTTGAGGCATATCCACTTTATTCTTTCGCTGTATGAAATCAGTGCAAGTACATAAATGACTCTACCTAATTCCGACCTCTGATCATCACTTGTATAAAGTTAGTGCAAATCGATAAGCGATAAAACGTTACACGGTTTCCGTAGACTATCGAATATCGACATCGATATATCGAATAGATAGCGACACCTCAATGCTATGCGTCGGATATCGGACACACTAAAAACATACAAGTGTGAAGCGAGCTTTACATCATTTATTTATTATTTACGCATCGTCCGTATATCTTCAGATAAGCACGAGCACATAAACCTACTTGTGTACTTACAATAAGAGTAACTATACTAAAAACCATAATTCGAGATATTAATTTGACAAGTAAGTGACAGATGAAGGGTTACCAGAATTAGAAGAAATTAAATAGTGACGTTATAGTCGATATCGATAATTGTCGATATGATTATAATCAAATAAGACTTGACTGTATAAATTTACAAAATTTCGTATTATATGTAGTTCATTTTAACTCCAATGAATAATAAATGCTCATGCTGGAACCCAAATACGTACGATGTACGTATGTTGTACGAATTTCAAAAATGTTCTGTAACAGTAATGCTGATAAATAATATTACGAATGCCAAAAATACAGACAACCATTTTTATTGAATTGTGTTGTAATATTATACCTCGCACTGTAAATTATTAACAATTTGATTGTTTTGATAAAAATATATACCTACGTAAAATACCAATCTGTATTTTTTAAATATCGATACGAACAGCATTATCCCGACCATGGCAACATTTGTGCAAAATGAACTGTCAAACTAATCTCTCGAATTATGGTTTCGAGTATAAATCAGATTTGTTTTTAATCACAGAAACATTTCAGGGCCAAATAGAGCATGTATAACTAAATAAACATTTCACAATCATAGCCAAAGACTAGTTACCCTGTGCCGCGGGTAAAGACTAGTTACCCTGTACCGCGGGTATAGACTATTTACCCTAAAGGGTCGCAAAAGGGGCACGAAGCGGTAATATATTCCAAATTAAATCACAGTCAAAACCTTCAAACGTAAACATAGGAGACTATATCTCTACAATACTCATAATCCATTGCTGGTTTTATTATCCATTCAACTTTTAAAATTGCCAACGAGCAATGGATTAAGATATGTCAAATGACGTCATAAACGTCAAAACTTGTTGTACTGGGCCGTATTACTAACATGTATTTATTAGTCAGAATTCGCAAGCATTCTCGGCTTATCTAGCAGGGACGAAACTACAGAGTGGCAAACAGACAAAATGCCACGGGCCTCCAGTCTAAAGCGGCCCCCGATCGTAGGAGAATCACCACTCCCAACACAATTTACCATGGTATAGTTACGCTCCTGTCTGTATACTTAAACCAAAAGTATAAATATTTACATACAGGATGTCCCGGAAGTCGACGTCAAGCTGGAAACGGGAGATACTCTAGGCCAAGTCATAATAATTATCAGAAAAAAAAATCTAAGTTATGTACATTTTTTTCAGTACAGCCAGTTAAGGTTGAGCGAAGTATTAATTTTAGACAGTTGATTGGGCAAAACGTGAAATTTTCTTCCAAATTGGAGCAGTTAGCTTTGACTTTTAGGCAACAAGTTTACAGACGCACTTTTCAGGATTACAGAATAAAAATTACGATATTTTAAAAATTTTCTGATAAATATTATGACTTGGCCTATCTGCTGTTTCCGGCTTGACGTCGACTTCCGGGACACCCTGTATATGTAAACAATAGCAAATGGCAGTGCTAACACTATATCTTAAGCGGCCATACAGATCTCCAAATACAACTCTAGAAACTCGTGTAGCATACTACAAGTATAAATGTGTAAATATCATACATACTAAATGTATGTAGTACAAATGTATAAAAGTATATAAAAAGCGTCATATTGTTGAATATAGACACTTATAAGCCCTAAGACGATAAAGTGTCGTATGGCAGTTCTATGTTAAGTGAAATGTTATGATATAGCGGAGTTTTTTAAACAACATACTGGAAGTACTTTATTTCCGAGTAGATACAGAATGAAGGAAAACACACATTACTGTCTAAAAACTGCATCCCACCATGACAATAACGTTTCACTTTAATACAAATTGACTTATTTTAAGATTATAGTGATATGACGGTAATAAATCAGTACTTTGAAACGTCTAGTTTGTTTGTCATGGTTATTATGTTCCAGTGACAGCTCATACTAAAAACTGATCAAAAAATCTTCGATAGGTGTCACTTATCAATCATGAATGTAAAATTATTTGATAATAAGAAAAAAAAGTATAATACATACGTTTGAATATTTCACTGACGGCCATGTTTGAGAAGCGCCATCTATTGAGACAATCAACGTTTAGACAGCTAAAATATAAAAGTAGTGTTTCTTTTGACTGTGACTGTCAAAAATGACTGCAGTTGTATCCCTGGTTTTCTAATACGCTTTAACAAGAGCCAATGCGCACTGCATCCTAATCTAAAAAAAAATCTAATTCATGACAATCATTATTTCCGTAAATCTGTTAATTACTAACAATCTTCACGTCAGAAACAGCATGAATTATTAGATAAGCAACTATGATTCGGAATCGGTGCAGTGCGACTTTTAGTGAACTCACGGATACAATTGTTATATCCGAAAACAGGTTTCACCAAGAACCATAGACGCGTTTAACCTCAATTTTATGATCAATAACGCATGCAAATCTCATTATTTAGTAACAGGGCGAGTGACAAGTGTTTAGTCAAGCAACATCTGCGAGCTGCGTCCATTAGGGTTGTGTATGCAAGAGGAATAGTCGCCAACTTGCACCTTCCACTCGTACCACACTCGGCGCGTGTCGACGCAACGCCAAAACGTCGCCTTTATTATGTCGTCCTTTTGAATCCTCATTGGCGTCTGTAAGGTACGTTTACACTATGAAGGTGTTAGTAAAATTGGATAATACTCACCTACATATATTACATAAATATTATACAGAATGATATCATTTTTCTCCATGGAAGCAAACCCGGGAAGTGCCTGGTTCCCAAGATATTAGGGTCAAAGTTGAGTAAATAGACTGCGTTTTTTGCATAAACACTAGACACTATAAATTTCGCTCGATTAAGTAATTAAAAATTAAATCGTTTCCCAGCATTTTTTTGGCATAAACTTACTTTTTTTCATGTATAGAGTACGTACCCTTCGTTAAGGGTGGCAACGAAAACACACCCTGTATACACACGGCTGTGTTCTCATAAGGAGGTAGCTTGAACTGCAGGATTACGAACATCAGTTTAGCATAGCGTGGCACTGATATAAAAGGTCATTGAAGCTCATCGCCTAAAAGTATGATCCTGAGTTCCTTAGTCGACTCTTACGACATGCACGGAAGTAGCAGCAAATGCTGCTGACGTATTCTAGTCAAGCCCCAGATCAGTACGGGAAATGAAATTAACATGAAGCAAATACCTAGGGTTTTGGTGTTTGGTAGGCAATGGGCTGAGCACCTGTCACTACTAACTGAACTTTTACATCTTAACTATACCCTCAAAATTGGTCAGAAGTGGCACCATGTTGTTCTATCGGCCCTTGGTGCTCTGGCTACCTCGTAAGGGATACTCGTAAAGGCGTGATTATATGAATGTATGTATGTAAATACCTACCACTCCTGTGGGCTATATCACACACATCGGCCTATTACAGTATATTGCTGGACATAGGCCTTCCCTAGGCAGTAATGATAAAAATGTGAAAGAATTTTAATGTCGTACGGTCCCTTTATAAAGAACGACATTATATTTGTTTACTGTATGTAGGCCATGCTGCAACTGAATCCAATTAGGCAGATGAGAGAAATCGAAACGCGCGCGTATCAACTTCTCTGCATACATACATAAATAATTAAGGACATTTTGATACGTTTACGAAAGGTACGTACTCTATACATCAAATAAAGTAAGTTTATGCCAAAAAAAATTGCTGGTAAACGATGTAAAAAAAAAAGTCTTGATGGGGCGAAATTTATAGAGTCCAGTGTTTATGCTAGTTTTATCATAGACAGATAGTAATTATAGGCTACTTTTTATCAGGGGAAAATGTTTTTATCCCGGATAATTTCGACATTTTGTTTTTTCTGTAGTCCACGCGGACGGAGTCGCGGGCGTCCACTAGTCTTAAATAAATAGACAAACTACCACATACCTTAATAGGAATGAACACAGGAAACCACGATATCATATTCGGATTGTGCGTCGAAGGTAGAATACTGATCATCTTGTCACCAAAGAGGTTGCAATCGAAATAGCCCCCGAATCCATGAAGTACAGTCTCTTGGTCGACCCGCCATGAGATTACGGTACATCTACGGTTATCCGTTATGGGTAAGCCTCGATAGTCTCGCCTCTCCTGCCCGTTTTCATCTATTTCCCCATGCGCTGGATGCTCGAATGTGAATACTGGCTGAAATT
This sequence comes from Carposina sasakii, assembly GCA_014607495.2. Taxonomy (NCBI): domain Eukaryota; kingdom Metazoa; phylum Arthropoda; class Insecta; order Lepidoptera; family Carposinidae; genus Carposina; species Carposina sasakii. The sequence continues at coordinate 3,753,912 of CP053148.1, forward strand.
TAAGTTGTTTGATACCTTTTTTAAATCAGCATGTAGTATTTCTCACTGCTGGGCAAACATTTTTCTATATTTAGACCTAACCGGTTTAGCCGCGTGGTGCCGGCAGAGTAGAGTTTGTACCACCCCCTGCCTGCCCGTGGGTATCGTACGAGGCGATTAAGGGTTTATGGGAGGTGGACAGCAGCGCCTCCCGTACTGACAACATAGTCCGAAAATCACACTGCGGTCACCAACCCGCCTGCCCAGCGTGGTGACTATGGGCAAAACCCCCCTGTGACAGTAGCCTTGTGGTGTGCCCTGGGGAAGGCCTACGTCCAGCAGTAGAGTGCAATAGGCTGAAGAAGAAGACCTCACGGTTGTATTTTGATAAGGGTGTGGAGATATTATGTTGTACAGAGTATATTGGTGCATTTTGTAACTATTTAAATAAAATTCATAAGTAAGATCAATGGAGTGTTGATAGTGTAGTAGCGTAACGTAAAAAGTTCAGTTTATGCATAATATGTGTTATTATTGACTACGAAAGAGAAGAAAAACTACCGAACAGACTTTGATGAAATCATGGTAGTTATGTACCTACCTATAGTTCAGGACGTGGTCGTCCTTGGCGCAAAAATACGCTTTGGCTTGCTGGTCTTGGGACAACCCCCGTGCCCGGGCAAAATTCTCGGCGCACGACAACGCGTCGGTAACTTAAGTGGCCCTTAAAGTGGGCCACCTAGGTCAGAGTCTGACCCATTTGAGAAGGGAAAGATGCGGCTGGCCGGGGGGACGCGGGTCGGGCTGGTCGACCCCTGGTATTACCAGGGTGCACCCGGCCACTTGAGCTGCCACTGCCGCCGGCCAGTTCGCGAAAGAAGAGGAAGGAGAAGAAAATGAAGGAAGAAGTGAAATGATACAACCTCGATCTATAGTTAATAAATCAGAATATGTAATCAACATAGGCTAGGTATAGGTTAGTAACCATAATTAACTATACTATATAGGTAATTCTAGTCCCGTATTCGCTATTCTTTTTTAATAGTCATAGTATATGATATTAGCTGAACAAGATTACAAAAAAAATATCGTAGAAGATACTCTACCTTGGTAGTTCCAATAAAGTACTTGTTCTGCATATAAACAACCCAGAGAGTTTCGAAGTTCCTATCTCGGCATATCTGTTGCGTGCATTCGTTGAGCAACACCGCGTTTTTGGCCGACGCCCAGATCTTCGGCGAAGACACTGGCGCTACGTATGATGTGTACTTGTGCGGAATACATATGCCGCCCGGCTTTAAAAGGCCGGCCGCTCCGTCCAAACATTCAGGCGATAGCTCATTGTCGCCCCACGATCCTGTAAACATATATGCATTTATATACACGACTGTTTTCAGAAACGGGGTAGGGGGATCCTACAATGTTAAACAGCGATGATCAGCGGGCGCATTGGCTATCTGGTTAAACAATTCTTAGATCATACATCATACATTGAAACTTAATCAAATGGAAGTTGTTATGCTACTTCCGTTTGATTAGGTTTCAATGAGTGATCGTCACTCTGAACTGTCGTATCGGATAATAAAGATATCCATTACGCCTGCTGATATAAAAGATCACAAGTGCCATGTTACTAGATCATGGCCTGAGAGAACGCTCTCGAGTTCCTTAGTCGACTCTTTCGACACGCAAGGAAGGAGATGAAACTGATGTATTCTAGTGAAGCCCCGCATTAGCACATCAGATCGGTTTATTTATACATTTTAAAATAACTTAGGAACGCGCTGAAGCACGTATTTAAATAACTTTAAAAAATATAACAAAAGTAACTTATTTAGAAAAGTTTATAAAGTGAAGCCTTAAACCAGGCTTTGTAGTTACCATTCCATCTCGGAAAATAGTTATGCAATCCGAAATTTTCGCAATTCAGAAGCAGCTCCCATTAATTTATAAGCATAATTTCACTATCGAGGGGTAAGTGAAAGATTATTCAGTTTGAGGGAGATGAAGATATACATATTTATAATCAGCTAATAATTATATTTCTGCTGCTTACATGATGAACTCCGACCGTAATTCGGCCAAGACGCCCAATCTCTACGGAGATTGGCCAGGTACGCAAGAGATATTATAGTGCACAAGTGTGCGCGCAAACACAGATGCACTCTCTATTCCGTTACTCTCATAGTCCGATGGGACGGAAAGCCGACACGATCCAGAGAGAGATCTAGGGTTGCCAACCGTCCCACGTGCCACGGGACGTCCCGTTTTCAGGGACTAAATAACGCGTCCCGTTTCAAGTGTCTGCGGGATGCTAAGTTGATAGAAAAACCCTTCTTCAACTCATTATCACGGACAGCACGTGATACTCAAATCTTGATTTTTTTAAATTCTTAGGCGGATTCTTGAATATTCAATAATCTAAGTACCTCGCTGATTCATCGTCAATGAAACATCAAAATTTATGAGTATTAGGTTAAATATTATTCAAATCGTTCTCATTTCTTCTCTTCACTCGCTATTACGTACTATGTGTGTGTGTGACCATTATTATTATGGATATGTAAGGCGCCATCGCCCTTTTGACATTGGTTAATCGAAGATTCATTTTGGGGATTTGTGGATTATTTTTATAATATGTGGAGGTAACTCGTATTACTAAATAATACCTAGAATAATAATGTGGAAAACTTTAAAAGTTGACTAAGTATTCAAATTAAGCAAAGATTTCCGCGCTCACTTCGCTCGCGTTCAAGTAACATTTATAAATTGGCCTTATAAACATGTTGTATTTTTTTTATAAAAAAAAAAGCGGGTGGGGCTGTGTCGGGGCACACGGCCGTTGGTTTTAACGTGAAACGTCTATGTTAGCGAATCGCTTTTAAAGTAAAAGATTGAAATGAAAACAAGATGGACGCTGTTTTAAGTATTTTAATAAAAAAAGAACAGGTACGTAATAGAAACATAAATTACTTATTATTACGATTAATATTTCGAACCAAAGTCGATCACAAACACTGCAAGATAAACCAAACGGATTGGCTTCAAATACCGTTTTGAAGCGTTTGTCCGCTGAACGCCAATGATTTTGCATTGTTTCACTTCTACTGATATTGACATCTCTCAGTTCCGTGGCAGATCCAATAGATATATCGATTGTCTGTTCATTCGTTATGTCCATAATTATAGGTATTCCAGTGGTACTCGCGAGGTCGGCTTTGCGACGTTCCCGAAACCGTCTCGCTCGCTCGGCGCCGGACATTGGGGTACCTGTGCGTGGCCCATAGCCCCCTCTTTGTAACGCTAGCCTTAATTTATATTTCTGGCTGGCTCTTGCACGCGCTGAGGCCGACATAGCAAATGTTTATATATTTATTGTCACTTTCTGGTTATTTTAAATATAAATACTGTCCAAATTACACTTATTTTTGTATAAATCAATCGGTTCAAATAAACTTGACAAACACACGAAAGAATCACCACGCTATAAAGTCGGAGTCACGAGTTACACTGAATAGAAACAAGCGTGAGCGCCGGTTTCGCACAGTTATCGCAGTATCCCTCCCCCGCCGCCCCGCTTGACCCCGACACGAACTCAATGTCATAACAGCTAGCTGACTATATAAGTGAAATATTTACACCACATTTTTGTTTCTAAGACTAATAGTTTTTTAATTATTAAGGTACGATGATATAGACCTTTTCGTTACGGTCCAGTTTTTAAACCTGGTACCCGTATGTTTCGGCGCGATTTTAAAGACGTTTCACGTCAAAAATAATTGGAATAAAGTGTGAATTACGCGCTCGCTCCGCTCGCGTTATTGTATTAATACTACTAGACGAAGAGTATCATACAAATGAGGTATTTATTTTGTAAATAAAACTTAAATTGTTGTTGACATCAAGTAAAAAATTTCGCGCTCGCTCCGCTCGCGTTTTCATAAGTTGTTCTGTGAGACGAAGAGTATCAAGCAAAGTAGGTAGGTACGAGTATATCTACCAACCTACTATCGGCTAGGTTAACACAAAAATATCTCACATACGCCACTACTTGTTACAATGAAATAAGACCTCCATTTGCATTATAAAATCACGAAATATTTATTTGTCTATAAAAAATTATTCGAAACTTCCCATTTGTAGGTGTGTCCCGTTTTTCTTGCACTGGTCCCGCATATTTAACCCAACTGTCCCGTAAATCTGTGTATAAGAGTTGGCAACTGTAAATCAGGCGCAGGACCAACGGTTTTACGTGCTTTCCGAGGAACGAGCTAAGTGACAATTTTGCAAGATTTAAATCTGTACATGAAATAACAATGGAATTATATACAGGCCCGTGACTGGAATCGAACTTACGCCTCCTGCTTGGAAGGTGCACGTCTTAACCACTGGGCTATCACCGCTTATAATAATACTAATAATGCGTTAGGATAGCGGGTGTAAGACTATACTCATATTATTTCGCTTAACCAACCATACATCTATCTATATAAATCGTACCTAACAACTCAGACACGATTATATTCGCCTTCTGCGGTATATTAATAGCCCGCATGTCGCCTGATATCACCTCCACGTCGCGATGCCGCCACACTTCCCGCACCTGCGCTGCCAGCACCACCACTGCACACGGGTTCTTCTCTACTGCTATCACCTGCAGGCATTGCCTGATTAGTATATGGAACTTACCTTGAGAATCTCCCCGCGTCGTGCGAATATAACAAACAAACATACATACATACATATAATCACGCCTTTTTCCCTTACGGGGTAGGCAGAGTACCACGGGCCGATAGAACCACATGGTGCCACTTCTAACCAATTTTGAGGGTATAGTTCAGATGTACAAGTTCGGTTAGTAGTGACAGGTGGTCAGCCCATCGCCTACAAAATACCAAGACCCTCTTGTCCCTCTACTGACTTGTACAGTATGCCCGGGAACAAACAACCTAGCAATTATTAGCAATTTAAAGCCATTCCAAGTCAATCCTGTTCACCGGAGCGACTTTGCGGAGTGGAGAAACGGAGAAATATTAACCAATTGCAGGACAAGGCGGATATTTTATAGAATTTATTGGTTAATATTTATCCGTATCTTCAAAAATTCATCATAATCCAGCCAGATCTTTAAACGTGAATAGGCAGCAAATAGATATAGGTAGACAAAGATCAATTAAACGCTTCGAGAAAGGATACTATCATTCGTGCCGCCATATAAATATATATTTGCATTTATAAGTACATAAATAAGACATCTTAGTAATAGGTATAAAGAATATACTACCATTTTATAAAACACAGAAGCAAAGCGATCCATTTTGCTGCTAAGCCTCTCATTATGTTAACGTGCATAGTTAGTTACTTATTCAATGCAAAAAATAAGTAAATTTGGTTTAATGTTACATATATAAACTGTAAATTAGTCCACGGGAAAATGTTCTTATGTTGATAAAAGCTTTTCAGCTAGACGTCGCCGCGTCGTCGTTGGCAAGATATTGATTGACTAATAAAGTATTGACCCGGAGAGTTCAAAATACATTTTACAACACGTACGTACGCACATATCGTACGAGTTATAAGTTCTAAAGGCTCCTCTAGTCGTGTAGCAGCGTTGCCAGACGTCCCAATTTTGGCGAGACAGTTCCGATTTTTCAATCAAAATTAAATGTCCCGCGCGGGATAGCCTCAGTCCCGCATTTCAGGAATAACTCGACCGTGCGTGTAGCGTACTGAGAAGGCGCCGGCGGGTGGTACAGACAAGTATGGACTGACCTTCCTATGGATATTTTTACTATATTTTGTCACGTAAACGTAATTTGAACTCAAATAAAAAGATAAATATTAAAATACTTTTGATTATATACGTTTATATTACTATGTCCCGCTTTCGAGAATCCCACTTTTTTCAATCAAAAAGTTCGTAAATTCCGACTAGGCAAAAAAAATCTGGCAACGCTGTCTGTAGTAGCTGTGTGTAGGTACGTAAAGTCTAATTATAATAAACTTGCAAGGATTGTTATAGTTACGAGCAAAATATTAAATATAGCATTTTCCTCTAAACTTGACTACAAAAAGTTTATTTAATACATAGTTTGTTTATTTAATAATAATATATTACTTCATATCATGGCTCTTATTTAGGTTAATTTCAATTATAGGTATAATAATTATAACGTGTTTATTCCCGTAATTAAGCAATTATTGCTTATTTAAGGTATAAACGCAAATTATACAAGTTAATCACGGTGATAACTATTAAATTGAAATCTCTAGTATCGCATTACATTCTCTCCGATTTTAGCCATTGTAGTCTATGATATCACATCATACCTATATTTATAAAATGGTCAGCACGACGGCAGGGAATACATTACAAATCAATAACTGCATAAACATAGATAGGTATGTCACTTTTGCAAGGGTTCAAATGCAGACGGTCGGCTTCTTCCTTGCCTTGCATTGTTCTTTGTTTGTTACCCCTGCCATAGTACAAGTTAAAAACAGTAAGTTTTGAGTTGGTATTCGCATTTATCCGCACGACGATAATCGTACATAATAAAGGAATGCATATAAGCTAATAGGATCATGCATACTATTGCAGCACAGCGTTGATGTTAGTGGAGATTATAATTAGATTCTCACTCATTTTTAGTACAATAGAGGCAAATTTCATTTATGTATTCGTGTAGATCGAATCTGGTTGAATTTGCACAGAGATTGTAATTTTGTATTGTATGTACCTTGTTATTTTAGTGTATAGGGGACTAGACTTAATTCATCGCGAGCAGTCGCTAGCACATCGTATTAAGAACGTTCTACTGTGTTTCTTATATTTAATTTGTTATATTATAACAAAGCACTTTTGAGGAAAGCAATGACAGAAATTTACATGAAAAGGGAAAGATTTTTTTCGCTCTTAGCATAAGAAAAACAAATTCGCTTGCAGATGCATATAAAATACACAATGGTAATGCATGTAGTAGTTGCACGTATATCGAGTATTATCAACAGAAAGAAGATTTGACAAGTTCCGAGAGAAAAATGTCAGGGTTCGATTTTTTTGGATAATTATCCGATAATTATCCTAGCTGATTTTCCCTTTAACTTATTGAAATTTTCTTTATTTAAATGATAATATATTTATCCCAAGGAGGGTGTAGGTTTTTCAGTATTATTAATTAAACAGCAAAAAATAAATGTGAGAAATAAGTATATGATTTAATTCAGAATTAGTTTTTATGACGTCAAACAAAAGTAAGAAAGTAGCTAAAGAACAGATATTCACACTTTTCTCGTCAGAGAACCTATTTTTTTGTTTAGTTTGAGGTCTAGCGCGTTCGGATACGCAAATGACGTTCAGATACACATAAATAAATGAGATTATTTGAGTGTTTGATTTTTATAATTATCAATGATAATTATCACTTCGAACCCTGAAAAATGTTTCATGAAATATAACACTAGCACAAAGAAACAGAAGTAATTATCTAGGAACACAATAAATAACCAACCATACTTCACTCACCAGCAGTTCATAATACATAGAGATATACAAAATACATTGTAACCTCCAAAAATTGCATTACCTTAACTTTGCAGTTGGTTATATCAGCAGCATTGAGGGTAGCTCTCACTAACGGACCTCGACCAGCCCCCAGGACCATAACAACAATTGAGTCATTGCATTCCCCTTTTCTAACGCATTTCCCATCTTCTTTGCCATTTAGTTGCTCAGTTGAACCATTGATTAGCCCATTGTGTGTATCTCCTTCACTGGTTTGCTGTTAAATGGAGTCATTGTGTTATTATTAATCCTGTGCCATTGTAGGTCTTCACTAGAATACATAATGCATCTCTTTCCATATATAGGTATATTATAAGAGTTGACTAAGGAACTTAAGAAAAGTAAGATGAAAAAAAAATTGTGGCCCCATATACCTATTTCGGTTTGTAAAATAAAAACCAATGAGTGAAGTGTTAAGAATTGTCTTTTTTTAACATTCCTTTATTGCATAGTTACTTACACTTAAATAATTTTTCTCCTGTACAACCAATAATGCTTGAGCTATTGCTTTTTGGTATTGTGCATATTTGACAGGATCCATTTCAAATATGTGGTAGGTGTGTGTGTCCAAATTATCAGATAGAGGTTGCAATGGTATCTGAATATGATCTTCGTAGCTAAAATAAATTGTTTGAAATTTAAAAATCACTCAAGAAATAACAGGTATAACTAAATCTATACATATAATAAAAATGTAACGGATCGCTGTCTGTACATGGAAGATAAATGAGAAAAAATATTATTGAAGACCTTTATCAATGCAGTAGTACCCAAAACAATGATTTTTTGAATTTTTGTCTGTTTGTCTGTCTGTTTGTGTTATGTGTACAACCATATCAATGTCTGAAATAAATAATTAATTATTATAAATAGTTTTTCAACATAATAGTTTGTCTGTGCGTTTGTGCACGCTAATCTCAGAAATGGCTGAACCGATTTCGATGCAGTTTTCAGGAATATATTGTGATAGATCCCACTTAACATATAGGCTACTTTTTAATCCGGGAAAATGTTTTTATTCTGGATAACTTAGAAATTTTGTTTTTTTTCTGTAGTCCACGCAAACGGAGTCGCAGGCGTCCACTATATAAAATAAATCAAATATTAACCCTCTAGCATTGTTCCGAACCACATCATCTAAAGATTTGGTATCCCAAAGTCTGTGCAGATGTTGATTGTAATACTCCTTGTTCCACCTCCCTGAACCAGTAACTACAACTTGGGCACTGTTGTCCACCATACTCATCACAAACTTCTGATGATCAGGTGGCAGTACTGGAAACCTGATAGGATAGGAAAGACATTGTCACCAATTGTACCAACAGAGAAAGACACAAAAAATTTACAAAGAAGAGCAAGGAAAAGTTGAAATAAAGAAATTTTAGATTTGTCACAAGATTGTTTATAAATAGATATACATAATAGGTGTAATAGAATAGGTGGAAGAAATTACCCATCTCCACCTTCCACAAAGAGAGAAGTTGGGAGCATTACAGCCAAAACAGGCTCCCCGAGCCATCTTCTAACAATATGCTCAGGGGGTAAGTCACGAGTTACCTCCAAGACAACCCCAATTCTTTTTTCCCAATCAACACTCTCATGGAATTTTGACCACCAATACCATGGCTCGTTCCAAGACTCTTCAGAATTTTCAACATTGAGACCTTGATTGCGTGGTCTTGTAAGTTTCCGTGTGAACATGGGTATTCGTACCCATATCCATGTTGGATTCATTCTGAAATTTACATTCCTACAGCTTTTTGGTAACATGAGTTCAGGGTGATAAATTAACCTATAGAGTGGCCCACAGGTCCATGAAATTATAAGCTTATAGTATTACCCAAAATTCTTGTTTTTATGGATTTGTCATGGTATGTTATCAAATCAAGTATGTGAAAGTAATGCTACAATGTAGCTAGCAAGAATGTTACATATCCCAAAGTTAACTTAAGTAGGTAAGACTATTAGTTGTTAAACACAGAAGCTAAGTAAAGATTCATGCAGTTATTAACAATTCTGCCTTCTCTAAGGGCCACTCTATAGTCAATATTAAAAATATGATAATGATACCTGTTAGCATAGAAAGTTAGTATGTTTCTAGCTAAATTATTGCATTCTTTGGTATGTAAGAATAACATTATAGCACGAAGACCCAAGCCACGGCAGTAAGTCAATTCATCGTTTAAATAATCTTCATGACGCCGTCGGACAATCTCGGAATCACTATCTACATCCAAAAATGATGAAAGCCTACCAACTATCCGTGTGGTCCAATCTTCTGTGGTTAGAATCATATTAGATCTGGTATAATCGCCAACTGATGTTGATACACCGGCATTTTTAAAATGAGGCCGGCGTAGACGTGGGTGAATTATTGGGGTAACTATAAACGTATAATTAGCATGCACTGCTTCTGTGAGACATTCCTCCAAATCCGGGGCTATATTGTAGTTTAGGCCACAAGAAATAGTATTTAGAGACATTTAGAAATTTATCCCCCTTCTTGTACAGGCTTTACAACCGGCACCGGCACCCACCCGGCACCACTTACTTTTTGATATGAACAAGAAAAAACCATTGAACTTCAACTTTTTAAAATGAAATGAAAACCATAGAAATAGATACCAAATCCCTCATGAAAAGAGGAGATACCAAATTCAAATCCCTGATGAAAACCATGGTTTGATTGACACATGATTGATTCTTTTTTTTTTGTTTAGTTTATCCCGAAGGAAGGGGAACTAAGCCCATACAGCCATGACACATGTTTGACACTTCAAATTTTTTTTTGTTTAGTTTATCCCGAAGGAAAGGCAAGGTGAAGCCCATACAGCCATTGTCTTTAGTAAATGATTTCTGGTTTTATGATGGATGATATTGATGATGATGAATGGAAACGTCGGGAAAATCCTCAAGAATGGATGTAAAATTAGCAAAGATAAAAAATTATTGCAGAAACAATTTACATGAGCCCATGAAGAGATCATATTCCGACTAAAGTTTTATTCAGCTTACCTGCATATAAAACCATGCACACGCACTACATTCACATCACAAGTAAACAAAACATAACGTATCTACCAGAAAACATCACTTTACGGCACACGTAAGCCATTTACAAGTAATTTTTTATTTTCACAAGAAAATTACACCTGCACCCTTTCGTATAGCCATAAAAAGTATTTTCTCTAATGTTGGGGAGTCCAATCCTATGTATTATACTAACAATAAATGTAAGGTTGTGTTCAGACCAAAATAACTGTCACCCGCCGCCGGAAGTGAGTGGGCGTTTTAAGCAGTTTATTCTATTTACATACATATAAATTTTTTCGATTGTATTTTGTATGATACGCAAGAACTTGGTAATAATTTTGTCCGTGGCTTTCTATCAAGGTGATGGATGTGTATTGTACGTAATAAATAAAAAATGGAACCCTTATGGGAGTCCGGAGTTTGTCTGTTCATCCATCTATCACAGCCAATTTGCTCCCAATTTACTGGACTAAATTAGGTAATGTGGTAAATTAGTAGGTAATCCTGTGACCCGAATACAGACAGATGAGTAATATAAATAAGTAATTCAATATTTTAAAAAAAGGGTCGCTTTCATTCAGGGGACTACTTAGGAAAAACACATAGCTTACGTTTAAGGATCTCAAGTACCTAAATAGGTATTGTTTTATTAGTGTATTTTATTCAAGATCATCATCATCATTTTCAGCCTTCCACTGCTGAAAATAGGCCTCCCCCAACAACCTCCATTCCTTATTCAAGATAGAAGACGATTTACCAATAACTTCTGATCTGATGATACAAAATAAAGTAAATTACAAGAAAACCTGTAAGAGTTCTTGGCATTTTACGGAACCCTCTTAACGCGAGATCAACTCCCCGTTGTGACACGAATGTTTTAAATTTATTTTATAATTTACACCAGTAGATACCCGCAATTGCGTCCACGTGGACTACAGAAAAATAAGGTGTCCAAATTATCCGGGATAAAAATATTTTCCTGTGATAAAAGTAGTTTATGTCCGTCATCAGGCACTAACTAATCTATCTCTGTGTCAAATTTCAATAGAATCGGTTTAGTAGTTTTGGCATGAAAGTCGGTCAGACAGACAGAGTTTTATAATATTAGTATGGCTTGCCATATTGGGGTTTATTAAACAGGGGAATTTACGATTTCATTTCTGGCAACCCCGCCGTAAAAAGTGTATGTCAATTTTAATAAAGTTTGCTGACCAGGGGTGCGTTTGTGTTCACCATCCAGTCTAAAATTTAAACTGACTACATGTCAAACACCCCGTTCAAGCACTCCGCGAGGCGAAAAATTAAACTGTCAAAATTTTATCTGACCCGTTCACGGACGTCCTCTGGTATAAATTTTCGCCTGGCTAGGATAAATTCTAGCGTGCTTTTTACACCAAACTATTTAGAAATTTTTTACCACAAACTTAAATTTCATTACAAACAATTAGTACAAAACAGTAAAAAACTTTGTCGATTAAAAAAGATATATAAATACTTTAAACAAACCTAATCCCCGCTCTTTGAAATAAGCGATTTAAATGAACCGCATCACGCGCATTGGTAGAACATACGATCAAAAACAAACGTATCAATACACCTCTTGCGATCCGAAACAATGTACGAGTATTATACGAAAAATACCCATGATACGAAACATGCGAGTAACAAGATGAATTCCTGGGTAACGTGTCGTTACTCGGTACTTGATGCATACTCAGTAACGAATACATACGGGTCATTTTCAAAATAATTGCTCATTTCAGAAATGTTACTTTTATGTCACAATAACATAAAAGTAACATAAAAGAAAACAAGGGCTGCATTCACAGTGGTAAATAAAACAGTTTTTTAGTATTTAATATTGTAATAATTAATCAAACACGTACACGTACATTATTATGTACAGTTCGTGAGGTTTAAGCCGAGCTTTGCATTTGTGTGAGTGTGCACATAGACACAGGTTAGGTTTATATCGGCGTAACTCCGTCGCGCTCCTACATTTCTTTAAGTCACTCACATGAATAGCTAGCTTAGCGTAGACCCCGCGGCTGTACTGGACATAGTGAACATAAACATGAAACATACAAAATAATGACAATAATAAAACCGTCAGGGTTATGTTTAATTTGAAGATGGTTACTCAGTTAATCATAAATCGAAAATAAAAATATAATATTAAAATGCGAACTTTGAACATTCTCTCTATCGTCATGATAATACTGCACGATTAACTTCCTAATATTTATATATAATGTCTGCCTATTCATACATGAAATATTTTAACAGTAGCTTCTTAAGTCGTATCTAAAGATACAAAACAACAAAAAAAAATATTTTAAGTGTTTTTCTTTTTACGAAATTATTATAATTCAATTTTTTTTTATATATTTTGCATAAAACCTTTAATGAAAACCCCTTAAATGAAAGTAAATAAATAAACGTTCTGAATGTTAAAGGTCAAAAAATAAGAAACCAGTATTTATTTTGTAGCTCAAGTAATTTTAAATTATTTAATGTAAATATATTTAATAAAATTAGAAAAAAAACTTTTGAAATGGCTTCGTTATAACCGTCTAACAGTTAAAAACCGTTAGATGATACCCTTAAAATATTTCGTGTATGAATAGGTAGACCTTATATAACTATACATATTATTGACTATCGCTACTAAAAAGATCCCAGAAATTTCTCTTCAAATCAACCGTAGAAACATTATAATATTTTGATGGCTTTTTAACCATCTTTGCTAGATCCTTAGGTTTAAAATTTACTTTAATATCAGATAAAATAGTAACATTTGAAGTAGATGCATTACTGACATGATAATGATTAGTTTCTCCTATAGGTTCGACATCATCAGAATTAGGTAAAACTTTATTGGTTACTAACATCTCTAGGTCTTCTTGCTCAGATTCACTTTCAGATGTAGATTCTATAACAAGTCGTTTTGCTCTTGAACGTTTAACATGATCAGTAATTAATTTGTGACTTTTTATGGCATAACATTGGCAAATATTGGGCTTTAAACAAAAGCAGCTTAAAATTCGATATTGAATTATATTATCTTCGTTTGGTATTACTTGGTGTATTTTTTGCGTATTTGGAACGGCCACAAATTTACAACCCTCAATTTGATTTTCTATTCTCAATATGTCCTCCTGATCAATAAGAAATAATTTTACAGTGGTAGCAGTATTGTGTTCAAGTAATTGAATCGCAGTTTCAGCATCAGGTATATCATGTCCGTATGATATTTGTTTATCTAACAATCTTTTTACTACTCCCCCAACCCCATCCGCTGCACCCTTCCCATGGGCCGCTTCAAAAAAATTCCAGGTTGCAAAAATAAAACCATAAGATTCTATCATTTTGGTAAGAAGGGCAAAGTTCTTCTTTTGCCTGTATTGACTTGACGGACCATCTGAGAAGAAATGTATAGTGTCTTTCAAAGGAAATCTATGTTTAATGTCACGCATCAGGGGCTCCAAGTGAGCCCAGATCGATTCCGGTGTGTGTTTGTTGCAGTTGGAAAATGTACAAAATGATTCGGGATCAGTTTCATCATTATATATAATGCTTGTGTGCAAGGTGATTTGTGAATGTGATGCTCCAAAATGTACTGCTTGTATTTCATTATGAAATTTGCAATTATAATTTTCTGAGAAGTCACAATGTAGCATAATTTCATTTCTTTGTAAATTCTCCTTCAATGATTTATAAATTTTGTATTGATGTGAAATGTTGTAAATATGAATTTTAAAGCCTCTTAATTCCGTGTCAAAATTTGATAATAGAGATTCTAACATACCTGATATTATTTGTTTAATTGTTTTTTTGGTTGATTTTTTTTCATTGTTCTTTTCATATTCTATGGTTTTGACCGTCCACTCTAGCCATGACACTTTTTCATTCAATTTTATATTCAGTAAGTCATATCTGATTGATTTGTTTTTGCAAATATCACATGTTGAATACATGCACTTTTGGGAGTATAAATCACACACTGTAGACTTTATAACGGTGTCCAAAGTATCACCGTCCTTAAAAAATTTTAGTGTTTTTAGGGATGTAAACTTGAAATCTATATTACTGTGTCTTTTGCAAAGACAAGTATTTCGATTTGATAAATTTGGGATCAATACGTAAAATGGCTTGAAACGTCTGAATGTGGCGTATGAAATTGGAATTCCAGTCTCCTTTACAAATTTTAACCGTAAATTTACCATCGAATCTAGCAAATATCGTCTTTGCATTTTAACTTTATTTTTTGTTTTAGTTTCTTTCTTAGCTGCAGTAGCTCGACTGACATCATCTTGGTTAAAAAAAGTATAAATTTTATTTGCTAGGTTATTTCGTTTAATATTAACTTTTTTTGCATTACGTCTGATTGGGTATTTAATCCCAATAGCAGACTGTAATTTACTTTTCATTTTATACCCTTTTACGATGTCGTTACTTACAATTTCTTTTAATACATTTCTCTTTTCATTACTTCCTGCTGCATTATATTGTATTTTTAAGGATTCTATTAACACATTCTTTTCAAATAACTCCTTTTTAATAATTTCTTTTTCTTCTTCAGTAGTGTTTAAATTAGCAACAAATGAGTTGGTTTTTGATATTGGGCTTGACACAGTATAAAATGACTCTCTGCTAAACATATTTTCTTTTTCTTCGTCTTCTTTTGTGTTTTGCAAAATTTTGTATCTATATATTTTTTTCTTTAAAGCTTTATTCTCTTCGATTAATAATTCAATTTTTTTCTTCATATTTTTATTTTCTTTGGTTAATGTTCTATATCTTTTCTGATATATTCTTTGGTATTCTTTTCGAGTTTTACCCTTTTCTATAACTTCTTGTTTATAGTCTGATTTTTGTTTTAAAGTCCTCCAATATTTTCGCCTGCTTTCTTTCTCTCGATCCGATAGCTCCCCAATTTTTTTATAGAATTTTTTAGCTCTTTCTAAATTTTTTTCCTGTAGTGCTTTCCATTTTTGAGGATTATTCAATTTTAGTCGGTCTCGGTACCGTTTTTGCCTCTCTGCCGCAGACAAAGGCATATTTTCTGTAAAGAATAAAAAATACAATGTAATAACTCAGAAAATAATAATTAAAAAAATCATATTTAACGATAAAAGCAGTCTATTTTGAAGCATACGTCGTCGTAAAATTTAACGTGAAAATTTAATTTTGCATCACATTAACAAATCACATTGTATACAAGTATTTTGAACATTGAGAATAGTATCAAACTTGTCATGCTAGAATAAGTCAGAGCCTGTTAATGCTAGACGAAAATACTTGGGTTATATTAAATAAATATATTACACTAATAACTCAAAGCTGCAGATCGCAATATACACTCGATCGCGCAACTTGTACAGTATAAACCAAAACGAAGGTATAAAATGATTAGTAAATTACAGTCAGCTATTATAGGGCCAATTTGAGGATTTTAAGTTATCCAAGCATCACTCAAAACACTGAATACGACCATAGAAAAACATGTTTATTTTACTATTGGTTTAATTATAATTTATATAATATTTTAAAATCATGCTGTGGACACGTCTTAATCCAATTTTATGTAACGTAACATAAAAAAATGTTACATAAGTGTGACATAAAGGAACAAGTAAGCATGTTTTTCTACAAACTAACCTCAAATCACAGAACATAATTCACTCGATCGTTGCAGCTAATTAGCGACAGAATAGCACTATCATAATAGTTTCCTGACAATTAAAAATAGTTTAAATTTACTTACCTTGCGTATTTTTTCCAATTTACCAAAAAGAAACCAGATAAATGTTTTTTATCGACGCACACCATACACCCAACTTTTTTGCCGAGAACAAAATGGCTGCTGCCCTGTGATTGGTCGCCTGAGGTTCGGACAGTGACAGCAAATGTTGCCAGTATTAAAGTTTAACAAAATACCTTTTTCGCGACTAAATAATGCGTTACATAAATGAAATAACATCGATGAAGTAATTTTGAGACCAGTTTTATTTTTTATTTATAACTAAAATTAATGTGTCAAATGAATTTTCAAGGATTCTACACACATTTTACAGTGTTATTAGAGAGGATAGCCAATTTTGTTTGATAATAAATAAAATACTTTTATTGTTTTTTCAAGTTTAAAATATCAGTGCTGGAAGTTGGACACACGTTTTTTGTAGGAAGACCAGAAACATGCTTTAAAAATTTCGCAATATATAAAAAATGAAGTATCAACTACCAACAATGACATTATAATACAATATAAAGAAAGGCTTCTTTGTAATGTTCAGTATTTTATTAATATTGCCATTACAGTTTTTTTGTAGAAATTAAGGAAAGATGATGGACAAGATTTTTTTCTGAAATGAGCAATTATTTTGAAAATGACCCATACGGTTTGTTACAGCTTTAATATATTATATTCCGTCACGTTGATTCGGCGTAAATTCTAACTTCTTTTAAAAACACGATAATTTTGAAACAAATATGAGATAATTTCGCAACGTACGATCTGGCAACACTGAATAATGTCAAAGTCACTTTCGGCTTAATGACTAGGTTCCAGGCCAGTAAAATTTAATAAAAAAAATAATCAAAGTCACTCGTAGGCGGAATGCATTTTTAACTTTCCTATTTATTTAAAATAAAATTACATAAAATTTATAATATCATTGCGTGTACACTTTATAAGTTCAATTTATCATTCGTAACTAACATTCCAATTACAAATATTTTATCCAATTGGGTTCATTATAATTATTATTGATTTTAGGCTTGACGACCTAAAAGCCTATCATAATGATAAAGTTAACTTGGCAATGTCTTTTCTCGCCTAGGTTATACAAAATCTACAGGGAAGGACCAAGAGAGGTATATATTAAGTCATATATTTTTAAATTTGTATCCCATTGAGTTGATTATTTATAATCTGCCACCAGTGCAAGCTGGCTCAAAGTTTACTTGAAATATCTTGAGTCATAAAGTTATAACTATTATGTTTTAAGTTTAGTTATATGATTCATTAATGCCAATTAATAAGGTTTAAGACCCAATTAGTTCTAACTATAATACTTATCATAAAAAAATGTTGCTTAAAATATAATACTGCAAAACTTGACTAGGAACCAAATTACTTACATTTCATTATTTTTCAATGTAAAGTATTGTTTAACATAATATTGTACTTCACTATTAAATATTTTAACATATTTTAACTTCTCTAGAATAAAATATTAAACAATACTTTTCCAAGCAGCATAGACCAGCTTGGGGCAGCTAATCACATTTACTGCTACCAACTATGTTTTTGCATTTCCTTGTTGTCTAGAGGTGCTACCAAAACCTTTATGTTCTAGTGCCAGGTGTTGAACTTATGTAGGATTGCAAAAAATCTACTGTAATATCTCTGTCACCATGAGAACAAAATGAAAATCACAGTGGTTTAAATGCATGAAAGCTTGACAAACATAAATTTCACATTCACAAATTTTCACTTTATTTGTTAGAATTTAATTTAAGTTACATTCAGAATTAAAATTAATATAACTTTTTTTTCTTATTAGAACCAGTATCAGCCTCTCTTATTGGAAAAATGGAGTGATACCTTCATTCTTATGGTAAGTGTTCTCTATGGAAATTGTTTTTATTTATTTACTACTCATTCAATAAAGCATTAATAATATTCATAGAACAGCTCAAATTAGTTTTCTAGAATGACTTGTGCTTAAATGCCCACCAGAAATGCACCTATTTCACAATGATAATAAATAACTTTAAAATGCCTACTTGAATAAAATTAATAAATGCTCATCAAACTAACCTAACATAGGTAACCTACTTATTTGGTGAGCATTCATCTAGTTTTTTATTTTTTTTGGTTCACATGTTTTGGTAGGCATTTAAAAGTAAATCTTAATACAACTAAAAAAAACTTTTTTTTTCATTTAGATATTATTTTAAAATTTCTGTCACTTTAAAAATCACCTTATGATGCAATTACTTTAAAATACATTTTCAGACAAACCTGATTTTGAAAATAGGCCTCTACACATCACCCTTAACATCCATTTATATCTACAAGAGAGGATTTATCTCTATGGACGAGACTAGAAACCTTACTAGATTGTTAGGAGGGTTCAGTACATTTTTAGCATTTACCTTCCTCATAAGAGCTGTAGGGAGGGCTAGTAATCAGAAGTATGTGGAGTTCTTGAAGGACATCACTAATTCTAAAGTGGAGCAGAAAGCGTATCTGGAGGCAGTGAGGAAATATGATTGTGAATTTAGTGCATGGCCTGCCTCATACAATATGTCGCCTAAGAACAGGTAAGAGGTGGATATTTAAGGTTTAGTAATCTTTACCAAATTGTGAAGTTTCATTGATACCTGTTTAGTACTTTTTGTGTCAAGGGTAACAAACATATTCAAATGGTTCAAAGTTTCAGATAATACTGCCTGCAATGACATTGGGGTAGGCCATTCCTAGTTTTTCGATGATCATCGACCTAGTTAAAATATAGGTAGTACTTCTTATTCGTCTTCAGCCTATCGCAGTCCACTGCTGGACGTAGGCCTCCCCCAGGGCACGCCACAAGGCTATTGCCATAGGGGGGTTTGCCCATAGTCACCATGCTGGGCAGGCGGGTTGGTGACCGCAATGCGATTTTCGGCCTATGTTGTCAGCACGGGAGGCGCTGCTGCCCACCTCCCGGGAACCCTTAATCGCCTCGTACGATACCCACGGGCAGGCAGGGGTGGTACAAACTCTACTCTGCCGGCACCACGCGGCTTACTTCTTATTACTACATAATTATTAGGATTTGCTAATACATAGTTATTTGATTTCAGCACATCATTCTTCGAAAACCATCCATTCGCTCAATGCGCTAACAGTGACCTACCAATTTACCAGAGGACATTCATACAAGTGTTAGCGTACATTGCAACGCACACTTTCGGCCTACGTCTCATTTACCCTGGCTCACTTGGTCTCATCAAAATGCTCTTATGTAAGTGGGTATTAATTCGTGTACTATAGGCATAGTGTAACTTTTCAATTTGTGCTCCTTAGATATTCCACATACCATGCTATAGTTCATATTAAATCAAGTGATGCAGTTATCACATTTATCACTTTCTGATGCTATATAAACTGACCGTGTGCTGTCAGCAGAGTAGAATAGAACCACCGCACATCTGACTGGGTATCGTAAGTCAACCAACCCGCCTGCCCAGCGTGGTGACTATCTATATAGTCACCTCCCTATGGCGGTAGCTTTGTGGCGTGCCCCATGGGAGGTTTACATCCATCAGTGAATTGCAATAAGCTGATGTGATGTTATGATGATAATGCTACTGCTACATATATTGTGATTGGTTGTGTGAAATATGCATGCATGAGAAACGTAACTATAAGGACCCAGCTATACTAAACGTAAGTATCTTTATGATCCTGCAGCTATGATAAACCGTTGTGGGAACACCACATTTTATATGTATGTGTGGGTGAAGTTTGAACGTGATCGAATTTTAAACTTTTTCGACAAAGCCTACTAGTCCAACCAGCATTCAAGCAGCTTCTAGAACTATTAGAATCAAAATATTTCAGGGACGCCCATATTCCATGGCAGGACAGCTCTAGTCGAGGAGTATAATGGCAAACGTGCCAAGCTGCAAACAGCAGAGGGTAACCATATAGACACGATGTTCGTGGACCATCGTGCGCGGGCACCTAACGGTAACATACTGGTGATCTGCTGCGAAGGAAACTCGGGGTTCTATGAGGTTGGCATTATGAATACGCCGATCAAGGCCGGGTACTCCGCTTTGGGGTGGAATCATCCTGGATTTGCTGAGAGCACGGTAAGTTTTTTTATTTAAGGTAGGTATTTATATTTTTACAGGTTAGTCGACAATAACTATAATATTTAACTTGTTTAACTAGTCTACTTTTTAATACAAAGTTTAACCACTGTACGATTATAGTTGAATCAGTGACGTAAATTAAAGTTTAGGTTACTCAATCGCTGACATCCTTTACAAACTAAGGTCATAGAGGAAATTTCTGTATGATATTATTCATTTGCTGCCGACCTTTACAAATAGGTCTAGGCCATAGAGGAAATTCCTCTATGATAAGCTGAGCTGATCTCATTATTGGCATGATTTAAAAACCATCTAATTTTGTACATAAAAATATTATATCGCGAATGTTTATTATGAATGTTATTGACTGGGGATAGAGCTAAAAAATAACCCTTCGACAGCGGAGATCGATTTTAATTCTTCAACCGAACGTGTGAAATCAGTTGACATTCCACAGGGTGTGCCATTCCCGGAACAAGAGAAGAATGCAATAGACGCAGTTGTCCAGTACGCTATAAACACTCTGGGGTTTGCCCCCGAACGTATTGTGATGTTCGGTTGGAGTATTGGAGGGTATGCCGCCGCTTGGGCTGCCACCCAATATCCTGTTAAAGCATTGGTAAGATTTTACACAGCTATGTTCTCAAAAAATGGGGTAGTTGTGGCTGCACGATCGCGATTCTCGAGCCACTTTTTGAGTTGGCTTCATATGCATAAGATCAATGACAAGTGAGAACACCCGTAAATTCCTTAGTTGACTCTTACGACTTGCACGGAATAGCGTGCAATTAATGTATTCTAGTGGAGCATGAAATAATCATGAATGATTTACATATTAAAAACTAGCGACCCGCCCTGGCTTCGCACGTGTGCAGTGCTGATCCTATACATATAAACCTTTCTCGTGAATCACCCTATCTATTAAAAAAACCGCATCGAAATCCGTTCCCTAGTTTGAAAGATCTAAGTATACATAGGGACGGACAGACAGCGGCAAGCGACTTTGTTTTATAATATATAATGATGCTAAAGAAACTCAAGTCGTTCGACCGTCTTTTCACAACAGAAAGACTGTATACGAATCTTGTTAAAGCAGATAAATGCATAAGTAATTAAGTACTCAGATATAAAAAGTACTATACATACTACCTATGTAGTATGTATAACCATCATCATCATCAGCCTATTGCAGTCCACTGCTGGACGTAGGCCTCCCCCAGGGCACGCCACAAGACTGCCATGGGGGGTATTTGTCCATAGTCACCACGCTGAGCAGGCGGGTTGGTGACCGCAGTTTGTATTTTGGACTATGTTGTCAACACGGGAGGCGCTGCTGCCCACCTCCCGGAAACCCTTAATCGCCTCGTACGATACCCACGGGCAGACATGGGGTGGTACGAATTCAACTCTGCCGGCACCACGCGGCCATAATATTACATAATATTACAGCTAAAACCCAAAGTGCGGCTACATCTAGTTCTAACCGCATGTGACTGATAAAGTAATTTGCAGAAGCAGAGCGTTAGCAATGCGACAGCGAGGCGTTCTCTCCGAGATCCGCACTCCTGCGCACACACACGCAATTTTCACTGTCGCACTTAGGTGATAGCCCAGCGGCCACACCCAGTTATAGCTGGTTAGAACTAGTTAGCTCTTCGGGTTCTAGTCATAACATGTACAATAGAAGAGATACCCTTGACCACATAGATCCTGGACGCGACCTTCGACGACCTCCTTCCCCTGGCTCAGAACCAGATGCCGGCGTCGTGGACGCTGCTGGTGAAGGAGGTGGTGCGGTCGTATGTAGACCTGAATGTAGCTGAACTGGTCTGCAAGTACAGCGGGCCGGTGGTGCTCGTGCGACGGACGGAGGACGAGATTATATGCCTCAAGTACGTATTATACACATATCATACTAGATAATATGGTCCATTCTGAGCATCACACCTAAAATACTATACATAGGTACATAATATGGTCGATTCTGACCATCACACTTTAGCCTTAATGTAAAATTAGACCTACCTGCCCCTTTCTCTCTCAGCCATCTATGTTAAGAACGGTCAGGGACAGACTGACTAAGGTTAAGTTTACGTTTAAGTGTGACGGTCAGAATCGACCATCTTATATTACATACATAATTTTATAGACTCGGCTTTGTTCCCAATGAACAATGATAAGTTGTTACTCGTAGTTCATCGCCTAAGGGTACGCCCTGTAGTATTGTAAACAGTAACGTAAACATAACAAAATGATCATAAATTGGTGTTGCAGTGTGAAAATCGTATTTGATTCCATAAAATACTATGTGTCGATTTATCCTCTAGTCTAAGGGCTGATTTTTCCAAACGTCAGATAGCCTATATCGGCTCTAATTTAAGTACTTAGTTAAGCCTCAGCTAGGGGACGCAGTAACATAGGTCAAAAGTTAATCAGTAATAAAATTATAATCGAACTACTGCAGTTTTTTTTATAGCTGCAATAGTCCGGAGAGTAAACAGAACTATTGCTACTCAAAAGTTCAAACAACCGCCCCCTTATTACTAGCAAAAGCAAAGCGGTAGCGAAAATTGTACGAAATTCGCTGATTGAATCTCAAATTCGTATTCGTAAAGTGAATTTCAAAGGAATTTTTACATTACAACGCGAATATTGTACAATTTTCGCTATCGCATTGTTGCTGCTTTGCTATTGCATGATACGTAATCAGCCCGCCGGACAACCGGACTACTAGAGGCTCTTTTTTACAGACAAGGTCAGTTATCAAGCAACCGCGGCAACCACCTAGTGTCTAAGATAATAGCGGCGCGTCACCCGGAGGTGCTACAAGCGTCGTCCTCTGGCGCCGCCCTCGCCACCCTGATGAAATACATCAACATGGTGGAGGCACAGCGCTCTGCACTCGGCCGGGCTGACCTTAGCGATCGGGATGTACAATATGTACAACTGGTATGTATGTCATTGAATCATAGTTTTCTATGTACAACTGCATTTAGACGGTCGATTGGTCTAGTAGGTAGTGACCCTGCCTGCGACGCCATAGGTCCTGGGTTCGAATCCCGGTAGGTGCAAACATTGATATGATGACTATCGATGTTTGTTTCCGAGGCATGGATGTTTCTATACTTATCTATGTATTTATATACCGTTACTTAGTACCCACGACACAAGACCTTAGGGATCTTAATGTGGGACTATGTTAACGTGTTGTTTAGTGTGTGAATATTTATTATCATTTATTTATTTAACTGACATGTACCTGACCTAAACCTGACTAGTACAAGTGACTGTATATGACCTTAGCGATCGGGACATACTATATGCACAAATATGTAGGTCATTGAATAATTTGTTCTATGTAACATATAATACGTTCAACTGGTACGTACGTACAACTATGTACCTATATGTAATTGAACCATTGTTTCCTATGTAACATACAATACCTACGTACAACTGGTACGTATTTGCTACCCCTTGGGTGACGGTTCCTATTTCCTACTCTGTGACTTAACTTCTCAAATAAATAAAGGTAAATAATTCTATTCCACTTTTTTGAAGATAGAAATTACAATTTCAAGAAGCAGTGATAGTAAACATCAGAATCATAATGAATATCTAACTATACATAATACTTTAGCGCTGTATCACAATTTTTTGTATTAAGATAGTCTTGTAACCCGACTGCGCAAGAAGGAGTGTTATGTTTTTAAATTTTATAACGCGAAATAACATTTTCAGATAACGAAGTACATGCGCGATTACCGGTCGAACCACTGCACTCCCTTGCCGGAAGAAAACTTTAAATCTATTATGCAGAGCTTGAAGACTACGCTCAAAGACGAATAACCTTTATTATTGGCTATGCACAGTGACGACACCAGAGACAAGCGGTTATAGCACATGACTGAGATTCAAATATATTTCCGAACATTTCAATGCTTGATTGGCGTGAACAGTGAAATAATTATATAGGAACATTGGCAATGGTCATAGGCTTGAGCAAGCGAAACTAACATGCGCTCTGTTGTGTATTTCGTGTGCAGTCATGAGCAATAAGATGTGTACACAAATTGTAATCGAAATATAACCTACAGAAGGTAAGTTATGCAAGGCGAAAAAATTGCTTGGCTATCGTTCTATAGGTCATATTTTGATTACACAATGCTCTTGCTACCTACTAACGTGGCAAATGTGTGTAAGTCAAAATGTTCAAAGAAAAGTGTACTTATCTCTTGAGATGTACTAGAAATCTTTCATCACAGCAATACAGGGCAGAGACGGGCATAAGCAGATAAACGCTTCTTCTGGGGTACTTTGTTGTCGTTGTGTATTAATACGGTACTACTTCTTTGGTCAACTGGACCAATAGCTTTCGATAGTTTGGGGTTTGGGGCACAAGCCGTTTTTTAAAGACTTTCATGTACAGTGGTCGTAGTGGATTTTTTACGGCCTTAAAGTTTGTTTGTCACCCGTCTCAATAGAGTGCGTTTCACATTTCCTTTGGATGATGGCGCTAGTAACTATGTGCATGACTACATCACTGCAAACAAAAATGTTAGTTCCGAAATCAGGCATAGTTATTCATAGAAGTTATTCTATGAAATATACTCCACATAATTATATTCAGTAGGTGACTGAATATAATTATGAGGGGGACGCCATGTGGCGTATACTGGGGGAGGCCTACGTCCAGCAGCGGACTGCAATAGGCTGACGACGACAACGAGCTGAGGGGGAAGGAGGTTAACTACACAGCCGCAAAGATGCGCTATTATTATAGCTTTTATTTGATGTACCATTTGCTTGCAAGTTAACGCTTTGAACTGCGATATGGAAACTCTGGATAAAAACAAAATTAGCGTTTACTCCATCACCGTAATTTTCCGGATGAGTTTTTTTCCGATATTAGAAAGTAGCCTATGTCTTTCCGGCAGGCTGATTATAACTATAGTCCGATTTTTAATTATGTAGATTTTAATCGAAATTTATTAATTGAAAGTTCATTTTCGATCATTTGAATATTTCGATTGATTTAATGTAAGTATATTTATGTTACGGCTAATCTTAGAAGGCCGGCTAATGTCTGAATCCCGAATTAAAGGTACCGAATCAAATAGTTTTAAAATATATCTGTAAATTTAAAATATTGCAATTATAAAACAAGGTGAAATCATGTGAAAATGTTTGGGAATGGTTGTGGGTTCAAATCTCACCCGCCGCCTTATTACCTAACTAGCAAAAGGAAAACGATAGCGAAAATTGTACAAAAATCGCTGATTGCTTGTCAAAGTCGTATTACGTAAAATTAATTTCAAAGGGATTTTGACATTTCAAGGCGAGTATTGTACAATTTTCGCTATCGCTTTGCTTCGGTTTTGCTATTGCTTTTACGTAATCAGGGGGCCGGTCGCGATCGCTATTATTTATAGAATGTGTACAAGCCGTAGAGCGCTAGCATAAAAAGAGTATATTTTATGAGTGTCAGTATCGCTTCGTTCTATTGTGCCCAGCGTATTGCATGTTCATGTTTTTGCCTACGGATTTATATTACTCGTATGTTATTAAGCGCTATATATAACGTTTTATCCTAGTAGATTAAAAAGTCAGTGCTTCATACGCATATCCGATAGATTACAAAATAGTATCTTTTGAATCGATCGCGTAGTCGTATTTTGACGTTTAGAAAATAAGCCTGCGAATATTACTAGAAGCTAGGATTTCATTTATTGTATGTATTCGTTTTGCTGCGAAAAAGTAACAGGACTATATCACAAAGAGGAATGTTAAAAGGTATCATGATTTTAGCAACTTCTATGTACGGCTTTTATGAGATACATCCAGAAGTTTCCCCGTCGCGGTTCACGGCGGTTTGGTATCCGAGTGTACCTATAGACAGAAAACTATTGTATTATTGCATTTGCATGTTTTTAAATGGCCCCCTTTTAAACCTAAACTTAAAATTAGTAATGTCTGTCGCCCTCCATTCTTAGTGTAAATGGCTGGGACACAAATAACTTTAAATTTAGGTTTAAGTAAGACGGTCAGAATTGACCACAATAACCACTATATTTATTGTCTTGCTCTGTATCGAATTATTCACAAATTATATGAAGATGTCACTGTCAAAATGTCCACGGTATCAAAATGTCCACCTCCTAACTTGACTTCTACACTTTTTAATTAGGACCTTTAAAAGTATTTATGAACCAGTGGGAAAATAGTTCTGTTCCAAAAGGCTGTCACGGAAATAATCTACTTAAAAAAAAAAATTATATACAATTGCATGAAATTTTATATTTGTGAATAATATGTCTATACAGGGTGTAAGCGATAGCCAGGCAAATATTGCTGTGTCGGCTTTAGATTATGGTTCTGAAGTGAAAACAATTGAACACTTTCACAGAGTAATTCTATTTCCATCTATTTATTTTTAGGACCATAACACGTTTGTTTAATTAGGCCTTAAGTAATGCTTTAGAAATATTTTGACCACAAGTACATGATTTAAAAAACGTTGCAGTTAAATAAGATCTAATAACTGATCAACCCTAATCTTATCCTAAGTGTAAATCAGACAGCATTTTAGTAATTGCCTAGCTGTCACTCTTACCCTGTATTTTTTTTTTGTTATTAGAACTTTAGTCGAATACTTATTTATTTTTAAAAGGTGGGAAATATACATTTTATCAATAAGGAAAAAAGGTCATAAGTTCATTAGAGCCACTATATCGTAGTTAGTGCTATGCCTAACGTGAAAGTCGTGAAACGGTATCTTGTTGAGTTGACTCAGGCAGGAGATTCTAATGAATGAGCAATGACCTTTATTCAGTTTTTATCTTTTGAACCACTACAAATAGAATGATATATTTTTAATTATACCACAATATTTTGAATCGATTTCAAATTTTTATACTTAATGGTACATGTATTCAGAGAAAAAAAAAAGATGTAACGACAATACTATAGTTTTTCATTAAATATTTGAGCTATGATAAGTTTTTTTTATATCGTGAGCTTGTGAAATTTTAAAAATAAATAGGTATGTCTATTAGTGACTGGGTCACCTAAATAGCAAAAGCAATGCGATAGCGAAAATTCAACAGGTAAGGCCTTGTCCATAAGGGGCGAATTCGTCGCGAGTCGAGAGTCTGGCGTAGTTTTAATGTTAATTAGCGCGATGTTTGTGGACGCGATTTATTGGTGCATTCGTACGTTATCGAGATACCTACTTAGCACCAAAACCTATATTGCGTCCACAAGCATCGCGCGAATTCAAAATACGCGCGTAAAGCGCGTGCACTACGCCAGAATTCGCCCCTTCTGGACAAGCTCTAACACCTATCTCAAAATAATTTAACATTTCAACGCGAATATTGAACGATTTTTGCTGTCGCATTGATTCTGGTTTGCAAGAAAACGCATACAGCCTGCGGAGCCAATATCTCATACCTACGGCCTACAGTGTGCCATAATCGCTCGGGCGCCCTTCACAGTTTTCCTGCCTACCCCTCTATGGGAGGGGAACTAGTTGTAGGAAACTTCCGTTTCATAGTTCTATTAATGACGTGGGTCATCCTGAGCGCAAAAATACCTTCCGGGTTGCGGGAGAGTATACTATAGTGATCTGCGATTGCGGACCTTGGGGGTAGCCCAGTGCCCGGGCAAAATTAAATAATATAAATGGGAGAAGAGAAGAAAAGAAGGTAGAAGAGAGATCAGAGTAGTAATGTAACAGTAGCTACTGGTCAGTTTATTCGTTTTCGATCAAATGTCGAAAGAACCAACTACATGTACAAAGCAGCCTGCTTCTGATCTTAGATTCCATCCCAGTTTGTTATGACTTCATGGCTGAACGGATGATGTATGTCGTTGCCACATTGCCTAACAAAAAGAAAGATTTGCTATTGAAAAATAAAAAATTGTGGACGGGCGGGAAAAGCTGGAAGGGAGCGGGTGTAATTTTCTTGTGAAAATAAAAAAAATATTTGTAAATGGCTTGCATGTGTCGGTAAAGTGATGTTTTCTGGTAGATAAGTTATATTTTGATTACTTGTGATGTGAATCTAGTGCGTGTGCATGGTTTTATACGCAGGTAAGCTGAGTACCACTTTAGCCGGAATACGATCTCTTCATGGGCCAATGTAAGTTGTTTCTGCAATTATTTTTCATTTTGACTAACTTTACACTTGTTCTTGAGGATTTTCCCGACGTTTCCATTCATCATCATCATTATCATCCATCATATGTTCAGAAATCATTTACTAAAGACAATGGCTGTATGGGCTTAGTTCCCCTTGCCTTTCCTTCGGGATTAACAAAAAAAAAATTGTAAATAGAAAAGTTGCGAATAATAAATTTCGCGTATTTATTATATTGATAATTTTGTTATTATTAAAAGCATTGTTAGATATGCTTATTATTTATTAATTAATAGAGAGTTATTTGCGCTAAGAAAAGCTGTAAAAGCTCCTCGGTAAGCATTCCATATTCTCCGAAAAAGTTGTTCGTAACCACATGTTTTGAAAAATGCTTTAAAATTTTGAACTATTTAGTTTACGCTTATTAATTGAATTAAACTGTATACCTACGACCATAATTAACAATATATCATAAGAATATTGTAGGTTATATGTGTTAAAATTAATAAAATGTTATGCAATCATTAATGCACTTGTCTACTATCAAACTAATTTTTTTAAAATAATTTTTACACTGCCTAGCTTGTTTTCAGATAAAATTAACACAAAAACAATATTTTCTTGTTTGTTGCACAGTTTAACACATTAAATTCACACACTTACATTTTAAGGTATTATTTATAACCCTTTATTGTTTATTATGTGCCTGTGGTGCCTGTCAACTTTTATTTATTTTATTTATTGTAAATAACTAACTTACTATCAGACTAAACACTTTCAGGCAATGTCACCTATTAACGACCTGACAGCTGTAGTGAAAGGCATACGGATGGTGGTAGAGGCAGGTTTAAAGTTGCAGCAAGAAAACTCTAGAATAATATGGAATAACTCTAGCATAAAGTCTCTAGTCAAAAACTGCCCAACTAACACACTCACAAGCTATAAACCCAGCCCTGACCTTGCGAAGGAAGTTTTCGAAAGAGCTTTGGTGGTTGCTCATGGGTTCAGACAGTATGCCTTAATGCATGTCCCTAATTTTAAAGCGAATTTGGAGAAGACAGACATGGATCCCCAAATGAAAGCTGAGATTGATGAGCTGAACCGGGAGTTTAATAAAACGTTTGAAGGTTTGAATCAAACCGATGGAAAACTGCCACCATTCCCCGTAACAGAGGACATTGTGGAGCCCCTGGATA
This sequence comes from Carposina sasakii, assembly GCA_014607495.2. Taxonomy (NCBI): domain Eukaryota; kingdom Metazoa; phylum Arthropoda; class Insecta; order Lepidoptera; family Carposinidae; genus Carposina; species Carposina sasakii. Next base: position 3,783,695 of record CP053148.1, read on the forward strand.
GCTTACAAATGCAATCTGTGTTAAAAAGAGCAGAGAGGGAAGAAATTCCACCAGTTACCCAAAAACCTGATAATAGTATACCAGTCAATGTTGTTACAAGTCAACCAACTGCTACACCAAAACCTGTAGCTAAAAAGAAGATTAGAGTGTCTGTAAGTATGAGTAAAAATTATAATCTAGTTCTTATAAGAATAGGGTTGAGTGAGAAGATTGATAAGGCTTAGTTATGTTTATGTACAGGGTGCATAAAAGATGTTTGTGCCCTATCATCTATACAGATACCATACCATCTATCAATTGGTAATATATCTATTCTTCTGTATCTGATTCTTGATATAAGCAATGATGAGGATGCGCACACAGCCATAACCAGAAAGATAAATCCACAGCAAATATAATTTATGTTAATTTTAAACAATAATTTCAGCTTAGTGAGAATTCAAAACCTCGTGTAGTGCCATCCTCCCGCTTGGGAAGAATGATGTCATTCGGTTCACTAGCAGCAGGCCTGGGTGTAGGCACCGTAGCTCAGTATGCTCGTAACACAATACAATCGGTTACCGGCAAAGCTGATGATACAGCTAATACATTCCTGTCTCCGGCGAATGCTGAACGCATTGTTGATACGCTGTGCAAAGTTAGAGGTAAGCTTGTTGTGATAAACAATGCTGAGCTACAAAAAAGAAGGGTCACAAAACAATATTAAAAAAATTATATTGCATGTAACAATTTTCGAAAATCTGTATCTATTCCATCTTTCAAATATTCATTTTACTACATGTAAATTAGCCTCAGCATGTAATTCTCCAAGGGGCGATATTGCTAATGGTCTGCAAGCCTAGCATGACCTGCGAAACACAATATTATAAAACGATTTATCAACATTTAGCCTGTCAAAAACGATAAATATAGCCACCATGTTGAATTTTGTTTAGAGATGATATGATATCCACGATGCGTGGTCATGCTAGGGGGGCAGGTAGTCTATTCAAAGTATTAGGTTGTTCGGAAAGTCATTTCGTTTTTTCCCGCCAGAGGACTTATTACATTTTTTCGAAACTAACTTCACACTTAAGCCCCATAACCATTATATGTCTTGAGAGCTGATATTGCAAGGCTTGTGTGTGAAAAGTTCTATTAATTCTACCCAGTAGTTTTTGGTTGGTGCCCTTTACGAAAACTGTCTTTCATGTTCCCCAAAAAAAACGAAATGACTTTCCGAACAACCTAATATAAAGTTGATGTTGTCTTTCTCTATTATCATCAACAGCATCCTTAAGATAGACTATCTGGTTTTTGGAAAAATCAGCTCTAAGTATAATCGGTATTATTATAATACATATAGTATAATCTTTAATATAATATACCTTATTATGCAGCTAAAAGCTTAATTTATACTCTTATATTTTAATTCCAGGTGCAGCATTAAAACTAGGTCAGTTACTAAGCATACAGGACGACGCGCTAATATCTCCGGAACTGCAGCGTATTTTTGAGCGCGTTCGTCGTTCGGCTGACTTTATGCCCACGTGGCAGGTGGAGCGAGTGATGACGTCACAGCTCGGGCCCGACTGGCGGACTAAGGTGCAGACGTTTGAGGAGAAGCCGTTTGCTGCAGCTTCTATTGGTATGTTGTGTGATCTATTTAATCTCGCCCATACTATAACGAATGCACCCCCCTATTTAGCTGTAAATAGCAAGACGCGGGAATGGACCACTTTATTTAATAAAAGCCAGCTACTGAGGCAACAGAAAGCATCTTCTATACATATAATAAAAATGTAACAGATTGCTGTCTGTACATGGAAGATATACGAGAAAAAATATTATAGGAGTCCTTTATCAATGCAATAGTACCCAAAAGAATGATTTTTGGATTTTTTGTCTGTTTGTCGGTTTGTCTGTGCGTTTGTGCACGCTAATCTCAGAAACGGCTGAATCGATTTCGATGCAGTTTTCAGGAATATATTGTGACAGATCCCACATAACATATAGGCTACTTTTTATCCCGGTAAAATGTTTTTATCCCGGATAATTTCGGCATTATGTTTTTTCTGTAGTCCACGCGGACGAAGTCGCGGGCGGCCACTAGTGATAAAATATAATAGCTTCCTATACCTACAATATTTTAACAGATTTATGCTGGCGAAAACCATGAAATATTTGTTAATCAAGTAACACCATCTTAGATTAGTGATAGTTTGGTTATATACAGGATGTAACAGAAAGGGTATGTTAAGCGAAAAGCTGTATAAAAAGCCCACTATAGAGAACCTATTTCCAAAATTTGAAACTCGAAATCACATTTTTATTTTTCAAGATTGTATGAAAATTCCTGAGATATTTAAAAATTCTCCATACTATCGGGAAAAATAAACATGTGATTTCGGATCTCAAATTTTGTGGATAGTCTATAGTGGGCTTTTTTGTTACATCCTGTATACTTATATATAAGTTACACAGCAATACAAAGATTTTTTTTTTAATCACTCATTGAATAGAATAGGGATGTTTACTATGGTTTGATTTTAATGACATTTTATGCTTATCAGAATAAATCATCAAAATCATACCTATCTGTAAAATTACAATTTGATTAAGTGTCTAAATGAGGTAGTATAAGCCTTCAAAGTTTAGTGGGTAAGTCCATTTTTCAAATGTGAAAGTAATTGAAAATAACAACATTACATGACCATCTGCATCATTTACAGCAACTTTTGTTTTGTGACCATATTTATAAACGCAATATTTTATATAGCTGTAGAACAAAAGTTCTTTTACGCGCATACAAGTTGCTTAAAGAGTGACGTCATAATTGTGGTAGCCGTTTGTATGGAGCGTTTTTTGGCAAGTCTAAAATTGTGATTATGAAATCATTATATCCCGGAAAGTTTTCACGCTAGCGAAGTTTTTCTTTCGCAAATGTTTATTTTATTTTATGATCTTTCGATGTAAATACAAATAAAAAAACCGTAAACGACCCTATTTCTTATATTATTATTATTCTACGAGTAACACAACATTTTCTATCATACACTATGAGTACAACTAATATTGTATATTAACTCAATCTCCAAATTCCAGATGTATTTGTATACTTTAGTTAGATAGTCTTATAATCAGGTTAAAATCATAAACTTCCAGGTCAGGTGCATTTGGCAGTACTACACAACGGTCGAGAAGTGGCCGTCAAGGTGCAGTATCCGGGCGTCGCGAAAGGCATCAACAGTGACATTGACAACCTCGTGGGTGTTATGAAGGTAAGCTTCAAGACATTTCACATCGTAGTTTCTTAATGATGGCGCTTGTAACTATGTGTATAACCACATTTTCTGTGCCGCTGCATACAAAAAATGTTAGTTCCAAAATCAGGCATAGGAGTTATTGTATTAAATGGAGTCTACTGGCTGTACTCATTAACATAACTAGTGCAAACTAGTCTAGTTTATTCAATGTTGACTTGGAATGCAGTTTTATCTGAGCATGAATTTAATTCTATGTGATTTATTTATGTTTATTGCTATCATACCTAACATTGGTGATCTACACAGTATATTAATTGTTTATTACTTCAAAACATTACTTTTGTACAAAAAACTGTACTAGTATACGGGGTGTAACAAAAAGGGTATGTTAAGCGAAAAGCTATGTAAATAGCCCATTGTAGAGAACCTGTGTTTATTTTTCCCGATAGTATGGAGAATTTTTTTTGGCATAAACTTACTTTATTTCATGTATAGAATACGTACCCTTCGTTAAAGGTGGCCACAAAAAACATCCTGTATAGCTTCCTTCTGTCTGTCTGCCCTATGTATGGTTAGATGTTTTTTTTTATAGATAGTAATTCAAGAGGAAGGTTATATGTATGGTAATAGCATTACACCCGTGCAGAGCCGGGACGGGTCGCTAGTGTAGTATATAGCTCTAAAATTAATCTCTTTGTTAGGTATGGAACATGTTCCCGAAAGGCATGTTCATCGACAACATAGTGGAAGTGGCTAAGAAGGAGTTATCGTGGGAGGTAGATTACGTACGCGAGGCACAGTGTACGAGGCGCTTTAGGGAACTCCTAGCGCCCTACCCGGAATATTTCGTGCCTGAAGTTATTGGTAAGTGAATCTATTTATTTATTGTGGACTACCGACAGCTTATGAAACTATATAATATAACTTATAGCAACATGTTATCACATGTAACAATAACATACGTAGTGTTTAGAATCTATGATATATGTAATTATATAAGGTTTTTTTTTTTAAATAATTTTCATGGTTACTTGCTTAGACAAGGCGTGTATATCTCAATAAATAGAGAGAACAATTTGGAACCTTGCGGTTTTGCCTCCTTACCATGCGCGTAAATATTCGCCTCTTTGCAAGAACCACTACTTTGTAGGATGTCACGTTGCTTTTGTAAAGAGTCATGTCCTGCGACGCGTGCTAAACGAACTAAACAGTAAAGAACCCTGTTATATTCTATTAGTTTTATTTTATACAAAATAAGTAACAAAAATAAGTATGTACATTATCTATGTTATACAGGATGTAACAAAAAAGGTATGTTAAGCGAAAAGCTACGTAAATAGCCCACTGTAGAGAACCTGTCTACAAAATTTGAGACTCGAAATCACATGTTTTTTTTCCCGATAGTATGGAGAATTTTTAAATATCTCAAGAATTTTCATACAATCTTGAAAAATAAACATGTGATTACGAGTCTCAAATTTTGGAAATAGGTTCTCTATAGTGGGCTATTTTTATAGCTTTTCGCGTAACATACCCTTTTTGTTACACCCTGTATATTACCTGCTATATATTTTCTGTGTACAATAAAGAAATAAAGATAAAGTATTAAGTAGAAGCGGGTTCTCGAATGGAGACCGCGCCTCGGTAAGCGTAGCGTTGGACGCTCTCCGGCCAGATGTTCCGATGACTTAAAGAGGGCGACTGGTAGTGACTGGATGGCAAAAACGAGAGATCGACCCTTGTGGCGTGCCCTGGGGGAGGCCTACGTCCAGCAGTGGACGGAAATAGTCTGAAGACCACGACGATCAAGTAGTACGCCCATCAGCAAAGTGTCTAAACTTTTCAAGTTGTGTACAAAATAAGGTAATTTCCAGATGAACTTTGTTCCCCGGAGGTGATAACAACAGAGCTTATAGACGGCGTACCTCTAGACAAGGTGTTTGAAGCGCCATACGATGTTCGCCAGGATGTCGCGAAGAAGATCATGCATCTATGCTTACGAGAGATGTTTGTACTGCGCTGTATGCAGACGGACCCTAATTGGGCGAATTTCTTCTATAATCCCACTACTAAGCAGGTTAGTTAGGTTTTATGTAGCCGTCATGGTGGCAAATTTGCGGCGCATTATGAACCTATCACTGACATTTGTTTTCCACTTCACCTAAATATCATCAGTTCACCTCCTTTCGAGCATGTGGTAAGGGTCCACTAAGGAACTCGGCCATTCTCTCAGGCATTAAGCTAACGAGTTGTAACTGATCATTTACATCTGTCTCAGCTCTACTAAACGTGGCTGTGGGGTCTCCTTTATGATCCTGTAGTTCTAACCTAACTTAACCCATTTCGGGAGCACTGCGGTGTGTAAGGGCAACGGAATCTGTCTATACAGCCAATTGTTTCTTCTTCAGGGCTGTAACATAATAATACATGTGCCTACACAATGGCTGCCATTTTCCCAGGTGATCCTACTAGACTTCGGCGCCACCCGCGAGTATTCCAAGCCCTTTATGGACCAGTATATAGAGATCATAAAAGCGGCCGCTGATGGAGACCGGGCGGCTATCTTGCGTAAGTCGCAGGAAATGAAGTTCCTTACTGGCTACGAGTCAAAGGTGAGTGGATGGGATTTAAAGTTTTTGCTATATATTGGTTGAAACGTGCAATTTTCAGTCTGAAGGCATAGTTGCGATCTCAGTGACGACATATCTTTGGGATTATGAGTTTCGAAAGGAGGGGTAAACACGAACCTCTCGATAGTCTGTAACGCTATCGTCAAACTGTCAAATTACATAGATTTTGTTAGCGAGTCGCTAGCGTTACGCTGCGTAAAAAGGTTCGTGCTTACCCCCACTGTTTGCCTACTCTTTCCTATTGTGTCTATTTCCACCCTATTTCCATTCTCTTGTTCTATGTTGTTGCTGTCCGTGTATGTGTAATTTTCAAATTAATTTTATCTATCTATCTATATCACATGTATCGAACTGTGTGACCAATCAGGCTATTGCGTGTCTTTTTTGACAGTTCATAGATCGACCAGAAACTTTACTAAAGCATCTTCGGATCTTTTTCATTATGTCATATCCAAAGTAGATGAAATCACCAAAATCTGTTAAAAAATATACGCAATAACCTTTGCTGTACTTATAAAGATGAAATTATTGAATTTTTGCTGAATAAAGCTTTTCTGTGATTTGAAAAAGCAGAACTCGCAATGTCCAATCAGAAAGCGAAATGGTTACTTGTCGGTCGGTACCATATACGATGTTAGATATCTGTTTATTGCATCATAAGATCATCCATCGATTTTGTCCACCTGCGCCATCACAAAAACAATAATACAGGGATTATTTTTATTGGCAAAATAACATTCAACTGTATTTTTAGTTTTTCTTACACACTCAATCTGTTTCCCTACCCTTCTATTTATGTTGACACTTCGCCCTCTATATTCCAAACATTCCACAGATAATGGAGGAGACTCACGTGGACACTGTAATGATAATGGGCGAGGTCTTCACCGGACATAGTTCTGGAGAATTCGATTTTGGAGCTCAGAAAACGACTCGCAGGATCCAGGCTCTAGTTCCCACGATCCTGAGCCACAGACTATGCCCGCCTCCAGAGGAGATATACTCGTTGCATAGGAAATTGTCGGGGGTGTTCCTATTGTGCTCCAAAATGAAGGTTAGGCTGAACTGTCGCGATATGTTTAACGATATTTATGAGCAGTACAAACGGACAGATAGCTAATGATTGATTCTCGTTCGATGAAAGCTTGTTTCAGACGTACCATACATAACCCACATTGCTGCAAATGGTCGTTTTGTAGTGGTTACGGATGAATTGAATAGTCCTATTTATAGGTACATTTGCGTTGTGATATCTAAAAATGTGGTTACTTAATAGTTGCGTGTGTAGATCTGGATGATTAGACAATGTAACATCGTTTGGTATCGACGTTCGTTGTCGCAGCACTCCCACCAATAGCGATAAGACTTCATCACGTGATTTGACGAACTAATGCTTCCTAACAAAAGTGCAAACGTGTAAGGCTTTGTTTGAAATGTGGCCGGTCGCCACTTAGCGATGTTACTGCTAGTTGCATTCCATTTTATTCAATTGCCATTTAATATTCACGATGTGGGTTATATACATTTTATAGCAGTCTTTAATAGATTTTAATGACTACAGCGCCAATCCACGTGTTGTGATTGTGGTACGTGTGAAACAAGCCTAAAAATATAGCTTTTACTAAACTAAAAACCCTTCGTAAACATGTATTTTATGTCGGCAAATTCTATTGTAAAAGTTTTAATTATCCTGGAGAAATAACAATTTCAAATGTTAACTTTACAAAAGAATCACAAATATTTAATTTGCACCAGAGCTTTTAACTGAAGGTATGAAGCCAAAGGAGCGGCACAACAACTGAAGGCGTACAAAATGCGAACAACAAGTATTTTTAATTCAATTTGATTCTTACAGGAAGTTTCCTTTACGTACTACGTTTAAAAAGTTAACACAATATTGTGCTTTTCTTATTTATTACTTGTTCAAAGCATTTATTGCTTATGTCTTTACCTTATAAAGCTTCTTTTTTTCATAGGTTTATAGTTACAGTTAATGACTATAATATATCTATCTCAAAGGTGAAATTAAAGATTGATGGGCAAAAATATATGAGATGGGTCCCCACCGAGTTTTGTTCACACAACGATTTGAGAATCACCCATAGGAACAATTGATAGTCACAAAAAGAGCTTTCCAACGATATACGTCTGGTCGTTATTGGTCGGTGAGGACATTTTGCCCATCCTCCTTTGTTAACTTCTTCCTAAAACGAGTCTTGGTAGAAGTCAGTTTAGTGGTTACCCACTTATATTTTTTAAACATGTTTTAATATTTTTTAGTTTTACAAATCAGCATATTAAAAAAATCTAACTTGTAAAACTCTAAGTATTGTGCAAAGAATGTGCAGTTTGGTTTTTTACTTTAGAGTATTTTTAAAACTCAGCGGATTATGAAACAAGTTAGGAACAAGGGAAAAAGAGCTTATATGAATAATATAGCAGTGAAAGTATCTGTATTAATAGTAACATTTATCTATAACCGGTTGTAATTAATCTATATAAATCTACCTCTTACAATATTATGTAAATAGTTTTAAACTAATATGTTAAGAACAACATAGGTAGTTTTATTATATTGTAAGAACTATGGTATAATTAATCAAATTAATTTATAACATTGTTGTTAACAGTAAATATTTTACAAGTCATTTTACTTAATTTTTATTTTACACACCAACTTGCTATTTTTCTATTCTATTTATTTTGCGAGTTATTTTATGCTTAGCGAAGTGTTGACTGAGTTTCAAGATACTTTGTCTAAGTGAGAAGAGAATAGACACACACATTTTTCTGTTTATTTTATTAGGGCTTATTTTTCCAATAGTCAGATAGCCTCCGATGGATAAATTTGATGATGTCTTTCTCTTTTAAATGTAGAGATAGCAACAACTTTATCCTACAGATAGGTTATCTTTCCATAGAAAATATCGGCCCTAAGTTATGAATGTCAAAACTGCCAAGGCGAATTTTAATAATGGTTTTATTCAAGTATTAGGGTATGTGTACATTGACCTTGAACCACTTTCGATTTATGTTTATAACGTCGTTAACGACGTCACATCGTAAATAAAGTCAAATACATAAGTTGTATGGTACTTCTAAAACCAGCAATGAACTTTAACATTACCTGTGCTGATGAGGGGTGTCACTAGAATACATCGGCTGCTTCTCCTTCCTTGTATGTTGTTAAGAGTCGACCAAGGAACTCGGGCGTTCTCGCAGACGATAAGCTAGCAACTTGTCTCTGATCATATGTTCCCGATATGCTAAACTTGCTGTGGGATCACTTTTATGATCTTACAGTTCTAGATACTCCATGTCGGGAACTCGGCCGTGTTTATATTATGTACTAGTGGACGCCCGACTCTCCGTCCGCGTGGACTACAGAAAAAAAAAATCTTATGTACACAGTTATAACAATAAATTTTATCTTATCTTATCGAAATTATCCGGGATAAAAAGTAGCCTGTATGTTAAGTGGGACCTGTCACAATATATTCCTGAAAACTGCGTCGAAATCGGTTCAGCCGTTTCTGAGATTAGCGTGCACAAACGCACAGACAAACAGACAAAAATTCCAAAAATTATTGCCCTGGGTACTATTGCGTTGATAAAGGTATTCTATAATATTTTTTCTTATACAGGATGTTTTTTTGTGGCCACCTTTAACGAAGGGTACGTATTCTATACATGAAATAAAGTAAGTTTATGCCAAAAAAAATGCTGGGAAAAAAATAAAAAAAAATAAAAAATTTAAATTCCTTGATCGTGTGAAATTTATAGTGTCTATGTAGTTTTTTTATAGACAGATATTAATTATTTTTCGTGAAAAAATCCTGCAACGCGCGTCTATGTGCATTTATGCAGAAAAACGCAGTCTATTTACTCAACTTTGGACCCTAATATTTTGGAAACCAGACACTTCCCAGGTATTCTTCCATAGAAAAAAATGATCGTGATGATGAGGAGATTCCGTAGTTTTCGGGAACGTTGACGACCAAAAATCATTCTGTATATCTTCCATGTACAGACAGCGATCCGTTACATTTTTATTATATAGAATAGAATAGAATACGTTTTTATTTGGTGATTACACACACACAGATAGAATAGCAACAATGAGACTAAACAAACACATATGTATATATGAACTTTAAATTGTCTTGAATATAAGACGTCACGCAGTAATTTCTGCTCTTCTGTATTTTTTAATCTCGTAGGGGTAAATAAACTCAGGAATCTATTTTAGAAAGTTTATTGCAGATTGAAAAGGCTCTGGGGAGTATTAAAGCATTCACATCTTAAAGCTTTAGCATTACCGTGCCGTTTATAGATTGCCTTTATATCGTCCCGTCCCATTCTAATGGTGAATATTACGAAGAGACAGAAGAGTGGCGCACTAATTTATCTATATGCTTAGTGTTGCCAACATTTCATAGATTTTCTTGAAAATTGCCAGATCAAATAATGTTTTTATGTGGCAAGCATTTCTCTATATAGGTACGGTAATGCTAGAACTGTACTTTATTTCACCTATACATAAAAATATTATTACTTATATTTAATGTCTGCATACAATGATGCGTATATTAGATTAATATGCTCATAAGTAAATGAATCAAGTTATAAAATATAGTGTATATAGATAGAGAGGTCCTTTGTAGGTAACGTTTCTTAGGAATCAAAGACTTGCATCGTGCTTTGTGCAAACATTTGACGCTCTTTTACGAGAGTAGCAACAAGGTGACACGTTATAAGCAGATGTCGGAATTAGGTAGAGTAATTTATTTACTTGCATCGAAATGTTGATATTAATGTGGACCTTCCCAGGATTTCTAATGGACAATCCCGTGTGGCCAACAATATTACAAATAAATAATAATAAAACCCTCAGAGATAGACAAATAAAACAAAGATAATTAACATAAAATTTCTGCTCTTTAAAATTAATACCGGAATTTGAGGCATATCCACTTTATTCTTTCGCTGTATGAAATTAGTGCAAGTACATAAATGACTCTACCTAATTCCGACCTCTGGTTATAAGACAAAGAGTCATGTCAGCGTAGTAGCATGGACTAATCATTGGCTATTATCATTTGTCTTGGACTGCTTTCTACTAAGTACATATTGTTAGGCCTTAGTTTGTATTGTATTTTGATGACAAAATCAAAACTACTTCTGTTCTTGTATAGGTAATGCAATTCACTTAGTAACTCTCTTCCGTGTTGAAATTACTGTTTTGAAGGTTTGAGGTTATTTGGGAAAGGGATAAAGGGAGGATAGGGGGATAGGTACCATAGATAAAAAATCATTTCTATTGTAGGCCATTAATGATTTTGAACTATCTTTCAAAAATATAAAAGTATAGGTGAGAAATATGTGAACACAGATAAATAGTGAGATATATTTATTTATTACGTACATTTTTAAGCATATATATGTTTATTTATTCGCATCATTGTATTCGGAATCTTTCTCGTCCTCCGATGTGTACATTGTTTTGTATTTGCACATAAAATTAAATACTACAATCAACCTTAAATTCGTATGCATTATCTATTAGACACTATAATATTGTAATTTATTTTATTTACCTATTTGGCTGCTAGGTAAATATAAAGTGGATATGCAGTGTAATTTCTATCCATTTTTTTCTCCAGAAGTGAGGCGTACGTGTTATACTAATTAGAGGTGTGTCGTTATGGCTTTCTTCGGCAACGAAACTAAACCGTTTGTTAGTAGCGGACGTTATGAAAACTATCTATTTTCACAACTATCTATTTTTCAAAAGCGCTTATCAAGAAGTTGTGGAGTTTAATGTTATTGCTCTTTCTATAGTTATATCTATTAGTTATAAACTTATTTCATCTAAGGTTATAAATAATAACGTGCTCGTTGCAACTTATACGTACGTATTTGCAAAATTACTGACCGATATAAAATACTTAAAATATTACGAAAGAAATGGAATACTTGCACTCACAGGTGTCAAGGTCAAAAGTTCAATTAAAAAGAATTTTCGACAGTTTCCTATATTATCTATTCGGTGCTGAGCTCTTACCCTAACCTATGTTCATATTTTCTAACGCAACGAAATAATAGCGGGCGGGCGCCTTTAGCATTTATCTCGCTCGCACTCTCGCGAACGTGCATTATTTTATTCATTCGCACTAAACTGCTATTGTAGATAGTTTAACAGCGCTACTTTTTCGATACTTTTGCGCTTAGCTGCGTTTGCGAGACTGCCTGGCATTTAGCGCGTTATGAAATGTAGTTAGTTGTGTCTCGCTAGAAAAAGCGTAGTCGTTGTTGAGCTAAATAGATAGTTTAGTAACTATCTACGTTACATAGCGCCCATAGCTAGTACTAATGTAATGTAGATATCATTTAAGCAAAAAAGTAGGTCATTGTAATGCATATGACTTTAAGTATTTACTACAGAGCGTAAATATGTAACTAAGTACTAAAACGTGCTAAACAATACTTAAGGCGCTACCTCACTGGAGCATTCCCCTGTATTGTAACATTTCAAATTGTTAGATCATTACGGTTACTTTACTGTCTTCCTGACTAACGACCACATTTAATATTACTGTTAAATTACGATTTGATCTTTTAGCCTTTTAGTTAAACGGTGTATATCAACAAACTTGTGTGCAACTGCGCATTGCGCCTGTATCTAGTCTGCGATGTATTCGTAAATCCGTGGCACACATACATTTGGCTCTCTGCATGTGTTTAATAGATTTACAAAAACATAAATTGAAATTTGTGTCTGATTTTCACGAATGCCGATGTACCTAGTGCGTAATCTATACCTCGAAACCGTATTGATCTATTTGCATTAGGTATAAGCAAAGACATTGTCTTTGGTATAAGTAAATGTTCCCAGTGTGGAAGCACCTTTACATTCTTTCAAAACATTTAAAATACTGTTAGTAAATCTGTTACAAATTGTGAAACTTACAAAAGTATGTCGAGCATTTTGAATATTTAACATTTTAATAACAATATTGTAATTGTTATGATGGAATTTGTATTTAAATACAAAAAAAAATGTTAGAAACAGCTTTTATACATACAACCACAGTGTTTATACATTTGAGATCTAAATGAATTTACCTATTCGTTTTAATAACTGTAACATAACTTACCGAGATAATGCAACAAATAAACATTGTTAATTAACAACCATTAATTATATATAGGTATAATTTGAACACAGATTTAATTTAAACCGATTCTTAGTCGTCACAAGGATACCAATGCATATTTATTGTTACACTTCTTTATACTGAAACGGGTTTTTTGGTGACGATTTTTCTATGTTCGACAACTAAGTAGTGTTTCGGTCGGCTGAAAAGAATATATCTCTGGGAGATATTTGCTTGTAACGTTTATACACAAGAACCTTAGAGATGTGTGTTCCTTAGTTACCTGTCCTTATATTCTAACATCTGCATTAGTTGATGTACTAGAGATTTATACAGGATGTTTTTTGGTCGTCAACGTTCCCGAATACTACGGAATCTCCTCATTATCACGATCATTTTTCTCCATGGAAATGTCGTGGCCATATTGTTAAATTGATCATTTCATGAAATGGTCGAGCATTTCATGAAGTGGTCGCATTTCATGAAGTGGCCAATTCAATTTGACCAGATCGTAAAATCGTCTACATTTCACGATTTTGTCATCCACGTTTGGCCAAATCGTATTAACAGGGTGTCCATAAAATCCGAATGTGGTAAGAGCTTACACCATATATAAGTATACCATAAGGTATGATGGTATGATTTTTTTTGCTATTATTTATGTGATATTTTCACAATATAATATTTAAAAACATAAAAGACTTTACAAAAGCGATTCGCATCTGGCACATCGCCGGACGCTGCCTGGGCACGCTCGCTCCGCTCGCTCGGCTCGTGCGTCATTTGTCATAGTCTAACCTAACCTAACCTAACCTATCGTAATCTAAGGTTTTTGTTTAACAATATTATTATAAACCACCATTAAGTCTAATATACATTATACAATATAACACACTATCCGTGAACTTCTTCTGCATAGTCACCCTACTCTCTTTAATTTGTTTTATAACCTAAAAAGAAAAATCCGCCATCTTCACACATAAATAAAACGCGCGCAGCGCCTCTACCGGTGATTCATGTAACTATTTTACGATATGATCAATAATCTTGACCACTTCATGAAATGATCGGGCGTTTAGTTGCCCATATCGAGAAACGATTTTTAATCATCGATCTGCCCAAACCATATCATGATGTGGCCAATAGACAGTTGAACTTTTCATGAAATGCGACCATTTCATGAAATGCTCGACCATTTCATGAAATGATCAATTCTACGATATGGCCACGACAGAAACATACCTGGGAAGTATCTGGTTCCCAAGATATTAGGGTCCAAAGTTGAGTAAATAGACTGCGTTTTTCTGCATAAATGCACATAGACGCGCGTAGCAAGATTTTTAACGATAAATAATTAATATCTGTCTATAAAAGAACTAACATAAATACTGGACACTATAACGTTCGCCTGATCAAGTAATAAAAAAATATATATCTATTATATATTACATCGTTTCCCAGCATTTTTTGGTATAAACTTACTTTATTTAATGTATAGAGTACGTACCCTTCGTTAAGGGTGGTAACGAAATAAATATCCTGTATAGTTGTAGTTTACCAGTAAAAGAAGTGTAACACAACGTATGTTTGTAAGTTTCTATTTTTTTTATTTATTCTAACATCGATAGTAGATAACAGCTTCTATCAGCTGATAACACAGATTATAAAACTAACATAGACATGACATTTAATGCTATAGTCTCTCCAATTAAACCCAAAGTATTTATAGCAAAAATCCCATAGAAAAATTCTATGTCTGTTTTTTTCGCAGGTATAAATTCTTGGGTGTCGAGTCGGGAAAGTAGCGAGTTAGGACTAGACCCATTTAGATTAGTAAATATATCAGGGCCCCATTAAGAAATTCATCACAACATTGTTCTTACAACCGATTAATATGAATGACAGTGCCCTTGCGACGTATCCGTAATATAACATCAATTTACCTATTGTTGTCTCGTTGTCAGAAACCATAGTTATATTACAACTTAATTTAGTTATAAGTATAGGTACACGAAATTATAGAATTATAGGTGAAACTGTTGCAAAATCTCCGTATAGTCTAATCCTCTATCCATTGATCCTCCTAGGTAAAGGATAAGCAACACTTAGGTATCATTTATCTATGATCATATTTTAATGTAGGTACCACAAACAACAACGGTTTGCTATATATAAATAGCTAGCGCTTACTTAACGACAGGGAATGGCAAATGATTGTGTAAGTGACGAATAAAATATTGGCTACGGAAAGTGGTGGTATTTTTTTTTTATTTTGTCTTTAACACAGACTTCCTATGCCGATAAGTGAGCACTAGCCAATCAAAGATCTGTGCATTTAATACAGTGCGCGTAACAACAGTACAGAGTGCCTCGATCCCATACGCGCTCGGTAACTACGTTATTATAATATCATCTAATGTCAACACGCGAATATAATTATAATTTTAACCAAGAGAAACAGAGTTGACTAAAACATTGTCACATCCATGATTTGTGCTCTGCGAATTTTAAAATACCATTTGTGTTAATTAACAACGCACATTAAACATTAGATTCACAATTTTAAAGATATACCTAACATACGTATATTTAGCCAGGCTGTTGGTAACGCCTGCCTTTACTAATTATGTTGTAATATAATTTTGGCTAGTTGGCACAATTTAGATGATTGGTCACAGTATTACTTTAACATTAATATATTATTTAAATCATGGAATGCGAGCAACGCTTGGTGCCTATGCCTACAACTACACAAAAATGTAACATCAATAAACTTGTCACTGTAAAACATATAGAACGTGGATATAAGTACCTATCTTTGTATGTTTGTTTGTTCTTCACTCGAACCTAGTTAAACCATTTCATATGGTACCTTTCTGCCATCAGTAAATCCCGGAGCATCCTGTATTTTAGTTTATTAATAGCATATATACGAGCATTGATAGTAGGTGCCCACATCATGCGGTTTTGAGGACCCGCAGATCACATAGGTATACTCGTATTAAATATATTTGGATGCGGCGGATGAAACATCATAAGATACAAGAATACCCACAGGACTTTTCACAAACTACTTATTGACACAAAGAAACTTCGAGTAATGCTACTAGGGCTAAAACATCTAACGATTGAATACTTTGAATAATACTGGATATATTTTAGATTAAATAACAGTTTACTTATTTTAATCTATGTTGTGGAACTTTTGTACCAAAAATCAAGTTTTATGTTCATTATGTTTGCTATAATACAGTTTCACTCGAAACATCGCAATGGGGAGTAGCAACCGTGTTGATTTTATAGTAAACTAGCGGCCGCCCACGGCTTCGCCCGCGTGAGAGTGCATTACTCCCGTGCTAAGCCGGGACGGGTTATACATTATAAAACTTCCTCGTGAATCACTATATATTAAAAGACCGGCATAAAAATCCATTCACTAGTTTTAAAGATCTAAGTATAGGTACATAGGGACGGACAGACAGCGGCAAGCGTCTTCTTTTATAATATGTAGTGATGATAAATTAATATTTAAAGATGTGGATACGGGCTTCGTTTAGTTTATCGTTAGCGAGTAAAAACTTAATATAACTATAGCTTCTATAAGCGACTGCGAGTCTGCCAGTCAGCCAGTAAGGTTACGACCATGTGAGTTGGATAACTAAGTTTTTTTGACTGGTCAGTACCTAGGACCCACCCCTTTTCTGATTGTTGTAAAGGCAACTGGTACTGCCCATTCTACGGTTAGTTTATGTGAAGACAAATTGCTACTCACCACTGAGATAAGGTTCTTACATTACAATTTATGTAACAGGCTCGAGAACACATAGGGGATCATGCAAGATGTTAATCGGGACAGAGAAGTCGACAACATCCTGTAGGTTTCTAAAACAACTCTCCGGCGTTGAATTTTCTTTGTAAATTATACATTGCGTAACTGTGTTATATGAAAATTCAATCGCGGAAATACTTTACAACGTTTTACATAGCATACATGTTGGTCAACACTGTTGTATAATTGATAGTTACTCGTATATTCGATATATCACTTAAAACTTATTGTATTTCCTTCCAATTGAAATTTTGTGCAATATCGCCTGAAATGAAACCAAAAGAGTTGACCAACATGTGTAGCTTTGCGCTACACACGCGTCTATCGTACCGTCTAGTCAATAGGTACTATAATAGGTCGTGCCGGTATATTAACTAGTAATAAGTATATTTACCTAGGTATATACAATACATCTACATGCTGTGACCGTCTCTCAATGCAGTATATTCATCAGCTTAATTACAACGACTGACTCGCACAGGCAACACTGACATCTAAACAGATAACGATGTATAAAGTCCAATAGGTACGAAATATTTTCTAGTAAGAAAGTGGTTTCTAAACAAGTAGGTATTGTCAGGTGTTCTAGTTAAGGTAGATTGAGAGTGAGGGATTTTTGCGACCGACAGAGTGAGCATGAGAAACGGTCGCATTGACATCAGTACACTAGTAGTGGGAGTATACTGAGGCATCGCGCAGGGGTCTAGGCGTTCGACTCCTTGAGGTCGGTGAGCCTGGCGAGTTGCGCAGGTTCAAGCTCGTCAGGGATTGAGGCGCGGCCGGCACGGGGGGCCGACGGCGGTGACTGCGGCGCTGTCGGGGGGCCCGTGGAGTCCCCTTCTGAAGCCGTGGAGCTCGACGCGGGGTACGGGGTTGACGCCTGGTCTTTATCCGAGTCGCGCAGACAGACCGCCGTCTGCTCTGAGAGAGAGGACTCCTCGTCGTCATTGTCGAGTTCCTCGGGCTGCGGCGCGGGCTCGGTGGGCGGGAAGGGCTCGGGTTCCTCCACCATGGGTGTGGCGGCGGTGATGACAATCTGGGCCACGCCGAGCCCGCAGTCCCCGGCGGCTTCAGCAGCGGGCGGCGCGGGCGGCTTGGCGGGCTGCGTCACCGCCACCGCCGGCACTGCAGGGGGAGGTTGCTTCACCGTGTTGTCCTCCTCCTCGTCCTATAAATTAGCTGTAATTAGGCCAGAAGACGCAGATTGGAAGGACACAAGATTTTGCTTGATTTAATCACGGACGGCATATTACATTAATCGGGGATTATATAAAGAGGTATATAGGTATAACACGTTTAAGGATAGATAGGTAGGCATAGAAAAATTCTCCAGGTATATACGTCTATGTCGTTTAGAATAGGTGTATTGGTTTTTACATTCCGTAGGCACAAAAAAGAAGTTTGCGAGATTTCTGTGTCATGTGTAGATAGGTAAATTGGAGGTTAACGTTCGCTGCTAAGTTTAAACATGCATATACATAGAATACATGCTCCTTGAAAGTCAACAAAGCATCATGCCCATGATGATAGATGAGCTACCTATTTGGTTGATGAAATAGAAAACATTTTTATAAGAATACAGCAGTTAGGGTAATAGAATTAGGTACCTTAAGGATGAAAATTGGACAATAAATTGCTGTAATAATATTGTACCTACACGTGTTTATTGTGATGTAAAATTCTTCTTAAAAACCACCTTAAAAACCACCTTAAATTAATATTTTGTATGTACATCCATTAAGCTAGCACCTAAAGTAACACCTGCAATACAAAAGCTCGAGTGAAGCATTAGAAAGTAAGAAGCGACAAGCACATATTGCAACAAACATCTATTGAACGCGGATTCATTAAATAGTTGGAGCTCTCATGCGAGAATGGCACCTCGCGATGTTTAGGGTTTATCCAACATTTCCCATTGAATAATCTACGGATACATTGGAACGCCGTTCTAATTAGTTATTTTGAGTGATAACTGAAATAGTGGTAGAAAAACATCCACATCCATCTGATGAAGTTTTAAAATTGAAAAAATGCGTTTTCCATTTTTTGCCAAATTTGCTTACGAAACTACTTACCTATAGGATTAGCTCTTACTGTTATATTTGAAAACTCCGTTTGGTATACCAAGAAGTACCTTCTACCTCCCCGCATGAAAAATCTTTATTATGATTTTTAGCTCATTCGTAATACTCTTAATTTTTACGACTACTTATTATCACATCGATTTTCTATACGCATCAACTTGTACCCTAAAGTAGTACTGTTAGCAAAACGAAAATTAATTCCCATAAAACGTACTTGAGTGTTTCTTGTGTGTGAACGGTAGGGCAAAGTTCTCGTGCGGTTAGAGCTGCCAAACCACGGAATTAAACTTTAACTTGCTCTAAGTTTTAACCACTAGAAACTTTGCTCATCATATCTGGTAAATATCGGTATTACGATTCGGTATATTCCAATGTCTTCCACAGATCGAAATAATATGCTTTTAGAACGAACATTCATGAGGGATGAAGTGGAATAAACTCCTGCGTCTCCATTGAGGCGGACCCAAGCGTGAGACGTGATCACCATGGTTGAAAATATCTCGTCGTAACACTCCGCTCGAATAAATTTAAATGCACAGCTCCATTCCACATCAATGGAAACATATATCTACGCTATCATTTAGATGCTTGTCGAATACGTTTCTAAACAAAGCAGTGACAAACAGCACATCGAACAGCACATCAAAATTGTTAAAAAATAATCAAACCTCGTCTTCGAAATTATCACTGGCAACCTCATCGACTGCATGTAACAGAATTCAGAAATGTTAAATATTTAATTAATTACTTACCCGACACATAAATCGAGATTAGCCATGAATATTATTGTTCTAACAATCAATTCCTCGCAGGAATTATTCACTAACAGCCAATTTCAATAACCGATCTCGAGAGATTTTTTGCATTGAAATTGGCTGCAAATAGACCATCTGACTTTCGATCCTTCGCCACCTCGAGTCACTCACATTGCAAATTTCGCCTATATATTTTATCACGTTCCTTACCCGAGAAATTTGGGAAAAAATCTACAAGAAAATATCCAATAATGTTTTAATATTTTTTTCGTTTCGCTTGTGGAAATGCAGATTAAAAGACAGTATGTAGAGTCTCAGCATGCAATACGGTATTTCCTGTATGATAGCGCTACATTAGGCTTAGATAATTGATAATGGAGGCTATTTTCAGGATTACGATAAATACAAGACGGACGTGTCTCGCGACGTTTTCCACCTGAGAATGCGTAATTCGATCATTTGGAGGGTGAAATTGAAGGGGAATTAAATAATCAATACTTTCTATAGGTATAGTACCTATAAAAAAGGTTAAAATTAAATAAAAATAAAGTAATCAGTCAAGACTTTATTTTTTATCTTTGGCCACGTATTAAATCTAACCAGTTCTATTTCGGTAGAGATCTCTTGGCATCTCAAAGCGACCCGGCTCTGTTTGCTATCAGGCTTATTTTATTTCTAAATGACCAAGATAGCGAACGGATGTAATTTTTGGACATAACCCCTGAAAGATACCAACTTACCGACAATAGTTACAGGGGCTCCCGAAAACTGTGTGCCGTATTGCTCTTGCTGGTTCCTACTTAGCTCAAGGTTGAAGCTGAAGTCAGGCTGGCTGTCCATATCGTCGTCGTCGACGGACGGCGGTGGCGGCGGCGGGTCCGCCGGAGGCGCCGCTCCCTTTGTGTTGTTATTCTCTCCGATCACTGGCAGCGTCCAGACATTGCGAAATAGTCAGCCACAAACCAACGTGTTACCGTCACAAAAGAAATGAGTTAGTTTACCCATTTATAAATGGAAATTAAGTCCCAATAAGTACACGATTTACGTATACACCCAGTGAAACCAATATTTTTTAAACTCAACGCGAAGTTGAGATGAATTGAGCGTTTATTCTCCGCCGCGTCAACAAGCAACAAGTCGTGCTGAAGCTGAATCACTTAGAAGTATTGCCTGTCACGCGAATTTCTGCACCAAGAAACAAACTTAACGAGCGATTACCTTTATATAAACGGGTCGGCGACGCATGAATTTTACTCTAATCGTCTATAAGCGTTATTTGCTATTTCACCTAGTCTACTTTACAAGTGTAGATAAACGGTGCAACAAGGGCACAAGTGGCAAGTGCTGCATGCTTTTGTGCCAAGCATGTCAAGCCATCAGAAAAACTCCATTCTGATTATGTAGGTATAGTGTACACTTTATTATTTTCTTTATCTTGATCAAGTTTTGGAGAATGACAGCTTATTCTTCAGATACGCGACCATTGGAAAAATCGGTCCTAAGTATTAAACTCTTGCTTCGCATCGGTAGGTACTATTCGTACCGAACTCAGGCTTGTAATAATAACTACATTAATAGGCATAATATAGGTATCATGAATTAATGGCTTCGTAGGTGCTGAAAGGAACTGCATTAATAATCATTTATATTTATGGTACAGTAAAGACATCTCGCACACGCGACGTGAGATTGCGCCCAGGTAAGATTTCTTTGTGGAGCAAACACTCAGAATGTGATTTTTTGCCCGTTTTGCCCGAATCATGCTGACCCACGTGTGAGCGGTCTAGGTGATTAATTGGCTGTAACACTCTAAATACGAGTGTTACAGCAGTTATTTTCATAATCATCACATTTAAAATTTTGATTGTACAAAATTAACACATTTAAACAAAAATTCTCGTATTATTCATATTAAACTTTTGAAAGGAGTAGGACAAAAACCATTTTCTTCATTCTTCACTTTCTTCAAAATCTGGTTAGTCACTAACTGCAATGGCCTGTATCAAAACTTCCCTAGATTGTAAAAAAATATCGTGCAAAACATCATGCAAAACCTTGGATGAGAATGAGCCCATGTGCCTAGCAATAACTGTCTAACCATTGAAAATCAAACGTGCTACATCCGTACTGTAAATGAAAAACACTGCCAATTGGGAACGAGGACTGCGAATGGAACCCAATTAGCCACAAAGCTAACTATGACTAAGAGCCTTTGCGCACTCATTCCGTGTCCGATCCGAAATCTAACCGTCATTTTTTTTGTGTTTCCAAAAGTTGTAGTTGTGTTGTATGATTGGTAGGCAGGTACACGTAGAGGAATATCGGATGCATGTAGACTGTGCATGTACAGTAGGTACCTATTGTATCCGTCAAATCTCACATAACCTATACTAGTGATAAGTATGAAGTTTTACGGTCTATTGGTTACTTCCATACATATACACCGGCTGTGTTTCCAATGGGGTAGCTATAGAATTTGTATAGTGGGGTCAAATGTTAAATGCAAGTGACAGGTTGCTAGCTCGTTGTCTGAGGAAGGACATGTAGCTAGCTAATACATTCTAGTGAAGCTCCGCACCAGCACAGGAAAGACTTTTTTGAATATTCATTATTATTTTGAAAACATGTATGAATTTACCTACTGTGAAACATATGTAAACCTACGCAAATCTCACACCAGGGGTGCTGTGTTCCTACGATAGTAATACTAATTTGTAAGGGTGCTTACGCGTAGGTTATAGGTTACAGGTCATACAAATTATTACTTCAGTGCCTTGGGAAACAATGCGAAATAAATTTGACGCATACAATTTGAATTTGGTCGCATATTAGTTATGTACTGCATCCGATATACCTTTCTGAGTTCTAGAGAGGGCGTAACAGAAAGCGTTTAATTAAGCGATGTTATAAAAACAGTTTACCACAGACAAGCTATCCATAATATATGAGACTCTGAATTCAATGTTTATTTTCCAATTAATAGCGAAAATGTCTAAACAACTCAGGAGTATTCAAACCAACTTGAAAAATAAATATGTGATATCGAGTCCCTACGTCGAGTCCCAAGTTTATTATTTATTTTTTATTTATATAGGTTCTATGTGATTGGCTTTTTTCTGTCTATGAAAAATGCTTAACATACCACTTCTGTTACACCTTGTATACAGGGTGTAACAGAAAGGGTATGTTAAGCAAAAAGCTATTGAGTAGCCCACTATAGAGAACCTATTTCCAAAATTTGAGATTCGAAATCACATGTTTATTATTCAATATTGTATGAACATTTCTAAATTGTGTAGGAATTCTCCATACTATCTAGAAAAATTAATGTGTGATTTCGAGTCTCAAATTTTGCGGGTAGGTTTCTTTTTAGTGGGCTATTCACATAGCTTTTCGCTTAACATACCCCTTTTGTTACACCCTGTATATAACAGTTTATATTCACACACATTAGTCTCACTTTTCCATGGATTCACGGATTCGGATTCAGTGTGCAATGTCTCTTATCAGTCGCACAACTCTGTACACTAGTGTAAAATCAGGGGCATAACCATGTACCCTTAAACTACTTTAAGACTTCATGGTTACCCTACAGATATCCGAGATGTCTTTTCGCAAACTTATTTATGATACAGCATAGTCAGCACCACAGAACACGCAGCACACATTGGTTAAACTGCCTTTCTACTAACTATGCTATGGATGCGTTTGTTAGCCACCAAGAAAAGACATGATTGGAGACGAAAGCTTCCTTGCGAGCAGAAAGGATATCTCGGATCATGCCAATTTGACTGTGATTGACGTGGATTACCGTGCTGACTATTTCTACACATATAGGATAGCCCTCTAACATTTCGCGAGGGAGGTAAGCCCGCACCAGGCTTCATTCCCCTTCTATGCAGGTATGTTTGTACGAGTATGAAAGAAAACGCCCAGTAAGTAGCTGAGACATTATTATTTATTCAGTACTTCTAGCGCTTATCCCATTATTTATGGTGTCTGCGCAATATGTTTTCTTTCAAAACTCATATTATAAAATATTCGAGTAGAGCTAAGTGATAATTTTAGAATATTAAAATCACAGGCCCGTAAGTGGGATCGAACCTACACCTTCCGACTCAACTTTCGACACGGCTTAATCATTGGGCTATTATTACCAGCGCTTCAATTCTTTGCTACATACTCGTATTAAATATTCACTCGTCGGTTCCTATTTCTGAAATCACCGATAGTTAACTGGCATCATGTGTGTTCGTACATCATATATCGAAGGACACGAAAGGTGTACGATATTTTTAGGCTAAGAAACCAAGGGTTAACCATTCCAATTGTTAATCAATGATATTAAAATTTAGAAATTGGGCTCTGCGGGATTCAATTTTTTTTTTACAATTAGCTAGGCAAACATTTGACCGCCATCGTGCTTGATGTAAACAAGATGCGGCCTAGGGTGGTACATGCTTGCCTAGAAAGTGCCTATTCACTCTAGCTTTGAAGAGACCAATGTTGTAGTGCTCGGGAAATACATCGGCAGGAAGTGCACACCACTCCTTAGCCGTTCGCATTACAAACGAGTTAGCATAACGTTTGGTGCGGATGGGTGGGATATCAACAACATAAGGGTGATACGCTAGTCTGCGTCTAGTATCCCGATGGTTAAAGGGGCTGGTGGAACTGTATTGTGAAGTTCCCACGCCCACTCTCCAAAGTAAAAAGTGTATCCTGTAAAACACTGACAAGGCAGCAATTTTACGGCGGTGGGTCAGGTCCTGGAGTTTAGAATTTGCTACGGTTTCATCTCCAATAAGTTTTATTGCCCATTTTTCCACCGAGTCCAGTGCGGCTAACTGATATTTAGCTGATCCATCCCAAAGGTGGCAGCAGTACTCCATACAAGGGCGAACTTGCGCTTTATATAGCACCAATAGTTGCTGTGGAGTAAAATACCGCCTAACCTTGGATAGGACGCCTAGTTTTTTAGCTGAGATTTTTGCTATGGACTCGATGTACTTGCCAAAATTCGACATTGCTGATATGTCCAGGCCTAAGAGTTGCAAGATGGTCAGTCGTTGCCAAGGACACACCCTGGAAAGTCGGAGTCAGGTCGAACTTACTCCGTTTTGCGGTAAATATACACGCCTGCGTTTTAGAGGTATTAAATTTAAATTTTAAACTAAGTCTAGTGTATGATGCAAGTTCATAATATAACCATTATTGACTTGATATAAATGACCAATTTTTTTCTACCTAATAGAATAAAAGCACAATATGAAACAGTAAAATTGGCATGTCCGTCTGTAAGTACATTAAATACAAATAACCTTTGCAAATAACTGTTTACAACTGCAAGACATTGACATTAAGATTAGACGGGGACAATTTAATATTCTGAACCGGGGTGGCATTATCCACCGTAATTTATTAAATGGAAGCGCTTTACCTATTTCTATTTATAGAGTTTTGAAATTTTTATTTATTTAGGTTTGTTTTATTACTCAAAACAAATAAATAAGTTTGAAACGTTTCTATGTGTTGTATAATATTGTGGTCAAACGCAGTCTTTAATACGTTTATTAACAGTATAGTAACAGAAACAGTTACGTAATATCCTTTGTAAAACTTTACCTCTTTATCTCTGTTGTTACATTGTTGTTACAATGTTCACTTTCACTCATTCATTTAATCTGGGTAGACGATAACCACATAGAACGAATGTTATGTGATTAAATAATATCACAGGACTAGGCTAAATCAATTTAAATACATATTTGGATATTGTTCTTCTACATTAACAATTAACATTCAATCTCTATAATAGTTTTTATATCGTATGAGTTGTACAAAATTGTCCCCATCCAAACCATGGGATAAGAGTAACTTGTAACAATTAGACTCACGTTCTTCTTCGAAGGCTGCTCCGGGTGGTGATCCGGGGGGTGATGTGAACACGGGGGGCGCGGAGCCGGGTGGCGACCAGTCATCCTCCCCGCCGCTCAAGGGCTCCCCGTTCTGCGGGAACAGGTTTCATAAACAACGAATAAAAACTAGCATCCAGGTCTGACACCAAACTCTCTTTAAAAGTTTTGGTGTTTGTGTTTTATAAATTATTTTTAACAGTTTGGGGTGTAGGCGGGGTGAATGGTTAATTATTAAAGTTCTTAGAAGCGAAAACTCAATATGTTTTAAGCTTTCGTAGAACTTATACCCACTCGGTGTAATAATCATAAATTAATTCCTTTCTCACTTTAGATTTAAGATTTAAAGTTTTAACTTTGGTAACCTCCTCTGTGAACTATAAAAAACATTTTAAAAAACATATCGGCGTAATAACTTGAAGTTATTGATTAACTGTGATTTTTATTTTAAGTTAAGCATAATAATATATCTCCTACGCCTGCAATTCATGAACAAATTTAGTTTAAAAACTAAAGATAGAGCCTACTCTATCTAATTACGTTTAAAAATGTATAACCCGTAAATGAATTCCGCGTAGCTAGGTCATATTCAAGTTATTGAAACTAATGTCGGAAGTGATGATACGGGTCACCAGGTGTTACAAACCATATACGTCTATTTCTAAGCCATTTCTGTTTATCGACGATTCACTTGTTTATACAGCTAAATATTGTTAGTTACTTTTGTTTCTATGTTTGGATGGTATATCTTTGAAACTATTAACTTGAAAAAGCTCTTAATCTTAGAAAAAGTGGGAACTGGAATAATTATATAAAAAGTTTTTCAAGTATACAAGGAAATTATGGACCACGAGAAATATTGAAACAGAAGGACATGCCTCTGCCGGTCGCCCTCTTAGCGACTCAAAACAACACCAAAGTATCTATAATAGGTATATTGTTATTCCTATCCTAGGGGAGAATGAAGTAGTATAACCTAAAATAAAGTGGCATTAGTGACTTACTTCGTCACACTCCTCTACGATAAGCGAGGGGAAGTTACCGACGACGCCGTTAGCCTCTCCGCGCCACCAGCCGTCGTCCACGCCGTGTGCGTCGCGGGACACTATGCGGATTATCTGCCACCAAACAATTAAATACATACGTACATATACACACGCCTGTGTTGCCAAAAATAGGGGATCGGAGATCCTATAGCCACGCGAGCAGGGCGGGTCCAGATGTAAAAGATCACTTATAGGTTGCTGGCTTATCGCTTGAGAGAACGCCCCTGAGCAAACATATTCGCAATGCATGCACATCGACTGTTTTAAGCATATTTGAAATGGCATATAAATAACTATGTAATATCATGTAAAGATTAAAAATATATAGCAAACCCCTAGCATCATTATTATAAAGGTACAGTTTTGAAAATTTCACAAAAATGCCACATACCTGACCTTCTTCAAGAGTCAACTCATCAGACGTGTCGGCTGTAGTATCATAATCGTACAGAGCAAAGCAGTAGCCGAGAGTTGGCAACTCCTCCTTTTGCGGCAATTCCTCCTCGACCTTCGGTTCTTCTGGTTTAGCTACCGGGGCAGAGATCACTGAGATCTGGTCGGGGGACTGCACGACGTCGGCGTCCTCGCCTTCCACCGTGTAGTCCACGGATGAGAAGGAGATCTGGCTGACCAGGCCAGGAGCGCTCGATTGCTGCGAAATTACGCAGTGTATACCTATTTGCTTTTTTTATTAATGAGCTTTCGTCTAATGAGGCATCGACGTCGTCAGCCTAATGCAGTCCACTGCTGTACATAGGCCTCCCCCAGAGTACGCCACACGGCTCGATCTACCGTTTTTGCCATCCAGTCACTGCATATAAACGGTGTTTTTTCATTGCCACCCTTAACGAAGGGTACGTTCTCTATACAAAAAAAAATCGTGAAAGAGAATCGAGAAAAATTATCGTGATGATGAGGAGATTCCGTAGCATTCGGGAACGTTGACGACCAAAAAACACTCTGTATAAGGCATGTTAATCCGGTAATACGAGTATATTAAAAATAATTTAAGGTTTATGTATCTACTTTTACTGCAGTAGAGGTATGTATGTACGTAACTACATACCTATTCCACTAAATTGTAAGTTTAAAGTTAAACAATATTTTCCACATGAGAATTTAAAAAATGCTGTCCATTTGCAAGTTTCAAAAACAGTTGGTTTTTGTTTCGTAAAAAACAATAAACATAAATATTCATGACTTACGAATTCGATAGAAAAACACAAGTAACAACAACCACTAGTGGCTAACGAACGTGGCTTTTTTTACATAATTATCCCGTTTTCAATATTTTGCATATGAATAAAAACAAACGAGTAGCCACGTACTTCATTCATTTATTATGCCAGCCCCAACAACGGCCTGAATTGTTTTACATATAAAGATAACGGTGCCGTTATACAGCGGTCGTAGTATAGCAGTGAAATGACATTACTAGAACGTTGTCCATCTAATCAAATTGACGCGATTTCTTCCCCTTTTCTTGCTTTAGCATGCTGATGTCGCCGGTCACCATTGGATGCTAAAAAGGCACACATCAAGTCTATTGCATAACCTATCTATACAATAGGCAGGCATGTAATTAACAAGAATTAGTAGGCATGTACTCGTAGTACAGTAGCGACGACGACGTTACCATGGCATTTCCGTGAGATAGAATTACGGATTCTTCACCTCTTTACCATAAGGTCTAAGCAGTGATTTTACTGAAAATGTCTTATTATTATATCGTTGTAGTCAGTTCATTATGGGATCAATTTCTGTATCTATAGTATAGCAAGCTAGTATACTCGTAGCAACAGGAATTAAAAATTCTTTTCCGAAATCGAAGACTCGTATTATATACGGTACGTAAATAAATAAATATTATATTATATACAGTGAACCACGTATACGTACGTTTTTGAATTCAAATTTTCCCATTACCGCTGGCAATACGAGATTTTTTTGTGGTCTCCTACATTGCCTAAGAAATATATATGTCTCAGCTTTTTACGTTCAGTTATTTCATCTGTGAGTTGTATGTTTTTGAAAGTACTTTAGTAATATTATAAGTTCAAATGTATGTACCTAAATGTGTGTTTGTTATTCTATCGCGCAAAACCTACTGAAGGGATTTTGATGCAACTTGTCGGGTATAGATTATATAGTAGGAGCCGAGACGTGGAACCTGACGGTGGGGCTGGCTCACCGATTGCATGTCACTCAGAGAGCTATGGA
This sequence comes from Carposina sasakii, assembly GCA_014607495.2. NCBI lineage: Eukaryota > Metazoa > Arthropoda > Insecta > Lepidoptera > Carposinidae > Carposina > Carposina sasakii. The sequence goes on from CP053148.1 coordinate 3,812,576, forward strand.
AAGGTCAATGCTCGGAATCTCGCTAATGGACAAAGTCCGGAACGAGATTATCCGGCAGAAGACCAAAGTGACAGACATAGTCTCGAAATGTAGCAGACTGAAGTGGCAGTGGGCCGACCACATCTGTCGTAGAACCGATGGACGGTGGAGTAAACGGGTTCTCGAATGGAGACGTTGGGCGCCCTCCGGCCAGATGGACCGATGACTTAAAGAGGACAGCTGGTAGTGACTGGATGGCAAAAACGGGAGATCGAGCCATGTGGTGATGAGTACACTGGGGGAGGCCTACGCCCAGCAGTGGACTGCAATAGGCTGACGACGATGATGACATCAGAATAACACATAGGCTACGAGTATAAATAAAACGCAGTCGGCCGGTATTTCAGTAGGTATTATATAGAGATAAAAATATATTTTTTTATAAACACTACTCATTTGTTCATTTTAAGTCGAGAAAATATTGTATCAAAGTAATTGAAGGTGCACTTTAAATTGAACAAAATGCACGTTATTATAAAACGCTTCTTCTGAAACAAGAACGTGAAAGCAAGACTATAATGTTTTGCAAATGTACCATCAAAGGGAACGGCAACTACGCGGTTTTTATAAAATAATAGTAACTACAGCTACTTTGCGAATATATTAGCAATCGCTCGAGACTTCGTACGCCTAATGTTCTACTACGCCTTTGTACTTCAAAATAGTCCTAATCGATTTATTCTGGGTTTTCCAGAAAACCATCCTCGTAGCGCATCGATTACATTCATCATATACCTGAGAGTGAGTTCAAATCTCACTCGGGTGATTTTTTTTTCATTTCTTTATTAATAATTTTTATTGTATATGTTTAATTATATCAAAGCTTAGAATAACACTGTGGTCAAAACTGTATCAATACGTAAGCGCATACTAAAACCATGGATAACCGCTGGTTTACTGAGATGTATGAGACATCGAGATAGATTGCACAGCAAATTCAAACAGGATCTAGATAATAAGGATTCCAGAATCACATATCACCGTTACAGAAATTTCTGTAACTCTCTTCTCAGGAAGATGAAAAGTCATATGATCGTGAGCAGGTTGTCAGGGCCGGTAATAATGGTAAGAAGCTATGGCGAGCCATAAAAACAATCACGAATACAAACGAAAATTGTGAACGTCAAAAGCATCTACTAAAGATCTCGTCAACACCTGAACACGCAGTAAACATGATAAATGAATATTTCGTTAATGTGGGTAAAGGCTTAACGGAGCTTAATTCGACTGGCAATGGACACACTGGACCTTCTTCAAATTTAGTATAAACTGCAGGCCCGAATGGATCCTTTGTTTTATTTGGTACGGATGAAAAGGAAGTCGAGGGAATTATAGGGGATCTTAAAGCCGACTCTTCTGCGGGTTGGGATGGAATATCGAACAAATTACTTAAGGACCTTAAGTCTATTATAGTACCTCCTTTGACCTTTATTTACAATATGTGTTTAAATTCTGGAGTATTTCCAACCTCACTTAAAAAATCCGTAATCCGTCCCATTCACGAGGGTGGCGACATGCATTTAATCAGTAACTATCGACTAATTTCAATCCTTACTGCCTTATCTAAGATTCATTAATAAGAGATTGATTAAATACTTGGAGACCTCTGGTCTTCTTACGGATAGTCAGTATGGTTTTCGTAATGACAGATCCACTGATGGTGCAATGTATGAGTTGATGGATTTCGTTCATACAAACCTAGACAATGGTGACAGATGTCTGGCGATCTTTTTGGACCTAGCTAAGGCTTTTGATACCGTATCGATTCCGTTGTTAATGCATAATTAGGGGCCAGCAGTGGCACTTGCTTAATGATTATCTTACTGATCGAGTCCAGTGTGTCCGGGTGGGGGAGTTTACAAGTACGGAGCAGCCTGTTACCTGTGGAGTCCCATAGGGCAGTATCCTGGGCCCAACCCTCTTTCTTGTGTATATAAATAATTTAAGTAAAAATATTCTTATTGGAAAAAGTAGACTCATTTCTTATGCGGATGATACTGCTCTTGTCTTTGCGGGAGTTTCTTGGGAGGAAACTTTTGAGTCCGCACAGAGGAGTTTAAACAGGGTCACTAAATGGCTTAGAAGTAACGCTCTCACCCTCAATGCTGACAAGACGCGTTATGTTTGCTTTTCTATCAATAACTCAAGTCACGTGTCAACCCATCTGAATATTCGAGTTCACAATTGTCTACTGGGAGCCGATACCAATTGTACTTGTAGATGACAAACTGTTGAAACAGTTTTGCAGAGCATAGACTAATGCAAATTTGTACTATACCTCTTTACGAGTATAATAAATAAATTAATTAAAAAGAATGTACAAGTAAACTGGAACGAGTTGACAACATAAAATATCTAGAAGTATGGTTAGACAATAATCTAAATTTTAAGAATTACTTTTTTCTTCTAAGTAGCAGGATTAGGAAACTCATTTTTGTATTTAAAACGCTCAGACATATTCTGGAACCTAATATGCTACGTCGGTTGTATCTTGCGCTATGTCAATCTCTGATAACTTATGGGATTTCGATTTGGGGAGTTACGACTAAAACCGCATTGAAACCAGTTGAAGTAGTCCAACGTACTATTTTAAAAATCTATACTTTTAGCCCTTTTTACTATGACACACATCTCCTGTATAAGTCTTGTCAAGTTCTGTCTGTGAGAAAACTTGCAATGCTTGCAGTTGTGCTTAAACAGCATAGAAATCTTCCGCATAACCCTAAAATTAATTTAAACAAGCGAATAAAGCACAATGTCTGCCCTCAGACCCGCAGATTCCGAACTGTCTTTACCAAAAGGTCATATGCCTTCCTAGGTCCTTATATCTATAACAGAATAAATGAGAGCAGTAATATATATGGCTTGAACAGGAAACATTTAAAACAAATTGTTACTGACTGGCTACTTTGCTTGTCAAATGATCAAGCGGAAGGTTTGTTGCATACAGTCTTGTAGCGTGTGGTCTCGAAGTTGACAATCTATGTATATTCTGATTCGAATTTTGTTTAATGTAATGATTTAATCTTAAAATTGTTTGCATAATATTTAATAAATTTCTAATTATAATATGTATAGTGACAGAAGATTTTATACATAATGTGTCTGTGAGGTGGGATCCTGATGTCCTGATGTACAGGCATTTCTATGCCTAGTTTAGGCATCAGTCTCCCACAAAGCTAGTTTTAGTAGAGATCTCTGTTTATTTTATAAATTATGTGGGGAAAAAATAAAGAACTATTATTATTATTGTATACATTATAAAAGCTAACTTTATAATCAACAAACTGAAAAAAGAAATCCATCAAAATATTACTAACTGTATCTGAAATTTAAAAAAGCATTGACGAATATTAAAAACATCGATGTATAACAAAGTATGTACCTGTACCTGCTCTCGCTCGACGTCCAGATAGTTGTGCGGCACGTACCCCTCTTCACCGCGGTAGTTGCGCGCGCGCAGCCAGCCGTCCCCGTCTCCCTCGCCCACCACCTCCAGCTGCTCGTTCTCTATTATCGACAGCTCGTCGGGATTTTGCGCCTGGCAACCATTTATTTAGATAAATATACAGGGCAGAGTTCGACTTATACCTTGCGACCAAAAGTCAATCTCACCAGTCCGTGGTGCACCCTGCTATTTAACGGACGAGGCTTTGACCTAAATGCTTATAATACCTAATGACTCGGTAGCATTTCTCATTGGTTTCGTTACTAGTAGCTAGATTGTTGTATTTGTGCGGCGGCGTTAGGATCAATCCTTACCTCATGGGACTTAATAGGCTTTAAGTGAATAGTGGGTGTGTAAATTTCATTGCCCAACCTCTTTGAGAGATAATGGGCGTGACTATATGTATGTATGTATATATTCTATCATAAAATCAACGCAAACACTAGAGACCATACATTGCATGCGACCAAGACATTAAAAAAATAAAAATTATCGTTTCATAGCAATTTACGAGTATTTGCATGAACCGCCCATAAAAGACAGCAACCAAAAAAACACCCTGTCTTACATCACTTGAACAAAATAAATCCTCCCATTGAAATACGAGAGGCGAATAATTAGTATGTGTTTGCGAATTAATAATTAATTTGTATATTTATTTTAATGTTTATTTCGTTTTATTTTAATCAACTATGGACACAATAACGAATAACGTGGCGTGCATTATTAAATTTTCCTACCTCAGAAACTTGCTACGAGCCAAAACCGTAGCAAAGCTACGAACTACGAGATTACCTTACTACGACGACGCGAGGCCAATCTAATATAATAGAAATGTTCTCTATACATTTTTGTAAAATACATTCTTTCGGCGTCCATGCATCTTGTGACTTTATAGTAAGCTTTATGATAATGATCCTCTTTGCTTCTTCATCACATCACATCAGCCCATTGCGTCCACTGCTGGACTTAGGCCTCCCCCAGAGTACGCCTTTGGTTCTTATAACAGTAAAAAACTTTCTTGTCTACTTCACGAAAATCGTTTGCTTTGACTTTCCTACGCCTTGGTACTTTTGGCAAACGTGTGGTTGCCATGTATTTGTTAGCTAAGAATAAGGGTCAAGTAAGACACACCGTTAACACCCGACGCGATAACACGTCGGAAATATATGGCGCGCAGGGTGTTGTTAATGTGTCATGGATAATACCTACCTACATGTGTTTGATGTACTGACACGCGTGTTGTCACGTCGGGTGTTATCAGTGTGTCTTGACCCTAAGATAATAATATCTTATTCCTCTATGGTCAAGTAAGAGATTTTCTGCAATGACCTAAAATTTTTTTTTATTATGCTATCTATTATTCTGCAATATAAAAATGAATCGCTAAATGTGTTGCTATGGGCAAATCTTAAAGACAGATGAATCGATTTCGCTAATTATTTAAAAAAAATAATCATTGATGTACGAGGATGGTTATTACGGAGAGAAAAATAAAAAAATTGCCTGAAAGAGTTTAAAAACAACACTTTTCTATCGCGGTCGCCCTAGTATCGAAAAGATTTTTATAGCATAACTCACTGTGTAAGAGTACAACGCAGTGCACTTGTAGAGCGGGGGCGCGGGGGGCTCCAAGGCCTCGGGCGGGGGCGCCTCCCCCTCCGCCTCGCCCCAGTTCACCTGCGTGGGATCATCCCAGCCCACCGTCAGCTGTTCGATGCGCATACGCTCCTCTTCTATGGCCGCTGTGAATCAAGTTACTGGTTAACGTTTTATGCTCCTCATCAATGATGGAAATGGAAATATATCTTGTTTTACTTGCCTAGACTTATGTTAGAACTAAGATAACAAAAAAAACACCTTATACAGGATGTAACACAGGAGTGTGTTAAGCGAACTGTTCATTATAGAGAATAGTCCACCATAGAGAACCTACGCACATTTGATACTTGACATCATATTATGTTATTTTTGAAGATTAGCTATATACCTAAGTAGGTAATATGAACTTTCCTGAGTTGTATAAAAAATTCTCCATACTAATTTGAATATTATGAAAAGTGGGTGTGAATTTGCACACTTCTGTCCAAACTCTTTGGAGGATAATGAGCGTGACTAAATTGTGGATAGGTCTTTAGTGGGCTTAGTTTCATAGTATACTCTGTTTGTTACTTACCACGATACAAACTACAAAAAGCCTCAACACATACCATCAACATCCTCGTCATGCTCGTCCTCATGCTGCGAGCCCGAGGTGGTGCGCTGATGGCCACCAGCGGCCGGAGCAGCTGACGTGGACGCCACCTCTCCCTCCGTATTGTCGCTGTCGTAGAACGAGTCCGAGCTCGGCTGGTCCTATGATGACAATAAATAGTCACGAACTTGGCCGTAAGAATATAACCATTATTATATTCTTACGGCCATATTCATATATATATGAATTTCTCAAGTCGCGGTGTTTGCTACCAAACTCTTGCGCAACTGCTTGACCGAGTAGGTCTGTGAATAGATCGTAAATGATTTTTTATATTCTTCTTCTTCTTCAGCCTATATTACTATTATATGAATTTCTCAAGTCGCGGTGTTTGCTACCAAACTCTTGCGCAACTGCTTGACCGATTTTTTTGAAATTTTAAAAGTATATTAGATACGAGTAGGTCTGTGAATAGATCGTAAATGATTTTTTATATTCTTCTTCTTCTTCAGCCTATATTACAGTCCACTGCTGGACGTAGGCGTCCCCAGGGCACGCCACAAGGCTTCTGCCACATATTTCATGTCTTAACACAGTTTATCAATACTTCTTTTAAATTTGCTTACGTAAAGATATCCCTCAATGTCAATGTTTATCGGCAAAGACTATACTTACTCTCTAACGAGTTTATCGGTGTTATGTGTTATTAGCACGTTATTAGTAAAAATACTTCGACTTAAGCATCCACATTTCCGAAATGTTGCACTTCGGCTAAATACGTAAGTAGTATAGCTTTGCGAACAGTATAGAACTGAATCCAATATTCTATTCCCAGTAGTGTAACCGCGAACGCCGAGCTGTCGCCATACTGGCGCCAGCTAACTAAACTTTTCGGTCCATCAGAGTAGTAGGAAATTGGGCAAACTGGCTCACGGTCGTTCAGACATAAGTGAAGTTTTCAGTTATATGTGAATAGTTCAACTATTAGCGCGCCTCTAGGGCGCGCAATAAGTCGATCTATTCACTTATAACTGAAAACTTTACTTATGTCTGAACGACCGTAAGCCAGTTTGCCCAATTTCATAATGTTAACCACGTTTAGGTATGGTAATTTAGTTTTATCCTCATTGAAAATAAATATGTAGGTTTATACTATAAGTAGATATTTTTCAACTACTATAGAAAATATGATATTAGTGTTAAAACCACGATCATTTAGACATAACTGAAGTTTTCAGTAATAAGTGATTGGTTCAGCTATTAGCGTACCTCTAGGTCGTGCAATAAGTTAAACTACCTATTCATGCATGAGCTGATAACTAAAACTTAAATTTATAGGGCGCGCAATAAGTCGATCTATTCACTTATAACTGAAATCTTTACTTATGTCCGAACGACCGTGAGCCAGCTTGCCCAATTTCATAATGTTAACCATGTTAATTAATTTAGTTTTATCCTCATTGAAAATTACATGTAGGTTTATATCTTTTTCAACTACTATTGAAAACCTGACAGTATTAAAACCACTATCATTCAGTCAGACATAACTGAAGTTTTCAGTTATATATAAGTGAAAAGTCTATTCTAATTAACAGCTCGCTCCACTTGTTTTTGGTTTTCACATTCGCATAAATAACAAAAAGCGATCATCGGTAGTACTCCGTCTGGTTCGTCATAATCTTCTAATTTGTTATTTGTTGGGTGACCGTTACAAGGAGTAAAGTATGGAAATATATCTTTGTCTTCGATCATGTTTTGAGGTAACATGCCACTTATGTACCACTTTCTGATGTCATTAGTAAAATAGTTCAGAATAACTGATTTATCTAATGATTGAATAACTTCCTTGCAAAGTAACATGTTTGTTTGTAACAGCCAATATGGATATTACAATAGTGAGAAGATTATCGGGAATTTTATACTTAACTATAAGTTGATTTTTTTAACTATCTCCTATTGAAAACTTGAATACAATTATTAAAATATGATTAGACGAATGTTAGCTATGTAAGAACGCTTTCAGCGCAAGTAGGTATAGTAATTTAAATTTTATATAAGAACTTAGTCCAATTCGTAGTATCAAAGAAGTACCAAAAATATTTATTTAATACACTATACGACAGATGGTAAATACAATAAATGAAACACTGGAAATTAATTTTATATAAATTTATTTTCAATACACCATTTATTTAAACAGAGAACATTTTTCAAAGCACATATTCTAGAATGAAAAAAACAGCATAATACATCATTAGAATATTTGTCATATAATTTTAACAAATTAGGACAGTTTCTATCTTCTAAATTAACAATATCCTTATCGCCTATAATTTGTTTAATCCATCTAACTTTTTCTAATCCCTTTGTATAAATAATTTTATGTTCTAAAAGTTTTTTAAAATAATCTTGATGATTGAAATACGGAATATAACCCTCATTCCAGTATATTCCTCGGTTTCTTTCAATCCATGTAACTTGTCGTCTTTCACTTGCAGTAAGGTAATTATATGGGAAAGGTGGTTTTATTAAAAATACTTGCACCTGTTTGTCAGATATAATAGCCAATTCTTTTAATATAAAACTGTTATCATCAGTTTTAAATCCTTGCACATCTATGATTGCATTCATGATAACTTTCTCACTATGTGCGTTAAAGGTCTGTTTCTATTAGCCGATCGTTTATAATTAAACAATAGGCTGTTGTATTATCAGGAATAGAAGTTGAACTTTCGATTTCCAATCTTACATCAATAGGTCCAGTTTTCAATAATTCGTTTTGTCTCGAGCAATCAATGACAAATAGAGGAGCTTTATTTTTAAAGCTGGATAAATCAAGCATTGGATCTGGAGGGACGTTGTAATAAGACTGACGAAACCTAGCATACATTTCGTATAATATATTAAATTTATTTGCTGCAAAGTTTAAATTTAATGCTTCATATGGGTAATAATTTGAATTCAAAAACAAAGTCACATTCTTCAGTTCACAGTGATCAAAAAGAGAACAGTCTGATGTTTTGCTATTTTTTCTGTTTGTTTGTAGACCTAGTATGATGTATCGAGGTTTTTCTAAGTGTGACGTAGTTTTGATTGACCAAGAATGTTTCGTCGTTTTAGGTAGTAGATGATATTCATATAGATCCCAATTTCTAAATGCTATTTGAATTGGTTTATTTTTTTCTAATATTTTTAAAAACGATAATCTTTCAGAATCTGATACTTTTATATGAGGTACTCGCCATTGAATTTTATCTATATTGATAGTTACACTATCCTCGTCCGTCATCATACAATTTAAATTGTGGTTGTTTCTGTTTAAAATAAGTTCATGTTTACAATTCATAATTATTTTTTGATAATCTTCTGCAAAACCCATTATTTTATTTAAAGGTATAATAAAGCTGAAACTGTCTACGACTTGAGATCCATTTAAGTTCCAACCCCATATGCCTGCAAGCTTACTATCTCCCTCGTTCATTGATACATAAGATTTCATTGTGGTCGTTATTCCTGAATTTTTTGTACGCTCTATTTCAACTCCATTAAGCTCATACCTGATGTCTTGAAATAAAAACATAATGGGATTATTTGTAAAACGTACTGGTTTTTGCACAAGTACTTTATTTTTATATACTTGTATACGTCCTTCTACAAGAATTGAACTAGCAGAAGGTAATATGTATATATCTTGTTGATGAATAGGTATTCTTATTTCATCATTTTCATTAAAACTGGTATTGTATGGGTTATATGTATGAATTTCACAACTCTCAATAGAATTGTCAAATTGCGCAAAATCACTAATTTGTAGAATACTCATGTTTTAAATCCAAGGGCTTTAAGGAAAGCTTTATTATTTTTTGTAATTTTCTTTTTAATTTTTCCTATAGGTGGTGACACTTTCACACTTCGAGAAGAATTGCGAGGCTTTTTAATTAGATCTTGGTTTTTATTAAAAACAATCATATTGAGCGACGACGTAAGTGAAGGCGTAATTGAATATTTTCGTCTTGAAAATTAATACAGTTTCCACATTCATCAACAATTTTAACGGTAACTGATGATATATTGTGTTTATTGACTGGCAAGTAAATAACGTTTTTTATAGTTTCTATGTATTGATGACCAGGTGGTACATTTGGCACAAATTCATGAATTATATGTGAAATTGATCCGTTAATGTATGATCCGTGCACTAAATCACATTCGATTCTTATCACCGACAATGGAAGAATGCTTACTGTTTTATCAGATTCATGCCATTTATTCGCTTGCAACTTTGATTTTTTGAAACCTAAAAGTTGTCCAATGCTGTTGTTCACATCAAAATTTATACTTTTAGAACTAAAAAGTTGACATTTCAATGTATTGTTATTTGCTCTGAACTTTATGTCGCAATCAGATATATTACTTTCAATATAATTTGCAATGTCAAACAGATCGTAGGAACCGTAAGGTATTTCTAAATATTCTCCGTTGTCCCCATATGACAATATGTTATTATAAGAACAAATATTATGTATTGAATTGAAAACAGAAAAGAATAACAAGCCACATTCCCATTCATCTTCAAGATTAATTGGAGGTTGAAAACTAGATTCTAATGTTGATTTATTTCCAGTCATAGTTATTGTAATAGACATGATTAATGACTAAAAAATACTGTATATAATGTTCTATTTATAGATTTTTTAAAACTAGGTAATTTGTACTACTTTATTATTTCAGTCTGTTTTTATTTCTGAGCCAAAAATTTTCAAGAAATTGTAGACAAAGATGTCCACAGTTAAAAGAATGAGCCTTTTGTACATTTTCATAAGTATATTGTATATTTTCCCCCAAATAATTGATTAATTCTTTTGGTGGCTTCAAATTACCATAGCTATCAAAATATTCAATATATTTCTTTATTTTTGCATAGGCTACCCAATGAGAACCCGAGTTCTCAGAACTATCTAAATTAATAACTCCACATTCTGTAAGTAGTGGATATTTAGGCAGTTCGTTTCTCATAAAAACTCCACGAAAGAAAGGAATATTTTTTGAATAAATAATTATATCAATATTAGTAAGAGGTCTATTAGGTAGCCGCGCATTTAGTTTTTTTTATCAGGTAAAGAAATTCCTAAGCCTTTTTTATAAGACCTTAATTTTAATCCGTTCCCTGAACATATAACTTCCATTTTTTCATTATGTCTCTTCATTTCAGCTAACCTTTTTTTACCTTCGCCAATTTCATTTATAAGTTTTGAGATAGCGGCAGCCCCACCAACTAAACTTCCAGCTGCTGATAACCCAGCAAATATTGGTATCAAAGGAAGAAATCCACCAGTTTTTGGAATTGGAATAATTCTTGGAATTTTAACTGGTGAATTCTTAGTCAACTCCTTGGCTGCTGCTACCGCGAGGTCAATTGCCATATCTTTACACTTAGGCTTAAGTTTCATTAATCGATTTTTAGTATGACGGACAATGTTCTTAAAATGACTTTTTAATCCAACACTTCTCCTTGGAGTTTTTGATTTTATATTCATACCAGCACCATGGCTGATTTTTGCAAGCATAGCCTTATTTACTAGACGAGCAGCAAGTTTTTCTCCAGGGCTAGCATTGGATGCAGTTGCACGTTTTCGTGACATATTGAAAAGTTTTATATCAGCTTTATGACGATCCTCCAGATTTAGTGAGTTATAATATGCAATGTCGTGATCTTTGCAGTATTCGTCTAATAAGTTGATTCCCTTATCACCACGCTGAAGTCTTTTTATCAGATTAGTTCCAGGGCCACAATAATGATACCCCGGTAAATGAAGCTCAAATGGTAAGTGATTAATCAAGCAATTTAAAAGACCGCTCCCTTGTATAACTTTCATGAGAGTAATTCATTAGAGCTATGGTAGGTGCTTTTTATTTAAAATTATATTTCTTTTCAAAATCCAGCTATTTTCACTTGAAGGCCCCTTTAGTTTTCAATATTTTCTCTATTAGATATATGTGTGGATATTTAGTTTTTTGTAATTCTTGTTCATAAAATGTACCTAATATAGGCTGACTCCTAGAATCTTCCAGAACATAAGTAACTGGATCAGTTTTTACTACTTTAACAATATGAAATAATTCTGTAGACCAATTAGGAGTATATCCTTTCTCAAAAACACTTTTATGTTTACTTATACGTACACAATCTCCGACTATAAACTTATTTTTTATTTTACTTGTTGCTATTTGAGCGATCTTAGCAAATCTTTCTCTTACTGTATTTACATTGCCTCTGTGAACTTCAATAGGTTTCATCATAATCGTCCGATGATTTGTACGATTATAATTATGAATTAAATCGTCCAAAGTTCTATTAATCCATTTGTAATTTCCATTCATACTGAACTCTTTATATAATTTAGTTTTTAATGTTCTTATAAATCTTTCAACTATAGAAGCTTTTTTTATTGAATACGAAGAGTAATGGTTTATTTTATGATATTCTAAAAGCCTTTTAAAACTATTATTATAAAATTCTGTACCAAAATCTGTTTGTAAATTTTTTGGAACACGCCCGTTTTTCAGTAATTTTTCGAAAGCCATAATAATATCTTCCTTCTTTTTTTGGTGAAGTGGAAAAGCCCAAGCATATTTAGAGAACGTATCAATCACTACTAAAATATACTTAAAGCCACTGTTTTCCTTGAAATATGGCTGCATATCAATTAAATCAGCCTGCCAAAGATCATCTATATCACGTGTTATAACATGTCTTCGTGGAAAATTTATTCGAGCGTATTTATGTATTTCATTTACAACACCTTCTTTACTCATTTTTTACTTTTTTTGATAGTACTACTGTTTTCTACGCAATGAAGCCGTGAAATAATTTCTGATGTTAGTTTTTCTAATTCTCGAATTTGAATTGAAGCTTATTAAAATTATTTTGTAACCTATTAATTTTTTCGCTATCTGCCACTTCAAATTGATTTAAACAGTTAATGATGCACTTATCCACGTAATCTTTATTAACACTATCAGTGGGGTTTAAAGGTGCACCAAGATTTTTAATGACTTTGTTATTAGCGTCCAAATAATTATCATTTTTAAAATCTAAATCATAACTAACATTAGCTTTTCTTTTTGTCTTATGTAAGTGATGACCAAATTTATCAACATTCATCCTCGGTTGATTTTATTATACTGGTGCTAAATTAAAAAATCCTATACTTTTATGTTTTAATAATTCCAGCTTCTGTAAGTTCCTCTATAATAGATAAAATCTCATTATTATGATTGTTATTACCAGCCTGCTGTGATGCTATCAAAATCTTAAGCCTCTCAATCAACTCATTAGGGTCATCCCAATAAACAAGATCCGTATTCGGTCTATATTTTTTAAGGATTGGTAAGTTACCACCGAATTTTGGTTCCTCTGTAATATTGGAAGAATATAATCCACCAAACATTGGTTTTATAATTTTAGTGTATTTTTCACTTCTATCACCCTTTATTTGCTCGTTAGGCGAAAAAAATCTTTTATGAGCGTTGGTGACCATTAACATATTTTTATAATTATCTTTATCTATATCAGAAACCAAGTTTAAATTAGGTTTTTTACAAAACAACAGTTCACGTAAACCAGAAGTTAACTCATAAGTTTTTTCACCAATGGTTATTTGGTACATGTTTTTTTCGTTAAAATTATTATCAACTTTAGATAAAGATACTTGACAATTTCCCATGAATAAACTATTATTAACACTTCTTACCCCGTTAGGAATATTAAAATTTTCATACATATTTAGAATATCATCCTTAGCTAAAGATTTATTTTTAAAAAAAATATCCTCATTTTTTTCGCTATCATAAAATTTTTCTTCACTTGTTAATGAATCCGAAAACTCTATTTGATCTTGGTCTTCTTCTTTTGTAGAAGTTGATACAAGTGAATTATCTAATGATTGCCCCATCAATTCACTTATGCATGTTTTCTGGGTATCTTTTCGAACAGGAGAATAACTGTTTCTAACTAACTTTTTAATAGGATCAGTTACAGGTTTTAATAACAAATTCATGGTTGAATCGGTTTCATCCTGTTCAGTTTTCATCCGTTTGATTTTAGATCTGATAGAATCAACAGATTTTATTAATTGTTTTTTAATATGTTGCTCCATAATAAGTTTAAAAACAACCTTTTTCTATGACACAGAGTATAAAACTAATAGTGGACATGAAAGCTTTAATATTTAAATATTGTTACATAGTATTTCACTTTCAGAATATTATGTGTTGCAGATTCAGGTAGGTTATTCATGGTTTATTATAAACTTATCGAATTTCTCTCTATATCGTCCATTATTTAGAGAACTATCTTTATCAATAACTAAAAAGCTATGTGAGGTTTTCCATATTGATGAACACATATTTTTAAAAGACAACCAGGTCATATCATTATTTACATGCTCGTTGTAAATATGCTTTAAATTTATATCATCCTGCTTAAAAATTATTAGAATGTTAACATTATCTCTAATTAACTGTTTCGGTATTTTAGAGTATGTTTGTGATAAGTAAAAAGAATCAACTTTATTATGTCTCCCCATAGTAAAAAAGTTCCTTATATTTGATTGTTTTTCACAAACTACGTCATCAAAAATCATTATAGAGTCTGGTAAAGCTTTATTCGGATGAATTATTTCTTCGTTTTTATTGAATATAAATAATTTAACTTCAGGAACATTTTCTAAAACATTTTTCAAGAATATATATTTAGATTGAAAAGCAGTTTTAGAATATAAGTACACATTTCTAAATTTTACACCATTCTCATGCAACAGTAAACTTATCATAACATTTGTTTTTCCACAATTAGATGGACCACAAATTATACATCTTATTGAGGATGGCAAAAGTTTACTATGCCTAGCATGTAGTGGCTCTGGCTCAGTATTATAATTAATAACGTCTAGGAAAAGTGCTTGATTTACTACCTTCATATTGCTAATGCGACTATTTGAAATTTTCATTATTTAAATAGGTTTAGTTTATTATGTAACTATACTTACTTAAAATCATATTTATATTAGAGGGATATAGTATAAGAAAAAAAACCATTATAGTACAATAAACTAATTTATTTCAAAATAAGTACATACAAATAATTTTATTATTCCACCTTATATGAACTAATCTAACAAGTAGAATAAGAATATTATTCACAGCTACTTTATTATAACTATATTATAACTGTTAATAATATTTTTATAAATATAACTAAGTACTAGATAATATAAAATTATGAAAGGTATCACTATTTACCGTTACTTATAATTTTATTTCAGTATTTATGAAAATAATAATTTTATATTTAAAAAACGATAATTAACATTTTAGATCATGTTTTTATAATGACCCCATGGTAATGTTGTTATATTGTTAGATAAAATTTGTCTCTTATCATCATTATTATTTAATACTAATTTATTAAGTGTCTGCGTATAGAGCACATGTTTCATCGATCTTATAATATTCATGTTACATTTAATATTAACATTATTAGTTAAAGTAGTTTTATAATGAACTGGTGTGAGTTTTTTGTTATATGTTTAGATACACCTTTTGCCTTTTTTATCTGTTTCTTTTCACTATCGATACAGTACAACTTTGCCCGTAAACCAATAAATTGTTTAATTATATCACCTCCCATCTCATCTTTAAATAGGCCTGGTACTTTTGCATTTAACAAAGGAATGTTGTATTTATTATTGGTTTTAAAATTACTTGTATCATAAAATGAAATGTTGCTTCTCAGATCTCTATAAAAATCATAAGTATTTATAAAATAAAGCAAACTGTCTGTATCTGTATAACAAAGTTTAGCCCTATCGCGATATATAGTTCTTATCACGTTGTAATGAAATTGATAAAGATGCTGCTTAGCATATTCAAGAACAGTAAACCCAATATATATAGGCTTATCTAACAATACCTTTTCTTTTGCTAATTGTATAGCAACAAAGTTTTCTGAAAATATAGAGACGCTTTTAAAATTAGGCTTACATATTAGGTTTTCAGCACCAACAAACTTGTTAGTTTTATTAAACTCATCCCTCCATGTACTGACTAATCTTACATCCACCTGTTTTCTTTTGTTTTCAATAGTCTTTCCGAATATTGCGTTATTTAAAAGTTTTAAAAAATCTTTTTCAAAATCTGACTTGGATTCCTGACGTAGACGTGTGTTAAGGTCTATATACTTTTTTAGAAAATCATTTTGTCGAAACATAATAACCCTGTGAACCTTTTTTAATACTAAACCGTTATTAAGACACTGTTTTAGGTGTACGTAATGAATAACGTAGTGAAATTTGTCATATAAATTTGCAATCAGTTTTTTAGTTTTCCCACCAGGAGGAATATGCTTTTCTGGGGCAAAAGGTAAATCACTATGTGCATCATGTAAATAACTAGGATAAGTCATATCAACTTCCAATATATAACCATAATTACTATTGTCTGGTACATTCATAATACAAAGCTTTTTAATTTCGTCTTGTGATAAAAATCTAAATTCAGAAACAGGCAATTTTCGCATCATCGCATGACCATATAAATTATTACAATCTAAATAAATAAGATAAGTAGAAGGTTTAGAACTATCGTATTCAGGTAAATATTTATTGTTTGCTTCAGCATGCCTTAACGAACACTGGGCTAATCCACCGCGTATACCTTTTTCTATCATCTCGTACATTTCTAAATCGTTAATCAACTCCAAGGAAACTCGCGTATATAAGAGCATAGCATCCCAGCTTAAACCAGGAGATGTGACATAATAAGCAGGATCAAGTTTATAATATTGAAGACTACTATTCCTGAACTTTTCAAAAACATCGCATAATAATAAAACATCACATTTCAAATACAGGTCTGTATATTCTCCAAGATTTTGAATATTAAATGTATGCCAAACTTTTTGAGCTCGTTTGTATTCATTATCGGTTATATGATTACCATTTAAACTATTATAAAATTTACATTTTTCGGGTAGACACTTTTCATCAAATTTGGACCATGAATCCATGTAGTCATATGGATAAACACCTTTCTGTCTAAGAAGTTTCAATTGATCATCTGACTTAAATTCTTGTGTGAGGTGTTTTAAATCTTCATTTGTAAGATTACTACTCAAGACGTCTAAACTAGAACTTAAAAATTGAAAGGAGTCTAAAAACTTTATCTGAACAGAAGATGAACAATTTCCATCATCTTTTAAGAATTTTGTGATTGTTATATATTTTTCTTTTATTTTCGGTATTATCTTTATATCACCATCATATTTCATCAATTCAGCTATGAACAAATGAGAATCATAATTTGAAAGATTATGAAAAATTATAAGTATAAACGGACAAACTTGATACAATAAATTACATTGAGAATGTGCTGCTCCTCTGAATTCTGAAGTAATATGGTCATGATCAGCTACTTTGTCGAAGATAAGTGGAAGTTTGCAAATATGACAAGTATTAGCTCTACGATATCTGTTTTTTTCCTCATCTGTTAACGACCTCATTGGTTTTTTATTGTTCAAGATTGTGAAAAGACGTTTAACATCTTTTATTATATAGTCAATAAAAACTTTAACGCAGTCTTTGCCTCTATAAGATACATATTTATTCAAACTTATATCATGAGAACAACAAATATAGTAGG
The DNA here is from genome assembly GCA_014607495.2 of Carposina sasakii. NCBI lineage: Eukaryota > Metazoa > Arthropoda > Insecta > Lepidoptera > Carposinidae > Carposina > Carposina sasakii. The sequence continues at coordinate 3,829,957 of CP053148.1, forward strand.
CAAAGCATGACGGTTGATGTTGTTTAAAAATATTCGTATTTTTAGATATTTTCCTATTATGATTTACTAACAAACTTTCAAAATCAGCGTATATAACAAAGTTTATTTTTTGCTGTCGTTCATAGTTTTTAAAGATAATTTTACTTTTTTTATCAGGTAAAACTGTTAAAATCTTAGAGCAAACGTGTGAACTATATTTTTTTTTTGTTATAAAATACTGCAAACAGGTTTCACAAAAGTTAGGTTTGTTGTGATGTCTACTTATCTGTCTCCGTGTCAATTTTATAAGATCTTTTATTAAACAATAATGACCTTTTAAACCTTTCTCAAAATATAACAGATTTACATGATTAACTTTTCTTTCCTTTGCAAAGTATAACGGTCCCGTAATTCGGTTTTTATTATCTATGCCGTAAATATTTACACTAATATTTGAGTTATTTTTTTCAAATAATTTTATGTCTGCTAGTGACGGAGGAAAAGTCATACTTTTAACATTCAAAATTGAAGAATAATATGGATAAGAACTTGTTCGGTTAACATTCTTAGTACAAGGAAATAAAGCAGCTACAATCGACCATGCAAAGCAATGATCATCATTATTTCTTATATTAAGACAACTTTTAGTATTTTTAATTATTTGCGGTAATTCTAAATAACTACCACCTCTGAGCGGAGAATATCTATTTATGTTGACTTCTAAATGACTAACAGAGACGAACGACCAACCTGATTCACAGTGTTGAAATTCGCTTAATTTTTTAGAAAAGATTTCTCTACTGTTTGTATAAAGATCTTCAAAATTAGTACTTTTAAAAACTGCTTTGAATTTAGTATTAAAAGATTTCAATTGAATTTCGTTAGAAGTAGGCAATCTAAAATAAACAAATAATTCAAAATTTACTTTAAGAGCAATATGTTTTAATAATGATACATTAATTATTTTTATAATAGTACTTTGATTTGAATTAACGAACTGTTCATAACCCTCATATGTATCTTTTATTGGATTTATTCGATAAGACACCATTCTATCTTTAAAAGCAGTGGCAATTATATAAACATTACCAAATTCACTTTTTAATAAACAATTTTTCTTATGTAAATTTGTTCTTAAGTGAAATTGAAAACTACGTTTCTTAAAGTACATATTACACTTTTTACATAAAATATCTTTGTTTATTTTTAGATCATTTTTCACTTTAGGGCTAAGGCGAGTGCCTGAAACGGAAATAGAAAATAGTGTTATTTTAAATTTTATATTTTAAAAGATAATTCGTAATTATTTTAATTACATATTTTTTTAAACATACTTTACCTCTAGATAGTTTAGATTTTACAATCTTATTATAAAATAAGTAATCTAAAATAAGAAATTATATAATGTAGATAAATGATTGGCTATTCATAAATTTATGTAATTAGATATTATAATAAACACATGTTAGATATAGATAATTCACATAGAAAGAACCTTAACTTGATTAAGATTGATTTGATGAACTGACGTAGGACACTGGGCAGTTTTTAAATTGTTTCTTACTTTCCTGCAAAAACTTAATCAAATAACGCCATCCTTCCGAATCGGTAGTTGATTTTGCTTTTACAGTCACAATTGAATGACGCCATCTATTCATAGGACTTACATTTTCAATTTCATTGCATACATATAGTTTTAAATCAATAAAATGAGTGCCTTGTAAATCGGGATTATTTTGTTTGGATATGCCATTCGCCACGCGTCGAGAAAAATATGAAATTATATTATCATCTTTTTTACCGTTTATTAGATCTTCGTCTATATCTCAATCTTCTCCCATAATGTCTTTAGCTGTCGTTTTCGATGTAGAAGATGTAGGTTTTGGTCCGGACTGAATCTCGACGAGTTTTAGTTTTTTATTATGTCCTTTCTTATTTTTCTTTTTTAATGATGTTTGCGGTTCTTCGTTATCTCTTTTAGACCTGGAAATATAAATAAGTCGTATTACATATAGTTTTCTTAAACATATCTGTCGCTGAAAATCAATCTGAAAGTATCTAAGTAAGTAATAAAAAAATATTACGAAAAATAATAAAATAGGAAATAATTTATTGAATGAACGTCATTATTCCTAATTCTAGTCTTTAATAAAACTATAATACTTAAAATTACTTTACATTGTAAACAATTAAGTTAATTATTATACTTTATCAACATTGAGTCCAATTATTTATTAAATCCGCATGATTACTAATAAACTTTAAATTAAATACAAAACAGCTATTCTAATTCTGTCTACACTTTTATAAATGTTTTATTTGAATATTTCACTTATAAAAAAACTGTATCTATCATTTTTTTAAATTCATACAAAACAGCTATTCTAATTCTGTCTACACTTTTATAAATGTTTTATTTGAATATTTCACTTATAAAAAACTGTATCTATCATTTTTTATAATTCATACTAAACAGCTATTCTAATTCTGTCTACACTTTTATAAATGTTTTATTTGAATATAAACGATGAATATGAACTGTATCTATAATTTTTATTATTCAATTATTTAGTGTTTTAACAAAGTAAAGTATTCACTCACCTCTTTTTTGCCGGAACAGTAGTTTTCTTCGATTTCCTTTTCGAGGGTTTAGCAGGTGGCTGCGGCGAGGGTGCACGAACCGGCGCCGGCGCCGCCGGCGGTTGCATCTCTCGCTCCGGCGACGAATCACGGCTACTGGATGAGCTGCACTCACTATCACTACAGCTCGATGAGCTGCTCTCATTTGGGCTGAGTATAATATCTGCTCGACTTGTGCTTGCCCTATAACAGTAACGAAAGCTTTAGTTTTTTTTCAAAGCACTTATATAAGTACATTGATTTAAAAAATGTCATTTATTTAAATACTTACATTTTTTAGTATTTCACTTAGTTAATACACTATCAAAAGAAAAACACAAGTTTTCTATAACTTATAACTTTCAATAATCCAATTTATTATAACCACTAAGGAAAGATTTTGTCAAATGGATCGCATTTAAAATTCGCATCTATAAATAAACATTGCATTGCATATGTGATTAGCTCCTATAAGATGGGAGATACGTCATCCCAGTTTCCATAAAGGTTACATCGAATACAATAGTGTGAAACACTGTGATGTTATGCCTAGTCAGCGTTATCTCCTAAACTGTATGCAATTGATACTTTAGCTATACTATTATTTGCACCAGGGTTTACGTATCCTTTCATTTAAATTTAAAAAATAATAAATCATGAAAAAACACGCATAATCTTTTATTTATTTTGTTATTATTTAATAAAAATTTGTCCATTGTAGAGTTCTATGCTTCATTTGCATAATTATCTTGGTAAAAAGTGAACGTGTTGAAATATTGTGAAAGCACTATGTCTGTAAGTATTTTCTTATTTTCATAATATTGCTATTATTATTATTATTGAATGCATATTCATAAAACACTAAAATAATATAGGCTAAATTAACCAATTATTGTTTATTCATAGTTTTTTAACTTGCAGGATTCCGAAACATTATTCAACTTTGTACGACCTAATCAAATTCTAGAAAATGAAGGATCGTGCACCACAAGAAAGAGATCGCGAGAAAACGAATTGTATTCATATATTAAAATTCCTTCCCATGGACGAAAAATTATAAAGCTGGAAATATATGATTCAGACCACTTCACGAGTGATGAGATGTGTAAATGTACAGCCGAAGTATGTTGTCAGTACATAGTTCAAAACATATTTAAAGATGAAATATATATAGCTTTTCGTGAATTAATTGATAAGATGAGTGAAAAAATATGTAACGATAATAGCAAGTTTTATTAAAAGGTATTTTATTAATATTAAAAAATAAATCATATTTATGAGTACCATTCAATTATGTTTTCTTTTTTTTAACTCAGTAATTCCTAATAGTAGAAATGTAGATCCATCAAATTACCCTTCTAATTTTACATGTTCACTTTATATGAAAACTGAACTCCACGTTGAAAGACCACGCTTAAGTTAGAATAGAACACAATATCTTGTTAAAACTTATTTAAAATATTACCTACTTAAGTGAACAAAGGAGTTCTATTTATCTACACTCGCATTATAGGTATGCGAACTCTAAATTTAAGTTTTAGTTATCAACTCATGCATGAATAGGTAGTTTAACTTATTGCACGACCTAGAGGTACGCTAATAGCTGAACCAATCACTTATTACTGAAAACTTCAGTTATGTCTAAATGATCGTGGTTTTAATACTAATATCATATTTTCTATAGTAGTTGAAAAAGATCTACTTATAGTATAAACCTACATATTTATTTTCAATGAGGATAAAACTAAATTACCACACCTAAACGAGGTTAACATTATGAAATTGGGCAAACTGGCTTACGGTCGTTCAGACATAAGTGAAGTTTTCAGTTATAAGTGAATAGATCGACTTATTGCGCGCCCTAGAGGCGCGCTAATAGTTGAACTATTCACATATAACTGAAAACTTCACTTATGTCTGAACGACCGTGAGCCAGTTTGCCTAATTTCCTACGTATGCGAACTCTAAATTTAAGTTTTAGTTATCAGCTCATGCATGAATAGGTAGTTTAACTTATTGCACGACCTAGAGGTACGCTAATACCTGAACCAATCACTTATTACTGAAAACTTCAGTTATGTCTAAATGATCGTGGTTTTAATACTAATATCATATTTTCTATAGTAGTTGAAAAAGATCGACTTATAGTATAAACCTACATATTTATTTTCAATGAGGATAAAACTAAATTACCATACCTAAACGTGGTTAACATTATGAAATTGGGCAAACTGGCTTACGGTCGTTCAGACATAAGTGAAGTTTTCAGTTATAAGTGAATAGATCGACTTATTGCGCGCCCTAGAGGCGCGCTAATAGTTGAACTATTCACATATAACTGAAAACTTCACTTATGTCTGAACGACAGTGAGCCAGTTTGCCCAATTTCCTACTACTCATCAGGCACTACATAAATAAGCTATTATACAATCACCATTCAAATACTTTTTGGCAGAACGCAATGCCGTGGACATGATGTATGAAAAAGTTAGATTTCCTTTGGCCTTAAGCAGAGGGAGCTTCAAGATGAAGTTAGTTAAAATCGAAACCTAGAAACTGGATAAGGTTTATATACTGCTCTCAAAGCCCAGCAAGTCCATCCAGGGTGTTTGGACAAAGCAAATGAGCTATAAGTGACGCTGATAAATAGAGTGGTCAAGTCTGGAAGTCATTGGAGAAATAGACATTAAAACACTTGCAGATATTCACCTAAATGCAGAGATTCACTATTAGACACAGTTATACACTAAATTAGATTACAGTTAAAAAGACGTGAAAAATCAGCAACTGACTCACCGCAGCCCCCGAGGCATCAGTCCTCACACTCAGCAAGCTGCTGCTACGTGGCAGAGACGTGTCCTGGACAGCCAACAGGTCGATCTCTTTTAACCACTCCTCGACCGGCGCTCCGCTATGTCGGAGGCATTCTAGCCGGGCTTCGTACTTCGCCTTCGAAGTCTCGGAGCGCCTTATGCTGGCGCGCAAGTCATCCATGCGTGTTTCCAAGTCTGGGCCGTTAGGATCGTTCGGATCCACCTGTGTTTTAAGTAGGATTTAGGATCACTGTTATTGATAATTAAGTAATAGTACTATCGGTCACATACATAGAGTATGCATACTTTATGAAGCGGCAGTATCGATTGTGCCTAATTTGCTGTAAAGAGCGCTAATCCTTATAAGTATATTCTAAGGATATATCGCTGTTCAAATTTAAGTACATGAGGTATTTGTGAAGACGCTATGTACAGGTTTGACATAGACTTACCTAAACAAAATGTCATGATTAATTTTCTGAGGTCTGGCTGTTCTACTCATTTGCGTTATTATAAACAGCAGGCCTATTGGCTATCTTTTTTGACAGTTCATAGTGATCATCACTCAATTGAAACTCAACAACTGGAAGTGGCATAATGCCTTATCTGAAGAAAATTTTGGCAACACACACATACATGTCACTTCCAGTTCAATAAGTGTCAATGAGAGATCATGACTATAACTTGTCTAAAAAGATAGGCAATACGGGGGCAGAATGCCACTTGTATTTGTGTACATATAATAAAATTGTAACGGTTCGATGTTTGTGCACGCTAATCTCAGAAACGGCTGAACCGATATCGATGTAGTTTTCAGGAATATATTGTGACAGGTCCCACTTAACATATAGGCTACTATTTATCCCGGGAAAATGTTTTTATCCCGGATAATAACGACATTTTATTTTTTTGTGCAGTCCACATAGACAGAGTCGCGGGCGTCCACTAGTACACTAATGAAATTGTAACGGATCGATGTTTGTGCACGCTAATCTCAAAAACAGCTCGACCAATTTCGATGTAGTTTTCAGGAATATATTGTGACAGGTCCCACTTAACATATAGGCTACTTTTTATCCCGGGAAAATGTTTTTATCCCAGATAATTTCGACAATTTGTTTTTTCCGCAGTCCACCCGGACGGAATCGCGGGCGTCCACTAGTCTACAATATACGCGACGTAACAACTCGACGGAAAATATCGTCTAAATACAAATGCAGAAAGGACCTCTTCCTTCTTACTATTAACTTTAATATTCTTGAATAAGACATTGGGTCAAATAAATAAATAAATATTACACAAATCCTATTCTTACTTTTTGGCCAGCATCCCTCATTGCCTGATAGAGATGCAGTTTGCGGGTGCTGTCGCGGATCAGTGCGGTCTCCCTGACGACGCGCGTGGCCCAGCGTCGGGACTCCTGGGCCAGTGTGGTGGCCACTGACTCCTGCTCAATCGTGACGGTATCCACCGGGTCGTTGTCGCAAGGCTCGAATTCATACTGTCAGGGAACGAGAACAACAATAAGTAACACGATACTATCATCATATTCCTGCCCTTATCCCATTATAAATGAAGTCAAAGTCAAGTCATATTGCCTAAGATTTGGCATTTGTTTTACGGCCAGCTGCCTGCCTGACGTTAACCCTTCTCGGGTTTAGCTAAGTGACATTTTTAGAAAATCTATACATGAAATATATTCAGTGGTTAATGTATCCTCGACCGCCATAACTGAACATAGGACACCGACTATTTTTTAACCGACTTCAAAAAAGAGAGGTTATCAATTCGTCTGTATGTTTTTTTTTTTTTTTTTTTATAAGTGTTCAGAACTCCGTCATTTATGAGCCGATTTCAATTTTTTTAATAGTTTGTCATGGTATGCTTCCAAATTCGTCCCATATTCACCATGTCAGGATCTGATGATGGGATCTTGGAGAAATCGAGGGCAATCCTCAAATATTGTAGGCACATGTAGTCTGTTTTTATACTTTTACTGAGCGTTTTGATCACCTATACACATATAACATGACATCTGATGATGGAATCTCTAAGGAATCTAGGGATATCCTCAAATATAAAAGGCACGAGTAGTCCGTTTTTAGATTTTTATAGAGAATTTTGATCAGCTACACATAATATAAAGGAAACGAGGGGCTGATGCTGGAGCCGCCGAAAAACAGATAGTGGAACTTTTTAGTAACTTATGGCAGAGGGAGGCCTAGGTCCAGTAGTGGACTGCAATAGGCTTATGAAGATGAAGATAATTGTGTTAAGTCGTGTAATTATATGTTGCGTTAAGCCGTGTCCGAAGTAAGATGGTTATAGAGGAAGAGGTAGACATGAGAATAACGAGATGACGGATAATAGGGATGAATGAAAGAAGAGTACCTACATATTGCACCGACCCCAAATGATTGGGAACAGGGCAGGAAGAAGGAGTGTAATTATATGTTGCTTATATTGTTAGACGTAAAGTTTCGAAGCCTACTCATTTCTCTCTTTTGTCATGTGGCCTATTTAATCATTTGCTGGCATATAAATCTGACAATATTATACCTTCTAAACTTCGTACACGGCTTAACGCAATATATATTTGCCCTTTAGTAAAATTTTACTTTAGTAAGCTCGAGGAGGAAGTCGGCTTTTTGTTTTAAAAAAAATATTATAGTTCAATGTTACTACGATACAATGTTGAAATTGGGAGTTGTCACAGCAATTATTATATTAAAATCTATAGTTGGCTTTATAAATAAATGAAATGACCTTTGTCGGAACGGCTTCATTGGACAAACTTTAAGTACAAAATTTTTAATATGGGTAACAGAAACATCGAAACGCTTCCTGGCAAAATCCTGAGGTGTAGTTCAAATATTTATCGTAATCCGAAATCTAACTCAGAACCACTTCATTATATCTAATGAGGGGGGTAATGAACGAAAACCGCAACAGCATAAAGGTGCAAAATAACATAACATTATCGGTTAATTTATTTTCCACGTCGATAAAATTATTTCACTCAATTCAACGCGAAAGTGACCTCTAAAATACAATTATGATCCTCAATTTCACATACATTTGTCCACAGTTACGTGCTACTGATATTAAATTCGCAATGTGCAAATAATCATTCGTTTTAATTATTCGTTTCAGCGTAAATTTATATTAATAAAAGTAGTTACGTGGTAGAAGTAATATTAGCATATCAGAAGTTTCTATTTAAAAAACCAAGGAATAAGATCAACTAGTATCATACTAATAGGTATGATACTAGTTGATCTTAGAGACCTACAATTTGGGGAGTGTGTTCTTTGTATGACTTATGCATACGATTAGAAAGGATTTGCTAAAATTTCCACGGGAACGGAAATTACGGGATTTCTAAAGTTTACGGGGAAGAACTTGCGGGCGCCAACCAGATTGTATCGTTATGTGAAGTGTATGGTAATTGATATAGTTAGTGTATATAGTGTTATTCTGCGATATGACACCTCACTATTTATCTCTGTCACTCGTACATTGCCATCACGTACGTGACCGGCGCCTTCGGCATGACAGTCATTGTACTAAATTCTTCGTAATATACATCCGTACTTTATTCAGTTCCGTAGTGGGGCGTAAAGCCGGTAGGGCGACCGCCCGAGGTGCTAGAGCAAAAGAAACACACCACCAGTTTTATCGTAAAAATTTGTTTTCTTCGACAGTTTATATTTTAAAGCTTCGTTTGAGCCAACGATTAGTGGGATATGGGATTAGTCTCTGTTTTCACTCACCTGTATATGCTGCTTCAGCACCGGGTAGTACAGGTAGACGCACTGCAAGTTGTACTCCCTTGTGAGCTGCTGCGCCTGGTCGCGGATCTTGCCGAAGGAGTGCTGCGTGGCGGAGCAGGTCAGCAGCTCGGTCCGGCCCATCAGGGTCAGGTACTCGGACACCTTGTCGTACACCGCTGCCTCCATGTACTGCATGCAACTCTGCAGCTCCACTAAGAAGTAGCGGTTCTGAGAACGAAGTGATTGATTTAAACAAAATTCAAAATTGCGAGTTGTTTTTAGAAGTTCGAAACGTAAATCGTTAGGTATATTTTCTGTAAGTAATTAAGAAAACAGCGACAGCTTAGTCGCTGGCCATCCCACGCAATGTTTCGAAATTAATTAAGTTGTTATTAATAACGTCGAGTATTTCAAAAAAATATAAAGAAGGGTATTAACCCTTCAACTATGTATAGAATTCTTGCTAAATCTCTGCAATTCCTTTCATCATGCTTGCCAATATTATAAAGCAGTATTGTATTATCGAATTTAATTAGAAAACTATGGCAGTGAGTATGAGTGTAAAATTTCATCAGTGTTCGTCATTTCGTAGACTTGACGACCGATATTTAGATGTGACCTTGCCTACGACGCTATAGATCCTGGGTTCAGCTAGTGTGACACTATGTGAAAATTAAGTAAAAAGTTTTTATTATATGTAAATATTAATAATAAATTGGATAAGCAATTGGCACATAGCTCGAAGAACCGATGGCCGATGGAGCAGAAAGGTTCTAGAGTGGATACGAGTACCACGTATCGGCAAACGCAGCGTGGGAAGTCGGGTAGCGAGATGGACGGGCGACCTAGCCAAGGTATTATGTTCAGCAGTAAGGGTCGGTTCATATCTGAAGAAAGATGCGTTGAGCATATCTCCAGATTAAGGCAAACGTACGCTCGAAGCACTAACGTATCATCGGTTAACTGTGAACGGTCGAATGTTTTTCTGTACATTTTGTCTGTTACGCGACGACGTTACGCGACCGATAATACGCGACGCATGTTCCGACAGATATGAACCGACCCTAAACTTCTCATTGCTGAGAATGATGGATACGCAATTACCTGATGAGCATTAGCTGCAGCTATGCTTAGTATGTAGTCATTCCTAGCCCCGGTAGACTTCTCTTCTAGAGCATCTCGGCGAGATGATACCTTTGCCGAGTTCTTTTGAAGCGAGGTGATGGACTGGAAGAAAGAACCCTTCTTCTTCTTCAACCTAATGTCGGAAGGAAAACGATTTTAAGTTATTACTCGCTTGGCAAAAGCTTTAATGCGTGGTAGGCAAGCATGGTAAAAGATGGAGCGCTATCAACAGCATATAAAGCTAGCACCGTTGTTAATTTGATACGTTAATAAAAAAATTGAAATGAAATACAGAGTCCAAATAAGCGTTCAAATCTTCTTCGGACTACATAACAACTACTTTCGAAATAACACAAAGTTTTATAAAAAATGCTAGATAACAATAGCAGTCGTTTATACATTTTGATTTCAGGTTTCAGTCAAAGCCAAAGCGGCTTTTTACATTAATGCTTGACTATACCATTGCAAAATACAATGAAATTTTTAAATGCATTAAAAAGCTTTTTGATTTTTTATCAAATCGCCAGTAAAAAGAACAAAGCCTGTGAATGCGGCTCAGTTAAGCATTTTTCTGTGTAATGCTTTAATCGCCAGTGATGCACACATGCGTCCTTATCAGCAGCTTTAGAAACAAGCAACCGTATGCCGTTTTATCTCGGAACTTTATTAATCTAGCCACAACGCGGTTTTATTATGCATTACGAACTGCGGGATTTTAAAATAGGTTTGTTTAAAAGTTGATTATAAGTTTATTTTATTTATTTGGAACAGTCAACAGCGTACAAAGTTACATAGTTAAGGTAGGTACTATTTATGAATCATAAGAATGGTCACATTATTTATTCATCGAGAAAAGAGATACATTTACAAATATTATTGATATAAACCTAGAAACTAATTTTCGAAATTAAATATATTTACAAAGTATGGTCATATAAATGTATGTTTAATGTTTAGGTACTTACGTTTTTGATGTTTGCATTTATATAACACTACTTAGTAGAGATATCTTTGGCTACTATAGAAAATCAGATTCATATTTAGTATAATTATTATAAAACCTCTTTAATCTGAGATATGTGATAACTGTACGAGCAACAGCAAAATTCGCAAAGATATCGAAACATTTTCTCCAAAAGGTAAAAATGCGCTTTCTAATCGCTATTGATGAAAATGTTTGAATAATTTAGCAAACCTTTGGTGTTTAGGCCTAGATTGTAAAATTTTTAATAATTTATCTAAGCACCCTTTTTAGTACAGGATAGTTATAGTCAGTACGCGGAGTGTGAGTTTGTAATTCGAATTCGCTCGCGTTAACGTAAAGCATCCAACCATCACATTATGGTGTGATGACGTGAGTAAATTATAAGTTAGAAGTTGCGCTTAGCTCTCTGAACACATGTGAACAGCCAAATATGACGGTATATATAGGGTATAACTGAAGGGGTGTGTTAGGCGCAATGAAAATAGATAAGAAATGAGACTCGAAATCACATCCTTATATTTTCATAGAATTTCACTTAACATACCCTTTCTGATACACCCCGTGTTACACCCGGTATATTGCCGTTCACCTGACAAATACCAAATCAACTTCCCTGCAATAACCAACAAAAGTGCAGGCATCCGTTAGTCTCATAATTCAAACACAGCTGAACAAAACGTTCCGATTCTCAAACCAGCGCAGCTCGACGTAAAAAATAATAAAAAAGGACCGAACACGAGCATCACCTGCGATCCTCTTTCAAATGGATCTAGCAATACTATGTACAGAATATAGTTATATAGCAAACAGTCAATGTAAAAGTGCATTTGAAGTTTAGTAAAAAAACACTGTTTTATTTCCTACATATATAGGTATAATCCTGGGGAACGATTTTTGTGTTTGGCATTATACTATATGCTTGATATTCGACAATTTCAACAGCGAATATCACTTTTGTGTAGCGTATCATTTGCCATGTGTATGTGAATAAAAAAAAAAACAACATCGTTTCGATACTAACGAACGTCAATGTTTGCTATCGTAACAGTTTTAACAATAGAGATTAGACTACATCACGAGATGTAAAACACACGTTTCGACGACAAACTTCTGTCGATTCGATCGAGAGGCACTTTTACCTAATCAAAGTCCTCAGATCATAAATCTGCTATTTTGTTTTCAGGTATATTTTGTACCAGTTTTGGACAAATTAGTTAAATTTATATAATATGTCGGGTGAATACAATTTCGAGGGAGCTAGAATCAGTGCCTGTAATTTTCCTAAGCAAATGCACCTTTACATTGTATGGTTTGCATCCATTCTATATTCTCTGCGTAGATAATAGACTCATGACTTAAAGGGATACAAAGAATAATGCTCAAGATTGAACCAGCAGTATATAGTACTTACAATTTACAATAACATAACCCTGTGAATTTTAGGGAAATATATGAAACATTATAAAAATACTGAATAGGTAATAGGACTTAATTGCTGAAACGAGGTTTATGTAATGGAAATGATATAAAAAAATATTAATTTAAAACGAAAATAAAGTTTGTAGGATTCTGGTAAAATAAAGATTTTAGTTTTCAATTTTATAAAAACCATGGTAGATAAATGCCCTTCTGACCCATAACACTACCAGACCACACTACCGGTAGTTTTAATGGTTTGTCCCTTCTGCACTACTAGCCAGTAGATGTGTAGTACCTATATAGCTTAAAAATAAAATAAGCGACGTTCCAACAGAAATATAGAAAATACTACGCGCAGTTTACATATAAATAAAAGTAAATCAAAGATGCAAAGTAATAAGCTTGATGTAAAACAAATTGTTGAATAGCTTTAATGATGAAGTTACAAAGATTTTAGCAGCAGTGGTTGAGATTATATTATAATAAATAGCCGAAATTATACGCATCTAAAGAAGGTCCTTATTTAATTCGTACTTGAGGTAGGAATAATGCCAAGTTTAACTATTTGTAGGCATATAAAAGATATGGAATCACTCCACTATACCTAATATGTAAGCGTTAGTAGTTTTAAGACAATTATGATATACAAAATGTTCTTTATAACCATTTCATTAAATTGTATCAACGACTATGTAATCTCGACTATAAGTTAATGATATTTCTAGTATGTCAATATAAGATAGAATTTCGTTAATATGGCTATTTCATAAGTATTGGTTGTATAATCACTTGATTAGAAATCTATTTTATATTTTACATATACGAGTACACACAACTGTGTTTTCGCAGAACTGCAGGATCACGAAAGAGATCCAGAGCCACATTCCAGAGTCAAAGGTAAAAGACCAGTGACAATTTGCTAGTTCATAATCTGAGTGAACACCCCCGAGTTCCTTATTATATTTTACATGATGATCTCCGACCGTATTTCGGCCAAGGCGACCAATCTCTACGGAAATTGGTCAGGTAGGTACGCAGGAGATATTATAGTGCACAATTTTACATAATAATAAACTAACTACATTTTGATCATATTATACAAACTACAAAGCAAGGCAGATGGTTTATACAAGGAATGGTAGCATAAAATGGTATATTGTGATATTTTACCTTTTCCTTGCATTCAAAAAGTGAAAATAAGATCAAATAAGTAAATCGATTAACAAACAAAATCATGGGGTAAATAATTTGGTGTAAAATAATTTTACAATGAGATTAAAAGCCAATATATGTAGATGGAAAAAAACTTAATTTTGATCAGCCAATAGTCGATGTGCGATCAGGAGTGCAATCTCGCTATTGTTCGATAACACTTTTACCAAAACTAAACTAAAACCAAAAGTGTTATAATTATGCATCGTATTCGTTTGACAGGACAAGAATGTTGAAAATGACTGAAACACTGTCAAATGGACACAGCCAAACCAAAACTCACCCAAAACTAAACCATAACAAAAAACAGTCCGTTGAAAGGTATATACAGTCGCGTGATTATAGAGTTAAATGTGTTGTCATTTAGCGCGATTGCCGTCCGGGTGATGCAAATCTATGATTTTATCTAAATATTCATAACATACATTCATATTTTGAGAAGTTCAGTTTTCATTAGAGATACACTTGGAGAAGTACGTATATTTTCATGAAAATGATCAACTCAACGATGTGGCCGCGACATAATTATCTAACCCAATATAAAGCGGTACTAAATAGTACCTAGTACCAATTAAAAATATGTAATAATGTATACAAAAAATTAACAACCCATAATAAAAAGGAAATCGAAGTTCTATACAGTTTTCCTTAGGTCTACTAGATACCTCATTAAGAATTAAAAGAAAATGTTTTACAACTAGGTCACCTCTATTCGACATTACTTTCTCTATTTTTCACGCTAGCTATTTATTAACCGTAGAATTTGCAATGATTTGATACGATACAGGTAGTAATTTAGTCATCAGCGTTTATAAGTACCTATCCGTAATTACACTGTCGTAAGGAAGGTAGGTACTTATAAACCTACCTATAAACATGCAAAGGAAAACTATTTTTTTCACGTAGGAAAACACCTGACATAGGCGCTGGTATCTATGTAATTTATACACCGTTGTCTAGATTCTAATTTAGTTCCAGAAAAATCCACAACTCTTCTTACATGAAAATGAATACAGTACCTATTCATTCATCGGTCTAAGTGTTCCCAGCATGAACGCAACATGCCGAGTATTTGCAGCTTCATACATTTTTCATACCGCGTCAAAACTCACCGACCCGTGAGAGAGAGGCCTGTAGGTACTATAGTACTTTCAATCATAAAATTACTAAAAATTGTATTCGGATTATAATCAAATTATTACTAAAGCAAATCTGGAGACTCAGACAATGTAACGTCATCTAGCATTGACGTTTTCTTGTCGTAACAATCCCACCAATACCGGTTGGAACTCATCAGGTGACTTGACGAACGCTCGAAAATGAAAGCTTTCTATTAGAGCAAATATGTTGATAACGTACTTATATCAATTTGATAAATAAATAGCGTGACTGGTCTAAGGCTCGTTATATTTGATATATAAAGTGGATCAATTTATCTCTTCAATTGACTCCATAGAAAGATTTATACGACACATACTAGAGCCGAAAACTTTACTATGTATTTTATTTTATTAGCATTGACAGGCCTTCGCAATATTAGCTGCTAGTCTAGCGATCTCAATCCACTATTATTATAAAATCCTTGCATGTAAAACAGAGTGACGTCAACTAACAAGCTTAAGTATTAAACAACCGACTGTCGTAAGTAAAATGGCCTCAGAACGTCTGTTAATAAAAAAATATAATAGTCGACGAAGTATTTGCAATTTTGTATTGTTTTGTAATTTTCTCATTGAAAGCTTTGGTTCAATAGACTTTATTGTATTTAGAAAGGTATACAGGAGGAAATACACTAGCGACACTGTTCAATAACCGTTTAAAATAAATTATACACTATACAACTCCGCAGATGCAAATTATTCAATCCAGTTTCACCTGATTGGTTATATGTTGTATTTACGGAGTCCGCGAATGTAGTTGTGAAAAAGGGCTGTTATGCAGATGCAACTTTCAACAGTTACGTCGTGTATCAATAGGCATATTTGATAAAATATACTCTCTGACACCATTCACTAAGTCCTATCTAAATCTATTGTCCATATAGGCCCAGCGCAGATTATCGGGTTTGGTTTGAAAAAGGATTTTTAAATGGCAAATAGAAATATATAAAATATAATAATATGTCATGGCTATAAATCAATAAATCAGAAATGCATGACGTGCGTTGTTTGTAGTAAGAACGATGCTGCTTTGGTTCTATTTAATTTCTATTAATATTTGTGTAGGTATTTCTATTAATTTAATTTCCATCTCAAATATTTTCCTTGTCGATGGCGATACCTAATTAGCGAAGAACTATAAGGGAACTTATTTATTAGCCGACTCAGAATGGTACCTAATACCTATATGTAAGTACCTGCATAAAATTTTAAAGGTTTATTCGTTCAATAATTTCGCCGATCGAAATAACGAAGAAAGAAGCCTTTTTGACATTAACAATTGAACGACGATCACTGGACGACTATTGTTTATTCAAAGTTATAAAAGCTTCAATGTGTTTGGTTTTTCATAAGTCATTCGGCTAATGAGGGATTTTCTGACAACTATTAAAAGTAAAAAAAAATAGTCCAAATCACCTGGATAGATGGCGAGAGCGCATCACCTACCCTATTCCCCCCACCTCACCTCTCAACCAAAGACATTAATAGTTCCTAAGCACTATATGTAGATAGACGAAGCAGACTTTAGTGTGCTGTACACGTCCGACTAAAAATCGGTCCGCTAGGAAAAACAAAGATATAGCAGATACCTACCTTAGCATTGCTTGTGTCTCTGCTAAATTAAAGGTAGGTATCTATACTCTACTACACGAGGGTTACTAGCTATAAGTATCTGTAGCATTTAATAATATGGGATGGGATGAAAGGGATATACAGGAGTACGGAGAAGGACATAGACTACATTCTGTAATTCACGCTTATGAAGTCACGGGCAACAGTAGTCATTCATAAATTTAAGTTTGTTCAAAAAAATAAGTAGGTATCATCTCGTATTAAGATTATAATCTGATACTATTAACCCCATGTAGCAAAATCCAACTTGTCTGGGTGTGTAGCCAGCTTTAGTCACAGTGCACAGTCTATTCACGGAACTATTACAATATCCTTCAAGCTGGGAGAGATGAGGTGGGGGGGATTAGGGTAGGTGATGCGCTAACGCCATCTATTTTTGACTGTTATTTAAACTTGTCAGAAAATCCCTCATTTCAAAAAGAAATACGTTAAATACTCGATCTCAAACTATTATCATCTCGAAATTATCACCGGTAGGTAATCATAAAAGCTCTTCGACTAATACGTAGGTAGATAACCAAACTAAAAACTCCTAAACGTTATGTTATCGTCAGATTATTTCTATATCATTAACAGCGATATGACAGATCATTAATATGTAAATAGGGCTTTATAAATAAATATAACCTGGAAAAATTAAATATGAACATTGAGAGCACGTCAAGATATTTAGTAAGCGCTTTTACAACACGCCAAACAATATGTGAACCTGTCTCATTAGATGCCGTATAACTTTTGCCGGCCCAGTGAATAGAAGAGCGCAGTATAATGAATGAGCGGTAAACTTACTTCTCCTCTATGTCCTTTGCTTTGTCTCTGACGTCGTGGGCGGTGTGCTCCTCGTCGAAATACAACTTCTTAGTCTTGTCTATCTCTACGACGGATAGCTGCAATTCTTTGTGAGCTTGGGCTAGAGAGTCCGTACACTGCGAAGAAAAAATTATTCATTATAATTATGGGCTGTATTAAAATATTATGAATTGACATTGTATTGGGACTGTCGTCGAATATTAAAATGCTAACTGATTTACGGCTACTTTATCTGCATAAATTCAATTTTACATTTCATCGATAGTGGGAATTACTTACAAAGAAATTCATGAATATCGAGTAAAAGTTTGTCTGTTTCACTGAAACTCTCAGAAGGTTCGACGGATTCTTATGAAACTTTCTGTTTGTATTTCAATGTCTAAATAGATGGTTGAAACGCATGGTTGGACCTAATATAGGACATGTATAATATGAAATATAGATAATATGGCCACATAGATTAGGAATTGTTCTCTGTACACGTATGTACTTGAAAATTTTTACTTAATAGGCAATAATTCGTGAATCAAATTATTTGCGAATTTTACTACCAATTGTTTAGGCTTTGTTTGCTTTCTTCCTTTTGGAGCATCAAATCGACCACCGATCTAAAATAAAATAGACATACAGACGGACTTCCATCAATGATTAGAAGTCCGTCTGTACTGAAATTAATTTTGTATACTGTTTGTTTCAGGCTCGCCTATACATAAGTATTATTGAAATACGCAGCTTTATCAAGCCTACAATTGATTGGTTATTTCTGGTTATCAACGTTTTTCAAGTGACAATTTTCCATCGTCAATGGGTAGCGGTTCTGGCGACAGATTGGTGCAATAGTGTCATGGAGCACCTGATTTTGTACCCTTGTGTACCCTTCAACGGCCAAGTCACACAACATTAACTATAATAATAAAGAAATCGCAGTAAGTAACCTTTTCCCTTTATGTGGTCAATAAGCCCTAACTCTGTACCAAATTTCAGCTCTCTGAGTTTATGGGAAGTACTAGTTCTATTTTGATGATCATGAGTGAGTGAGTGAGTGTCTGTCATAAATGCGAAACTTTGCTTCCGCTTAACTTCGGAACTAAATGACTTACAGACTTGAAATTTTGGATTTTAAGTATATGATTATAGCTTATTGGATGACGAAAATTTCTGCGTTCTGTTCTTATCCAGAGGTTCTCAAATAGGGGCCTGAAAATGCGGCGAAATGGTTCCAGTAAAGGATGGTACGGCAGTGTTTGCTTCGCGGTCGACTTGGCGGGGGCACTGCTGTGCCCCCCGATTGAATACAATTTTGATTTTGTGTTATAGAAAAAAGAGATATTGTAAATAAAAAAAAATTATTCTTATTTATTATTAGTCATACAGTTGCGCTTAAATTATTGACAGTCTTGTTTTACATATATTTTCACAAAAACAAAATCAACATAAAGGTAGCCAAATATGGAATAGGTACCCAAATATGGACTACTATAAAACTATAAATAATAAACCTTTACTTTTATGAGATACTACAGTAACTTTATCAATTTTAAAAAGTTACTTAGGTCACTTGCAAAAATCACATATACATGTATAAAACTCTGCACCTGCGCAATCACCATGGGCCCAGAGCCCGCACATGAGATATTTGATCCATGTCTCTCCTCGAATGTCTTGAGAAAACAGACTGTTACTAGAACATATACTCTGCATCTTCTGAGTCAGGAGCTCCCTGTCCTATGACGATATCAGGTTCACTGTGTCAAAGTGTATTATTAACCCGTGGGGTCCATATTTGGATCCCACGAGCTGCTATATTCATAAATATCAAGCTAATCAAAACGTACTATCAGTTTTTTTAACTAAACACGATGAGACAAAAAACCTCTAAGATAATCGAAAAAACATGTAATTAATGCATAATCATAAATATACAATATTATTTCCAACTACGTATTGAGAAATACTTACGTTTTTGGTACTTTAAAAACTTTTCTCACAGCGCTAAAACCTAACACTCTCACCGTGGCCACAAGCGTCTCTCGACTGACAAGTCGAAACCTTTACGCGAGTATAATGATGGAAAGAAACAGAAGATCACTGTCTTTAGCAAGTAGGAGTAGACAAATAGCGGTATTCCATTTTTGGGATACTATTCCATATTTGGTTACTTTCCTCTACGTTATTAGGTGTATTATGTAAAGCTCCGGAGGCAGACCTTGTTTTTAAAGATAAACACATTCAAAGTGAATTTACCCTCACAAAATGTATACGAGTAAAATACTGCATGTGCTTTTAACAGCAGCGAATTTAATATTTTCAACCCTATAAACTGGAGGCGTCAGGCTGACACAGGGAGGGTAGGATCAAGCGACCTTATAAATATAAGTAGATTTTTTAAAACTTCAATCGAAAATTTTAAAATGATTCTTGTTACTTTAAAGATATATTTAGTAGTGTTATGTAGGTAGCTAGCTAGTAAGGTATACTGTATATAGAGCTTATGTTATGACGCGAATAAAGAGCGTCATGACACTCATGGGTATTTGAATATTTTAAACATTTTCAATTAACAGTAGCGACAATGACGTTTAGACATGTTTTGTGAAAGCTTAGGTGAATGCGACATTAACGATAGACTGTCGTAGGTGAAGAAGGTTTCAATTTCGAAAAAAAAATTCATTATAGACGGAGAGAAAGCTGTAAACATCATCAGCTCTTGGTAAACATCTGCGGCAAAGGTGATTTCATATGTAAACATAAGGGCCAGATTATGAGTGGAATGGTAAGATCTACCCGAATGCGATCGATGGTATCTTTTTACTTCTGAATCAGCCTTCCAGTGAAGTTTACCAAAAGTGCAGCATCTCTATTAGATTTTAAGCTCAGCTATTCTGCAATGTCATGTTAATCCGTGCAGTCCGTGTAAATTGCAATCTACCATTCGTCCCATGAGACAATCGAAATTAATTGGAAAGTGTGGTTTCTGGAAATGGAACGTGAGTTCGGCATCATGTCACCTCGAGATTTCAATATATCTCGGGCATATTGAATAGGCAATGTCAAGGTTAGGCTTGCTGTACCTATACGTGGTGACATGTAATAACAGCTTTTGACCGCGTCAATATTGTCGCTTAAATTGAAATGTTTTCAGCAAATCAAATACCTCTTTTACTTGATACGAATTTTTCCCTATCCACAATAACAGAACGAAAGACAGAGACTTTCGCTTTTACAATAGTAGTATGAAAACATCTGTAAGTACATACATAATGTCAAATGAATAATTATTACGTGAGTTAACTTTCATGGAAAATTATAGCAAGTGAGCATTGAATAATTCGAATTTCACATGATCAAGGTACATTGTGGTTTCACTAATATGTACATAATAATATCATACTATGCAAATGAAATGAATTATTAATAACCCATCATCTGAGGGTGTCAATATGATTTTAATGAATTTCTATGTAGCCTGAAATACGGTTCAATATAACCTATTAAAACATATTTTAATACATTGGGACAGATGTGAAATTGACATGTGTACCTAATGTAAGAAGCAGTGTTATTAATAAGAAGTGCCTCGTCGTTGCCAGCTTCTGTATTTATTATTTATCTTTGTGACTAATTTCTTAAAGCATTTTATATGAAATTCGTATAAAATTACCTACAGTTAAATTAACGGTCGACACAATTTTAATGACAATTTATTGGTGTTCAAAAAACTGACGGGACTATTGGTTTGTTCTGTCAAAAAACATTGATATTAGTGCTGTATTAGTGTATTCTTAACTTATTTAACTTAAGTACTTAGAAATGTCAGGTATAAAACTGCAACTCATGCTTACTATTTGAACTTACCATTAACAAAAGATAGCTACGTATCTAACATTTAATTTGCAACTTTTAATGCATAATAAGTTGTTTATTTTGTCCAATAGTAAACCGAAGATCTAGGGATCAAGTTACCTTTTTAGCCACATTCAATTTGTGCTGCTTCAGATACTTGGCTTCGTCGGCGATCTGCTGCTGGAACACCTCGACGGCCGCGAGACGCGCACGCGCAAGCTTCTCGTTCTCCTCCAGCACCGTACGCCATACGTTCCACATATTCCTGGGACATATTTAGTGCTTAATCCATGGTTACTATAATATTGTAAGGGTAATCACAAAGTATCAATTTCAACTGGGAAATAATGTTATTTTGACTAAGGGTAGGTTTCCACCGAATGGCCGACTTACGAGTATATACACTTTAATAACTGTCGTCAGCCTATTGCAGTTCACTGCTGGATGTAGGCCTCCCCCAAAGTACGCCACATGGCTCGATCTCTTATTTTTGCCATCCAGTCACTATCAGTCGCCCTCTTTAAATCATCGGTCCATCTGGCCGGAGGACATCCAACGCTACGCTTGTTAATGACTGTATGTAGATTAATTTTACACTATAAGCACTCAATAGACGGTCGCTTTTTGCTCTTGTAAAGTTCGTGCGGAATGCGTCATAGTAGGTATACAGGTTTTTAGGTTTTTGGTCGTCAACGTTCCTGAAAACTATGGAATCTCCTTATCTCCTAAGATACTAGGGTCCAAAGTTCAGTAAATAGACTGCGTTTTTCTGAATAAATACACATAGACGTGTGTAGCAAGATTTTTTCACGAGAAATAATTAATATCTGTCTATGAAAAAACTAGCATAAACACTGGACACTATAAATTTCGCCAGGTCAAGTTTTTTTTTTCAAAAATCTTTACATCGTTTCCCAGCATTTTTTTGACAAAAACTTACTTTATTTGATGTATAGAATACGTACCCTTCGTTAAGGGTGGCAACGAAAAAACATCCTGTATAATTCTGTTTAGAATTATGTACATATAGAATGATGTGCTTAGAAATATGTAAGGAAGGAATTATGTTAAAGTTAACAACTGCAACTCAATTTACATATTAAGATTATTTTCGGCATATGAATTTTTGTACTTTGCAATAGGTGTACAGTACAGCAATTACATATATGCCAAAAGCCAAATAAACTTTATTCTATTCTACCTCGTAGAAATTCAACGTATTCGCAAAGAGTAATGTGAAATGAATAAAATGATGATGAATCAATCAATCTTGACTATTTCAAAGAGTATTTCAATTGTTGAGTATGACCATTGAAATATTCTTATGTCAAATCAAGTTTAAACAAACATTCTTTATTAAACCCCCGAATTACGGCCGCTACTTGACGGCACCATCATTCTAGGAAACCAAACCATTATCTGCCCAAATTTTACACCGACCTGCAGTCCAGTCAAAGCGAATGCATTCGATGCAGGCTGCAATTGCTTTTGCCTTTACAGAGACATGTCATGTACAGTTTAACGGGTCCTTAAACGCTCTACATCGATAGTCAAAGCTTTACATCCTTGATTTGAAATTGAGATCGATTGAATTGGGTTTGAAGTTTTGCATTTTGAAATCTTCTCAGACTAGACTAAGAGATAGCTGCACTTTTGGAAACTATCGCCAAAATGGCTGATTCAGTGTTTGATAGGTGTAGGGCTCTCTTCTGATCAGAATGGTCCTAGTCTGACCGCATTCTGTCCACCAGGTGACTTGATATCGCCGCGCACTAGATTCAGCCTCGTATATAAGTTATTGTTCATTTTTAGAAACTATAACCCGTCTTTGAGTGGCTATATCTAGTGAACTGGTCAATGGATATTATCAGTTTTTGTACTGTTCATATAGGTATAGCCCATATTATAACCCTGCACTGGAATCAGCCTCGTAAGTTATTGTTCATTTTTGGAAACTATAACCCGTCTTTGCGCGGCGATATCAAGTCACCTGGTGGACCGCATGCGGTCAAACTGTCAGACTAGTATCATTCTGAGAAGAAGAGAGCCCTACACCTACCAAAAATTGAATCAGCCGTTTTGGCAATAGTTTCCAAAAGTACAGCTATCTCTTATATAATAGACGTTGTCATATTTTAAATGCGAAGATATGATATATTCGTTTTCTATATTCGTTAATATCACCTGTTTTAATTTAAGTCAGCGTTTGTCTAGTCTATTAGTATTTATACAATTGCTTCTCGTTTATTCTTCAAAATGTTAAAATTGGTAATAAAACCGGCAATGAATTGACATTTCTGAGAAAAAGAAGTGCCCATAAAATTGTGATTGTAGTGCCGAGTGTAAGGAGGAAAACGCATTTACATATTAATAATGTACCGCAACGATATCGATAGGTCGATAATAATTTATTTAAGGCGCGATACAACGAAGACAGGATGAAGAGGAGTTGGCGTAACGTTTGCTCATAGAAAAGTCACATCGCTGACACGAGCGGAAGGGTGGCAGAGGCTACTGTTAGTGAAAGTTTTGTTGTATACTATCGCATCTCTTCTCTCTTATTGCCTTATGAACGTGGTATCGGTAACAAACTTAGGCGATGTCGTAGCGAGACTGTTATAGACAGGACGGGCGTATTACCTGGAAGCCTGGAAAGTAATTTGTTTATTCCCGTTTTTTTTAACAATTACAATGCTTGCAACACAATATGGTGGCAAAATGTAAGTTGTTGGCCCGACAAACGTTGTTTTGTTATGTAAATTATTTATAAGGGCTTGGTGGTTAAAGATAGACAAAACTGTGGACCATTATTTAAACCTTAATTTAACAGGAAAGTATACGCCATTTTGAAACCCCTAATTATTCTGTTTTGGTAGAGTTTGGTTACTGTGACACGAGATTTGACCAATTTGAAGAAAATAAATATATGTTTTTAAACATAACAACAAAATCGCAATCCTTGCCGTTTCATTATTAATATTGAATACAAACAGTTCATTCATTTACTTTCCTATGCTAATCCTGTTATTTTCGAATATAGATATACAATTTAATAAAGTTCACCAAAATATATGGATTAAATATGTTTATCAGTAATAAAATAATCACACAAAATATTTATATAAAAACTACGCTTCAGCCAGCCACAAAAGGATTATGAAAAACATTTCGCTTCGGCGGAGGGTCTTCGCTTTCGCTGCCAATTATTTAGTTTTGGCATAATAAACTCAAACAAACAACGAGTTTGCGCATACAGCACACAATTTATGTAACTACATTGACATAAAAACGAACCGCATAAAATATGGTTGCAGTTACTTTACCTGGAATCGCCAGCAAAAATTAATATTATTTTTTTACAAGTATTTGATATAGAAGAGATCTCTTTTCTGAATATCTATCTACTCGCTTACGGTTAGTTAAGTGGCAGGCCGAATTATTAAACATACATAAAATGTATGTCGATTTATAGAGGGAAGCTAGACTGACTGCAAGCACATAGACGGATTTTTTCCAAACTCGACCTATTTTTCCATATATACGAGTACGTTGGGAATCTAAAAATAAAATGGCGGACATATGTCCTAAGACCATCATAAGATCAGCTGATAGTCTGTACCTAGTATAATAAATTTATTGTAGGTATTACTAAACTCTTAAATTCATCTCTACTACACTTGCAACCACTCAAGATAATGTCCAGTAGAGGCAGAAGATATGCTACATATAAATGTTGATGGTACCTAGTAATAGTCATCGTCATCAGCCTATTACAGTCCACTGCTGGACGCAGGCCTCCTCCAGAGTATGTAATAAGACTCAATCACTTGATCATGCACTGTCATGGGGGATTTTTGCCCATAGTCACATGCTGGGCAGGCGGGTCGGTGACCGCAGTCTGATTTTTGGACTATGTTGTCAACATGAGAGCTGCTGCCCACCTAATGGAAACCCATAATCGCCTTATAACTAGTAATAGTAGTAGGTATCATTAGCTAGTAGTTAGCCGTATACCTTAGCATTTTCGAGTTGGCATACCTTATATAGGTACATCGTATATTGCCCGCTTTACTAATCTGTAATCTGTTGATAGTCGATGCCTTTGCTGTGGTTATGTATATTACCAGAGATGCAAGCCACAAAGCAACCATCTCGTATGACGCGGAATATACACGGCAAACGATTTTAATGAAGCATACAAGTGTGCAGTTCGACTGAGGCGATGCGAATTAGATTGGAAGTGAGGTTAGACTTGCCATAGATATATAGCGGAGCTTTATCTCGCTTTTTAGCGAAAAATAGTATCCTGTTCTGACGTGGGACTAGAATACATAAGCTATATCTTCTTTCGTGCATGTCGACTAAGTTCTCAGAGGTGGTACCTAATCATCCTACAAGCGACATCGAAGCTCGTAAATTTATCGAGCCATTTCTTCTAATTTGAAGCCTTAATTTAATGATGAAGTTTAACCCGCTATTGATGTACCTAAAGTTAATAGTTCGATAATATTTGAACTTTGCTGTTGCTCTTACATTTGATAAATAATCAAAGCCCCAGAAGGGTTACCTCATGCGATGGACTGATCACATATATTCTACATCTGGCCCATAACGGGGGAAGCTAAGCTTAACATGGTTGTGAGATCTCCATCACGGTCATCGGGTGTGTAACTGTTTATGTTTTAAAAAAGTATACGTGTACCATTTTCTATACAGTATTGTAGGTTAAAAACTAGTCAAAATAAACCAATTTCCAGTCAGTGTACATAAGACTGCCTTTCTCCTAACGTAAAGAGCGCAAACCGATACTAAATCAATCTGCATAGTTTCAAAAGTAACGAAATCCCAGCGAAACTAATAGAGCACGAAAAAGAACTGCAAAACTGTCATTTTCACGGTTCTGTTAGTTCAGTTCTAGTTTAGGTCGGACACCTCTCGAGCATTGCTCGTGTGATTCAATGAAATATTGTGTTAACTGTAACTCTGTTATGTTTCAATTTGATTGCTCTATCATGCAGTTAGTGCGGAGACAGACATAATGGTTCTTGACATAAATGGAATATTGTTTAAATTTAATAGAAATACCTACGAGTAATGTTATACAAAGGATGTAATAAAAGGGATATGTTACGCGAAATGTTATGAAAATTCATGTAGAAAATCTATACACAGAATTTGAACTCAAGATCCCATGTTTATTATTCCAGGTAGTATATAGAAATTTCTAAACGACTGCGAAAGGTTCATGAATACAATCTTGCACAATCCTCGTAAACATGCGATTTAGAGTATATCTTTTGTAGATAGCATGCATTTAATAAAATCTCTTTAATTTAACATTTCGATCTATTTATTGAACTATTAGATAATATGTCTCAACATACCCTTTTTGTTACACCCTGGAGTAGTTCTTAGACTATAATAAGAATGTATAACTGTGACCCCACATTCAAATAATCTTGCAACTTTAATATCCGTAAATAATATTACAATTTTATTCTGACTACGAGTAACATACTAGTGCGGTAAAAGTCCATTAACCAACAAGTGAACTTCCAAAGTGAACTTTTTTGGTAATGGCTTTGTGGTTTGGGACAGCTAGCTGCTGTCACTACCTACAAAAATAATAATGTTTTTACAAACGTTTCATAAAATTTTGAAAGAAGATAATAAACGGTTATTTTTCATAGGAATTTATATTAAAAACGTGTTTCCTACCGCTGGATAAAGGCATCCTTATTTTTAAACCAGGGTGTTTGTACGATGTAACACTGTTTTGCATTGACGTTCGTTGTCGTAATATCTCTACCAATAACTATTTTATTATATACTAGTGGACGCCCGCGACTCCGTCCGCGTGGACTACATAAAAAACAAAATGTCGAAATTATCCGGGATAAAAACATTTTCCCGGGATAAAAAGTAAGCTATATGTTAAGTGGGGCCTGTCACAATATATTCCTGAAAACTGCGTCGAAATCGGTTCAGCTGTTTCTGAGATTAGCGTGCACAAACGCACAGACAAACAGGCAACAATTCCAAAAATCATTATTTTGGGTACTGTTGCGTTGATAAAGGTCTCCTATAATATTTTTTCTCATATATCATCCATATACAGACAGCGACCCGTTACATGTTTATTTTATGAATACGAGTAGATAGAAGATTTCATCACGTTGTTTTATAAACACGCTAAATGAAGTGTCCCTGCATGAACCTTTCTTTGAAAGTTATCAGTGCCATTCGCTTCAGAATCAAGTCAGCATATCATATTTTATTTTCCTGGCTATTACTTAAATACACACGGTATTATTATTCTTCTTCTTCTTCAGCCTATTGCATTGCACTGCTGGACGTAGACCTCCCCCAGGGCAAGCCACATGCCATGGGGGGTTTTTGCCCATAGTCACCACGCTGGGCAGGCGGGTTTGTGACCGGTATAGGTGGAATATAAACATAATATGCCATTTAGAAACGGTATATCATACTTATTTATTTCATCATCATCATCATTTACAGCCCCGAGAAGTCCACTGTTGGACATAGGCCTCCCCCAACAACCTCCACTCCGACCGGTCGGAAGCAGCCTGCATCCAACCGACGACCGCGACCTTGGCCAGGTCATCCGTCCACCTCGCGGGTGGCCTTCCCACGCTGCGCTTGCCGATACGTGGTATCCACTCTAGAACTTTCCAACTCCATCGGCCATCAGTTCTTCGAGCTATGTGCCCTGCCCATTGCCACTTCAGCTTGCTGGACCATTGAGCTATGTCGGTGATCTTTGTACGTCTGCGGATCGTCTTATTTCTGATTCGATCACGCAGAGAGATCCCAAGCATAGCTCTCTCCATCGCTCGCTGTGCGATCCTGAGCTTTTTTATGAGCTTTTTTATTATTACTTATTTATTTGCCAAGTAGTAATATGGTAAATAGTTCCCTTG
This sequence comes from Carposina sasakii, assembly GCA_014607495.2. Lineage (NCBI taxonomy): Eukaryota > Metazoa > Arthropoda > Insecta > Lepidoptera > Carposinidae > Carposina > Carposina sasakii. Next base: position 3,858,268 of record CP053148.1, read on the forward strand.
AAGGTGTGAAATATAGGTATTGATTTTGATAATGACACTAGAAGGTACTATCAAGTGACACTGTTTACTTATTGGCTTTAAGTTAGTTCTTGAATAATAAATTGTTTAATGGAAGTTGAGGCCGAGAATAGGTATTAATCCTTTGGTACCCGTTACCTCCATCAACAAGAATGAACATTCACGATTAAACATTATGTTTTTCCGTCCACAATAGTTTAAAGAGACAATAAATAATAAACAGCCGCGTTCAGAAAGGTTAAATAAATTAATCCTAATGTGTATTTAACTTAACACCGTCATATATTGCAATAGCACTAGATACAGAAGCTATACTTCATTTTATTTAGAAATAGAAAGAACCCGAAAGAACAAAATCAGATTTTTTATAAGGCACTGTTTTGTGTATTATTATCATCAATAGTTCCTAAATAGTTTTCTAATTAATTTAATAATACCTACTACTAGTTTTATAAAAAACCTAAAGAAGCTGATTTCCCAAACATAAAACTGAACTTTTTAGTAGGATACATCAATATGCAGAATTCGTACCACCCCATGTCTGCCCGTGGGTATCGTACGAGGCGATTAAGGGTTTCCGGGAGGTGGGCAGCAGCACCTGTCGTGTTGACAACACAGTCCAAAATACAAACTGCGGTCACCAACCCGCCTGACCAACGTGGTGACTATCCGTGGTGTGCGAATATCCCCCATGGTAGTCTTGTGGCGTGCCCTGGGGAGGCCTACGTCCAGCAGTGGACTGCAATAGGCTGATGATGATGACATCAATATGTATTGTACATGTCGCAGCTTTCATACTATAGGGGCACATCTCCGAAAATTTTGCGATTTCAAGTTTTTATAATATCTGGACACAAAATCAACACGGCTACATCCTAAACGCATTTTCCCAATACAATTTTTTTCCGAGTTGTGCCCCTATAGTACGAAAGATAACTCAAGTGACCATTAAACAAACCAGACCGAAATGGCCTACATACAACTTGGGCTAGAATGTAATAAGAGAAGAATTTATGTGAATAGATAGCTGAAAAGCTTAAAACTTAATTTTTATTAACATCTATTAAGTATTTTAGAAATGGCTGTAAAATGTTTATTAATCCTTTCCCAATATAGCGATAATAAGTAATGTCAAAGATATAACCCACTAGGTATGTACCTATAAAAGGAGCTTAATTTTTTTTCCTTTAACTGAATATTTTTTAAGACATTTGGGATCAAATTGGTAATTAATATCCAGAATTAATTTGTTTATTTACTCATTTCTGAGGCAGCTTACGCACCTACCTACGCACATTTCTTTTAATTAAGGTTATATTTTAAGACAAATATTTTATAATACTTTTTAGAGTTCCGTACCTTGAAAGAAAAAAACGGAACCCTTATAGGATCATTTCGATGTCCGTCCATCCGTCTGTCTATCAAGACCATTTTTCACAGGAACGCGTGGAGGTATCAAGCTGAAATTTATATTAAATATTCAGGTCTACTTTCCCTTGGAACTGTGAAAAAATCAAACTTCTAAACAAACGCAATCAAAAGATACAGCCGTTTTTGCCGCAAATTTTCACGTGAACTCAGAATTTTGAAATTTGGTACGAAGCAACGTCTTATAGCACAGATAAGTAAAACAAAAATTGCGATAACAGTATTTTTTTAGTTACATCATATAATAAAACAGTACTGTACGGAACTTGTGTGCGAGTCCGACTCGCACTTGACCGGTTTTTGTATTGAATTGTATCTGCCAAACTATCGGAAATCCAAATAAGTTAATTTTATGTACGCAATGCAAGATTGATTCCTCAACCTTTATAATAAAAAAACAAGTAAAATTATAAATTATATCACATGTGTATCTATGCATTATATATCTCAAACTAGCATCACTAAATTCTAAACAGCTATCCCAGATATAATCAGAACTTTTGAATATTAGCTTTTTTTTTACCTTCTGCTTACATGGTGGGACAGATTCAATTTTGTTCTCTTTAAAATCTACAAATAGTGGTGGAAGGTCCTAAGCTTCTATCACACAGCTTTCAGCTAGTTCAAATAAAAGCGTTATATGAAGTTATATGGTATGTATAAAGTCTTGTACAGAGTTAGAAAAACACAGCGATGTCATTGACCCCGCTGGAGACAGGCTTTGTCATTTCCACTGAAGTAACTCTTTTAAAGAAGAAGATTGTTTTAGATCTTCAGTGGGGTAAGCACGAACCTCTCGATAGTTTTTAACGCTATCGTCAAACTGTCAAATCAAGATTTTGCTATCGAATCGCTAGTGTTACGCCGTTCAATTATAAACGTGCAATTTCTACGTAACTTTATAAATGCAATGCACTTGGCTAGAACGCTGTCTATAATTGAGTAAAAGCCTTTGAACTACGCTGTTGCACATGCACATGGTGCTGCTCTCTACCGCCATTACGTGGTCATAATTAAATTGACTGACATCAAGGTATACGAGTTTATTTTAGCTGGACTTTGTGGCGCCCTTTACGAGTACACTTATAAAACACAACACAACTTTAAACTGTCGGGTTTCTATATTTTTTTATACCAAAAGACCATATTACTTTTATAACCCATTCGATTTTTGGAGGAAAAATATATCTTTTTTCATGAAAAGTCGCGGCGACGACGTCGTGATAATATTGAAAAACTAGTTTCACATCTGTTGTTGGATTGGGACAGTGCCCGGGCAAGGTTCATCAAGCAAGCAAGCTGCATGGTCCTTTGAAATTTTGTATGAAAATAATCGAAAAGTATATGAGACACTAGCTGTTGCCTCTATACAATTTCATAATTCATTTTTATAAAATTTCAAAATACACAATAGTCTTAATTTCCAAAAAGAACAGTGAATTGCCCATCTCATTTCTTAATTAGAGCGGTTCGTTTACAACAACGATGTTTTAAGCCTCCATAATGTCCCGTTAATGATGGAAAATGCCCACGAAAGTCCGCAAAAGACAACCAAAGTCCATGAAAGTCCGCGAATGAGGGCGGAATCGCGGAATTTCGCGATTAATCAACAAACGCGACACTTCATCATGCGATTATAAGGTTTTAAATATCGGCGGAGGGTGCAGCGGGTCTATATAAATTAGCTCGCGCGATGAAAACTCTGGTTAAGGCGTAGTGATGCACAGTTTTATCGATATAGCAAATAAATTTATGTTGGTTTTACTGGTTTATGAATCGGATATACAGGATGTTTTTTTGTGGCCACCCTTAACGAAGGGTACGTACTCTATACATCAAATAAAGTAAGTTTATGCCAAAAAAATGCTAGGAAACGAAGTAAATTTTTTTGAAAAAATAAATTAATAACTTGATCGGGCGAAATTTATAGTAAGCATCCAGTGTTTGTGTTAGTTTTCTTATAGCCAGATTTTTAATATTTTTCGTGAAAAAATATTATTACGAGTACCTACACGCGTCGACAAACTATATCGAGTGGGGTATCGTTGAATAGGTATTTAAAAATCATTTTTAGGTTTCTCTCAACATTTTTCGATTCAACTAACCGTTTAGGATATACAGGATGATTTTTGGTCGTCAACGTCCCCGAAAACTACGGAATCTCCTCATCATCACGATCATTTTTCTCCATGGAAGCATACCTGGGAAGTGTCTGGTTTCCAAGATATTAGGGTCCAAAGTTGAGTAAATAGACTGCATTTTTCTGCATAAATGCACATAGACGCGCGTAGCAGGAATTTTTCACGAAAAATAATTAATATCTGTCTATAAAAAAACTAACATAAAAACTAGACACTATAAATTTCGCACGATCAAGGAATTAAAATTAAAAAAAAAAATCCCAGCATTTTTTTTGGCATAAACTTACTTTATTTGATGTATAGAGTACGTACCCTTCGTTTATGGTGGCCACAAAAAAACACCTGTATATCGATTGAAAGTTGTGTACAACATTCTCGCACATAAGTTTTTAGAGAGCAGCAAGACGAAAACTTCTTGCTGCCTAGCATGTCGAGCGTGTTTCTTGAAGGATACCTATTAGTAGCTTTATTAACTAAAAAGTATAAAATAATAATAATAATTTAAGAAATCCAAAAACCCGACTGCGTAAAAAAGAACCAAACTATCTAATAATAAAAAAAATGAAAAGATGGAAACTAGCACTTAGATGTCCAGTGATCTAGAATTCTATAATATTATTATGGAATGAATAGTAATTGAAGAAAATAAAATATTTTCTAATGATGTAACATAACAACTGAACAGTCGGGATCCATTATCCGACAGTCAAGCTAATAATATTTCAATAAAATATCCAAAAACCCGACTGCGTAAAAAAGAATTTTACGCAGTCGGGTTTTTGGATTTTTAAAATTATGTTTTTTTTCTATATATTTTATAATAAGTTAAAATGTTATCCATGTGATTGGTACAATTTTTTTTACTTTTAGTAGTTGTCAGAAAATCCCTCATTACGTGGAAAATCGTGTTCAAAAAATTTAAAGTCAATAAATACAGCCCTAAAGAAATTAAAGAATGACATAAAACTTTGTTTTTAAACAGCCGACATATATAGGTACTTAGGTATGTTATCAACAAACAATTTCTGCTAGTTACAAACTGATACCTACTGCAAAATGCTACCTATGCCACACACTACATGCACTCTAGTTCGTTTCCTCGACAGGTCGGCCTCGGGTTTGTCGGCAGCCGGACCTGTCTGTGATTGCGGCAGATTCAATATCCGTTGATAACGTTTGCACATACTAGACCTATAAAATATATTTAATTCCACGAGGGCATGAGAAATTGAAAATATTTTACGAATGAATAAATTCGAAGTAGAGCTTGCGCCGGTTATTTCTGTGTTCAATATACTGAAAACTTTTATCGTGTCATTACAAAAGAATTGTAATTTTAAATTTTTGTTTAATTTTGACAGATATACCATACATTTTGCTGTCAAATGTAATTGTACTAGTGGTAGCTTATATAACGTATAGCTTTTAAAAATAGCATGCTATTAGCATGGAGCTTATTATTTTATTTATTTATTTACGGAAGTAATACAGCCATTACAATATTAAATAACTTAAACGTAAGTATCTTGACGCCATTGATGATACTTCACATACAGAGCCTCGAATAATGACAATATGTAAGGTCATAACAAGAATAGTTAACTAATTAAAATAACTTTAAACATGCGTTGTACTTTGTTTCAAAAATGTTAATTAATTGGGTTACTTATAACGTACGTAAGATATATTTTCTTATATTTCCTTTTTAGATATATTTCCACGGAAACATAAAAAATTGACTCTTTATCAATCGAGTCCAAAGAAACTTTTAGTTAGGTACCAAAACAAATGTTTGAAAGTAGAGGGTATTTCAACGGCAAAGTTAAGTGTCGGCAATTTATTTATTAACCTAGCAACGTGTGTACCACGTGACACCAGCTAAGCTGATTCCCAGTAACATCCATCCGCCCACACTCTACCTACCTACGTCCCCCATGCGACAAAGCCCCAGCTGTATCTGGGGTGTACTGGTCGCGTAGGTTTAAACTATTCGGTTGTGCGCCTTCAGCGTACGCCAGCCCGGTTAAGATGACAAAGCCCTTCAGGCTATCATCAGTGTATCATACAAAAAAAAATCTACCTACCTACCCTCTTCTGTTCTATTCTCAGTTAGTGTACAAACATCGATATTATAAACGTAAATACAACTAAATTGCCATGGATAATGGGTATTTTGTTTAAACATTTTTAATTTAATTCGGTATTTAGGGACTTCTATTTTCGTTTTCATTTTCACCGTAGACAAAAATTCTCTATCTAAATACCTACGCAGTTAGATAACTCTATTTGACGAAACTTTCGTAAAATACAGGGTGTAAGTGACAGTCAGGCAATGTTGATATGCTTTCTAAGCATGATTTTAAGGCGCCTTCACTAACCTCCTAAACTTTGAGTCAAAATTGAAACCTTATTTTTTTATGTTAAAATTTAGATCAGAACATTTTTATGGTTTTAATTGTTATACCTAATGTAAAAAGGCCTTATATTTTTGTTAAGTCTAGTTAAAATAATTTTTTAACGGACCTTTATACTGAGACGGACTATTCAAAATAGGATTTGCCAAACCTACTACTGCAATATTCGTTAGGTGTCAGCATGATAAGCCGAAAAGATGATATCAAATTTGGAAAATAGTAATCTTACGCAATGCCAATTTTTTGGTGCTCGAGTTCACAAGCCCATTTAACTAGTCACTGTCGTATAACTCAACATAATGTTCAGTATTTCAGTATATTTTTGACTGTCGTCACACTTTGTACATAATTATACAGGGTGTAACAAAAGGGGTATGTTAAGCGAAAAGCTATGTGAATAGCCCACTAAAAGGAACCTACCTACAAAATTTCAGACTCGAAATCACATGATTATTTTTCAGATAGTATGGAGAATTCCTACACAACTCAGGAATGTTCATACAATCTTGAAAAATAAACATGTTATTTCAAATCTCAAATTTTGGAAATAGGTTCTCTATAGTGGGCTATTTACATAGCTTTTCGCTTAACATACCTTTTCTGTTACATCCTGTAGATAAATTTGAAAGATAGGTATCGGAAAAATTTTCTTTTGAAAAGTAAGGGGATACCTTTCTTTTGTATTGTTACATTTATCGTTCTAGCAAATAACATGATCCGGATAACCTGACGTTATTTTGTATCTTCTGAATTGTAATACCATTAAAGCTTTATAAGAATACTAGAGGACCCGACAGACGTTGTCCTGTCCCACGCCTTAAATGCAAACTTTCTGAAATAATCTGTAACAATATGGACCGTAATAAAAACATTGTCTAATTGACCAAATTCATTTTCGAAGTCATTTGAACACACACTAAAAAAATCATCAAAATCGGTTTAGCCGTTTTAGAAGAACTTCAATTACTTTAAGATTTAATTAATTATATAAAGATAAAGGAAACATTTCCGAGATAAAACAACCATCTACCGGGCGTAACTATTATCCTTGTGAGTAATCGATACAGCGACTACAGCGCAGTCTGCTGAATCCTACGTAAAAGGTTCTCTAACATCAACAATACAAATCTTCTGTTAGTGTGTTTATGATTGAACTCCTTCTAAACGGCTGGACCGATTTTAATGAAATTATTCGTGTGTGTTCAAATAGGTTCGAGAATTGTTTTGATTTACAATTCGGTCAACATTTTGTTATTTCTGCAGTCCACGCGGACGGAGTTCAAAAACATTATTCAGTTGACCGAATTGTGAATCTAAACCATCCTCGAACCTGCTTGAACACACACAAACAATTTCATCAAAATCTGTCCAGCCGTTTAGAAGGAAATACATTACAAACGCAAGAATAGAAGATCTATTTATGTAAGGAAAAGGAAACATTTCCGATATATAACAACCATCTACCGGGTGTAACTGAAACTATAGTATATTTTTGAATATTCGACACAGCGACTGCACCACAGTCTGCCGGATCCTATGTAAAAAGTTCTAACATAAACAACAATATAAATCTTCTTTTCGTGTGGTTTTAATTGAACTCCTTCTAAACGGCTGGACTAATTTTGATGAAATTTTGTGTGTATGTTTAAGTTGGTTCGAGGATGGTTTAGCTTCACAATTCGGTCAACTAAATAATGTTTTTCGACTCCGTCCGCGTGGACTGCAGAGAAAACAAAATGTCGTTGACCGAATCGTCAGTCTAAACCATTCTCGAACCCACTAGAACACATACACAAAATTTCATCAAAATAGGTTGAGCCGTTTAGAGGGAAATCCATTACAAACACACGAACAGAAGATTTTTATATACAGGATGTAACAAAAAAGGTATGTTAAGCGAAAAGCTATGTAAATAGCTCACTGTAGAGAACCTATCCACAAAATTTGAGACCCGAAATCACATGTTTATTTTTCCCGATAGTATGGAGAATTTTTAAATATCTCAGGAATTTTCATACAATCTTGAAAAATAAAAATGTGATTACGAGTCTCAAATTTTGGAAATAGGTTCTCTATAGTGGGCTATTTTTATAGCTTTTCGCTTAACATACCCTTTCTGTTACACCCTATATATAAAGATGAATTCCTGTCGAAGCTCTTACACAAAGCACCCGGCCGGGTACTACTTATTGTCACAAAGTCACGGAAAGCTCTCACCGACGTAAACATATAATACTTTGAAAGTACCTTCTTAAAGTTCCCGGCCGACCGGCCGAATCGGTAATGCCAACATCGCAGAACATAATCTGTGACACGTGTCCCACGTGTCCAACTACATCACCGAATTTTACTTCAAACTGCTCTCTAATAGTGAGGCTCTCAATTATTTTTGTATAAATAGGAATTGGGACGTGGTCGTTTGCGGCTGAACGCAGTTTTGGTCTGAACACAACCTTTACCAAAACACTATGAACCTACTTAGGTATTCTAACAAACGTAGTTGTCGCGGACTCCGACTTCGGTCGTCGCCGGCGACAAGGGGTTGGGGGGCCAGGCGGGTTACCGAACAAACTTCCCAATAGCGGTGCCCCGTCCGACTGAATAAAACACTTTCGATGCTCGTGGACTGTATATTTTCTTAACTCCCTCGAAGACAGTTATTACACAAAGCTTCTTATTATTTCTAACTATTTACAATTTTTCTTCTTATTTCTTGACTGTAGGCACTGTATAGGAAAACTACAAAGTTCATACGGACGGAATTTTTATCCCTCGGGTCCTCCCTTACCGTCCGTAAATAGGCAGATTTTGCCTACCAAACTTGACCGCTTTTCACTACAATTTTTACTTTGGTTTATACCTATTTCGGTCGCAATCTCAAAACATATTAATCTTACACTATTGAATGTTACATATTTTTACAGGTTTTTCAGTGCCTTACCTTATAACAAAACAATTATTCATGTAGAACTTGAAATCAAAAAGCTATTTACAATTCAAATGGTACATTCTACGAAAACTAGACATTCATGTAACCTTTTACATTAATTATCCTATGTAATTCGTAATCTCTATAGTAAAACATAATCTGACCAATCAGCGTCGAGCACTTATTAAAAACACAATAATCACTTTTAGTTCACTTTTGATTAAATGTCCTCAATTACTTATAACACTTATTTACAGTCTCTGCCGTTCTTAACATTCTCCCCCCGGCGCAGAAGTTTACTTCGAAGCCTCACTTCGGAAGAACAGCCAATTTCCTGGTCGGCCTCCGGAAAACACCTCCGCTGGTCCTTACGTCAGCTGTTCGCACCTCACCATCAGGTCCTGGGTGGACGGCTTCGACGATCCCTCGTGGCCAGATGTTGCGTGGGAGATCTTGATCTACAACCACCACCAAATCTCCGGGTTGGATCTGCTGCCTGTTTTCTGAGGAGTTCCCTCGAGGTACCAAAGTGGGTAGGTACTCTCGGATCCATCTTCTCCAAAATTCGTCAGCCAGCGCTTGGGCTACGCGCCAGGCTTTTCTATCAGCTGGTTGGCATGGACCGGTTTGAGGAAGACCCTGCGATGACCCCAGCAGAAAATGGTTCGGAGTTAATGCCTCTGGGTCATCAGGACTGCAGGAAACATGGGTTAAAGGACGAGCATTTACCGAGTACTCAGCCTCAACCAGTAAAGTATGTAATACCTCTTCTTTGGGGTATTTCTCGTTCAGGGTGGCGTTGAGTGCCACCTTCACCGAGCGCACTAAGCGCTCCCATGCACCTCCCTGATTAGGTGCGCCAGGAGGGATGAAACGCCATGTCATCCGATGAGTCAGCGCGAAGTCTTCAAGAGTTGGGGCCCATTCTTCATAGGCGGCGCGTAACTCAACATCCGCTCCTCGAAAGTTGGTCCCGTTGTCGCTGTACATTAGTCGGGGCCATCCTCTTCTTGCTGCCATTCTTCTTAGTGCCATGATGGCAGAGTCGGTAGACAGGCTGGCCACGAGCTCCAGATGAATGGCTCGCGTGGTCAAACAGGTGAAGAGTGCACACCATCTCTTCTCGTGTCGCCTTCCAATGGTAACCATCATGGGCCCGAAATAATCCACGCCACAATTGGTGAAAGGGCGTGATCCTGGGTCCATTCTGGCTAGCGGCAGATCCCCTGTCTTCGGTATTCGAGGATTGGCTCTTCTGACCCGGCACCATGTGCATTCTCTCGCCGTGTTCTTTACGGCTGGTCTTAGGTGAAGGATCCAGTACTGCTGTCGTAGGTCGTTCACTACCCGTTCGTGGCTTCCATGTCCCGCTGCTTTGTGGTGCTTCATGATAAGCAGGCGGCTGAGTGGATGCCTTCCACTCAGGATGACTGGGTTCTTCATTCCCGAAGCTATGTTGGTGGCTCCGATGCGGCTTTGTACTCGCAGTAGTCCTTCTTTTAATTCCGGGTCCAGTTTGTATAAGCGACTGCTCTTTGTTAATGCTCTTCCCTTCCTGAGGTTATGGATTTCCTCAGGGAAATCTTCGATCTGAGCGCGTTCCATCCACAGTCTTTCTGCTTGATTTAAGTGTTTCACTTCCAAGCTTTTTGTTCCCAGATGACGCCATTTCTCCGCTATCATCAGCACTCGTGCTGTAGTGCGTATTAATTTGTCATAGGAGCTAAATCTTGAAATGTCCGGCATGGCTTCCCAGTGCGGCGGTGGCTTGATCTCGACCACATGCTGCACAGTCTCTATTTCGTGAGCCTCTTCTTCTTTGGGCCATTCTTCTTCCCTGTTCAATAGGAAGGCGGGTCCTTGAAGCCACCTTTCCCCAACTCCGTTGACATATTTTTCTCGGGTGGCATCGTCTGCAACGTTCATGTCTGTGGGAATCCATCTCCATTGTTCGGATTCCGTTTGCTCGGCGATTTCACCCAATCGATGCGCTACGAAGGGCGTATATCTCTTCGCGTTGTTTCTAATCCATTGTAACACTGTTCTTGAGTCCGTCCAGTATACGGTCTTCTCCACTTCCCATCGGTGTTCGTGCTTTATTGTTTCCGCCAGCCTTGTTCCGATGACTGCTGCTTGTAGTTCCAGTCTCGGTATGCTGAGAGTCTTCATTGGGGCTACCTTGGCTTTGCCAGCCGCAAGACATATCTTCACTCTCCCGTCCGGGTTCTGTAGCCTCCAATATGCCGCCACAGCATAGGCTCGTTCACTTGCGTCGCAGAATATATGGAGCTCTCGTCGATTGTACTTCGCTGTGTTATCGTAGCAGCGAGGTATTCGCAAGGTTGCAACGTTTTGTAATCCATTTAACCAATTGTTAAACTCTTTTGCCTCTTCTCTCGGAATAGCTTCATCCCATCCAATCTGCAGCCGCCAAATATCTTGCAATTGTATCTTGGCCGCAATGGTGTATGGACTCAAGAAGCCTAGTGGGTCGTACACGGACATCACCGCGCTCAGAGCTTCCCTCTTGGTCGGTGTACGCTTGGTTGTGCGAACTTCCTCTGGTACTCGAGCCAGCGTAGTGTTGAATCCCAACTCGTCCTTGTCGGCATCCCAAATCATGCCGAGGGTCTTCTCGTATCCGAGGTTTTCTTTTGACATGAGTTTGGCTGGTGTCGATCTTCGAGTTTCCGCTGGGAATTTTTCGAGCAATCTTCTGCTATTGGAGTACCATCCTCTTAATTTGAAGCTTGCTTGTCGGTGCACGTAGTCCACTTGCGCGGCTGTTTCTATTGCTTCTTCCTCCGTTCTGAAGCTCTCCACCATGTCGTCCATGTAGTGGTTTCTCGTTATGGACCTCAACGCCTTTGGGTGAGTAAGCGCGTGGTCCAGTGCGTTCTGATTTCTTACGCTGTGTGCCAGGAACGGAGAACTTGAGGCTCCAAATATCATCGACGTCATCTTGAGAAGCATTGGTGGTTCACTCTTGTCTTCTCTCCATAAGAACATCTGTGCTGGCTGGTCTTCTTTCCTAATCTTTATTTGCAGAAACATTTCTTGAATGTCTGCTGTTACTGCCACCGGTTCTTCTCGAAATCGGAACAATATTCCGGGTAGCGATCTCAGAAGGTCTGGTCCCTCTAGGAGCTCGCTGTTCAGACTTTTCCCATTCACGGTGGCTGCTGCGTCGAACACAAGGCGGATCTTTCCGGGCTTATTCGGGTTCCGGACTGCGAAGTGCGGGAGATACCAGGCGATAGGGCTGTCTTGTTCTGTCCCGTCGCATTTTTCTGCGTAACCCTTTTCCAGTAGGTTTCGTATCTGAGCCGTGTATTCACGTGCGAACTCCGAGTCTCGGCTCATCTTATTTTCAATGTTCTTCAGCCGTCGGTACGCCGCTTCATAACTTCGTGGCATCTTCACATTGTCCCTTTGCCATGGAAGTCCTACTTCGTATCTCTTTTCAATTCGACGCGATGTTTCATTGAATATCTTAATTGCTTGTTCTTCTCTTGGCGTCTTCTTGATGGCCAGAGAAACTCCCAAGGCGTCCAAATCGTAATGTCGTTGCACTAATTCTTCCAGGGCCGTGTCCTGTCCGGTCGTAGGCTCCTGTTGGATTCCTTGATTGATTCTTCGGTGGAAGAGGTGAAGGACCGTTTCATCTCTTCCTGCTGTGCTGGGTTTGGATGCCCATCCAAATATGACCCATCCTAGTGCGGTTTTGGCAGCTGCTGGTTCCTTAGTTCCTCCTCTTAGTATCTTGGACGATACTAGTAGGTTCCAGTTGTCAGCGCCTATCAGCATCTTCGGCTTCACGTTTGCGTGGCATACGTTTTCTGCATTCAGATCCTTTAGGTGAGGACATTGCAAGACGGATGTGGGTACCGTCTGGGTATGCAGTGTTAAGTTCTTCACTGTTCTTCCTTCTATGCAGTGACCGTTCTGTGACTGTCTCCCTTTTATGTTAAGGGTCACCCTCTTGCTTGACATTTCGTTCGACGTCGAATTGACCCCTCTTATCTTCAATTGCTCTTCCTTCCCCATTGCGCCGACCTGTTCCGCAATTTCTTGGTCCACCAGTGTGACGGTTGAGCCATCATCCAGCAGTGCGTACACCTCCACTTCTCCCTTGGGTCCGGACACTGTTACCGGACATAACTTCAGTATGACGCGACCGGTCTCGGCGGATTGTGTGGTCATTACAGCTTCATCCGTGGCCTCCTTTTCTGGGGATTCATCGGAAACTTTCTTGTATTCTGTGTGCAGCAATACATGATGAGGTCTTCGACAATTGTCCTTGCCGCAAGGCTTGGCTCTGCATGACAAACTTCGGTGCCTTCCTTTCAAGCACTTGAAGCATATTCCCTTCTCCTTGACTATCTTCCATCTATCATCCATGATTAGACGGGCAAACTTCGTGCATCTTCCTAAGTGGTGGTTCTCTCCACAGTTAGGGCAGCTCAACTTGCGTTCTTCTTCCGTGGTGTTGTAGACTCGGTGCTTCATTGGAGTCTTCGTTGGCGGATTTCTTTTCTTCATCTCGCTCGTTGGCGTGGCTGACACTCCCCCCGTATATGTGTATCGGAGCGCCAAGTCAGCTTCATTCATCAGAAATCGGCTCAGCGCAACCACTTCCGGTTCTTCGGAACCTTCATTGCTTCTAGCGAAGTCACACCATCGTGTTCTCAGGTATGGGCTTAGCTTCTCTACGATGTCTCTTGCCAACATCGGATTGTTCAAACATCCTCGTGCATCCACTGCATTCAAGGTGTATACTATATTCTGGAGCTTCACCGCCAGGGCATTCAGGTCCGCAGCTGACGGTCCCGGACGACTGAGTTTCTTCAGCTCTTCTAGTGCTCGGTTGATGATGACTTCCTTTCGCCCGAAGCATTGTTCCAAAGTCTTCATGATGGCTTCAGGATCTCTGGTCGTATGCAGTAATGCTGCGACCGCTTCTCGGGCTTCCCCTCTTAGTGCGTTCCTCAACCGTGCCATATTTTCCACCGGCGAGAAGTCATATAAGTCCGTTGAGTCTCGCATGGCGGCTTTGAATGCGAGCCATTCCACGGCAGAGCCTGAAAATGTAGGAAGCTCCGTCACTTGTCGTGGTGGTGGACGCATTCGCATCATCTTCTCCAGGGTCACGGCCAGTTGCTCGATTCCCTTTCCTCGCGGTGAGCGTGTACGACGCTCTCTTGCTGGCGTTTCTTCCGGATAGGCTTCATTTCTTCGCGTTGTAGGTGGCTCGTTCCAGCCACGGCGGGGTCCTATTTCCGGGCAATCTTCTTTAAGAACCCTCCGTCTAGGTGAGCGTTCACGGTTCCCGGCGCCTTCTTCGTTGGCCCAGGTGGGATGACGTTCCTTATATTCTTCCTGACGAAGCTGTCCTCTTGATGCCACCATCATCGACGGTGAGCGCGCCCGTGGTTCAGGACCCTCTTCATCGGCCCAGGCTTGGCGATGCTCCATCGATGGCGGCACATTTTCTGAACGTATTCGTCCCTGTGGTGGGGGTGAATCTGCTCGTCCTCCTAGGCCTTCAATATTAGCCCAGGCGCGGCGTCGTTCAGGTTCCGGCGATCCTTCATTTCTGCGAAGGCGGCCCACTTCATGGTGTCTTCCTATAGCAGTGCCTACAGCCCCTTGCACCCATTCATCCACGCGGTCATTCGGTGCATCCCCCGGTTCTGACCCGACACTTTCGGCTTCTTCGTGGATTAGGGCGACGTCCATAGCTAGCTTCTTACGTACTAGCTCAGTTTCTACTTCAATTTCTTTCCTTCGCAAGAATGCAAGTCGCTCCTCTGCTTCATATTCTGCTTGCCGGATACGGGCGACAGTGCTAGTGGTCGATCGTTCGGAGCGTACCGACCTCGGCGGGGACGGTCTTCGTGCAGCGGCGGTGGCAGTACTTGCGGCGGAGTATTCTTCATAGGGCGTAGCGGTTGCTTCTCTCTCCCCCCGTTTGACATTTCTGACGGCGGCAGCAGTGATGGTCCTCACAGCTAAGGACCGGCAGGTATGCGACCCCGGGTTAAGGGCGGCGGCGGCGTTGTATTCTTCGCGTAGTCGAGCGGCGTGTGCTCGGGCTTCCATTAAGTTGGCGGCGCGCGTCCTAGTACCTTCCAACGTAGCGGGGTGCGGGACGGCTCCCTCTTCCCTGGCGGAGTGCGTCGAGACGTCGTGGGGCCCGGCGGCATCGTGATATTCGGCGCCGCGCTCGTCAGTACCATAGCGCTCGTCGGCGCGCGCGGATGTCTCGTAGTAACCGGCGTCGCGCGCGGCGGCGCGCGTGACGGCTTCTCGACCGCTAGCGGCGCGCGCGGCGCCGCCAGAACGCGTAGCGAACCGAGCTGCGGCGTCCCGACCGCCGTCGTGCGCAGCGGTGCGCACGGTCGCGTCCGAGCCGCCCGCGGCGCGTGTGGCGGCTTCCCGATCACCGGCGGCGGTGTGGGTCTCGGTGCTGGCCGTCGTCTCGGAGGGTGACTGCGGCGAGCGTTCCTGTTGGCAGGGACTCTCCCCACGTTGGCTTCGCGTACGAACCATCTTCGATCTTCACAGGTGCTGAGTCTTCAATCTTCTGATCCGGCTCGAAGGACCAAAATTGTCGCGGACTCCGACTTCGGTCGTCGCCGGCGACAAGGGGTTGGGGGGCCAGGCGGGTTACCGAACAAACTTCCCAATAGCGGTGCCCCGTCCGACTGAATAAAACACTTTCGATGCTCGTGGACTGTATATTTTCTTAACTCCCTCGAAGACAGTTATTACACAAAGCTTCTTATTATTTCTAACTATTTACAATTTTTCTTCTTATTTCTTGACTGTAGGCACTGTATAGGAAAACTACAAAGTTCATACGGACGGAATTTTTATCCCTCGGGTCCTCCCTTACCGTCCGTAAATAGGCAGATTTTGCCTACCAAACTTGACCGCTTTTCACTACAATTTTTACTTTGGTTTATACCTATTTCGGTCGCAATCTCAAAACATATTAATCTTACACTATTGAATGTTACATATTTTTACAGGTTTTTCAGTGCCTTACCTTATAACAAAACAATTATTCATGTAGAACTTGAAATCAAAAAGCTATTTACAATTCAAATGGTACATTCTACGAAAACTAGACATTCATGTAACCTTTTACATTAATTATCCTATGTAATTCGTAATCTCTATAGTAAAACATAATCTGACCAATCAGCGTCGAGCACTTATTAAAAACACAATAATCACTTTTAGTTCACTTTTGATTAAATGTCCTCAATTACTTATAACACTTATTTACAGTCTCTGCTGTTCTTAACAGTAGTGCTTGAACTAATTTTTTTTTTTAAGTTGCCAAATCCACTATGCCCGTCTACTATATTTAAAAAGGA
Source organism: Carposina sasakii (assembly GCA_014607495.2). Classification (NCBI taxonomy): domain Eukaryota; kingdom Metazoa; phylum Arthropoda; class Insecta; order Lepidoptera; family Carposinidae; genus Carposina; species Carposina sasakii. Next base: position 3,874,583 of record CP053148.1, read on the forward strand.
CCTCGAATAGTGAGCTGAATAATTTACATTATTAAAAAATATTCTTTACTATATAATTCTTTGGCCGCGTGGTGCCGGAAGAGTAGAATTCGTACCACCCCATGTCTGCCCATGGGTATCGTACGAGGCGATTAAGGGTTTCCGGGACGTGGGCAGCAGCGCCTCCCGTGTTGACAACATAGTCCAAAATACAAACTGCGGTCACCAACCCGCCTGCCCAGCGTGGTGACTATGGGCAAATACCCCTATGGCAGTCTTGTGGCGTGCCCTGGGGGAGGCCTACGTCCAGCGGTGAACTGCAATAGGCTGATGATGATGATATAATCCTTTACAATATAGTACCTTCCTAATATGTTTTGAAGTAGGTATCTTCGACAGTTAAACCCGACTGCGACTGCGTAAAATTTAGAGCCATCAGTCTCAGTCAGTGTCATTCTCATGACCAAGACGAATTTAATGATACCTCTCAAGCTCAAATGTGACAAGCTGTTTAGGCTCTAGCGTGTTAAAGAAATATACATATGTATCCATACACTCGAAATACATGACCCTCCTTCTAGCGCAGTCGGATAAAATTAAATGTGAATGCTTATAAATCCCAATTTTTATCATACCCGACAGATTTTTTAATCCAATGTCAATCAGTTCTCGATGCTTTAAGCAGAGATCGATGTCGGTATCAGAAGCACATCGAAATCGTTTCGGTAATTACAATGGATTGTTGATGAGTTTCCGCTCGATTTCTCCCTGATACAAATTTTAATCGGACTCTGATCCCCAATATTAATGTTGTCCCTATTTTATTTATAGTGATATTTAAGAAGGGCACCATAATACGTAAACTTAGTCACTATATCTCGTCGTGTATGCACTAGGTTCAAGCTTGGTTTCACATCATCAGCTTTATCATCATCATTATAATTTCAGTGTTGAAAACTCCGCTGCTGAACATAGGCCTTATTACAACTTATTATGTCTATAATTTTATAATCTACACTTTATTTTTAGTAATGGCACGAACTCGACTGTTCCGTGCAAATTTCCTATTGGTGTTCGCCTACCCCCATTGACCCCCAAATCCTACACGTATTGACCGTCAGGTATGTAAAGAACCCTTGATGCGGTTTGTTAGCGGTTAGTCGGCAATCAAATAATTTAATGACCGCTATACGGATTGGGGAAACAACTGTCAGATGCGTCACACTTAGAACAAGTTGACAGACATTTTTTTCCTTTTTTCATGTATGTTTAATCGTCTTTAAATCGCTAGCAGAGAACTCCAATGTATAATGATAGATTATCCGCATAAAATACAATACAACCGCTCAGCAAAACCAGTCTTATGAGGCAGAAATACGTACCATTTTTCTTCGGCGCCATCCACCTTTATGTCCGGGATGTTAGGTATTTTCTTGTTCAGATACGCGGAGGATATTTTGAGTAAAGCCTGGGAACAAACACAGGTGCTTATCCAATTGGCCATTACGAGAAATGTCTGTGCACAAAGGAACAACATTTATAACTGTAAATTTGTGCCCTTTTTCAGAAACTATTTACACTCGAATAAGTTGGCTTCAGGGATGGATGACTGAAGCCACCTGCTGTCATCGAAAAATATGAGTTATCGTGTGCATTTTTGCTAGGAATGCACAATTTATTTATTTATTTTATTTATTTATTACAGCTCTGTGGACAACCAACAGCTTATAAAACAATACAATATATTCTATAGCAACAAAGAAGCCAATTACAGGTTATCACATGTAACAATAACATACGTAGTTTTTAGAAGTTTAATAATTTCAATCATTACCTAATAGCAGTACTGCCTTAAAAATCTATGAAAAGAGAACATTGACATCGTGTGAATTTATATATGTAGTACAAAAGCTGCGTCAGAACAACAATACCCGCTGCCCAACTCACCACTACTGTTCCGAATCAAAGAATTTATTGCTTATGTGCCGCCTAACAATCGCCACACTCTTACCGTTAAATAAATCGATATCCAGTTCATATGCCAGCTCATTCATTGCTTTGCTAGCCCTCCAAAGAAAAGCATTCTGTTGGTAGTTCGTACGAACTCTGGAGAGAGAGATAGGAAGATAGTAGCGCCTAGACTTAGCTGGTACAGAAAATGAAATTTTTCCCAATAATTCCATAGAATCAACCGCTCCCGTAGTGATGCCTAATAAGTAGGTTAGATCAGCAATTTGACGCCTAGATTGAAGTGGCATAAATTATGTTTCCTACATAAAGCCAAGTACTGACTGGAATCGTATGGATACTTGCACCTAAAACAGGTGTACTTAATGAACCTACGCCGAATAGCCTCGATTCTGTCTTATATTGGGTTCCATACTTGTGTTGCGTATTCCAAGTTACTCCTGACTAGACTGCAGTAGAGAATTTTAAACGTTTTAATTCTGAAGAAACAAGATGAGCTGCGAAACACAAACCCCAGCGCTCGAGTAGCCTTCTTAATTATGCCATGTATGTGTTCGTCAAACAGAAGTTTGGAGTCATGTACGACACCCAAATCTCGGATAGTGGACAATCGTACAAACAACTGACCTGACGGTGGTATGAAGTATGGTATGAATTACTCGAATTCTCAGATTTCAGCTGAAACGCAACCGAAACGGTACCGTTGTAGTAGCACGATGCGTAACAATACGATAGTGACGTAGGTAATAAAACACATTTCAAAATGGCAAAGACATTTTTCTTGTTCCGTATGCTTGCGACCGCTGCGCTTTCTAAAATACACCGTAATGACTCATGGAAAATTTGTCGTAATAGCTCGTCATTCGATCCCGCCATAGCTTGCTTGATCGATTCTTGGCATCTTCCAGGGTGGCAGCAAGCAATACAATATACCGACTTCCCGCTTGAGTAATAAAGTATCACGCAGTGGTCGCGAGTATGACAGAATGAAAACAAATATGTATGTACTTATGTTAAAATATGTCTAATTACGACACAGTGATTATTGCTCCGTACCGACTGCGACCGAGGGTCTACAACGGTTCCGTTACAGCTTCGTTCCGGCTCAAAAATTTAGCAGAATCGCCTCTTGCCTTTTCTAAAATCTACAACTTTGCAATTTTATTCGAAGTTTGTAAAGCAAGAAAATTAAAAGGCCGTCGCAATTTCCCGAGACGAGATTCATAATATTTTCCACAAAACGTACAGGTATGCACAAATAATCTAAGAGATAGCTGCACTTTTAATAATCATTGTAGGAAGACTCGAGTAATCTCGGCAATCGCGCAATTGTTGAATGTATAGTTAAATTATCACCAAACCGCGCTAAATTTTTACAATCTTTTAAGCCAAATGAGAAATATTGAAAATGACGAATAAACCAAAACGCTCCATTGAAACCGTTGTCGTTTAACGCGATTGCCCTCCAGTATTAAGTGTTCAGGTAAGACAATACATACTTACCCAATTATAATTGAGTGGATATTTGGTGATACTTAATATAATATTCACTAGGTATCGTCTCCAGTCTTACCAGAAGTAGGCTCTTACACTTACGTTACGAATCAGCCTAACCGGTACTAAAAATGCAGCTACGAGTACCTCTTAGTCTATACAGCAGTGCAACAGACTGGGGCATGGCGGAGCGCCTTCAAATCAAAAATTAAATTCTACCAAAGCACAGAATATTTAATATTACAGGACATTTCAGAATGGAAATTATAACGAATTTACAAACGATCCAGAGCGCTCTATTTACTAACTTTCTATACGTTGCTTTTCAAAATTAACATTTCCAGGTTGTCTATATACCTATAACATGGTTTCACATCTATTTCGCATAGACATTAGATATCGTAATATCACTACCAATAGCGTACTACATCACACTAGATGTAGGCTTCCTATTGGAGGAAATTACGAACCGATCGAGAAATATATTACTATGTAAAATTCTCGAATCTTTTAGTCCGACCGGATAACATAGAATGGAGAGAGTAAGTGGCTTCCTTACTGTGGTAGTAAGTAAAATCTTTACACTTTACACATCGGAAATAGCGGGTTGATGCAACTTAGTATCCCTTTTTATTATACTTCGCTTCTAAGCTTTCCCGGGAGTGGATTTAACTTTCAACTTTAAAAGCTATTATATAGGGAGTGCCCGAGTGCATCCGCCACAGGTTTCACTTCCTATTTATGTGCTTCTATACTTATATCTTATTCCTCTTAATAAATATGCAAATAATAGCTATGTGGTTATTCTCTTAAACTACCTACACTACCTATACAAATTTGTTTTAAAACTCGACGGACAACAGAACAAGCAAAAGGATGAAAGGAAGAATATACTCGTAGGTACGTTAAAATATTATCTATATTTTTTACCGACTTTAAAAGAACGAGATTGTTTGAGAGAACATTTTATGCTGATTATTTGAAAACTTTTAAAATCATTAAAACAAATGGAGGCGCGAGTGGTAGTAGGTATATGACAATCTAGAGACTTGGATTTTCCTTTTTTCCCGTTTCTAATGCTCAGATGTTTAAGTGCTGCAGCGCCTTACCTCTGAATAAGACTTCTCAATAGCGGACCGCTTGACGATGTACGTGCGGAGGTCCTCTAGCAGGTCGCATTCATGCTGATTCTTCGCGTGGAGCTTCGCGATCTGCTCCGTGTGCAGGTTCTTTAAGAACTTCGTATAATTGCTCTGGAACAAAATTTTTAATTTGTATATTCTGCTATTATATTAATTGGAGTGATTTAATGTCAATGGATTCTGTTCAGTTATCGTACCATAACCTGGATGTTATAAAAACGTTTGAGGAACGTAAAGAAGCACGATTTGCTAAACAGGTGGAAAGCGATCTTGTCGGGTTTGGTGACCGCAGTGGGATTTTTGTATTATTATTATACTTGCATCTCAACTAATATTGTACTCGTAAATGCAAAAGTAATTTTGTTTGTTTATTTACTTGTTTGTTCACAATTTATTTATTCAACCAATCTTCTTTAAATATTGTATACACTAGTGGACGTCCGCGACTTCGTACGCGTGGACTGCAGAAAAAAACTAAATGTCAAAATTATCCGGGATTAAAATATTCTCCCGGAACAAAAAGTAGCCTACGTGTTAATCCAGGATGTCAGCTAACTCCATACCAAATTTTATTAAAATCGTTCCAGCCGTTTTTACGTGAAAGAGTAACAAACATCCATCCATCCATACTCACAAACTTTCGCGTTTATAATATTATTATATGGACTCGACAAGCACTGTCTCAATAGTTGTTTCAGTCAACGGCCAAATAGCTAAGAGCCTCGATCAACACTCTCGCTAGGCAGTTGGGTCAAGGGCCAGATACAGAAGGCGGTACTCCTCGACACAGTACGCATTGTGAAGAGGTTCCTCACTCTTGTACCCTGACCGCCGGCAGCTTGGACCTAGGTCCCGCTGCAGGCGCGGTACTATTCTTTATATTGTTACATGTATATTTTTATATATCAAGATATACTTATTTTTATTTGATATAATAAGAAAAATAATAAATGACTGCATAATAATGTTTATTTTATAATTTTTGTATATTGTAGTAAATTCATATTTAAAAATGTAAAAAAATAAGAAAAATTATAAATTAAATAGATAATAATAATAGTAGGATATAGTTATAAGTACGGAGAAGGAATCGGGTATAGACATTATGTAGTCCACATAATAAAGTCGCGGTCCACAGCCAAAGTAGTCAAAGTAAAGAATAAGAACAAGATCTAGTCTAGCGTTACATTTAGTGGTCTTCAAAAAAGCTATATTCTCGGAACGCGTGAGTGATATGCTACATGCAAGTAACGCGCTATTTTCACCGTGACGTTATAACGTTACGAGTTGCAATTAAATATGTAGTTCCTTTGAACGGTGGCACTAGTTCCCTAGTGTATAATTATGTAAACAAAAAATGTTAGTTCCAGAATCGGGCACCGGAGCAATTCTATGAAACAAACTGTTACGTTCTATATCACACTACTAATATCACGACAATAAAGACTCACGAATACGAACGAACCTCAATTCTGAGCTGTTGCGTTTTATATAACCAATACCACTATCCCGCAAATCACAAGTCACGAATGAATGAATACGACCGAACGAATACGCTATATTCTTTTCATAGCTGGTTACGTTCTATATCACAATAGCAATATCACGCCAATGATAATTCACGAATTCACTATATTCTATTTGATGCTATTTCATATTCATAATAGCTGGTAGCTGTTGGTATTGGTAGTCCGGCGCCGGCCGTTACACGCTATGCGTGCGCGTGTGGAACGAAGGCGCGATGAGTCATGCGTACGCGACACGTGAAGCGCGCATATCGTTATAGCGTTTAGCTTGGAACGAGTCAATTAAATTATTGGTTACTGCGTTACGGACAAATAGCATGCTATTTTTAAAAGCTATACTTTATATTAGCTACCATTAGTTACATTGGAGTACCTCTCTGACTCACGAGCTTACTTCACTTTTCCTTCATGAGTGTATCTTTGATCACAATGAGGACTAGGACTCATCTCTTTGACTTGTATTTGTAGCATTGCTTTGTTGAGAGCAACTAGCAATTACCTACTAGGTGCTTTATTAGTAGCCCATTCTGTTTACAGCAATTCGCTTGAATATTTCTTTATATATGAAAGCAATGCATTCGAGAAATTTATTTTTACAAGCAACCAATTTGGGACTATTTGTAGAGATAGGGAAAAAAGAACTACATACTAAATATTTAGGTACGAGTATACGGATAAAGATATAATACGAGTATAACTTGTTCGAACGTAATTACTTAATTATTGTTTCCTTCAATAGGTTAAATAAATCAATTAACATAATCAGAAGGACTTTTATGTAAAGAAATTATTTAAGATACTCATAAAAGCTTACTGATCAATTCTTATGAAAATCTAAGATGACTAAAAATAACAACAATTTAGAATCTAAATAAATACATGTGAAGTCGTCAAGCAAGCCTACTCGAAATCATCCTAGTTTCCATTTTGCCCAAAGAATCAAATATTTCTAGTCAGCTATTCAGCGCAGCAATGCGGTCAGCATTTCGGGCATGCTACTTGAAAACAGAGATCTAAAGCAGTTGTGCTATGGAAAACGATGAGCGAGAAGCAAGCGAGAAGCAAGTAAAGCTATAAAATAGAAATGAGTAGGCGATCAGCCATTCATCTGAGCGATCAGCGATAAACGAGTGTACGGTTTTGTCGCTGGGCGGTAAGCGAGTACGCGAAACCCATGGAAGTAGTCTCCCATCTCTTACTCGCTCTCTCGGTTATCTCTGTTAGCGTATTCCTTTTGTTTATACGGAATGTAGGTATATCTCTTAGGTATATCTATTCTACGTTTCTTGAGCGAAAAAACCAATAGTTAGTCGCTATCTCGCCGGCGGCGGCGGCGTAGATATAGTGTTCTGTGGCGGCGGCGATCGGACATCTGCCTAATGACGCTGTGCACAACGCTCCAATTTTTACAGGGTGTAACAAAAGGGGTATGTAAGGCGAAAAGTTATGTGAATAGCCCACTAAAAGGAACCTATCCACAAAATTTCAGACTCGAAATCACATGTTTATTTTTCCAGATACGAGTAGTATGGAGAATTCCTAAATAAGTCAGGAATGTTCACACAATCTTGAAAAATAAACATGTGATTTTGAATCTCAAATTATGCAAATAGGTTCTCTATAGTGGGCTATTTACATAGCTTTTCGCTTAACATACCATACCCTATCTATTACACCCTGTATAACATTGCGACGATTTGTTTACATATAAATTGGTAATACTTTTTCTAATGGACTAGCTGTTGCCCGCGACTACGTTGGCGTGAACTACAATGAAGCCTAGGACTGCCTACTTGTAACCAATACCGTCTTTACCATAAGGGCACACGGGGCCCGTGCCCAGGGCCCCCATTCTCAGGGGGCCCCGAAGGACCGACAATTTCTCTGACACATTTATTTTTAAAACATTTTTGGTGGGCACATTACACTTTGTTCACAAATCAGTAATCTTATCAGAAGGTATTTACATTACAAGGCATATACTAAGCCATTATATCGATGACTGCGCCTATTCCTACTGTACTAAATAATAATATTTCCGAACGCATCCTACCTAATTTACTAACGGCCAATTTCTATACGAGAGATCAAAAAGAATCTCGGATTCTTTAATTCCTAATTTGAAATTTTGTATGAAAACAATTGAACATTAAATCTGAGATATGCTAAAAATCTCTCAAGATCAGTTATAGAAATTGGCGGTAGGTAAGTACCTACACCATCTATCCGATAGCAATCACTCACGCAATCCCTCCGATTCCAAAGTCAAACTGCACCGTCTAAAGTCGATTTAGTTTTCTTTGTCAGTTTACAACAATCGAACCTGGTGAGTTTACCAAAGAATTTTATAATGAAGACGTTAATGCAGATGAGCTCAAAACAGAATGTTTTCATTAAAGCCAAAATATTAAAAACATAGCAAAGCAATCAATTTAAATATCTCAACCATACATACCCTAATAAAATCAAATCAATTGGAAGAAATTTTTCCAAACGTAGAAATTGCTACGAGAATATTCCTTTACCTAATGATTACCAATGAGCAGGATTTTCTGATAACTATTAAAAGTAAACAAGCTTCAGGTTTTATTTAAAAATAAGCTTTTATTAATTTTGTTAATAAAATTACCCGCTCGAAACGAACGAGCCTATTCGATGGGGTTGCGTCGTTTAATTAGGGAGTTCCTATTCCCCTGCCACCTTCAAGCTCCATCATCAGATCAGCTCTATCCTACTTCCTATCCTATCCTACTAATATTATAAATGCGAAAGTTTGTGAGTATGGATGGATAGATGGATGGATGGATAGCTATGTACCTACATATGTGTTGACTCAGCGCATGATTTAGTATAAATATCGATGTATAGCATTTAATAAAGGATTCTTATTAGACCTGTCATCTTCATCTAATTTACATCCCTCGTCCAGGAGACTTCGAATACCCCAAAACCACAGTAGCCACAGATGTTTCTTACTTTTTCATGTAAAAACGGCTGGAGCGATTTTAATAATAATAAGTATGGAGTTAGCCGACACCCTGGATTAACACATCCTCCTCCTCGCGTCGTTTTCCTCATTACTGAGGGTCGTGACTCCCCCACTGCTTCAGTTTCTCTCGTAAAATTTCCCTCCATCTGCTGCGATCCTGAGCTTCATGTAGGGCATTGTGGAAGTTGATGTTCAGAGTAGATCAGGATTAATAAATAGGCTACTTTTTATCCTGGGATAATATTTTTATCCCGGAAAACTTAGACGTTTTGTTTTTTTCCGCAGTAACCAAATCCAAAAAACCAGCAGTATTATAATATCATTAATGACATATAATATCATACTGTATGTGATTACCTATAATAAATGTATAAAATTATTAATAAAGAAATGGAAAAAATTCCTCACCCGGGTGGGAATCGAACCCACGACCTCTGCATACCGCGTTACTTAGTAAAAAAATGTTATTATGATTAGCTTTTTTTACTTTCCAAAAGGGCCCCAAATTCCTAGGGCCTAGTTTAAGACGGCCTTGCTTGTAACTACAGGATGATTTTTGGTCGTCAACGTTTCCGAAAACTACGGAATCTCCTCATCATCACGATCATTTTTCTCCATGGAAGCATACCTGGGAAGTGTCTGGTTTCCAAAATATTAGGGTCCAAAGTTGAGTAAATAGGCTGCGTATTTCTGCATAAATGCACATAGACGCGCGTAGCAGGATTTTTTCACGAAAAATAATTAATATCTGTCTATAAAAAAACTAACATAAACACTAGACACTATAAATTTCGCACGATCAAGGAATTTAAAATTTAAAAAAAAAAAAAAATCCGAGCATTTTTTTTGGCATAAACTTACTTTATTTCATGTATAGAATACGTACCCTTCGTTAAAGGTGGCCACAAAAAAACATCCTGTATATATTTCAATACTATTGGTTAATTAAATAAAGTGTGAGCAAACAAACAAACTTACTTTCGCATTTATAATATTAGTTGGGATAGGGTTACAAGTAATGCTAATGTAAAATCCTTATAATTTTTGCTTGCAATATTATTATTCACTCATACTCATAGTCATGGAGAAAAATATACCTTCTCCATGCCTGCAGTTCTGGCTACCCCATTGTGAGAACACAGCCATTATTTTTACATTATATTTTAGGATTTTATCAATTTTATGTGTTGTTCATAAAATAAACATTTTATTGTCGAGAACTTTCTCGTGTGTTTATTTTTTATAGGAGTTTGTGTATTAATATCTAATTTAATATTAAACTCTCTGTACGTATATATGTCGTGGCCAAATCACTTTAATAGTAATTTCATGAAATGGTCGGTTAGGTTAGGTTAGTATCATGAAATGATCAATTCATTATCATCATATGGTCAAGGGCATTTTGACCATTTCATGATATAAATAATTCAACGATATGGCCACGACATATATACTCTCTTATGTATTAATTTTTTAAACGTAAACCTTATAATAATATGACCTAACACGTGTCACTATTTATTTTCAGCTCTTTAAATTGTGTTTTAGAGACGCAACAACCAACTCGACGTAACTTCATTCATAAATGGCCACAGACAGTGCCACAGTATATACGTGACCAGTGTCGCAACTCCATACGTATCAACTTATCGCCACTGTATTTGCGGCGTAAATTTGTGGAGTTATCGACATGCCAATGTGAAATATTTTGCACGATTGACAGCATAAACCTCATAAAGCAAATTCAAAGAGGAGCTGTTATTAGCAATGTAGTTATTCTACTGCAATGATTTATTAATTTTGGGTATCATTTCTACCCACACCGGCAACAGTGTTATCATAAGAGCAACGTTTTTGTAAGTATATTTGCTCATGATATGGTATAATCCAACAAATGAATATAGTACGATTCTTCTATGCTGCTCTGGGAGTAAAAAACAACGTATAATAACAGCTGCTTCTCTTCCCGGGCATACTGTACAAGTCAGTAGAGGGACAAGAGGGTCTTGGTGTTTTGTAGGCGATGGGCTGACCACCTGTCACTACTAACCGAACTGGTACATCTCAACTATACCCTCAAAATTGGTCAGAAGTGGCACCATGTGGTTCTATCGGCCCTTGGTGCTCTACCTACCCCGTAAGGGATAAAGGCGTGATAATATGTATAGTACAGTACCAAATTATTTTATTGCCAACTTGTTTACTGGTACAAAATTTATTTCATTATACTGTGGCTAAGTCTCCCACTACTACTTCTGTAAAAGCTCTATGTCTGAACCATTTTATTTTCTTAACTTTGCTTCAAATGCTTTTTATTACTTTAATTAAATTCTAAATAAAATGTTGTTACAGTTATGTTACAGGATTTACACTGGAATCACGGCATTCGGTATACCTATGTATATGAGTAGCTTCAGCTAAGGTTGATTTAAAATACTGGTCGACACTGAAAATCTGCTGTAAAACTGAAACCGCAAGTTGAATGTGGTATAGATATGCTAATGATTGACTATTCTAATATATTTATAACATAAGTAAGATTAACCTAAACATGTTTCATAATTTCCTGTATTATAAATTACTTAGGTATGTACCAACTATTACCCTAAGCAAGAGTATAAGAAGACCAAGTTTATCATTGACATATCGTACCAAGCGTAGTAGGTTCGTAGATCGTAGCATATGCTACGAGAGGCGCCCGTGTAGCACGTACCTAATTGACTTTCATCGATCCTTCAATAACATTAAGGCCCGGTTGCAACAAATAAGTACATCTAGATTTAATTCAATCACAAATTTGCTGTCTTGATTTTCTATACTATTACTATAAAGAGGAAATATTATACCAAGAATTTGTTAGATATTTTTGAGTCAATGCTCATAAACTGCTGGATCGATTTAAAAAAATCTTTCACCATTAGAATTCTACTTGAACCCTTATTACAGTTTAAAGAGTTTATCGAAATTGGAAAAAACAGGAACAAACGGGAATTGATGAAAACAACATTGAGCCGTTTGACGTATAACATAGTAAATATTTCATCTACATTGTGTAGGTAGACATTACGCAGACAATGCCGTGGGCGGCCTCTGTAAGATATTTATACGTAAAGAATATCAAAGCGAGAGCTGGTCACTAATTTTATAAAAACAGAAAACACTGTCATATTTCGATATAACTCAATTTAACTTAAAACTAGATTTGACATTTGCTGCAAATGATGCTAAAACGGACAGAACACGCAAAATCCTAATAACAAGCTCAAAGTCTATCCGATAAACGTAAGAATCATCTAACCCCCGGTTATCATTCCAAGCGTCATGTTGCTAACATTCCGTAGATCGCTGACACTAGACAACACGTACGATGAATGGGTTACCTTAGCACTGTACGAGCAATTACCGACTGACACCTGCTAATGGAGAGAGTCACATTACCTATACTGACATTGATACCTATCGATAACAGGGAGGAGTTCCGCGAAAATTTTGAGCCGAAACGAAGTGCTAACAAGCGCCACTAGCCACCACATGGAAATCATGATGCGATGCTATATTCACTTAGGTGCCACTTGAGCAATACAGTGGGATAAGCACGAATCTTTTTACGCGGCGTCACGCTAGCGACTCGCTAGCAAAATCTATGTGATTTGACAGTTTGACGCTAGCGTGACGGACTATCGAGATATTTTATGTCGCAAGATCGCGAGTATGACAATAAAATTAAAAAAAATAATAATATATATTTATATATATATATATATATATATATATACACAGGGTGTTTTGGACCCTAATATTTTGGAAACCAGACACTTCCCAGGTATGCTTCCATGGAGAAAAATGATCGTGATGATGAGGAGATTCCGTAGTTTTCGGGAACGTTGACGACCAAAAATCATCCTGTATATATATATATATTTGTCTGAAATGTGTCTAATGAAAGGTAACGTAATTAGACACATTGCTGAAGTTTCTACACGAGACAGATATTAGATTTTTATTCTGTCATACTCGCGTGCTAAAGTATACCTCATTACTCAAGTAAGTAAATGTTGCTTCGCACCGCGTTTCGTTTACGGTTCGTTAATTAGGTGGTTGTGTTCCGATTAGTTTTTTTTTTTGCAGAATTGGCCTCAGGTAGACTGAGTCGTCTAGACTGAGGAATAACAAGTATTGTTTAGTCATTTGACTGGCCCTGTCTAGACAAATCAGCGTTGTTAATTAGCGAAGACAGAAATAGATTTGTCAAATGTAAATTAATTTATCCTCTCACGAGCTCCAGCTAATCCAAGGGCCCAATCAATGGTAATTGGATCTCTGCTGTATGATATATTTATAAAAAAAAGTATACGGGGAAGATCGGAATAAAATCAGGAATATTAGTGTGATATTTCATAGCGGTTACATTATTTTATAATATGTGTAATAAGTTACACATGAAACCTGTTATGAGTATGAGTAGCTAAGCTATGTATAAGTAGTATGATTTTATTACGTTCCAATATTAATATTTGTCTTTAAAAGTTTTTTTTTTAAATACTGATTTCCCCATCTTTATTTTACAACAAATATCCATAGTTTAAACCCCATGTAGGTATTGCTTAAATATGACTTAAACCGGTGGAACGTGAATAGTTAATAATGCGCAACCTCGAGCCTTTAGATGGAACGAAAATATATGCAGAAATCTGAGCACCGTAAAGCGGGACCCATTCCAACATAGTAGTTTTACTGCCGAGCGGGTTAGTCTCAGGAAAAATGTTCATAGTCCCTGACCGGTGAGAAAAAGTGTTAAAATCTTGAGGAGCGCGCCCATTGAATAGCTATGCTAATGTCCTGCCGGCCACCGGCGCTCTTCACAGTTCCGACTCGCATTTCCATTCTAAGTTACTCTATTGTTATTAAGATTTTTAACCCAGGTTTAATCTGAGGTCTACGATATAATTTGTGATAATTTCCGGCGAGAGAGTTAGATTTTTAAGCTACTGCTATAGTCGTAGAATATTGTAGATATCTACTTTTATATCCGAGAAAAGAACAATTTACGAGTAGTGAGTGGCATTTTGACACGATGTACTCATAAGTTGAATGTCGCTCTCGACGAGAGGTTTTAACATTGAAGGTTTCTATTTGACTTCATAACTGTGTTTGTGTTGTATGCATAAACATGAGAAAAGTTTCTGGAAATAGAACAGGAGCCTTAAATGTAAGACTTTATAGCCCTTGTGTCTTTGTGATGCGACTATATGTATTATGATTATAGCAAATACACACTGGTGGAAAAGAGATCATAGCGACGCGTTAACTAAAGAAAATGACTAATATCAACGCAATGGACGCAGGAGTCTGGATGTCATAGAAAATTACATACATACATACGAGTATAATCACACCTTTATCCCTTACGGGGTAGGCAGAGCACCAAGGGCCGATAGAACCACATGGTGCCACTTCGGACCAATTTGTACGGTATAGAAGATGAACATATAATAAACTTCAAAGTGTTAAAAATGTGAATTTATTTCATGTTGAACCTATGCTATATTCTCCACTTAGGTTAGGATATGAAAATTATCACAGAAATAGCATAAATAGTACCTACACAACTCTGCAACTAAAAAGCCGCATCAAAGAAAATTCGCTACTTTTCAATGAGTCTATTTAAAGCTATCGCAGCATTGCACAAAATGTAATCAAAATACCTACGCTCAAAGTTCGTCCGAGATTAATTTATTCCCGTGGACATTATTATATAACTCAGACATTTTGCCTTACTTCAAAGAAAAGTAATTTTATTATTTGTTTTTAACTGTGGACACTTGGAAACTCGACTACCGCAGTCTACCACCATACTGCCTTATAGGCTACTAGAGCTTTACATCAACTAAAGTAAGTTTATGCCTAAAAATGCTGGGAAACGATGTAAATAAAAAAAAATTACTTTATGGGGCGAAATTTATAGTGTCCAGTGTTTATGCTAGTTTTTTCATAGACATATATTAATTATTTCTCGTGAAAAAATCTTGGTACACGCGTCATTATGCAGAAAAACGCAGTCTATTTACTCAACTTTGGACCCTAATATTTTGGAAACCAGACACTTCCCAAGTATACTTCTACAACTATCGTATGATGAGAAGATTCCGCAGTTTTCGGGAACGTTGACGACCAAAAATCACCCTGTGAAATATCCGATCGAGTTCAGAGTGACTGATATTGTTTTTTGTGCGTCATTATTCTCAAATTCTCAATTGCAAATACCAAAATGTGTATAAAACATTTTTCGTCAGGTTTTTTTTACAATACTCCTAATATAATAAACCTGGTTTTGTTCAAGGCAAATATTTGATTTTTAACTAAGAGACCAATTAATGGTTGATGAATGTTGACAAAATATTCCAATACATTTAATTAATTTTAAAGTGTCGTTGATTTTTTACATTTCTATGTAAAAAATCAAAGTGTCCTTATATCCTACTGAAAGAACGTAAGGATGTTTGTTTCTCTTTGACCAAACATATTTCGATGAAACTTGGCAGATATTACTTATATCAGAATAGCACATAAGCTATACTCGTAGTATAATTTGGCTATATAGTTAGGCTAGTTAGTATTTTAACACCGAATTCATCTTTTCCAACTTTTCGAATTCAGCAAGGAACATTTTAATATCGTATATCTCTATTTATAAGATTGTAATGTAAGATGTAGTGTAATTATTGTGCTATTACCTAATTGATATTACACACTATTGTAACTGCCAATTTTAATTTAGGGTCGATTGTTAGATCAGTAATTAAACTTACTAAGTTGAAAACGTCAACTATAGAATTTTTAACTAATAATTACCTTAACTATTTATTAAACACCTGCGCCCAAAAGTTAGCATGTGCATCAGTTAAAAAAATTCTCCAATATAATATTAATTTAAAAAAAAAATATGGTACCCGTTATTTTAAGCCATTAGTTTACTATTATAGATAACATATCGCACTATGCGCACAATTTTTACATACAGCGAAAGTAAGTGGAAACTTACAGTACCTACATAATTTATTTGATACTGAATTTTCTTTTACTACTCTTTTATTTCATACTAGACAGTGACACAAATCAGTCCGTTTATTAAAACTTTTTCAAACCATGCGAGACTAGTACTCTAGTGTAAATAATATCCGAAAACAACTATGAGCTAAATTCAATCTGATTACATTTGCAAAGTTTTTATTTAAAACTTTAAAATTATATCTATAGCTAAAATAAACTCATATAAAACTAAGTATAACTAACGTATGTGAGTACCTATTGTAAAAGAACTAATACACAATACCTACGTCAAAATGCAGGAATTGCCAACAGTTTTTGTTTTTGTAAACTTAAACAGCACCTGCTACGAAACCCGCTACGATGACTACGAAAATCGAATGCGTAGTACCACATACTATACCTACATATAGCTACGCAACCCATTTTTAGGTTACTGTTACACACTGTTTATTGGCTACTACCCAGTAATATCTGACATGAATACCTCTATTTCAGTAGAACAGAGTATAAGTATTATATAAATAAAATCTTCCAAATGCATACAATAAGTAACAATCGTAATGCATAAGCAAATTCATTGAGAAACCTTACGTCCGAGCCCGAAAGAAACCAGCAATCGATTCGGTAGTGACATTTCTTCACAAAAATATTATTATAACTATCACAATATTATCGTCCCAGTCACCCACCACGTACACACAAAAATAAAATCAAACATTGCCAAATTCACAGATCTATCTCTAAAAATAGTGTCGAACGCAAACCGCATGTAAATTAATGCCATCAAATACGAGTATAATACGATTAATTACACAACTTTCCATCGTAAAGTTGGCTAAAAACTAAGTGGGTTTAATCCGAAAAAAATTGGGTTCAATTTATTATTTCATGCGGTTCGTGTTTTTTATTTGTTACCTTCCTAGGAGGGGGCTGCATGGTCGGGCCGCGTTCTCTCGCGGTCAATGGCGCGTTAGTCGCGGGATCGCGGCACTCGGAATGTGCGGGATTTGGTCCCCCACAGCGGAGGGGAGTTACCCCTAGCGTCACTACTATCCGCGCATGCGCTAGCCTGCACTAACTTACCATAGACAAGAAATTTTCTTTTTGTACGACAGCGAAATTATAGTTTTTAAGTAGTCTTTTTAGGATATAAACATATATTCGTAACATAGAGTTAGTGTAGGTAGTATAATAGGTAGTTCATAAAGTGAATATTGTTTACCGGTAGAGGTTTATTTGAAAGTCAACTTTGTTGAAGTTTCTTTTCGAAATGCTAATTATATTTAGTAACAATATAATTATATATTTATTGACGGTGGCTTTAACTCTATAAGGACAGGTACTATTGACCAATTTGATGCCCGAACAACTACACTCGTTTCGTACACTAATAAAATAGAGTAAAATTAAATATACAGGGTGTAACAAAAAGGGTATGTTAAGCGAAAAGCTACGTAAATAGCCCACTGTAGAGAACCTATTCACAAAATTTGAGACTCGAAATCACATGTTTATTTTTCAAGATTGTTTGAAAATTCCTGAGATATTTAAAAATTCTCCATACTATCGAGAAAAATAAACATGTGATTTCGAGTCTCAAATGTTGTGGATAGGTTCTCTACAGTGGGCTATTTACGTAGCTTTTCGCTTATACATTTTTTTCATTAACAGGAAAAATGCATAACAAAGTATAGAAAATCCCGGGAGGACCTAACTAGCGAGCATTAAAACTAATAGAAAAATAGAATGTGAAGTATGAAGATAAGTATGCTTAATATTACATTAAGCACTGACTGACAATATTATTACAATTAGAACATACTATTTATTAGGCTACTTTATGTTACCTATGAGTTATTATGCCAATAATAAGCGTGAGAAAATTCTTTGAAGGCACGAAAATTGTGCTTAGATGTGATGAGGTCATAATGATAAATCGGTCTGGAGACTGATTCAATAGAATATAACATTAATTACGGGCATTAGACCAAAGTCCGCATTCCCAAAAAGTGTGATGGGAAGTTTGTTGTACGGGACAATTGTTGGCGAATGAACAGTCACAGTAAGGTGTTGGAACTAATTTAAAGGTGAATAGTTTACTCTTAAAATTACCATGTCCAATGAGAAACTGCGCTGTGGGGTGATAAACCTCAATCCAAGGCAATTTTAAATGTTCGGATACAGACGGGAAAAAGTCTCTGCCTTTAGTTGACGAGTCCCACCTAGACTGCCACTCATCAACTAAGGTATCCTCAATATTTATATTTTAATACTAGTGGACGCCCGCGACTCCGTCCGCGTGGACTGCAGAAAAAACAAAATGTCGAAATTATCCGGGATAAAAAGTAGCCTGTAGGGACCTGTCACAATATATTCCTGAAAACTGCATCGAAATCGCTCCAGCCGTTTCTGAGATTAGCGTGCACAAACATCGATCCGTTACAATTTTATTATATGTATAGATTTTCCTGGCTGTCACTTCCATCCTGTATAATGTAACTAGCGACCCGCCCCGATTTCACTCGGTTGCAATGCTGATACTATACATTAGATATATAAACCTTAACCCTGACTCACTCTATCTACTTTAAAAAAAACCGTATCGATACCGTTGCGAAGTTTAAAAGATCGAAGCGGGACATAGTGTTTTGACAACCAAAATCCAAACTGCGGTCACCAACCCGCCTGCCCAGCGTGGTGACTATAGGCAAATACTCCCCATGGCATTCTTGTGGCGTGCCCTGGGGGAGGGCTACGCTACGTCCAGCAGTGGACTGCAATAGGCTGATGACGATGATGATGATCATACACAGAGCTACGCTAGTTCAAAGGATCTATTGTGTTCGGAAAGTCATTTCGTTTTTTTTGGGGAACGTGAAGGACAGTTTTCGTATAATGGATAAATATTTTGTTAAATTATATATTGGCCATTCTGGTCCAACACCTTTTGCCATCTTTCTGGCAGTAACATAATTCCCCTCTCATAAAAGTTTTGGTCCTTGCTGGCAAAAAACTCGTCCAGGTGGTTTTTGACATCTTCATTTGAGGTAAAGGTTATGCCATCCAAAAAATTTTGCAGGGACCGGAACAAATAGTAGTCGGAAGGCGCCAGATCTGGAGAATATGGTGGATGTTGCAGTACGTCCCATTCAAGCTGTAAAAGTTTTTGGCGAGTGACCAAACTTGTATGAGGTCTCGCATTATCCTGGTGGAACACTACACCCTTCCTGTTGATTAATTCGGGCCTCTTCTCTTTAAGTGAATCATTCAATTTGTCCAGCTGATGACAATAGACTTCTGAATTAATCGTTGTATTGTCCGGCAAAAGCTCAAAAAAAACGATTCCTTTGACATCCCACCAAACGGAGAGCATCACCTTTTTTTGGTGAATGTTGGCTTTTGACACGCTTTGAGCCGGTTCATCTTTTCTGCTCCATGACCTCTTGCGTTTAACATTGTTGTATACAACCCATTTTTCGTCCCCAGTAATAATCCGCTTCAAAAATTGATCATTTTCTAGACGTTTGAGGAGCGAATCACACGCGTCAACACGACGACACAAATTTCGCTCGGTAAGGACATGGGGCACCCACACATCGAGCTTCGAGGTTAAGTCCATGCCTTTCAAATGGCCATAAACAGTTGAATTCGACAAATTTAACCTCTCACTAGAATGGCCAATGTATAATTTAATGGGGTATTTGTTCATTATACGAAGGCTGTCTTTCGTGTTCCCCAGAAGGAACGAAATGACTTTCCGAACAACCCAATATTTGGTAAATGCACTCTTCTTATGAACGCATTGATTGTCCTCTAAAAACTGAAGTATTTACTTACCTTGCGTTTTGCGTGACTTGGACTTTGAGCTAGTAGTACTCGTCGCAGTATTGTTGCTTTATAAAAGTAAATTCCATTTATTCTAGCTCGTCATTTTAAAGTTTATTAGAAAAAGCGTAGGCAACTTTAGCCAACTTATTTTATTTACTTCCCCTTCAGGTACTTTAGTTCGTTTTCTGTCAAAGAAATGAGCCGAGCATTATATTTACTTTAATTCTATTTTAACTTGAATGAATTACTAATTTTATAGGAAGGTAACTTCTTATATACTCGTATAACTTCTTTTCTGCATCTATAAGTACACCTCAATTTACTCATACGAGTATTATAACTTTAGAGCTTTTTTTGAGTAACACTTTTTACGTACCTAATTTTAATGTAATTTCAATATGTAGTTATTACGTTTAATATACAGGGTGTAACAAAAGGGGTATGTTAAGCGAAAAGCTATGTAAACAGCCCACTTAAAGGAACCTACCCACAAAATTTCAGATTCGAAATCACATGTTTATTTTTCCAGATAGTATGGAGAATTCCTAAACAACTTAGAAATGTTCATAGAATCTTGAAAAATAAACATGTGATTTCCAGTCTCAAATTTTGGAAATAGGTTCTCTATAGTGGGCTATTTACATAGCTTTTCGCTTAACATACCCTTTCTGTTACACCCTGTATATATGAAAACTGCATTAGAATCCGTGGAGTAGTTTGAAAGCTTCTAGCGTTGTAGGTAAGTAAATTATAGACCGACCGACGACGAGAAATAACTTTGTTTTATCCTGTTGAGATGGGTCCTGGAAATATAGTTTTTTATAGAAGACTGAATGTAGGTACAAATAAATTGAAAATACGAAACAGAGGTTTTTTCTTTAAAGTACTTCCTGGACCAGCAAAGGGTAACTGCGAATGACTTTTACTACCAAAGTGACGGCTAATACTGAGGTTCTGTTAGTGCAAGTTTAGTGCCAATGCCAATATTGCAATCATCATCAATCATCATGCATTTTATATTCGCATGTCGACCGGACAAGTTCGAGGTGTTTGCGTTAGAATGCCGTGCATTTTGTATGTAAACACTATCTTTATAAATGCCTACATTTTACACGTAGGCAGGCATTATAAAAGCTTTTCTAACAACTTTAGCCTCATAATTTGCCAGTGGCTCGGGTTTGGTATGCTCCAGAGTTAAACTACTACTAGTTATTATTGGTTGTAACTCTATAAATTTTCGTACGTAACTTTGTACATGGATCTTTAATGTGATTATTTACGAGTAACATAAGGTACAATTAAAATTGTTTCTAAAGTGTTTTTTTGTGTCCTTGTGTTTTTGTATGGACATAATGTTTGTGTGCTTGTTTCCCATTAAATTTTTATGGGAAAATAGACACATTTTTTGGGGACTCATGATCTAGGTCAGCGCTTGGTCGACGTCCGAAGTTTTTCAAGTTTTTTAAATTAATTTTTAACTATTCTTCTTTTTACTTGTAACTAGAAGGAATTATGTAGTAGTTAGTCAACTAAGTGTTAGCTTAGGCAATATTTGATTTCTTTATATAATTAACACCTTTATCACCTACGAATACCTACGATTTAGGTCATTTTGTATCGTAACAGCATAAACCAAAATACATTGATGTGTCGATCTCGAGGGAAACCACGATGATAATGACAATCACTGCGGGTGGTGGTACCTTCGTCGGTGGGACGGAAATTTTGCGGTGCACGGCGGCACTGCACATGTGGCCAGGCTGTAATTATTTCGTTGAAATGCCAATGTAAGCTACATCTGTTATAAGTAGTTTTTCCGTCATTTCATTTACATATTTTTTCGAGCGTTACAAGCATATGCAATAGTTTTCCTTTGATTTGTTTCCATCATGTCTACTCTACATAGTCAGATTGAGAGTCAGATGTACGTTTGACAGATTGATGATTGATTTGCCGGAGCCCTGTAATCCGATCACCTGATTGGCTGTAGGTAATGGACCATTAACGTTAATCTCTTAATACAATTGCACCTTGAGATAGAGTATGGGATCAAGAGGGCTTATTATTTATTTGTTTTTAGCGTAGATGTTCTGAAAGTCGTTTTACTTAAAAAATTATGTATACATGTAAGTCGTATAAATACAGGAAATAGAAAAGTATCTATTATCATTTAACTTATCGAAACAAGTTAATGAAATAGCAATAGAAAAACATTGTGATGTTTGTCAACACTTACAAAACAATATTTTCTGAAGAAACAGCTAACAATACCTCTTATGAAAGTAGGTAGGCAAACAATTTGTATGCCTTTTTTTTATAGTTTGTCATGGTATGCTTCCAAGTTGGTCCCATATTCACCACATCAGGATCTGATGATGGGATCATGGAGAAATCGAGGGCAATCCTCAAATATTGTGGGCACATGTAGTCTGTTTTTATCCTTTTACTGAGCGTTTTGATCACCAACATATAAAACATAACATCTGATGATGGAATCTCTAAGGAATCTAGGGATATCCTCAAATATAATAGGCACGAGTAGTCCATTATTAAAATTTTTATAGAGAATTTTGATCAGCTACACATAATATGAAGGAAACGAGGGTCTGATGATGGAGCCGACGAAAAACAGATAGTGGAACTTTTTAGTAACAAAATCCTCCTATGGCAGGGGGAGGCCTACGTCCAGTAGTGGACTGCAAGAGGCTTATGAAGATGAAGATAGTTGTGTTAAGTCGTGAAATTATATGTTGCATTAAGCGGTGTCTGAAGTAAGATGGTTATAGAGGTAGACATGAGAATAACGAGATGACGGATAATAGGGATGAATGAAAGAAAAGTACCTATATATTACCGACCCCAAATGATTGGGAACAGGGTAGGAAGAAGGAGAGTAATTATATGTTGCTTATAACAGTGTACGTGGCTGTTGTGCTGCCAAATCTCTTATATTCCTCCGAGGCGTGGCACATGTACCGTCGCCACATACATACTCTGGATCGATTCCACCTCAAGTGCTTCCGATCCATCATGAGAATCAGATGGTCCGACCGAGTGCGTAATACCGAAGTATTGCGAAGAGTCAATGTAAGTGGCATTGAGGCCTACTTAATGCTTCGGCAGCTTCGGTGGTGCGGTCATGTGTCTCGTATGGCGGAGGAGAGATTGGCTAAGCGCATCTTCTTTTCTGAACTTGAGGAGAGCAAGCGGAAACGCGGCGGGCAACTCCTCAGATACAAAGATGTTCAGAAAAGACATATGAAGAGATGCAATATAGATCCATCTAAATGAGAAGTTTTGGCAGCACAACGACCAAAGTGGCGCAGAATGGTGATGAAGCAAGATCACGAGTTCGAGGAGCAGCGTCAAGCTGACCTTGACGCTAAACGTGATGAACTAAAGACTCGTCCTCCTGTTGCCATTATCTATAATTACAATAATGGCGTCCTCTGTGTGCGCGGGCGTTCAGGGCGAAGATTGGCTATGCAAGCCATCTCCGAGCGCATGAACGCCAACTTAGTAATATCTAGGAGTAGAAATGGCCGCCATGACCGAAATCGGTCGGAGGTCATCATCATTATCATCATCATCATCATATTGTCAGGCGTAAAGATTCGAAGCCTAGTCATTTCTCTCTTTTGTCATGTGGCCTATTTAATCATTTGCTGGCATATAAATCTGACAATACGAGTATTATGCCTTTTAAACTTCGTACACGGCTTAACGCAATATATATTTGCCCTTTAGTAAAATTTTACTTTAGTACAAATAATATACTTACTCAAGCTTTAGTAAGCTCGAGTTTTGGGAGAAAGTCGGTTTTCGTTTAAAAAATAATATTTGAATTAATTTCCGTTTGCTAATTTACAAATAACATAAACCGCATTATGTACACTTACCAATTCTACTTTTCTCTTTCTCGCCGTGCCATACTTGGTTTCATAGTAACTTAATTTGTGTTCACGAAACTCGGGGTTCATGTTAGACATACATATACTCACACTGAAACTAGCTGTTTTAGTTAGTGCAAACTAATCCAATAGTGTCGCTAGGTTCTACGCAGTGACACGAAATTGACATAGTTAATATGCCATAACCTTAGGATTTGCGTTAATTGCCGTCGGACAAAATCACGTGGCGCTTACACATCGAAGTCTTATTGTAGACTAATTTCTTAATCGACATAGCTCGTTATCTATCAGTTACACTTGACTTAGTCGATAGATAAACCAACACACGTATATTTGATTCCAGATAATGTTTATAAATATGACAGAAATCTATTGCCCTAATCGTCCTAATCGAAACACACCTAATATTATTTCGGTTCGTTAGGTACTTACATACCTATACATATTATTATATAACTAAGTACCTACCAAATCTTTTGAAGATTTTAACGTTAATGATAACTTTTTCACTTCAATAAGCACATAATTATTAAAAAAAAAATACTACTCGTAATTAAGTAGATTTATACGAGTTTATTGATATGAGCACAATACATTTTCCAAATTACCTACTCCAATTAATCCAATAATTCGACTGGTATGTTTGGTCCAGTAGGAGACAAGACAAACAATCGGACAAAAAATCCTGAAAAGCTCCATTGCATTAGGTAGGCGACTTGGCGTAATTGGTAGTGACCCTGCCTGCCCCCGCCGAAGGACACCGCGACAGCGGAAATTTTTGCGTTACCAATGTCGTCTTCTTACGAGAATTCTGTCGTAAACCGAATTTTATAAGTAAGCGACTAGCGGACGCCCACGACATCGTCCGCGTAAATTTAGATATTTTCCCTTTTCCGTGGATAGAAAATGCTTTGTTAGCATTATCCTCAACTCCTCGAGGTATAATTATGCAAAATTTTACGAAGATAGGATAAAGGATTCGCGTTGTCTCATACTTACAAACTTTTTCCACTTTTTAGGCAATTGACTTAATTCTAATGTTTTAGTCGAACCCACTTACACCCTTTTGCTACATGAAGTTTTATAAAATGCATTTTGATTTACATAAAAGTCGTAGACATAATTGTCCAGTTAGGCATATAAATGCGTATTTTCTAAACATATTCGTGGGAAAAAGATATCTCGCTAGCCATCGCTAGCAGTTATTTTAGCGATAGCGACACTATTCTTAGCGAATCTTGATTAGCTACTTTACTGATATCCTAATTTCTTACACCTTTCAATATCAAAGCTGCAACTAATTAAATTATAATTTAATTAGTTGCAGCTTTGATATTGAAAGGTGTAAGAAATTAGGATATCAGTAAGAAATCCTAGGTATTTTCACCTCCGTGCTCGCAGCTACAGGCAGATTATAATCTGCCTGTAGCTGCGAGCACGGAGGTGAAAATACCTAGGATTTCTTACTTCAATAGAAGATAGCGCCACATACGTAGTACAACAAAACAAGTACTTAGCCAGTTGAACAGTTAGGCATACCTACCTAGACGAAGTTCAACTGCATCCCCTGCGGTGTATGTCGTAGGAGTCGATTAAGGAAGTTAGACAGATATTTTACACCTTGCTCCACTATGCTCAACGTAAATGCAGGATTACCTTCATGATCCCTGGCCATGCATAGGTTTGTATGTATTTCGAAGTATGTTACCTATATCGCCTAAAAGAAAAGACACTTACCGCCGAGAGGCGTATAGTGTTTCCGCTTGCTGACCACTGTTGGTTCGAAAATGGCACCCCATCATGACGAAGGAAAAAGTACCTACCTATAATATTGATCGTATTTATTATTAATATACTAAAGGTCATGGTAATACAAGATGTGCATGTATCTGAGGGACCATGCACTAAAAGGCTTAGAAACTATTCTTCGGATTTAGTGCACATTCTAAAACAATCGTGCAAGTAAGAGTACGAATTTGTGGTTTCAATCAATTAAGCGAGTTAGAGGCTAAAATGTCGGCATACTCGTATGCGGTGCCACATAGTGGTAGGTGTGGGATGGAGCGCGTGAGAGAATATTAATGCATGTACCTACTGGGAGTGAGTAATGAGACGACGGATAAGAGTTAAATGTAAGAAGAATAGCTGCACAGAGACACCAAGTGAATGGGAACAGGGCAGAAAGAAGTCATAGAAATTACTGAAGCTTGCCTGTAAAGGAGATCTAAGTATAACACGGCCCCCTGATAACTTAACTTGCAGTAGCTTCCGCTTTGCTGTTGCAAATTAGGTTGTCAATGGGCTGGTTTTAGATAACGGAGATTTCCTATAAATTATCCTTCAACGGGGGAGTAAGCACATACTTTTTTCCGCTGCCTAACGCGGTCGAGCCTCGCAAGCAAAATCAATGAGATTTTAGTTTGATGAGAGCGTTACGGACATTCGATTAAAAAGTTCGTACTTGTCCCACAGATAGCAGTGGACGTTGTTGGGATAGGCCTATGTTCAGCAGTGGACGCGACGACTAAAATGATGATGATGATGCTTCAACAAAACGAGCCTTCTAGTCTGTGCCGGACGTTGACTGCGGCACTGCGGCTGTTTTACTGGCATTTCCAAAAAATTATGTGTAAGTAGGTAGAGTGCGTTTCACTGTTCCTTTGGATGATGGCACCACAGAACACTACTCTCTGGCGCTCCTTACTATGTGTATTTCTCCACATTTTCTGTGTCACTGCATACAAAAAATGTTAGTTCCGAAATTAGGCATAGGAGTTATTCTATGAAACGGACTCTACCTACTGTGTCTGGGAGACCGATCTTCTGTTGTGCATGGCCCTCTGTATTTTTCACTTGAAACCTTGATTGATACTACTTATATGTATTGTAGCATACATAAAGGAACACGAAGGAAAAGTTAAAGCGTTTCCAAGAACTAAATCTATGGTTCAGACTCTCACTGTAATGAAGACATCATTCTATCGTGTAGAGTGCGTTTCACCGGAGTTCCTTTTGATGGCGCTAGTTACTATGTGTATGGCTAGATTATCTACGTCCCTGCATATAAAAATGTTAGTTCCGAAATCAGGCATAAGAGTTATTTTATAAAATGGAATCTACCGAGTTTCATGAAATTCCACTAGATGGCGCAACTGGAGTGTAACGGACGGAATGTGATTGGAATGTAAAAAAAATATTTTTCGCGAAAGTTTATTTCTTTGTCTATAGGTATATTATCCGTTTCATTACTTACATGTAGGTAGATTTCATTGTTTGTACCGCCTGTCCTGAAATAGGTGCCAGACTCGTCTCTTCGTGTGGTTATCAGGTTTTATACTAGATTGGCAGATTATATCGCTGGCCGATATGATGACATACAGGGTGTGTGTGACAGCCAGGCAAATACTGAACAAGTACTTTTTGAGTTACGCGGCAGTGTTATGTTATTACTCGCAGGAAATGCATTTTTATTTTGATTATCCGCAATGATTGATTTCCGCGCCGATTGTATCGGGCGATCCTGTGACTAGTTAAATGGGCTTATTGGTTATTGTGTGATACATTGGTGTTTTTTGGATCACTTGTGAGTCTCCTTTGGGTTTATCAGTTAATTGAACCTTTAGACCACAATTTTTTTTAAAATTATCCATGGGTTAAAATTTTGTTTTTTTTAAGGGCCGATATTTTCAAACCTAAGAAACCTAGTCTATCGAGGAATAAATTTTATGCTGTCTCTATTATGATCATGTTTTAGAGAAAGACAGCATCAACTTTATTTCTATGATAGGCTATGTGTTTGGAAAAATCGGCACTGTCATTATCTAAGGCGTACTTAAACGAATCATACTATTTACTTCCTGAAAAAAAGTCGTAAAGTTTTGGAATTTTCCTACGAAAATTTCCAGTGGTTTTGGGCTCAGAATCACGGTCTAAATCACCATATCAATATTTGCCTGATTATCACAGACACCCTGTATAAACCACGACTGTGACATTTTTTAGGTCATCGTCATCATCATTTACAGCCCTGAGAAGTCCACTGTTGGACATAGGCCTCCCCCAACAACCTCCACTCCGACCGGTCGGAAGCAGCCTGCATCCAACCGACGCCCGCAACTTTGGCCAGGTGGGTGACCTGGGGGTGTCCACCTCGGGGGTGGCCTTCCCACGCTGCGCTTGCCGATACGTGGTATCTATTTTTTAGGTATTCATTATCATTTCCAAACGTGGTAAAAAAAGACAAATTCTTGATTAATTGATCTAAAAAATTTATTAATGAATGAGGCGACTATGTGCACATTGAAAACACTTGTTATATTACAAGACAACTTGTACACTATTTACACCAACTGTCTCGCCTGCCGGCGTCCGCCACTATACTAGATCGATACTTTACAGACTGTACATAAGTAGGTAGTTTGTACAATTTAATCTTTAATTATCTAGTCTAATTAGAAAAAACAATGGAAATATTGTTGATCGTACGAATAATACTACTTATCCAGATAATGGTATAAGAAATTAATCTCTTAACGCTAATACTTAAAACTGATTGTAACGGCTACTATATAAATAATATATGTAATGAATAATAAGCCTAATGACTGGTACTTGTCGCTCAGCCATGGGCATATAATATAACATCAATCACTCTTCGCGGCTGTGGCACATCAAGTATACTAACGTACAATGTACTCCTGACAATAAATATATAAATACCACACAGCAACACTGAGAGCTACCTTAACCATCAATGTGAAATGCTTCACTACCCTAACTCTACTGCGAAATTATACAAGTCTAAAGTTTCAGTTTCAACTTTTTTTAACCAATTCTGTCGCAATAAGTGCATTTTTTATTTTTATAGTCACACTTTCGTGTTAGTAAAATAACTAAATAGATGCTGTTAAATATATAACTTTATAACTGCACAATTGCTCCAAAGTATATGTCGTAGAGATCTAGGAATATCCAACATGTAAAGCTTTCGGCAAACAACGGACGCTCGTATAAATCCACAAATAAAATATAATATATATTAACTAATGGAGTTGTATACGATTAGCCGAAGCTGCACATACATGTATTGTAATGTGACAAATTGCGACCGAGTATAGAAATCAAGCGACACAACGAGCGCAGTATAAAAATGTCATCAAGTATCAGAACACACACACGTAGCTATGGTTAAGAAACATACTTCTCCAAAATACACTTATAATAATCAACACTCGTAAATTAAAATACTCAATATAAAATCCATGCGCTTATAGCACGAAACCTAAAATAGCACGATACACTCATCTGATATATATAAAAGAGTACATAGGTATGTACATCACAAGGTATATAAAAAAATATTTCGATTCATACAAAATCAAGAATTTCTTTTATAAAAAGTATGTACAGTTACATGATTTTCATTTTATTTCCTGAATTCGGAATTTAGATTACAAATCATAACTAACAGTCTAAATTTCATTACAAATAATATAAATTAAAACAAATCACAGTAACAAGGTAATGCGACATAAAGATTGCTGTAATGTGATGTAAGCCTGCGGAGTTGTGCGTAACTTGTGGCGGCCAATACGATCGATTCTGGTCAGCGTGCATGACCTGACGGCGCTGCTTTACGATGCACGCGGTGACCACCAGGGTGGTAACCAGGCATTGTGTAAAAAAGCCATCCGGACGTCATCTTTATTTTACATTTTTAGACGCTAGAATACATCTGATTGGCTCAATCTAATTAACTACTATAAGAAAAGCCAATGGCTATTCATTATATTATGCGATATCTAAAATAAGTTACTTCAATCATATAATCCCAACTAGAATTAGTCCGTTTCATGGAGGCCCTGTTGGCACGAAACTGTATGCTTTGGCTCAAAATAACTAACAAAAGCTGAGATCAGCGCACTAAAACAGACCTAGAGTATCATTTCACAGACGTATTGACAACTATTACATGGAAACACTTTAAATGCAAATTTAAATACATCACATCGACTATGCACAACATTTAATTTTCTCGCACAGCTTAGCGTGAAATATCTTTACCTTCGGAAGACATTCAAACGAGTGATTTTGTTGCTTCTCTTGATTTACATGATCATTAATAAGATACGAATATATGTAGGTTTATCTATTTAAATAAAGATTCGGCATGCAGTTAGATCAATATAATTAATATTTTCGCGTATGAATGATGTAACTATGAGACACATATTTATTCATTATTATATTTAATATGAATGTATAGACAAAAAACTTCAACACCAATTTATAGACACTGATGAGTTCATTTTTACAATAGAGAAAGAAACAGAGCTACCAATAATTTGAATTATCGATAACCCTTTGTAGCGAATCCTATATAATAATCAAGAGATATTCGAACGACACTATTAAAATTTCAGATTTTATGACACTAGTACTTCATTCCATGATTTAACGATTACTCTGAGGCGAGACTACCATCTTGGTGCTTGAAGCGTGTTGTGTGGCTGCCCTTGGTATAGTCCGCGCAGTGTAAGCTCAGCTTGGTTTCTGTGTGAACGTACAAGAGTCGCGTCGCACTGTAGGCGGACGCACACACTATATGTGCACACTCTCACAAGTGCAAAGCTCAGCTTAGGCCTTATTTATGTACACAAACGCTAAGCTGTGCTTACGCCGCACTTATACGCGACCTCGAGGACGAAATTTAGCGACATTGTCCCTATCGGCATTTTATTGGCGTACGTATTTGAAATCTGCGAATTATTTGTCAAGCCTTAATGTGATGCTTAGTGGATTAAAGAAAATAATTTACGCGATTTATGGCTTGTCCAAGCTAATCTGGTTTTAATTTGATATTATAAGCCATCGATTTTGTCGTCTAACTTTAAAACCAGCATTTCGTATGTATATTCCCGCCCATAATCCCAAAGCGGATCGGCTGAAATATACAAATTTTACACTTACGGTGTTAATACAAAGTCAAACTCTGTTTAAAAATTACATTTGACAGCAAAATGGATGGAATATCTGTCAAAATTAGACAATGTTTAGCTTAAAAATTTATTTTAATAACACGACCAATTTTTACCAGTTAGCTTATATATGTTCCACGCAGTACGAGGCTACCGCCACTTTCGGTATTGCAGGCAAGTTCTCTAGCACTAATGACAATGTCTATTCGCACGAGTCGAGCTCTATTTTGAACGCACCGTGTACAAGCAGCCCACTTTAAAACGGAATTTTAAATTAAAAGTCAGTGCAGACATTTCTGTAACTGCATTCCTAACCCTAAACTAAATTATTCAGCCGATTCGAACAGACTATGGGTAACACTTTCACAATACATCAATTGTTAAACATCCATGTCAATATTATACTTATAATACTATCGTAATTTTATGAATTCACAGTTTAGAGGATAAACAGATTTTTTATTCCTCTAAAAAAAGGTTGTGAATGTTAAAGAAAGTGTTTGGAACTATTAATATTCTATAATAAATACTTAAAAGTGTAGGAAAAATTGGCGTTTCGCTAGTATGCGTATACAGGGTTAATTTTAAAACATTATAACCTCGCAAGACTAGTTAGCTACCATCATAAACTACAGCAGTTGTTCTACGAGTTTTGATTATTTGTCACATTTTACTTTCATACAAAAATAAATATCAATTTAATATTACCTCTGAATGTTCTTAAGTCTGTACTAAGGCGCGCGCGATCGCGGACGTCAACCCTTTCGTATACCTACGAATGGAACATAGACTTACAAATGTCACGACAGTACAATAAAAGCTTGGAAAAACATTTATAATAAATGTATTGAGTTATGACAAATGTATAACAAATGCTATTGTTTATGATTTTTGCTATCTAGTCCTGTGAGGTTATTGATGTTTTAAAATTAACCCTGTAGTTTGGCTCGTATCATCTCTACAAGATTATATCAATCGAGTTCTCAGTATTAGCAGAACACAGTGATTTCGTCCGAAACTATTGTACGTTTCATAAAGTGCTAAACACAATTAAAATTAACATTAATCATAGACCGCAGAGTATTGATATAAAATTAATGTTAGGTACATTCAACATTTACTTTACGAATTCGCACATGAAAGGAATTAATAATACTAATATTTTATCGATATGATCTAGTTGTCGTGCATTCGAAGGTGATATCAATGTGGTGGCCATATTTGAATGATCATTTAATATAATGGTCTTGAAATAATTAATTCATGATGTGGTCAAAAGCACTTTGGCTATTTCATTATAATTTCATTCAACAATATGGCCACAACATAGATATATCGTTAATGACAGTCGTCGATGCATCTCATTCTCATCATTCGTCGCCACACATAACCATAGTCTTGTGTTTTTTCACGCTACTGTCTATTTTGGCATATTGTCACGTCCGGTGTTTAGTATCAGGCAATGACAGCTAATAGAATTTATAATTATTTTTATTATTAGTACCCTATATCCCCGGATAATACCGAATGGGTGCAAGTAAAACTTCGTATTCTTATCATTATGACAGTCATGTGAATCGCGCAAGCGAGTGTAAAGTAAATTTAAATATAACTATATATTTACTTCCGAATTAATTACTATTTATAACTATTACATCCATGATTATACTATTATTTATTTTCGATATTATATCAATAAATATGTTCATTAATTTATGGTAACATAATCGATATTTTGAAACGTTTTAAACACTTGCCTACAAAAAACGAGAAGCGACAGGGCCTGGTCCAGATAGATCTTAACAATGACTAATTCAACATTGACTTAAAATACAACATTCATATGTTAAATTTTAATTAATTTACCAGTGACACAAATTATTTATGATACTATTTTAAAACTTTTCACGTTCCTTAACGAATATTTCAATTGGATCTCCCTATTGAAGTAACTAGTAAGTATATGTACAGAATTTATTATAGACAACGAAAAATAAAAATCTTACAACCCTAATTTCTTTAAGAATTTGCATTAGAACCTATCCATTTTGTATTCTGTTTAAACTTGCTAGAATACTATATCTACTATTGTAATATCAAGTCAGTGTTATTAAAATGTTATTGATAATTTAAAAAAAACGGATGTTTTATAACGCCAGTAGGGTCCGCAAGGGTCCGAACTTAACGCAGCCAACGGCGATGCCATCTGCAAATCTATCAAGTATACACTTAAGATGGGGTTTTTAGAAACGACCTGCAATTGAACTTAGGAATGCGGACATAATATACACGACAATATAAATAAGATTTTAGTACATTGTGCTATGTGGTCTTACTACGAGATCAAACGCAATTGAACATAAAACGTAAAAATTTATCAGCACATCCACAATTCATGACGTATCATTAACCTACTCGTATGTATCATGCTTTTTACCGATTAGTGAATAAACGACTCTGATATCTCAAATTGTAAAAAATTATAAGAAATGTAGATTTAAAATTATAGGAATTGCAATTAGGTGATGTCTAAAATTTGTATTGTAAATGTCGCATTCAGATCTAATTAATTTTATAAGACGACACATTGATACACACAATAATTTCATATTTATCCCTTGGCAAAGCACTTTTGAGCATACTATGAACAGAAATTAACATAGATTTTTTAATTATTCCACTGCGAATTCGCATAATGTATTTACACTAACAGAGGCAGAATTTCACGCACTATTTATTAACCGACTCCAAAAAAAGGAGGAGGTTCTCAATTCGTCTGTATGTATAATTTTACATATCGCATTTATTAAAAGAAAATTTCCCTTTCTATAAGAACTATTATGTGTACGCTGCCATAACGCCAGCTCCGAATGTTATTGAAAAGTCTTGTTCAATATCTCTGTTCCTACAAGAGCAATCGTTATGAAATTTTGCATAGCGGGAGAAGTATTAGAGCACTATTTTTGTGTTGCTATACAATTAGCCGTTTTCGAGAACGGCCATGTGTACGCTAGCTTGATCGTGACGCCAGCGTACACAGTGAAAATGGTGTTTATTTCCTAAAGAGGAAGAGTTTTTTTTTACACTAATTAGCCAGTATTTACAGAGTTTAATGGCATAGTAACCAGCTCGATATAGCGTTTGTGTAAGTACGCTACCATAACGGACACGATTACTTACCATACCGTGACCGTAATAGGAACGTGTCAGGCATAGTAGCGTTTCATGCACGGAGCAAAAATATTGATGTATGATATTTTTTTTATCAAAGGTTTCGTCACCATGCACGTGGAGTACTCGTAACCTATCATGTCAGACCGGCAATGAATACATCTCGAGATTATTACGCCGTAGCTGTTACGGTGTTGTGCGCATGAAACTAGGTGCGTAACACGTTTCTATTACGGTGATGGTATGGTAGGATCAAGGATGGTAGACTCCTTAATGCCTAATAGCAAATATCGCGGCACGGCTTGTCACATTTTATTTATGCGACGTCAAATATACAAACCTATCATTGTGTCGTCTTCCTAATAAAATCGCTTGTTTGCAGTTATAAAAACTGTAGTTTCTAATAACTAAATATTATGTATCATGATTCATGAACCATTGTCAATACTGGGTGTAAAGACAACTTTGTTCTTTTAATACCTCGTATTCTTTGTAAAATCACGATCATTTTTTTCTATGGAAGCACCCCTGGGAAACCACGGGTTTCCAAGATATTGAGGTCCAAAGTTACATGAATATCAGCATTTTTTAAAATAAATACATATGGAAACAGTTAACAAACATTTTTTTAAGACACCATATTAATATTTAAAAATGTTAGTTTTGTAGGTACATTTGTCAATCGAATACATTGCTTGCAATAAAAAAAATTTTTTCGTTTCCCATGGTTGGTTCCATAAAAAAATGATCGTTACGTTACAAAGAATACGAGGTATTAAAATAACAACGTTGTCTTTTTACGCCCTGTATAGTCGTTACCATAGATAAATACTAATCATGTAATATAATTGTTTACAAAACAAACAGACCATTTCAGTTCACTGTCAACATTTTAATTTATTCCAATTACCTGGATTATATTAAACGGTTATGCCTATCTCGTATCAGCTCTGTTATTATTTACATCGAGAATAAAATTTGTGAGACATATAGGTCCTATATTTAATGTACATGCACTTAAAAACTAACTCATTTCGACAACGGCGCCGATATCAACCCATGACTATGTATTGAGTATTGCCAAATATTGCACAAGACAAATATGTTAAATACACTTTTAATCAAATCAACATCATACTATTTTGAAAAACCAATTAAGAGTACAGCACCCATATTCCCAAAGGTTTGCTCGAAGATTTCTCGAATTAACTCACTCGATCCTAAACTAGGAAGGCTTTAGCCTATCCCTTTGGTCAAGATGAGCAAAAGCAGAGCTGGCAAACTCAATGTAGGCACGTTCCAAAACCAATCTACCCAACAATAGCGTTACCTTCATTGAGGTGCTAGCGAATGCCAAACAAAGCCAAGGGATATCGCATTCGCAAAATCTCTTCAAGTTAGTAGTAACCTGAGAATATGGGTTTCAAAGTCACACAGATATGCAGATAGAAACAGTATCAAACAGTAGTCAGTAACCCTGACTACATAAACAAAACTACATTCAAATAAATAACATAATGTAAGTATTTAAATTGTTTTGCGAAGTACCTTTTTTTAAAACCAGTTTGGGCAGCATGACAATGCAGACAACAGGATATTAGCTGAGTTTTACCATCTACGTAGCGAAAAATCATCATTTTTCTTTACTAAGAACTAAGTAATTTTCAATTCGAACGTACCCGATAGAGTTTCACGGTCAACCAATCATAACGCGTAATGACGAGACGTAATACAAGTGAAATCTTTAGCATATAACGCGATCGTGATTTAATTGAAAAGACTGTAGCCCACTGTTGAGATTGAAACAAACATCTTAAATATCAATTTGTCATGCTACCCGGGCCGACCACAACACTGAAAAAGGACCATAAATAATGGTTATTTATTTATGTAACCAGATGAAAAGACGTATTTGTATCGAGGATTTATACAGATTCCCGAAAATAGAAGGCCGAAACATATTTCATTTGAGTACTTATTGACAACAAGGCGTTTATGTTTAGCGGCCAACCAATGTTGTGACATGGTGTAATAAATGTGAAACGTGATTGGTTGGATGGAAAACGTAAACGCGTTCGAGTTTAAATTGACAGGCTGTCTCTTAAATCTCCGGCTTTCGTATCGACTATCTTCTTTGACAGTTCATAGTGATGATCACGCATTGAAACTTATTATTGAGAGTTGCATATACAGGGTGTAACAGAAAGGGTATGTTAAGCGAAAAGCTGTATAAATAGCCCACTATAGAGAACTTATTTCCAAAATTTAAGACTCGAAATCACATTTTTATTTTTCAAGATTGTATGAAAATTCCTGAAATATTTAAAAATTCTCCATACTATCGGGAAAAATAAACATATGATTTCGGATCTTAAATTTTGTGGATAGGTTCTGTATAGTGGGCTATTTACATAGCTTTTCGCTTAACATACCCTTTTTGTTACACCCTGTATACGTGTTACCAAATTTTCTATAGGAAAGACATTATGCCGATTCCGTTAGATTAAGTTTCAATGAGTGATCATAGTGTAAGATAGGCGATACGGGAGCTAAACGATTTACATTCTTTTGTATGGCATCCTCATACAAAGTTCCAGTTACGGGAAGGCGTCATTTATGTACTGAAATTCACTCCTATTGATTTCATTATAATTTTGTAACATTCTTATTTATATTATAAAAACTAGTGGCCGCCCGCGACTCTGTCCGCGTGGACTGCAGAAAAAACAAAATGTCGAAATTATCCGGGACAAAAAGTAGCCTAATGTTAAGTGGGACCTGTCACAATATATTCCTGAAAACTGCATCGAAATCGGTTCAGCCGTTTCAGAGATTAGTGTGCACAAACATCGATCCGTTACAATTTTATTATATGTATAGAAATATAGAATAGATTATTTAAATATAGAATTAAGTGTCATGATTTTTCATTAATTTCAATAATTTAATAATAATCAATTTATTAAATGACAGTCAAGTGAAATTTGAGGTAGAACTTTTTGTTATTATGTAAAATAAAATAACTATTATGTATATTACTAAATATATTTAGTTTCGTAGTACATACACGTTTTATTTGGGGGTATGCTTAGATCTTTAAATCTACGCAACGGATTATGATGCGGTTTTTTAAAATTCATTAGAGTGATTCAAGAGATAAGTTTATGTGTAATGCTGATACCAAATTCCCCTTTACGCGGACAAAGTCGCGGGCGGCCGCTAGTAGATAATACAATTTTAAGCATTACGTAACGGGAACTTTATTGAGGAAGCTGTTACATGAGAGTATTTCCTCCAGACATATCGGTTTATTTGTAAACAGTTGATAGCAAATGATTTGACACATGATTTCAAAACTTTAAATTAATGTCTTATACAAGTTTCTAAATGCTAAACTGTTCATTTATACAGAGAATATTTTTTTGTAAACTTTTTATTTTAGACACCAAATAATTTTTATAACTATAATGCCCACCTGTAAGTAACTTTCATTCTTTGGCCGTGTTCGAATAAAAATGGATAGTGTAATAGGCTGGCTGTGGAATTGGCTAAACACTCATAGACAAGAAAACACTAGAGCTCTGCTAGGGCAGCCTTCACCGAGGTTTGGCATTGACAATGCATAAGATCCGCCGTACCTATCCGACTTGTCACTAACTTGTAAATTTTGATGTGTCTTTGATGGAGTAAATAAGAACTATCCGACCTTTCCCCGCAATCCGCACCGTTTTGGCGATTTTGATTTCGAGTGTGTATTACACGGGGTGTAAAAAGACAACGTTGTTTTTTAATATCTCGTATTCTTTGTAAGATTACGATCATTTTTTCTATGGAAACCCTGGGAAACGACAAAAAATATGCTATTTTATTGTAAGCAATGTATTCGTTTGTTACAAGTACAAATGTACCTACAAAAGTAACATTTTAACATGGTATTTTTGATAAAACGTTTGTTAACCGATTCCAGGTGCATTTATGTAAAAAAAAATGGTAATATTAATGTAACTTTGGACCTCAAGAATGATATTGAGGTCCAAGAGGAAACCTGTGGTTTCCCAGGGGTGCTTTCATAGAAAAAAATTCTTGTGATGTTACAATTAATACAAGGTATTAAAAAACAACGTTGTCTTTTTACACCTAGTATATTAGGTAAGTATGTACGAAAGTTATTTAAATTTTATTAAAAGACCTATATTGATTTATAGAATAAAATTAGCATTTACACGCGCCCTCTTTTATATTATCGTTTTCTTCTGAAATAAATGTTTCTCTGCTATCTGATGATAATTTTAAGTTATAACTTTTTAACTGTTACGAAACTAACTTAAATGAAACTAACTTTAAAAAATTATATCTTGTTTTTTATCTCCATTTTAAAACCAAATTAATACCCGTACATACAATCTTAAATCTGGTGTTTGGAAGTAAATGTACAAATATCATCTTTACCGTTTAACATAGACATGGTGTAAATTGCTAGTGTTTATTTGATTAATTTCATAAGAAAATAGAAACATTTAAAAATACTTATAGTAAATTTGATTTTACATAAATTTTGGTTTATAAACTTTACAATAGCATCTGAAACAATAAATTATACAAAATACTTGGTGTCTCAGGATACATAAATCTTTGTTTTAAATTTGAATCTTATCCCTCCAGAATTTTTGTTTAGTTTATACTTAAATCAGTGCAGTCATTTTGGATAACTTAAAAAATATTTCATATTCATTCGTCGATATGTTTTTTGTAATATTTTTAATGTTATTCACGAAACTGAGCTGCCCATAGGGAGCACAATTAATCGCCTATGCACATCCATTAATGATTATTATAATAGATCAATTCGATTTGTTGTAATAGTACCGGTGGAGGGCAGCTAATTACAAAATTATACATACGTTGTAAGTAACAGCCCATTGAAACGACCACGATTTTAAAGCGAACGCATGGGTAATTTTACGCTATATTAAAAAAAAAACAGCAATGTAACGCATAATTACGGCGCTGTGAGTCGCTGATGTTGATACAATTAGCGGGTTAAGCACTACTGCACTATACATTGCGGGGTATTCTAATCATAAATACATTTCGAGGAAAGTAAAACCTGTGACAAACAAATGGCCTTTTTAAGCATATTTAATTTTGCTAGGTTGTCCCTTACAACTTGAATTAAAAGATTTTCTCTTAAAAGAGAGTACAGCTTACTGCAATACTGAAGTCCATTTGACTAATGAAGAATTTGACTTTGATTTAATGAAGGAATACAAAATGTGTTAAGACAATCACATCCAGCCAGTAGTGAGAGATTACATTTACACAAAATATTAAGGAAAGGTAACAAATCATGTGATGTCTATTGTGATAGAATGATCATCAAAAGTTAATAAACAATTATATAGGTATTCCTATATCACGAAAACTTACATATTCCAAGACAAAACCAATGAGATTCCATATGAGGCACAAAAAAAACAGTAACATTAACAAAAATATATATGCTATACACTTATAAAAAGATTTACTTGTGCATTAACTAATGCACAAAATTTCCTATAAATCTTACAGAGTAACTTTAAGTTAATCATTGAGCTTTCAATTTATACAAATAAATAATATTTTAATTACACTACATAGAGGACAATAATAACTTAAAATATACAGACGTGTGTACCATCTAGGATTTACTGTACAAGAGATTATGATTAAAGATTAGCGTCATTGAAATATCGGAAGGTGCGCGGTTTGTATCACCTGACGCCAGAGGGCGGCGCGGGCGGCGGTTCCTGCATGACGTAGCCCGAGCCGGCGGGCGCGCGTGACAG
Source organism: Carposina sasakii (assembly GCA_014607495.2). Lineage (NCBI taxonomy): Eukaryota > Metazoa > Arthropoda > Insecta > Lepidoptera > Carposinidae > Carposina > Carposina sasakii. Next base: position 3,914,443 of record CP053148.1, read on the forward strand.
TTTTAACCGGATGGGCGGGTCGGCGAGCGGGTCGGGCGCCGACGGGTCGTACTCGAACGGGTCCACGACGGGCTCGGGCGCCGCCGCCGCCGCCGCTGCCGCCGGGCCCGCGCCGCCCGCCCGCGCCCCGTCGTCCGTGCGCTTTATCTTAATAATCAACTTAGTAGCACTTTCACTATCACTATTTATCACTTGGAGTTTTTCCTTCTCCGCTTTTTTGTCCTTTTTCTTTTTGCGTTTCTCGCTCTTGCTCGGTTTCACCTTTTTAGGGACCTCGTCCTCCTCCTCGAAGTCGGCCATGACCTGGCGGCGGTACTTCATGCTCTCCTGACGCAGGTACTCGAGGCTCGGCGTCGGCAGCACGTGAGGTATCCGCTTCTTCGGCGGCCGCAGCTGGAACCCGGCCGGCTCCTCGCTGACATGCTGCACCACGTTCGAGCCGATCTTTATCTTTAGCTTCGGCGCGACGGGAGTGGCCGCGGTACTCTTACTCTTCTTAGGAACACGGCCTCGCCGCTTGTGAGACACGTTGACAGTAACGGCACTCGGCCGCATCTCGTACGGCTCCACGTCATCGTTCATGCTCACTTTAAGGTGCCGCAATTCTCGCGACAGCCCACTAGCAGGTTTCCGTTTCTTTTTCTCGAGCGGAGGATCTTTGTAATAATCGTCGCGATTCGTCGGAATGCAGGTCATGGACGAGACCGCTTTGGGAATGGCGATCACGGCGCGCGGAATGGGAGGCGGCACAAATGGAATCGGCGCAACAAAGGTGCTGGGCCCGGCCAATTCACCCATGTCTTGCGTACTGCAATACTGTCGCAAAAGCTCCTTTTTGCGCATTCGTCGTAGGTTAGTTGACCCGGCAGGCGGTGGCAACGTCGGTACAGGTGCGAACGGCGCTGCAACTGCAGGCTGGTGGTGGGAGCCGTAATTGGCGTCCAAGAACGGCCCCTTGATCTTCACTTTCAGCTGATTTCGAGGGTCAGTGAGAGAGACTTTGGGTAGCTGCGGCGGTGGAGGCTCAGGGGTTTGAAGCGCCGGTTCTGGCGGAACGTTGGCGCTGAGATCAGAGTGTAGCTGCCTTTCAGCCTCGACGTCAATGTCAGGCAAGTGCTGGTCAGCCGTGCCGCTTGCAAACGCGAGTAAGTGACTTGGGAATACGGGCGGGGCGGCAGCGGCAGCCGCAGCTCCCGACTCAAGCGGTTGATACGTCCGCATATCCACTGGACCCGGCAAAACTGGTTGCACTTGAGTAAATGACAATCCCGATTTCGATACGGGCGACTTCTCAGGTGACCCGGGAGTGGAGGGCTTCGTTTCTTTAGGCTCGGCGGAGGGAGGTTTACTAATGACGGCCAATGGAGACGTGATGCGGGGTGATTGCGATGTATCTTTATATGAATGTTCAGACTTTCTGTCATCTCTAACGTCAATCGATTTCCGCTTTTCGCGTAACGCCTTCAAATCTACTCCGTCATTGGCTAATTCCTCATTAAAATCGTAGACTGTGCCGACAAGCTTGCTTTGAATTGAATTATTATCCATATAGTCAAGGAGGTAAGCCGGTTGGACGCGGCTCTTAGAGCGACCGCGCCCTCTATGACTTCTATTGCTTCTATTACTTGGCCGTTTGGATGAACCTTTCGAGGATTCGCTTTGTTTCGGTGAAATTCCTGGGCTTTTACCAGGCGATTTACCCGGAAACTTAGTCATTAACTTTGCAGGCTTCGAGGGTGACTTTGACTCATGTTGTAAACTGCTGATAGTGTCGTTACTGTCATTCGACATCTTAGTAGGGGCTCGGCTAGACTCGTTATTAGAATCGACACTCATAATACTTGGACTGGACACGCCAGGAAAGAATTTGTCGCTTCCAGTTACATCTATCTCATCCCTTGGCGAGTCGATAGGTTTTGGCGTTTGGGGAGCAATCATCTCCGTAGTTAGGGCGATATTCTGCGACGAGGACGTAAATGTTGCACATAATGTTGGAAACGCTGGTTTTAATAGAGGCGTTAGTGGTGGCAGGAGTGGTGCAGAACTATACGGCAACCCAGAGTACATGCCGGGGCCTGGAGACGGTAAAGGCAACTGAGACGTGCCCACTGAGAATAAGTTTAAGCCGCTCATAGCGCTCATAAATGGTGAGTCAGGTGGATAGTCTGTGTATTGGTTCAATGGCATTGTAGACTCCATTTGTCGTGACGAATAACTAGGCATAGGCGGATATGGGTCTATGTCTTGTGCCAGACTTCCCTGATGTGAGTCGCAATTCATTTGAGATTTCATATCATTCTTCCGAGAACAGATTGAACCTTCAGAGTTAGTACTTGAAGCTGATGATCTTCTCGTGGTTATCTTACTTTCACTCCACTTGGACCTATTTCCGTATGGAGAAGATATGGTGGCGCAATCTGAATGTATAACTGAATTATTGTTGTCATAGTTTTGGTTATCTTGAGTATCGTGGTCGTTACTGTGTATGGAGTTGTCAATAACGGATAATGATTGTGAATCGTCACTTTGTTTCGATATTGATATAGTATCTCCAACTTCAGATATAGACTGCATGTCTGATTGTACAGTAGACGGTTCTTTCACCTCCTCATATGGCATATGGTCATATTTCCTATCAAGATCGTGGTCATGAGAGTTATGTTGAGGCATACACCACTTGTCGGAGCTAGTCATTGGGATGGGCTGACAATCTTTATCGTCCATTGCGTCTGTAGAATGTAACATGTCCATACCAGGTTGTAGATGCTTCAATGATGAGTGCATGTCTTTAGGTGTTGGTTTTTTATTATAGTCTGCTATTAAATCCTGAGATCCCATAATGTCGTGTTCGCGACTCCCTGGAATATAGTTCAAACTGTCATTTTCGTCATTCTTATGATGTTTATCATCATTTATGCTTAGTTCATCTTGAATTGGATGCTCTACCGAGACCTTTTTGGTAAGCTGTAATCTAAGCCTGTCAACCAAATCCAATGTTTCTTGAGCACCTTGTTCTTTTGAGTCCTCTTTGAAGAATGATACAGGTATAGATGGAAATGGTTTGATGTGATCCCCATGGTTAAATGGTTCTTCTACTGGCATATCAAAGTCAAATACTTCATTTTCCTTAGGCTGAGGTAAATTGATAGGTATTTTAGCACTCTTCGAAATCTCTACACCTGGAATCTGATTTGTATCCTGCATGTTATATTTCTTTTCTGATTCAGTAGTTGAACGTTTTCGTATATTTCTCGCCATGGGATTATCAATGTCCATCGGATCTGTTGTAGTAGCATCTATTGGAGTTTTTGGCGATTTAATCATGGTGTTTTCATTTAACTTAGCTTGAATTTTAGCAATCATTTTACTACTGCTCTTATCGGCTGAGTCAGAATCAAATGACTTGTCTTCGGTTATGTATTTTTCAAGATCGCAGGGCTTTTCTACCGACGGTGGATGCACATGAGGACTTAGCGGTTTTGGTACCCAAGGCTGTGCGTTATCGGAATAGTTATCTGTAATTGGAATTTGATTGGCAAGTGGACTTTTCTTTACAGGAATATCAAGAGACGTATTTTCTAATGTACTAGATTTTTTCAATGGTGAACTCTTCTTGTCTGAGGATAATGAATTATCGTTTCGGCTCATTCTTCTCTGTTTTATATAAGGTTCATGTTTATCATCAGATGATAGATCACTGGATTTCTGTAAAGTATCTTTAGCGCTCATGCGTCTATGAGCTAAACTTTTGGGTTTGGAATCAACACTCTTTCTTGGACTAGTCCTGTTTACAGAGACTGGTTCCTCACTTATAGCTTTGTTTTCAACTGCATCACCTTGTTTAATCTTGGTGGATTTAGGTTTAAGATCTTTCTTAGGACTGTCAAATAATGGATAAGGTTGCCTCTTTATCTCCTCGTCCGTTTTCCGTTTCGAAGTCGGAAGTTCACTGGACTGGCCACTCTCTTTCGCAGGTTTACTTGATCCAGAGGGACCGGCTTCGTCTCTAGATGGTTTTCTTGATCCGGAATCAGACTTATGAGGCAGATTTCCGCCTGAAGTAATGCTTCTGGTCCGAGCACGCGTGGCAGCGCTCGCGGTATCGGCGGCTCCGCTCGGTTCCTCTCTTTCAGTAGTCGGTGATGATTCCCTACAATCGGACCCCCGTTCGGAAGTTTTAAGCTTCTTGTCAGGGGCCTTTCGTGAGGAAGTATCACTGACAGGTTTCTCTTTTCGTCGACGTCGTTTGGGACGCTTAATGCAAGGACTGCTGGAACCGGAATACTTTGATCCTTTAGAACTTTCAGAATCACTCGAGGCACTAGTTGAAGACAGCGGTCTTGACACCTTGTCGAGAAAGGGCAAGTCGACTGTCGGTCTAGCACTTTGTGGTGAGAACAATGAAGGTTGTCTAGACACCGGTTTAATTTCACGGGCTTTTGCCGTTGGTTTAATTTCTGGCTTATCAGGTTCTTCATCAGAGCTAGATGATGAGGAGTAGCTGCTGCTACTACTATTTGACGAAGAGCTAGAGCTATCCTTTGCTGGACTTTTAGGTTTAGTCTCATATTTAGCATCATCCTTTTTAGGTGACAATTTCGAAATTTCAGATTTTTCACCATCTTTCTTTTTATCAACTTCGCTTGTTTCAACAGCAGGTGCTTTGGTACCAAGTCCACTTTTGATATGTGCAGCTGCCTTCTTTGCAGCTTGTCGCTGTGGGACATAGGCAATTGTTTCCTTGCCTGCATCTTTAGATTTTTTACGACCAGGTTTGGTAGGAGATTCTTTTTCTTCCTTACCTTTACTAGGTTTCACTTTTGGTTTTACCTTAGCGTCATCGCCACTAGCTTGTTTATCAGATGTTGGTTCCTCTTTCTTAGCTACAGTAGTGGAGCGCATATTTTCAGATGCTTTCTTTGCAGCTTGTCGTTGAGGTACAATCAAATCTGTAGCATCTTTTTGTTTAGAATACTTAACATTCTCCTTGTTCTTAGCTTCATCATCAGAGTTCATACTCTTCACTGGTGTTGTTTTCTTATTTGAAGGTTTTCGCCCGCGCTTCTTTGGAGCTGGCTTTTCAGCTTCCTTGACAGGGGCTTTCTTTTCAGGTTGTTGTATAAATTCTTTCATAGCAGCTTTGGTTCTGGGGAATGATTGCTGTGAATCAGTTTCAGTTGGTGATTTCTCAATTTTACTAATATCTTGCTTTTCTTTTTCAGATTTTATTTTTGAAGCAGATTTTTCTGGTTTACAATCATTCACAGAATCTTCGCTGGTGTCAGAATAAATATTCATTGGGAATTTATTATTCCTTGTGGTTCTAATAGGTATCAAGTCATCACTATCAGTGCCAGATTGGCCAAATTTACCGTCAGTCATTTCCTTTTCCAAATCTTGAAGCGTCTTACTTCTAGACCTCTCTTTCTTAATTTTCGATTTTATTGACTCATCCTCACTGCTGCTGTCTATAATCGCTTTTGATTGAGGCACCTTCTTCTTTTTCCTTTCAGTCTTCTTAGGAGACTTTTTACCTTTACCTTTCGGTGATACTTTTTTCTTTGGTGATGTTGAAGGTTTCTTTACATCTTCTTCTGTACTGGATCCTATCGTTTTCCGGTATCTAGTGGGACGACCAATCTCAGTACCGCTTTCTTCACTTGAAAGTCCACTGTACATACTACCACTTCGACGAGATCCATTCACATAATGCTTCCTATAAGGATTCATTGACTTGGACCGTTTAGCTAAGCCATTTCGATCTTTCTTCTTTTCATCTCCAGAATCGGGAGGTGCAATACGCGCAAGCATCTCCTCAAAATCGTTCTTATGGTCAGGAGCATCAGGATGTGAATAAAGTCGATCATAGATTGAAGGTCCGTGATTTGCCTCCATGATGGCCGACAGTTCAGGTGTTGAAAGTGATTGATCACCTGATAGCACAGCCACTTGTTTATGAAATGTCTGTTCTCGAATACGAAAGAAAGACCGAGAGAGTTTTTCCCTCCTGCTCACCATATAACATAAGTTCCTTACTCTTTCTAAATCCTGCCTCAGTTGTACAAACATCTTCATTTTATCGAGGTCAGCCTGCTCCTGTTTATGAGTAAGGAGCTCATTGTCATCGGATTTAGGCGGCAGCAAGGGATGATTATGCCCTGCTCGTCTCTTAAGTTTCCAATAGTTGTAAATGTATACTATAGCATCTTGATCTACATCAAGGGGATGAGAGCTAATGTCCTCAACACTAACGTGCTTGTCGAATTCTCTTTCGATTTCTTGTAATCGAGCCGCACGAGCTTGAGTCTTTTCTTCAGAGGTCATATCCTTCCTGCGCTTCCTCTTTACCTCCTCCTCCTCCGAGCCTGACCCGGGACATTTCTCCTTCTTAGAATTGACACTATGTTTTTGGCAATAAGATCTGAGTTTTACACCATCTTCTGCGTTTTCGTCCTCAATAATTGCTCGCATTTCAAGTCCATGTTTAAATGCACAGGTAACATGATACGCAATTTTACAAGTCTTTACTGAACACTGTATGCACGCGCCTTTACGTTCACGACACAAAACACACACTAATGACCAACGCGATGCTGGTATCGAAGATATTTTAGTTATAGGTTCCATATTCTCCGCACACCCGATAGAGACCTCTGGTATCCAGAGGACACAGCTCACGTGAGCCCATTTGTGACCCGAGGGAGTACATTTCATAGCACCTCCTAGGTTCGGACACAGAACACAAGTAGGTTTTATACCATCTCCGCAAGGCCGACATAACCACTGACCTGAAAACGTAAAATTATTCAAGATTAATTAACAGCTTGAACATATAAAAATCTAGGCCTTCTAAGATTAAAATATACGTACCGTCAGGGATTACGGTGATGCCGTAGCAAGCTTGATGCACGCAGATGTTGCATGAGTCACAAAATACCATTTCATTGCCATCTTCGGAGTCGGGCGACCGGCAGACGTCACAAATAACATTTTCATCATATTCGATTCCCAGCCCCTCCTCCGATTTCATAATTGTCTGGATTTTGTCCCATGTTTTAACCTAGAAAGATATTACATAATTATGGTAACTGTGGTTTTACATAATAATATAGCATTTTAGTAGCTTTTCAATTAATTTATTATGGCACATTCCGCATATCTGGTCTGCAAAATAATTTTTCTATTTATACCTATAATAACACATCGTAAAATAATATTTTGTGAAATAAATGAACAACTTTAATGTGGTTATTATTAGTAATCCATCCACTGCATCATGGAGGTGTTATATTTTTCAATAAATATCTATCAATCAATATATTTTAATAAGAATACGAGGTATTTCATAAAAAAGTTAGGTGCATGCAGGGTTCGAAGTGACAATTATCATGACAATTATCACGATTTTTATCATGACAATTATCACGATAATTATTATGACAATTATCACGATAATTATATTGATAAATATACCTTGATAATTATCTTTGATAATTATAAAATTCAAAAACTCAAATAATTTATGTTTATTTAGGTATCCAAAGCCGCTAGACATAAAAAAATGTTTCACTGATGAAAGAAATGTGAATTTCTTTACTTTACATATTTTTTTCTTTTGTTTGACGACATAAAAACAAACACTGAATTAAATTGTATATTTCTCACATTATTCTTTGCTTTTTATTTGATAATGCCGAAAAACTGATACCCTCTTTGGGATAAATATATTATCATATAAATAAACAATTTCAAGAAGTAAAATGGCAAATCACCTAGGATCATTATCGGATGCCATAATGTGTTTGGTTGGTTGGAAAACGAAAACGATCGAGTTGGGATTGTAATCTACCTACTTTGGGCTACTTTACGGGGACGAAGTAATTCCTTCAACGACCAAACAACAAGCCAAACAAATAAATGTAATTAAAAAAACTGACCGACACTACAATTCATAGTAAAACCAAGAATTGGAAATTGCATTACCGCGTGCCCTGCCTACTACACCGTATTGTATTTTGCCGTGTGTGTGGCTTTGCCTGCCGCGCGCGTCCATCAACACAAGAAACTACGCGTTACCTAGGCTGGCACCCACTCCAAAAAATAAGTGATCATTATAAATATTTAAATAGTTAAAGATGACTTTAAAGTATTAAAGTATTGGGTATTAAGTTGTAAATATTAAAATAATTTTAGATATTTAATATGTATTAAGTAGATAAATTAGTTACGTTATTTATCGCTTTTTAGTTAAAGTTTGAAGTCGGTTAATTTTTTTTAAAGTCAGTTTTTTCATAGACAGATATTAATTGTTTCTCGAAATCTTGCTACGCGCGTCTATGTGCATTTATGCAGAAAAACACAGTCTATTTACTCAACATGGACCCTAATATCTTGGGAACCAGACACTTCCCAGGTATGTTTCCATGGAGAAAAATGATCGTTATGATCAGAAGCCCGTAGTTTTCGGGAACGTTGACGACCAAAAATCATCCTGTATTATAAGTCTAAGAAAATGGAGTAACGGGAAGCAAGCAGATTTTCGTAAATGTATTGAGCTTTGTAAGCCAAAAATGTTAAAGTCAGCAGCATCAGCCTGAAGTAAAACCTAAAAAAAAACTACATTACGTACATACGTCGATAGATCAGTGAATATAATAGATGAAAACATAAATAAATAGAATGAACCTGTTTAGAAAACACTCTTTTTTTAAATACATACATAGACACACGGCTGTGTTCCCAAAAATGGGGACAGAACTACAGGACCACGAATGAGATACTACCGTCACCTTTAGCACAGAGGAGTCAGAAGTAAACCGTCTTAGTTCCAAGTTGCGAACTCATCACATGAACGCTCCAAAATCTCTCAGTCGACACTTACGACATGCATGAGATATAGGTATATTAGGATATTTAGGTTTGTTCAATCTTTCTGTAATTTTAAAAGCGATTTGGTGTACTCTGAAAAGCTTGGTTTAACACAAATTTTCAATAAATAAAAATTTGCTTCGACCAATATACGTCCGGGATTTTTTAACGTTCTTGTTACGTCCACCTTTGCAATCATCAATGGTTTGCGGCTGGCTTAATGTGATCTTGCGGATCATCGCACACGGCAAACGACTACGGACAATCACGCACGTAACATGATAAATAATAATAAATAAATAAATATAGCATGTGTCTCAAAGACCGGACAGCATTTCCGGAAACGATTATTATCTTATCTAATCTTTCACTATACTCATGCGAACATTACTTGGTCACGTCAGTTTTATGTCAACGTAAGACGCTTACCTTTGGATAACTTTAGCGCCACAAGAAAATCAAGAAACCAACGTTAATACGGAGTTTAACTAAAATGCGATAATATTACTGGGCCCCATCTAACCCATAAGAGATTGAGTACGTCTCCATTGTCGTTTTATCTATAACGGTTATATTCGAATAACGTCATCGACAGCAAGGAATATTCCATGACCAGCTTTCATTTTCACGTCATGATACTCCATAAACCTCTTTGTATTTTTCAGAAAAAAAAAAACAATATCATCACGTCGTGCAGTAAAACGAGATGACTATCGAGTAATGGCTTTAAGCTTAACAAATGGACCCGACGCCCTGCAGTTATAAATGCAACTGAAATCAATAATGTCGAAAGACATATCCAGGTCACACTTCAGAACACTTTAATTTAATAATATACATGACCACGAAAACGTAGCAACGTACCGCACATTAAGAATTACCCGCAATTAGTTGAGACAAGACTAGACTAGGCGCCTTACACCAACTGACTGTAATTTTTAATTCATTTTGAGTAAATGTTAGCTGGTATAGTTTTATTTATTTGGTCTTTCCCTAAAATGTTTAATTCCTGATAGAAATTTCCATTACACTAATTCGATACTGCGTACCCTCTGCCGGCAAAAATCCTCATAAGAATATTATGAAGAAGAAGTATTTCCTTCCTAGACCTTTAAAAAGTATTGCTAGATTCACTCTAATTTTCCGACAGCAAAATCTGTATATAATAATAATAGTGTGTATAATCGGAAGTATTCGATGACAAGATGAAACCCTTATTTAAAACTCCAAGAGTTCAAGAGTCCAATGAGTCATCGAAGCAATGAATATCACGTAAATTAAAACACTGTGAAAATTATGTTTGTAGTGTCCACCTATCTGTCGTAAAAAAGGCAACAGACAAAGGTACCCTCGCATATAAAATAGTATGAGTTGCCATCTAGTGTGGAATTGTCAATTGTGACCGTCATTGTAAGCGGCTTTATGCTTCTTTCAACGAGGTTATAGTTTAGCCTAGCTTATAACGTATCCATGGCCCTATTGGCTCATATGCAACTGTTAAACTGGCATTATTAAATATTTTACGAATGTAGTTGAGATCAATAATGCTCACCGATGCGAACCATTCGCTAAGGTTAGGTTGTTACAGTCTAAATAAAATTATAAATAATGTCGGAGCACGATATCCCATCTACCCAAAACCTGAAAAAATATGTAAGAGGCTAGCAAGTATTTTGAAATTTTATTACACAAAATGTATTATGTAATGTATCAAGCGACATTCTAACGTGGGCACCGCGTAGTTTTCGTATGAAGCTACAGGTTACAACAACAAGGCCAGCTTAAAGCGACTTTACCGCAGTACAATGCAGAGTTACGTGACAAAAGAGAACTTTACTGTGAGCTGGTTTTTTCCACTTAAACTTTCCACCCGACACAAATTTATTTGGATGTTTTGACGAAAAACTTTTGCATGATGTTAATTGTTTATGCCGGGCTTTGAGATTACGTATTTTCATCATTAACAACGTCAAAGAGAACTAGTTTAATCAAATATTATTATTATTATTATAAGCTTATTTGTAATCCAACTTATTTGAAGATAATCAATTTGGTTTGGGTGTTCCACAAAGGAATCATAGAAGAAACTGACAATCACCTATCTACATTTTTGTTATGTACTCACAGCACCCAGTATATGTTTTACAAAAAAGTAGATAAATTTAAATTACGTAAAAAGAGAACGTTGTTTTTTAATACCTACCATAGCAGTATTCCATCCCAACTAACAATTTTGTGCTATAACCTAAGGTTAAATCTCCAAAAAGCTCGGTAAACGATGTATGTTTTGACGGTGACTCATAATTATGATAAATTTTGTAAAGGCGTATTTGTCTTTACTTCATAACGATATTGGATGCTCAAAAGAAAAGAAAAGAATTGATGTCATAATTCGATATTTTTAACATCAAAATACAGTCATGCTCGGCGCTATCGATAGTAACCGATGAACATGCTCGCATTTTTATCTATCGTATCGAGCCGTGTAACGATACCGGCATGGTTATGTTCGCTGTATCGATAAAATTCAACATGGCGGCTATATTTATCGTATTTTGACAGCTAGGTATCGATAACATGACTTATCATATCGTGTATCGTTGGCCGTGCTAGCCGGGCAGGACTTCCCTACTTTCTTTGCCTTTGCGATGATCGTACGCCACCAGGTTTGCTTGGGATGGTTAAGTTTACGTTTTTATTTAGGGGTTCCGATCCAAGGCTTGCCTCAGTATGTGGTTCTCCTCCCTTCGGGGCGTGTGGCTGATCCAGTTCCAATAGCGGCGTTTTATCTTCTTGTCGAGTCTCCTAGCAGCGCCCCCTTAGCTCTAAGTTCGACTATTTCTCGGGCCAGTATATACCAAGAATATTTCGAAGACAGCGGTTGAATACGACTTGAAGCCGATGCAAGATGTTCTTGGAAACCTTCCACGTGTCACACCCGTACAGCAACACGGTTGTAACTTTAGACCGGAATATCTAGAGCTTGACAGTTTCATCGTTGTCAGTTTCCGCGATTGCGAAATAGGTTGCAGCTGTGCGAAGATCGAAGCTGTATACACATCGGTCCCTCCAATGAACCCACATTCTTTGCGTCAATGTGCAACAACGAGAAGCTCATCGGCATAATCTGGGTTTTTAATAATACCCCTCCAATTGCCACATTCACTGAGGTCTCCTTTCTTATAATAATGCATAACGATGAAAAGGCATCTAATTTCAAGTTGTCGGGAAACTTTTCCACTGACCGGATGTTTTTCAAGAGGGCTGTTAGCGTATTCACAGCGGATACATCAGAATTCAGCATTTCTGCCATGAGAAGACTGACTCCTGGCGCTTTGCCGTTCTTGATACGTAAAGCTTTCACCCACTTCCTCAACGGTGGGAAGAGACACATCAATGTTGAGGCATTATGCGGTCAGGCTACAGTTAGGTCTCGTCATAGCGGGATCATTTGGGACTCGGAAAATCTCAAACTGCTCTCTCTAGTGTTATAGCTGACTCTGGTCTCCTATGGACAAGGGCTTCTTCTTCCTTTGTTTCCGATTTCTAGTCAAGGTCTTCATCGTCTTGCATATCTCTAAAATTACCGGACTCGTCGGCGCCTTCGGTGTCAACCACACTTTCTGTCCATGTCCGCCCCTGCTAGGGTAGATGTTCCTACGTATTTGCTTGAACTGCATCCGATGGTCTTCTTGTACCGCTGAATCGACGATTGTCAGAACTTGATGCAGTTTGCGCCTTTCTTCAATGAAGTTGCAGGTTCTCAGTGACATCCATCGGGTGAGTTCCCGGTGTATTTATGGTGTTCTTCGTTGATTAATATAGTACCTCCAATGGTGAGATCGTAGTCCTAACATAAGCCTAAGAATCTCTAGCCATTATTGCTCCGAACTCCCAGCCTGTGTCTTCCCATGTGTGATATCCGTCGCCATCTGTGGTAACTTTGGCATTCAGGTCACTTTTGTTTGTTATTCAGTATCGGGTTGAGTGCACTATGGAAATCGTTTTTATCGTCGTCTGATGCCAGATTTTGAGCGCGTAGCACACAACGATGGCAATCTTGCGGGCTTTGCTGTTAATTCGAGCTGTTATGATACGTTCTAGGATAGGTTTCCAGTCCAGGTAGCCCTTCTTCGCAGCATCAGTAAGAAAAAATCCAACCCCATTTTCGTGGACATCCTCTTCATCCTCTTTTCCAGAGTAGATAAATATAAGGTCTCTAGCTAGACTTTCTCAGATCCCCGAATACGTTTCTGCGCACTTCCCTGAGGCCGAATTAATGCAGTTTGTATATGAGCAGTTCTACCTCTGCTTGGACTAGTCGGCCATTAACGCTTAGTGTTCGCACGTTCCAGCAAGCAATTCGTGTCAGTTTCATAATGTAATATTTGTTTCGGGTAAGTGAGTGATTAGCCCACTATATCCTAGCCCACTGGTGGGGTTGTCACCATAGAGGCTGTGAGCGTGCAGGTGGTTTCATGGCACTTTGTAGGTAATGCTAATCTTACGTGCAGCAATACCCACCAACATTCCACCCTGACTTCTCCTGCCAGACAATTTGTCTCAGTACATAATATTTTTATAAGCCGCTAGTTACTATGAAAAAATACTATGAATAGCTGATGAATGCATAAACTATAAGGTGGAAAATATTTCTAATAACATATTTTTTTACAAACAATGAAAGTACATTTTTAATTTAACGGGTTTACTTACGACATATTTTTATTCATATTGCAGTAATACAAATTTACTGTCAGTGTGAATAAAATCTGTAAGGTATATTTACTGAAACGCCAGTAGTGTGTAACATTCGTGCAAGGAAAAATTTCTTAACTGCCTCCACTAACAAAAATACAATAAGGCAATGTTACTTAATTGCTGCTTACTCTTTTAATCACTGGAAAGCAAATTTACTAACAAGAGATTATTGTCAGAATTATTATAATGCCAAATTACGTACATGTTAACATAGCTGCATACACTTGAAGTCAAAGCTACTTATAAGTTGTGGACAATAATTATCTTGGAAGTCAAAATTACTAATAACAAATGTATTTTTTTTTAAATAAGGCTTATGCGACATACGTAATAAAAAGACCTTAAATTATGTTGCTTAAGAAATGCGACAAAAATTTAGGGCCATTTTTCAGGTTACTTAAGCGACAAAAAAGTTCTTCGATCGCTTTGAAACCTAGATAGATCGACGCAGAAAAAAATGCAGACAAATGGTATATATAACTCATTTTCGACCAATTGGCGCTTAAGTAAATTTGCCTTTGCGTCGACGATATCATAATTTTAGATATATATATATTTCAAAAATCAACATCTCAAAACATCCCACAAAAATTAAATTATTATTCTGAAAAGCATTTGGCTTGTTTATTAGCTCAGTACAAAAATATGATCAACAATATCAAAATATAATCAACGCCATGAATCAAATATCGAAATCAACGATTTACGAGTAATACAATGTCGTTTTATTCGAAGTCGTTCCTAAAATTTAATTTCACATTCATTTACCTGGCTGTACTTTGTACTAGTGTGCGAGTTGACGACAGAAATATTATTTAAATTCGAAAGGTGCCAAGTCGCCCGATCGGGCGAGATGACGAATAACCCATGTTACAAAGAATACGAAGTATTAAAAAAAGAACGTTTTCTTTTTACACCCGGTATATTAAACACTTGATTAAGATTGATTCAATTAGCGTAGATTCTAAAACGTACAACGCTACAATACTTCAGCTACTAACGTACCTCAAGTTGTTCGATGACGCGCTCGAACTGGTCCTCGGAGACGGCAGAGGCGCCCGCCCTAGCCCGCTCAGCATTCAGCAGCTTCAGCCAGGCGGTATCAGTCGCATCCATGTCATAGTTGCAAGCTTTCTCGGCCAAGGCCGGCGTAGCACTCAAGTGATGCTTGTCAGGCAAATAGTGCGAGTCCCTACCCAGGTGCACGTACTTAGTCGGCCTGAAACAACCAATCACGTTAGGCTCCCGACAAGCACTAACAGTCACCCAGGTCCGCAAAACCACCCCGTGCACGCATATTCAACCCTATCTCGCTCACATAGACGCGTGTCCTTTCATCCATCCCTCTCACAATTTTTGTACACACACACAAATGCAATAATATCGGGATTGCAGGAACTAATCCGATAACTAAATAACTGACTCGATTTAATTCCATAAATTCCAGATTTTAATTTGAATACTTATAAATTGATGAATTCACCAGTGATGGGCCGAACGTAAGTTTGGCCGAATGTTAAAACAGATAAATTACAAAAGCTCCTTTTTACGTATTTTTTTTTCTAACAAATGAATCTACCTACCCAAGGTCTGCACAAATTGGCAAATCCTCACTTTACTAAATTCGGCCCAGCAACACTAACGTTTGAAGTTATTCGGCGAATCCGACCTACCAAGTATCCTTAAAAAGCAATGTTATTGGAATGGCTTCTTTGACATCTCGTATAAAGGTATTAGACATTATTGCGTAGGTAGCGTCTCCGTTGACTAGCATTAAAGGTACAGTTGATGTATAAATATCCTTTGTACATCAACATCGATTTTATCAAGACAAAAGAAGTACATATTCTATTAATTACATAAAAAGCTAGCCTAGCCTACAGGGATAGAAAAAGATTTAATTCTTAGTATTTAGTATCTTAGCTACGTTCGATGACGCATCTCCTGCACTCCTAATTGAAACTGCGCATATTAACCCATTGTGAGACGGACAGGACACACCAGGTGCACGCAATCCTATTTAGCGCGTGCACAATGACGAGAAAGGTCACCACTCAAATTTCCCATGGCAATTTCAAGTGACCCAACTGGGTTATCCTCGCAACATCCACAGCACTAGGTGCAAATTAAATTGAATCAATTCAAAAATGTACAGGTAGCTTTCCATCGAAACATTTATAAGCCGGGATCCGAATTCGGCACTCGTAAAATAATCTGTTATGAAGTCTATGTGAAGTGGGCATTGGGTACTTTATTCCAGCTGAACTACTCTAAAAATATTATTTTGTACAAATTAAACGTCCAAATGTTGTTGAGCGAATTACGGTTGAAATGTTTTTGTTGTGAAATGAAATGATTATTTAATTGTTCAAAACATGGTACAATAAAGTTATTATTATATTATATTATATCAGGGACATGTTTTGTAATAATTTTGTAATATATATCGTTATACTACATACTAGTGGACGCCCGCGTATCCGTCCGCGTGGACTGCAGAAAAAAACCACTTCAGGGCAAAATAATCCGGGAAATATTTTTTTAAGAATAGTAGCCTATGTTATGTCCTTTCACAGGCTCTAGGCTACCTGTATACCAAATTTCATTCAAGTCGGTTCAGCAATTTTGGAGTGAAAGCGCGACAGACAGACAGAGTAACTATAGCATTTGTAATATTAGTAAGGAAGGATGTGTTATTCTGATGTTTAACTGTTCACCGAGATTCACATCCCTAAGCAAACTCTGACATAATATTAGCAGGATTTCTTTCTACGTATTATTAACAAAAACTAAAGATGATGCAGTATGAAACCCAAAAAATAAAATATTTTCCTACATTTCTGAGTATATTTTAAATAATTCTTTGAAAAATATGTTTTTTTAGGTTTTTAATCGTGAATGTAGCGAAAAATGTGTCGATGCGAGGGAGGCACACGTATAAATGGCCTGGGAGATTTATATAATATATGTACTATAGATACAGAAGCTCAGGAATATAATCCCTTTTAGGGATAGCAATTTTCTTTACATAAATGTAGAGTGGACACTGAACGTACATTCTGACGTGTGAAACTGTGTAAGACATTATATGCAGCTTGCGCATTGTGCTATCTAGTAAAAAGGTACGTATAATCACACCCATTAGCCTCAATGAGGTTGAACAGATCACACCCACTTTTCACCTGTCAGCCCAAATAGAATCTTACGTAGCAAGGGGTGAGGCAGCCTCACAGATTTATATATTACAAGGCCCGTCTATCTAACTAACGAATTCATTGTATTCTGAAGGCTTAGCATTCTCACTTATATTATCACATCAGCATGGGGCGTAACGTGATCGGTTGGCTGCTTTATCTTAACATTACAGTTTTAATTTCATTAACTGATTATTGTTAATTTATAACTGTAAATATTTATTAACAGTCCGTGTGTCCGATCCGCTGTGAACGGTCGTTTGTCAAAAGCTCTGGTGCAAAAATTAATTACTTTAAACCTAGATTTGACGCATCATTTGAACTTTATTTCCAAGTGCTCAAGCTTGAAACCCGCCTACATATCTAATCTGCCAACAACACTAAACTGTTTGCTTCGCATTCCATAATGTTCACCTGTGGTAGATGTGATGAGAAGATGATTGAGGGGCCGCAGTGCAGCAAATGCAAAAAACATTATGATTATCCATGCTCCGGAATCACCGAGTCGGGCTATCGGAGGTTGGGGGCGGATCGCAAGGCTGCATGGAAATGTACAACCTGTAAGGGCGGCTCGACTTCTGCAGCCACTGACTCGCCGAGCCCGAGGATTATCACTCCTGAGATCGAACCAATTATGGCCGAACTCGGGAAGGTTTGGGATAAGCTGTCCTCAGAGGAATCCCTATTGACTGATATACGTGAGTTAAGGTCAGACATAAATAGTATAGTCTTCTATTGAGTTTTCTGACTCGGAGATGAAAAAAGTCGGACACTGTGAAAGCCTTGGAGGAGAGAGTGCAGAAGAGTCAAAAAGAGATAGCTTCCATCACCAACCTACAGGAGACCGTGTCTGATCTTGAAACTGTTGTTAGGGAAAAGGAGCAGTGGGCACGATATAACAATGTGGAAATTAAGGGTATACCAGTGGTAAAAGATGAGAACCTATTTGATGTATTAACTAACATAGCCAGCAAGGCAGGTGTACCCATAAATAAGGACCAGATAAGCTTTGTGACCAGAGTTCCATCTCGTTCCAAGAATGCTCCAAAATCGATCGTAGCCTGTTTTAATAACAGGTATTTAAAGGAAAACTTTGTATCTTTAGCCCGTGTACTTAAAGGCCTTCAAGCTCAAGATCTAGGATATCAGCAAAACACGAAGGTATATATAAATGATCACCTCACAGTCATTAACAAGATGTTGTTATTCAAAGCAAAGAATGCAGGGAAAGAGCTCCATTGGCAATTTTATGGGTAAAAACCTGCAAGATCTTTGCCCGGAAGAATGTCCACAAGTCCTATATTAGCTGTAAGATCAGAAACCGATCTGAAGAGAATGTGCTGATAATAATCAGCATTACATTAGTGGTGATTTTAGGTGTAGTGCCTGGATTAGTGTTTTTTGGTCTAGATCCATTTATATTCATATACTTTCTCATATTGTATCTAATATTGTAGGCGATAGCGTAATGTAATTTATTGATATAATTGCCCTCTGCGATTTATTTCAGTATAATCATGTACCTAACACCTATAATAGACTGCTCGACCTAGTATTCGCTAATACGCCTCTCGAGATTTCTCTCTGCGATGACCCTTTGGTGCAGGCAGTTCCAGACCATAACCCCATTGTTATATCAGCTGATTTGATACCAACCGAGTCCTCTAACATTAATCGAAGGAGAAGGAAGGAAAGTATTTATACCACTTAGGGCAATATGACGCTATTTGTGAGGGTCTTGATGTCATCGACTGGGATAAATTTATCCGGTTCGGCCCCCTTTCAGAGGCGGTGGAATACTTTTATAAGTCCAATGGACTTAAGGAATAAATTTGTTCCCCACAAAGTAGTCTCAAATAATAAATTTCCTCCATGGTTCAGTGCAAGTTTAAAGAGGATGCTCAAAGAGAAATATAAGTTTCATCGTAAGTTCAAGACATATGGTAATTTGTCGGATTATTCCACATTTAAATTACTCCGGGAGCGCGTCAAAGTTCATGAGATTGAGTGCTTTAATGCTTATATCGAGAGAATGGAAAATACCATTTCGAAGAATCCCAAAATGCTGTGGAATTACATAAAAAGTAAAACGAGTTGCTCTTTGTTTCCAGCGTCTATGACTCTAAACGACAAAACTGCAAATAGTGGGGAGGAGATTTGCGAGTTATTCTCATCCTTTTTTCAATCGACCTTCTTGCAAGACAATGGCGATATCGACCCCACAATTCCTCACTGCGACTCTTATGTTACTGATCCCAGTTCTATCGAGATAGGCGATATCGAGGTTTCATTTGAAGACCTTGAGAAGTCTTTATTATCTCTTGATACTCACAAATCGGCTGAGCCAGATAATTTACATCCGATATTCATTGTCAATTGCGCTCATAGCCTCACCCTACCACTGGGTTTATTATTCAAAAGATCTATTTCTGAAGGCATTGTCCCAGACATATGGAAATCCGCGTTTGTGACACCGATTCATAAAAAGGGTTCGAAAACAAAAGTTGAAAACTATCGTCCCATATCCAAGCTATGTATTTTTTCAAAGGTTCTCGAGAAAATCGTATATGACCAAACATATTCCGCTCTCAAGCAAGTGCTCTCGGATGAGCAGCATGGTTTTCTTAGGGCACGATCAACTACTTCTAACTTGTTGCTAGCCAGTGACTTTATCACTCAGGAAATGGCTGGGAGTCGTCAAGTTGACAGTATCTACACACCAAGGCTTTTGATTGCATTGATCACCTAATGCTGCTAAAGAAGCTTCAGCTGGCGGGAGTACATGGATCGTTGCTAAGATGGTTCTGGTCCTACATAAGAAATCGAAACCAAGCTATTGTACTTGATGGTTTTAAGTCAGCATGGATTGTTGTTCCGTCAGGAATTCCGCAAGGCTCCCTATTAGGACCCCTATTATTCATAATTTTTATAAATGACATAGGTAGTTGCTTTAAACATGCTAAGTTTTATCTATATGCAGATGATATGAAGATCCTTATGCCTGTTAACGATCAAAGGGACTGTGTGCTCATCTTCAGCGGGACCTCTCCTAACTATTGCGCAAGTAATAAACTGGTCATGAACGTTTCAAAATGTTGTGTTTTAACTTTTTCCCGAAAGCGTTTGCCGGTGGTAGCCAGATACTTTCTTATGAACCACGAATTGTCGCGAGTGAAACATATGAGGGACTTGGGTGTTGTGCAGGACACCAAATTCTTGTACGATGCTCATTTTGATTCAATTGTTAACAAAGCCTACATAAGTCTGGGTTTCGTGATGAGGGCGTCTCATCATCAACTTTACTAATATCAAAACAATAAAAATACTCTATTGCGCTTATGTACGCAGCGTGCTTGAATACTGCTCCCAAGTCTGGAACCCGCAGTACAATTGCTATGTTGACAGAATCGAAAGGATTCAGCGTAAGTTCGCTAGATTCCTTCAGTATAAGGCTCATACACGTGATGAGGATTATGCTGGACGGTGTAAGCGCTTTCATCTGCTGCCTCTTGCCTTGCGTAGAAATATTGCTGATGTAACCTACCTTATCAAAATTATAAACGGTGATATTGACTGTTCAGAACTGCTGAATAAGATTTCCTTTAGTGCTCCCGCATTCTATTCCAGATATACACCTATTCTGGCAATTCCAACCGCCAAAACGAAATACCATCAAAATTCTTACTTTTTGCGAGCGCCTAATGCAATAAATAGGCTTGTTAATGAACATAATATGACCTATTCAATGATGGCCCTAGGATTCTGGGCAACAAACTCAGCGCCGAGTTTTTCGGTTCTCAGGCTCCGACTCGGACACCATAATGTAACCTAATCTGATATTATAGCATAGTTTAACATAATCAATTAGTCCATGGTTTAACTTAATTGTTTAATGCTTACCTATTGCCATTTGCTTTTTGCTCTTGTATACTTAAGTTTATTCTGTAATTTTATGTAATTATTATATATAAAATTACGTGAACGTGCTCGAATTGAAAACTCACCCAAAGGGCTAACCCTCTGAAATTTCCAGAAATATCTACGGGCTGTTGCCTAATAAGAGCTGAAGTATGGCCTCTAGTCGGGGAAAGCTTTGACCAGCGGGAGACGCTATAGCCTATTTATTTAAACTGAAGTAAAAAAAGATATCGCAGTACAAAATGCTCAATTTGAAAAATAGAAAATACCAAATAGATTTTTTGATCTTTAAGGATTACGATTAGAAGAAGGGAACAAAGTGAAATGTCCCGCCATTCCCATACGATTAACTAGTTCGTCAAACTTGGGCCACCCCTGGCGAACCTGCCACCCCGCATGCCCATTCAACAGCTTTACCTCTGAACCTAAAGCCGATTACGAACTAAAGCTTGAACTTGGATTAAGATACAGTTGGGTGCTGTTAGTCTACAAATCCGCGAATCGAAATGTGCAATTTTTACTGCGCACCTACTCAGTGAAACAAAAGAAAAATATACTTTGGTACTTGTGCGACTGTAAAAATTATGTAACTTACATTACATTTTAAAGTTGTCGAAGTATAAGTTTTAGTTATTTTATGAAGATGCTCGATTTTCGGTATACCGTGGGATTTACTCAATAAGAGTAATAGCCACAAATTAAATACATAAATAAGCGGCCGCCTACGACTTCGTCCACGTAAAAGTCAGAGTTTCCGTTTTTCCTATTGGAAATTCGAAAAATCCTTTCTTATCGGATGTCTACGTCATACAAGAACACACCCTCCAAGTATCAGTCTCTATTAATCAGCGGTTTAGACGAATGTCCTCATATAAGTGGGAAAATCGCTATCTAAATGTTACTTTAATGAAAATTATGTTTTCATATTGCGTGTGTCTGTGTTAAGTACCATATTATTATACTAAATACAGTGAAAATTATTAATCAGAAGATATAGCTATCGAAAAGGAATTTTAGAACAAATTTAAACATTCGTATTTCCGTGTATTTGCAGGCTATATTAATTCCAAATACCGTTTTCAAGTGAATTCTATCCTATTAATGTCCGAGTGGACGGAACTCAATAAACTTCACGAGTAAGTTAACTCTATAGCCGAGGTTTCAATTTGTCTGAATTCCAGAGCAACAATATTAGTTTGCATCAAAGGTACTGTCCTCTGTTTACTTCGCAAACTGCAACTGGCTGAATACCGCTTTTCAATACTGCTATGACTACTCGTATTACGAAATACTCGAAAAGAGAATCATTTAGATTTTGGGTAAGATATATTATGTATAAGTTAACTTATATAACAACTATGCTACATATAAAATCAATAATGTAGTTTTTAAGTTACTAGCAATATACCAGGTGGCCGCGTGGTGCCGGCAGAGTAGAATTCGTACCACCCCATGTCTGCCCGTGGGTATCGTACGAAGCGATTGAGGGTTTCCGGGAGGTTGACAGCAGCGCCTCCCGTGTTGACAACATAGTCCAAAATAAAAAATGCGGTCACCAACCCGCCTGCCCAGCGTGGTGACTATGGGCAAATTCCCCCATGGCAGTCTTGTGGCGTGCCCTGGGGGAGGCCTACGTCCAGCAGTGGACTGCAATAGGCTATAATGCAATAATGATGATGATGATACCAAGTCTATGAGATTATATTTAATATGGTATCCACATTTATTTTATTAATTAAATAAATGCAATGTTGTAATATTTCCGAAGGGTCGTTCTTTTAAAACATTCAGAACGCGCGATACATTGAGTGGAGTATAAATATACACATAACGCACAATCTAGATGCCCTAACAATAGGGAGTAGCTATGGTAACGGCAGAGAAGCGAAAGAATTCTATTTCTGTTGTTCGTTTAAGTTCTTTGCGTTTTAAATTTCGCAATTTTCGCAGGTTTGAGTATATGGAATGGAATTCCTAAATTGAATAATCCTGCTAATATTAGGTTTGTATAACTGGCCACATTGATTTCAAATATTTAGCGTTTGGTTAGGAAATTCAAATCCAATTGTATTTAAAATGTATGTTGTATTTGTGTTTCGAATTTAGTAAGTAACTCATTTGAAATATGGCGTTATTTAGGAATATTAGTTACATCGTAGGACAGGAATTCCGAACATTTCTTGAAATGAAACGTAATTATTTCAATAAATACATAGGATACATAACAGTTTAATAACTAAAATTCAAATAATACTGTAGCGGAGTACAGCCCTACCACCAACCCTACAAAGTCAAAATGAAAACTCAGTAAATAAAGGCAACATCAAATTTAGTTGATGATAGGTACTCGCCGGCGGCATTCGTCAGTCTAGCATTCTCTTGCACTCAATCATATTCATGTCATATAGGCTTCCGATCACACTCACAAACGTGGCTTAGACAAACAAACAACAGCAAATTTCGCAAAGTCGAATTATTTCCACCCATAGCAGTCAGATTTTATTTCATCATTAAAAAAAAATAAACTTCCCAGGCTTTCAATGAGGGTTTTCGAGTTTTTTTCTGCCACCAGCACGCGTATGATGAATTTGGTGAAAGCGAGACGTCTCACTTCTAAACGTCAAATCCAGAGCTAAGTAATAACTAGACAAGGCAAGTGTTTCTACTTGGTGTGTAAAAAGGGATTGCAAACCATTTCTATCAGCCCTAAATCACTCGGTCCTGGCTTGAGAACGAGTGTCTATTCTAATTCTTAAGTCTATTTTTACATGCAAAGAACATACACTTAGTTTAATAGCTCTGAGTTTGACGTTTAAAAGTGAGACATCTCGCTCCCACCAAATTTCATCATACGGGTGCAGATGGCGCTCCACATACGGCTGGTATATAGAGCTGTCTAAATCGTACCAAATATTATATTTTTTTGTGAAATTCTTTATTTATATAATATTTCGATTAATAATAATTTTATTATACATTGCGGCCAGGTGTGCAAAAGTTACTTATACTAAAGTAAAGCTCATCGAAAGGTAAAAAATTATCAAATACTAGCTGACCCGGCAAACGTTGTTTTGCCATGTAAAAGGGGTTGATCCTAGAGGGGTGAAAATTCATGGTTGTATGTATTTTTGTATGCTGTATCATAAAAAAATAAAAACAAAAAATTTAGTCAAAAAAATTTTTAAAAAATTAGGGGTGGACCACCCTTAACATTTAGGGGGATGAAACATAGATGTTGTCCGATTCTCCACCCTAACCGATATGCATGCTAAGATTTACGAAAATCGGTCGAGCCGTTTCGGAGGAGTTTAACTTCTAACACGAGAATTTATATTAGAAGAAGAAGATTTCAGGCTAAATGACTATAATAGAAACAACAACAACAACCTATTGAAAATAATAATCCAAAAATCTATTGATACAATGGCTAGAAGTAAAGTTAAAGCTACAAAGGTGTATAATTTAAGAACAGCTTCACCAATTTTTAACATTATTATTATTAGTATAAATCCGTATTACCTTGGAATAAATCGTTCGTTGGAGTAAATTTTTCTCTGAGAATACCTATAATCCACTGTTTTAATCGGCTTTTATCTCCTGTAGGAAACGTAGGGCTTCCAGTTTTGTATGTATGTATGTACTTTTTGGATGTGTTTTGACAGTTGATTGGACTAGACTGTGAGTGCTGCCATCTAACGAAGGCCATTTCGGAAAACCCTCATTGCTAGAAATATTTGATAATTATGCGATCTTTGCC
Source organism: Carposina sasakii (assembly GCA_014607495.2). Lineage (NCBI taxonomy): Eukaryota > Metazoa > Arthropoda > Insecta > Lepidoptera > Carposinidae > Carposina > Carposina sasakii. The sequence goes on from CP053148.1 coordinate 3,938,941, forward strand.
GTTGCTCGTAAACGTATCATGGTCTAAGGTCTAAGCCCTAAGGCAGGCGCAGACTAAAGGCTGTGTTTGTTTCCGACATAACTTTTATAAATTTTAATGAATAAATAAATATTAATAACAAATGCACTTAAACAATCCAATTAGAACGTCCATTCTTTTAATATTACTATTTACCATAGTTACCAATAAGAATAGCAAGTACGAGATATAGACATCTCTCTCTAAAGCGGTGGTTCCCTAAGATAGCGGTGCCGACTCGTCTAGCTCTTTACACTCTCACAATGGAGAAAAAATAAAAGAGGATTAGCGGCTAAGTATATTTTCATACAAAAATAGTGCGCCGCGGAGCGGGGGTGAAGTATGTGACGAGGGGAGCATTGAACACTGTATAGCCCTGCCCATTTACATAGAAACCACCTTGTAGTGACTTAGTCAAACTACTTGCTCAGTATCAATATGGTGCAAGATTGTTTTACTAGTGCAATTAATCATCATTAGATGGCAATAGTATTATACTACGTTTTAGTAATAAAGTACCCTGACAAAAGCGCTAGTGTCTTTTTAATTTTAATACGGTTACATTTCAGAGCACAATCGTGTGGTTAAAGCTAGTGCGTTACACTGGCGCTGAAGCTCCGCCCCTATCATGACGTCATGGCCTCACGATTGCCACACGACTCACTTCATAGTCCCACCTCCTCATTTATACCTTCTTCATGGCTCTCACCCTCTTCACAGTGCTGACATACGCATCTTCAGTAGAACAAGGGCACACTTGCTTTTTGCAATTGTTGACAATTGTGCCCCATTTTATCGAAGGATTATGTGAAAAGTTCCTTCTCGGCGCCCCTATATGACGGCACTATTTTCTAGGAAACCATTGCTTTAGCAGAAATAAATTACTACCGGTTGGCGTAGTAGGTAGTGAACCGTAGTGCAGACTTTGTCCTCACTCTCACTTCTACTCCAACAACGGGGCATTAAGACCGGCGCTGACTTACATTGTGGCTCAGCAAGGTATGGCATGAACAGCCATTCTACTAAACTGTTACTCATCTTAAATCACACTAGTGTTTAATTAGTTTAATTGTCATAGCTCTAATAGGTCCTAGTTTGACTTGCATCACTTGTGTGTGTGACTATGGCATCCCATACAATACTCGTAAACCGGCATTACAGCTACTACATACCGTTGATTTATCGAAATAAAAAATGGATTCTAAAATCATTGACATACGGTAAAAAAAAGAACACAATACGTCAGTCAGTGCCGGCCCTGCATATAACAATAAAAAAATGTAATATACTCACAGTTTAAACTCTTGGAAGTCAGGCGGCCTGGGGTTGTCAATGATTTTGACTATTGGCGCCGGCAACGAGTCAGGGTTGACTGGCACTTGGACGCCCCTCTCCCAATCCTGTTTCCAGGTGTCCACGATTACCCAGTACTCGCTCGAGGTGAGCGGCTCCGAGTCTGGGAGCTTCATGGCACTGATGAGATCCTTCCTGGAATATTTAGGTGTAAACCTATTAGACATATAGTATGGAAGTGCAGTCCAAGCTTTCCTGTTGGTACACCACATCTTGTATGTTTTAAAATAAAAGTTTGAGCTTCAACAAATGATCTAAGTTTCTTGTTATTATTGATATCTTTTGTGATATTTTATCTTTTGTGATATCTTTTGTGATACTTACACCTATTTTGTTACAGGTGATACATTCTTTGAAGATATCATTTATGCCATAAATAGGCAGGTATATGATACCTATGGTATCCATAGAATATTTTACTTTTTGAAATAGGTGACATGCACAAATTGTATTTACCAATATTTACACAATAATATTAACAAATTGACATACAATTACTCCAAAATAGTTATTTTCAAATTGTTGATACATTTCACATTGTATAATATTATCTGACCCTCTAGCTTGGTACAGGTATGCAGACATAAATTAGACAATAACAGTATATGTACATAAAATAACTCTAAAACACCATGGTCATAATTATTTTACAATCACATTGATTCTTATAAAATAGTTAATACCTTTAGTTACAGCTGTCCCCAATTATTATCAGTTAAGATAATATTTTAGGCTTATTATATTAATTGACTTTTCTTTGTTAATACTGTAAAAAAAATAATTATCGCCCAGCAAATTCGCATCATTTCTTACAATACACATACATTAGTACTGCCTGATACTAAATTTCTAACTCATACATACTTATTAAAATATTGCTATCCTAAGACATACAACTAATATATTAGGTATGTTGACAAAAAGTACAAATAGCCCAACAATATTTTGTTATACTTACATTACGCATAGCTTTTAAATTAAACATATTGCATTCAGAATAGATATGTTTTAACATCACTCCTTTTATTATAATCATTTACAAATGCTAGTTCCAACAAAAAAATATATGTATTCCTATTATTCTTTTCTTTACATCTTTATATTGGGTAGCAAATCGAAATGAGATTATTATAACCCTTGTTTTTCACTTATTTATAATAGGTAGGTTATTTAAGTTGATTATTTTCAATAATATTGACTAATATTATGCAATCGCTGATATTATAATAATCTTCGCTATAGCCACACATTCAGGAAAGATAATTAATAGCATTTATATTATGTAAATACAAGCAACTTTCTTAGTGAGCACAAGCATTAACTTCAAATAAAGGCCAGTAACTTGCACAAATTAAAACTAGACGAGACAGTTTACTGCTGAAAAGTCCAGCCTTAGAACAAAGTTTAATTTCAATACATTAAGGTGTCATTAAGATGGTTATTCAAGACGAAAAAAGCTTAAGCTTGTGCAATATACCAGTATTTCTTGTAGAAGTCTATCCTCGCCCAGTCTCTACATATTCATATCTCTTCTAACTTACATTTTAACATTTTAGACACTCTCTAGATGTCATTATATACTATATACTGAATATATCTTTATCACAAACATTATCATAGTATAATAGCACAGATGTATTTACTTTCCACACAAATGATTAAAGGATCAACCTCATTTAACAAATCTGTATTAGTATCTACACATAGCAGCTTTCATAGACATAAAAACACTATGTAACTTTAAATAAAAAATAATAAAAAAACACTAATCAACATAAGAATAACACCAACCTGAATAGTTCAGCAGGTGCCTCAGAAGTACTCCTGTTATATATGGATGACATCTTGAGGTCACTGACAGGGCGGAGCTGCCAAAGAGCTGGGTCTTCAGGCTCCGTCCTGCGGCGCTTAGACACACCGGAAGGACCAGCCTCCTCCCCGCGGGCTCCACTGCCCCGCTTGGTGCCTCGCAATGACATCGTTTATTTTGCACTTCTTCTACATGTTCACGATCCCCTCAACACTTTACACTTAGACCGTGGAAGGAGCATTGTGTAGAAGGTCACATTGTTCACTACATGATTGCATTTTAGTTTATTATCGCATAATTGCCACTGATACAACCTGTAAACAACACAAAAAGATATTTAGATATTATTTAAATTATATACCTACAGTAAGTTACAACTATAATGGACAGCCTTACTATCATCTGATTGCAAACCTGAGCAATAAGCTTAAATTGACTTGAAAACTATTTGTTTTGTTCAAATACCACCAGTTACAGTGGAAAGCATGATGTATATGAATATCCAGTACAGTTTATAAAACGTAACAAGCACTTTTGGCGATATTAACATGACTTTTATTTGGACAATGCCATGAAACAAGTGTCAGGTGAGCTATTACATTGATTACACGTAAACATAATTAAATACGGTACAAAGCCGTAAACATAAATAAACTCGAGCAGAATTTGTAGAAATGAATAACAATCTCGTTTGACGTTTCACTTTATGCAGGAATAATGTATGGCGGGCCTGAAGACAGCCGTCGACCTCTGTAAACAGCGCCGATTTTACTACTCGGAACTAGCAGACGTCGGTTTCAGACATTCAACAGGATCGTGTATACAAAATGAAACTCACGCGACATTACGGCTAAACGGGATAATACCATTGTAAAATTAACCGTAAATATTTATCTCACCGAGTCTCCATTAGACACTACATAACAAAATGACAACATAGATAGCAGCACTGTGGCAACAAACAGATTGACGTGAGTCCTACGCATCATTTTCATGTCCTACTACTTTTATTCCTAACACAATGATGAAATACCATTAGAAAACTATAATATCATGATAACAATAATGAGAATAGCCAATAAATTACATACATTTTCTGTAACAGACATTTGGCGCCATTGATCCGAAAACCACTTAGGTCACGTGACTATGTACGAATCACCAACGCAAGCCAAGTAAAATGGCCAAAACGCACGTCGGGTTCATATAATGTCATTGGTTTTGAGAGGAACTTAATGCATAACATACACATGGAGACAAATAATTTAATGCGCTATATTAATGAATGAATTAAACACAAGCACACATTCTTTAAACATTTCAATTCGTTATTCGGAACACAATTTGTAGCAGAAATTACAACATGAACATAGAGCAAAATATATCAATATGGAGTTTCGGAAAAAATCCGCTAGTTGGAGCCAGTAGCGCAATCACATTTTGTTGCCATAAGTAAAAATAATACTACGTTCCATTTCATGCAAGGGAAATAAATAAAGTTTGTTCATAAAAATATTGTCGTGAATTCTTTTATAAGAAATATTTTATGTATTCTTCTTACTTAATAATAAACATAAACGTATAAACAGTGGACGTTTTACATGGAGAACAAGAAAATAAAATATTGCAGAGTTTCCATAGACTTCCATCTATGTATTTCTGTATCATCCAAAGAACTTAGAAAAAACACGGCAAACTAGAATGCGCACATCATAAGTCGCTCATCTACTTATCATAGGTACATCCAGGGATTTGGTATATCCTTACATCCAGGGATTTGGAGATGGGTACATCTGACTGTTCCCTGCTCGTATGGCACGACTAGGCAATTTACATTATGCAGCTAAATTTTGTCGCTAGAGATTCTGATAGTAAAAATCTAAAGCAACGTATTTAAAAAAGCATTCGAAGTATAACTATCTATATTAGTAGGTCTTGTCTTGATATTGGTTACAATACTGTTTTGCATGAGAAAATTGTCTAAGAGGCAATATATCATCCTCAGATAAAGGTTCGAATAGGTAGCTATCTAACGAAAAAAGTTATTAGGCTGTTTATTTGTCTGATAATCGATCACCTATTTTTCAATAATCATTTATACTATGGATAACTATCTGAACGTCTGTCTGAATATTGTATAGAATTATCCACACCCATCATGAAACAGATGAACATACAGATAAAAATATACATTTAATAAAATAAAAATTAAAAATAATTGTGAATCGCATAACAAGCCATTTTATCAAGTTTTAAATGTGGAAACACTACAATTATTTGTCATGTTCAGTTGAATGTGAGTTCAAAGATTTTGACCTGAGGTTTTGACGCATATATCATATATAATCATTTCATTTTTAGTCTAACCTGCTGCCATTTTTAGCGCGAGTATGGTTTAGATATGATTATACATTTTGAGCAAATAAATAATCATTTCATTTTATAGTATAACTTTTTTGCAGAGTATGTTCCGACAGTTATGCGACTGCAAGATTTTTAAAGTTCTTGCGAGTTTTTTTTTTACTTGTGTTTATGGTACTTAATACATTTTATTTATTTGAAGAACATACAGCATAGTACACGTAAAAGATCCAGCCTAATACTTAACTAAAACCAATTAACATGTTCTACAGCTCAACTAACAAAAGTGAGAAAAAATGAAAACAATCTATCATCAACCAACCATGTAGGTACTAGGGTATAGAGAACCGGATATGTTACAAGGAACCGGGAATTCCGGGATTTTCGGTACTTTCGGTTTATTTTTTCAACCATACATAATATGATGCTAATTGATAAATTTAAATTGTGACGGTCTTAAAAATAAAACTACTAATAAAAATCATAAAAGAATGTTGTATTTGAGTAGTAATCAGCTTTTAGCTACAGCCAAACTTAATATCAATACAATACTTACAATCTAGATAAAATCAGTCTGTCATTGAATGAGATCAATCATCATCATTGGGCATCAACATTAGCTACAATAATTAACTTATTCCAAATAAAATTAAACTCTAAAAGATAACCAACAAAATATTTTTTTTAAATGAGATTAATGACAATCAAACTTAATATTAATTAAAATGTAGTTAAAATCAGACTATAATTGAAAGTACTCGGAATTAACGCAGTAAGATTAATAAGAATCCACCATAATAGGTGGGTGAAGGTACAATACATTGAATTCAAATAGATAACAATGAAATAAAATCTACGCCTTCACAGATAAAATGGAACTATTTGGTCTTTTTGAAAGCTTTTTTTTCATTGTAATATGTCCTCAAAAAGATCAACGCGTCCAAAGTTACATCACCTGAACTTACATAAGCTTGTGATAAATGTCGCCCACGATCGCCTCCATTCTCGAAAAGGGCCATCTCGACTCTTATATTTTGTAAATAAAATTGTATTAGGCGTTACAATTCGGAAGTTCAAACATTCACTATGGGTGCGCCCACCGCCGGGCCCGACACCCTCTCTTATATTTGTTTCAAGGTCGTCATTCTGCGCTGATCTAACACGTTCCTTCCTAATCTTCTGGAATTCTGCATTTTGTTCGTCGCTCTTCGTAAGATTACTTCTTTCTACTGCGGATTTGGAGTCCTCTTCTATTTCAATAACTTGATGAGCGTGTGAATGTTGGGTTGTTGTTGATGGCGGGGGACTAGTAAAAGTAGCGTTTTAGTAGTAATACAATATTATTGCACATTTCGTTACTATTTGGGCGGGAAAATACAGTTAAATTCTCATCGTTTATATTCGAAAAATATGTCTCTGGGTTCTGCAAGTAATTAAGTATAGCTGCTTCCCTTAACCGCTATTCTGTATATCGTGTTTTCAAAGCTGATGTCATTTTTCTGCTGAGCGGGCGGGTGGGGTAGCGTGATATAAGTGGCCGCTCCGATCCTACACCGCTCACGCGTAGCGTCAGTGTTGTCATTACCATACAGGGTGTAATAGAAAGGGTATGTTAAGCGAAAAGCTATGTAAATAGCCCACTATAGAGAACCTATTTCCAAAATTTGAGACTCGAAATCACATTTTTATTTTTCAAGATTGTATGAAAATTCCTGAGATATTTAAAAATTCTCCATACTATCGGGAAAAATAAACATGTGATTTCGGGTCTCAAATTTTGTGGATAGGTTCTCTACAGTGGGCTATTTACATAGCTTTTCGCTTAACATACCCTTTTTGTTACATCCTGTATACAGGGTGTGTGTGACAGCCAGGCAAATACTGCCATGGTGACTTCACACCATTATTGTAAACCAAACAGCATTGTTTTTATTTTCAGGAAATGTAAGACTAAAGTTTTAGAAAATTCATAAATCTTACCACCCCGCAATGTAATGCTCATAACGGAAAATTGCGCGCGCTCACGTGGCGTAGCCGGGCGGGCGGGCGGGCGGCGGCGGCCGCGCCGCCCGCCCTCCGTGTCGGTGCAAAATCTTTCACGAAGTAAAACCTACCTCCCTAGGTAAATTTGTTTAAGCATAAAGGCTCTATTCGTAATACGAAAATACCGTGTGTGTTATTTACCTACATTGATACCTAACAACAACACTTCATAAATAAATTAGTAGTAGGTAGTTAGTTACCATCGAATCTTAACCGATCATCAAACGTACATAATACTTCTATGCACAATACATAACATACACATAAGTAAACATGTACATACCAATAAGTTATCGGTGGTAGTACATACCATGTCTGTCTATCTTGTAAGTAAGACAGGTAGGTGCAATCAAACCAGTAACAAAACGTAAGTCGGAATCCTACCTACCTACTTTAGGACAAATAGGTAAGTACTACTATGTACTAGACTTCATAATCTACATAAACACTAATCGATAAATTAGGTAAAAACTAGTATAAAATGAATATTCTTACTTCAGTCTCCTCGTTCAGGTCTTATGAGGTAAGGCTCGAAATGTAGGCCTCCCAGCTGCACGCAGAGCCGTGCGCGCCGAAGAGTCTCGGCATGCAGACGAGGCATCAGTGTTCGGTCTTCGGCTATCGCGGCATTTAGTTCGATAAACGCGGCTCTGATTCGTAGCTCCATGACGTCTCGTCTATCACACTCTGTGACGTACACGCGCTCTTTGATGTAGCCCCATAGGAAAAAATCCAACGGGGTCAAATCAGGCGAGCGCGGTGGCCACAAATGGGGACCGTAGCGTCCAATCCACCGGCCCGGAAAGATCGCGTCCAGGTGCTGGCGTACGGTGAGTACCACATGTGGAGGAGCTCCATCATGCTGGAACCAAATCCTCGGCATTCGGGCAAGAGGGACGTCGTCGTCAACATCAAGCTCAGCGCGGAGAATTTCCACCTCGCGTCCTAGCTCTTGTTGTAGAAATGCCAAATAACTGGTGCCGTTCATACGTGCCGGCAAAAATACCGGCCCGAGGATTTGGTTATGGTACACACCAGCCCACACATTTAAGGACCACCGAGTCTGGTGCCCCGTCTGCTGGATGGCATTCGGGTTACCATGTGACCACAGATGGGCATTGCGCCGGTTCCACATACCGTTACGCGTAAATGTGGATTCATCAGTCCAGATTACTCTGGATATGAAGCCAGCATTAACGCGTTCCTGGCTAATGAGCCAACGACAATACGCCACCCGGCGACTTGCGTCTCCCGGCACCAGAGCCTGCACCTTGTGGATGCAGTATGGGCGCTGCCGATCTCTACGCAGCACTTTATGCACAGTCCAGTGCGACGTACGAGCTCCATGATGCCGCTGAATCAATTTCGCAGCGGTGCGCGTACCCAGACGTGGATTACGGCGAACCACAGCTAAAACTCGTTCTTCGGTACGCAGAGCAACTGGTCGTCCAGCCCCTTCTTGTGTCGGTACAATTGGCCGATTATCTAGCACCCTTTGATACGCTGCGGTTATAATACGGCCGTTTGCTGGGTGCCTAGCGTTGGGATAACGCTCCCTGTACATCCTCAAGGCAAGCGAGGCATTTCCTCGGGCTTCGCCCAAACACATGAGCATCTGCCCGTACTCACGTGCACTAAATACACTCATTATCCGTATCACACAAACACACAATACACTCACAAAAATATTCCATAAAACACACGAAATGTCCTATGTTACGCGCAACGATATCCAAACGACTTTCTATGATCTAGCACTGCAGCGAACTGGGCGAGAAAAAAAAACGAAACTCCCGAAAAATTGAAATTTGCAAACCAATAGTGTTGTACACTTGTTTCACTGTTATCGATCCAAACAAAAAATCGTTGTATAATGAGTGCACATAGGTAGGTCGTATTTCAGTTCAGTTCTTTCTAAATCATTAGATACCTAGGATCATAATGTTCTTACCTATTTTTCAATAAAAAGCAACCATCATCGAGTGGTGGCCTTCCTGGTAGGTAGTAAAGCCTAGCAGTACAGCAGAGTATGATTTTCGGCTAACATGGTGATTAAATTAAATAAACCTAAGCTTATTAATACATATCGCATTTAAAGTAAGTAGGTAAGCGTACTATTAAGGTATAAGGTATGGGTTGGGCTCATGTATGTACTTATTTATTACATTGAGAATTACGTTTCGATAATTTCTAGTCAAACAGACAATAAATTACACAGACTTCAAGTTACTCCTGTCTTCTAATCGACTAGTAACTGTCAGTATGACCAAAAATTTCATGTGTAGGTAGGTCCATATGCATGACCCATTAAATAAACATCGAAATCACCTACCGAAACTACCTGCTTACTTATTTTATTACCGGCAGTTTTTGATTATAAGAAATAGCTGTAGATAAGATAGTTAAAAAGTGCACAATAGATTTGTTGTTCGTTTTACTGCCTACGGTCATTCAAACTAGGAGCACAGATTTAATAGTAGCTACTGGCGTAAGTAGGTACTAAAAGTTCCAAAGCGTCCAAATTACGATTATGACTATTTTGCGATTAGCAAATTTACAAACTAGGTTTTTTAAGCTAATGAAATGAATGACCTACCTAATCTATCCATTATTTCAGTTGTAAGTACCTACTGATAGGTAGATAAAAGAACTTATCATTTACCTACTCTTTATTTCAACTGCATTGTTTGCATTTGAAAGATACGAACGGAGGGACTAATAAAATTGCTTTAATTAGATTCGATATCGATTTTAATTAGTTGAAATAATACATCCCAAATCCCAACACTATTACGTACCTTTTCTACCACCTCCACTCTACCCTACTACTACACTGCGAGTTTTGCAAACATAGTTATTTTGAACGGTGGCGCTAGTTGCTCGGTGTATGACGACATTATCTGTGTATCTGCATACAAAATATTTTAGTTCCGAATTCGCCCACCGGAATAAAATTGTATAAAACGGTAATCATACTAGAATAAAGGTGGTTATACACACTACAACTCCACCAAGCCAAGTTTGCAAATCGCGTGTCGTGCGTCGGTCGATCATCTAGCTAAAAAGATTCGCTAAGACTTAAACATAAATTAATAAACGATAAATGCTACAAACTGTCCGTAATGGTCTGCCTATTTTTTTAGAATACAGGCAGGGTCTAGGTTATGAATTATGATATGATTTCATCTCATCAGCCAACCCTTGCTACTTGTTTTATAACATGCAAGCCATGTTCAGGTACTGAGATTTTTAATATCTTGTTCATGTTACTCAATCATGCAGTGAAAACAATAAATCAAAGTATGAATAAAGAGAAAAAAGTGATATGTAGTAGGGTAAAGTACTAAAGAAAGCATTTTATTATTAAAGGTATGTACTGAAAGTACGAAATCCATCATGTGTAGTGACCGACTAGTGTGTAGGGATACTTTATACAGGCGCTAGGCGGTTGACCTTTGTGCGCGGGGGATCTCCCTCGTTTGATAGACCGCACGCCGGACGCGCGTCGCACGCCGGCGACGAGACAGATAGCGCATACAGCATTTGTCTCGCTCTCTACACGTGCCGACCGCATGCCTCGTACATGCGCGCTACCTAGGTATCTCTTGTTCCAAACAGCTGACGCCCCCGTACCATGTAATTTGATTATCGTACGATAACGACGTTTCATAATAATTTTATTATTTTGCATTACTTTTTTCTGTATTACGTGCTTGTTTTAGTTATTTTAGGTATTATCGGGTATATTACCATAGAATGTACCATTCTGACACGGAAAAATGAAAAAAAAAACGGAAAATTTCAGGAATTTTCCTGAGAAAATTTTCAGTGGTTTTCATCTCAGAATCATGGTCTGATATCATCCTATCAATATTTGCCTGGCTGTCACAAACACCCTGTATGTATATGGATTTGTGTGTATAAACTATAAATTTCAGCTGATACAAAAAAAGTTTGATTTCAAATTACGATTTCAATAATTCCCGAAAGTACCGAAAATTCCGCTTGTATTTTAATTCCCGGTTCTTTTACCGCTACTAAATCCCGGGAATTTCGGTACCGGGATTTCCCGGTTCTATACACTAGTAGGTACCTATATGAGTTTTGATGGCGTTATGTCAGACTCAGCTTAGATAAGGTCAGTCGGAGCCAGTAATACTGTCACGAAAAAGCTCTTAAATCTTATAAGTTTTTAAATCGAAGGTTAAAGTCTGGCCGCTGACTTAAAAAATTGGCACACAAATATTTAGTCGGCGACCCCGTCACCCGCTACAGTGGAAAAAACCCCGTGTAAATATTCGAAGCCAGTGACTGGTCAGTACTGCCGCTGCGTTGTAGGGTGATATTCAGAATAACACATAGACTACAATTCATTATCCTGCGAAAGTATTTTTATCCCGGATAATTTCGACATTTTGTTTTTTCTGCAGTCCACGCGGACGGAGTTGCGGGCGTCCACTAGTATTAAATATTTCATGCCAAATTATTACGACAGAAACAACGAAACAACAATCTAACCTCTGAAGTAAAATTTATTGATGAATAGCATTAAAATTGAACTTAAAATTGAACCTACTACACTGTGAGGTGCATTGGGGTCATTCCGTTCGACATAAAAATGAGTGAGTGAGCCAATAGTCTACAGTTTGCTTAGTTATTCAATGTAGCTCTATACTTCCTGCTATTTTTGATTTATTATTTTATTCTTGGTTAAGTTATTGATGATAACTAACATTTACAGTCATAAATATGTAAGTGGATTTTTAAATTCTTGCTTGTGAAATACTTAGACACATTGTTTTAGAATATTTTAGGGTTAAGGTAATTACGAATATCGTGGGGTAGTAACGTAACAACTCAAAACTTAACCTTTTCATAATCTAAAATAACGATTATATTTCTTTTCCGGTCGTTTTTCTCCTCAATACATAAAAATAGCAAATTTGTTAATAGTAACAATAATATCATTATAACGGAACTAATAGATCGGAATAACCTCAAAAAAAAATATTGTTCCCAACTTCCCAAACTTTCAGTCAATTGTTTACGAGTACATTTTAGAGCGAAGCGAGGTGGTGCAAAGTCCAAGTAAGTAAATAAATAGTAGTTGCGATTTGTGACGATTAAGGTGACGATTTGGTGATTACGCCATTTGAGATTTAAGGTATCGATATTTAAAATTGGTAAGTATAACGGTTTTTATGAAATATACCGAAAATAACCGAAAAAAAAATTGAAAAATATAATTTTTGTATGTATTTTGACAGTTGTTTGTACTAGCACGTAGAGATGCTGCCATCTGACGAATGCCATTTCAGACAGTTCATAGTGATCATCACTCAATTAATACACAACTGGAAGTGGCATAATGCCTTATACATGTCACATACATGTCACTTCCAGTTCAATAAGTTTCAATGAGTGATCATGACTATGAACTGTAAAAAAAGATAGCCTGTACGGGGGCAGGTAGCGTGCGTGCCTCGTGCGTGCTCAATCCATAAATTATTACATCCTTGGCTACTTACCCATAGATAATATAGAGTATTATGAATAATGATGGAATTTGATTATATCGACCAAAGAATATACTTACTCTCTAACGAGAGATATCGATACTTCGTACATTATTAAGTATCGATAAAATTATTTGTAATTATGCGAGTTAAAAAAATGTGGTCATTAAAATGCTATCTAAATAATCAAATTATGGCGTGATTGCAGTCTAGTTTCTACATTTAGTTCTTCAATTCTTCCATTTAAGTACGTATAGCTTAGAATAATGATTCGCTCAAAGCGGAGCGAAGACCAATCATTAATCTAAGACGTATGTATAGGTTTTATTTGGTTATATGTACTAGGTTTTATGGCGTGTTATTGTTAATTACATGAAATAAAGGTTCTCTAAGTAAATATTTGGAATTTTAAATTAGATTATAATAATAAATTTGCTATAAAATGTTTTTAAAACATTATTATAATTTGGTATCTCTTTTGAAATTCGTGGGACTACAGAGTCCCGGTTTTTTGAGAGGCGTGAATCAAGCCGTAGCCAAGATATAGAGGCCCTTTTAAGAGAACTTTAATATAGTGTGGGATAGGTACACATGCGATGGAAACAAAGGTCATGCTATAGGGCTGAACGTTGGGTGGAGTTGGGTAACTGGGCTATCGAAGGAATCTAACGGACGCCTGCCATTACAACCAAGTCTCATAATTGTTTGGTGGCAGGCGATGACTCGCCGACTAACTTCATGGGCCCCTTGAAACGTCCGTACGCACGAAGCGACAAAGGGGGCAATATTTGGTGTGTGGCTAGGGTGGAGGGGTGCCCCTGGATTTTTTACCGAAGCCAACTTGCCACTTATGACTGGCACGTCCACCCTCGAGCTGTCATAGCTCTCGAGACTCCACTCTGCCCGGCCGGCGAACGCAAGGCAGAGGTGGGGGAACTGTTCCTCGTCAACCTCACTCCGGCGCGCAGATGAGAAAGAGGGTCTTCCCCGGAAGCACTTGAGGGAACGCTACCTCCCAACAACTCGCTACAAGCTGCCCTGCGGGCTAATAATTATTATTAATAATAAATCCATTTCGTTCTATGTCCATACTTTAGGAACGCTGTCAAACTATCTAGCTACTGTTAAACAATAACAAGAAGGGCTACAAATTAAATATAATGTAAATATGTAGCATGACCGTAACAGAGTAAAGTATCTTTCCTTCACCATTATTGTTGTAAGTATTTCGTACTTTATTATTATGATAATTATAATAGTTATGTACCTATATTAAGAGATCGTAAAATTGACACTATTAACTAACAACGGTACAACTCTATAGGTACCTACAATGACAAGAAATGAGTGGTAGGTAGAATTAGGTACAGTCAGCATCAAAAGTCGATGAACACTTTCAGATTTTCAAAATCACTGAACACTATAATAACACATAAATCGCTTAACAAGATAGGCGCCAGAATTGAATGAACACCATTTTGTCAAAAATTGTTGATCGTAATAATATCCAAAACATCATAACATTCAGCTTATCAAAAGTCACTGAACAATATAAAATGCTTGTTTTGGTTATCTAGTGTCATTCACGGCATTGTCCAAAAATAACTTGACATCATAAATGACAAAAGTAACTGAACATTACTTCGTTTTTTTGGGGTTTAACGCGGCTCCGATGCCGTCAGCTGTCAGCAGCAGCGTGCTCAGCACATCCATTAGACTGCCCACTCTTGCACACTTTTGGAGGTCTAACGCTGATTCAGCTCCGGCGCCGTCAGGTATCAGCAGCAGCGTACACAACACATTCATTAGACTGCCCACTCTTGCACACTTTTGCAGGTTCAATGCGGATACAGCTCCGAAGTCGTCAGCTGTCTATTATATAGCAGACTGCCCCCTCTTGCACACTTTTTTTAGGTCTAACGCGGATAGGTGCAATAAAATTAAAACCTTTGTATATTGTTTATCCGACTTCCTTGGCATCTGCTGTCAAACATAAAAAAGCTTATGTCAATGTTATTCTCTTTGAACTGAACATCAAATCGATTGTGAGATTCGGCGGGAAAAGCT
Source organism: Carposina sasakii (assembly GCA_014607495.2). Classification (NCBI taxonomy): domain Eukaryota; kingdom Metazoa; phylum Arthropoda; class Insecta; order Lepidoptera; family Carposinidae; genus Carposina; species Carposina sasakii. The sequence continues at coordinate 3,954,109 of CP053148.1, forward strand.
GGAAGGGTGCAAGTGTAATTTTCTTGTGAAAATCAAAAATTATTTGTAAATGGCTTGCATGTGTCCGTAAGGTGATGTTTTCTGGTAGATAAGTTATATTTTGATTACTTGTGGTGTGAATCTAGTGCGTGTGCATGGTTTTATACGCAGGTAAGCCGAGTAAAACTTTAGCCGGATTACGATCTCTTCATGGGCGCATGTAAGTTGTTTCTGCAATAATTTTTCATTTTGACTAACTTTACACTTGTTCTTGAGGATTTTCCCGACGTTTCCATTCATCATCATTGTCATTCATCATAAATTCAGAATACATTTTACTAAACAATGATTAGGCTGTATGGGCTTAGTTCCCCTTGCCTTTCCTTCGGGATAAACTAAAAAAAAAATCAAATCGATTGTTAAGGGGTTATATCCACTTGTGATTTTCAAAAAATCGATTTTGATTTTTTTTTCATTTTTTGAATGTACATATATTCAAGAATATTCTCTGAAAATTTCAAATCGATCCGACAATTAGTTTCGGAGATATGAGCGTATTAGTAAGAACGTCTCCGAGCATTCGAAAGTAGGCGGAGCACGAGCCGGAGTAGCAGCTGTTTCTGGTAGCTTCTACCCTTTTGTTCTCGACTTATATTATGTTTGGGACCCTAAGATAATAATACAAATGGAAGCAAACGACGAAGCAGAGGGTTCCTCTTATAGTGCTGGAATAGATGACACGATGTAAGTTGAAAAAAAAAATAAAAATTTAGTGTAAATCGTTCCCGAAACTTTAAACGCGTTTATCTCAAAACCGTGTTTTCAGAGTCGGTGAGGAAAATTTCTCCGAAACCGCTAAACCGATCGGTTTGAAATTTTCACACGACTTACTCAGATATATTTTTCAGGTAATGATCGAAGGAATAAGGTTTTGGACAATAATTTCGATTTTTTAAGCCACTTTGAAGTGAAAAATTTTCATGAAAAACTGAATTTTTTTTTGAACAGCCGCCATTTTGTCAAAAATCAAAATTTTGACTAGACCTTCGATCATTACCTGTATTTATTTATTATAAAACTAAATATTTTTGGTTTTTGGTTTTCAGATAATTTGGACCAGAGATATCTTGCTCACCGCCAAGCACTTTTTTTTTGAGGTCTCTCCGCAGATCATCTACAGGAGCTAGGGGATCCAATATTTTTTTAAATAAACCGCTGATTGTTAAAGTACATTAAATTCTGTTTATGTACATTTTTTCCATTAATGTATAAAATAAAATGCCTCTTTGGAAAAAATTCACAAAAAAACGCGTTTTTTCTGCCTCGCAAGTGGATATAACCCCTTAATGCCAAAATGAAATACCTTACATATACAATCTTTCTTTCTTGTCATATTTCGTAGTAAAGAAAGAGAAAACATTTCATTTTGTTTAGGGACTTTTGAGATAAAAGATGGTATGCTATTTTTGTCAAAATTTGTTCAGAGACTTTAGAGACGAAGAATGTTAATCTTTTTTGACTATAATTTTGTTAAGCGACTTTTGAAAAGTGACGGTTACCTACTTATGGCCTTTTAAAATAATCATTCAATTCTGGCGCCTATCTTGTTAAGCGATTTATGTATTATTAATATTATTATAGTATTAGTGCTGACTGTACATTAGGTAGGTAAACTGTCAAAATTCGTGTGAATCATAGAAATGTATAAGAATTTTTTGCAATCACAAACTCACAGAAAACTATAATATAAAAGCGGTCCCCCGACGCGACAAAATTTAATCAAAAATTTCATACGTACGGTCAACGGCAGGCCAAGATATAAGATTTGCAGTTCAAAATTAGCGGTTATGACTCCGACATAAAGGTGGCACAAAGTCCCGAGTATATCGTCTGATATACTTTAGTTGGTACTTACGTAGTGTTAAATTTTAAACTAAAATTAAATTTTAAGCATTTTAAACATTTTGTCATAATGATTGCGTACTTTTTTTGAGTCGGGGGTTTTTAAAATTTTTAATTAAATTTTTTATTTCATGCTTTTTGAATAAGCTCCTTAATTTTTCAATAGAAATATATTTGAGGAATATTTATGGGTGCCGTTTGGTGCTAATCGCGGCTCTGTCATTCAGTGCTCAGCGGTCAGTGGCCAAGAGTGTATGTCAACGTAAAGGACTTACCATGACGAAATGTGTGTTGATATCCTGCCAAAACTATTCTCAAAAACATAATAAAATAAACAACATCACATTTAACTGATAAATATTTGATGTTCTTACGTAATTTCATTAATAAAACAATAAATACACAATAAAATTTTCAATTTTTTTTATCTGTCATTGAGAACAAAATGTTGCCATGTGTGTGAAAATTTGCCCTATTTTTAAACATGCAGATTGTAGGTAAAAATGGAGGTAACTACCTATCGCAACTATAAATACTCCACCCCCTTATTACCTAACTAGCAAAAGCAAAGCGATAGCGAAAATTGTACAAAAATCGCTGATTGCTTGTCAAATTCGTATTACGTAAAATGAATTTCAAAGGAATTTTTACATCTCAAGGCGAATATTGTTCAATTTTCGCTATCGCTTTGCTTCGGCTTTGCTATTGCTTTTACGTAATCAGGGGGCTGGTTATACTTACCTACAGTCTTCTTGTTATCTAAATCTAAAAACCGACTACTCGTACCTATAATATTTCAGGATATCCCTAGATTCCTTAGACATTCCATCACCAGATATTATGTTTTATACAGGATATTTTTTTGTGCCAAACGTATACAAGAGGTACGTATTCTGCACATCAAATAAAGTTAGTTTATGAAAATAAAAATGCTGGGAAACGAGTTTAATTTTTGGGGTCCATTTTTTTTATTGAATCGGTAGCAAGCAATGTACCTAATACATATTGACGCTACGAAACGTACGAAAATGGGGCAAGCGAAACCGCATGCCGGGGCATGTCTGCCTTATGTTGTAAACATAAACTTCATCATCATCATCATTTACAGCCCTGAGAAGTCCACTGTTGGACATAGGCCTCCACTAACAACCTCCACTCCGACCGGTCGGAAGCAGCCTGCATCCAACCGACGCCCGCGACCTAGCTTGGCCAGGTCGTCCGTCCACCTCGCGGGTGGCCTTTCCACGCTGCGTTTGCCGATACGTGGTATCAACTCTAGAACTTTCCGGCTCCATCGGCCATCAGTTCTTCGAGCTATGTGCCCTGCCCATTGCCACTTCAGCTTGCTGGACCGTTGAGCAATGTCAGTGATCTTTGTACGTCTGCGGATCTCCTCATTTCTGGTTCGATCACGCAGAGAGATCCCAAGCATAGCTCTCTCCATCGCTCGCTGTGCGATCCTGAGCTTCTATATGAGGCACATAGTTAGAGACCACGCACTGGTTGAATACCTTCGTCTTTAAGGACTGGGGTATCTTCGACACAAATAAGCTTAGTAGCTTCCCGAACGCTGCCCAGCCGAGTTGGATTCGCCGATTTACCTCCTTCTTAAAGTTGGACTTACCTAGTTTGACCGTCTGTCGCAGTTAAACATACTCGTCAACAACTTCGAGCATCCCAACCAGACATAAACTTACCAACGTTAATTACCTACCTACTTAAAATGGCTAGGTATGTACCTACACTTACCTAATGCTGCTGCACTTTTGTGTCCTGTGTTAGAGAAGCCACTAATCATCACAAAGACCTTCTACACAGAAAGTTTCACAGAAGTTACAACTTCCATTTGAATACACTCGTGTGTATTCACAATTACTAACTAAAGAACATTATCACTATCACCTGCTATCACCACTATCACTCAAATCTTAGAGAAAACAGGTTCCTTTGTTACTATCAGTGCTTCTGTATTTCCGTAACCAGTACAGCAAAACAAATAATAACATAAAAACACACATACTATTACTATAAAATAAGCAAATTACAAAATTAATGTTATTGCACTTATTACTACTTATTTCGCAAAAAAAAATGGATATGCATGCGCGCATCTCCTGTGACGCACAGACCGGAACTGAATTTTAAAAATAATTATTTCTTCAAGCCACAGACTACATAGAGAACTATCTTTAAGGCAAGGACACAGCGCACGTGGGCTAGGGGCTAGTATTGAAAAAAAAAGAGAATTATGGATTGAAGTTTGCAAATCACGTCAATTTTTTTCTGTGTACTCATTTTATCAAAACAAACAACTTTTATTTGAAAAACTTTTCTTAAAAAAATATTGTTTTTTTTTTGTAAGGAGAAAAAGTAAAAACTAAATATCGAAAGGGGTAAAAGTGTTAGCAGTGGCGGTTAGTTAGGGTTAAATAAAGTAGATCTCTTCTATGATTTCCACTAGCCGCTATAGCCAATATTTGATAAAGTCGATACTCCCCATACATTTAGTATGGGGAACTTCTAAATCCTGTTGAGGGCAAGGCGGTGGACTTATTAAGTAGACTCCCAGGCACGACATGTCAGCCGTCACCTTTTCTATAACTCTCACTAACCGCCATGACAGCTAACATTACATTTTGTATGCTTCCCATACAATATTTATTATTGGGGAACTATTAAGTCCTGTCAAGGCCAAGGCGGCAGACTTATTACAGAGACTCCAAGGCACCAAATATCAGCCGTCATCTCTTCTATGACTTCCACTAGCCGCCATAGCCAACATTTGCTGAAGTCGATACTTTTCATACATTTAGTATGGGAAATTTCCTGTGGGACTCCTGTGGACGTCAAGGCAGACGACTTATTAAGTAGACTCCAAAGCATAAAATATTAGCCGTCATCTTTTCTAACACGCCCACTAACCACAACAGCTAACAGAAGATTGAAGTCAATGGTCCCCAATCCCCATACATTTTGTATGGCGATGTTCTAGGTCACGTGAAGCCCAAGGCGGCAGACTTACAACATAAATTCCAAGGCATGAAATGTCGGCTGTCAACTCTACTTTAACCCTTATAAACCGCCACTGCTAACACTTTTACCCCTTTCGATATTTACAGTTTTTAGTTTATTATTTAGTTTATCTCCATACAAAAAAAATTCAATCATTTTTTAAAGTTTGAAAATGAACTTTTTTAGAAAAGTTTTTCAAATAAAAGTTGTTTGTTTTGATAAAATGAGTACACAGAAAAAAATTCGACGCGATTCGCACACTTCAATCCGTAATTCCCATTTTTTCAATCCTAGCCCACTGTGCAGCGGCGCGCACAAAAATTCATCCAACTAGGTTTGTGTTTACTCGATTTAGTATTTTAGGACATTAGGTATCAATATTAAAGATTGTGCAAGGAATTGCATTTCAGAAGTCTTTTGATTGCTTAAAGTGCTGTGTGTGTACTCACGAAGAGCCAATGCTGTATTTCCTTCGATTATACCGTAGCAATACACAGACCGTGTGGTGTGCCATGTGACTTGTCGATTTTAGAAGGTTGAAGAAGTTTTTGATTATTGTAATCAAGGATGTTGATTGTGTTATTCAAATTTCAATCGCATTCATTCATTGAAAACAAAGTACGGACAAGCTAAATACCTAAAGTACCATTAAATACTACATACTACCAAAGGTTTCCTCAAAAAATACAAGTGTAGGTTATAATAATCATGGAGTATTGTAATAATTAATTAAACTTTACTTACATTTGTCGGTTTTGTTTTATCCTAGGTTTCGTGTTGTTGTTTGTTATTACTAGAGAGAGTACCTAAGTAGCCGGTATTTAGGTATCTACCTACGCGCTGGTACGGTGTGTCTTTAGCATAACAGCTATTTTTAAATAGAATGTGATTGAAGCTTGAGTAGGTACCTAAACGAACCATATCTTAACTAATGTATTGAACATTAGTGTCGGTAAATGTGCGAGAGATGGCGCGCGCGCGATGCTTGTCGGCTGGTCAAAGGTGTTTATAGAATACCGCTCGAGTTCGCGTACAGGTTCAAGGGCGGGCAGCGTTACACGTGCCACTGTCTAGCGTAGTAGCGTTCGGATTTCGATACCTAAATGCTAAAACAGACGAATTTCTTTCTGTTGTTACGTTAATTTTGACAATGGTGTTTAATTAATTTTCGGTTATTTATGTTATGTGAGACTTCGTCATTTTATTAAACTTGAAGAAGTTATTGATGAAGAAGTTTGTGATTCGTGATTTTTGCCCTAGAAAAGGTACCTACTTACTTACTCGATTGTCACTTAGCTTAGTTAGCTCGAAAGAGCCTAAATTAAGGATGTTTCCAGGTTATCGCGTAGGTAGTCAATAGTACCTACTACCATTATTAATAATTTACACTGTACGTACTGTAGTTTCAAGTTAGTGTGCCTACCTAGCTAGGTTATCCTGTATGTTATGATGATTAGTAAGAAATAGACACTGGAAACTGGAGAAGTTTCGATCGATGGCCGGCAAGAGCCCGACCGGGCAATCAGCTGATCGCTAGCGAACCACGTTCCTGTCATACCTAGTAGGTATTGTGCACCATCTCTCATTTGTGTGTCCTCGAACTTTTCCACTAAGAATACGATCGTAAATGTAGGTAGGTACCTACTTAATTAATAATAAGAACTAACTTTTTTGTGTTAGTAACAAAGTAGTAGTTTTGTCTTAGCTGGATTTTTCGTGTTGGTTGTTGCTGCCAGTGTAGCCTAGTGTAGGTTTCTAGGTTAGCCTAGTGTGCTTCGCGCGAGAAGCTAGAGTAGAGTAGAACTACTCGTAGCATACCCACCGCGCGCTGTAACTTTTGCCTTGGATTTTTGATAGGAAATGTTTGGAATTTAATTAACGTTTCTTCGGGAAAGTTGTTTGTTAGTCATGCTTACATGCATTTCTGCCAAAAAATGCAACTTGATAAGTAGACTTTAGACCTCAATATCTTGGAAACCAGACACTTCCCAGGTATGCTTCCATGGAGAAAAATGTTCGTGATGATGAGGAGAATACGTGGTATTCAAAAACGTTGACGACCAAAAAATACCCTGTATATAGGTGATCAAAACGCTCAGTAAAAGTATAAAAACAGACTACATGTGCCTACAATATTTAACGATTGCCCTCGATTTCTCCAAGATCCCATCATCAGATCCTGATGTGGTGAATATGGGACCAACTTGGAAGCATACCATAATGACTATAAAAAAGAAATTGAAATCGGTTCATAAATGACGGAGTTCTGAGGTAACACACATTAAAAAAAACATACATACATAATAATCACGCCTCTTTCCCGGAGGGGTAGGCAGAGATCACGGATCTCCATTTGCTACGATCCTGACACACCTCTTTCGCTTCATCTACTTTCATGACCGACGAGCGTGCATGAAAAATATTCATGCACGCTCGTCGGTTTAGGGTACTCTTGACCTGACCTTTCTTTAGAATTTCACCAATTTGATCGGTGAAAAAAAACATACAGACGAATTGATAACCTCTTTTTTTTTAAGTCGGTTAATTAGCAATGATGTGTTGCGATTGTTTGAATTTTTGCTATATCGGGAATGTAGGCCATTGAATCTCATTACTAATAAATATATACGATACTCTGTTGAGAATTTGAGATTCAAATAGGAGTTTCTTTACAGCCTAGGATGATGATACTTTATTTTATTATCGTAGTCATTCATTGGTCAAATCTTTATCGCCGGTACAAGATGATATAGTTAGGTACTACATAGGATCACAGAGATATCGTTGACGATACATTTACTTTTGCAGCTGTTAAACCTCATCATGGTAAAACGGTGGGGGCTGACCTCTAGTGCCAGAGTAGGTAAATATGCTAGCTAGTGCGTAGGTAAAACTAATAAGCCTACATTACCAAACAGACGTGTAGGTATGTTACGTTGCAACAGATGCATGTGATATCCACCATTCATTGGTCTATAATGTTAGTACCTAAATGAAACTGATTAGTAGAAGATAACAAACGCATCCGTAGTATAGTCGAAAGGGTATCAGGAATGTGAAATGATATTTCAAAAATCAGGCTCGGCGTGATGGCATGACCTAGGGTTGCTATCTCGAAACTTTGAAAACCAGGATTGGAAGAAGAAAAACCAGGACATTTCGATTTAAAGACAGGATTATACATGCGCGAGTCCAGTGACAATACGATTGGAAAGAGTTAGTGGCATGTTCATTTCAAAACATAGGTCTTCAGGACTTCAAAACTCAGGACGATGCTTAAAAACTATCCAGGACGGTCCAGGACACCCCAAAAAGCAGGACATGTCCTGGGAAAACAGGACGGTTGGGAACCCTAGCGTGACCACCATGATAGCGTAGTGTCGAATTCTTGGTGAAAACTTTGGTGTAAAATATATGTGCACAATCATTTTAAAGCTGCCTTTCCCCCAGTAATTTAATGCGTTTGACATCCAGCAATTAAATACATTTGATATTACACGCACAAATCCAGTGGTGTACTTATCATGATATAATTATGTACTATGAAGGGATGGGCCCATATCACATACAGTGGTTTCCCAATATCTTTTGCCCTATTACCTATGTACTTCATTTACTTGCGTTTATTTTGTCTAGGTAGGTGCTGTTTAGCTACTTATTATAACATAACTTGAACTTGATGGTTAAACCTTACCTAACGAGTCACATTTATATGAATTAGTTCGTAGAAGCTTATTCACTACAATAATCATTATACTGAAGTAGGAACTTTATACTAGACGAATCTTTAGAAGCTCATTGAATGTGCCACCAATGGGTACACCACATTGTCATGTTGCCTACCATCGCAGGGTACCGTCATACCGTGGTCCGAATGCTTCAATTTACTTCAAAATACCGTCTACCTGTTCGCCTTCTTTTAAAGCTGATGTTCCCGGCAGCATAATCATGTCGTTTGGCCATAAACCCTATGGGCCTGTATGAAATGTCACTAACTCGGGGAAGAGATATAACGTAATGTTGCTTTTAGCTAAATCACTAGTTTACGCCTTCTTTTTGAGATCTCTATATTAGCGCCCCGTCTCACTACAGTAAGATCGATAGGTCCTGGATTCCCCCGGCAGATGCAAATATATTCAGCTATATTTATCTACCTATATATCATGCCCTTCCAGTGTCACCACCACGGCATCATCAGAAGCTAAGCACTAGCGCTGTCGACCCAGATACGCTTGCCGCTCTAGACCATGTACTAGCCCAAAACAAGGGACTAGGTCACGCTCTGCCAGAGGTTATTTAACGGTGTTCATAAAGTAGGTATTTGGCTCAGCGTTTAAGATCGTCGCTGAGGTGACAAGCACACGACGCGATTACTTTCACTTTGTATGACGAGTGAGTTGGCCGCACTGGCTCCAACTGCGTCGATAAGTGCAAACATGAATTTAATTTTGCAAAAACGTATCGCATTCATTTTTGGAATGAGAAAGTTTGTACATTGTTAGTCATGTACGGCTAGAAGGATCTGGATGATATTTGAAATCAAGATAGATTTATTTGTATCTGGAGGCATCCTGGAAGCGTGTGAACGTAGCATAGAGGTTTATAAACAGATCCTGGGAAAAAAAATGTATTAAGATATGGGTTTCATTCTAATAAAAATATTTTTGTTTTCTCGTTGTATTTGTAAAGACGAACCTACACTTTTGTATTTCATTCACATTCACCGGTTTAACTAACTAAGATAGCGTACTACCTATTTAAAAAGTCAGAAGGTCTAAACCTTCATTCCTGAAAACGTCTAATTATGTATAAGTTAAAAATACTGCTGCTTCCAAGTCTAACAATGTAGAACAAAGTGATTGGTAAGAACTTCATTGCTAGCTGTCTCCCTTATTCTAATTATTATAAAGTTATGGCGCCTATGGCGCTATATTGTACCTAGGTACGTGATTCCAGCTAGGTCGTCTCCGCCTTTTACCCTGTCGCCATTAGGAATATTCTTCCTAACAATTGCCTACAACGGGGATATGAATAAGTGATGATTCTCGCGTTCAACATGTTGTTATGATCAGCAAAAAACATGAATAAAAGATCGAATCTATTTATCGTATTATCATAGGTAGGTACTATTGAGTAGGTCATCGAAATACTACTTGTGGAAACCAATGGTAGAAACCTATTCCGTCTGCTAGCAAGCAGCTTCATGCTTCATGACATCCTACCAACCTTACTCCATAGGAAATAATCATACTATTAGGTTTAGAACTTACACATATTATTTGTAATTTAAATATACTATATTTCATTATAATAGACATTTATTATGTACTTTTGTTAGATATTTTAAGACGGATTAATCAGACGGAAATTTTAAAAATACCTGGCAAAGAATATTCTAGAGGTGAATAAGGGTAGGCGAGAAAACAAATCGGGTATGGGACGAAACAAAACTTTGTACTCGTATCAAGGCGTCAAGCAAGACTAGAACTTCGTTGTTTATCAGTTAATGCGCATTTTGGCATAAATATGATTCGGGAAATGGCTTCAGTACAATAAATAAAGTACGATAAATGACACCTACAGGCCTCGCATCAACTACTTTAATCTCTCATTATCTCATAAAAGCGGCGGTAGACTCACCCCTTACCACGTGGGACTTAATTGGCTAACTGGTGAAAAGTGGGTGTGTAATTTGCACACTTCTGCCCAACCTCTCTGGGGGATAATGGCGTGACTATTATGTACGAGTATATAATATCTCATTCAGGTACCTATCTTAGCCTAGAGCACATGCCGTCCTATTTCAATTTAGTAAAAAGAACAATAAGGTGTTTCCAACTATACATAATACTAATAATAGACGATCAGAAAAATAGACATAGGACATATTTCTATTGTGAGAAATTTAGTGGTGCAAAATGTGCCTATTGTTATACGCAGGAAGTTTCTAGCACAGGTGCGCTTCAAAAGATGTGCCAACGTGACATCTGGCCCGTTAGCGACAAAACAGATTAATGGCGCATTTTTATTGGTCGTTAACTCGTTCGGTATACAGCATACGGGGAGTCGCCGCATGCGAGATAACAACCAATGAAAGTTAACAAGTCGATACGTATTCGGGATTCCCCGCATGCTTTATACCAACCGTGATATCGACCAATGAAATTCATCGGTCGATATTCAGCTTGCGGGTCGTGAGTCAAATACTTTTCATCATTCAATTTCATTCGTGAGTGCTATTTCATATTTAAGTATATTGAATATATAGGTATATTTGATTTTCTAAAAACAATAATAAACACTTTAACAAGACCAATAAATTTTCAAGAAATTACAATCATTATATTAATAATGTTTATTAAAAAGAATGATCTTAATGTGAATCAAGTAAGTAGAAAAACGACACACATTTTTCCACATTATTGGAATATAAAAATGACCAAAGGAATGGGAGATAAATTTCGCTTAAGATCTACAAAATAGTTCGATATAAATTCGGAAGACTATATAACACAACATAACCTACTAGTTTTAATACATTAATTATTCAGGTAAATCGATAAATGAGAAATAAAGCTGGCTCCACTCCACAGTTATTATTCTAAAGTATGTTAAACTAAACATTTACAATATAAACTAAACTATTCTTTGTTATTTTTGGTATACATCCATATAATATACTATTATTTATAACTAATGTTAACACCAGTTTAGGAGATTTCCCACTTAAACTATGCGATTAACTTTAAAAGTTCGCTTAACTTAATACTATATATTAATCACACACATCAAAATAATAATGTGATCAAATAATATATTAATAATATATCTTCTAAGTTATTAATGATAATTAATTTAACCGATGGATACATAATTTTCTATAATTGTTATATCTTCTTTTGGACGTTTTAATTAAATTTTATATCATACACAAACTGGTATTACTTTATATTATTATGTATTTGAATATGATTTTATTGACTGTAAACTATAGTTATATGAGTATACTCACAATCATACAGTTAACTATTCGTTGATTTCTGTCATACATCTTCCGTAATGTTCTTGTTTGTGTTTCTTTTTATTACAAATTATTTCCAAATGCAGGATTAACATCCAAAGAAAATGCAAAACTAAAACCTAGGTTAGAAGTAGAACAAAATTATCCAAATTATTAAACTATATTTACCTTGTATTTACTAACAGTAAATCTCTTTATGGATCTGTGAGTTTTATTACAAAATTAAAGGTTTTCTTGAATGGCTGCATAAAAATTCTGCTCTATTGGCACTTTCACATAGAAGCACATTTTTTATAATTATGTATTATAATATATTATGTAGCTAATACCTCGAATAAATTGGTTTAAAAATATTGTCTTATAAAAAAACAAAGTAGACATGGAAAGTATTAGGAAGCAATATTATTTTTGGAAAACCAATTATATTATATTACATAATTTATTATTTTTTTGTAATATTTAGTACATGTTTACATTTATTATGTTATATAATACATAATTGACCTTTCATGAGACGGTATTTTTATAATTACCCAAAAATGAATAAAACATTAATATTATAATAGGTAACTATTCTAACTTATAAGAAGAAAAAAAAGAACGTATAGTAAACATTATATGCTAGCAAAAAATAACATGAGTAATATGATTTATTAACAAAAAATACATTTCTTTATCTAAATTAAATATATTTTTACGTTTTTTTGTAAATTCTTTTTGAGAAAAATTTAAAGAATGGTGCTAATAATGCCCCCACAAGTACATCTCAGAATCATCAGGCATATATTAGAAGAAGAAAAAATACAGTAGTACAAATATTAACACGGAAAACTAACGTACTCAATCCAACTGTTAGGATATAATTATTTTAAAGAAATACGACATTTATTAGTTATTTAAAATACTACACACAGTGTTTATTCCCGATATCCTGAGATGCTTAATTATTTGTGCAGATGATTGTACCATTTACAATGGACGATGGGCATTCTCCTTTGTATGTATAACTCCACGAATTTTATAGAACCAAATATGAAAAAATCTCAGATCATTGCCCTGTTGCATTTCATAAACATATGTATATAAAAAAATTTCAGATCTAACAATATATTATGATATCAATTGAAATGCTAACAGAAAGTTAGCATTTGAATTAGCTAACTAAACTTCATAACATATATTACTTACCTCTCTGTTTCACATTCCAAGTATTTGGTCTCAATGAAAGTCTGTCTCACTCGCTCTGCACATAAAAGAACGAGTCAGGAAACACGACCGAAGACATATACATATTTCATAAAACTATTATACCTTGTACACATATATTTCGCTTAGCCGATAAGTGATCAGTTATACGATCGATATAGATTTGGAATATTTAAATAATGAAAATGGACTCTTGGTTCTCAAGGAGGAAATCTGTGAAGGAGTTGATTGGCGCGATAGCTTGTAGCGACATCTGGCTGTTGGGCGGCCAAACTAGGTTCGGTCCGAACACCACCGCGAGATTACTGCTCGTCATTTTGTTCAGGCAGCTCCGGTCTTGTACCTACGACATAGATATGTTTAAGGAGTCTGCCCATTTATACCACCATAGGTACGTAGAGAAAGATGGTACGATCTACTATGACTACTAGACAGATCGAAAGCGGTCTCTTCGCGTATGTTGACAGTAAGTAACGCAACCCATTTGAAATGTTCAACCGATAGGAATCCCTCCTCTTTACAACGTTTTTGCAACGGTTATAATACCTGAATACCAACCGTAAGCCTCTATCGCCTACGCACATCGGTTTGGTAAAGTAACTTTTATACATTTGGCTTTTTATACATATTTCAGGCAAGAGCGCGTTAGCTTCGGTAAAATTCGTTGCCGGTCCGTGCATGGAACGTTACGGTTACGCTGTCTCATAGAAATTCATACAAACAACATTTTATTGTAACGCGATTTGCTTGACGCGTTATTGCTGTCATTGTTATGATACGATAAGTGGTCAGACTCCATTAGACAGTTCACACACAGGTCAGCATGGTCAGTAGATTGTATGGACTAGATAACACTCGGTATGTTGGACATATACTACTTTTTTACTCGTGAGCGAGCTGTCTTATTATGACAATACTAGTCTGCTCTAGAATCTAGATACCTAATGAGTCTAGATCAGTGGTTCCCAAAGTGGTCTAGGTGGACCCCCATGAGACTCGATGGGGGTATACGTTGGCATGAAACCTACCCCGTAAGGCATAAAGGCGTGATTATATGTGAAAACATGGGTGTTCACAGTTAATTTGTATGAGGTGTATGCCTGTAGGGGGTCCACCAGAACCAGATAACTTTTAAAATGAGTCTAAAGAGCGTTGGCGTCAAGTATACCTATAGTTAGATGAGATAAGGGTATAAACTCACTGACCTTCCATAAGAACTGTATGACGTACTTCAGCACCCTATAGTTGTCTAAGGGCAGTCTTTCGAGCAGCAATATCTTCACCTGCCTGGGTTTGTCTCGATTCGACCATGCTGTAAATTGATGATGAGAACACGTAAAGTAAATTTAGTATTCTTTAGTACGTACTCTTTATTGTACACCTTTTTTATATTAGACAGTAAGTTGTAAAAGAAATAGTACAATGGCGAGCTTATCTCTAAAAGAAATTTTTAGCACGGATTATTATTTCAGTTTCCTAGTTTTTAGCACGGATTGTATGAAATGCAAATAGAGTTCCAGATACAGACGAGTTAAGAAGTAACCGTTTGTCTGGGTACTCGTACAGTAATTTTAAGTGAAGGTATTAAGAGCGAATTTTGTAGAGAACGTTGGTCATGAATGTGGGTGGTAATTAATAGATGAAAGCTTAAGAAGTGTTGGATTGACTGTGTGACAGATGATACGAGTATGAGCAAGTAAAGAGTTAACGCATAAGGATTATTGGAAGAAAAGTACTTATCTCAGAGGGACTATCGCGCTAATGAGCGATTTTCTGACAAGTTAAAATAACTGTCAAAAATAGATGGCGTGAGAGAATCTCCTACCTAGCTCCTCCCCCATTCACCTCCTACCGTACGTGACCAATGACAAAACAGAATTTCGGGATGGAGATGGAGACTCTCGCCATCTATCCATGTGATTGCTACTATTTTTTTTACTATTAATAGTTGTCAGAAAATCCCTCATTGACAACGTTTTTACCTTTCGACGCGACGAATTTACCAAAAATGTTATGCACGTTTCGTATTGCGCATAACATAACAGTTTTGGATGTAGATTAGTTCTTAAATATTAATATACGTTCAATAATAACGGGATAGCCAGGAAAAAGAGGGGGTGATCAAATACATAAATACACAAACATACTTTGGAATTTCAAAATCTCGTCATAAAGGTCGAACGTCATCAAAGGCTCCTCCAGATCCCTTAGGAAGGTCTTCAGCAGAACCGCCGCACAATGAGGATCGGAGTTGAACGATATGGGTTCCCCCTTATTGCACGCTCTCTGAAGCTCCTTTATCACGAGAATGCTGGCTGAACGACGGAAGATTCCTTCGGTTTCTAAAGCTGAAAAAAAAGAACAATACGTGAATTACTGACATCATTAAGCTGTGTGGTGTCGGCAGAGTAGAATAAATAGCACTACCCTATGTCTGCCCGTTGGTATCGTAAAAGACGATTAAGGGTTTCCGGGAGGCGTATGTCTGGAAATCACACTGCGGTCACCAACCCGCCTGTCCAGCATGGTGACTATGGGAAAAAACCCCCGCAGTAGATTTGCAGCGTGCCTTGGGGACGTCGGTTTCCACCCTGGTTTTTCCCATCATCAGTTAACAAAAGCCTCGATAGTTATTATTGAATATGACATTCGTATGTTCAATCCAAGATAGCCCCAGGCAAAATGGCTCTTGTGTCATTTTTAATAGAAATATGGTCTTAATCAGACAGCAAATAAATAAGGTTCATAAATGACTACAAGGCGAAAACGAAAACGCATTGCCATTTGCATAAAGTACCTATCGGTTCGGTGATTCCGGATACGATTCCCGTAAGACAAACAAACAAATCTACGGAAAAATCTGATCTATACAGCGGTATAGATATAAATTGCATTCAATTGATTCTCGCACGCTTATCAGATCCAAGGTGATACGGATTTGTGCAGACGATTGCACAGCGTCTACCGATAACTTACGACACTACCGACCATGTACCAACTAGAAACGTTTCCTATTTTGGCAGAGAAACAAATTCTTTCTTTGTTATAAACTAATAGACAAGACAAGTTATAAGAGGTGTATTTTTCTGTAAGCCTAGATTTGTTTAATCTAGAATAATCTGCATATTGACGGTTAAAAGGATATAGGGCATAAGCGACATTTTGGTCAAAATGAGTTATGAATGCCATCCGACGTAAAATTTTCCGCTCTTTGGAATGCGCCTACTCCCATAGCTCTAGGATGACTTTTTTGGCGTTTATGCCCCAGCCAAAAAAATGTTTTTCCTGGTGTTATTCTTTGTAACCGACAAAAATTCGGGTAATTTTTGCTTTAAAGGTGCTTGTACCTTAAAATGATTTATTTTGGATTTACTGTTGGTAATGCTTTTTTACTTCACAAGGGTACTGAGCTTTCTGTCGTTTATGTCTTTTAAGCTTTTACCTCAAAAAGTACTAACGTTGTTTATAGCCTACTTCCATTTCGTAATTTAACATATTATATACAAAATTCATTTTCATATGACCCTGTCGGTTATGTCCTATTACCATTCAGTACTTTATGACAGCTATGTAGGTTATGCACTATTACCAAAATTTATTTTAATACCATACTGTTGGTTATACCTTACTTGCTTTCACAATACAAATACAGTGTTGTCGCTAATACCTTTTTACTTAAATTAAATGACATACCGTGTTGTCGATTATAACATTTTACAATCATACTTATACGTCACTTGTACCGCAATATCCAATAAGGATTTTTTTACGAGTCGATGCTTATGCCATTTGATATCACAAAAGTAGGTTTTAAGCGCGTCGCTTGTCCAAAAGACACTCTTTTTACCTTTATTCCCATGTTTCTTTGTACGTTGTTGTTTAGATACTATGTGATGTTTAACAGTGCCAAATAAGTCTTAAGTTTCGAAGCTTTTTTATTTCCTATAATGTTTGTTACTTTATAAATGACGAGAAGTAGGTCTTTCTTACGACTGCGTAAAACCAACCAGTGCACTCTCACGACTAAGACGAATCTCTAGCTCATCCGAGAAGCCAATAATTAGTGGTTTACTAATTTACTTATTTCTATAATCCTGAGGATGCCACGGTTGTTGGCGAAACATATGTGGATTAATAATCTAGTTTTTGATTTCGGAAATAGTGCGATGTATTATCTTGCATGCTAGGTGCTCGGGTCTGGTTTCTCGTGGCGATTGTAGGTAGTGCAAGTGCTTTTCGCAGTTATAAGTCATCAGATCCGAGGGTCAGTGGAGGGCGTAGGGCCCGGTGGTGGGCGTACCCATAGTGGCCGTTTAGGCTGTCAAGCGTGCCGAAGAAATATACCTATACAGGATGAAACAAAGGGGGTATGTTAAGCGAAAAGCTATGTAAAAGTACCTACCCACAACATTTCAGAATCGAAATCACATCAATCATGTTTTTTTCCAAATAGTATGGAGTATTCCTACACAACTTCTGTTACACCATGTATAGTAAATACATGCAAACTTACACACATCACTTGAAAAGCATAACCCTCCTGTCGCAGTCGTGTAAAAAGCAAACAGATCTACGTAATGCAGCAGTGAACCTACTGGGTAATAATAGCAGTGTACCATTTCGTAATTCGTTTCCATTTTGTAAGTAAGTACTAACGTGATGTTATGATTATTATCGTGGATGAAAATAAAAGCTTGTAAGTAAGTATTGCTCAGTAATAAAAGTTGTGTTTAAAACTTTTGATCGAATTTGTTTTTTAGGTTCCCTTGAAAGACCTATAGTAAGTTTTTAAGGTTTCGTAACCTTTACCTTTGGAGTAGAGACGGAATACGTTTTTTTACCGTGTAAGTCTAAGGCCGCACTACGGAAAAACCGCCGTGGTTTTTAACCGCCTGACTTTGTGACTAAAGGAAACCAATGGAAGCGGCAGCACTGATGGTTTTTTCCCGCAACTGGTTTTAAAACCGCGTTTTGTTACATGACTAGCATGTAAAAACCGCGACAAAATTTACCGTGTAATGCCGGCGGAGTAGGGTTTGTACCACCCCATGCCTGCCCGTGGGTATCATATGAGACGATTAAGGATTTCCGGGAGGTGGGCAGCAGCGCCTCCCGTGCTGACAACATAGTCCAATAATCACACTGCGATCACCAAGCCCAGCCCAGCGTGGTGACTATGGGCAAAACCCTCCTATGGCAGTAGCCTTGTGGCGTGCTCTGGGGGAGGCCTACGTCCAGTAGTGGACTGCAATAGGCTGAAGACTAAGACGAATCTCATTTCACGACTGTCTGACCTGGGCTTAGTTTAATTTCAATCCAAACTTTGCGTTCACGTTTCTCAACGCAACCAATCATAATTATGGCGACGATTTCGAAACCTAGGAAGAAATTCACAAAGTTAACCGACTTACACGTTGTTGTTTTATTATTGTTTATATTATTTTTACCATATAATTTCCGAACCAAAGTTCTCCATTATGTTAAAAGTTCTAGTTAAGTGAAGTATTGCTCTTTCAAAGTTCCATAAAACCATAGAAAATTTCGTCCATAAATACTTCGGTACTTGCTTTGGTAGGTAGTACCTACAGATTTCTCAATCTTCGAATATATATGCTACTAGTGGCCCGCCCTCGCTTCGCTTCGGTACATGTCCTCTAAAATTTGTAATTACCGTTTATCCCGTTCCCGTGGGAATTTCGGGAAATCCGTTCTTAGTGCTTTTTCGCACTCCCTAACGAAAATACATGCCGATTTCTGATTTATATGTATAGCGGATTTCGTAAAAAAAAAATGAATTCCCGTTTGTCCCGTTCTGGTGGAAATTTCGATAAATATATTCTCAGTGCCTCCTCACACTCCCTACCAAATTTAATCATTATATTGAGTCAAATGGTTGTCGTTAAAATTGGGTTTTACTGTTTGTCTAGTTCCCGTGGGAATTACGGGAAATCCGTTCTTTGTGCTCCCTAGCAGTCCCTGATGAACAATTTTCAATTTCAACTTCATAGGTATAACGGTTTTCTTACAAATTTTGAATTCCAGTTTGTAATTCCTTACACTCCCTACCGAATATACCTGTCATATTTCATCTCTATATGTCATGTGGTTTTTGTAAAAACTAGTTAAGTTTGATCCACTTCCCGGTTTCCGATTTAGCCGAAATTTCGTTCATGTATAAATCGGATGACAATGCAATGTTATTATGACATAGAGCTGATTTGATGATGAAGCTGGAAGGTAGCCATAGGAACTTCGATTCGATCAGTTCATTTAATTAACAAATAATAAATACTGAGGCTTGATTACTGTTTCTCTGCTATAAGACATTGTTTCGTACCAAATTTCAAAATTCTGAGTTCACAGGAAGTACCCTGTAGGTTTTGATACCCTTGCAAGTGTTAAAAATTTGCTGCATGAACGGCTGTATCTTTTGATTGCGTTGGCTTAGAAGTTTGATTTTTCACAGCTTCAAGACCTGAGTATTTGATATAGGTAAATTTCATTTCAATAACTCCACGTGTTCCTGGGAAAAATGTCTTGATGGACGGACAACAAAGTGACCATGTACGGGTTCCGCTTTTCCCTTTCAATGTACGGAACACTAAAAAGAAAACACAGATTTTCTCTTTCTTTGTCCGTAATTGGTGCCAAAAAAATTTTATAACAATTATAAAACTCACATAAAGTCGCACCGAAAGTAACTCGGTCGGTCTTTCGGATACACACGCGCTGACATGCAAACAACGCTAAATTACTGCACTTCGAAATAACACCCTGAAGATCCAGAAAATTTGAAAATGAGCGGCGTGTTGGAAACTGGAGGGACTGAACAGGATATAACTTTGGGAATTACCAAGGTAAGTGCGACCTTTTCACAGCTGCGCCCTGTATGGCAATCGCGGAAACTGACTAGGAGAGTTAAGGTCCAGCAAATATTCCGATCCAAATTTAAAATCGAGTTGATCTACGGGTGTAAAACCTAAAAGGTTACTAAGGCCATTTCGCACCAGCTCTATGAAGTAGTCAAACCCTATCTTCGCCATCTCGGTATTTACTGGGCAGAGAAAATCTCGAATTTAGAGCTGTGGGAACGCTGTGGTGAGACTCCAATCGACTAGCAGATCAAACGTCGCAAATAGAAATGGATCGGCCACATGGTGAGAAGGGCGAATACCTAAACGAATCATAAAACGCTCAAGACCGACCGGGGTGGTGGAAAACTGTAGAGGCGCTCTGCCCCATTTAGGGGACGCAGGATCATAAGTCAAGTTTTCATTTTTCAGTACGACAAAATTAACATTTCTAATTTCTTTGGAGGCAATTCTAAGTACTTTCGCAGTTTCTCTAATTTCTCATTTTGCAGATTTTGGAAACGTCAAATTTTTTTATAAATTAAATATGTAAAAAAATGCGCCAAAGAAATTTGGCATTTTAAGCCACTTTCTGATAATGACCATTAAGCATTATTGTTTCCAAAAATGATTTTTTGACCTATATTTTGATTTATCTTCATTAAAAAACATTAACAAAAAAATTTTTTTTTTACTTATTTAAAAACATCCTAGTATAACTATAAGGTCTATCGAAAATTTGTGTTTATCTTTTGACACAAAACTTGGTAGGTAAAAAAAAAGAAACAAGTTTCACTATGGTAACCAACTCCGAAATATTGAAAATAAAAATCAGCTGTTCCATACAATCTCGAATAATGCACTAAAATGTATGGAACAGCAGATTTTTTAATATTTCGGAGTTGCTCCCATAGTGAAAGTTGTTTCTTTTTACCTACCTAGTTTCGTGTCAAAAGATAAACACAAATTTTCGATAGACCTTATATGCTTGTTAGTAAATAGGTAGGCAGGTGACATGAAAATTAGTATAATGATAAATTATCATCTTTTAAATCTACTATTTAGTGTAAATTTGAATTATTTGAACGGGTAGGTTACACTGAAACAGGCGTCTAAGTCTAATATTAGTCCTCTTCCATGAAAATCGACTCCCTGACACAATTTAAGGATTTATCCTCACGAAGGATCGTGTTGGTTGCGCTATTTCATTATTTTTGGGGTCTTTTGATTCATATTTCCATAGGTTCACGTAATGCCAAATGTTGATTATGCTTCTTTTCCTTTGCTTTCAAGCAATATTGTATGTCACTAATGTCTTATATCCTGGTGTTGTTTTGAAAGCCGACTGTTTCTTGTGCTCTATTACCTTTTATACACCCACTGTGAAAAGTACTTTATCCTTCTTTTCCTCTAACACTTATTGAACTGTCTAGTCTCTTATACGCTTTTACCTTGCGATGTGAGAAATCAGTATGTCGCTTAGGCTTCTTATCCTTTAAACATTTATTTCTCATTTGTATCTTATGCCATATTTCCTCACTGGAAAATTAAAAGCTAGTTATAAGCGACAAAAACTACTTGAAATAGCGCCAAACCATTAAAACTAAAAATACCGTTAATTGCTCAATTTTTTTCTGATTTTATTACTCTTTTCGTTTTTACGATATCTTAATAAATAACAATAATACGTCAGTTTTTCTAAAATTTAAAACTTTGAATGGCTCTCCTGAACATTTCACTTTTTGTCGCTTATACCCTACTTCCTTTTAACCGTCGATATTACAATTATATACTTATGTTCATAGATAAGGTTTAAAGGAAATATGTTTAGGTGAAAATAGCATTCAGTTTATTAATTAGAAAGGATAAAACAATGTTATTACATACACCCAATGACGAATAAAGATAGATAAGATATCAACATAAAATGTACAACCTTAATATACCTATACATACATACATATACACATACATACGGAATGTGGTAGCTAGAACTGCATGATCGTAAAAATGAGAACCTATCGGTCACGTTTACCATAACGCGATCTGTGACCAAGTGCGATAATCTTCTATATCTATCTATCTATATCTTCTATACATATGATGATCTCCGACCGTATTTCGGCCAAGGCGACCAATCTCTACGGAGATTGGCCAGGTACGCAGGAGATATTATAGTGCACAAGTGTGTGCGCAAACACAGATGCACTCTCTATTCCGTTACTCTCATAGTCCGATGGGACGGAAAGCTGACACGACCGGAGAGAGATCAGGCGCAGGACCAACGGTTTTACGTTCTTTCCGAGGCACGAGCTAAGTGACAATTTTGCAACATTAAAAATATGAAAGGAGACCTTTATCAACGCAATACTACCCAAAAGAATGATTTTTGGAATTTTTGTCTGTTTGTCTGTGAGTTTGTGCACGCTAATCTCAGAAACGGCTGAACCGATTTCGATGCAGTTTTCAGGAATATATTGTGGCAAGTCCCACTTAACATATAGGCTACTTTTTATCCCGGATAATTACGACATTTTGTTTTTTTCTGTAGTCCACGCGGACGGAGTCGCAGGCGTCCACTAGTTCTATTAAAAGCAATATGAGTCTAGTTTTACTAATTCTCTTTAACTTGCAATAAATTACAGTTAATTCACACCTTGACCTAAAACGCTAACAGTATTGATTTACGTTGTTAAGGGGTCATCCATAAATTACGTCACACGAATTTCATGATTTTTTGCCCCTCCCCCCTCCTTGTCACAGCTGGTCACGTTTGTAAGACCCCCCCCTCCCTAGTGTGACGTCACATTTAGCTTTTTTCACAAATTTATATTTAGAGATTATTGAATGAAAATGTGACGTCACGAAATTTAGGACCCCTCCCACCCCCTTGACACACAATGTGACAGTTTGACGACCCCCTCCGTCTCCCTTAACCTGTGACGTAATATATGGATGGCCCCTAATAACAATTTATTAATCTACTCAACTCCAAATAACAATAGGCAATTCAGAATACACCCGTTTTATAGAGCAAGCAACTGTCACTGATCCTGCTGGCGCTGCTATGCTGAACGTGGCTGTAAGACTTCCTTCATGATCCTGCAGTTCTGGCTACCTCAATTTTTTCAACCTGCTAAAAACTGCCATAACCGGCAAAACGTACGCAACATACAATCACATTTCCCTATAACCTTAAAACGAATTTTCTCAATTCACAATTTTTAGCATTGTAACAGTTTTTTAGTGGATGTGCTATATGTTAACACATCAGCTGATGCGGGTCTTGACTAGAATACATCAGCTGCATCACCTTCCATACATATCGTTACAGTCGACTAATGAACCCAGGCATTCTCCCAGGCGATAAGCTAGCAACTGTCACTCATCATTAACATCTCTCCCCTCTATGTTAAACGTGGCCGTGGAATCTCATTTAGGATCTTGCAGTTCTAGCTACCCCAGTTCGGGAACACAGCCGTGTATGTTTGCTTTATGAATCGAAATATAACCTACAGAAGGAAGTTTCAACCGGCGGCGGCAAGGCGAAAAAACAGGCATAAAATATTGATGACATTGTATTAAGTGCCACGAACAATAGTTTTTACCTAGCTGTCGATTATTATTTATCGATGTCGAGAGGTTTTATGAGTTTGCTGAATCTTATAAAAATATTGTGAAATTAATATAATTTCAAGTGACATATTTAGACGGCAGAGGCGTGTTTGGTGACACGGTTGCACCCACAAATATGCGTCAAATTGGCTTTCGGGACTATAGGTTATGTTTCGATTGCTATAATTAATTATGTATCTTTTTGTAGTTGACGGCCGATTGGTCTAGTACGTAGTGACCCTGCCTGCCGCACAATAGGTCCTCGGTTCGAATCCCGGTAGGTGCAAATATTGATATATACTTATCTATGTATTTATATACCGTTGCTTAGTACCCACGACACAAGACCTTAGGGATCTTGGTCTAGGTTAATGTGTTGTGTTGTGTAGTGTGTGAAATTGTGAATATTTATATTTATCTTTAGTGGAATACATACCATCAGGCTGCGAGAGAAACTCGACGCACTGCCTAACCACTGGCGGTATGGAGTCGACCATGTTAGGGTTGTTCTCCTTTATGAACTGCAATGAGACGCCAAACTGCTGCGTCGGCGGCGGCGACAGACTGCCTTTCGGCGGGACTTTGGCGTCACTCAGTTCGGGAAGCGGCTCGGCTTTTCCCGAAGCGCTTCGGGCAACTTCGGCCGCGCGAGGGTTCTTTGATAGGAGCTGGTTGTCGTACCTGGTTGGTTGATTTACTATTGGTATTTGGGTCCAAGGATATTGAATGTACTAACCCAGCAAATATACACTGTGTGCATGAGTGTTAAACGCATTTGTCAAGTAAGACACATTCATGGTTTACTTGGTGAGTTTTGGCTGGATGAGTCTATAGATTCAGGTTGTAAAAAGACAACAATGTTTTTTTAAATATCTTGTATTCTTTGTAAGGTTACGATCATTTTCTTCTATGGAACCAACCCTCGGAAACGACAAAAAAGTAATGAAAAAATATTGTAATTTTATTGCAAGCACTGAAATTGAAACTTTATTGGAAGTACAAATGTACCTACAAAACTAACATTTTACATGGTATCTTTAAAAAAATATGTTTATTAACCGATTTCAGATGGATTTATGTAAAAAAAAAGATAATATTAATGTAACTTTGGGCCTTAATATCTTGGAAATCCGTGGTTTCCCAGGAGTGCTCCCATAGAAAAAAAGCCGACAAGTGCGAGTTGAACTCGCGTGAAGAGGGTTCCGTACGATGTTACCTATCATGTTTTTTTAAATCTGACAAAAAGTTGGTACGCACAATATTGAGTGATTTACCATGTTATTTTAATATCATGGACTTCTTATAGGTTTTCCTATAATCTATAAGGAGAAAACTAATTTCTGTATTTTTTTCAAAATTTTAGGTTCAGTAGTTTCGGAGATAAGGGGGGGGGGGAATGGTCAATTTTCGTCTATTTTCTTGAATAACTTGGAAACTATTTATTTTAAAATTACAAAAAAATACATTTAAGATCTTCTCAACAAGACCTTTCATTTGATATGCCACACGATGCAGTTTTCAGATTTTTTTTTTTTAATTTTCCCCTTCCCCCCCAAAAATGACCCCCCATATACAGATTTCATCTGCTCACGTCACACCTCTGTGTTTGGGTCACAGGAATTGATATGTGTACCAAATTTCAACTTAATCGGTCTAATAGATTCGGAAATAATTGACTGTAAGCGACGGACGGACAGACACACGAGTGATCCTATAAGGGTTCCGTTTTTGTATTCAGACGTACGGAACCCTAAAAATGATCGTGATGTTACAAAGAACATGAGGTATTAAATGAACAAAGTAGTCTTTTTACACCCGGTACGTATACATCATGCTAATACTCTTGTTCTACAAAAAACCTATACCGAAAGATATACACCGCCCTTAATATTCTGCGCTTCATTAGCTCTCTATTCATAACTCCCAAGCTCTAATCGGTCAAGCCGTTTAGGCTTTAAAGCGTGCCAAAGAAATGTACATACACTCGAAAAACATAACCCTCTTTCTGCCGCAGTCGGGTAAAAAGTTGCCTATGTCCTCTCCCAGGCTTCAGACTTCTTGTGTACTAAATTTCATTGAAATCAGTTCAGTGATTTTAACGTAAAGAGGTAACAAACAACCCAACAAACAAAACAAAACCTTCTCTAGCATCTATTAGTTGAGCTACAACTAAAAAGAAAAACAAAAACAGGAAACTCACTCCAAAACCGCCTCCGGAATGCACAGCTTATCCAGATCTAAATGCTGCTGAAGCTCGTGCAGATAGTTGAGATACTTCAGCTTCCTACCGAATTTCACGCTAATAGCCGGCCGCAGCATCTGCCAGACTATGCGAATGAAGTTGGTGGGGTGCACCAAGTACAACGCCTTGAGGTTTTTCTTGTACTTCCTGTCGAAAGCCTTGAACGCGCGCCACAGCCAGCTGAGTGGCGGCTTGTTCTTGCTCGTCAAGCCGCAGTGGAAGTATACCAGGGTGTAGTCCTGCTCCACGTATTTATCCAGGGTAAACATTAGGTACCTGTTTAAAGGACATCTTTGATTTTATGTTTTTGTTGTCTGGAGTAGAAAAATAGGTATACACGAGTATAATATAAACAAACATCTACATATATAGATTTTAGGAGAACCTGAAAACGTGCAATTACTATCATTTCATATTTGTATCAACAAGTTCCTTCTGTTAAGCTGTTTGATCGATGACTCAACTTCGCAGTTATATTTGAAAATAATTAAGTAGTAACACCAAAGGTGTGGTAAAGCTTTTGTTGCCTAGGATAGCGGTGCAGTCATATGGCGGTCGTACGTACGCAAAACCACTTTTCCTTTAACGTGCCGACATTTGAAATGTTCCTTCAAGACCACTACTATCACGGCACCGTAAAAGAAATCCTAAATTCCTAGGAAACCAAGCTTAACTCCTTAGCGTAAACTGACCTAAGCAGCTTATCAGGGTGCACATCCTTAGAGGCCGGCAGATTGCAGGCAGACACGACGATGATGCGGCGGCCCACCTCGTCGTCTCCGACCACTTCCAACAGGCCGATACCAGCCAGCTCGGAGAAGCAGTCGTCGTCGAGCGTCGACGTTATCTGGTAGGGAGACAAACGGGGGACCGCTGATATAGATGGGGCACCAATGTATGAATCAAGTTGCTACGTATTCACGTTATCCGTTATGGAGATAAAGAGGGACCGCTGATATAGTTTGAGCACCGCTATTTGAATCAACTTGCTACATACATAATAATATACATGGTGTATGTTAACAGAAATGCTGTCCTACCGATATAAGTCGGGTCCTACTTACAAAATTTGAGACTCACATGTTTCCAGATAGTGTTAAGAATTCATAAACAACCCAGGAATATAAAAATAAACATGTGTTTTAGTAGGCATTGTATAAAGTGTGTAATAAAAGGGTATGTTAAGCGAAAGGCTATGGTAAAAGACCACTAAACCTCCACATAATTTGAGACTCGAAATCACATGTTTCTGGACTGTATCTATACATATAATATAATATAATATATACTATGTAATATACTAGCCTACCTATATATTAACATATTGTTCCTATATAGTCTACGGTAGACAATGATTGACTTCTTCAGACAGTTACGAGTACATGCATCCTTAACTTCCTCCCGAGGCCACTATTTGGATGGTCTATAATTCTAGAACACAATTGATTCGTATCTGGATCGACGTCATAAAATATTCATTAGATTAGGTCTGAGTGAGCCTGCCATGTATTTGTTATATGAAATTCGACTGAATCGTAATGAGTGACTTAAAAATAGGTTTTAAAACTACTCTGGTCTTTATATTTTTCATAACTGTATCGATTTATTTATCTTCGTTATCATCATAGTACGACTACCCGACCCGATACGGCAAGGTATCTAAAGGCAAAATATTACCTGGATCAAAATGTTACCTACCATTATTTTACGTGACCAACAGCGACCTAGCGTCATTCTTTCTTCCCCGTTATACAGGGTGATTTTTGGTCGTCAACGTTCCCGAAAACTACGGAATCTCCTCATCATCACGATCATTTTTCTCCATGGAAGCATACCTGGGAAGTGTCTGGTTTCCAAAATATTAGGGTCCAAAGTTGAGTAAATAGACTGCGTTTTTCTGCATAAATGCACATTGACGCGCGTAGCAGGATTTTTTCACGAAAAATAATTAATATCTGTCTATAAAAAAACTAACATAAACACTATAAATTTCGCACGATCAAGGAATTTAAAATTAAAAAAAAAAATTCTCCCTCTTTTGGGAACACAGCCGTATATGTTTTTTTTATATATTTCTTTACATAGTACGGGAGCGTCTCGTGTTAAAAGGTAGTTAGCTAATTTGATTGCACCTCTACCTCTAGATTAACTAGCTTATGTCGATAAGCTGGCGTCGGCCAGTAAGGGGCGTCGTACGTAAAATATTAAAAAAGATTATGTACAGCATAAGTGATTACCGAACAGTATGCAATATGATCATTAGCATCGATTGCACTCGCCCTAGTTCTAAGCTCCGCCTAATAATTTTCCTAACATTTAACAAGAACGTCTATGAACCTAGTTGAATCACAAACTAAACTGCAGGTCGTTTCTAGACACGACTATTGCAGACAAACAAAAGATAAAAAGGATAAGTTTTATCCATAACGTTGGAGACCCCAAAGCCTATTAATGCCTGTTTCACACTTCCGCTACGAAACTATAACAGCGAAAGCGCAGTATTTTCGAAATGTCTTGTCCGTATGTAGAAGCAGAAGCTAGCGAAACTGCCTTTTCTAATGCATAGATTTTACTATATCTTTATCTCTTTCCTCCGGGCGGTTTAGTCGATCTGCTTCGACGCAAGCCAAACTTTACTTACACGTTGATCGCAGCAGAATAAGGATGTTTACTATGGTTGAATTTTAATGACATTTTATGCTTATCAGAATAAATCAGGAAAGTTTTCACGCTAGCGAAGTTTTTTTTTTCGCAAATGTTTCTTTTATTTATTAATGTATCTTTCAATATAAATAAAATAAAAATAAAAAATCCGTAAACGACCCTATTCATACAGCGGTTTCGCCACTCATATTTATCCAGAAATGGCGTAAAACGCCAAACAGAATGCACTAAACGGATCACTACTGTACATACCTCTGCGTATACTTCGGGCGCCCTGGCCAGCTCTTCCTCGAAGTTTTCCTCGATGGTGCCGTCGTTGGGGTGTTCCAGCACATCATCAGAAATGTCCAGAAGCTCGGGAGGAAGCGGCGCTGGGAAATGATGCATCAGTATTCTCTTATCACGTCAAGTGAGGTGTAATTGCATGGTGATAACAAAATACGTTAGTGGGTAAGTAAAGTTGTTATTTTTTTTCATGGAATCTACATATTTTTAAAATACAACATAGTCAGTACATAAATCAAACTGCGATCACCAACCCGCCGGCATGCCCATCGTGACTATGGGCAAAAATCCCCCAATGGCGGTAGCCTTGTGGCGAGCTGAGGGAAGACTACGTACAGCAGTGGACAGTAATAGGCTGACGAGATGACAGATGTTTTTGGGTGGCCTTAAAACGGCATGCTCACGGGTCCGCCTCTTCATCGGTCAAAAGTCAGATGTATGCAATATGACAAGGTATTTGCCGCTCCATACAGTTCTATTGCCACGCCGAAATCTGACCGTACGAGCTTATTTATAAAGTAATGGCGGGAAAGGTTATAATCAGGAACTAAAACTTGCAACATGCAAACTCAATAACGTTAAACTTAAAATCCACACATAAGCAGGCAATTCGTCTCTAAATCTTCTTAATCAGCTTCAGTCAATGTATGCCACGCTAAGGTGCATTTGCTCTCTATTTAGAAGGGCACCCGGGATGTCCTATTGTGCTGTATAAGGGAAAGTTAATCGTGATTTGCGCGGCCATGTTATATATGAAAAGGCTACATAACCCCGCAAAAAGGACAATATAAAGGGAGCATGTTATAGGTTAATGTTAGCGAGGAGGGTAAATCATTTGTCGTAACTTATATAATGGTGTAACAAAACCGTATACAGGCTGTGGGTGACTGCCAGGCAAATACTGAAATGCTGAACCAGTATCATTGTGTTTAGTTATACGACAGTGTTATTACTCGCAGGAAATGAATTTTAAATATGATTATCCGCAATGTTTGCTTTGCGCGTCATTTGTATTAGGCGATCTGTGACTAGTTAAATGGGCTTATTGGTTATTGTGTGATATATTACTTGTTATTTGGATCACTTGCGACTATTAGGGTTGATCAGTTTTTTCTACTTTTTTGAGAGCAATTTTTTTTAAATCTTCTATTGGTTAAAATTTGATTTTTAAGCAATTCTATAAGCTCTATAATTAAACGAACAAATCCAATTTTTTCGTGAAAAAATAAAAAGTCGGAAAATTTTGGAATTTTCCAGCGTAAATTTTTAGTGGTTTTCGTCTTAGAATCATGGTCTGAAGTCACCATATCAAAATTTGCCTGGCTGTCACAAACACTCTGTATAGGTACTCTATCATATGACCTTAGAAGAAGGTATTTATAGACGAGGTATACATATAGATCAAAATAAGGGGACATTCTAAATGTCAACAGGATATTGTGAGGATCCGATCACTTTAGCTCGCCATTTATACATTATAAGTTTATACATTAGGTTAGGTAGGTAATATGAAGTTGCAATCGCAACGCAATAATTCAATGCATAAACCATTGAAGATGCCTGATATTAATACGAGTAATATCATATTGTAGTATGTAATATTCCAAAAATATTTTCTAAATTCGTTATTTTGTAGAAAACGCTAGAATCCTTCTTATCTATCGGATTCGTGTTAATTACAATAAGGTAACGCAATAGGTGCCTATGATTCACGTAGATGACGTCAGAGCAAATAATGAATCAAACATTATAACAACAACTGTGTATTATTAATAAAACAAATCGGTCTTTCTTAGGGACTTTACAAGAGAAAAGAGGCCATGGCATTTTCAAAAAGGTCATTCTGGCGTTATGGTGTAAGTTATATGACTTAGAGTGATAGCCCAGTGGTTAAGACGTGCACCTTCCAAGTGGGAGGCGTAAGTTTGATCCCAGTCACGGGCCTGTACCAATGAATTTATTTCATGTACAGATTTTAATGTTGCAAAATTGTCACTTAGCTCGTGCTTCGGAAAGCACGTAAAACCGGTGGTCCTGCGCCTGATCTCTCTCCGGTCGTGTCGGCTTTCCGTCCCATCGGACTATGAGAGTAACGGAATAGAGAGTGCATCTGTGTTTGCGCACACACTTGTGCACTATAATATCTCCTGCGTACCTGGCCAATCTGAAATCTCCGTAAAGATTGGTCGCCTTGGCCGAAATACGGTCGGAGATCATCATCATCATGACTTAGAGTATAGGGAAACGCTATTAAAAATCTTGCCTAAGTTAATATAAATGCAGCTATGGAATAATACTTACGTTTACGTGAACAGACATGTAAGGCGAAGGCAGGGATGAAAGGGATATTTCACATAGAGCGTTGAGCATGAGAATGAATAGTTATAGAGGAAGGCGTAAGAAGCGTTGGACTGTATAAGAGAGGATGGATGGATATCCGTATACTGGGATTGAGTAACGAGAAAGAGTAAGAACGAAGAAGCGCCAACCTCAAATGAATGAGAATGAGGCAGGAAGCTAAGACATGAAATTACAATATCTTGGTTCCTAAAAGATTTGATCAGCTAGAATCGTACTACAACATACGAAATAATATACTACAACTTTTACCACATTTAATTACACGCTTTTACCTTTAGCTAAGTGTCAAGTCTATTCAAGTAAAACGAATATCATTCGCTATCGAATCAGTACCGAAAATGACACAATATTTCTGTTACTAATAGGTTTTATCATCGGCTTCGTCCGGGACCCATGATAAAGACCAATGCTTTACAACATTTTTTTTTAAATAAACAATTTGTACTAAAAATTTAATCAATTAAAAAAAACTGATCTTGTTTGACTGCTCAAATAATATGGCACCTAATCATTATCGTTGCGTGGTTGTAATGGCACAAAAAAATCGAGCAAGCGACAAAAGAACCATCTCATCAGCCATAGTTACCTAAAAAGCCCAATCAGAGATTTTCTTCATACACAAACAATGCACAATTGCACACCTTAATAACTTACATATTTCAGTTTCAAATGCTGTGCCTTATAACCATCTGTTGTAAAATGAAACATACATAAAATATTATAATATTTAAGTAGATACATACATAAACTTAATTACCACAAACAAACATACATGCAACCACCACTAGTATTAAGTAGGTACAAAACAGCCTAGGTAAATAACAAATATATTAAAGGTTAAGTGAAAGCCACAAAGATTTTGAAATATGTATCATTATCATTTCTCTTCCCGACTAGACCGTTAGAAGAAATCGATTTTAGAGAAAAAGATACCTTTGTACAACTATTTAATCTACTATTTTCTTTCCATGTATGTGTACAATAAAGAATAAGATTATCACATATTAGATCCTTACATCTATCTTCTTCTATACATATAATAAAAATGTAACGGATCGCTGTCTGTACATGGAAGATATATGAGAAAAAATATTAAAGGAGACCTTTATCAACGCAATACTACCCAAAAGAATGTTTTTGGGAATTTTTGTCTGTTTGTCGGTTTGTCTGTGCGTTTGTGCACGCCAATCTCAGAAACAGCTGAACCGATTTCGACGCAGTTTTCAGGAATTTATTGTGACAGGTCCCACTTAACATATAGGCTACTTTTTATCCCGGGAAAATGTTTTTATTCTGGATAATTTAGACATTTTGTTTTTTGTTTTAGAAGTAGGACTCTTCTCAGAAGAGAGATAGTCATTTACATCCACCATGCAGCCAATCCTGATTTAAGATTGCTTGGAAAATAGATTATTTTGCGACTTATGAAAGACCATTTTTCGATTGTATGTAAACTAGACGGCTTGTCACTTATAAGCATATGCGGTAGCATTAAATTTGTCTTGTGTGTGAGAGTGATATTGTGATTGTTGTTTTGTTTTGACAAAAAAGAGTTGTGGGTTTTTTTATTAATTAGCTAATCATCTACTCACCCAATCCAGTATTGTGTATTAGTTCCGAATCATCAAACTCCAAGCTGGGCTCGTAGTCATGATACTCAGATAGACTGGTGTAGGCCTCCTCTGCTTCATTCGACCCATGGAGAGCTAGAGAGATCATGAATATAAGAAACAAGATCTATGCTCTGAATAAAATTTATCTTTATGACAAGGAAGTACATTTAGAAAAACTAAAGGCTTACAATATCACCTACATAAACTTAATAGTTCCAGGTGTAACTTGTTGGAATTTCAGAACATCCTTTCTCATTAGATACCTCTATGTGATACGGAGAACACATTACCCCCTTCAAGTTTCATGTCTCTAAGATCTGTGGCTTGGCTGTCTATCCATCAAAAATGGCAAAATGGCATCCATCAAAAATCAGTCAGTCATTCAGGCATTTTATATGTTTAGATGACTTTATACATTATTATAAAAGATAAGTTAACTAATGAGAGCATTTACTTAATAGAAATTCAATTGAAGTTAATTATTTATTTCTTAAGCGCCCTGTAAAAGGTCAAATTTGTGTGACAAACTTGTTTGATGAAATTGATGTTTTCATCAAACAACAGCACAGACGATCAAATGTGTAATAATACATTCCTACTATATTTTCTTAGTAATATACATTATAATGGAAAACATGGATGTACAAACCTTGAAAAGCCCTGACTGGACTCAATTTTGGATGGTGGTATGATTCCATGGTTTAAATAGGTGAACTGCAGTAGTAAAGTTTGTTGAAAAGGCTAAAACATTAAATAAACATGATAAGTAAAAAACTAAAATAAACACTTCACAATAGAATGGCATTAAAATAAGAATGTCAACATAATAAGTCTGTGCACAAAAACATTTCTGTAAAGAAATGTTTAGTAAAACATGATAATTTGGTAACTTTGAAACTGAGGGTACATCTGAATATATTAGTGTACAGTGTACAATGACTGTACATTACAAATTTTATAAGCATATTGAAAAAATATATATTTAATATAGTATATGGATGTAAAAATATTTTAATTATCATAACAATAATAGAACCTAAAATTAATTAGCCATAGAACCTTTATATTACAAAATTATGGCCCCTCAGCAGGTTCACTTTCTGCAAACCCATGTTTTTTAATATTCCCTGGACTCGTTCTACACACAAGTACCTAAATATGTTTCAAGTTTTACACTTGGAATATTGGTATTTCCAAGCATTATGCATTTAGTACTGTTTACTGCAAATACAATATAAAAAATTAATTTAATTAGAAAATAGAAAGGTTGAAGTCTCAAAAAACAAAACTTAAAAAGAAGTAGGTGTAGATTAGAAGTAAAATATAAGTCTTAGTTATATTTATAGACTTTACTTACCTGTCGATTATGATAAATGGAAGGAAAAATCAGTAGCTAACGTGCATAGCATTTGGAAATCGTTTAGCAGTGCCGTATGCTATCACTACCCTCAAGAAGATTATAGTTATCACTAAACTAGAAACACTACCCTCCTAACTCACTTCCTATGGTATATAATGGATTTGACGGAGGTAAAATGTTATCGTAAACATTTAGTGGACATTGAAAGTTTATATAAAAAGAGCTAAATTATGATCATTTTGCAAAACTAGCCTTGTATCACAAATTGGTAGAGATGCTAACGCATCCTTTTATTAAATCGAATCACTAAAATAGGTGTTTCGAAGAAAGTAAATAGTTCTCTATGTAGTCTGTGAAAGTAATTTGTTTGTTTAGTTTATCCCAAAGGAAAGGCAAGGGGAACTAAGCCCATACAACCATTGTCTTTAGTAAATGATTTCTGAACATATGATGGATGATAATGATGATGATGAATAGAAACGTCGGGAAAATCCTCAAGAACAAGTGTAAAGTTAGTCAAAATGAAAAATAATTGCAGAAACAACTTGAAGAGATCGTATTTCGGCTAAAGTTTTACTCAGCTTACCTGCGTATAAAACCATGCACACGCACTAGATTCACATCACAAGTAATTAAAATACAACTTATCCACCAGAAAACATTACTTTACAGACACATGCAAGCCATTTACAAATTCTGTGAAAGTAAATAAAAATTACGAAGGAAACCAAAGGAAACGCTCGTATGGCAAGAATATACTTACTCGGCAACCTTAATGGCAACACTAAAGCTAAAAAAATATATTAAATCCCTGTAAAGGAAAAGGAAGCTATGTCCATATCGCCATCGTCCCTTGTTCTTAGGCGGGGCGTGCACAGCGGCGCGGCGTACAGATTAGTGGTGTTCAAAAAAGCTGTATTCTCGGAACGCGTGAAAGTGATATGCTACATGCAAGTAGCGCGCTATATTTTTTCCGTGACATAACGTTACGAGTTGCGATTATTACCAAGTACTTTTATTAATGGAGTTTTAAACAAAATTTATTTATCCCACAATATTTCACCGTGTTGCGCGTATTTCAAGCTAAATTACAATCATCTATATGCAGGTGATTTGAAGAAAAAAAAAAATTAAGTGAATAATTTTTTTAAAGATTATTTCATTAATTTTTGTACAAATAATTACTCACTATTATGTCTATCTACAGAAAAAAAATCAGCACCGTATCTCGTGGATAACTGGAGATATTTGCGATTTCATATATCAATATCTAAGTGCTCCTTAAAAACTAATAGCGAAGTTCATTTTTCTTTGGTTTGCTTAGCAATAACTTGAAAGTATCATTATAGTTTTTTTTTTATGGCCTCATAACTTATAGTTATTTAAGGATCAATGAGCCGGTGACATTTCCCTGCCTATTCCCTAGTTTCCATCATGGAGGGCTGTTGTTAGAGTCGGCAAAACCTGATAATCAATTGTGGTAGAAACACGCTATGTATGCTATGGCGAGATCTGTCTGAGTGGGGACACCGTTTTTTCTGTTCCTACTGCAAAGTGTTATATGTCTATGAATCAGGTCGCCATCACGTCGTATTGATAAGAATGGGATGTACGTGTCTAGCAACAGCATGCGTCAGCTGAAATCCCCAGTCAATATGACCATATATAAACTGTATGTTTTATCAAATAAAAGTCAGTCATCAGGAGACATCATCAGAGATCGTCAGAGCTGAGAACCCACAACATGGCTATTATTGCTCCGGCTGTCCTGCTCCCATTAACGCCCTCCAAACATGCGTTAAACAAAGCATTTCAAAGAAATATCAACTTTGCTATTCGTTTTTATTAGGTACCTTAGGTACTGATATATGTAATAGCAAATATCTCCAGTTATCCACAAGGTACGGTGCTGACTTTTTTCTGTAGATAGACATAATAGTGAGTAATTATTAGTACTAAAAATTACGTGCTCAATTTGTGCACTTTTCTGGAAAAAATAAATTATCTAAAATTTGTTTTTTTTTTTAATTCTTTAAATCACCTGCATATAGATGAAAAACGATGAAATATTATGGTATAAATAAATTTTGTGTCAAACTTCATTAATAGAGGTACAATTTAAAAAATTTTCATTGTCGACCTCCCTAAAACTGGCAACTTTAATATTTATTTTCTCTGAAACTATCAACAATTGATAGGTACCTACCTAGCGAATTGTTTCTCTCGTCGAACTACCTACGTCGATATACGGGATCAGCTAGAGATGTCCATTTGTCAGGGTTTTCGGAACACTGTGCGGATGCCGTTAATCACCGTATATTGATACGTTTGAATGTCCAAATTGGCAAAACTTTTAATCCCTTTTCATGCCGCCGCGCCGCTGACGTCCCGCCCCCTGATTACCTAAAAGCAATAGCAAAGCTGAAGCCGCGCGATCGCGATAAATTGAGAGTGTGTGCGCGCGCGCAACGAGCGTTCGGCGTCCTCCCTTGCCCCGCACCTCGCCCCGCGCACAAACACACTCTCAATTATCGCAATCGCACGGCTTCGGCCCCCTTATTAACTAACTAGCATAAGCAAAGCAATAGCGAAAATTGTACAAAAATCGCTGATTGCTTGTCAAATTCGTATTACGTAAAATGAAAATTTCAAAGGAACTCTGATATTTCAAGGCGAATATTGTACAATATTTTCGCTATTACTGCTTTTACTTATTCAGGGGGCGGGCCCCTTATTCACTCGTTGCAGCCACCATTGGCAGGTCAATAATTGATTGGCAATTAGATTGTATGATGTGGATAGAGCATATAAATATTTTCAAAAAATAATAGCAACCCAAATGTTAATTTGCAAAAGCGGTTTAAAAAAAAAGAATTTTAAGTTAACAACATATTTTACCTATCTATCCATGCCGTTTTTTAATTAAAGCTTTATAAATTAATCATAAATCAACATAAATTTATCATTTAATTGGTGAAAATTTTATTTTTTTTGTTGGCGTGTTTTATCCTCACTTTTATCGCATTTTGACAGTTTGACAGATACGTTAAGTGAGTGAGGCGACCGCCATGTTTGTCACGTTTTTGCCAGTGCAAGTTGTGGTATATTAACAGTTTAGTAAAAAATCTTTATTTGTAGTGATTCCGCGTGTAATAACCAACCAATGTTCAAGAAATAATCCAGAATGAGTACGCCACTCTCTAAAAACAAAGAGAAACGATCTCGTTCATCACCCAGCGAAGCCAATGTAAGTTCAATCAAATTCCCGCTTTCTGCGACAATGTCGTTAAATGCCGTGCTGTGGGTGGCCTCACGCGTAGTAATTTATTTTTACTTTGTGGATATGTTTGGGTTATTACATATACTCGATTCTATATATTGAACATGCTTGCTTAGCTACATATTTTTTCTAACTGAATGTTTATACTATCTAATTGTGATACACACTACATACAGGTTATAACTAATGTAATTCTTTGTGATTTTATTGTACCTACAATATATTAGGTGCCTAGGTCTTCTGATTGGTGTGATGGCTAGGTACATAGACATATTGTTACTTTGATTTTGCCTGATGGGTAGGTACTTAGCCATATTGTTACTTTGATTTTCCCTTTTTTTTAATATTCTTTGTGTTTTCTTATGGACTGTACCTAATAATTTGCATTATATTTCTTCTGTGACTCATAGGTATGCTGTGTTTTTTATTTCCCCAATATTAAAAAAAAAAAAATCGTGTGCTAACTGTCTCCCTCTTGAAATGGGTCCCAGCATAATTTAATTAAGGTTCCCCACGATCTGGTCCTTAGTTTTGTCAATTTAAAATTAATATGTAAGATTCCATATTTAGTGAATGTTGTAGCGAATTTCATAGTAATAAACTATGTGAGCTGTGCGTTGGACATACCTAATTGTGGGTATATTTATTTTTTTAACGGATTGACTGCACATATCACTTTTAATTTCATTTAAGAATCTTCATGTCAAGTAAATGTATTCTAGGATTTTTTTAAATGGGGTGCTCTACATGAATAACACTATGACTGTAGGCGTTATGTGAATTTATAATAACTCAATGATAGATATTATTAGTAAAATTGCCATAAAGGAATAGGAACCCTATAGTATTAAATAATGAAATAAATTAATAAATAATTATGAAGGTGGTGTGACAGTATTAATGAGTAACAATGCATTAAAATGTTAAATACCTAGTTTAGTTTCTTTGTATAATTAAAATTAAAATCTAGGTAATGCCAAATAAATTCTAAATATTTTATTAATCTATAATACAAATTAATTTAATTAATCTTGCAAATCTGCTAAATATAATTTAGATAATTATTTATATTTTTACAAAGTTAAACCTAACAAATGTGTACAAGCTGGAAACCATTTATTTTTCGCGGATGTGTAATGCTATGTTTGCCATGCCTTTATCTGAATGCCTGGCCACTAAGTTTTTTGTGAGAGTTGATGATTTATATCAATGTGCTCTAAGTGGGGCTCATGTGAACAGGAGACGCGACTTCATAGTTAAAATTATTAAAAAATTACCAAACTAAAATAACAATGAATGTTGGACACATTTTGTTAGTCTGGAAATGAAATAATTATTTATTTGCATAATATAATACATGGTACAAACATTATTATCTATACTAATATTATAATTTTTTTAAAACGAAAAACCGACTTCCTCCCAAAACTCGAGCTTACTAAAGTAAAATTTAACTAAAGGGCAAATACGAGTATATATTGCGTTAAGCCGTGTACGAAGTTTAGGAGGCATAATATTATCAGATTTATATAATTTTTATATAAAATAGGCCACATGACAAAAGAGAAAAAGGACTAGGCTTCGAAACTTTACGTCTGACAATATGATGATTATGATGATAATGATGACCTCCGATCAATTTCGGTCATGGCGACCACTTCTAATCCTAGATATTACTAAGTTGGCGTTCATGCTCTCGGAGATGGCTTACATTTACATAGCCAATCTTCGCCCTGAACGCCCGCGCACACAGAGGACAGGTTAGTGCGCCATTATTGTATTATAGATAATGGCAGCAGGAGGACGAGTCTTTAGTTCATCACGTTTAGCGTCAAGGTCAGCCTGACGCTGCTCCTCGAACTCGTGTACTTGCTTTATCACCGTCCTGCGCCACTCTGGTCGTTGTGCTGACAAAACTTCCCATTTAGATGGATCTATATTGCATCTCTTCATATTCATTAAATGGCAGCAGGAGGACGAGTCTTTAGTTCATCACGTTTAGCGTCAAGGTCAGCCTGACGCTGCTCCTCGAACTCGTGTACTTGCTTTATCACCGTCCTGCGCCACTCTGGTCGTTGTGCTGACAAAACTTCCCATTTAGATGGATCTATATTGCATCTCTTCATATGTCTTTTCTGAACATCTTTGTATCTGAGTATCTGTTGCCCGTCGCGTTTCCGCTTGCCCTCCTCCAGTTCAGAAAAGAAGATGCGCTTAGCCAATCTCTCCTCCGCCATACGAGACACATGACCGCACCACCGAAACTGCCGACGCATTAAGTAGGCCTCAATGGCACTTACATTGGCTCTTCGCAATACTTCGGTATTACGCACTCGGTTGGACCATCTGATTCTCATGATGGATCGGAGGCACTTGAGGTGGAATCGATTCAGAGTGCGTATGTGGCGACGGTACATGCACCACGACTCGGAGGAATATAAGAGATTTGGCAGCACAACAGCCATGTACACACTTATTTAGGCAACATATAATTACACTTCTTCTTCCTGCCCTGTTCCCAATCATTTGGGGTCGGTGCAATATGTAGGTACTCTTTTTTCATTCATCCCTATTATCCGTCATCTCGTTATTCTCATGTCTACCTCTTCCTCTATAACCATCTTACTTCGGACACGGCTTAACGCAACATATAATTTCATGACTTAACACAATTATCTTCATCTTCATAAGCCTATTGCAGTCCATTACTGGACGTAGGCCCCCCCCTGCCATAAGGGGATTTTGTTACTAAAAAGTTCCACTATCTGTTTTTCGGCGGCTCCATCATCAGACCCTCGTTTCCTTTATATTATGTGTAGCTGACCAAAATTCTCTATAAAAATCTAAAAACGGACTACTCGTGCCTTTTATATTTGAGGATATCCCTAGATTCCTTAGAGATTCCATCATCAGATGTTATGTTTTATATGTAGGTGATCAAAACGCTCAGTAAAAGTATAAAAACAGACTACATGTGCCTACAATATTCGAGGATTGCCCTCGATTTCTCCAAGATCCCATCATCAGATCCTGATATGGTGAATATGGGACCAACCTGGAAGTATACCATGACCAACTATAAAAAAAAATTGAAATCGGTTCATAAATGACGGAGTTCTGAGGTAACACACATAAAAAATAAAAAAAATAAAAATAAAAATAAAAAAAAACATACAGACGAATTGATAACCTCTCTTTTTGAAGTCGGTTAATAAAGAGGTAAACTTTGATTGTTTGTTTGATTTTTTTGCAGCAAATAGGGTCCGAAACTACTGGACTGATTTTAAAAATTCTTTCACCGGTCTAATCCTTATTGGACCAGGATGAACATGTTTCGCATAATTTCCTCTGGGCTGGAATGAATATGAATTAAATAAAAAAAAAATTACCATTTGATGCTAATAATGAATAAGTTTGACATACACCATAGAATAACAAGTCCCCAGAAGGAGTCATCAATGACAGATGTATTCCAAGTAGTGAAGGAATAAAGAGTCAAAAATCCCTCATCTTCCGCTCATCTTACCCACTGATTGTTGCCAAATCGATAAATATTATCAGTTTTTTAGATACAGTAATTAGGTTGTAAAAATTTGACATACTAAAAAGTTGCTTCAAAAGTGTGCGTGATCACGGGTTCTGGGAATTTATTATTCTGTGACTGATGCCATGACACAATGACATGACAGATGAAAATTGTTTTTTTTTGTTTGGTTTATGCCGAAGAAAGAGCATGAGGAATACAGCATCCATACAGCCATTGTTTTTAGTACTAATGATTTCTGAATTTATGATGATGAATGGAAATGGATCGGGAAAATCCTCAAAAATGAGTGTAAAATTAGTCAAAATCAAAAAGAATTGCGAAAACAACATACCTACATGACCCCACGAAGAAACGGACACATACAAATAAATTTTAAATTTCACAAGTATATTACACCCACTCCTTTTTAACCGACTTCAAAAAGAGAGGTTATCAATTCGTCTATGTTTTTTTTTTAATTTTTATTTATTTTTTATGTGTGTTACCTCAGAACTCCGTCATTTATGAACCTATTTCATTTTTTTTTAAATAGTTGGTTATGGTATACTTCCAGGTTGGTCCCATATTCACCACATCAGGATCTGATGATGGGATCTTGGAGAAATCGAGGGCAATCCTCGAATATTGTAGGCACATGTAGTCTGTTTTTATACTTTTACTGAGCGTTTTAATCAACTACATATAAAACATAACATCTGATGATGGAATCTCTAAGGAATCTAGGGATATCCTCAAATATAAAAGGCACGAGTAGTCCGTTTTTAGATTTTTATAGAGAATTTTGGTCAGCTACACATAATATAAAGGAAACGAGGGTCTGATGATGGAGCCGCCGAAAAACAGACAGTAGAACTTTTTAGTAACAAAATCCCCCTATGGCAGGGGGAGGCCTAGGTCCAGAGTAGTGGACTGCAATAGGCTTATAAAGATAGAGATAATAAGATAATAAATATAATAAATTAAGTCGTGTAATTATATGTTCCGTTAAGCCGTGTCCTAAGTAAGATGGTTGGTATGGTATGGTAGAACGGGCTTGTTTCCGCAACTCGACGTCTGTGCGCCTATTTTGCGTAAGGGTGGTGTGCTTTCTACTCGAGCCAGCCTATCTCCTCCAGGAATCCTAGCAGCCTTTTCAAGTTGCCCAAAGTCTCGCTAAGCGAGCCTGGAGAGCCGAGATATTTTGCCCGGTACGGGGCCACTTCTCTGCAGCGCAGCAGCAGATGGGCGGCTGTCTCTTCTTCCTCCATGCAGGCTCTGCACAGAGGGCTGTCTGTAACACCTAATGTGGATAGGTGTTTGTTGAAGGCTCCATGACCTGTAATAATACTGGTTATCAGTCTCAGTTGGGGTTTATTCAACTGTATTAGCTTCTTTGACAGTCGGCCGCAAATTTGAGGTAAGGCCTCTTTTGCTTGTCGACAGTCCTCTTGACTGAACCAGTGTGCATTATGCTGTTCGCCAGTCCTAGCTCTCAGCAAGGTCCTGGCGATGCCTGCAGGGGCTGGTATGATAGGCTCCGGACCTATGGCTATAAGGTCCGAACCTTGTCTGGCCAGCGCGTCCGCAGAGTCATTACCTCTCGAGCCGCTGTGGCCTTTGATCCACTGCAGTGTGAGACGGTTGTATCTACATACCTCTGTTAGTCGGCGGTGGCAGTCGTAGACGAGCCCCGAGGTAACAGTGTTGCTGTTTAACGCCTGTAGGACTGCCCTACTGTCCGAGAGGATTCTGATGCCTTGGTCAGTTACCTCTCTGGCTATTATGGCTGTAGCTGCCTGTGAGATCGCGAAGCACTCGGCCTGGAAGACCGTGTTGTAGTATCCCAAAGGTGTGGCGACTCTGACCTGCAAGTCCTCGGAGAATACTCCTGACCCCGTCCCAGAGTCTGTTTTGGACCCGTCCGTGAATATCCTAAGTTCATTCAAGTTCAGGCCTTCGAAGTCGTCATTTTCGTGCAACTGGATTTTATATTTTTTATCAAATACCCACTTTTTGGGGATCCTGTCGCTGGGTGCCCTGAGTATCGGTAAATCCTCGTAGGCCTCCGTGAGAATGGTTGTGTGAAGTAAGATGGTTATGGTAAGAGGAAGAGGTAAAATGATTGGGAACAGGGCAGGAAGAAGGAGTGCAATTAATTATATGTTGCATATATTGTAAGACGTCAAATTTCGAAGTCTAGTCATTTCTCTCTGTGCCCTTTCGTCATGTGATGTGGCCGATTTAATAATTTGCTGGCATCTAAATCTGACAATATTATGCCTTCTAAACTTCGTACACGGCATTACGTAACATATATTTTAGAAAAGTTTAGTTTAACTTTAGTTTTGACTCATAGGGGCGGAAGTCGGCTTTTCGTTTTAAAAAATTATTGGTGTTTATGTTCGTTAGGGGGTATAAGAGAGTACGAACGGATTTCCCAAAATTCCCATGGGAATGGGACAGACAGGAATTCCAAATTTTACCGAAATTTCCACTGTACCGGAACAAAAGCTTATTCAATAAGTACAACCAACCAACCAAGTATAACCATATAAAGATAAACCGTTTGACTTACACAGATGAAATTTGGTGTGTATGTTTGTTAGGGGGTGTAAAAGACCATTAAGGACGGGTTTCGCGAAATCCCCATGGGAACGGCACAAACAGGAATTTCAAGTTTTTACGAAGTATGACAGGTATATTCGGTAGAGAGTGTAAGAAAGAACTGAGAACATATTTCCCGAAATTCCCACCGGAACGGAACAAACTGGAATACAAAATTTTTAAGAAAGCCTGTGAAGTTGAAATCGAAAATGTATGTTCATTAGGGACTGCTAGGGAGCACAAAGAACGGATTTCCCGTAATTCCCACGGAAACTGTACAAACGGGAATTCCCAATTTTAACGAAAACCATTTAACACAATATAATGATGAAATATGACAGGTATATTCGGTAGAGAGTGTAAGGAAGCACTGAGGACATATTTGCCGAAATTCCCACGGGAACGGGACAAACGGGAATTCCAAATTTTAGAGGATATGTGCCGAAGAGAAGCGAGGGCGGGTCACTAGTCTACACTATAATATAATAATAATATTATAAAGAGGAAAACTTTGTTTGGTTGTAATGAATAGGCTCAAAAACTACTGGACCGATTTCAATAATTCTTTCACCGTTAGAATCCTTATTGGACCTGGATGAACATAGGCTATAAGAATTTCCCGATATTCTCACGGGAAGGCGACCAACGGGTAATTCTATGTTTTTTACGAAAACCGCTATACACATGAAGCTGAAATCGGGAATATATGTTCATTGGGGACAGCGAGGGAGGACTAAAAACGGATTTTCCGAAATTCCCACGGGAAGGGGACAAACGGGAATTCATAATTTTTACGAAAACGGTTACACATATGAATCTGAAGTTGGGCGTATACAAGTATGTTTATTTGGGACCCCGAGGAAGCACTAGGAACGGATTTCCCGAAATACACACGGGAAAGGGGACAAACGGGAATTAAATTTTTTTACGACTACCGCGATACATATGAATTCGAAATTAGACCTGTACGTTTATTAGGGACGAAATTCCCACGGGAAGGGACTGTCTGTGCGTTTGTCGAACGGCTGA
The DNA here is from genome assembly GCA_014607495.2 of Carposina sasakii. Classification (NCBI taxonomy): domain Eukaryota; kingdom Metazoa; phylum Arthropoda; class Insecta; order Lepidoptera; family Carposinidae; genus Carposina; species Carposina sasakii. Next base: position 3,998,659 of record CP053148.1, read on the forward strand.
ACCGATTTCGATGCAGTTTTCAGGTAATATATTGTGACAGCTCCCACTTAACATATAGGCTACTTTTTATCCCGAAATGGAATGGAAAAAGTTTTTATCCCGGATAATTTCGACATTTTGTTTTGTCTGTAGTCCATGCGGACGGAGTCGCGGGCGTCCACTAGTTAAATTATACGATCAGAGACATGTTTCACCAAAAATGTAAACAATTTTAATTAAATGTTTTAATACGACAGAATCTTCATGATATTGTTACTCACTCTTCTAACAGCACAACTAGTTTTGTCTACTAACATATTTAAAAGAAATAGCATGAACATAAATTAAACAATAAGGATTAAATTGACATTTGATACAATGGCAGAAAACAGTTTTATGAACACACTTCTCTCACAATATTAATTCACCAACTTTTTTATTATTTTTTTTAATTTTTATTTATTTATTATTTTACAATCAATCATTAGATAGGTGTAAGAAACAGGAACACCACTTAAACCATTGAGGCTTGTGTGCACTGCATGTATAAATCAGTTCTGATTTTCCTGTAAATATTGTTGGTTGGTTTAGTTAGTAGCATTTACAGCAGTGGCTGGATGATATTGTCATAACCTTGGAGAATCAATAACTAAAGTAGGTACTATAAAATGATGAAGGCCAATAAAATGTGTTTTATAAGCTTCTATTCTGATTTTTTTGTTCCAATATAGTTAAGAATTTTCATTGTGAATAATGTATTCTTTTAAAGTTGTAGCTCTTCTAAGACATTTAGAATTATTAATATTTTTAAATTAAGTGTAGTATATTTTAAAATTCTTTATTCCTATGCCAAGTCTAGTCTTAATTTCAGTGTACTGAATCTCCATTGTGCAGTGTTACACAAAATTTTCACTATTTGTATAGAAAATTATTTTTTATATTGATGCCTTGATTTATTGTTAAGTTAATTTGTGCCCTGCAGAATAGCACTTACTAAAATAATACAATCTTTCTCAATATTGGAGCTATGTTAGCTATTATTGCTATCATATTTGTGGAAAAAAATACATGATGCATTTTAGTAGTGTTGGAGGGTAATTTTGTATTCTGCAATAACACAGTCTGCCTCACAAAAGGACTGGTTATACTTTATTCAAATCTTTAGTTTGTGTTATTCATGATATTTACTGAAAATAAACTGTTTTTGCAGATTTTTGTTATTTGCGTGATCTCATGCCTTGTTATAATGTGCATTGTTCTAAAGCAACTTCTTAACACGTTGACGGACAGTAGAAACAAGTGAAATTCGAAAATTGACACTATATGTTTTTGTAATTTTTAGAATATTAGAAGTATGGTTTTACTCTTTCTGCTTAAATACACTTAATTTTGATTAATTCAGCACCTTTAATTAGGTTGCGGCTACAACCGTCATGGCGCCAGCGGACTCTAGACACTATGTAATGGGACGATGGCGGCTATAACAGCAAAAATTTAAAAACGTAAATGACAGGTTTAATGACTGAAATAAGCAATTTTTTGTGAGCAACAAAGTATTTTTGGGAGTTTTACACGAAATGTTAGTTCATGATCAATGTTTCGTATTGGACGGCTATTGCCGTCATGTCACATAGTGAACTTGAACTTGACGGCTATAGACGCAACTGTCCGTCAACGTGTTAACTCCTGACTGTTGAATATCCTGGCAGAATATTTCAAATTGTTTTTGTATAGATGATTAGGTAGTACAAGTTTGTATTTTTTTTCCACTTTAAAAGGTATATTGCTAGGTGTATTTTTTATTATTTAGCTATATGCTAGGTATATTTATTATTTAACACTATTGTACTGTACTTAAGCGTTATGTACTTATTTATAATCTTTTTCTTATTAAAGGACATTTTTTAGATTATTTCCAAGCTGTGTGCTTTATTGTTTTGTATATTTATGATGACTGGCTCATGATATCTTATGCTTTAATATACTTTCTTCCTTACAGTCATTTGTGAAGAATGTGACATCAAGGGTGTCAGGATTGTTGCCTGCAACAATTACAAAGTGGTTCAGCAGTCCAAGTTCATCCAGTGCCAATGGATCTGCTCCCACTGCTGATGTCTCTGATTCATCAAGTGAGGACGAGGGGACGGACTCTCCAGTCACGATCCAACCTCCAGCAAAACGCACAAAGTATTCTCCGGGGAGCTATAACAATGTACGACACACAAATGTAAGTAAAATGATCATGTTTCCATATTGCTACAAATTATTTTATTATTATGTATTTTTAATTTACTTTGAAAATATTTTAATTTTGTTTTATTTTTCTTGTAGTCAAATAATGTGATAACCAATGCAGAGAGTGTCCCACAATACAATCCAATATCATCACAGCCAAGTAGGTCTAACTACAGAATGGATGGAAACTATATTTCACTTCGAGATAAAAAAGAAGACCAGTTGTCTGACAGGACTGAAAGAGAAAGCACAATGTACAAGCCACAGAATTCTCTGCCATCAGCTACTCCTAAAAGAAAGTCCTTGTTTGACACACCAACCAACAAAGAAACTTCAAAGAGAGCTTGCAGTAAGTTTTGTTTTATTTTCTTAAATAATTCACTTTTTATGTATTATGGTTTTTTATTTGTTAACTAGAATTTTACTTTTTTAAAGTAAGTTATTACTTATCTGTTATTACTACTCACCTGCAAGTGATGGGGCATTGTTATTATGTTCATTTTTGCATTTAATTAATGGGTAAATAATAAAAATAATGCAAAAATAAATAGCAAGACATAAATAATATTTTCTTGATGACAGTCATAATTTTATGAAGATGTGGGATCCCAGTCTCACTCGGGAAATGTATCTGGTTTTGATTTTTTGTTTTGATTGATAAATTGGTTTAGTAATATGTTTTCTTCAACCCATCTTAGTATAAAATTAGTTTGAGCAGCTGTATGCACATTATTTATAGTCACATTACTATGTGAAAAGAGACAGTTAATATAATAAGGAAAACAACTACATATAAACATTTTAATAAAGTCTAACTCATCTTTAATCATGTCCTGGAAGTACTTGGAACAAATGAATCTACTGCATGTCCTAATAGTTTAATTTGTATGCTCTACCTAACATCAGAAATACTTAAAATTAATTTATCTCTTTCAGTTCAAGCAGCAAATGACAAAGTTAGAGATCCTCATGAGCCATGTTTCAAGCCAAGTCTTTTGGGCTCGCCATTCTATCCTGGCAGGACCTTGTATGGTGGTGCATCTTCATCATATATGAACCAGCCTAACATAAAACAAAGAAAAGTGCCAATAGTCAATGAATCAAACCATAATGATTCCAATGCCATTAGCCATTCCGCTAGACGTATTCTCGATATTTTGGAGAATTATTCGTCACCCCTAATAGAAGCTAAAAGGATATCACAATCTATTCAGGGCTCAAACAGTGATATTCTCAGCGGTACAAACAGTCCACAATCATCATCTAGATTATTCTGTGAGTATGCTACATTTTGCTATTATTTACTAGATGTCATTAATCATTTTATTTTTGTAATGCTTGGAAGACACATATTATATATTTTTACATTTTTTGCTTTTAGCATACAAGACACAAGAACTGCACGTTCCTACAATGGCGTCAATAATGCGGTTGAAGCAAAAGAACCGCCTTATGGATACCACAAGTGCGGCTAGACAAATCATAGCATCCCACAGCAGTTCCTCGCCATATGGTAGTGTCAGACAGTTCTTAGCAAGCCCGAGCAGTACTTCAACACCGCGCGAGATTGACAAGCTAAAGTAAGTCATAATTTACTAGATCACCGTCAACATACATTTTTTCGCTCATAAATGTAAGCAAGATGCGAATGTTGTGATGGATGTGTGAAGTTACAAGTATGGGGTAATATTTTTATAACTATAGTTAAGTGTGTTTAAAAAACTTTTTAAGAGTCTATGTAATGTTGTAACTTATGAACTTAACATTATGATTTGTTCACAGTGTGAATACAGACAAGGTAGACGGCCAAGACAGGAATGCAGAGCCCAAAAAGATGGTTACTAAAGTTAAGTCTTCACTAACCAGGCCTAAAAGGGGAGACAACGCCGACATAGAAACAAGTACATTACCTCCACTGAACTTGCCTAATGCCACTTTAAATATTGATCAAAACAATATGCCTAAGTTCCAATTTGGTACTCCAGCAGTCTCTACAGCTAAACCTTTTGCAATGAAATTCAGTGACACACCTGTAGCTGACAAAACGGAATTTACTGCAGTAAAAACGTTTGAGATGCCAGTATCCAAACCGGAACCAGTCAAAACCAATGTTCAAAATAATGATGTTATGTTTAAATTCGCAAATCCTGTGCCAGTAACAATGGAAGCAAAGAGTATGACTAGTATACCTAAATATTAAATTTGGTAGCCCCGAAAGAAGTATAGATAAACCTAATCAAGCTGACACTATTGTCACACCTAAAGAGAATAATATTTCAGTGTTTGAAGCAAAAGAATGGAGTTGTCCTGATTGTTGGGTCAAAAATAAATTTGATGCAGAGAAATGTGCCTGCTGTGGATGCAAAAAGGAAGTGAAGAAGTCTGAACCAGCGAAGCCAGTAGAAAAAGCACAACCATCCAGTCAGTCTGCATCAGAGGACTGGAAATGCCCAGATTGCTGGGTTAGTAATAAAGCAAATGTTGAGAAGTGTGTGTGCTGTGGTTGCAAAAATTCATCTAAGCAAAATGCACAGCCCACTAAATGTTCAGTCTGCAAACTTGCTAACAGTCAGACACATGTCGACAAATGTGTAAATTGTGAAAAGGTACAGATCAACAATGTTGTCAAGCCAATCAAATTGGCGGTGGATTCATCAAAGTGGACATGTGATGATTGTTGGATCAGCAATGATGGAAGCGCTGAAAAATGTGCATGCTGTGGTGGCAAGAATCCCAACAAGTCAGCAGCAGTTGTACCTGACATAAAGAAGAATAATATTGGAACAGAATGGCAATGCTCTGCCTGCTCATTCAGTAACAGTGGGAGTGATTATTCTTGTGTATCTTGCTCTGTCGCTAGATCAGGTAGCCTCACTTCCTTCACCTCATCAGCTGCTATTCAAGTCCCTAAATCAACAGATAGTACGTTTGGTAGTATTCTCAAGACTCAAGGAAATAAATGGGAGTGCTCTAACTGCCTTGTAAGAAATGATAGTGACAAAACAAAATGTGTCTGTTGCGAAACTGAGAGGACTGGGGCGAAATCAGCAGAGAACAAACCAGTATTTAACTTTGGTGTTGCAAATACATCGTTCAAATTCGGTATCGACAAAGCTGCCGAACCCGTCGCTAATGACGTAAAACCCAGTGAAAGTGCAAGTAGTAATACTGAGAAAGAACCTGAAACTAATAATAATGTGATAGCTGCAACTCCAAACTTTACATTCGGCTTACCACTCAAACCACAGATAGAAAATAAAACTGATGTAGATGGAAAACTAGACAAATCTTCAAAATTCGAATTTACATTTGGGGTCCCTAAGAAGGAAGAATCTTTACCTACATCGTCGGTCGCGACGTCCATGTTTACATTGAAGCCACCGGAACCTGCCAAGACGCAAACGGAGGAAAAGCCGCAGGAAGTCCCGAAAGTGGATTTATCTTTTCCACCTAAGGAGGTGTTGAAATTGCCGTCGGGGCCATCAAGTACGCCGCTGGTACTAGACAGTACGCCAGCAAAGCCAGTGGTTGGTATTCCGTCACTCGTAACATCAGTTAGCAGCGTGAAGAGTCCCGTGACGACAGCGGCGGCGACATTGTCTGTGGCACCGGCCGCTACGCTATCGTTCTCGTTTACCGCGCCCGCCGCCAAGCCAGCCACGACGCTATTCGCCTCGCCAATCACCACAGCTGCAGCCACGCTAACTGCATCCAGTAACGCGCCTATCCCCAGCATATTCACTTCTCCAATTCAAGCGACTTCAGCTTCTACTTCGCTATTCCCGAAGACGGATACCACGGTCGCTCCTACCCCTTCGCTGTTTGGAGCTAAGACAGATACAAGCACATCTTTGTTCCCTAAACTGGATAAATCGTCGACCGTAGCTGCGCCGGCCCCGGCTGCCGCCGCTCCAGCTTCCAGCGCCGCACCGCTGTTCAGTTTCGGCTCTAACGTACAAGAAGTTAAAACTCAAGCTGCACCCGAAAAACCCAAATTCAACTTCTCGTTCGGAAGCAACACCAAAACAGACACCCCATCGTTTACCTTTGGCGGAAACACCGCGAACAATGCCAACGACACCTCCAGTAATTTCCAGTTCGGCGGTTTTGGTGCAAAAGCGACGCCATCGACCGTACCTAGCGAGGTGAAGAGTACCGAGCCGATCTGGGGAGGGTCGTTTGGGCAGAAAAAGCCGGCATGGCCGATGACCAACAGCGCGCCAACAGAGAATCTGTTCGCTTCGAGTAACCCAGCACAAGCTGCGCAGAAACCAGCGCCATTCTCGTTCGGAGCGTCGACGTTTAACAGCACGCCCGCGGTGGCGCCAGCGTCGACGCCGTTCGGTGTTCAGCCGACGCCGCAGACGAATATGTTTGAGATGGGAGCTGGAACCAACTCGGCCAGTTTGTTCCCCAGTCCCGCCGCACCGGCCACGTTTGGCGCGACGTTGCGGCCAGCTGCGACGATGTTTGGAAGCCCCAGTGCCACGTCCGCGCCTACCTTTGGCGCCCCGAACCCTACGATATTTGAGGCGCCCGCCCCCGCGCCCACCGCTACCTTCAACTTCGGACAGCCGCAGCCGCCGGCACCTGGAGTCTTTGGATTTGGTCAGCAGGTCAGTTTCCAATAGACAGCATGGGTTGAATGTGGGAAATTGAGAATAAAAAAGGAGGGAATGTGTGTTTCGATACACCAAGAGTCTAATGGTGCATCGAAACTGTTAGTATGACATTAGCACTCTATGTCTACATCTTATTCCTCTATGGTTTTACTGACTACTTGGCTCATCTCTAGTTTCATTTTATGGTCTTAATAAATATTAGCAGCAGTCCAGCATCTAGCTTGATGTTGTTTGTTTATTTAGCCAGAACTGTAGGATCTCGTGATCCTGCAGTACTGGAGATCCTACAGCCAAATTTAGTATAGCAGGGCTAGATAAGAAAAGTTTAGTGACAAATTGTTAGCTCATTGCCTGAAGAAACACACCAAGCTCCCTTAGTCGACATTTACAACATGCATGGAGAATATTCTGCTGATGTATTCTAGTGAAGCCCTGCTTTGGCACAGTCAATTCAATGTGACTATTAGTTTGCAGTTCACCTAATCATTCCTTTGAATAATGGCATTAGTTACTTTACTATGTATAGACAATATCCTGTGTTACTGCATGCGAAACATCTTATTCGAATTGAATTGAGATGATTTATTCCACATTAAAGCGTACACAATTTATTTGTCTATTGTCATTTTCTTATATGTTATTTTATATATTTGTTATAAGACGTATAGGTGTCATTCTATAACGCTTTATATTACTCTAGTAGTAACATTTCTGTATTATCTCACCAGCAGACGCCAGCGGCGCCGCCCCAGGCCGGCGTATACAACTTCGGCGGCGCGCCCCAAGTGCAGTTCAACATGGGCAGTGCGCCGAACGCGCGGCGCGTGCGCAAGGCGGTGCGCCGGAACCCGACGCGATGAGACGAGCCCGAGCGCCTCAGCGCCTTGCCCGTCCCGCCCACGCTACGGTTCGTTCGCATCTAACCGTGTCCCGTTCGTTACGCGGAGGAACTTTCACAAGCGACCGCTCGCGACTCGTGTACTAAATCCCGATTAACTTAAGTCTAGCTTAAATCTTAGTGGTCTAGTGTCGTTTTTGGTAATTCCGATAAATCAGTTTATATTTGTGTAAATGTTTGCGGTTTGCATGAGATGATGCTTACTGCGTAACATAGTGTAATGACAAACAAGTATGTTTAGTTAGTCATTATTGCGGTAACATTTGTTTATAGGACATCTTATTAAAAATTATTATTAGTGCAAATTCGTGTTAATTTCTCTTATTTTAGTCTGATAATGAAAGAAAACTAAGAAAAAAATTGTAAATTATGTTTAGGTACTTTTATACATATGTAGCTTATGATAGTGTTATTACAAAAATGTGCCTAAAATTAGACACTGTTCAAAAATGGTATTTGACAGCAAAATGTATGTGGAATATCTGTCAAATTGTGACAATGTTTAGCTTAAACAATGTTTGAATTCTTTTGTAATAACACATTTACAGTTTATGATATTATTATGACTTTCTGTATACTAGAGAGTTTAGACAAACGCCTTTCAACATAATGCCTCAGATCAGATTATGAATAATGCGAAACCTAATAGATCTATCTATACAAAAGTAGCAGGTTAAGTTTGAAAAGTAGTCATTCAAAGATTCATATAATGTTAGATCGGAGTATCGCACTTCATGTTGACACATAGACATTTAATTCTTAGTTTACAGTAAGAAGATATACAGTACTATCATAATGAGCTACGGTTTAGAATGCTAAGGTGGTACTGCGAGAGGACGAAACTGTCAAGTTTGGGTTAAAAATTGCAAAGATGAGAGCTGGACTTTCAGATTAATTAACTAACCCTTTGTTGTTGAATTTGGTAATTTAATTTAGGTGTTATTATTATTGGTTTGTAAGTATTTTTAGGAACCAGAAGCGTTAAGAATTAAAAATTAAATATTTATAGGGGCTTGAGCAGTAAATACCCGGGCACTTCTATAAAGCGTCTGCTTTTATATGCGGTGGTGGGAGTCGATGCTGTCTACCGTCCTATGACTTATAGTCTATACCGACGTCAAGACTAGTGATGGCGATTATCAGCATTAAAAATATACCAAACGCCTATCAAGTCGTTTTGTGTGATTAACAGAACCTGGAGATTGGAAGGTCATTCTGTTTATTTCCGAAGTGTAATATCGTTAAGTCATCATCCTCTGTGATAATGATGATTATTGGCAGTCTTCATGTTATATGCTAGAGAGACAATAATTATCACAAAATTGAATTGCTCATGCAAATAAATAAATTTTGAAGTGTAATAGAATTTTTGTGCCTGACAACATCTAATCAGTGATAAAGGAAAGAGATTAATTTATTTTGTATTGTTGTAATGAGAAAACTCGTCCATAAACGATTAATTAAAAGAAAGGTTATGTTTTGTTATTAGACAACCAAAATAGAATTAAAACAAATTAAATGTTCATTTATCACTTAGTTTACCATTGGCAATGGCGAGATAGAAATAGGTTTTATTGAATTATTTTATCCACGAGATATAAAGAGCGATTTCTCTTTGTGACTTGAAAATTTTTAAGGTTTTATGACGTTAGTTTTAGTTATACCTATACATTTAGAGAAAATCTTCATGTACTTATTCATAATCAAAGTTCATTTCATCACTAGTCAAGGTTTGTTTGTATAAAAAATATTGTAATCTGAGATGTAATGAGGCTGAGCTGACTATTATTAGGTGCCGTCACAGCTTATATAGTTATTCTGAATGAAGGATTTTCTGAGAACAAACGTTGAAACACAAATTATTACTTAAAGTTAAAAATATTCATAGATAAACACTGATAACTACCGCGGATCTATACTTCGAGTTGAACAGTTATACTAATTCTCAATCACTTTTAATTCCTTTTAGAAAATCCCTTACCATTATTTATTATACAGGGTGTAAGTTACAGCCAGGAAAATATGCGGTCTTTGGACCAATCTGAAGCGAAAATCTGCGCGAAAAGTTGCAGCGCTTAAATATGAGAAAGACGAAGAGGCACCACCAAACAGCAATGTATCGCACAGTAACCGATAAGCCTATTTAGTGAGTCACAGGATCATGATAGGAATATGTGACGAAATAATCAAATTAATTAATCTTGCAAGTAAAAAAACATGTAACTGAACATGGTGGTATTTTTTCAGCATTTCAGTATTTTCTTGGCTGTTACACACAGTCCGTATACTAGAAAACGGATTATTTGTATTATTTTAGAGGTTGCCAATATACCTAATCATTTGTATAGTCTTACAACAGTTTCCATGTAATAGTCAAGTTTATGTAACCTGGGTGGGGTGCATTCCTGATTGAATATAAAATATTTGGAACATGTTCAGAAATCTATTTGTACTTTGTGTGATTTGATATACCATTTAAAGTTTGTAAGGAGGAGTGCACACTGCCAAAATTCGTTGAATATTGATTACTGCTCGGACAACTAGTGAGATAGGTCCCTTGTTTGACGATAACTTTACTATGCAACACCGCACGTAATTGAAAGTACATATTTCTAAGTAGTGGACGCCCGCGACTCCGTCCGCGTGGACTGCAGAAAAACGAAATGTCGAAATTATCTGGAATAAAACATTTTCCCGGGATTAAAAGTAGCCTATGTGTTAAGTGGGACCTGTCAGCCGTTTCTGAGATTAGCGTGAAGTAACGCACAGACAAACAGACAAAAATTCCAAAAATTATCGTTCTTATTGCGTTGATAAAGGTCTCCTATAATTTTTCTCATATATCTTCCATGTACAGACAGCGATCCGTTACATTTGTATTATATGTATAGATAGATGTATAGGTAATTGGACTATGGGCTGATTTTACCAATGATCAGATAACCTATCTGAAGGATAAAGCTGATGCTGCCTCTGTCTTGATCAAGATTTACAGAAAGACAGAATCAATTATCCTTCAGATAGGCTATCTGACCATTAAAAAATCGGCTCTAATCAGTTTTATTATGGGACTAGGTTATTTGATCAGGCTTAAGTTTAGTGCAACGGATGAACGTAGCTTAAACTTTATTTATTATGGGTTGAAATGCTAGTAAAAATCTCTAGTTACTTCAATCGGGCAATATTTTTTGAGTAAATCACCAAATATCGGCAACATTGTCTAATTGCGCACAATCTATGGTTTATTACAACACTAGATAGTTTGTGTTCATAGTAAATTGCGTTAAAAATTGGTAAACCGCGCGATGCGTTTCTGTAGCTACAATATTTTTTAGATAACTTAAAATGTAGTAGTGAGTGACAAATAAAGATACAGTTAACATAAGCGCAAAAGAGATAGCAATACTTTATAAGCAACCGCGCTGAAGTGCATAGCACGTTTGTCACATGGAAGTAGTAGCCGCGTCATTGTCATAAATTATGAAAACTGAAAGATGGCCGTAATGTTGACAGCTCATTTGTCGGACTCGAATTATGATTGAAATAATAAATAAATATAAGTTACCGGTGAATTTATTTCCTAAGCTTTTATTACACATTTTAAAATATTTTTTACATCTCGTATGACACACGGAGGCATATTTTATTTATTTAACTTCTTTGAAACTCAAACATAAGCACGTCTATGGTCATGAAGAGCTCGGCGCATACTAAATAAATATCGGATAAAGCTCATAATATTATATTTAAAGACCAAAAACCGTATTCGAGAATGCTACTCTAAAGAAAATAAAAGTTCAGAACCGAAAACCGCATTATTCAGTTTCCGAACGCTGGTTACCGTGCCGACCGATTTTTAGACTTTTTGACAACTGTCAGCGCGTTTTCCACTGCGCGCCGCTAGGGGCATGGCGAGATTACCGAACACTCAATAAAGAAACTCCAGGCTAATACGTCATTCCTCCGACGCGTTAGTTCCTCGTGGTGCAGTTGTCCCTCCCAGGGTTTCCCGTACACACAGAAACTTCACAATACGTTGACTATTAATTTATTGATTCACCTTACCCTAAGGTTACATTGGATGCCCTCCCTGAATAACTCCCTTCCGAATAGATATCTATTCCTGAATTGCATGAAAACTGAAGACGACTGAAAGCTGCCCCGCTTTTCAAATGTGGTGGGTGGAAGTGACAGCCAGGCAAATATTGATATGGCTTTGTACAACAAACCCATTTTAAACGCGTTAACACCAGCAATAAGCATTTAATTATTAGTTAGTTCTAAAGAATAAAGTTGATGCTGTCTCTATCGTGATAAGGTTTTAGAGAAAGTCAACATCAAATATCAGCATCAGTTAGAACTATCGGCCTATTAAAAAATCAGACCTTAATATGATTAAATTACGGGTATTGCATAGTATAGTCATTTAAGTAAAATCGTTGCCATGTTGATTATGCTATCATTAGGTCATGTTGGAAAAGGTTTTCATATTACCTATGCTAAAGTCTAAAAGTACGGATGCGGATTAAGAAGAATTTCGACATTGACCCCTAACTGTTCATCTCTGTCATTGACGTTAGAGATATTTTTCCGTCTCTGTCGCACCGAGATTAGTCTCGAGCGTGACGGCAAAAAGCGTCTGTGTGAGTGACAGAGATAAAAAATGAGGGGTCATTGTACTATTTTATAGGTAGTCGTGCTCGGCGTCTGTTTAGAACAAAAGTCGATGATATTATTTTTAGAAGGTCAAATACAATTTAAATGCTTTAAATTATTTCGATATTTGGAATGAAGTGAAAGAATGTGATGTGTTATGTGAGAGGCTTCGGTTAAATGGGTCGACCAAAATAGATAAGGTTTGAGTATTTCTTTTACGACTTTTGATAGATGTGATTGTAGCCATCACCAAAGTTAGTAGTCTTATTATGAGGAATGAAAGTGTAAGCGAGGAAATAAGTTGTATCTGTATATAAGGACCAGAGGGGTGAGCACGAAACTCTCGATAGTCCGTAACGCTAGCGTCAAACTGTCAATTCCAATAGATTTTGCTAGCAAATCACTAGCGTTACGCCGCGTAAAAAGGTTCGTGCTTACCCCGCTGACAGAAAGTGTAGACGTTATTGAATTTAAAGAGCATTTTATAGAGCTATCTAATGATCTATGAAAATCAAACTAAACAATGTTTTTGAGATAGTGGTTTAAATCATAAGTAATTAAAGGTGCTTGTGATGAGTTTCTAATTAGATATGGGACGTTCTTCTTTTTTATCAACAATTTGACCGGTAAATTTTTATATTTGGTAAAAAAGGAAACATTTGATATCTTAAGTAAAATGTTTTTAAATTATTGCCTCGTTATTGCAGTTTTGAAAAATATACAATGCATCGAAGTATTACATGTAATTTTTGTTTTACTTCAAATTTTGTAGGAATGGTAACAAAAACCTCTGTCACAAAAATGTTCATTTTTTTAAATTTTTCATACAAAATCAGATCTGTTTCTTATTACTTTCTTATCAAGAATACAAACATTTATTTTTAGCTAGCTCCATGTGACGGAATTCTTAATATAAAATCAATTATCCAATACCACTTTGTCACGTTGTTGTTTCTTAAAACATAAAACTTTTTAATAGTATGAAAGTCTAAAATCTGGTGAACACCTTTATTGTATAGAATGTAATAATAGAAAACGCTATTTTTGTAAATATTACCAATAAACTAGACCTTACACTACTTTGTACTTAAATTATAAGGGGGACAAAATGTGACAGAGTGGTTAACGACGTGACGGAGTGGTAAATAGTGATTATTACGTGCTGAACAAAGTTCATCTTAAACAGTTTAATATTTAAAAAAAAACGATAACTTTTATTTCTGCAACGATTTTAGTGTTAAATTTGCTCTTTTTACGACACCGTCGTTGTTTCAGCCGCAGATTGTGCCATTTTTTCATTTACTTGATGGTAACACGTTAAATGAACAAAATAATCGACGATATACTATTGAATTTTATTGATATAATATCCAACATAAGAAAACTTACAATGAACTAATATAAAAATGAATTAGGGCTCAACTTTCATACAAAACGACAACTCCGTCACGAGATTTACCACTCTATCACATTTTTTGTGACAGAGGTGCCCCGTGACGGAGGTGTAAAATAGTAATGTTCGAGATTCTCAGCATTCACTATTTATACATAACCAAGAAAATAATATTAAAATACAGAAATTACAAAACCATTTGCAAGTAGTAACTTACGTGACAGAGCGGTCGCTTAATAAACCCACGCACCTCCTTTTACTGTTTGCAACCAATTTAATGGAGTTGGCGGTTTGCAGGTTCGCATAGCGTGGGTCCGACTATGCTCTCGTCTAATGACCACGGTCAAAATTGCGATCGCATATTATTTTGTACCTTAAAATAAGTGACAGAAGGTGGCAACAAAAATCACATACGTCGGGAGACACCTAATGAAATATTTTTTATTTAATATAACAAAATTAAAAAATTATGCCTTATTAATTTAATAACAACGGTTAAGTAGTACAGTTAATGTTTTCGGATAAAAGCTTTTAATATGTTTTTTTCAAAGAGAGCAGTTTGTTTACATTAGTGGTCACAGAGGGACACATTAATTTTGTATGTAAAACACCTACGTCACACTTTTTGTATACTATGTCACAGTAATTTTGTAAAAAATACTAATAATTAAAATCTAGATTTGAAGATATTATATTGTTGCACTATCAAGTATATTTTTGTAAATAAAAAAATAAAAAAGTAGAATTTTGCAGCTATAACATTTCTTTTACGGAGAAATCACGTGATTGTCGATAAAAAAGAAGAACGTCCCATATACAGCTATACTTAGGCTGCCTTTTCACCACAGATGAGCTTACGAGTACGTTAGCGTGTGCTATACTTTGTTTAGTTTGATATCCACCAATCATATTCATTGTCTTTGATGTCAATGAATTTGATTGGTGGGAATCAAACTCCACATGTCGTACGTAGCATACCACATCTCTGGTGAAAAGTTCCTTAGTATAATTATTTTTGGCACCAAATATGTAATCTGTACGACTCAAGAAGCATAAAAACCAGAGAAATGCTAAATTTGATATGGACGAATGTGCATGCAAAGATAACAGTGTAAAACAAACTGTAAAATGGGGATATAGCAGGGTGATATAATATACATAGAGTAAAGGTAGGGTCAGACTGAGCCCACGTACGCAACGTATGCTACACATGACATCTAGACTACGAAATTTATATGCTTGGAAACACTTATCATACGTAACGTTGCGTACAAGTGTGTTTCTCAGTCATATATTTTCATATAAAATGCGTAGTCTAGATGTCAATGCGTAGTATACGTTGCGTACGTGGGCTCAGTTTGTCCCTACCTTTATAGGCAAACAGAATCAAGCATGACCTGATGGCATTATCAGCCCCCTAGATGAGTGACATTCATGTGAACCCTTTAGAATAGAAAGATGTAAGGTTTGACAAACCATCCATGTCAAAATCCCTAATCTTCCTATAGTTTCTTTTATTTATATTCTATTAGCATTTTCACGAATATAATGCCACTTGTCTAGGCGGACAGTACAATATTTTTACACAACAGTCTTCAAGGCTGGTACCTGAAGTCAGTCATGTAGGTAGGTAGGTAGGTCGCGAGGAAATATTCCAACAAACTGTTTATTTTGATACTATTGTTTTTACAAATATTTGGTATGTATGGTTTCTAAAAGTACCTAGATTATTAAGCCAGTGAACCCTGTATAGTAATGTTTATAATTAATTTGGGGTAAAAAATTGGTTTGATATGTAGTAGTAGCATTTGGATGATTTATTATTATACATATTTTTGTTATCGATCGAGAGGATTCCAAAAGCGGACTACACAGTCTTGTAATGGTTGTATAAATATGTAAACTGTATTTAAAGCTGTCGATACATTACAGTAAATATTAATGTAAAATTAATTAATTGGGGAGCAAAACTAAACTTATAGTCATATTTGGACACCACGTGTCTTTGATATTATGTAAAATGTTGATAAATTTAAATATCTGTTTGTTTATAAAATATCTTTAGCTTTGTTCCTCAATATGAAGCCGTTAATAATAATTTTATCAAAAACGAATAAAAGTTTGATGAAATTAAACATACCTATGTTTTGTTTCTGTACTAAGGGTTTCGGTCCAAAACCCCCCTCCCGTGAGTACCAAGTGCCGATAGACCAGGAAGAATATTCAATACTTCGAAAATGTCTCAGTGATCAACGGGGCTGGAAAGGACATGGTAAGTAGTAGGGTTATCTGATTACGATAACCCTGAATCTGGCAACTTCGGGAAGGTGATCATAAGTCATGGTGAATAAACAGCATTAACGAGTGTCAAGGGTACATACCTGATACTCAGTGTATCAAAAAAGACTCGTTGATCACGACGCGCCGACCTCGACACATCCGGATGACGAGTCGTATGTATGAGGACACAGCCATACATACCTCTAAAACTCATTTCTGATGGGGGACTTCAATGTGAAACTCAAGCGGGGTCAATTTGGATGCGGCGACAGGAACCCCAGGGGCCAGAGGCTGGCCGACATTCTCCTTCTTTAAGAAGCCGCCATAGAGGACCTTTCAACAAGCACACGAGGAACGAGATCTTCATATTGACCACCGATGGTATTCAATGATGTCTCAATCAACAGGGTGAAAATGGGTAGCGCTGGTTCGAGGCACATTAGAAACGGATTGCATGTCAGTGTAAAACCCCAAGAGCTGACAAACCGCTTTGCTTAGAGGATTGTATGTCAGTGTATGATATAAATAACAGGCTGGTAGAAACTGTCCACACGGTGGGGTCCAAATTCTTCAGACCTAACCGTAGAAATAGACCCCAGAAACTAACTGATCATATCCTCAACCTCATGGCGGAAAGGCGCGCTATGTCTCTGCAGTCCTCTGATGACGCTGATGCATATCGGCAGCTCAATAGACGTATCTCCAAGTCTCTGCGACACGACATGCCGCAGCTTTAATACTCGCTGCATTAAGGAGACAATAGAGCGAAACCAAGGCTACAAAGTGTTCGCAAGAGAATTATCTATTGGGCAGAGCCAGTTGACGAAGCTGAAGACAGAGGACGGCAGTGTAGCGTCTACCGTACCAGAGGTGCTAAGGGAGATTGAGAGGTTCTATCGCTAAACCTGTTAGATTAGGTTAGGTTAGATTAGGCAAAGACCCAAGAGCCAAGCTCACCCGACACTATATTCAAGACGTTCCGGATATCAGCCTGTACGAGATTAGGACTGCCCTTAAACAACTCAAAAACAACTAAAGCGCCGGGCGTTCGTGGACTATGAGAAGGCCTTTGATTCGATCGAGACATGGGCAGTGCTGCAGTCTCTCCAGCGGTGCCATATTGACCATCGATATATCGAAGTGCTGAAGTGTTTATACAGCAATGCCACCATGTCGGTACGAGTACAGGAGCGGAGCACTGAGCCGATTTCTTTGCAGAGGGGAGTGAGACAATGGAGATGTTATTTCTCCGAAGCTCTTCACCAATGCGGTGGAAGACGCCTTTAAGCTTCTCGAATGGAAAGGACTCGGCATCAATATCAATGGCGAATACATCACTCACCTTCGGTTCGCAGACGACATCGTGGTCATGGCAGAATCGCTGAAGGATCTAAGCACAATGCTCGATGGCCTCAATCGTGTCTTCCAACAGGTGGGCCTGAAGATGAACATGGACAAGACGAAGATCATGTCGAACGTCCATGTGCCGCCCACTCCTGTACTGGTTGGGAGCTCGATGCTCGAAGTTGTTGACGAGTATGTTTACCTGGGACAGACGGTCAAACTAGGTAAGTCCAACTTTGAGAAGGAGGTAAATTGGCGAATCCAACTCGGTTGGGCAGCGTTCGGGAAACTACGAAGCTTATTTGTGTCCAAGATACCCCAGTCCTTAAAGACGAAGGTATTCAACCAGTGCGTGCTGCCGGTGATGACCTACGGTGCCGAGACGTGGTCTCTAACTATGTGCCTCATAAAGAAGCTCAGGATCGCACAGCGAGCGATGGAGAGAGCTATGCTTGGGATCTCTCTGCGTGATCAAATCAGAAATGAGGAGATCCGCAGACGTACAAAGATCACCGACATAGCTCAACGGTCCAGCAAGCTGAAGTGGCAATGGGCAGGGCACATAGCTCGAAGAACTGATGGCCGATGGAGTCGGAAAATTCTAGAGTGGATACCACGTATCGGCAAGCGCAGCGTGGGAAGGCCACCCGCGAGGTGGACGGACGACCTGGCCAAGGTCGCGGGCATCGGTTGGATGCAGGCTGCTTCCGACCGGTCGGAGTGGAGGTTGTTGGGGGAGGCCTATGTCCAACAGTGAACTTCTCAGGGCTGTAAATGATGATGATGATGACTTATTAACAATGTGTAAGATTTTAGCCGACATGCGACAGCTAGATAATTATATTATGTTCATAGTGATTTTCTAAAAAACTAAAGGTATGGTGTGTAAACAAACACTATAACAAACGCGCTTCGCAGGGGTTCGGCAGTAATAAAACACAACCATAAAATTATTAATTAAGAAAATGGAAAAAAATTCTTCACCCGAGTGGGAATCAATAGCGGAAAAAAATAATTTCGATTCTTATGTGAATCGAACCCACGACCACTGCAACCGTGCCAGCCGCTCTAACTAAAAGCAACCAGTAAACTGATCTCGATGACCAATAGTTAGAAAACTACGCTCAGACAAATATGGTTATGCCAGCCGTTTGTGTATACAAAAAAGGCGTCCCTAGAAGTGCACGTTGTTCATGTAAACAACAACGTATCACATTTTCAATAACCCATACAAAAACTGTTCCCTTGAAAATTATTTGGACAATGACCCCAGTTCACCGCTTTACTACGGCCGCTATATGTCGAGACAGCTACCCTAGGAGTCCAAAGTTTTAGTGCCTGCCATCTTTTAGATAGAAAAGATACTACTGTTTAAAAGTGATTACTTTATACGCTTGTTAGATGGCGCTGTAAGTACCCATCTTATAGGTCTGCGAATTTCGATTGTCTCACACAGATGTCATGACTAGTAACTAAAGTAACCTCGAGATTAAATTACGGATTATTTGATTTCAAATTCAAATTACAAACGTACACGATCTTTACATCAAACCTGTAGGTAGATTACACATTCCTTGGTTTTTTAATTGAATTAGAGTAGGTAGAGATTAGAACTTTTTTTTTATGGAAGACAGCGCAACCTTAGTTAGGTCTACACTATAAGGTTAAATGTACAAAGTTAACTTTATGGTCTAAAGCTACACTACAAAAGTGTAGACTTACAATAGTAGGTAGGTAAGTAGCTAGTGTCAGTGGCATTGGTCACATAGTTTTATAGCCTAGCTGCATAGCACCACTCTGGTGCAAAATCAACCTACAGCCGAGTCCTGAGTGACAGTGTGCTAAGTGGAATCTGCTTACAAATACTTGACTCGGTCGCAGGTTCGCAGTTTGAGACCACATTCAAACATGTTGAGTATTTGTTACGGATGCGTCGTCAGTGCCATCGCTCAGGTTTCCAGATTTGAGGAAGGATTCGGGCGAACGCATGCAAGCTGAACTGTAAAGCCTCATTTACGTGATACTATTTTCCTTCTGTATCTATCTATTTAAGAGCAATAATTGAATGCAATTATTTAGGTAATACGCCATTATTGGCTAGTAAAAAAACTAACTTGTATTTACACAGCCTGTGTTTTTTGACACTTCGATACATTTTACCGACAAGAGTTTTTTGTTATCTATACTAATACTAATATATTAATATTATATTATTATAAAGCTGAAGAGTTTGTTTGTTTGTTTGTTTGAACGCGCTAATCTCAGGAACTACTGGTCTGATTTGAAAAATTCTTTCAGTGTTAGATAGCCCATTTACCAAGGAAGGCTACAGTCTATACAACAACCTGCCCGGCTTCGCACGGGTACAACGCCCCCTCACGCGGACGAAGTCGTGGGCGGCTGCTAGTCTTATATACCTATATAATAAAATTGTAACAGATCGATGTTTGTGCACGCTAATCTCAGGAACGGCTAAACCGATTCAGATGCAGTTTTCAGGAATATATTGGACAGGTTCCACTTAACATATAGGCTACTTTTCATCCAGGGAAAATGTTTTTATCCCGGATAATTTCGCCATTTTGTTTTTTTTGCAGTCCACGCGGACGGAGTCGCGGGCGTCCACTAGTAATAAATAATAATTTATTGGGCTTTGAATTCCACAAAATCAGAATAGGTAGGTACATACCAAGGAAATATGCGTAACATTAGCTAGTTATTTTTGATGACATTACAAGTTTTTATTTCAAAAATTTCATAAAGTTAACAGAAACATTTATTGCGTACCTACGTTATGACAAAAAATTTATTAATGATCAGAAAGTGTTAAGTTTTTCAGGTAGATAAGCTCCGATAGTTCTGCCTACTTTGCTCAGGAACACATGAGGATGTCCACGTCCGGGAATGCCGCACGTCAGCTTCTTTACCCTGTACCTGCCCACCGCGGGCCACACGATCACACGGGTGTAACCCGGAGGCCGGCAATACGAACTGTTAAACCCGTGGAAATTCTCCTTAAACTCTTTCGGTTTGTCTATATTCTGGTGCGCGGGTCCCGGCTCCTCTGGTTTCCGAACACACATCGACAAATCCACCAGCGCGTTCCGACCGCGATACGGCAGGCTCCTATTCGTCTTATTCATTGTACCGAAATGACTTTTTAAGTACTTGTCTAGCGTGCTTTTGAAGAGCTATTGGCCAGGTTGCCGCGCTACATCGAGGTTTTGTAGCACCTCTCTTACCAGTAAAGAGGTCGTACGGTCCTCGTAAAGATACAATTTTTTTGGGCTTGTGTTCAATGCTTTCCTTATCGATGATATTGTAACGATTGGGTGGTAGATTCCATTTCTTAGATGTATCCTTAAAACGGCACGGTTCTTCTCTATGGAAAGTGGGTCGTTTTGAATGCGGTCCATATGGTACTTTATACGGCACGGCTTTGTAGTAAGTGCCTGGCCCTGGGTATTGGTTTCGTGTGGGTTTGGTACGAGGTGTCCTACCGAACCCAACGTTTCTGCATGCAGGTTCGTACTTCGGTACTTCCTTAGGTTCGGTCCAAGCCGGCCCTCCGAGTGAAAGAAACCATTTGCGTGTTTCTAGTACAGGTTCATTCCTATATCCTAAATTCTGAGCCCATTCTTCTAGTTCCTTCTTGTATTGCCAAGGATCTTTGTCGACTTTGCGGAACCTGTTGACTTCAAATATTTTGTGCAAAGGCTGTGGGTGGTAGCGGCATGGGTCGCAGGCAAGTGGCCGCTTGCAGTAGATGCCCGCGGGGTCGAGGTTCGGATGCAGTGTTACTTTACCAAAACGCTTAGCTCTACTCCCGAAACCTAAATTCTTACCGGTTGTTGGCATTTTATTTGCTAATAGAAATGCTATGAATTATTTAATAAAGGTCCATAAAAAAAAATGATTTCAAGTATGTACACATACTCCCTTTACATTAATATTTTGAGGAACATAGTTGGATATCATATAAACAGTATAATTTTGCGCACATTTTGATTTCGTCAAACTTTTTTGACATTTGGTATATTCTTTGCATTTGTACAATAGCAGGTCAGAGTCGCTACGATCTTTGCTCCTTTATAAGATGTTTTCCCTGAGTGTTTTCCAGTATTTTACATGTTGTCAGAAGTTTCAATTTTATTCCGTGGCCATCGTACAGATGTTTATTTAGTTTATGGTTTCAATAACTATATAGTTTTTTCAGGCAATAAATCATGGAATCAATGTTCTTACGGACAATTTTTTCCTCAACTTTTTCGCAACTCTACTCTATTTTTCTTTAACTCTTTCTACGGTACCTACTGATAAAAGAGAGTGGATGATTGATACATATTTTTTATAGCAATTTCAGAGTTATCAAAAAGTTGTAAGTACTTTGATGATCTACTGCATGAACGTATAAAGATCTACTGTAAGTGTTTTACAGATTATACTTACCTACGAACATTACTACCAGGGCCAGGGTCGTAAAGTGACTGCCCCACCGCCATCTCATACATCCCATCCTGCATTGGTCTCCTCAATAGGTACCTATTTATTAAGATAAAATACGTTTCGTCTCAGACGCAGCGACATCTATATTTTCCGCGTGGTGCCGGCAGAGTAGAATTCGTACCACCCCATGTCTGCCCGTGGGTATCGTACGAGGCGATTAAGGGTTTCCGAGAGGTGGGCAGCAGCGCCTCTCGTGTTGACAACATAGTTCCAAAATACAAACTGCGGTCACCAACCCGCCTGCCCAGCGTGGTGACTATGGGCAATACCGCCCATGGCAGTCTTGTGGCGTGCATTGGGGGAGGCCTACGTCCAGCAGTGGACTGCACTGCAATAGGCTGATGATGACTATTATAGCTGATGCCAGCACACAGAACATGTTTCCTTTTTTTGTTTAGTTTATCCCAAAGGAAAGGCAAGGGGAACTATGCCCATACAGCCATTGTCTTTAGTAAATGATTTCTGAATTTATGATGGATGATAATGATGATGATGAATGGAAATGTCGGGAAAATCCTCAAGAACATGTGTAAAATTAGTAAAATGTAATTAGATGGTATTCCGACTAAAGTTTTACTCGGTTTACCTGCCTATAAAACCATGCATACGCACTAGATTCACATCACAAGCAAACAAAATATAACCTTTTTACCAGAAAACATCACTTTACGGACACATGCAAGCCATGAAAATAACAATGAATATTGTCAAATATGTTTTTTTTATTAGCTGACAAAGGAACAATATACGGTCCGTTTTTCATTTCACCGCTAAGCAAGATCTGTTAAAAAACGGTGTTTCAGACATGTGTGATATTATAATATATTAAATATAATGCTTATGTACATACTTATTACTTAATATTCTGGTACCAACAGAAAAATTACAAAATCAAATTTTATTTCAGTTAATTTTAATTATTTATAAAAGTAGGTACATATGTTTGAAAAGGAACAGTAATGAATGTATGGAACGCATATATATGAAACCTCAGTATGGAATAAAATATGGTAAGATGACATGATATGTTATTATTTTTATTTAGATACGAATGTTTCTTGTCAACATAATTTTAGGCCGACTGCCCGCGCGGAAGAATTTAATCGGCAGTTTAGAAGATCGGGCGACTTCGTTGTGTGAAGCGAAGTTCGTTGTGTGAAGCGAAGTTCGTTGTATGAATCAAATGAACAAAAGGAAGTCAGCGTTCGCTGTGCGAATGCAACCACTCAGTATGGAACGAATGTTTCTTGTCAACATAATTTTAGGCCCGGTTGTTTAATCGATTTAACTATTGTTATTCAACAATCAAATCAAATCATTTTATTGCATACTAAGTGTACATAACAGTTTTAATTAAGTATTTCTCCGTTCAACTAGTAGTTGTAACGGAAACACGTTGTTTAAAATTGTTAAGTATAGTAAAATAGAACCAATCCTACTAACATTACAAACGTGAATGTTTGTGAAGATGGTAATCTAATATATAAAATTCTCGTGTCACGGTGTTAGAAGTTAAACTCCTCCGAAACGGCTTGACCGATTTTCGTAAATCTTAGCATGCATATCGGTTAGGGTGGAGAATCGGACAACATCTATTTATCATCCCTCTAAATGTTAAGGGTGGTCCACTCCTAAATTTTTATTTTTATTTTTTTTTTACAAAATTTTTTGTTTTTATTTTTTTATAATACATCATACAAAAATACATACAACCATGAATTTTCACCCCTCTAGGATCAACCCCTTTTACATGGCAAAACAACGTTTGCCGGGTCAGCTGGTTATATCTAAATTTAACAAAAAGGCAGAGTCTGTGACGTATTTTGACCGTAATAACAAGCTTGACTATCTACTTATTAAACCACCGTATATGCCTGCAACCTATGCCTGCTACTTAGACCATGCACATGAGAACTGCTACAATAACAAAATCCTTTCGGTAGTTTTCCGTGAATGATTTCGAAACAATCCAACATATTTACATTCTTACATTTACATTATTAATAATTTTATATTTACATTGTAAAAAAAAAATGCAGATTTAGTTAGAAAGTATACCGTTTTCATCAGTAACGACGAAGGCTCTACCTATATATAGGTACTGTCCACTTAACATCTCCTTGAAAAAGTCCTTTTGCCGCCGCGTTTCCTCCTATTGATAAAACACCAGGGTGTGCAGAAAGAGATCTACAGTCAAAGCCAGGGTGAAAGGAGGCGGTGTAAGTCTGTTCACCTTCTCTTTTCTTGCTTCTCTTTTATTGCACTCTTTTTAAAGTTCAAAGAAAACGGTCTAATTTGGCTCCAATGCTTTTGAAAAATCCTATCAATATTAAGATCTAACGTAGGTAAAGTTTCACGCAAAAGCTACCTAACGCATTTTGATAAAACTTTTATGTAGCTTATAAATCGATTTGCAAAGCATCCCAAAAAACATCTTTTCCGCATAAGAGTTTTATTTTTACAAAATGTGTTTTCTTAGTACCTGCATACTTACTTACTTAATACCTTAATCATAAGTTAAGGATTGATATTGCAAATTAGGTACCATAAATAGTTACTTAATTAATTAAGGAGCAAAATATTTACATTTCTCAAAAACTTTGTTCAACTTTGGACCAAGTTGAGATTTGAAGACATCTACATCAAAAAGAGAGTTGGCTTTACAAATTATGTTATAACAATCGCGCACTCTAGGTACCGATCTACTTAAGACAGATTATAGCAAAGTTGAAATAAAAACTTAAATTAAACCGTAACAGCGTAATCGAATGAAATTTGCAACCGCTTCCAATTGGGAGATGTTTTTTATTAGCACCGCAACGGGCTTCGTTCAGCTGGCTGTTGCATGGGCATTAAATCCGGCAATTTTGGGGAAGAATGTAAGGAAGGGGAGCAGTTCCCTGCATTAGTAAACACCGCGCCTAAGGCGGCGTACATCGAAAATCGATGGGGGTAGGAGGCGGAGCTCGCGCCTGCGTCGCGGCTGGCGGCCGCGTGTCGTGTCCCAACCGCCGACGCCGCCGCACGCCGCGCCTCGCAGCCGGGCCGACTTGTTGCGATAGACACCTGTTCACATGGAGGCCCCGTGAACTTCAGGTAAGTGCTCCCAACTCTTCCACAAGCCCTTGCGAGATTGTAAAAAATGTATTGTACAAAATTGACGCGACTTGAAAAAGTTAGTTTCCCGCGTGTTTTCCGTCATGTGTTCGATGCGGCTCGGCGCGCCATTTGTTTTAGGGTACTGTGCGAGCGATTTAATGGGTGCCTATGCCTATTAATTTTGCAGTGATTTCGTTTTATTTTTGCAATTTTTGGTGTTTTTTATGTGAAGTTGTTCTGTATAAAATTTAAGAAAACGTTTTTTTTTCTCACCCTCCGGTATTACGGCATTATGTTGTCCCTAATGAGATTCAAGCATTTCTGTAGCTTCAGTCAGTTGAAATGGAAATCTGGCGATGCTTTGTCAGATTCTCGGCGACCTCACCAACAGGCTAAGATGGAAAACTTCATGTTTACTATTACTTAGTAGAATTATCTAATATTTTTTTTTTTTTTAAAGTATGATTAAATGCATTTACTTATGTTAAAATGTGTAAGTAAATATTAGTAATTAATTATTGGACTATCTTATTTATTAATAAATTAAAAAATAATTAAGTGGGCGATTCATCAAAACGTAAGTTCATATACCTACCTATTTATTCCTTGAATACTAGGTACCCTAGAAATTAAACAGCGTCATAATATCCCTATTTTCCCCAAAAGTACCTGTTTCCAAACTGATACGAAACTTCAGCAAAAGCTTTACTAGTGCGTGTTCAGCAAAATCGTATCGGATTACGTTTAAATTGATTAAATATTTCGTTCGATAATAAATAAACACCTCTGTGAATTATGACCGCGACCCCACGCCGCCCTCCCACGCTTTGTATTAAACTGTATCTATAGGTACTTTAGACCGCTTTAGGACATAGTGACCAATACACGAAGCACATACAAAGTAGAGTAGCCATTAGTATCCATCTTGTTCTGTGCGGGGTTTCACTGGAATACACCAGCTGCTCTCCTTTCGTGCATGTCGTAAGAGTCTACTAAGGAAGAGTCTGCTAGCAACTTGTTACTGATTAATTACATCTCTCCCCGCTATGTTAAATGTGGCTATGGGATAAAGAGATGGTAAAATTCGTCATCCGAGTAATTGACCCGGTGGCTCAGTGGTAAGAGCACTGGCACGGAATGCAGAGGTCGTGGGTTCGATTCCCACCCGGGTGAGGAATTTTTCAATTTTTTTATTTTTTTATTTATTCACACACTACACAACACATTAACCTAGTCCCACAGTATTAAGGTCTTGTGTCGTGGGTAAAGCAACGGTATATAAATACATAGATTATAGAAATATCCATGACTCGGAAACAAACATTGATATCATCATATCAATGTTTGCACCTACCGGGATTCCCCATATGGCGTCGCAGGCAGGGTTACCTACTAGGTCGGCCACACTCTTTTCAATCATTAATGATCCTGCAGTTCTCGCTACCCCATTTAGGGGACACAATCATATGTAGCTATGTATGGCCCAAATGGGACAAATTTGTGGGTCAATACAATTATTACACGATCGTTTTGCTTATTTTATAATGAAGCGTACGTATAATTGTAGGCTACAATTCATTATCCCGGGAAAATATTTATATGCCGGATAATTTCGACATTTTGTTTTTTCTACAGTCAACGCGGATGGTCCACTAGTAATGTAATAATGTATCGTTCATCTCAATGTATAACTGTAATGCACCTAATCGACGATCGATTGGCGTAGTTGGTAGTGACCTTGCCTGCGGCGACGGGTCCTGGTTTCGAATCCCAGTAGTTGGTTGGAAACATTGATAATGAAAATCGATGTTTGTTTCCGAATCATGGCGGTTTCTATAATGATATAAATGTATTTATATACCGTTGCTCTCACCTGTCTCTTTTTCTTTTTAGTACGAACATCATTTTGTAGTCAATAGTCAATTTTAAATAGGGTCCATCTTTAGAAACGGTTTTTTTTTAATACCGATATTTAAGCGCAAGGTTTACGAGGTTATGTCAAAAGATGAAATAAACCACATTGCTCTAATCTCAGCTCTAATATTTAACAAAAGTAGAGTGGAGTCGACTCTGGGATGTAAAGTGATAAATTACATAGATGCCCGCGATATACTTATGACTAACTTTTATTAATAACGGCGCTGGTACTCGCTTCTCAAAAATAAATAATAATAAAATATTTCAATGAAATAGTATATCTGTACTGTACCATTTAAAAATCTTCATGAAAATGATATATTTATCGTACGTCTATTTATCCACGATATTATTCTGTTGTAAAATGAAATCAACCTGCTGAAAACCGCTGCGTAATCTACTTAATCATATTTTCAATATTCATTGCTAGACAATTGTGATAGATATAATATAGACGAATAAATAGCTAAGGTGACCCTTTTGGCTCTCTGAAAGGAATAATTAATATCTATAAATCTAAATATAAATATCGACATCTGGTTGTTACCAGGTTGCTCTGAAATCCAATAACCATATCACCTAGCAGGTTATTTATCAATGGGTCAATAAAACCCATGAGATCCACTCAAGCACCCACAAAAATGATTTCAACAAAGTTTCTAATATAACCGGGCGTCTAATGAACGAAAAGTAATTTATTCATAAGTAGGTACTATTGGCCTGCGCCACCGTCTGGGTCTAATGAGCCCAAACATACACAAAAATAGTGGTTTAGCCATACACGGGATTTGCGCTTAGCATAGCAACACATTTAGCGTTATTTATAAATATAGTTTCCTGCATTTTTCTCAGTATTCACTGCTGTAATTTGTCTGTAAAAACATTCACCAAATTTTAATGTATAAAGTTGGTGGAATGTGCCAAGAACTTAAATGAAAAGGATATTGTTGATGATGGATCCGAACATAAAGCTCGATATAAGAATTATGCAGTCAATCTTTTTCCACTCGGGTGTAAAAATATAAGATAATAAATAAACTTTTCTGTATGTATGTGCACTAAATAAATTGCTGTAGGTAGGTACATTCTACGTCTTTCGTATCACGTATCTGATGTAATTTATTTAGCAATGCACTGAGCTATGCTGGAGCGGGATCAAGCGCAGACAAACGATTTAATTTCGAAACTGTTCAATCTTATCATAAAATTCAGAGTAAACGTAATATAATATGAAAATTGCCCACATACAATCTCTCCGTATATGCGGGTTGAATAATATATTGAAATTCTAATATTGTTTCTGATAGTAGGTTGTATGCATTCACAACAGCGCATCGTAGTAACTACTAGGTACTGAGAATTTGAGTTACTTTCTACTGGATTTAAGGCTTTAACACTTGCTGTAAAGAAGTACTAACATTTAATTTTAGTGTAGCTAATATTAAATTAGCAAAACTCACTTAAGAGCTTAGTTTCTTAAGTTTTAATATTCCTCAGCTTTCCTTTCTATGCCGAGATTAATTTTTTGATTACATTCGGGATTTTTTGAAGCTCGTAAGTTTTTTATCCTGCTAAAAAGGATGCTGAAACAGAGCGCAGAATATCTTCTCAAAGGTCGAATAACTCAAATCCAGGACCTAAGTCATATGGCCCTAATCGATGTTTCTATAATCATCTATTTATTTTAATAAAGTATTTATGTACCGACGAGACAAGATCTTAGTGTGGGACCTATGATAATGTGTTGCAAAGTGTGAGAAGATTAATTTTTTAAGGTGTGATTTCTCATATTCCTATTACCTATTTCTGAGAGAATGTAATTAAACTGAATAGTGAGTAGGTACATAAAGCAAGAATTACTATCCTAAGGTATTTTGGTAGCACGGACCCGAGATAATTGCAGTGCTATATTATCTGAGTTACATTTTCACGTTATTGCTGGAAATGTGCATTCGAGGATAATTTAAATGCGAAAATGAACTCTAAGCTATATATTATTATTTACATCATGGTTTTCTAAAGATTAGGTTAGATAATGCACTTTTTGCATTATACTTTAATTTATAAATACTATACAGGGTGTTTGTGACAGCTAGGCAAATATTGATACCATGGCTTCAGACCATGATTCTGAGGCGAAAAACACTGAAAATTTTCGCAGGAAAATTCCAAAATTTTCCGACAGTTTCTTCATATTTTCAGGAAAAAAAATTAGTTAGTTTAATTTGGCCTTAGACAATTACTTAAAAATATTTTTTTTACCAAAATATGATTTTCAAAAAAAAAAGTTACTCATAAAAGTTCTAATAACTGATCAACCCTAATGGAGAGTGACAAG
Source organism: Carposina sasakii (assembly GCA_014607495.2). Taxonomy (NCBI): domain Eukaryota; kingdom Metazoa; phylum Arthropoda; class Insecta; order Lepidoptera; family Carposinidae; genus Carposina; species Carposina sasakii. Next base: position 4,027,926 of record CP053148.1, read on the forward strand.
TGATCCAAAAACCAGCAATGCACTGCAAAATAACCAATAAGCCCATTTCATTAGTCACAGGATCGCCCGATACAACTGGCTCGGCGAGCAAAGATTACTGATATTCAAATCATAAATACATTTCTAGCGAGTAATACCTAACACTCTCGTATAACTCAACACAATGGTACTTGTTCAGCATTTCAGCCTGGCTGTCCCCTGTATACTAAGTATTTTATAATGTCTTATTTCCTGCAAAACATATTGCAACCGGTGTCGCAATGTCGTATCCAATTCGTGTACTTACTAAAAACCAAAGTGTACTCAAAAGTGTGTATAAAAATAAAACTTTTTCCATTTCGTATAAAATTAAGATGTGTAGCTTAGCTACTATTTTACTATTTCTTATTAGCGAATGAGTTTTCTTAACAATAAAGTAGGTAGCCGGTTGCATGGCCAAAGTGGTCCGCAATAAACTTCCAACTGCATTCTTTGGTGTTGCTGCGAACTTCCGGACGTATTCTATATAGGAGTGGATAAGAATTCTCGTGTTTATAAGCTTACAGCTAAATCCTCAGTGTAAGAACAAAGAAACTTTTGGTTTATAGATTTATTTAGGAATTAGATAGTTGCCCGTAACTTCGTCCACGTAAACATTGGATTAAAATACCTACGTTTAAGCGTGAACGCAAATTAACAATAAAATCGGTTGAGCCACCACCGAGTCTTATGTAGGAAGACAATCTTCTTCATCCTAAAAATAAAATTAAGCATGTCCCTTAATACAAACATCTCGTCCCTTAATACGTAACCTTTCCATCCTTAATATAAGCGGCTGGAACGGAAAGGAACCAATTTTTTTAATTTTATTAATTAACTTGGCTGCCAGAATAGACCTCATTGTCTCGGTTAAGACTAACAGAAAATTTTTACTTGTGTGCCTCGCTCTTACGTGCTTTTCTTATTTTAAGGAATCCCTTGTTCTCCAGTATGTACTAAGTACATACGAATATACCTGTGTTCAATTTAACCAAAACTGAACAAATATTGTTTTAATTAACAGACAGAGGTGAAAAGATATACACTTTGCATACAATGAAATGGATATTTTAAGGGCTGTGCCAAACAAAAATAATATAATTTACTTCTGCGTCATTTATTATCAACAAAATGATTCGGAGACGTTCGCAGCTAACAAAGCTGTCATGACAATAAAATTATGGTTTGGCATTAGCAAAACAATTTTTTTTCGTTTATGCGTATATATTAAGAACTATTCCACTCATTTACACTTTATTTAATAAAATTGTATAATAATAAGAAGAAGGCAAAGTAACGCAATATCTCGAGCAAATCGACAGAGGTGCGTCAGTAAAATGTTTGTATAATAATAATAGAATCCATTTTTTTGCATTTTCGTCAAATCACATGAAGAACTCCCACCGTTATTGATGGGAATGTTATCACAACGGATGTCAATGCGCAACGATCGACGTTAGGAACATTGTCTATGCATTTGACAACGTTTCGGTCATTTTCAATCTTTGTCTTTTGACTTTAGACGTTATCTAGCGCAATGTAAAATGTATAACATAAAGTTTTGGTTGAGGCTTAGTTTTGGTAAATACTTTTAAGAATAGCGTGATTGTCCTGCCCGGTTAGTATTAAAAAAGTCCCGTCATCCAACCAACGAACGTGCCCAATGAAGACTTCTTATTGGACCAAATATCACGCTCGATAACAAAGTATTGCTTCGAGCTAGAAACGATGTCATGTCTAAAACTAAGTTAACTATGCTGTCATACGGCCGTGCAAACTTACAACCATGCTTTCTTTACGGTGCCGATATATATAAAAAAATACCGTCAAAGCCGCTATGTGCGGCAGGAAGTCATTGTTTTGCTTTGAAATGCTACCGAATTCATCTTTTGTCGAGTATTTAAAGTTTGGACAGAGTGCAGTTCAATTGCGGTCGAAGTTTGAACTCGCATTTCCTAAAAGGGGTATCCCGAAAATTTCGAAATTTGCAACACAGTTTTAACTGTTATTAAGGTATTGTGTTTGATGCAATAATGTAGGTAATTAATACCAGAAGGGCAATCGCGCTAAATGATGACATATTATATGTATAAAATCATATATAAAAATAGCGCGATTACATCGTAGTGATGGTATATTATCGTTTGTAAATGCTGCTTTTTGGATTATGGTACTCGTAAATAATAATATCAAAAATGTATTGCAGGCTTTAGTAGGCACATGTTAATTGAATAAAATTATGTTTTGGATAATAGCATTTATTACTAATATTTGCAAAATATAATGGTTAATATATTTCGATATTAGGTAGGTTATGTAATATATATATATATATATTAATATATATATATAGGCAGTAAAAGTTAGCAACATGTACGTGCACCACGACCGACGTGCCGCCGCCAAATGACTTGCTGTTGCAAGTTCTCCTAACGAGAGCGCATCAATTCACAAACTACCCGCATGCGGACGTAGAGTTTGCAGAAGTTTATGAATGCTTTAATGTTTTAGGATATCCGTAATCGAACTGATCTCTCCTGTTGCCCCGCATTAATTTTTGTTGATCAAATTATGATTATTGTTACATGTAATATAAAAAGTTAAATTAACCGATTTTAAATTAAAATAGAGGCTCATTTAAAAATATTATTACATTTCAAAATATAATCATAGGTAACCTATGAGCGGAATCAATTTAATTTTTCATATCTTCGTAGTAAACGTAGTAATACTACGAAACCGTAGTGGCACTACGAAAATTACAAATAACATTTCTCGAATAATTCCTACAGCCAAAGTCCGTATTCACACTGCCGCAAGAGTGGTTAAGATAAACCAACAGGCAACTTATAGCTCGATATGTCTACATTCGACGTATTTGTCTATAAAAATATACAGGGTGTTTGTGACAGCCAGTCATTTTCAATTCACAGTTCAGTATTGATAAGGCGACTTCAGATCATGATTCTGAGGCGAACCACACTGAAAATTTTCGCAGGATAATTTCAAAAATTTCCGATTTTTTTTCAATTTTTCGGAAAAAATAGTGTACATTTAAGCAGGCTTGAGATAATGACATAAAAACAAAATTTGACCGCATTGATGATTTTCAAAAATAAAGTTGCGCTCAAAAAAGTTCAATAAACTGATCAACAATAAACTGTTCAATAAACTGATCAACAACTTAATGGATCGCAAGTAATAAAAAAACAGCAATGTATCACACAATAACCCCATTTAACTAGTCACAGGATCACCCGATAAAATTGACGCGGAAAGCAAACATTGCGGCTAATCAAATTAAAAATGCATTTCCCGCGAGTAATAACACTGTCGTGTAACTCAAAATGGTATTTATGTCGTATTTTCCTGGATGTCACACACACCCTGTATACTATATACTATGGTATTGGATTTCGGTCGCATATAGTGATTCTATAATATTTTACAGCGAAACCATATTCAATCAGCAAACTCGTGATTGGGGGTCTAATAGGCTGAGATAGGGTTGTCCCATATGCGAATTATTCCTGCTATACCTTGCAACATATAGTCCGCAGGGTGTAAAGTAAGATTTGCATTTGTGTAAGTGTTACCTACAAGTTAGGGACGCATCACGCTTTAGACCACACATTCACTTTTTATGTACATGTGCAAAGCCCAGGACCACCTCGCGCCTTTCTACAAATTCAATACTGTAGGGTAAGCATGAACCTTTTTAGCTAGCGACTCGCAAGCAAAATCTTTGAGATATAATAATTGGACGATAGCATTATCTACGGACTATAGAGAGGTTCGTGCTTTCCCCACTGATCTTGGATCGCGCGAACTATTAATTCCGAATCTAATGACGTGCAAAGACGTCCATGACCTGCAACTGTCTACACGTGTAGTTTGCACCCGAGCTATTAAATATGTAAGTGATGGAAACACAAATAACCGCATTGCTTTTACCACATCATTGTACGATCGATAAGAAATGAACTAAAGAGAATCACATTAAAAGTTTAAACTGTTAACATGTTTGACCTAAATCATATTTTACAGTAAGCGATACACTGGCGGAGAAGTTAAGGTAGATTATATTATACTTACCTTCATTTATAACTCTTATTTAACAACATAATAAATATTTAAGGCTCTATCTGACGCACTTTCGCAGTGACGTATTTAATCATCACGACTTTATGCTTTGGTTCCCAAATAATTTGGCAGTACATCCCAGTATTCTAGAAAATACGGGAATGCAAAAGAAATCGGTAACGGCATGGAAATTACTTCTATGTAGTATTTAAACAAAAAAGTTATCGAAAACTATTAACAAAGAAGTGCATTCCATAATAGCCAACACATGAAGAAGGTATAAAAGAGAAGGTGGGACTATGAACTGAGTCGTGTGGCAATCGTGAGGCCATGACGTCATGATAGGGGCGGAGCTTTGAGGGCCAGTGTGTGTAACGCAGTAGCTGTAACCACACGCTTACGCAATAGTTTGGCTAGTCACTACAAGGTGGTTTCTATGTAAAAGGGCAGGGCTACAGTCTTAGGATGCTCCCCTCGTCCCATACGTCACCCCCGGTCAGCGGCACACTATTTTTGTATGAAAATATACTTAGCCGCTGCTCCTCTTTTATTTCTTCTCCATGAGCCAACACCTCAACTTTAGGTAAATATGCATCCGATTATCCGATCACTAATTACAATCAAACCAAATTATACCTACCTATATAACCAAAGACCATTAATCGCTTTCTATGATTATAACGGGTTAAACTGAACGTATGAAGACGCTCAATACCTTCCAAACATACAAGCACCAAACTCCGTTTAAATCTAATTGCTCCTCCATTGTTATCTAGATTGCCCGATGGTTGATCACAGGCTTACATTAAATGTCCCCAATGTGCGGGCTCGGCCACGGAGGAAGCTTCGGAGGAGATTCCATAATAATAGGCTACACTACAGCATTTTTTATTTGTATTCATATTGAAAGACGACAATAATAGACTCATTGGCGAATAAATCATTTCGCTAGCGTGAGAACTTTTCGAGATAGAGCTTTTTTAAAATGATGTAGGTTTTTTAGACTTTCCCAAAAAACTCTATATTGCAGTGGCTAGCATATTATTATGTCGTGCCTAGGTAACAATGAGCGCAAATTAACTTTCGATAGGTGGGTATAATATTAAATATCGCGTTTATAAATATAATATACAGGGTTTTTGTAACAGCCAGGCAAATATTAATACCATGACTTCAGACCATGATTCTGAGTCGGAAAACACTGAATATTTTCGCAGGATATTTCCAAAATTTCGCGTAATTTTTCATATTTTCAGGAAAAATAGTTTAGTTTGTTTAATTAGGCCTTAAATAATAACTTAAATATAAATATTTAAGTAAAAGATGATTTTAAAACAAAGTTGACCTCAAAAAAGTTAAAAATACTGATCAACCTAATGGAGACTCACAAGTGGTTCAAAAAATAGCAATATGTCACACAATCCCAACTAATATTATAAATGCGAAAGTAACTCTGTCTGTCTGTCTGTCTGTCTGTCTGTTACGCTTTCCCGCTTATACCTCGCAACCGATTTTGATGAAATTTGGTACAGACAATCTTTAGACCCTGAGACAGAACATAGGCTACTTTTTATTTCGAAAAAATATCATATAAATATTTTAATCGGGTTTATATCAACATTTTGTTTTTTTTTGCAGTCCACGCGGACGGAGTCGCGGGCGTCCACTATAACTAATAAACCCATTTAATTAGTCACATGATTGTCCGATACAGTTGGCGCGGAGAGAAAAGATTACTGATAATCAAATCACTCTCGTATAACTCAACACAATGGTTCAGCATTTCAGTATTTGCCTGACCTCACCCTCACCCTGTATATGATCACAAAGTTACTATGAATTATGTAGGTGTTCGGGATACATCCTTATTTTCAATTAATTTCATACTTTAAAAATGGCCCACCCAACTTTGGAATCTTATTGAACCTAAGCTGTCTCTTTTGAATACTAAATTATATAGGTAATTTCACAAATCTATAAAAAAAAATTCTGGTAAGCATACATCTATATAGCTTATTAAAATCTTGCGGCTATCATAGTGTGAGCCAATCACCAGCCAACATTTCCTGTACACTCGCCCGTCAACCACGGAACGGCGCTACAGTTTTCTAAAAATGCCTCCTCCTCTGTCCTCCTCCGTGGTTTTGGCTATCATTTATCTGGAATCTCGTCTATGCGCGTCAAATGCTAGTGCAGATTACTGCGAATTGGACATGCATTCGGTACGTTAGTTTAATAGAATAGGGTTAGCTTTCGATAGCAAGGCTTATTCGATTGGTAGAGGTAAGCAAAGATGATCAAAGGCACAATACTGGAACAACACGAGTATAAAGGTAACGTATAGGTTTTCCAGTAGAATTGTGACTCATTGCATGATATAAGTAAGCTAAGATGGGGTTTACACGTACAGGTAAAAAGATAAATAATGGGCGTGGACTTTCATATTTTATTTAATGGATTTTCATATTTATTTGCTTGCCAATTTGAACAACTGTATAAAACAGAAACTGTAAAAGATAGAAAGTCTAACTGTTTTGTAATAACACTAACGGTCTTCTTGCAATCGTTACCAAAAGTGCAGTGTACGAGTATAATGGAATTTTAATTTTTGTTATTATACAGATACGTTCTATGTCATACAATTAGTAGCTTAATTGCTTTGCTCGTGACCTGTGGGACCCGGACATATATGAAAGGAAATCATTTGCTGCCTCCGAGCCTGAGATTAGCACAGCGTGTGAGCAGAGAATGTAATGGGATTCACAGTCATTTCGATTGAAGATTGTTCTGAAAAATAATATATCAACAGGACTGTCGAATTTTATTTGTCTAGATATAATTAAGAAAAATTAGACTGCACTTCTCTTTGGCCAGCTTGGTACGTTCGTCGCCATATTACCTATAAATATAGGTATTTGTAGTAGTCTGTCCGTCTGCTGGGATTACAGAAAAAACGAAATGTCAACATTTCCGGAGGAAAAAAAATGTTCTATTCTCAGATTCTAAACTACCTGTGCATTTAAACTGAATACCAGACAGACAGATAGAGTATGACTTATTTATCATATTTTATGATATTAGTAAGGATATCTGACCTACTATTCTTGGTTAGATAGCGTTTGCCCGCAACCGAGCCCTGCGTTGACCCTCGAATCTAATGCTTGGGACTTAGACGAAGTAACATTATTTCACGATCGAATTCATAGAGATTCGTCATCGAAATATTTCCTCCAATAGGAAGCCTCGATCATTTAGCGCGTTAGTCCTATTGCTATTGGAGGAAACGAACATCGATCTAGTCTGATAATGCCCGGGTGTTGGTGAAACATAATTATCTTTATTAATTTATAGCGGTTTTGGAGTAGCAACTAATTAATACAGCTACGTATTGCACGCTAGGTATTTGGTTTCTCATTGCGGCTCTATAGGTAATTGCTTATGAGTATGACTTGTTAGATTCGAGGGCGAGCGAAGGGCGTAGATCCTGGTAGTGGGCGAACACCTACTGTAAACTATTATTGATCTAATTCAAATTCTGACTGCAGACATAATTACTTTAAATAGGTACTTAACACAGCTGTGGTCCCAAAATGAGGTAGCCTGCTACCATGAAGGAACTTATAGCCACGTTCAGCATAGCGGGGTAAGATGTTAATGATCAGTGACAAGTTGCTAGCTCATAGCCGGCGGGTAGGCCTTTGAGTTCCTTAGTCGACTTTGAAAACATGCATGCATAATAAGCAGAGGTCGGAATTAGGTAGAGTCATTTATGTACTTGCATCGAAATGTTGATATTAATGTGGACCTTCCGAGGATTTCTAATGGACAATCCCGTGTGGCCAACAATATTACAAATAAATAATAATAAAACCCTCAGAGATAGACAAATAAAACAAAGATAATTAACATAAAATTTCTGCTCTTTAAAATTAATACCGGAATTTGAGGCATATCCACTTTATTCTTTCGCTGTATGAAATCAGTGCAAGTACATAAATGACTCTACCTAATTCGACCTCTGTATACTTTAATATGATATGAAAATTCAAACGTAAAGTTTTAGAACACGACGTTGCGCATTTCATTGCGCACAGAGATTCACAAAGGACTGCAGAAACGACATTTAGTTAGTTAAGTTACGTACTTAGAGCTTTTACATTAAGTTTTCACAAAAGAGCTGATGAAGTTTCCTCTTCAAGTTTATGTGGGTGTTTAGTTTTTGTCCCATTTTCTTTATCGGAAAAGTAATTTTGTTTATAGCTTTGCTTAAATAGATACTTATATAGGATGCAATTTAATATTTAAAACTAAGTAGCTCACGAGGAATCGATTACCTGAGCGAAGAAGTTTTTTTAGGTCGAGAGATGACAGTTTTAACCCTGATTCTTCTATTAATAATTCTTCTTACGGTAGTGGTATTATTGTCATTTACGCTTGGTACACAAATTTTTAAAGAAAACAGTGACTGCTGCTATATAAAACCAGTGCAGTCAAAATAATATGGCACGTTAAAAAAAAATCGCTCGTATTTTGTATTTAACCAGCTTGTTAATGACGAAGAGGTGGATGAATTACTGCCCTTCCAGGTCAAGGTAGGGCTTACGTATGAATCACTTATAAAATATTACTGGTCGAATATCATGCGACACAGCATGTTTATTCACTTGAATATTTCAATGCATAAAGACCGGTAAAAACGTCACTGTGTTTACATAGTTAAAGGCAAATGTAATTACGAGAACCTTAACCTAGTGCTTCGGTTATGCCTCGTACACACCCTTTAGTTTAATTAATCTGTATGATACAACAGCAGTGTGCAGTCGAACTGGGGAGAAAATCCGCAAAAAATGACGAAACGCAATCACTAGTGAACCGTTAACGAAACGCCGCGCAAAGTAATAATTATGTTACGTGACGTATTCTGCATGAGACAGATATTTGTTTTTATTTTGTCATACTCGCGATGGATGTGTGTTGAATCATACTTTATTACTTCGCACAGCGCTTTCGTTGACGATTTGTTAGTGGTAAAATCAGGCTTAAAATATTTGCAGAATTGCAACACTATACAGATAGTCGTATTGACTCGTCGTGAATGACTTACATACATTAATTCTCATAAACTTTCATCCAAATAATACGAGTATTAGTGAATACCACTATGAGTTTTAACAGACACAATACTAGTGCGTGACGCCCCGTATCAGCACATGATATACACAAACTTAGTATAGATGACATAATTATACCTTTAGCTACATAAAAAAAAAACAAAAAACAGTTAAAATTATGCAAATACTTTTACGAATATGAGAGAGATGGGTGCCCACGGGCCCACCACGTGCCTACTCTTCTTCCAACTCTACATACTATCTGGAAAAAAACATGTGATTTAGAATCTAATTCTTTTGGGTGCGTTGATGGGTTCTTTAAACTGGGCTATACTCGTATTCGTGGCATTTCGCTTGCACCTATTGGTGTACAATAAAGAATAAGAATATTAACACAGTACATTTGTTAACAGCCGCTGGCGCGATGCCGCGCTGCTACATGGTGAAGAAGGGGCAGCGGCACGAAGGCCCGCCGCCCTGCAGCCCCACCGAGGCCTCCGTCGCACCTCCCTGCTACAGTCCCAGTGAAGATAGAGCACTCACAGGTAAGTTCATAATCATAGAGAACTAGCGACCCGACTCGGCTTCGCACGGGTGCAATGCTGATACAATATCTTCTTCTTTGACATGAGCAAGGCGTTTGATTTTGTATCTCATAGTTTACTCTTGAATCACTATTTATTTTAACAAACCGTATGAAATTCCGTTGCGTAGTTTAAAAGATCTAAGCATAAATATGAACAGACAGCGGAAAGAAACTTTGTTTTATACTACATATTATTATGTTATAATGAAAGAGTAAAAGCAGGTTTTTCGAATGCCAGTCCATTGGTCATCGTCGTCGATTAAACTATCTTTTACTATAGATTTGCTTGCCATATTGTATAGGTAAATTTTTGCAGTAACAGGCCTTCGTTTTTGATAGGAGTTTTCATAACCTCTAGCATAGAAAGTACACAACACGGTTCCTCTAACGGTTGGATACAAATATGTAACTATCTTAGCATAGTATTTTTACCTACAGTGTTTAACAATTACGAGCAACAATTACGAGCATGCTCATAAAATGTTTTAAATGAAAACTAGCCGTATCAAATATTTGCTCAGTATTTGCTCACGGAGCTCGCGCGGTCGCCCAGCAGAAAACTACTGAAATTTCTCACCACTTTAAAGGATAATAATCCAGAATGCACAGAAAGCTCGGCGCCGCCGGATCGATTTCATAGCAGACCGATTTGCCAATTTCTGAGCGGATCACTGAAAATTGTCGCGAATCGGTAAAGAAACTCCTGCGGTGGAAATTCTGGTAAATTCTCGAGCTGTGTCGCCGGCGTAGCGGTTCGACACCAACAGGTGTGAAAATTTCCCCTTTCGCGTGAGGGTAAATACAAAATTTATGTTTTAGAGATATAATTATAGATGCCTCGTGGTGGTAGAAATTAATAGCTAGTAACATGTATTTTAGATACTATTTGGTGGGAAGAGAGGAAGAAAAATTTAACTTTTTCCTCACAGGTGTTAAGGTGGTTCAGCAAATTATATAAGTATCATTGCACTCTAAAAATATTATAATATTGTAATTTTCTTTAAAATAACAACGTAATGTATCCTTTTGAAATGAAAACTCTTTAACTTATTTAGTATGCATCAAAGGAAAATTTTACTTACACAAAATTATTTAACTCCATTTTCCTTGAAAGGAAATGTAATGTCTTTGCTTCACATATTTATACAGATATAGCTTTTCATCACTTTCATAATTAAAGGGGCGAAACTACGGACCAGATAAGTTTTAATTAGCTGTATGCTATAAACTTTAGTACGGAGTTGTCGCTAAAGTCCGTTTACTGAAGTAGCTGCACGATATAATGGCGCTAGAGTCTATGTCCTTTAATGCTTTTCATAAATGTTCATTTAGTTTTATTTAAATCCGTCGCGGCCTTTATGCTTTTTTACTTTACGGTTTAAACTTAGATTACATTTAACCAACTCCAACAGAATGTACTCTGACTTTTAGCTTTTTATCTGTTATTTTATTTATTTATTTTGATTTTAAAAGAATTACAATTAGGTTCAGGGTGCCATTAAACCGGAGGGGTTTCACTTGGCGCCCTTTATGTAACTATTAGTTATAAATTACTTACTACATTTTTCCAGTACCTACACTCAGCCTGGGACACATTTATACGTTTCACCGAATAGCTCCTATTGCCGCTTTTTTAAAATAAACACTTATCTATTCACAACCGTCACTTTTATTAGACACTGATACAAACAATATATACACTACTTTGCATAGATAGTACCTATGGGCGTGCACGGCTCAGTAGCTAGCGCCATAATAGAACCGTTTTTCCCCCGAAGGGCAAAAAACGGATATTTAGGTTTCTGCCGTAGCTTGAACCACATATGAGATAACACCTTTGTAAATCAGCTTTATTCTTGTTCATTCCCTTTCTGTTAGCGCCACCTGTGACCCTTTTTGAGGAACTAACGGCCGGGACCCACGCGCGGGCTAGACACCATCTTGTCAGTACTATAACCGTAAGCCGGCAAGGCATAAAGGTGGGGTTTAAGCTTCGGCAGAAACCTAAATATCCGTTTTTTGCCCTTCGGGGGAAAAACGGTTCTATTTAGGTGTTCGTGCCTTGGCTTGAACCACATATGAGACGTGTTTAGCTTCTGCCGGCGGTGTGGTGCCGGACGTACTGTGATAATATGGGTATGAAATTAATACAAAGTAAATAGTTGAGAAGTGTTTTAATACTCAAGGATTAAACAAATATGTATTCAACAAAATAAACACACATATTCAACATAAATTATTCTTCTAAACAATACAAATAAAAGGAGTTTCATTCATTCATTAACTAATGTAAAGGAGATCATAATAATACTGTACCTATTCATTATTATCAATCAGTCTGACATGCCAAATTTACTATGTGATTGGCGAAAAACAACTGCTAATGTTAACCTTAGATGACGTTGTTGCTTGTTTAGGTATTTCTTTGAAGTAATGCTTGGAGAAGGTGTTTTCCGACCTCCAATTGCCTCTCTTTAATACCTCATCAATGTTAAGATCTTTCCGTGTCCAATTATCAGTAGCAACGCAAGCTCTGATACTTCCCGCTGAAGTCGTAATGGCTGCCTCTCTAAAGATGGTCTTTATCCAGCCTGCTATAACAGAACGAGAGGCTTCTTTCACTGCTCCCCGGGTTGTTATAAATAAACTTGTAAGGTCCTTATCATTGCGACGACTTTGTGCCAGAAGGAGCCTCCTTCTGGCACATTGTGCCAGGAGGTATTGTTTAACCCATAAAACAATATTGAATTTTGGGTTGGTGTGGCTTTTAAACCTCCATCCTGATTGCAGATATGTAGAGCTGTCTGTTTTGGATCCAAATATTGGCCAAAATACGAGCTCATCGTCATTTTCCTGGAAAAACTCTGGGGATATATTTAATAATGTCAGGTCGTGTACTCTCCTACCTGATGCTAATAAAAGTAGTATGCTAGTACGAGTATGTCGAGAGACTGCGAAAAGATTATTGGTATCTATCTCGTACAATTCTAGAAAGTGTAACAGATGATCTAACTTCCATTGAAGTGTTTTCCTTACGGTTGGTTTCTTTGTAAGGATACCCTTAACAACTATGGGATGTGAACTCAAAGTTAACTTTTGTGTGGGTTGGCGAACGTAGTTACCATCGATTTGTGAAGTAGTATGGTTCTTGGTGCCAACTTTTCGACTTTGAAAAGATAGCACAAGAACCGCACCAAGTCGCTTGGATTAGGTCTACTTCATCGTCATTCCAGTTGGAGATTTCGTTGACCCAGCCCATATTGTCCAAACCTGCAAACTGAGATTGTCTACTTCCGGCGGTGGTAGATTTGTCTGTAGGTCCACTAGGTGAGTTGGTAAATCCGGGATTACCCAAGGAGGTCTGGTCGCTCGTTTCTTTATCTCTGGTATCCAGTGGGGCTACCAGGAGATATAACCCTGTCGACATCTCTAGATGATGTAGCACTCTCGGTATCAGAGTCGGCGGGGGGAAGATCCACCCTAGATCGTAGTGCCAATTCTGACTGAAGGCGTTCGTAAATTGACTCATTGTATCGTAAGCATCTTCGCTGACATACCTTGGTAAAACCGCCGATCGACTTGAAGCGAATAAGTCTATCTCTGGGGTACTCCGGTCTATCTAGGTTGTGAAAAATATTTTTTGTCATTAAATATGCTTATTATATAGGCTGTCTGCCAGGCCATTGTAAGGTCCCGGTATATATCGTGCCACCAGATTGCATTTGAGTTGGTTGCAAAAGTGAAGTATGTTTTCTGCTATTTGCAAAAGCTTTTTCGACTTTGTTCCCCCTTGCTTCGTGATATAAGCAGCTGCTGTACGATTGTCTGTTTGCCATATTATTGAGGTGTTTCGTAATATCGAACCCAGTCGCTGTAGGGTTTCGTAAACCGCCCATAGCTCTTTTAGGTTGCAATGCCATTGGGTCTGTGCCTTTGTCCACTGACCCTGAAATTTCTGGTTGTTTGCTACTGCTCCCCAGCCCGTATCGGCTGCATCGGTCGTGATGAGCATTGTTGGATTGGGATGGTGAATCACTGCTTTGTTTACGTTTTCTAACCACCATTCTAGTTTTCCGATCGCCGTAGTAGACATGGGGTGTTGCATATATCTTCTTGATCTTTTTAGTCTTTTTGACTCTATCTGCAACCACCGGCTCTGTAGTCTTCCTAATGGAATTACGAAGGCTGCGAAGTTTAGTTTTCCTAGCAAGATTTTTGCGTCTTGCCAGCTCCATTGCTTTTTCTCTATGAACCTCCGAATTAATGACTTCATTTGCTGGGCTTTCGTTTCTGATAGTTGTTTTAGATTTTGTTTGGTATTCCAAATAACGCCTAAGTATTCTAGGCATTGAGAGGGACTCAGTATTGACTTTTTTTTTATGTTCACTGACCATCCTAAGTCTTGTAGTTTTTGTACGACAAATCAGAAAATCGTCTAGATACACTACCATTTTTTATATCGGCAGCTTGTCTGAACCAATGCGCTAGCCAATTGGTTATCTTTGAGAAGGCGTAAGGAGCGCTGGCTAGGCTAAATGGAAGACAAGTCATTTCGTAGGTTGTTCCCCTGTACGCCAGAGATAGGAACCTGCAATGAGTCTGTACTATAGAGACGTGATGATACGCTTGTGAAATGTCTATCTTGGCCATGTAATCGTTTGGGCTTAGAAAAGATGGAATTTTTTGATGATTTAATAGTTTGAAGGGGGGTGCATCTAAGTATAGGTTCAGTCTTTTCAAATTGAAATTTGGCCTGTTTTCGCCGTTGGACTTTTTCCTCAAAAACATTGCAGATGTAAACCCCGTGGTGTAGGTGCTCTGACGAATTGCACCATTGTTGAGCATCCTTCGTATTTCTTGGTCCATTTCTTGCGAATATGGATTCTCGAACATGTTTTGTCTTGATAGAGGAGCCAGTGGTGGTTTCATTCGAAAAGGGATCTTGTTATCCCGATAGTATTTTGATAACCGATGGTGGTGGGTCTATTTCTGTCCATTTGTTTAGGTAGGTTGATAGGTGCCCTGCTCGAAAGTCATGCTCGTTTAGGGCCTTTCCATTTATTTTGGAACTTAGCTCCCCTGTCGGTCTTATCGTTAAAGTTTTGGTTCTTTCTGATACTGCTATTGTAAGTGTAGGTGGGACGAGACGATTGGTATTTAACAGGTGCTCTTTTGTAATTTTGGTTTCTTTTCTCTCTGTCAAATCATTGGGTTGGAAAAGCTCTTCCCACTGATTGTGGGTATTTTCTCTTATACGGAAAAAAATTCTGTACGCCGCCTTGGTCCTTAATTGTTTGTGTCAATTCGGGCTCCTTGAACAAATGAGTGTCAGTGGGAGGGATGCTGTGCAAGACTTCATTGAGTGTCTTATTTTTAACTTTGTAAATGTCTCGCCTCTGTTGAATGACCTCTGCTCTACGACTGCATGTATATTGTAGCAGGGCATCGGAGTGTTTTTTGAAATCTGAGTTAGTATTTAGGAACTCTTGGCCCACCTGACGTTTTATTTCTTTCGGGAGTTTTGCGTACAGTTGTTAAAAAATTTGTCTCTGTTGCAAAAGGCCATTTATGATGGCCCCCAGGGTGCGATCAAACCTCTCCAAGACACTGACCGAGGTCCAGTTAGGTGATAGCAGGCGCTAGAAGATTATTCGGCTTAAGTGCACAGAAGACTGGTGTGGCCTGAAATTTCTTCTGGATCTCTCCGTATCTAATGTTTTTCCTTTGAGAAGCCTGCACATTCTTTCTCTATTCGTTAGCTTCCCCTCAGCTTTGAGCTCCGCTATAACTTTCATGAAGTCCCTATATGAGGGTGCATGGATTTTTTCCGCCATACTATGGGGAGCGTAAATTAATGCCCTTCCTAGCGGCCAATTTAAAATAGTTCTCCGTATGTTACGATACAATCTTTCTGGTAAATCTTTTATATTTGGATAAAAGGCTTGAACTAATTCAGTGGTTGGAATACCAAATGTTAATTTACCATCCACCATTGCTGAGATATCATCTCCAAATAGTTTTTCGAAGGAGTAGTCAACGATTTTCCAAGTCTCCCACCCTTCAGGATATTATTGTTCTATTATAGGAACGATCCTTTCAAAAAATTCTTTTTCTGAATCCTCAGAGGGTAGCATCCGGGTTACATCACCCATAGACAACGTAGGGATGTTCGCCATAGTCTGAGAATAAAATGTATAGTGTTAGTCTAACGTATTGTTAGTCTGTGATCCTACGTCTTGTTAGTCTATGGACCGACGTTTTGTTAGTCTATGGACCAACGTCTTGTTAGCAAGAGTAAGTATATTCTTTGCTTGTTAGTCTATGATTCCCCGTCATCTCATGAGCCGACACGTCGAGTAGCAGAACGACATAAGGTTTCGTTGTTAAAGTTCAGCAAGACGACGCGTGTCGTCTGCTGAGGCGACATGTCGTCTGATGAGACGAAATGTCATCTGATGGGACGGCGTATAGGCCGTTTAGACTCATGTCGCCCAGTGGGTCGACAATTACATCTACTTCTGCTATTGACGGTGCCTAAGGAGGCTACATCGTCTCGTCGCTGGGCCATGGGCGCCGAGCGGAATTTGCAGGATAGTTACACAATTAAATCAGATGTAATTATTATATAAAATCATAACATATTACGTACCTCAAAATATGTACAATACAAATTGTATTTATATATTATTAAATGCAGATACTTTTACAGTGTATTCCGATGTGTACGTGCTGAGTTACAAAGACGTACTGACAAGATGGCGTCTAGCCCGCGCGTAGGTCCCGGCCGTTAGTTCCTCAAAAAAGGTCACAGGTGGCGCTAACAGAAAGGGAATGAACAAGAATAAAGCTGATTTACAAAGGTGTTATCTCATATGTGGTTCAAGCGAAGGCACGAACACCTAAATTCACTAATTAGGCAAATGAGATCTATGTAGATAAAGTAAATACATCCTCAGAATAACTTACCTATTATACTGGGAATTCCCTCATGTTCATAGTCGGCTCCTCCTGGTTTTATAAAAATTCAGAGGACCTAATGAAACATATTAAAGGCAACCATATCGCGTTTTGACTCGGACTAAGCGACATCTAGTGGCCGCATACGTACACTACGAATTAATGTGAGCGGCGTAGTGATAGCTAATATAACGTATAGCTTTTAAAAATAACATGCTATTTGTCCATAGTGCAATAACCAATTATTTAATTGACTCGTTCCAAGCTAAACGCTATAACGATATGCGCGCTTCACGTGTCGCGTACGCATGACTCATCGCGCCTTCGACACGCACATGCATAGCGCGTGACGGCCGGCGCCGGACTACCAACAGCTATATGAAATCGCGTCAAATAGAAAATAGCGTATTCGTGACTTGTCATTGGTTACCAACAGCTATATGAAATCGCGTCAACTTGTCATTGGCGGGATAAGAATATAGCGTATTCGTTCAGTCATTCATTCGTGACTTGTGATTTGCACGCAACTCGTAACGTTATAACTTTACGGAAAAAATAGCGCGCTATTTGCATGTAGCATATCACTTTCACGCGTTCCGAGAATATTTTTTTTGAACACCACTAGAGCGGCGCTCCAGATAAGGCTAATTTTTCATACGAAATCTTCTGATTCACGCGCCGTCCTATGTCGGTATGTCTCTTTCGCACTCATTGAATACCCTGCTAGGAATTGTACCAAATTACGTTTCATTGGAGCGCGATCGCTAGCGCTCCACTCGATACATAAGATTACAACTTACTTGAGACGAACGCGCAGACACTATTGTATAAACATAGTACAATTGAAAGATAGTTATAAATATAGAGAAATATAGATTGCCTATGTAATCTTCGTGGGTGGGAGTGCACTGCACGAGCGCTCCTTGGGACGAGCCGCCAGTGCTCATGTTTATGTAGAAAACTTAGTTTTTAGGTCTCGTGAAAACTCAGGTCACGACCTTTTGTATAGATAATTGAACTTAGGGTTAGGGTAATTAACGTAAATAAATTATTACATATACGGGCACACATATATAGGTACAGCCAATTTCTATAACTGACCTTGAAGATTTTTTGCATATCTCAGATTTAATCTTCAATTGTTTTCATACAAAATTTCAAATTAGAAATTAAAAATCCGAGATTCTGTTTGATCTCTCGTATTGAAATTGGCCGATAGTCACGCATATTATATCTTTATCTTCAGAGATAGTGTGAAGAAGGGTGCATATTATCAACTCGGTTGCGATCTCGATTAACAGTCAATTTCTATAACTGATCTTGAGAGATTTTATGCATATCTCAGATTTAATCTTCAATTGTTTTCATACAAAATTTCAAATTAGGAATCAAAAAATCCGAGATTCTCTTTGATCTCTCGTATAGAAATTGGCCGATAGTCGTCTAGCGATCAGAAATGGAGTATCCAAAACTAGGTAGTAGGATCTTCAGCTACAGCATAGCGAGGCAAAATGTAGATCAGTGACAAGTTGTTAGTTTACCGCGTGATCATCATCATCAGCCTATTGCAGTACACTGCTGGACGTAGGCCTCCCCCAGGGCACGCCACAAGACTGCCATGAGGGGTATTTGCCCATAGTTACCACGCTGGGCAGGCGGGTTGGTGACGGGTTATCTAGATCAATTTGGGCTGTACAATAACGGCCATTTTCTATACGAGAGATCAAAGAGAATCTCGGATTCTTTTATTCCTAATTTGAAATTTTGTATGAAAACAATTGAAGATTAAATCTGTGATATGCTAAAAATATCTTAAGATCAGTTATAGAAAATGGCAGCAAGTGGACTGTGGAACAGTGTTTGTAAGACATAACTGCTTTATCATTTGTTACCGATTCTACTTACTATTTAGGAAATGATAGATTAAAAAGGTTATTTTTAATAATTCATCTCTATAGTTGGTCGGTGGTTAAATTATTTATATCGAAACCGTTAAAGCTATACAGGGTGTTTTTTTGTGGCCACCTTTAACGAAGGGTACGTATTCTATACATGAAATAAAGTAAGTTTATGCCAAAAAAAAATGCTGGGAATTTTTTTTTTTTTTTTGAAAAAATTTTTTAAATTCCTTGATCGTGCGAAATTTATAATGTCTAGTGTTTATGTTAGTTTTTTTATAGACAGATATTAATTATTTTTCGTGAAAAAATCCTGCTACGCGCGTCGATGTGCATTTATGCAGAAAAACGCAGTCTATTTACTCAACTTTGGACCCTAATATTTTGGAAACCAGACACTTCCCAGGTATGCTTCCATGGAGAAAAATGATCGTGATGATGAGGAGATTCCGTAGTTTTCGGGAACGTTGACGACCAAAAATCACCCTGTATTTATACAGGGATCACAAACTTTCAAGAGGTGAAAAACAATTAAGCAAATTCGTCTGTCACTGGTCCGAACTCCAAAGTTCTACATAAAACTTAGTCAATAGGTAACAACAGATTTTGAATAATAGACCTTACGAAGGACTTGAGGAAAGTTAAAAATTATTTGCAATGACTAAGTTTCCCCTTTTTAAGTAAGTAGAGCCTGCATCCTGTTGTCCCGAGGGTGAGGGTCTGGTTTAGATTTAAAGGACCTATATATAGCCAATTGCTGTATTAGAGATCAAAATGTCAATTTTTTTATATTCCAAAACTGAACCTTTGTTCATAAATAGGCACCATAATTATAAAAAAATAATTAAAACATTGTTTAAGCTGAAATTGTACAGATATTCTATGCATTTTAATTATTAGAAACAGTTTAAATATTACATTTTAAACAGTTTCTAATTTTAGACGCTGTTTTATATTTGTATGTTTGGCTTAGTAAATGGTTAAATTCTCTATGTCAGTAATTAGGTATTCCGTATGTTCTTTGTTTTTAAGTTTTACATTTTATTTATAGTTAGAGTTTAACTTATAAAAGACAATATATTTGAATACAACAAGATATGATACACAAGTCCACCACAGTATGTATTGGACACAAATCAGCTGAAAAATGTTAACATCAGACAAAATCTGATGGACAATATACAAAAGCGCTTCTAGAACAATCTGTGTGTAACTTCTACAAGCAAATACCAACTTTAACCTGCTGCATTAGACTGCATTTTACGAACATGCACCAGATATGCACGGTTATCGTCGATAAGCTGATATTGACCACTACTGTGCGGTATTACGGTATATAATCGCGTGAGGCGAAACTACCACTCGATAGATCCTTTGAAGTTCGGATAAAATGATATAAAACTAACAAAGTCCAAGAGCGCCGGAGCGTTTGCCTATTTTGATATTTTAAAATCGCGGCATCGCTATTTGCAGATTTGAAAAATCACTGTTCTTAAAAAGTTGTAAAAACAAACTAGAGTTAGCTAGTTCTATTCTTATAGTAATTTACGTAGGTAGTACTAATTGGGTGTAAAGAGATGGCAACGTACCTAAAATTGGTGAAGTCTGCAATAAAAGCACTTTATGATGTTGAAAAATAAAAATGCATTCGTATTTCCCTTCGTAGCATTTTGTTGTCGAGGTACTACAAGTTTCTATTCGTAGCATTTCGTAGTCGCGCACTACGTCTGCGTGTGCCACAGGTGCTACGGGGACGTACGAGGATGTTTTTCATTACTGTACTCATTTGTTATATTTTGTAGTTGCTATGTGGTTTCACAAAATCTCAACTTCAAGAATATGGAATATTTGATTAGAAATAGAGTAAACTGCCAGAGAATAGTTTCATTCGGTAAAAATATGTACTTATTATCATAGTTTGTCTTGTTAAATCTCTAAGAGTAGTTAAAATCTAAAAATAACATTAAAAATCAATCATAGTCAAGAATTCCAGATTCGACAATATTCTAAATATAACCGCTTAGAGACATAGTGTGAAAATGTTTCAAATTAAATTCTATAAAGGTAATCTTATTCATTAAATATTGTGTCAACAAGGTATCTGTATAGAAATTACGTTCATAATATTTCCAGTATAAAACAGCTTAAATATTGACCTTTCACCGTAAAGGGATTAGAAAGAGTTTCGATGAAAAGAGCTATTTGCTGCCAGTTTCAGTTATATCTTTCAGTCTATTCATTCTTGAACTTGTCGTAATGTATTATCTTATTTTATATCTAATATTATAAATTGGAAACTTTATGAGATTCTATAGTATAGGTATATCTGTATTGAATATAGTATATTTTTTAGATCTGGGAAGTCTCCTGAGGACGCTGTTACAGCTTTGACAACGTTTATATCCGCTAAGCTTGATAGGAGATTCAGATGTTTGGGGGTTTTCTTAGAAATCCTTTGATACTGTTTCGCGACCTATACTGATCAGAAAACTAGAGCTGTACGGAATACGTGGGGTTGCTCTCAGCTGGTTCAAATCTCATCTCTCAAATAGAACTCAACAAATAAGAGTAGGACACACCTACAGTGACAGTGCTCATGTATCATTTGGTGTCCCCCAGGGTAGCGTCTTGGGCCCCACGGTTTTTCTAGTATACATCTTCTTTTCTGGTATACTTGTGCTGCCAAAGATTACAGAATGCTGAGGTCTTTGCCTTCGCGGATGATACTGCCATAGTATTTTATGGTAAAAACTGGTCTTCTGTAGTGGATTTAGCCCAAAAGGGGTTAAATTAGGTATCAAAATGGCTTAGCATGAATCTACTAATAATGCATCTAAAATAAAAATTATGGCCTTTACAATCTCAGGGAAAAGTAGATTAACCAGTAGTCCCCATATAAGACTGCATACCTGTGTGTGTGAGGGTTTGGACTGTGAGAACTGTCCACTGCTTGATAGTGTTAACAGCCTTAAATATCTAGGAGTTGTTGTGGATGACAGATTTACATGTAGGCAGCAAATATTAAATCTATGTACGCGGGTGCGGAAGATGATATATATATTTAGAAACCTAGACTAGGTTAATATGTTGTGTAGTGTGTGAATATTTATTTATTATACGTATGTATAGGTATATTTAGATGTGGAAACTAAATACCTAGTTACGTTAGATTATACATCATAATAGCTCATAGGTCATACAGTCCATGCGGAAGAAGTCGCGGTCGCCCGCTGGTATTTTTATAAATGTAATTAAAGGTAACCTACAGCGTAGTGGTTCTGCGGATTTTCATTTCATTCGCGTTCAAACAAAACCAGCCTGTTGTTTGTATGATTTATGTATTGACTGTCGCTCCCAAAAACCGTGGTGGGGACGGGTCATGAAGCTGTTATAGCGGGGAGTTGTTATCTTCCCAATTTTATTAATGTGAAAGTTTGTGAGAAAATAATGAAGGTTTTTACATGTTTATCAATCAAGAAAGTTTTCTCTTCTTCAATGGATGGATAGGAAAACATTGAAATTATACCCACTCGAAGGGTACCTTTGTCTATACCGTAGGTAAAAACATAGAAATTTTACCCATTTGAAGAGTACTTTCCTCTGTATAGTAAGCACCACGTAAAAATGTTAAGTAAGTTCATGCATCACTCTTTTTCAAACTACAAGTATGTACGCGTACAGTTCAAAGAAGTAAAATACGCGTCAATTTTAAAAATAATGCAACAACGTCCATTATAACTGATAAATAATAAAAAAATATAACTGCTCCTGTCTGTACTTATTCTGCAAAAGGATCGCTCCCTCAAGTGTAGACAGGTAGAGACATTATGTTATTTACAATAATTCCCCATTATTTAATATACGACAAAGCCTACTAACCGTTTATCACGTTGGGCTACAAAAGTAAATATTCACCTACTTTACAATACATTAACTTATAGTACCACACTGAGATCTTTAAGCTTGCTTTGTAAATAAATAAGATACATAGATTATTATAGAAATCATCGACCGTTGCAAGACCTGAATCAATGTGGGACTAGATTCACGTGTAGATAATATTTATGAATACAGGGTGTTTGTGACAGTCAGGCAAATATTGATACCATGACTTCAGACCATGATTCTGAGCTGGAAAACACTGAAATTTTCGCAGGAAAATTCCAAAATTTTCTATCATTTTTTTCATATTTTCAGAAAAAAAAAATAGTTTAGTTCGTTTAGGCCTTAGATAATGACTTGAAAATAAAATTTTAAGCAAAAGATGATTTTAAAAAATTGCCCTCAAAAAAGTTCAAAAACCTGATCAACCATAATGGAGAATCAAAAGTGATCCAAAAAACAGCAATGGGTCCCACAATAACCAAAAAGCCGATTTAATTAGTCACAGGATCGCCCGATACAATAGGGCATATGCATGATTTTTTTATTTCATTTTTATATATCTACGTAAAAAATGAATAAAGTTTGCCCTTGGAATGGCATATCTAACTTTAACCGTTTTGCATTTACAGCAATTCAATAATACGAGCCGGCAAACGTTTTTGAAACGCTCCATTTGCTCCATACTAAAATGGCAAAGACTTTGACGTCATAATAGACAAATGTCTCAAATTAGTATGGGGAAAATGTAAAATTTTATATTTTGTGTATTTTTGTCAATAAAAATTGTTTATTAGTAGGTGCAGATATTAATATAGTATTTATTAAATCAATTAGATAATTCAAAATATGGGTAAAATTGTATGTTTTGACTCCTTTTATGTTGCAAATTTTTTTCGTTAAATTTTTCAAACTTTCAAACTCCTGTAACTTTGGTATTTAATAACCGATTGATGTTATTTTTGCACTATTCGGTTTGTATTTGTAATATCTTTCGAAAGAAATATTAAAAAATGTGTTTTCATGTCAGACGCATATTTCCTATTGGCGCGGATAGCAAAGATTACTGATAATCAAATAAAAAATACATTTCCTGCACGTAATAACACTGTCGTATAGCTCAACATAATGGTACTTGTTTAGCATTTCAGTATTTGCCTGGCTGTCACTCACACCCTGTATATTATTTACAGCTAACCTGGCGATCTTTGTACCGCTTTACTTGTTGCAGTATTTCAGAAGTTTCGGCGATTCATTTTTATTTTATAAACCTATAATAAAACATGCTGGCAGAGTAGAGTTTGTACCATCCCATGCCTGCCCGTGGGTATCGTACGAGGCGTGCATGGCACGAGCAGTGCCTCCCGTGCTGACAACATAGTTCGAAAATCACACTGCGATTATCAACCCGCCTGTCCAGCGTGGTGACTATGGGTAAAACCCCCCTGTGGCAGTAGCCTTGTGGCGTGCCCTGGGGGAGGCCTACGTCCAGCAGTGGACTGCAATAGGCTGAAGACGAAGAAGATAATAAAACGTGCATTTCACCAAAATTAAACTAAAGTAGATTTGATTTACCAAAGAAACAAAATACTTGGTTAAGTAAAAAAACAAAAAAGATTGGCACTAAGAGTTGAATACAGCATATTCCTCCGCAAAAGTTACTGTTTTCATAAGATCGAAAGCTTATCCAATTCGCGTCGCGGTTATAATCTGTGGTCGATAGGAATAGTTGACTGTATTCTCTGGTGGGCTGTTCAAACGGGGAGAATGTCGACATCATGAAGGATTTACCGCAAGGAGGTAACTTACGTTTTATTGTAGAAACTATGATATAATAATAATACACACACATATTTCACAACACATTAAACTATTCCCAAATTAAGATCCCTGAGGTCTTGTGATGTGGGTACTAACTAAGCACGCTATGGTGTAAATATGTACACAGGTAAGTATAGTAACATCCATGTTTCGGAAACAAACAACGATATTTATTTATTTATTTACACGTACAAAATACAGAGTACAGTTAACGTTTAACGCAACATCATTTTAATAAATTATAGTACTAAACTGTACTCCAAAGCTTTTATATTCATCATATCGGGATATATATATATATATTTTTTGGATATTCATCATATCGGGATTCGGAACCCAGGACCTAAAGCGCAGCGAGCAGGTTCACGACAAATTACGTCAATCGTCCGTCGCGTCGTCGAATGACAGTGTACGGTAGGAGGCGAATATTACCTCTGGGGGTCTACTCTGAAATGCCGCTATCGAATCTTTCAGGTCCGACCGAAGCCCGACCGAATCGAAGCCTTTGACAGCCTTTGACCCTAATACGAAATTGCTTCGGATTCATTCTTCTGAGTTCACAACTCATTCGGAACCATAGAGAATCATTCACATTGACTAATATTGTAAGCTTTCTATTATCTAGCTTATACCTGTCAAATAGAGTTCGATCGGACCGAATCAAAAAACGGCGCGACTGACCCGATCGAAGGAAGTTTGTAGTAGGAAACATATTCGGCCGATACTTCGTTTATCGTCACTTCAGAGTAGACCTCCAGGCATACTATAAGTTATCAATTTGTACTCGATCGCGGTAGCTAGGTGATTAGTCGACGTAAGGTTACACGTTTCACGGCGAGCATTTACAGCGAACAACGAAAAAACTTTGGTACACTAACATGCTCCAGCTTGTGCTGACGTTTTACTTTTTATTACATTACGTCATGCGATACTGTGATTATATGGCGGTGGACCGCGAACGCGATCGAGTTAGAATAAAAAATGTACACCAGGGTACGTGCGTACCTACCTAAATTACCTGTACATTGAACTGTTGAGGCCCTCTGGCCCATCCGAGTGATATAGGAACGTAAGTCAAGTGCTTATCGTAATAGCCCCATGTTTGCATTAATACTATCTCCTCCTTGTCCTTACTTAATAAGCGGCATGTTGGGGCTCGACCCGACGTATTTTTTGCTCCCAACTCCCGAGATAAATTAAAAGTTGCAAAATTAAGTTTCCCAACATTAAATAAGTACGTCCGTGTTTCTTTTTGCAAGTTTAATCGGAGAGTCGAACTAAGTAGTTACTATAATCGATTAAATTTTCCTTACACTGTTAACATTAAACATTATGTAGCGTCAAACAGTTTAAACATTGCTTAAGCTAAATATTGTTTAAACTTGACTGTCAAATGTAATTTTAAACAACGTCTAATTTTAACTTTAGTTAGACGTTATACTAATTTATATCAAGGGTACGCCCATCATCGGGCCCTACACCCTCCGCTGACGCAATGAGAAACCAGATCCAAGCACCTAGCATGCAAACATACATATCCACTAATCCGAAAATCAACGTACCCTTGATAGAAATTTGAACTTCCGAATAGTAGCGCCTGATACAATTAAATATACTAATATCAATTATAATGAAAACTGTAGGTATGTTACGTGATCAATAAGTTACTTTAATTTTTGTTGATCGCTTATCTTTTTATTTATTAGTGCACATACTTGAGTTTATAAGTTGATAGTCGGTAAATAGTTCAAGAAGTCATAAGACTAATCTCAGTGCATATATTTTTAAAGAGAATAAAAATCTAGTAACGGTGACAACTTGGTACGAATAAGTACAAAAATAAAGTTTAAAATGACTGTGTACAAAAAATAGAAGCCAAACAACATGCACTTGGCCGATTAGTATAGAATAAATATAAAAAAGTGTCCTTACATTTTCCGCTTGAGCAGAGACATAAAAGTGCACTCCTCGTTCAGTGAATAGATCTCAATGCATCCTTCCGGGAGTTGCACTCTGTCAGCTATTGTAGTAGGTACCTACTTCTGGACGTAATTGTGTTTCATCTAACATGTATATGGGTTATATTTTTTGCAATAATTTTTATACTAGTGCGAAATATAATATTGTGAAATACGTTTTCATTTATAAGAGAAAAGCTACCTTGAATCTTAAAAAATATGAAAACCTTTTCATTCGTTAATTATCAATCAGCCCAGATAAATTACATCACTGATATAATCTGGTTATCTCCATATTATTATTTTTCACTACTTACTACCTTTGAATTGAATAATGCCAATGTTCTGCAATCTGTCGGACTTTACATTCCGGACACGCGTCTTTCCACCTGTGGATGGTTCCGTACTACGATCGACGTGAGTTATTGATTGATACGCGATAAATCATTTTCAACTGCGAGCGAATTATTCTGCCGAATTTAATGACGTAAAATCTACGGCACAGCGGTATTTATGAAATGTTGTAATATACATTTCAAATATATTTATAACTTTTTATTGTTAACAGAACCGAAGAACAACTGAATATGCAGTTGAGTCAGATGTGGGCGACGAGTCGGAGACGCAGTATGCCGAGCTCCGCAGTGCAAGCCCATACACCGCGACAGAGCTACGCAGTGAACCATCTTACACTTCGGCAGAACTGCGTGGTGAGTCCCCTTACACGTCGACAGAACTGCGCAGTGACACCGCTTATACGTCGACGGAACTGCGCAGTGAAACCGCTTACACGTCGACGGAACTGCGCGGCGAAACCGCTTATTCATCGACGGAGTTGCAAGGTGAAACCGCTTACACGTCGACGGATCTGCGCAATGAAACCACTTACACGTCAACGGATCTGCGTAGTGAGACCGCCTATACGTCGACAGAGCTGTGCAGTCCCACAGAGTATACGCCGACGGAGCTAGCGCTGTCACAGCGCTCGGCCGCCGACCACGAGGCGGCGCATGACCTACTGTCATTAGCGCAAGGCGTGCCGCCTCTGCCGCCCGTGCTCACAGTACTCGACCAGCCCGTGCTGCCGGTCTACACCTACACCATCCAGCCCACCAACATATATATCATCGCGGACGAGCCCCCCGAGCCGCTGTATCACGCACTGCCGGCCGCTCCACTCCACCAGGTAGAGTATACCGTCGAGCCGCAAATCAACTATGTGGCGTACCAAGCCCCTCCAGACCCGCCGCCGCCGCCACAGGCGGAGCCAGAGCCGGTGCCTTCAGACGCCACACCCGAGTGCTTGTCTCCGGACTCGCCCGCGCAAGCTAAAGACAAGAGCGCCAAGTACGACTGTAACGAGTGTGGTAAACGATACGCGACATCTTCGAATCTGTCTCGCCACAAGCAGACGCACCGCAGTTTGGATTCTATGGCGGCCAAGCGCTGCGGCGAGTGTGGTAAGGCATACGTGTCTATGCCGGCGCTGGCCATGCATGTCCTGACGCACCGCATGGGTCACGTGTGCGGCGTCTGCGGGAAGCAGTTCTCGCGGCCGTGGCTGCTTCGCGGACACCTGCGCTCGCACACGGGGGAGAAGCCGTACAGCTGCGCGGCCTGCGGGAAGGCCTTTGCGGACCGATCGAACCTGCGCGCGCACTTACAAACGCATTCCGGCGACAAGAAGTACGAGTGCACACGCTGCCGCAAGTCATTTGCTCTGAAGAGCTACCTCAACAAGCACCAGGAGTCGGCGTGCGTGCGTGACGACGAGTAGCAACACTCCCGTCGACGAACAATTGCAACGAACGATTTCTCTATGAACTTCTTTACATCTTTGTATATGAACAAAATAATTTAGATTAGATTCGTAGTTTCGACTGCGTCGAAGGAAAAGTAAGCAATATTAATGTACCTAAAATAACGATATGGCTCTTTCCATAATCTTTAAATATTTATAAATTGTATTTTTTCAATTATTAGTCCATTGACGACGGAACAATTGTGTCAATTTATGGCAAGAGCCTGCAATGTTACATTGTAGTGTATTTACATAGTAAAGTAATAACTAAGGTATCGTCGCTGATGTGGGGTGTGACGATTTAGATAGTACTTAGTTACGGTGATACGTAGAGACTTAATGAAACCGTCGAGCTGTGGTACAAAGAGAGCAATAAAGTAATGAGCGTAGAGC